>JALGQZ010000003.1:58454195-59916695 GCA_023105745.1 Austropuccinia psidii | reverse complement strand
TCATTCCACCAATTGAATACCCTTTTACATGGTGACATATCCATTACTAAGCTTAATAGTATTCCAATGATTTTTAGCTTATTAAAATTCCTAATAATTATACCAGAAGCCAACCTAGAGGCCACAGGATGACAGGCACACTATCCCATAACTATGAATATAAGGTGTAAAAATGACGAAAGAGCTTGTTTATACTTTAATACTTTGTAGTATGATCAATATGGGGTCCAATGATGAATTCTGTACAGCTTTCTATGTTTTTGGCCCGACAAAATACACCTGTGAGGACCCTAGATCAATTCGTCACCCTGTATTGAGTAAAGGAGACCAGGTTTGGCTTTAAAGCCAAATCTGAGCCCAATAAGCTGTATACAGAGCTGTTTAAAACACAAGCTCACCCATGAGAGTCAAAAATCTGCACTCCTCTTATGTGGTAAGAACCAGAGGTTCCTCCACCCACTTTTCAGGATAAAAGGGACCTTCCTCCGCCAAAAGGAGGATCCCCATTGTGCTTTTGAATTCCTATGTAGTATAATTGTTTCCAGCAATTGTTCCCTTGGAAGATAATAAAGTGTTATTTTAGGCTTGATAATTTTAGTACTTTTTATAGTTATTTAATTGGAAATTGCTGCACCAAGGTATTTTAGAAGCACTCACCACCAATATTTTCAGTAAATCCCTTTATTATAAATACTTTCTATGTTTCACACTAGAAATCATAGTATTTTAAATAATATATCTTAGAGTCATCCTGACAAAATTGAAGTTATTATTTTAATGATGAAGAGAGTTGAGAAACTGGGGTGAATGATCTCACAAGAATAAAGTTTATTTGGTTTGTAATCAAAAAAATACTTCATTCTTAAAAAATCAAGATCTGATTATATCAGGTCAATTTTTATCAAAATCACTTTTGGAATAATGCCAAGGCTTTTTCTAAAGTAGTTTAAATCCTCTGAGCCAGGCTCTTACAGGAATTAGGAGAAATATTTGGGCTTCTTCATGATCTCAATTAGCTTGATGTATATTATTTCTTCTACTCCTTGAAGCTCTCATTGTATTACAGAGACCCATTAGCAAATATTAATTTGGAAAAGGTGGTATGAAGTAGAATTACTGAAGTTTTATCTGATAAAAGAATCAAGGGTTAGAAAGGAAATTCTGAAGAAACTCATGGCTAAGATAAATGTAGCTAAAAAAACAGACCATCAAAAGATTATAAATAAAAAAATCATTCTTCAAGCTGAAATTATAGCTTGTGTCATTGGAAAGAAGGATTTTATCTTGAAGACATGATTTCAAATTTTGATTGATGAGTTAGTCTCAGTCCTAAAGCCTGTTACTCCTTAAGTAATTAGCATGATTATTTTGAGATAATTGATTAGAAATACAATTCATCATAAGCATAAAATTGGTTATAAATGCTGATTTTCTGGTTTGACTGAGTCTACTGAGGCTTCCAGGATGATTCTATATAGCAGCTAAATAATAGTAAGTATAGCTGTGAACCTTGAGGTATATTTTTACATAGCCAAATAGGCCACAACTTTCTTTAAAAATAAATTTTGAACTATGCATAACCCATAAGTCATGCATATATTCAAAATTCATCATTTTTTATTTCAGAAAAGATGAATAACTTTCTTGTGAGTAATTAAATCCATTCATTTAAGGCCAGATTTGGATTCTACACAGAAATCCACCTAGGGTAGCTTCATAGAGTGAATAAGCTGAGATTAACTCTACAAGGTGGTAATATGGAAAATACTTCAATAACACATAAAAGAATTGTGAATTTTTTTTTCTCAATTTCACACCAAAATAATGGGAATTTGAGAAATACCATGTTACATATACACTAAGAATAGTGTTATTCATTCTTCGTGGAACTTAATATGATGGTATTCTTACATACACTTTTGGTACACCCATAGTGGATATCAGTCTTTAAACCTGAATCAAGGGGGACAAAAGACATGAAAGAGAGACAGGTTACCCAGCTTCTGAGGCCTCTGAGGTGTGGATAGCTCCAAAGCTTGGATCCATGGCTGATCTTGGGCAAATTAGTATACTAAATCCTTTTGGGAACCTGATTACCAAGTTAAAATGTCATTAAATCATAAGAAAATTGCAAATAAGCTGCTATTTCGATGTGACAAGGAGGTAAAGAGCAACTTAGACTCCTGTAACCATGTAAGTTATTAATGGTTTTCCATGGATAAGCCCTAAAAGAGTAATGAAAACCTTTTTGGACTAGTATCCATTGATTTACCTCATTGCAACCAGTAATATAATATTATTTGCAATTCTACATAGAATTGAGGTAAAAACGTCAAAAATTCATTAAAAATACAATTATCAATAAATATTTCTGAAACTTTCAGGACCAATGGAGAGAATGATGATCCATGAAGAAACTTCAATCAGCTACAGTTCCGTAAGTAAAATTAAACGTTTTACTTACAGTCCATTTTTGATAAATCCATGTGAAATAATGAATCTTCAAAAATTCACAGAAAATACAACCTGTGATGAAATTTCCAATAAAATTGATAGCTTTGAGAAAGTAATGTTCATTTCTAAATAAAAGAAGATTTAAAGCTGTTACTCCTTTATTTTTAACCATATTTGGGTTGGTAGTCACATAAAAGCATCAAATAAGTAATTATGATAATATTACATGACAACAGATGATGCAATCATTTATCCAAAAAAGCATTATTGTTTTATCACTCACTATTGCTTTAGTTTGCTTCATTGAATGCCTCTGTGAGCTTCCTTAGACTTAAAAGAAGCCTCCTCTTGATGTTTTTTTCCAAATCATATCTCATTCAATTATATCTTTGTTATTAACAAGTGAGTATTAGTTAAAATCCTTTCTTAAGTGTTTTAATTCTTTCAGAATCAATCAGAAAGACGTTAAATCATAGAAAAAAACTATATATTGTTGTAATATTGCTATCAATCAATTTTGATCCTATAAATACACAGTTATATGTCAAATCTCTCTACCAATCTCTTTCTAAGGTTCATTAGAGTATTAGTGAGTGATTTATTATTAATTCTTAAACATTTTTCTCTAGTAATAGTTTTCTTCAAGAATCATACTTATAATTATTATTGAAAAAGATAATTATATATTAAAATAATTTTATTATTAAATACTTCTTGTAATTTATTCTTGTAGACAATTACTGCTTACTGTTATAATCACTAGTAGTGTATAAAAAGTAGAAGAAATAATTAATTAATCAATTAATTGTGGTTAGAATACTTCTTATTATCATATTTCATAAGAACAGTAATAGTACTGTTTATTAATAGTAATATTATCAACAGTTTCATAGACAAATCTTACATTTGGGAGCCTGGCCATGTTTTTTGAACCTTGTACCTCAATTAATATATTTTTAAGCTCTACAATATATTAATTTAATCATGTTTTTCTTTCAATTTGAAGATGAACTCATTTGTATTTCTGAAATTGTCTTTGAAATCTTTTTCATTGAGGAATTTGGTTTGATTTGATACTGTTTTTACACGCGGCTTTCTCACATTCAAAAACTTATGAAATTATTCTTTGAGTTAATCTGAATTAATTTTAAGTTCAAATCCTTAATTTTTTTTTTTCGTTTAAAAAGAATCATTTTTTTAAAAAATCTTGAAAACATAAAAAACAATAAATTTCTTTCTCTTATCATTTTTTTAAGTGTCTTTAATCAATTGCAGTGCAGCTGGTAATAATCTCAGTAAGAGATATATTACTAGGCCAGAATCCAAAGAAGGCGTTGAAGTACAAATTACCAAAAGAGGCACTTTATTTAGAACAGAGAAATCCAAACAACCACCAAAAGGTGTGTTTTTCTGTCTTTATCTTTCATTTTGTATTAAATTGACATGAAAAATGGTGCATACCAGAAATGAAAGCAACTATTCAATCCAACCAGATGGATGTGGACAAGGAAGTAGAAAGACCAGGGCCAGAGCTGGAAAGTCTTCCTCAAGAAAGACATGTCTGGAGGATTCCAGAGTTGCCCCCCATTCCCCAAGGTCTGTACCCACAAACTTTGATGTGAGCTCTGAGCCTGAACGAATTGAAGGTGATATTTTAAGGGCTGAACCATTTTCAAGTGGCAGAAATAGAAATATATCAGTCCGAATACAAAAACTGGTTCAGAGCAGCAAAAGAAGAGGAGTGGTAAATATGCCCAAGCCTTTGACAGGGGGCCATGAACTCCTACTTACACATAAAGAGCTTTCTGGGTCAGGAGAAGACCATAGAGCTCTTAGGAGGGTGAATCCCACTGTCTTTCAAAGACAAGGTCAAAAATATAAAGAATTGGTTCAAGAGCCAAAGTCTTTCATCCATAGACCAGAAGAAGGAACTGGAAATGACTCCATCTTTGAAGAATGAAGGCCCAGTGGCCTCTACCAGCTCCAAACCAGCTCCATAAGTGTCCAAAGACAAACTAAAAGGGCCTCAGAAGAAGCAGAGAGGTCCCAAGAGCCATCAAGGAAAGGGCAAAGGAAAAGTCAATTGGCACAGACCTTATCCACAGGGGTACAGGAGCCCCAAATTGGAGTGTTCAGTAGTGGACGGTGTCTTCAATATGGCCAGGACTCTTATGGAATTCACAGCCAAGGATCAGGGAAGGATGAACAAGACTTTTCAATGCAAATAATACAAGAAATACACTTTGTTAGAGCTAGTATTAATGTAGAACTTTGTAAAATTGATGCAAAGATAACTAAAATAACATTGGATATCAATGACATGAAAAAGAATAACAAACATTCTTCTGAATTGCATAAGTCTACAGTTTCCAAATTTGACTTAATCTCCAATACATGTGAAAGAATTCATAGTAAATATAAAGTCCAAGATGATTAAATGGAAGATCTTTCCACTACAAACATCAATGACCAGCCTAAGATTCTGAAAAATCATGTTTTAACAGTAGTTGATAATACCAATCAATTTACCATAAATTTGGCAAGGAGTGACAGTGAAAGGCAGAAATTGAAAGATGAAATACTTGCACATGTATAACAAATTCATAAGAGTTATGAACCAAATCCACATATGCCAAGACATTCCACACCTTTTACTGAAGAGAAACCACCAGTAAAAGGAAGTCTAAACCCTTTTCTAGGAGGGAATGCTATCTCTTCAAAGGATATTCCCAAATTAGAAGAATGGCCAACATTCTCTGGTGAAGGAGAATACAACCATATTGAGTTCATAATAACAATTGATATGTTGAAAGAAGATTTTAATATACCTGATGAAATAATAGTGGGTAAATTGCATTCCTTGTTTACCAGAACTGAAAAGAAATGGTATTACAAAATGAGACAAGATCATGGAAAACATGTTTGGCCTTTTTGGAAATCAGAAGTAATAACAAAATGGGCCAACAATTCTTGGAGGTTTAAAATGAAAAATGCTTTTTAAAGTGCCATTTTTAACTCATAAAAAGATAAACCACTTACTTGCTTCCTCAAACAGAAAGACAGATTGTCTGCCTTACACCCAGATATGTCTGACTCAATGATTAATATGAAAATTTCAAGAAAATGTGGAGGAGAACTCAAACATTCTATCAAGTGCAGATGTGTAGAACCCTGTTCATCAGAAGACTAAATTAATGCCATGGTACATATTGCCACTAGAACAAGAATTGGAAAAACCTGGACTAGAGCCCCTATAGAGTCCAAGATGGTACCCAAGATTTCCAGAGATGAAAAGAGACCTGAAAAACCTGTCTTGAAGTGTCTTAAATGTGGGAGTACCTCACATTTAGCCAACACTTGCACCAAAAAGACAAAAATCAATGAAGTTAAAATCATTGAAGAAGTTCAGTATACTGAAGAGAAAGAGGAATCTGACCAATATTCTGCAGTATCTGAAGAAAAACCAGTAGAAGATTATTCTATTGAGAACATTACAGCTTTCTTTGAAGTCACAGAAGTCCATACTCACTTACCACAGTATAGTGAGGATTGCTATAACCTGATCAATATCAAAGATGCCAGAATGTTTAAGACTAAACCTGCTAGAGGCAAGGGATAAACTTCTGGAGCATCTTTTATTAGATAAGTCTTAATAAATGATGTTGAAGCTCAAGTCAATTTAGACACAGGGGCATTTTGAGCTTGTATGGCAAAAACTACCTTAAACTCCTACTACCTGAATGGAAAAACCATCTGTTACCTATGGAAGGTGTGCAATTTATTAGTGCCAGTAATAATATGTACTCTTTGGGAATATTGGACACTAGGATTGTATTTCCACATCCTGCAGGAAGTGTAAGAATGAAGACAAATATAGTAGTAATGGATAATTGTACATCTCAACATATCATTCGTGGAAATGATTACTTGAATATTTATGCTATTGACATCAATAACCATAAGGATAGATATTTTACAATTGAAGAAAATAAAAGACAAAAATTTGCCTTTTCCAATATTCCAAAACAAATATCAATAGTATCTTCAAATAAAGATACTTATAAGGAAGAATTTGTGACAGATCAACATGTTGAAGCAAAAGTTAATCAATCATTGTCACCCAAAATGAGGAAGGAACTTATCAAGGTATTGTACACATACAAAAATGCTTTTGCTTCTGATAATAAACCATTAGGTGCTATTAAAGGGAATGAAATTGATATTAATCTTAAGATTGACGGACCATATCCTCCAGTACTTAGGAGACCAGCTTATCCAGCCAGTCCCAGAGCTAGAGAAGCCTTGGGAAAACATATCCAAGAGTTGATCCAACTAGGTGTACTAAGGAAAGTAGGCCATAATGAGGAAGCTGAGGTGAAAACATCTGTTATTATTTCTTGGCAAAATGATGAATCTAGACTTGTTGGAGATCTTAGAGCACTGAATACCTACACAGTTCCAGATAGGTATCAAATACCCAGAATCTGAGAAACTTTGACCCAATTGTCTAAAGCCAAGTATAGAACATCCATAGATGCATTGAAAGGCTTGCATCAAAATGTTTTGACACCCAAAACTAAGCAATTACTTAGAATCATCACTCACTGTGGTATCTATGAGTATCTTGGAATGCCATTTGGCATTAAAAATGCACCATCCCATTATCAAAGAATGATGAAGACTATTTTAACCACAGAATTATCTGAAGGATGGATTATCATTTATATTGATGATATTATCATATGTTTTGACTCATGGTCTTTGAAACTTTAAAGACTTGCAAGAGTACTTGACAAGATTACGGAAGTGAATATAAATATTTAGATCAAGAAATGTAACTTTGGCTTTGAAGAACTTAAGGCTTTAGGACATATTTTTTCTGGGTTAAGCTTGGGCATTGACAAAAATAAAGTGGCAGCAGTGTTACTTAAGCCAATACCCCAGAATAAGAAAGAAATGATGTATTTTCTTGGATTTTCCAGTTATTACAGACAACACCTGAAAGACTTTGCAATTCTAGCCAAATCACTCTATAGAATATGTGATCAACAGACAATATTTGAGATGACACAGGAAAGGATTAAAGCTTATGAGAATATAAGGAAATCCCTTACAGAAGCACCTTTACTCCTCATGCCTTACTGGAATATATCTTTTAAATTTTATATTGATGCATGTGGAGATGCATTAGGGGCAGCCCTACATCAAGTCCAAATTATTGACTATAAACCTATAGAGGGACCAGTTTGTTACATCTCAAGAAAAATCAAACCAACAGAAGCCAGATATGGTGCAAGCCAGATGGAGTGCTTATGTTTGGTATGGGCACTTGAGAAATTACACTATTATCATGATGGCCTTGTTTCTTAAGTGATAACTGACTGCAATTCCATGAAATCACTTCTTGACCGGAAAACTCCCAACAGACATACATTGAGATGGAAAATAGTAATTCAAGAATATAGAGGTAACATGACTATAGATCATAAGGCAGGAAACATTCACAAGAATTCCCATGGACTGAGAAGGTGGGAATTAACCAAGCTTATGTACCTTTGGAAGCACAACCACAGATTCCAATTGAAGGAATTAACATAACTGATATTGGGACTGAATTCTTTGAAGAAGTCAGAGAATCTTATAAACAGGAAAAGAATTGCCATATCTTTTATTTCTTTTTAGATAGAGACTGCAAAGATACATCTTTAGTCAGTTTACTGGATGCAGTTTGGAAAAATTCCTATTCTGAAGGAATATTTCACTTTTTTGATGGAATACTTTACCGCAGAACAAAACATTCTTGTGTAATGACATTGTGTAGAATTTTGCTTATTAATACCATTCTTCATGAATTCCATGATAGCATCTACTCTGGACACCTGTCAGAAGACAGAACACTCAAAAAAGTGAAAAGCTGTGCATGGTGCCATTTTGGAGAAAAGAAACCATTGAATATTTCAATACCTGTGACAGATGCCAAAAAGCAAACAGGAGTACAGCCAAGAAATTTGGACTGATTATTCATATTCAAGAACCAAGATCCCTTTGGGAATTTGTTCATATGGATTGGTTCACAGCACTTGCTCCAAGTGGTGACAAACGTTATGATTCTTGTTTAGTCATTGTAGATAGATATATCTAGACTCCCATATTCCTACCATGTCATAAAGATGACACCGCTATGGATAAAGCTGTTCTTATATGTAGTAGAGTTATTTCTCATAAATAATTACTTAAGAATATCCAAAGTGAAAGAGATCCCAAGTTTAAATCTGCACTTTAGACCAATCTTCACAGATTGTTTGGGACTAAGTTATCATTCTCAACAGCATACCACCCTCAAACAGATGGAGTATCAGAGAGAATGATTCAAACTTTAGAGGACATGATCAGCAGCTCCTGTGCTTATGGGTTAGAATTCAAAGACTCAGATGGCTTTACCCATAACTGGTGCACTCTAATACATGCATCGTAGCTGGCATATAAGACATCAGTCCATTCTTCTACAGGTCAAACTCCTGCTATGTTAGAAAAAGGATGGAATCCAAGACTCCCAACAGACACACTTAGGAAAGACTGGATTGACATCCATCCTACAGCTTTCAGCTTCAAGATAATGCTTGATAAAGTGAAACATCATGCAAAACAGAGTATGGATGATGCTTTTAACTATGCAAAACAGAAGTGGGACAAGAGTCACAAGATACCAGACTTTAAAGTAGGGGACCTAGTTCCAGTTTCAACCTTGAATTTTAATAATATCAAAGGCCCAAAGAAACTTGAAGATTCTTATGTAGGACCTTTTGTTATTGTTTCCTTACATGGAGCCAATGCAGTTCAAGTGGAATTGAGTGGTGAATTAGAAAATAAACACCCCACCTTTCCAGTAAGCTTGATAAAACCTTATCAGCCAGCTGAAAAAGAATTGTTTCCTTGAAGGAACCCAATTCCTCTGACTTTATCACTAGTAGAACAGAGTGAAGACAAAAATATAAAGAAAATCATTAAAGAAAGGAGACTTGGGGGTAAAAATCAAAGAGAATATCCAGTCAGATATAGAAATCCAGTACATGAAGATGAATGCCTGGCAGAATCAGGAATAGCTGACTGAGATAAGCTGTTAAGAGGATTTAGACATGAAAGAAGGCCACAAGCCTGAATATTTCTATAAATTTGCTTTAAATTACTTGATCTGAGTAATGTAAAGAGGTTGGAAAGTGGACATTAACCCCCTTTGGGGCCTTTATTCTTCTTGATATCATTAATAAAATTGTAGTACAATTTTACTTTTTGGTGTGGGGAATGTGAACCTTGAGGTATCTTTTACACACCCAAATAGGCCACAACTATCTTTAAAAATAAATTATGAACTATGCATTACCCATAAGTCATGCATATATTCAAAATTCATCATTTTTTATTTAAGAAAAGATGAATAACTTGTTTGTGAGTAAGTAAATCCATGAATTTAAGGCCAGATTTGGATTCTACACAAAACTTCACCTAGGGTAACCCTGCATAGTGAATACGCTTAAGTTAAGTCTAAGAGGTGTTAATATGGAAAATAATTCAATACCACATAAAAGAATTGTGAAAATTTTTGTTTTTCTGAATTTTATGCCAAAATAATGGGAATGTGAGAAATCATATGTTATATATACACTAAGAATAGTGTCATGACTGTTTGTGGCACTTAATATTATGGTATGCTTACATACACCTTTGGTACACCCATGGTGGATAGCAGTCTTTAAACCTGAATTTCTATTTTGATGTGAAAAATAGTCAAGGGGGACAAAAGACATCAAAGAGAGCAAGGGTTCCTAAATCCTGAGGCCTCTGAGGTTTTTATAGCTCTAAAGCTTAGATCCATGGACAATTTTGGCCCAATTAGTATACTAAAACCTTTTGGGACCTTGGTTACCAAGTTGAAATCTCATCAAATCATAAGAAAATTGCATATAAGCTGCTATTTTGACATGCCAAGGAGGTAAAGAGAAACTTAGATTCCTATAACCATTTCAAATCTTCATGTTCTTTCATGGATAAACCATAAAGGACTAATTAAAAACCTTTTTTGACTAGTATCCATTGATTTACCTCATAGCAACCAGTAATATAGTGCTATTTTAAATTCTATGTAGAATTGAGGTAAAAACTTTAAAAATTCATTCAAAATACAATTCTTATATAATATTTCTGAGTCCTTCAGGACCAATGGAGAACAGTATTATCCATAAATAAACCAAAAAGAATCACAGCTTCATAAGTAAAATTACAAGTCTTACTTACAGTCCATTTTTGATAATTCCAGGTGAAATACTGAATCTTCAAAAATTCACAGAAAATACAACCTGCAATTAAATTTCCAATAGCATTGATAACTTTGAGAAATTAAGGTTTATTTTGAAATAAAAGAAGATTTAAAGTTGTTTCTATTTTTATTCTTAACCATATTGGGGTTGGCAGTCAAGTAAAAGCATCAATTAAGTAATTATGATAATCTTACATGACAACAGATGATGCAATCATTAATCCAAAAAAGGTTTATTGTTTTCCCACTCACTTGTCTCTCAGTTTGTTCCATGGAAAACCTCTGTGCACTTTCTTAGACTTAAAAGAAGCCTCTTCTTGCTGTTTTTTTCCAAATCATCTTATTATTCAATTATATCTTTGTTACCAACAAGTAAGTATTAGTTAAAATCCTTTCTTGAGTGTTTTGATTCTTTCAGAATCAATCATAAAGACGTGAAATCATAGGAATCAACTATATGTTGTTCTAATATCTTTATAAATCCATTTTGATCCTTTAAATTCACAATTATAAATCAAATCTCTCTACCAATCTCTTTTTAAGGTACCTTGTAGTATTAGTAAGTGATTTATTATTAACTCTTAAAAGCTTTTCTCTAGTAATAGCTTTCTCCAATGAGTATACTTATAATGATTATTTCAAAAGATAATTATATATTAAACTAATTTCATTATTCTAATAAAGAAGTGTTATTATTAAATACTCCTTGTAATTGATTCTTGTAGACAATTACTTCTTACTGTTATAATCACTAGTAGTGTATAAAAATTAATAGAGATAATTAATCAATTAATTATTTAATTCTGCTTATAAAATGTTTTATTATTATATTTCATAAGAACAGTAATAGTACTGTTGATTAATAGTAATATTATCAACAGTTTCATAGACAAATCTTACAACAGCTTTCACTGACTGTGACATGGCAAAGAAATAAGTAAAAATAGTAATTAAGACCCTACTGTTATGAGTAAAAGTAGTGATTAATCTACTGGGGGTCTTGGTTTCAGCTGTTTAATATCTTTTAGAGATAAAAAACAACTGAAATAATGAAGATTATAATTATAACAATTTGATTCTAACATAACTACTTGGTGTTGACATTTTTACTACATAAGCATATTAAATAAATGATGATTTTGGTTTTCCAGAGAGGAAAAACCAAGTTTCATCACCTTTGGGGGACTGTCAGGGGATGGTAAGCTCCTAATTCATCTTCAGGGTGAAAACCTTCACTATTGGGGCCAGTTTGTGGTTCATAATAATGAATTCTGATGTCAGTACTGTCAGAATTGTGGTTTTGAGACCACAAATGATTTTTCTGGATCAATAGAGGGTGAAATATTTTTCAAAGGCAACATAAGCACTTTTATGATGTCTCAAGGATGTTTGAATTACTGGTATTAGTCATTATGTAAGGTTCCAGCTTTAGACTACTCTTATTTTAAGTACAAGACCAGTACTGGTTGGTACAAGTTTGGTACAGAACAGTATTGGTCAAAAAGCTTCCAACCAATATATCTAAGTAGTTTTTTGAGATATAAGGAATACAAGAAAATATATGTTGAGTGCTTGATAGGCTCTTCAATTTTGTATGCTTCATATCCACTCTTCTCAAAAATAGCAGAATCTATAAGGGTTTCAAGTTTTTTGATGTATTTTTGTACATCAGTATGTGGCTTCAGAAACTCCAAAGCTAGATATCTTTGCCACTTTATATAACATCTTTCTTCTTATGATAAAGCGCTTTAGGGCTTGATGAGCTCTACAGTTTGGTATAATCTATAGTATGGCTGTATGATTATATGGCAAAGATACAGGGGTTTATTTCTATTGCTATTTTCAGAAATCCAATATTTTTAGTAATGGGACTTTGAAAAAAAGATCCCTCTTCCAATTTTAGAAATAAAGATATCTAAGGTATCTCAAATTGAAACTCTAATTTATATCTTCAATTTGGCTAAATTTTTTACACTTTTGTACAAGCCCTCTTGAATGTTTAAGAGGTTTCTTTGGTCAAAAGGTGGGATAGTGGTATTTCCTGAGGTAAGAGCTATACAGAAAAAGGTATAATACCACTGGATAGCTCTGATTGAGAGTGTCAAGAAAGATACCATTTTGTTGGAGGCTGCATTAAATATTCATAAGCTAGATGAGAGGTGAAAATAAGTGTTTTTACTTATTTTGTCTTATCTTTGTTGTTTCTTATCCTATTAAGATGGGTTTCTATTTTTATATTTTTATATTTTACATCTTTATATCTGAACCTGTATCAGCTAAGTTTTTCCAATACTTAGTATACCATTATTTATTGTATTTGGATGTCAAGCAGGTGCTCTGTTTGGAGTCACAGGCAGACAGAAGCTGTATAAAAAAGGTGAGACGTATCACCCTCCACTTCAACATCATCAAATCTTGCTGTGTAATTTATCATTCAAAATTGATAATAATTTTTGATGAAAGAAAGCTTATTAAATTTAAAAATGAACTTATAAAGTAAGATTTATCAATTACTTTAGGTTCTTGGGCTTCAATTAAAGAAAGGACACTAATGATAAGAATAAGTGAAAGTTTCAAACAAAATCTTAAATTTTTTTGAATAAATAATTATCAATAGCTATTCTGGAGTAAAAATGATATTTTTAATTTGTTCCAGATACAATACAGCCATAATTGATGAGATTAATTTCATTATAATTTCATAAAGCTTCTTTTTCAAATACAGTTCTGTACCCTTCCCTTTCTGTTCACCTTTGAAGTCAAGTCCCTCTTTCCTCTGATGGTTCAAAGTTCCATCTCCCCCTTTTCCCTTTTAGCTTTAGCTCATATTTACTTTAATTGAGCTTTTCTTTCAATATTTTCTGGTTCTCATCTTTGCTCAATGTCACCGTCCACCTTCCCTTTTCCTGACCATACCATGCCAGTTCGGATACAGTTTGAGATTAAGATTATAATAAAAAATGAAAACCACAACTTAATAGAAGAAATGGTAATGAAATACCCCCTAATGTCAATTAGACAGTTATTTGTTTCAAAAAAACAAGGGTTTTTTCTTTATATCTTCCTGTGTTAATTTTTATCAACATTTGAGGCCTTTTTTCCATGACAAGCATGAGACTTAAAATTATTCTAGAAAATTTCATGAAGAGGATACTCCAAAGTAGCTATTGATGAGAATTCCTTCCTTCAACGAATCCAAGATGAGTTTCTGAATACAAGAAATGAAGCTTTTTATTTTTTGAGGCTCCATTTAGCAAGCCTTTAATTAGTACTTACATTTCCATATGATTCACATCTCAAATTAAAATAATCATCATTTATAGCTGAACTCATGTAAAATTCAAAAAAGTAACATCAAGATTTATTGATGTCTCCCAGCTAGGTTCTGTATCAAATTCAGCTCATGGCTTTGTATTTGGGTTCTCCCCAAATCAGATATCCATTTATGAAGAACAAGTTAAAGCTATCAATTCATCCATTTTGAACGCAATATAATGGATTACTTTTTATCAATCAGCTTCATGAATTAACAATCAAATTTTATTTTATAATCATGAATCCTGATATACTTGGCCTTGTATGTATTGATATTTTTGTGTATCTATTTGACAGTAAGCCTATCCCTTGACTTCGAATATATCTTCAAATTTATTAAAGATAACTTCAAATTCATTGAGCTTAATTTATGGGGAATTTACTTTTCTTTCATACCATCTGTACCAAATTCATCATAATAAACCTTTTTCTTGAGCCATGTGTTGATAATTTCAAAATCAGTTCCTTTTGATTGAGGGTTGAAGGTGGATTTATAAATAATTTTCTATGGAAATTTTCATGTATATTTAATGTCATGAGTAAGCTCTAAATTAAGGAAGATAGTGGGAATATTGGAAATCCTGGCTGCCATGGGAGTAATATTGTTCTTACCTGCAGAATAAGTGATAATCTGGGGGAGGGGTTTCACTTTGCAAAAATTCCAAAAAAAGGGGTTTTTACAAGGAAGGTTGAAACCCAAATCAAAAACTGAGCAAATTTCATCAATTGAAGGCCGTTTTTATCAAAGATTATACTTTAAGCAAAGGAAGGTTTTTGCAGACTTGAAAGCCTTTCTTAGGTATTGAGTAGCATTAGTACGGGCTGTCTTTTAAAAAAATATAAAATGACTTTATTTGAAGTATTCTACAGAAAGAAATATCGCAAAAAGCTTGGAAATACCTGGATTCTTCATCTTTGAGGCTCGAAAATTGCTTTGATTTCATAGTTTTTTAAAACAAATCTTCAAAAATACTGTCATGTTCTAAACCCAAGCTTCAGATACACTTTCCTCACACACCTTGAGATTTCATATCCTAATTTTTCCTTCAAATGCTAATATACCTGCTATCTAGGGATGAATTAAAATCTTTTTACAACTTTGGTTCCCTTTTCTTTGCTCAAAAATATAACTCTGTTATCAGGATTTCTCCATTAAAAAAATATTTAGTATAGTCTTCTAGATGCAGGACAGGGAAAGATAAACCAAATTTATATTTCCTAGATTATTATTATTCAAATGAAATGCCTTTAAAGTGAGATTTAGATTGAATGACCTTGGGGTAAAGCTTCTGGATGGGGGGAAGGAAAAAATTAAAAAAGAGGGCCTCTATTTAGACCTTTTGATGCCCTTCACGGGATTGCAAAAAATAGGAAAATTGGAAATTCTAACCATCAGGAGGCTTTCCTAAATACAGGGAAAATCTGCCCATGATACAGGTAGAGGAGCTTCTGTATAGCTCAAGCTCAATCAGAGCCTTTCAATTTTTATTGCCACATTCACTTAATGTAGCTCAGCTTATCAAGAAGAATCCTCTAAACCCACAATTTGACTCATAATATTATTATAAGTATTTTGTTATTTTGACACAATGATTATGTTTCATTATAGCTATCATAGATTCAAGATACAGTATCTCCAACCTCTTGAATTACCTCAGTTATTACCTAATACAGCATCAAACTAGTTCAAGATGATTAATCCATAGATAATCACACAATACTTGATATATTTTTCCAATAGCAAACTCATTAAATAGGGCATCTGAAAGATTTGATTTGGGAGCTAAATTCAAGAGTTTATTATTTGCAAATCCAAAATAAATTACTTCAGCTTCTATAGTGAATAATTTATATTTTATCCAAGAAATATCAAGAGTAATGAGCCTCCCCCTTTAGTAGGTCATGAAAAAAATGAAAATCACTCAATTAATATTGTAAAGGATTTCGGTACACACCTTGAGCTCTTAATTTATCCTATCATGTGTCAATATATTCTCTTGAATGATTTGAGTTTCGATTCATACTCTGAATATGCAACAATGCTTGATTTTTCTTCTATTTAATAAAAATAGAAAGTATTATTGAGAAATTTTTGAAAGAAAATATCAGTTAGCAATTTTGGTACTAATATTCACAATAATGTATGCCATTGTGAATTGGGGTAACACTGGGGAAAAAAACCTGTTCGTGAAGCTCCTTCTGATTTCTTTTGCTATTTTGTGTTTTATCTACCCGCTTTTACACTTTTAAGATATATTACTCAATATCTCTTCCTCTTCTTTAACATAATACTTATTTAGAAAAGAATAATGAGGCAGAATATTTATAGTATACAGAAGCAATAATTTTTATTTCCTATATTTTGTCCGTAGCCATGAATGATGTTCTTTAGATGATACTACTTTTTCATGTCATATCTCAACAGAAGTCCCATTTGAAAAGTTGAAGTAAAGTTTTTGATATATCATTCTAATACTCTGAGAAATTCATATCTCTTATTTCACTACTTAAAACTCAAATGATCTTATGTTAGAGAAAGTTTCTTCCCTAAGCGTTAGAAGCTTGACATGACAACTTACTTATCAGTGTTCATAATCTCTATTTGTTTCATATTTCAATTCTATCTCTTATAATATTCAAGCTTAATATTACTAAAATGATATTATCATTCATTTTACTCAGATTTAAAGAAAGAAATATTAGCTTTTAATTTCTTTATTTCAGCTGTGTAAGGTGTGGATATGAAACTTTGATTAAAAATCAAGTACTTTTCCTGTCGTCAAACTTTGTTTAAGGTAAAAATTGATTAAGAATAGTATGAAATAAGATTTTTAAAAGAAAAAACACCAATTTTATTGTTTTTGAACTTATTAGTATAAAACAATAATATTATAAAGATTTATTCTTTTACCAATAATAAAAATTTATCCAAAAATACTCTACAAGAGATATTTAAGCTTACAAAAGAAATCTCTTCAAGAGCAATTTCAATTGGAATTATTTGAGGAAAGTCCTTCAGGAAATGAATAAAAGAAAACAGTATTTAAGAAGATAATTAAAGAGAAAACATGCCAAAAAGTGACCAGAGTGAACTTGGAAACTACATGACAGAGTTAACAGTGATGAAAGATGCTTTAATTCACTTATAGGGGGGTTCAAGGGGTAAAAATGATTATAAGAGTTTCAAAGAATGATTATAATAATTTTGAATGTTGGTAAAAGGTTAATAATGATTTGAAAAGTGTGGTTGGAATATTTCATTTATTTCTTTAACAGTGTTTAAAATAAAAGGAAAAGATTCTAACATGAAGACAAAAGTGGGGCAAAGAAGATATTCTTTTATAGCCATAAATTCTCTTACTCCAAAAGTAAAATTTGCTTTTGTCAGCTGTGGAAAACTCTCTGAAGAAAGAAAAGCCAATTATGGAATCATTGAACCTTGGTTTAGACCAAAAAAGGGCTGGTTTTAGCCATTTTGAACCCTGAAATCAGCCATTGCTATAGTAATACCTGGTTTTAAGCCTTCAAAACACATACATGTGTGTGTAAGGGACATCCATACCAGTTAAAACTGTTTTTACAATGTTTGGTTTATCTTGAGGGTAGTTTTACCCTCTTGGCAACAGTTAAAACTGCCCTGGTTGGTATCAAAACCTCATCATCAATTGAGACACAGACTCTGTGACTCAATTCCAAGCCAAAAGTGATTAAATTTTGCATGTATTCTGACATCTTATGCCTGTAAGTAAGGAATTTGGGGGTCTGGCTCCCCCTTGGAGCCAAGATTCCTTCCCCCCCCAGAATCAATCTTTCCAATTTATTTTTTCTTTAATTCCTCATCATTTATTATACTTATAATTTACACATACAATTCAATTGAGTTTTTACAGTACACAACTGTAATAATTGAGATTTCATATTTAAATTCAAATTCATTTATGTAATACATGCGCACATTTTGACATTTCAATTGAAAATACTTCAATTCCTTATAGCTTCTAAACTACACAGAACACCTCAATTGTAACACAAAAATTGATGGTTAACACCACATGTGATGTGAATTAGATAAAGATTTTGAGGATTTTCAACTTTTTTACAGAAAATACTAAAAACTTAATTTAAGCTTATTTGAAGTTGAGTTACAGAAATTTTACCCAGAGGTGATCCCACCTTATTTTTTATGAGGAGTCCAATGGTGAAACAATTTCATACGTTCATTTGTAGGATAAAGATTTATAATAATTTTTATTCAAATTTTTTCCAAAAATATTTCCATTTTGGTATTTTTGTTGAAAATTTATTTTTACTTAATTTTTTCAAGTAAAAATTTGTTTTCATAAATTTAAATTTCAATGTAATTTTATTTTTAAATTATAATCAAATTTTAATTTTTGTGTATAAATTTGTATTTATATTTTAACTTTCCTTTTGATGATATATATAAATTTATTTTATTCAAAATTTTATATTTTTTTATTATTTGTGGTCTTTTTGGTATCCAAAAATACCTCTAAGGCTCACAAGCTGGTTTCAAATTTTCAAATCTAAAGCCATATCTAAGATCATTCTATATAGATTCTTTTGCAAAAGTATGTAAGAATTCTTGTAAACTCTCATTTCCAAAATAAAATGACTGGCTACTTTATTGATACTTTGAGATGTTGATGGTGAGAATTTGAGATATGATCACATATCTAAAAACTTTGGCAAACAACTTTACAATACTTATTCTAATAATAAGAATTGAAATTATTATCTTAAAATAAGTAAAAATGCCATGAAAAGGAATAAATTCTTAATAATCTCAGAAGCCAATGAATGCACATGTAAAATGAATTTCCCCATTGGATTCCCCATGAAAGCCTACACCTATGAAATTTTCATTTCATGTCTGTAAAGTCAAAACTTACTGAGATAACCTGATTATATGCACTTTTATGATCAGCGCATATATTGATGGTTTTTAGCTCATATCTCTTGAAATACACATGATAAAGTGTTGGACCAAAAATTAAGTTACCATTTAATAGCTGTGAGAATGAATATATAAACTTTGTTTGACAAGCTATAAACAAGGTTATAACTTAGAAGGGCTTAATGAGCAAAATAGCAATTGCTGTTTACCACTTTGTTGTGAAAGGCCCAAACTTAGAAAAAGTGGATATTAAATTTCTACTAGCTCATATGTGAATATTGATGTGACTTTCACTATTATATTCAAGGTATAACCCTTTGAAATCATGGTTTGAAGCTTAAAATAGTAAATTTTGACAGAAAAAATGAGTTACAAGAAAAATCATCCAAAATAGAGTTTTGAGGATGTAATAGAATTCTCTTGGAAGATCATTAGGAAAATGCCAGGCAATCATAATGACCTTTCTAAATGGCTTTATTTCAAATAGCTCAAAAGCTATTAATGATCAAACTTTAAGCTTCAAAATGATCATTTCTGATCACTCAATTTAGACTTCTTTTGAGTTTAACCGTTATATGAATGATAAAACTGGTGAATACTAGTACATTATGATTAATACTAATAGAATTCACAAATTTTAGTCTTCTGCCAAGCCTAGAGTGACAGTGATAACCTTCAATAATGGTGTAATAATAAGATAAGAGGGTTTAATTATGATGTAACCATAACCAAAACCTAAAATACTGATCAATTCCAGTGGATTACATCAGTCAATGTCTACTAGAGACCTTATGGACTCTAGGAGGGAGGACTTTACTATATATGGAGCTCTTTTTACCTCCATTTCCCCCTCAGACACATCAAGAACATTAAATAATCAAGTCCAAAGGTAAAAACTTCATTATTTTTATATGAATCTATTATATTATTAAATACTAAAGTTCATCTTTGTTTTAATCATCAATTTTGATGTGATTAAACCAATATCTAATTGTTTTTGTTAATTTCTCTCTAAAATCTGTAATTCCTTGTAAAATCAAGAATATTTGTAATTTCTTACATTTTTATTTGTCAATACAATTCAAATAATTTGTATTTGCAATATTTGGCGTAAATGTACTCAAAGTTATTATATCAAGTGCTGAAAGTAGGTTATTTTATCTTATTATATTATTTTTCTCTTTATTATTAATTTTAATCATTCTTCATTAACATAGATAGTATTTATATTAATATATAAATTTAATATTAGTAATATTATTGTTCAATTATTATTTTTTGGTAACAGTAATAATTAGCTATTAATATGTTAATTATCAAATATTCATATATTTGTTTTCATTATATTGTTTTATTTATTTGAATATTATAATTATTTTTCCACCACAAGTATAATACTTCCTCATTATTATAATTATTTGAATCTAAAATTTTAGTAATACTCACTGATTTTTTCATAGTCAAATCTTACATTGATTTCTCTTAATTGAATCATATTGCTTCTCTTCATTAACATCATTTTTGATGTGACAACCATTATGCATATAATCCCTTTATTACTGAATTTTCTCCCAATTCAAAAGATAAATATAAAGCAGAATTAAACTCATGTTTTTCTGGATATCTCTTCATTTGTAGCTACTGAATATTTGATACCAAAACTAGCTCCAGTTAAGACAAAGTATCTCCGGTGAATATCTTCCACAATTTGACTTTGATTAAGATCTTTTCATGCTGAAGTTTAGGTAAATATTACATATAAGCTCTGAGGAATACTGAAGACTAAAACTCAATAATTACACCATGTTTATGATTTAGCTTTACTCAAAAAACCTTTGTAAAAATGGACTTTAAAATGATAACCCAGAAGGGTTTTATAAATTTTATATGAAGAAAAATTAGAGATGTAATAGTGCTAAATTGAGCAATAAATTATTATAAAAATAAATCTTTCAATGGGTAATATCTTTCCCAAGAAAGATACAAAATTTTCACATTTTTTGAATATTACAACAAAACTTTATTTTGAAATTTTCTTCCCAGTCTTTGACCTTGGATAGATATATTTTGGATTATAAGTTTTTTTTAGCTCAAGAATACTTCTCTTCTAAAATTTCTAATAAACAAACCTATCAAAAATTTATAAGTAAATATTTTCTTGGAATTAAACCAAAGGTTTATCTAAAATAGCATGTATATTATGTTTTTTAATATAGAAGATTTGAAAATTCAAAGCCTATTGAAAATTCCTATGAATGATAGTATCAAAGTTTCAACTCAAAAATGTGGCAGAGAACTTTCCTCATATAAAGCTTTACGTGTTTCAATATTTTTGATTTCAATGAACTATTTGAAATATTAAAACCTCTTTTAAATCTATGAATCTCATTTCCAAATTACTTTTGTAATTTTCTACACAAAAAATTTCAGAAAAAAAATCTGAATCTAATCCCAGTGCATAATATTTTCATGTAGGGATTAAGATTTTTTAGAAGATATCTTTCTTTCTGTGTCGAATAGCCATGACTTGGATGTTTTGTAGCTTCAAGTTACACACCATGCATCTCATTGTATTGATATAGAATAAATTGGAAAAGCTCACTATCATCATTGTTGGACAAATATTCATAATTAATTAGGAAGGATGAGTTTTAATCCTCTTCAAATAAAGATCTTTGAAAAGAATTAAAGAATTTTAAACTACAGATCTACTGAATTTTTTACAAAATAAGATCACTGAAACAGATTGTAAGTAAGTTTATCTAATAAAGGGAATGGTAATTCTGTTGAAAATCAATGAGATAAACTCATATAAATGTTTTATTAATGGAATTGGAAAATATTAAGTTTTTAAATGTACCTATAGTAAAGTCCTCTGCTATCCTTCATATGTATTGAATGAAGGTTTCAGTTCCATTTTATAAGATTTATAAAGTAAAAATAAGTATTTTTCTAAACAAAGCTATGAGAAATTTTAATTTTGGATATATTGTTTGATTGTAAACATTTCAGTTCCTTAAATTCCTGAATAATGAGGTCTCTAGTACTAATTTCTTACAAGGCTCAATGACTGAACATTTTCCCCCCACATCTTTGATGTATATGCCTTATAATTCAGTACCAGGATTGTCAATTTTGCAGGTCTGGTTTAATAAGAAATGAAAGAATTTTATTATTTACTTTTTTATGAAAATTTTAATTTCTCAGTATTTCCATAGCTTACATAATTTTATTGGATTCATTGAAGCCTATTTGTATAAGGATAAATTCTGAAAGAAACAGAATGTATAATATATTTAGGATATATACATATGGCTTTAAGGAGGCTGATAAGAGATCCAAATTTTGAATTTTTCCTAACCTTCCAGGATTTATTGGCACTCATTTAATCAAAGTTTCTATAATTGAGCTATTGGAGAGGTTATTTATGTCCTTGGATTAGCACCGACGCAACTCCAAATCAAGCTGTAGCTGTATAAAATAGTTTAGTACCTTAAAAAATATATAATGAATTATAAAAGATATCATCGCAGTAGAATTCATTGTAAAAGTAAGAAGAAATCATATAGAAATAATCAAGAAGCTCATATCTGAGATGAACAAAAATTTGAAACAAATACCACTTCAGATCATATCATCAGAAGAATTGATTTTTGACTGTCAATGGGATGGTTTATATTTCCTATTAAATTATTATATATCGGCCAAAAGAGATAGTTAAAGCCATTATTTCCGATTTAATTTTCTTCACTATAAAGTTCCTGTCGAAATATCTTCATTACTAACAGGAACTAACATTTCAAACTTTCATTTTGAGTTGATATCTGAGATATTTACTTCAAATATAAAAACTCTAAAGAGGATCATCTTTATTCACTATGTCTTCTTCATTTAAGTCTCAAAAGTATTCAATTTCCTAAATTTGGTGTGTTATTAAGGGAAATATATCATTTTGGAAATATTAATCTTTAAATCTCTTTTATTAATAGTTTTTTTCAGAATAATAAACTGAAAGTAGAAGTTGGTGGATTTGAACTGAAATGATAATTTTACAAACAATAACTCAAAATTTATTCCTACAAATTCTCCTTTCCAAATTTTTTTAAGGAAAGAAATTTGCAAAATGGCTATTTGTGGTTTTTTCAATTTTATGAATTTTATGAGGCTTCAAATTATTTTTTAGTTGTTGAGAAAAGTGAAAGAAATACTTTAATATACGCTCAAGTATTTTTGATTTTTGATTTTTGTTAAACAAGCTACCCAAAACAAGAAAATAAGTTTATGGGTTTTCAATTTTTTTTGATGGAATAATGCTTCCATGAGATTAATATTATTCAAAAAAGAATTACTCCTTTTTTTAATTATTTTTTCTCAAGAAAAAATTCAGTAGCATGTGATTAAATAATTGAACATGTTCAATTTGAATTATTCTTTTTTAAAAAAACAAGTGAGGGAACTACTTGGAATAAATTTAAAAAAAGATGCAATATATTTACAATTTCAATTATTTCACTTCTCATATCAACATTTCCAGCCATAATTCCTGAGATATTATTAAAACCACAATTTATTAAATGGACACTTAGATATTTGGTTTTCTTGGAGCCCATAATAAATTGACCACCTAGATAAAAGGAAGATGGTAAAAATTGACAAATAATACCTTCAATATCCAATAACTATTGGCTTCATCCACAAACTTTACAAATGGGGTTCTGTGCATGGTGGCCAATGAAATGGCTACAAAAAAGGTAGTTGCCAAATTTTCATCAATAATTTAATAAAAGTAAAAAAATGACCAACCAAAGACCTCCATGAATAACTTTTGTGTGCTTCTTTGCTGTGTTCCTCAGATTTCTAGATAGCTAAGTGAAAGAAGGAGATTCATTTGTAAGTTTTAATTTAATCTTTTGAGCCAAGAAACCTGTCCTTGAATCAAAAATATTTAGCGTAGTAAGCAATATATGGGTTCCATACTGGCAAGGAAATCACCAAAGTCTTTTTTTATGCTTAAATTATCAAGCCATAATAAATAGATTCTCTTATTCTTCAGTGGATGATGCAGCTAATAGCCTCATCATGGTGAAATGATTAAATCCCAGTAACAATCTATAGGTTTAATATGTACCAGGCACAAAAATTCCATTAAAATAAGTTTGATGTGTTATTTTTTATGGCCAAATATTTTTGGAGTAAAATGGGAGAATTAACACAGGAGATTTATAGATTAATTTACCATGATTTAGCCATATATATGGACTAATGTGACAATCACAGTGCCCCAGGAAGTAAAATTAAGTAAAATTATCTTCAAAAAAGCCTAATACAATACTCCTGTTTTAATATGTGTGAGAATAAAAATAGATTTATCAATGGCCTTTGATCCTTAAAATTGAATTTGGAAGCAAAGTAGATTCCAAGCCTTGAATGAGGCAGTTCCTGAGATGCAAAAGCAAATCAGTGATCCTGCTACCCCAATGTTTCCAACAAATATTCACAGCTACCTGTTCACTGAAAGAACCTTCCAGTTTAGGCTGTAGTGGTGTTAAATATCTCAAGGAACTTTGGATTCAAATCTGAAGTTATGCCAAATAATAATATTCATTACAAATATTAGTCAATTAGACTTATGACCCATAGATATAACCAATAGGTATTGCCACTCCAAAATCAGATTGAATCATATTATCTTTTTAATTATCCAAATACCCAAGCTTAACTAAATTGGATGGGATTTTTACAGCCATGAAGCTCACAGAAATGATTTTCAATCTCCCTGACAATTAATGCAATGAATTTAAGACTCATGAATCAAGCAAACCCTCATTCATCCCCTTTTATTATTCTGTAATCACATGATTATGCAAACAAGAAGCCATTGCACCCCCTAATTGAACCACCATTTGCAATGGTGTAATAGGGGAGCTACAAAAATGATGCAATTATGAAAAAAAAGCATTTTAATCTGCTGATTTAGCTCATCCTCAATCTCAGATTTTGGAAAGAAATTATTTTGAAAACAGGTGTGCCTCCTTACTACTTTAAGAAGGCTGTAAGCCTTGGAGGTCTTTTCACATACACAAAGCACAACAAACTCAAATCTAATACATAATTAAAGACAGTAGAATTACTCTGAAATTCTAAAACAAATTTTATTATCAGATCTGAAAGAATTATAAAATTATAAATATAAAAATTAAACAAAAAGTTTAAGTAATATTCTTACTTGAAAAGAGGAAGTAAAAATAAAAATTTGAAGTAGAATTTTTAAAGTATAACAATTCCTGAAAATCTGCTAAAAACTATGATAAATGATTTCCTAATAAGTAAAAATGCAGAATATATTTCACCATTGGATTCCTCATGAAACCTTAGGTGGGGTTGTCTCTGAGTTACTTTTCTGTAGCTCAACTCTAAATAAGCTTAGATTAGAATTTTAGTATTCTCTGAATGGAAATCTGAAAATCCCAAATATTTAACTTAATTCAAAATACATGGATTGTTGACCATGAATTTTGAGTGTTGAAACTGAGTTTTTGTGTGCAGTTTATAATTTATGAGGAATAGAAGTCCTTTCAATGGAATTGTCAAAATGTGCACTAATATAACATGATTCAACTTAGCTTTGAATATGATGAATCAATAATTAAACCTGTGTACTTTAGCCTTTCAATTGATTTACATATGTCAAAATTTAAGTATAATAAAATTGGATTAATTAAAATAGATAAATTGAAAACATTGACTTTTTAGGAGAAAAGGAATCTTTGATTCCAGGGAGCCAGACCACCCCAAATGTATTTTTCAAAGGAATGGGATGTCAAAGCCCATGCGAGAGATCATGAATTTGGGCCTGTTATTGAATTACAGGGTCTTTGATTCAATCAATAATTATTTTTTGATAACAGCCAGCACATGTTTAACTGTTTCCAAGAGGGTAAAGGAACCCTATTGCTAAAAAAACCCACAAAATTAACTTTAGCTGTTTCAAAGGGCCCTTACACAAATTTTATTTGTTTTGGAAGCTTTTAACCAAATATAACTATAGTAATGATTGGTTTCTATAGCCAGAATCGCCTAAACAAGCCTTTTTCTCATATAAATCAAGAGTCAACAGTTCCATGATTGGATTTTATGTTTCCGATAGTTTTCTCACAAAGTCTAAGAGAAAAGTTTGCTTTTTGAGGAATAAACATTATGGCTATGAAATAATGTCTTCTTTGCCCCATCTTTTCTTCTCATGTTAGAATATTTTGCATTTATTATGAGTTTTAACATTGTTAAAAAAGTCACTGAGCGTTTCCAAGTACCATTTTAAAATGTTCTTAAGCCGTTTAACCATACAAAAACATTTAGAATCATATTTTGTGACTCTTTTAGTCATTTTTACACTTGAACCAAAAAAAAGTCAATTATTAGAGGCTTGGTTCTTATATTATCTTCTTGCAGCTTTTTGCTTGTCTAATTCCACTTGAAATTGCTTTTGAAGAAATTTCTTATGTAGCCATAAATATCTCCTGTAGAAATGAAAAAATTCTTTATCATATTATTTTTTATACTAAAAATATTACAAAAAACCATTTTTTCATTTTTTTCTCTCAAAATTGTAAGAACTACTAGATTTGCATAATTTTACCTTGTACAAACTTCAAGGACAGGAACAGTACTCAATTTTGAATCAAATCTTCATAGCCACACCTTACAAAGGCCAGCTATGAAAAGTTTGGGAATTTCTACTTAAAAATGTTTTAATTAAGACATGAAAAAGGCACTCAAATTAACATTCATCTGATCCCAAATTTAGTGGAAATGTCTCAGAAAAACACTGAATTCTTACAAATTATGCCAAGCTCCCCATTATTTAAAATGAGGCCTCTTTATTTTCACTTTGTCAAATTTATGAAGAGGATCCTTAACATGCCAATTACTGGCTAATTGTACCCATTGAATAAATTGTTCTTATTGAAGAATTTGATAATTTTTGCTTCTTTTACAGGCTTTCAACTTAAACATAATATCACCTCTTCTAATATCCCAATTCTGGAAGGTAAAGCTTGGAGTTATCTGGAAAATCCAGAATTGTTGGCCTTTGTGGAGAAATTGTTCTCTCATGGTGTTATAATTCTTTTCACCAACTTCACCTTCTTTCAATCAAATATACATTTTCCAGATTTATTTTGTAGCAAAGTGGATCAATCAGCCTGATGGGCATGTAGAAAGAGCTGATTTCTCGTTATTCATCGTATATACTTATGTGGCCAACCAATGAAATCATTTATGTATTTTATATCTTTGTCTAGTAGCTTTTAATGAAGAACTTATGAAACACAATGATTTTGTATCAATGCCTGTATGAGATAAAAGAGTATGGTTGGAAAGAAGATCTACTTCCCTAAGTTAATTGCCTTGTTTTGATTTTCTGAAAATTTGATAAGGAATAATGCTACTGACAGAAACTTGTTTACATATCAGTAATATCAAATACTAAATATTGAATGAAATTTCACCACTGATAGTCACACCTTCCACAAAGTAAGCTTAAATCTTGTCAAACCATCTGAGAGTATGAAAAAATACACATAGAAAGCTGAATTCAAGTATGAAGAAAGTTGAGATCCATTTTGAAGCTGGATTAAAGCTTCTTCCCATAACTTGGGTGATAGCTTGTTATCTCCATAATTAAATGCACATGTTTCATCAATTTTTCATAAATAACCACAAAGTGATATGAATATGAAACAACATTTTGCAATTGTTATTTCTTGTGGTATTACTTTCCTGGAATTAATTTTATCCTCTAGACTTGATAAACCCAAATCATATGTAAATTGATGTAGAAATGTCAGCTTGTGACTCAAAAACAGAACACAAGAATGACACCAAAATACCATAAACCAATGGTAGATCAAAATTTCAACTAAAGGTCACCTGAGAGAAAGGATCTTGCAATGGCAATAAACAGAAAGAAGAAATTCTCTCCATTTCAAATATATAGCTCCTATAACCACAGGACACAGAATAAAAATTTCATGCCAGCTCACACCCAGAAATTAGAATAAAGCTCAATTTTCATCTCTCATCTAAAATCTTGAGAAGGAGGGAGAACCCCATCAAATTGGTGCTCAAGTTGAATCTACCAATTAGGGATATTCAATGGTACTTCCCAAATTGGGCTAGCATCAATATTACAGAAGCTAGAGCCAGACATAGGTCAAATAATGGTAACTTTAATACTCATCTCACATCTAGCTTCTACAGTTTTAGTTTGAGATACCTAAAGAGGGTTCTTGGTGGAAAGAGAAGAAACAGACCTTTTTTGATGATCCCCTCAATAAGACTCTATCTTTTTAGAACAAAAGCTATCAAGGAAATTGGCTTAATACAGGAGTCATACAAAATACATATTTTTACAAAGGAGTTAATAGCTTGTATATCTTTGCCATATTGAGCTCTAGGTATACCAAATGAGTAACCACTTTTTGGTACCCATCAAGGGTTACAAACCGAGCCAATCTTGAGTTCTCTATTTTAACAACTGATAACATTAAGAAAGGTTTAGAATCAAAATCCCAAAATACTGAAAAAAACCAATACTGTGGGATAATCTCCCATACTATTCAATATGATGTTTCAAAACCATTAAAAAGCCTTTTTTTCCTTTAATAACTCATAGTATGACTAATATGGGGTCCAATGATTCATGATGGATGGATTTCCACACATCCGACGCATCAGAAAGTTTCTGTGAGGGCCCCAGGAGAAATATTTCACCCTGTATCTGGGAAAAGTGACAACATGTGGTTTGAAGCCACATAGAAGCCCAATAAAGGCTATTCAGGGATGTGAAGAGCACAAGCCCACCCATTGGAGTGAAAAAATCTCTCTTGATCAATTTGGAAAGGAGCAGAGGCTCTTCTACCCCTCTTCAGGATAAAAGGGTACCTTCCTCTTCACCAAAGAGGAATTCCTATCATCCTCTTGAGTTCCTGTGTAGTAATAATATTAGCCACAATAGTACTCTTAGAAATAAATCAGGTTATGATTAAGCTTTATTTACTATTTTGTAGTAAGGCCCTTTTATTAAACCTTTTAAACATCATTTTACTGTGTCAAACTCATATTTATATGAAGTAACTACTATATAATAGAGATATTTCTGATATTCTGAGGTCCTTTCAATGCTTTTGGGACTTTCTTACAGCTTATAAAAGTGTAACAGTGAGTTACTTTCTCTATTTTATTTTTTGGCATAAATGTAGTATGATACAATGAAAATGGTAATATAGTATTATGATTTTCAGTGATATGCAATTATATATCACTATTTTGGATCAATTTTTTGTGCGGAATAACAAAAGCTTTAATCACCAGTATCTGGTGATATTATTTTAGAATTACATAACCAGAACTAATATTTTTATAATCATAAATATAAAAACTGTGTTTTTAATAAAAGCCTGAGAGGATGTTCTTGAATAAGCTTATAGCTTCAATTATTCAAATTAAAACCATTTTGTAAAAGATTAATTTTCTTTAATTACCAAATAATATGTAAGCATTTGGGCTACAGCAATATCTCACATATCTTCCACGCATTATTTTTGACATGAAAATTTATTAATATGAATTTTCTGTCATAATAAAAGAATACAATACACTCATATATTGTACCAAGGGATTTTCTTTGACGTGAGCTGGGATTATAAGGAGTCAAAAATGACATGAAGTCCTCATATTATTAATTTCAGTGGAAGAAAATTTCATACCACTTTAAAGCCAATCACAGAGAAATCCTTGTATGAAACCACCTGACACAGACCACATGCAGAAAGGCAGAGGGAAGAGGAACAGTGAAATATTTATAAATGCCAAGAAATGGACACCAATATCAACTAAAAAGACTATAAGATCACACAGCTCTACATCAATCCAAGGTAAACAGGCTTTGGTAGCTTGTAAAGGTAAAATAACCATTACTAACCCTGTTGTAGCTTCTAAAGGAAAGCTACTAGCCACAGTAGAACAAGATTATTTACAGATAATAGTGATAGGTAAATACCCTTAAAATGAAGTTTTGACTTTTGCCACTACTTATATCATATCCCTTGTACATATGAGAGACCTCAGAGTCACAAGGAACCGGACAGAAGACAGATCAGGACTTTTTAGAACCAGAAGACCAATTTTTGGACATCATTATGAATGGAAAGACACTAAGTAAAATCATGTGAACCTTGCAAGTCAATTTACTGTTCAACAGACACCTCAAACAAGTTGACTGGACAGAAATAAATCAAGCTCTTCAGCTCCACCAACACCTCAAAGACCTGTCCCAATGGAGCATTTGAAACAAGAGGTTTAAACTAGAATCACACTGGTAAGAACTTGGAGCAAATTTCCCAAGTATTATTCTCACATAGATAAACTTCAAAAAACCTGTGAAAAGAACCAAAGGGTGGAATCCCAACACAAATCTTAAGGTCTTTGAGGAAAGGGAAGCCAGGATAAGTGAGATTCAAGCCACTATATAAGTTATAGAAGAGCAATGGAACCAGATGGAGAATACTATTAGTTATTTAGGCTCACAAGGAGTGGTAAATCAACCCAACTTCACAGTGGCTTCAAACAACTCAACCTACAACAGATTAGTGGCTAAGAGTCACCATTCTTCCCAATTACAGGTAGTCTCCAGGAAAAGAAAAAGGCTATTAAAATACCGGTGTAAGCATGCGCAGGATGAGCATAGATTTCTAGTCACACCAAAAAAGGTAATGGAATATATCCATGGTACAGCTACCAAGATCACAGAGTGTAAATTAACAATGCACAACAATCATTCATAATTCAAAGTGGAGCACACTTCTCAATATTATCCAAGAATCAATTTTAGGATCATTCTTACACTTGGGAAAGCCAACTCTTTCCCACCAAGGAAAAGAGCTTGAAGATTGGATCAGGTAAGATAAGCTCTATAGGGACTATTATCAAGGAAATAATAATACCCCACAGAAAAGAAAACATCAGAATCAACCGAGAGCTTGTAGTTCTTGAAAATTCCTGCATTCAAGAGTTCTTACTAGGAACAGAATACCAGAAGATGTATGGCATAGACATTTAAAATAGTAAAAAAGCACATTACCATAGGTACAAACAAGGAGAAGAACCTTTCCCTTTACATAAACTAGATATACAATCAGGAGCTTCTAGAAGAATTTATGAATGAATTAAAATAGGAAAAAAATGGCTCTAACGTCACAAGTAGACAGAAACTTAGCTTACTGAATGTTTAGAAAGAAAAGACCAGACCTTGCCATAGGAGAAGAACCCTTAGGAAAAATCAGAGGCCATGATATAAAGCTGTATCTAACTGTGAAAAACCAATCCCCCCCATTCTGAGAGGACTAAAATACCCAGCCAGCCTGGAAAGCAGGAAAGAAATATAAAAACATATCAATGAGATATTGGTAACAGATTTCATCAGAAAAATAGGACATAATGGAATTGTGGAAGTTGCCACATCTGTTATAGTCACTTGGAATGATGGGAGATCTAGATTTGGTGGAGATTTTGGGGAAATTAATAACTAAACTAAATAAGATATATACCCCATACCCAGAATAACACATGCTTTAAATAAAAAAGAAAAATCCAGATATCTCACCAAGATAGATTTAATGAGGGGTTTTAACCAAAATGGAGCTAGACCAAACTCCATGAAAATAATTGTAATTATATGCCATATTAGAGTATATGAGTATACAAGAATTCCATTTGGAATCAAAAATGCACCAGACCTTTTCCAAAGAGTTATGGACAGCATATTCTAAGAAGAGACATGGAATTCTGGATGGAAGTATACATATATGATATTATCATATATTCAGAGACATGGTAAGGAAATGTGAAATAAATATACAGAGTCTTTAGTAAGTTCATACCCATTGACCTGAAGATTTCGCTTAATAAATGCAACTTTGGCTGACAAAAATTATTGGAGCTTGTACATAAGGTATCTGGTTTAATCTTGGCCATAAATCAAAATAAAGTGGAAGAAGTAATTTGCAAGCCAGTACCAAAGGATATCAAATAAATTCAAATTTTCTTGGGATTCATAAGCTACTACAGAAAGTAGATCAATAGCTTTGCACACATAAATTATAGTCTCTACAAACTATGTTTGATAGATTTAGTTTTTGAAATAACCAAGAAAATAAGAGATTCATATTAGAGGATAAAAAATGAACTAATCAATTCACCTGTCTTGATGTTACCTGATTTTCAACTGTAATTAAAGATGTACATAGATGAAGCCTGCAGTCAAGGATTAGGAGAGGACCTGCACCAATGACAAATTGTAGATGGTAAATCTAGAGAAGTTTTCATCTTTTAAATATCTATTCATCTGAAGAAGTCAGATTCTAGATATGGGGAAGCAAAAACAGAGTGTGTATGTCTATTATAGGCTTTGGAGTAATTTTCCTATTACCTGGATGGTTCAGTATTTGAATTCTACATGAACTGCACAGACCTCAAATCCTTACTCAATATGGCAGCAACTAATAGGCACATGTTGAGGTGGCAAATAGTCAGCCAATAATATAGAGGAAATATGAAAATAATATAAAAGCAAGGAATAAGCCATACCAATTCTAATGTCCTTATTAGATGGCCATTGGATAATTTAAAAAGCAACCCAGCTTATGACCCAGAAGTGTGAGCCAAGATACCTATACATTTCATGGATATATATAGGCAAAATAACTTCATATTCTCATATTAGGAACCATAGGGTGATACTTCAGACTCTATTCAGATTACCCAGGTAGATAATTAGACACCTAGTTTGGGGTTACCTCCTCAGAGCTCAATGCTGAAATCTTGAATACAATGCACAAGTGATATGCCAAAAACAAACATTGTAGCATACCAATGTCACTAAAACAAAAAATATAGGAGCCCTGAGCTGGAATCCAAGCTAGAGGAGCCTTGGCTAAGGGAAAATAAGTATACCAACTTTTTCCTTATTGATTTTCTCCTATACCAAAGGGAGAAGCACATCAGTTCTCCAATAGAAATTGATAGAGATCAAATCACCCCAGTTCCTCAAGAATGTGATTAATTCCCCTAAATGTGACACATGAGTGAAGAAATAACCAAAGAGAGGGTAGCAAGAACAGCTTGGTGGCCTCAGTGGGAGCAAGGGTTTGGTGAATACATCAAAAATTGTGACATATACCAGAAGGAAAAAAACATGGGAATAAGTATGTGTTGGAGTATGTTATAGCTTCTCTTACACATGTTTGAAAGGCTTTTAAACCATTATTAGGAAGGGCAGGAAGGGCTAATACATAGTCAAAAAAGTATGGGTTTCTTCAATAATGGCTCATTGATGTCAAAGATGAGGTTTTTAGTTCCACTTTGCTTGGTGCTCTTGGATTGAGCTTGAGAGGCCAAAAATAACTCTGAGATGGTAGCAAGAGTTACTTACTTCAATAAAAACTCTAGCAAGTGGAACAAGCTCATTCTTTAAATCAGAAAATCTCTCAAAGAATTCAGAGAATTAAATCAAATGAGATTTCAATCCTGCACAGATCAAAGGGGAGTGTTGGAGAATGTTATAGCTTCTCATAATAATTCTCTCAAAGATGTTTCACCTTAAGTTGGAAGGGCTACATAAAGGTCAAAACAGTATGGTTTTCTTCACTAATGGCTCATTTGCAACAAGCACTTAGCTCAATTGGTAAGAGCATGGATCATCAATTTTGAAGATGAGGGTTTGAGTCCCTCAGTACTTGGTGTTCTTGGATTAAATTTTAGAGACAAAAACTAACTCTGAAAGTATGGACAGCACATAGAGGAGCCTAAACACTAATAGGAAGCAACTAGCATGGGATGGGTATCGGTCCTTTTTCCAGGAGGAAAAGAAAACTACAATTCCTGTTTATTCATTGTAGACAGAATTATAAAAAGTGTTAGATGCCTACCATCTCACAAGGAGGGTAAAGCTGTGGACACAGCCTTGTTATTCTTCAATAAAAATATAGCAACCTATGGAGTTACCATAATAATTATCAGTTATACAGACCTCAAATTCACATCAAAAGTCTTTACAAATTTCTATGAAGCTCTTTGTACCAAGATTACATTCTCCACAGCTTACCATCCAGAAGCAGATGGACTAGCTGAATGGATGATCCAAACAATGGGAAATATTATCATAAGTTTCTGTGCATATGAAATTTAATACAAAGACCATGAATGGTTCATCCATGACTGGGTTACACTCCCACCAGCCACACAGCTGGCCTAAAATACCATCCAGTAATCAACCACAGGGAAATAACCGTCTCTAGTAGAGAAAAGTTGGAACCCCTTGCTAGAAGTGGATCACTTGAAGAAGAATCTTCTCACCATCAACCCCAAAGTAGAAAACTTCCATGATATGTGGCAGAAGGCCTGTGAGACAGCAGCCAGGTACATAGCTGAAGAAAAAAATACAACAAACAAAGATATTACAGGAGTAGTAAGGAACCTTATTTAGGGAGGTTGAACAAGTACTTGTCTCCACTCTAAACCTCAAAAACCTCAAAGGACTTAGTAAAAGAAGAGACTCATTTGTGGAGCCCTTGACTATCACAAGGTTGATAGGGAAAAATGGAGTAGAGGTCAGACTTACTGAAGTGTTTGCTAGGAAAAATCCAGTGTTACCAGTAGGCCTAGTAAATCCCTACCACCAGACTGGAGATTACAAGTTCCCTCTCAGTAACAAGATTTCAAACCTAAAGGACATAGTGGAAGCTTAGGACTCTCCTGTACCAGTAAAAAGTATCATCAAATCCAAGAAAATCAGACTCAATGACAAGGACCATAAGTAGTACCTTGTTAGGTTCAATAAACAGACTTATGTTAAGAACAAATGGTAAGCAGAAGATGCAAGACCAGATGGGAATCTTCACCTGAGAAGATCTAGCCTCCAGGAGGGCTGAACAGTCTCATCAACAATTATGGGTCTTTTGTGGAGGAAGGGTATGTCAGCCTGTGACTCAAAACCTGTGAGCCTATGAGATATTACCACATATCCAAAAAGGTCACAAAAAGACATTATAAATCTTATGTTGATAATAAGAATTTAAATTATAATCTTAAAAGAAGTAAAAATTCCATAAAAAGGCATAAGCTCTTGATTATCTCTGAATCCAATGGGTAAAAATGTTAAGTAAATTACATTATTGGATTTCCTATCCAAAATTAAATATACAAAATATGTATGTAATATCTGTGAAATAAATGATTACTGAGCTAACCTGGATATATGCACTTTTATGATCAGTGCATATATTCATGGTTTTGAGCTCATATATTTTTAATTGAACAAGATAAAGATGTGATTCAAAAAGAAAGTTACATAAACATAAATTTAGGAATAAATATGTAAACTTTCTTCAGCTAGTTATAAACAAGGTTAAAACTTATAAGTAGATATTGGAAAAAATAGCAATAGCTGTTGACCACCTTAGATTAAAAGAGGTCCAAGCTTAAAAAAGTAGATATTCAGATTCTACCAGCTCATACATGAATGATTACATAATTATTATAATGATATTCAAGTTAAAACCCCATGAAATCATGTTTTAAAGTATAAAGTAGTAAATTTCAACAAAAAAGTAGAGTTACAAGAAAAATAATCAAAATTAGAGTTTTGATTATGTAATGAAAGCCCCTAGGCAGCTTAGTGAGGACATTCCAAGGTATCAGAAATAACTCTCTTAATTTCTGTATCATGGATGATCTAAAAGTTATCAATGATCAAAGCTTAAGATTCAAAATGATCCTTTATGATCATTAACTCTAATCTTTTTTTGAGCTGAATAGTTAAATAAGAGGTACAAATGTTGTGTATCAGTATTTCTTGATTAAAACTACTATAATCCACAACAATGAATCATTTTCCAAGCTTATGATGTAAACAAACTAGAGTTACAGTGATAACTCTAAAAAATGGTATAATAATGGTGTAATCATCACCAAACCTTGAATTACTGATCAATTCCAGTTTATACCATCAGTACACGTCTACTAGAAGGTATATGGTCCCTAGAAGGAAGAAGCTTCACTAGAGAATGACCTCTTCTTTCTCTGTTTCCCCCTCAGATGCATCAAAAACACCAAAACATCAAGATAAAAGGTAATTTCTTTATTCTTTATATATAAAACTATTATATTATTAAAGACAACAGAGCCACTTTGTAGTAATCAAGAGCTTTAAATCTCTTAATTCAATATTTTGTTGTTTTTTTGAATTCTCTTAAATATCTCTAAATCCAATTACAAATAGTCAAATTTGTAATTCTCTCTCTTTTCTATTTTAAAAACAATTTAAATTATCTTTTTTATATAATTAGGTGTAAACATAATCAAAATTATTATCTTAAGCTTAAAAAGTAGGTTATTTTCTCTTTATTATTATTTTTAATAATCATTATATAAATATCAATATTATTCATACTAATATATAGCTTTAATATTACTAATATTATTGTTATTAAATTTTTACTTATTATTAGATATCAATTTTTTATGCATTTATTAATTGTTTGTAAAATTAATAAATTGACTTAAATGTATTAATTTATCATTTATTAATATCTTCAATTTCTCATTTTGTTTTATAATAGATTCATATTATATTATTATTCTTTGATAATATAATCAATTTTATGCCATAATTATAATATATCTTTCTTATTAGAATCATTTTTAATCTCATTATTTCATTAAATTAGGACATTGAGAGTGCAATAAGTAAAATATTAGCAATTTTTACTTATTTTTCCAAAGTCAACCCTCACAAAACCAGAGCACAAGCATGACAACAACATAAACATAAACCAATGGTAGAGCAAGATGCCCACTGAAAAGCAATCTGAACCAAAATAAGTCATAATGAAAAGAAAAATAAAGAAAAAAGTCACTTCATTACAAATATACAGCTCCTCTAACCATAGGACAAGGGATCAAAATGTTATTCCAGCTCAAAACCAAAACTGAGCATAAAACTCAATTTTGACCTGTCTTCTAAAATCTAGAGAAATAGTCAGAACTCCATCAAATGGGTTCTCAAATTGAATTTCTCAATGAGGGCTATCCAATGGTACTACCTAAAGTGGGTTAGCATCAAAATGACAAAAGTTAGAGCCAGCCATAGGACAAATAATGGTGAATGGAATATTCACCTCTGGTCTAGCTTCTACAGTTTTGGTGTGAGATACCTAAATTATTGTATTTTTGAAAGAGAAGAAAAAAATCTTTTTTGATTATACCCTCCATAATGCTGCATCTTGTCCAAAACAAAAGTTAGCAATCAAATTAACTTACTGCAGGATTCACACAAGATCCATATTCTTACAAAGGAGTTTGAGGCTGGTATAGCTTCCATATTTAATGCTAGTTATGTTAAATTGGTGACCATTGTGTAGTGCTCATCAAGGGCTACAAAATGAGCCACTTTTGAGCTCTCTATCTTTAAAACGGAGAAAGCTATGACAGGTTAAAATCCCACAATACTGGAAAAACCTCAACATTGTGGGATATTCTTCCATACTAGGAAATATGAGGTGTCAAAGCCATGAAAAAGCTTGTTTTTACTTCAATAACTCATAATCTCAGAAAATATAAGAGATAAGTTAGGGCTCCAATTGCTTGTTCTCTTTTTCCTCACTTGTCACATCAAAAGAAAGAGGTATAGTGCATTACCGGTTAGGAAATATAGCAGATAAGTTAGGGCTCTCATTGTTTTTGCTTTTTTTCTTCACTCATCACCTCAAAAGAAAGAGGCGAGGAAAGAAAAATTGTGGCAAGGAGTTGGTTTATAGACAACTAGATAATTGTGCTACACAGCATTAGGGTTGTAGCTACAGGTATTATCTTGTACTCTGACTCATGGACTGGGGCATGCCCCCAGTCATAACACATAGTATGCCCAATATGGGGTTCACCAATTCACTCTGTACAGATTTTCACATGTTGCACATGTCAGACAATGCCTGTGAGGACCCCAGCAGAAACTATTCACCCTGTATTTGGGAAAAGTGATCAGTTGTGGTTTCAAAAATAACCTCTGAGCCTAATATAGGTTATACTGTGCTGTGGAAACAACAAGCCAACCCATTGGAGTGAAAAATCCTCACTCCTTTTATGTGGCAAGGAGTAGAGGCTCTTCCACCCCCTTTCAGGATAGAAAGGCACCTTTCACTTCCAAAAAGAGGAATTCTTATGTAGTAATATTGTTAGCCATAATAGTCCTCTTGGCAAAAAATAAGGATATAATTGAATTTTAATCATTGTAGTATCTATTATAATTAATAAATTGATAAATACTGCATTGTGGGCTTTCAGCAGCACTCACCATCACTATTTTATAGTAAAATCTTTCTATTAAAACTTTTAAACAGTATTTTACCATGTCACACTCATACTTATAAGTTGTAAATAGTATAACATAGAGTTATTCCTGACAATACAACAGTTGTTCTTGAAGCATCATTAATTTTAGTTAAGTGGTTGAGTTTCTTGTCTGCCTTATCAAAAACGCATTGTTATTTGAGATTATGTAGGACTGAAGCTTTGACATATTTTTTCATTTTTTCAAACAGGCAGTAGGTGATGGGTGTTTGGTGGGATTCTGTATCTTGCTTTTCTTCGTACATTCATCAAAGAAAGAAATGCAAATAATATTTTCCAGACCTATTTGTGAAAAGCCAATTATCTCTTGTGTTTTCCTCCAACTTGTGTAGTGCAGTGACTGGCTAGCCATGCAGTCGGGCATCCCCCCAGGAACAGATCCTTTAATAGCCAAAATCTAGGCCTTTTAGCTTGATTTCAAAACAAACCAGGCAGACAAGCCCTTAAGTTTGATTTTTCCAGAACTTTGAACGTTTATCGAGAATTCTCACAGTCATATCATGTTCATATAGAAAGATAGGGGTAGCTCGGTGAGCACACAACAAACTGCTGAGCCGAGTGAGTCATGCTATCAGGTTGAAAAGTTTTCTGGAAAAAAATCGGATCACGATACTTTCAGAGGGCTTGACGCCCTTGAAGAAGCTCAAATCGCCTTTTAACTGTCTGGGCATTTTTCTCGGAGAGGAGTTGTATAACTTAAAGCTAGCTACTGCAAATAGTAATTCCGTACTCGGACTCTGTATATCTGAAACTTGGTCCCAGGGTTCTTTCGAATATTCACCACAAGTAAAACGCAGCTCACGGATGAGGGGTTATTTTTCTAACTGTAATCCTTTCACGTAATCCGACTCACGAGGATCCTAGTCAATGATTTTAGTTTTACTGTTGTGAGTGTTTTTCCACTGAAATCGTCGTTCAGGTCTTAGGAGTTTTCTGACCAAGCTTTCATGGATGGTCGATTGCCTTTTCCTCTAAGTTGATTTAAATTTTCAGCGAATAGCGTGGGTAAACATTTTTAGTAGCAAGAGAATTATTAAAATTCGATGGTTTAGCAGCAAAACATTGACTTGACTTGGGCATAACATCTCCTTAACCTGATTTATGATGAAATCTCCTATAGCTCTTAGCAGGTCGCCATCCACTTGATGGCCTATTGCAGATTGTTAGCCTGAGACTCCAGACTTAACAAAGTGGCGATCCAGATACATTAGCTCTTCCTGACTTCCAATAAGATTGTTTTTTTTGCTCCACTGTGCCACAGAGTGCCGATACAAACTGTAATAAACTATTGTATTTGATTTAACTTTGGCCTAAAGCTGATCCATTGCCGACCCACACCCTTCTGACGTCCCAGTGATGTTGCAACATCCAATTGAGTATCGTCGAGACTGAGGCCTGAAGCATGCTCAGGAGTAAGTATGAAATCCAGCACTCAAATCTACTACTGTCTTGCCTAGATTGATTGATGGCAACCAACCAACCCCAACACAATTCATCTCCCACAAGCGATTTCCCTCATTTGGCTAGCTTGCTCTATTCCGACCAGCTAGCTGAGAACTCGATTTATGTTATAGTTGCTGCTCAACACACACCCCATTTAATCCATTGCAGCATATAAACTCTGGCTTTTCTTTTGCCGTCAACGCTTGTCACCAAGCTGGTGTGCTATCTTTCATATTAAGTGCGGTGCTTGACGGGGTTCCGCTGACCCGATGGGACTCTACAGTAATTTGGAAACTTTGAGGCTATTGCCCCAGAATGTGGACATTTGCTCTGAGTAAGTCTGAGTGTGGCCAGGGACCCCGATTCGCTATCTTCACTCCGATTTTCTCACACTCTTTATAGTTGCGTAGCACAATCCTGATGTGTACCTGTACAGCACAACATGTCCAGTAGGCAGTGTGGCACTACGTCGGAGCATCAAAGTCCTTGGAGAATGCGTGGTATATCATAGCATGAGAGTGTCGCAAAATCACTCAATTTGTGTGCTCAAGCTTACTCACAAATATTCTTTACTCACTTAAACCACGATCGAAATCATGATGATGCATTACAGTCTTTGGGCAAAGCTTGAACAATTTTGATTGAATTGGATCTCAATTAAACTTCTCAACTGTAAAGCTAGGCTTTCGGACTGAACAAGATACTATGCTTCAGAGATAACCTTTGGGAAAAAACCATGGAGGTCGTTTTCGTGGTTTTTTTTGGACAGTTCTTTTTTGAGTTACAGTCTCTCTGCCAGTTTCTTTTGCGATTCCTTTCATTCTACTTATCATTCGACTTGGGAGGTATGAGTTCACATGACATTGGCTCCTGTCTACAAGTTAAGCTTTGCTCTGCTCTTTGAAAGGTTATGGATGACTAAAATACTCTCAATTTTGTTTTTTATTTTTAAAAATTCAAGAAACCAGGAACACGTTTGATGCTCTGGGTTGAGAAAATGATCAACTTGTCTATCTAAGCATCGCTTCTTTTCTTTTCTTTGCACCGAAGCTTTACATTCGGACTATCGCTATACAATATACAGGCGTACTTTGATGCTGCTCTATTCTCGAAAGCTCGGTGATTGCAAGCCTCAATTTTTTTTTCATTTTTTAAAAAGCCCTTCCTAGTTTACCCCTTGGCTATATATTTATTTTACACAATTAATTCTGTGGAAATCAGCCAAAAAAAGGTTTTCAAACTGATTAGGGAAATTATATTAATAATATCTCTGCCTATCAGGTTGTAAGGGCAAACCAAAACAAAGGACTATAGATCCTGAAACACTTTACCTTCTCTCTTAAGATACAACTGAAAAGGCGCCAGAACTAGGAAATATCAGTGGTGGAATTTATTTGTTAAACGCTTCAAGATCAAGTGTGGTAAAGAGTCCTCTCTAGTTACGCTCATGTTCTGTGAGAAAGTCATAGAAACAAAGCAAACGTAAGATTCTTACCCATCGGGCTCTTTTGTCTTTGTTCTGTTTCTTCCCAATCGTCATATTCCTTAACGAACTTTTGAACAAAAGTTTTAAATTATCCTTGAGTCTCTCCGCCCGTTTTTCTTATGAACTCTGGTGACTGCAGCCGTTATCTCATGGACAATTCTAGTAAAAGATGGCCTGGTCCTGTTTTTGCAAATCAAAAGGGAGTTGGTTGGACAAAAGTAATTTGTTTTTCTCTTTCGCGTCTTATATCCATAATGTTTTTCTTCATTAACACGAATATTCACCCAATTGCTTCAGCTAAATGCAGCTCGCGCCTGTGCGAAATGTCGACATCGTCATGTTAAATGCAGGTTAGAACCCTCGATCCTCATTAGCGTTCGATATGATTCTTTATGAACTCTTTCTCAAATCAATCTTTGGCCTGCGCGATGTCCGATTTAGTTTGGTTAGTACCGGCGGGCCCTGCACACATTGTAAGCTTGCATTTTTTGAAGTCAAGTATTTTTTGTAGCCATTTAAGAAGCATTGGGAACATGAGAGCTTGAGGCTCGCATTTCGTCATGATTCCCCGTTTTAAAGTATTTTGATCATCATTGCGTTTGGAAACTCCCGCCTTTTGTTTTAATAAATTGTGATACTACAGGTCAGAAACGTGGAGAGGTCTGCGAAGTCCTGGGTTGGAAATTTCAACCTAACGATGATTGCCAGCTCATTTACAAATATGTTCTACCTCCACCACTGGCACCCTTTTCTACACCCTCGAACAAAAACTTATGCTTACCACCGATTGATCCAGGAGAGTTATCGCAAAGATTGGAGCACTCAAGGTGTGGTCTATCAACAATGCAGCCTTTTAATTTTCCCAACAACATTTTTGGCATACTCGTGTTTGGAAACTCTCTTAATACTAACTGGTCTTCCGAACCTATAGTACGGGAAACTTGATTCCTCCCTGGCCCAGATGGGAACTTGAAGCACATAATTCAATTTATCAAAGCCAGGCGGATTTCAAGGAAATATTTCAAAAGGAATATCGGACATATTATAGGAAATTTGAATACAATTCTTCACATTGTTGTGCTTCGCCAGAAACCCGGTCTCTTCCTTCTGATGCTTCACCGGCTGCCACCAAACAACAAACTAGCTATCCACCAGATTCCTTGAAAAACTGTAGGGGTGACCTGACAGCTTATCAGAAGCGATTTTGCAAACGGGATTCCAACCAGGATCTTCGCTCCAATCAAACAAAACCTGCAGAGACACATCAGGAAAACCCGAACCCCCATCGGATGAGTCTTAACTTCCTCCTAAACTCAAGAAACACTGATCGGTTGGTAGAGACAAAATCAAGCAAACCCAGTAAAATCCCCGCTTCTAACCTTTAGCTTCATTCCTTTAAGCAAAAGGAATAGGGAAATTAGATCTTATTTACGAAGCATTAATTTTAGAACACGGCATTTACCATTTTTTATAAAAAAACTCAACAAGCAAAAAGTAGAAGTAGATGTCAGCTTTATTCCATTTTAAAGTGGGTACATGTTGAATTTATTAATTTATTTTGATTTTTCCTCTTCAAAAAAATGTATTTCAAATTATATTCAATGGATTTAAAATTAAATAACTAAAAAAAGTAAACGAAAGTAACTGTACTTGAAAGGATTGTCTCTATTTACTAAACTATAGGCTAGGTGCATACTTACATTATTGGATCAGAAACTTGGAAAGTATCGAATGAAACATTTTCTTTTAGAGTTCAAATAGTATATTTGGAACGCGAAATTCATAATTGGTATCAAATTTAAGGGACTCATCTCGAAGAAGTAATTAGATTCAATTATTTGACAACCCATGCGTTTTACGATTTTTCTGAGTTAAACACTTAAGAGGTCTAGATGTATAGGTTGAACTACCAGAAAAGGTGAGTCGAAAATCCAATACCACCATCGTACAATAACAAAGCCCCTGATGCAGCTTTCATCTCAAAAAAAGATATATCTGAATAAATACATACAAAAAATGATTATTTTCTGAAAATGGGGATTTTGACTATTGATTTTTTTCTTCTATCTAGAAATATTAAAGGGTTTCTAAGTTTTATTAAATTAAGTATATTTGATATTTAAATTGAAGTCATGAGTGTTTTATTGTTAATACAAATTGACCTATTCATGTATAGTCTTGATATTTTGGCTTATGATGGATATAAGGCTATGGCCACAAGGGCAGTTTTCAAAGGGGGGTAGGACAGATATCGGAAGTGATTAAAAGTTGTGATTCTATTGCATTTAAATTACGCCAGTAGTGTATAACTAAGGGAAAAAAAATTATTACAGTGTTATAAACTAATAGTAATGATAATAATGGATAGTTTTACCTTTGGTTATTAATAATAATAATACTTTAGAATCATTCCACAAAAATATAAAAAACATTTCAAAGCTCAAGAATCTTATAGGTAAAAATGCTTAATTTTTTAAAATACTATGCTATTGTATGATAAAATACTTTCTTCACCTTGTAGCTTCTATGACTCCTTCGGAATATCAAACTTAAAACTGGAATATCTAAACTAATAGTTATACTTTTTATAAATAAATTATGATAAGTTAGTTAATTTAACATACATTCATTTAATTAATTTTCATACCCAGGTTACTAATTTCTTATTCTTAGGAGTAAATAATTATATGCTGCTCTCTGAAGTGAATACAAGAAGTATGATAGAGGAAGAGTGAAAAATAAATTGGAAAAAGAAAGAGATGAGAAGAAAAAATTAGAAAAAGAAAAATTAGTTTACTTTAATTATAAAAATTTTCTTGTTTACTGTCAAAAAAGATCAGCTCTCTGATTTTGTGATGCAGATAATTATTACTCAATGATCTACATTCCTTACAACACTTCTTCTTGATCCTTGAGATGTACCGCTGAATAAAATTCTTGTAATTTTCTAATGATTGGGGGCTTTGTTAGCACATCGGAAATCATTTCATTGATGCCAAATTGAATGGCTTCTAGCAAATTCATGTTTACTAAATACCATATATATTGATATCAAATTTCTATGTGTTGAGTATTTGTATTTAGGCTGGCTTGCTTTGATATTATTATTTCTCCAGATTTGTCATTGAAAATAATGGGTTTTCTCACAGATTTGTGATTGAAAATAATTGGTTTTTTCATTTTCGAACCTAAATATTGTTTCAAAAGCATTGAAGCCCATCACACCTGCTTTGCACAGACATTCATTGATACATACTCTGCTTCAGTGATGGACTTTGCTATAATAGATTTTTTCTTACTTGACCAACTGATTTAATGACCATGAAAAGCCACTCAGCTTAATGAAATAAGCTTTCTATTGTCTTTGAAATTTGCATAATTGATGTAAGGTGCGGATCTAAAAATTTGATTATAAATCAAGTAATTTTCCTGTCCTCAAAACCTGTTTAAGGTAAAATTTAATTAAAAAGAGTTGAATTTAATTGTTTTAAGAGAAAACACAACAAATTAATTGTTTCTAATTTTGTTAGTATAAAACAATAATATTTGAAAGATTCATTATCTTACCAACAATAAAAAATATCCAAAAATACTCTACAAGAGATATTAATGGCTAAAAAAGAAATTGTCTCAAGAGCAACTTCAATGGGAATTAATTGAGAAAAGAACTGCAGGAAATTAATATGAGAAGATAGTCTCTAAGAAGGACATTAAAGAGAAAGCACACCCAACAATGAACAGAGTGATTTTGGAAACAAAGTGACAAAGTTAAGAGCAATGAAAGATGCTTTAATTCACTTATGGGGTGGTTCAAGGGTAAAAAGGATTATAATAATTTTTCCACATGGCTTAAAGGTTTAATATAATCTGAAATGGGTGGTTAGAATATTTTTATCATTTGTTTAATAGTGTTTAAACTAATTATAATAGGAAACGATTCTGACATGAAGAGAAAAGTGGGGCAAAGGAGACATTCTTTTATAGCCAAAAAATTTCTTAAGCAAAATTTAATTTACTCTAATCCATTGTGGGAGAAACACTGAAAGCATAAAAGCTAATTATGGAATAATTGAAAATTGGTTTGAATGAAAAAATGGCTGGTTTTAGCCATTTTAGTCCCTTGAATCAGCCATTTCTATAGTCATACTTGGTTTGAAGCTTTCAAAACATGTCATAATGTGTGTAAGAGACCTTGGAGCCAGTTAAATCTGTTTTTGCTAAGTTTTTTTAAATCAATGGTAGCTTTACCTTCTTGGAAATAATTAAAATGGCCCTGGTTGTGTTACAACTGTGTGAAAAGACCTCTCTCGATTGGTGTTTATGGCAATTTAAGCCTCCACCAATATATGGCCAATTTGGCTATATTCTCAATCTTATGCCATTTGAACCCTTATTGTGGGGAATGGCCTTTTGGCCATATCCACTATTCATGGCTATTCATGGCCCCAAGGCCATATCATGCATCATTGGCCTCCTTGGCCAATTCTCCATCCCACCAACACCCAGGCCAATACCTTAATTCTAGGCCTGGGGGTCATTTAGCCTTCCAGGGGCCTCAGGCCCCTCTAAATCTATCCCCGGCCTTTAGACCAACCCCTTTGATTAGGGGGTTTGAGGCCTGAATGGCAGATTTGGGCCATTTAGGCTCCCTATGTTCTCTCTGGTCCTCAGACCATGGGCCATGGTCCATAAGCTGTGGGACCAATTAGGCCCAATTTTAATGAGGCCAAAAGGGGCCAAGGGGGGCATTTCAGTAGCCCCAACTCCACATGGGTCACAAACCACAAGTGAGCCCACCTGCGCCTGTTTTTGGACAAAAACTCAAGAGACCTAAAATGACCAAAAACCCCAAAACCCTTAATTTGGCCCACAGACCCACAACACTCAATTTGGCCACAAGTGGCCATTCCACTAAAGATCCCAAAAAAGGCCTCTGAAAAGCACCAGAGCCCCCCAGCCACCTTCAATAAGGGGATTTCACCTCAAGATCTGGGAAACCCCAGGCCTAACTCAGTGGATCCAAGCTTGCGGGAATCAAGTGTGGTGCATATAAGGTATTATATACCATTATGCCCCATTTTTCCTCAAACCTCCAATGGTGATGGTTCCAGGACTTAATTCTGGTATTCCAAATTAAGTTCTCAAATCCACAACCAATTTCAAAGGTAGACTCCAGCCCCTCAGTCATAAAATTCATGACGGTGACCAGAAGGTTATTCAAGGGCCCCAACTCCCTGGCTGTCCAGGTGTTGGTATTTCACTCCAGGATTCTTCAAAGGGTTATTTAAAGAGGTTGTTAGACATCAAGACTATTTTAAAGGCATCAAGCACTCCTTGGAAAATTCAACTGTTCCATACAGGATGTACTGAGGCACCCTGTATGGCATTGACCTTTTTGGGCCAATTCATATTCCACTGTGGGAATTACAGACACACAGTTGAAATTTCAAGATTTCCAGATCTGTATTGACCCAATTAAGTCAATACATTTGGGTGACTCCCCTTCCAGGATCAGTCTTTCAGGTTTTCACATATACTGGCCACCTTTTCACACCTGGGGACATTTTCCCCAGTTAATTAATATATTGAAGTTATTTTTATTATTATTTTCTTCTCATTCTTAAAGTAAATACTGATAATATTAAGTCAGTCATTTTCACCTTTTTGTTTGCATGTCAGTGGATGTTGGTGGTCATATCCTTTACTAATTACATTTTTCTTTTGCCAGGTTGACACAGTGACTTGAGCCTTCTTTTGGTTGTCTCTTTGTCCTTTGGTTTTTGTCTTATTATTCTTTGGCTTTTGGCTTCATTCTTATCCTTGGCATATCTTGTATTGGTCTCAGTTTCTCTTAAAGAAATATATTCTTCTTTTATATCTTTATTATTTGGAGCCCTCCAAGTGAGCTCTTCATCCCTGAGTGCCAGGCCACTCTTTCTTTTCCAAGAGCCCCTGTGACATTATATTAATTAACTCATAATTTCTTTTCTTCATTTTCATTAATTCTATATAATTTGATTCACTTATTTCATCAAAGCTATGATTCTTCAATGCTTATGAATTTCATGATAAACCGTCACCTCTTAATTTTCTCTCATTAATTCTTCATTCTTGAAAATTGAAAGCTGACCCATTTTCATTTTTTTTCTTATAAAATCTTTGTTCCAATCATCTATTCTTCTCAATTCATAATTCAGGTTTCACTTTATTCTTACTTGCTTTTCAAATTGGTCATCAAGATTATTCAGACATGTTCTTCATATCAGGACTAATTTTGATTCATTATTCAAGAATTTTGATTTAAGGAAGAATTCACTTGACTTTGATTTGATTAACTCATTTGAAATAAAATTGACATTGCATTTGAGAAAATGGATTTACCTGAAGACTATTGAATTTTCTGATTTTCACATCAAGATTTTTGACATAAATTGATTTTTTCCTCAATAATTCATTTGAATGATTGACATAGTGATTTATTGACTTCAAGACTTCATTTGATATTTGATTGATTGATGTACCTGAAGATTTAATTTGATTCATTGATTTTTCCTCAAGATTTTAGTTTTGATTTTGACTCCAAGCTTTCCTTTTGAGTTGTCTTAAGTTTCTCATCTTCAAATTTTGGTTATTATCCATTTTACCTTATTTTATGCTCAAAATAATGCCTTTCCAACGCTCACCTCCTGCAAGACAGACAACATCTCAGGCCAGAGCTCAAGCTGTTCTAACTCCAACTCCAAGAGCTCCTCTTGATGGCACCCCAGCAGTTCCTCAACTGAGTGCCCATTTAGACAGAGGGCCAAATGTGGAAGGAGCAGCACCATGCATCCAGGAAGGAAGAGGGCCAAGAAGATAGAGTTCCTTTTCAGGAGTAGATGGCAGGGTTCCAGGACTTTCAAGGACCACTTTAAAAGGTACTGGTGAAGATGGAAAAGAGGAGGAGGAGAATTATGTGGAAGAGGAAGAGTCTGATGGTGCTGAAGAGATCCCTGCTCCTGTGGGGGCATCCCAAGGTACTGGAGGGCCAACTCTAGCCCAGTCTAATAAGCCTGTCTCTCATTAGTCTGAATTATCTTTATTGGCCATCATGCAGCAAATGACTCAGATTGTGGCCAAAATTCAAGAAGCTTCATCTTCTGAAGCATCAAGACCACCAGCCTTCAAGACTCCATGTATGATGGCACCAGAATGCTTTGATGGGACTAAGCCCTTCAAAGTCAGAATTTTCATCAGTCTTGTCAGCTTACCTTTCATAATGATCTGTCAAATTTCTCTAAAGACAGGAAGAAAGTTCTTTATGCAGCTTCATTTCTCATTTGCGGGGCTGTAAAATGGATTGAGACATATCTTTCCAATCTCACTAATTGAGATCCAAACTACCTTCTCAATTCATGGACTTTGTTTTAATCTCAGCTCTTCACTTTGTTTGGGGACCCAAATGAAGTTAGAAAAGCTGCAGAAGAGTTGTATTCCTTAATAATAAAAGAAGGTGGACATGTTTTGTTTTACATTTCTGATTTCAGAAGTTTGGTTTCAAGAATTGGAGATTGGGGTGAAAGAGCTCTCATCCATAATTTCAGGAAGGGATTGCCATACAGAATTCTGGATAAATTGGCCTCCCATCCTTCAGGAATTGACTCTCTTCAATAATTAATGTATATTACCCTGGAGCTTCATACCAGGTACCATGAGAGGCAAAAGGAGAAGAGTCATCATCAAGAGAAGAAGCCTGAAGCCTCAAAGTAAAATTCTTCTCATCCTCAAAATTATTCAAGCTCAAATCAAAAGAAGAAGAATTTTCAGAAGAGGGAAAAGCCCCATTCTTCCTTGCTAAATGAGGACTTCAAGTTTATGGGTTCTGAAAAAGAAAGAAGAATCATGGAGGGCTTATGTGCCTATTGTGGTGGGAAGAATAGTCTTGAGTATTGTTTCAAAATACCTCAAAACCAGCCTGCCCAACCAGCAGGCAAATCTCCCGGCCAGGGAAAGGCCTCAGTGAAGATAATTTTGTGTTCAATGGTCTTCACTGTTTTCCATCCAGAGCACAACTGTGCATTCTGAATACTGGTGTCAAGAATTCTTTAAAATTATTTGTTTTTTCTTCTCTTTCTGATATGTTTTACAGTATTCCCATTGATTCTGGTTCTACCAGCTCATTTATTGCAAAGAAGTTTGTTCACAAGTATTCTTTTACCATGTCACAACTCCCAGAGAATATTCATCTTTTTATCTTGGAATACTCTGAGTCCCCTTCCTTATTTGTGACTCACCATACAAAATATATGGTTGAGCTTCCATCATTCCCAAGCTTTGAATGGGAATTTTTAGTCGTTGATGCTCCCAAGGGAGAAGACCTCATATTGGGCTTTGACTTTCTTAATAATCTTAATAAATCTATTGATTCATTTGATTGGCTCTTTGTCCTTTGTCTTTTCTCTTATTATTCTTTGGCCTTTGGCTTCATTCTTATCTTTGGAATATCTTGTATTGCTATCATTTTCTCTTGAAGAAATATATTCTTCTTTTATTTATTGATTCTTTAGAGCCCTCCAAGTGAGCTCTTGATTCCTGAGTGCCAGGCCACTCTTGCATTCCCCAGAGCCCCTGTGACATGTTGGTATCAAACCCTCATCAATTATTGAGTCAAAGAGCCTGGGACTCAATTAGAGGACAACGTTAATGAGATTTTGTGTATATTTTCAGATCTCATGCCTTTCAGCAAGGAATTTGGGGAAGTCCAGTACCTTTGGAGCCAAGATTCATTCCCCCCAAAATCAATCTTTCCAATTCATTTTTCCTTTAATTCCTCATCATGTACTGTAATTGAATCTCACACATGTAATTCACAGGAAAAATTACAGTACACAAGTGTAATTATTGATTCCTCATATGTAAATTAAAGTTCACTTATGCAATACATGCACATGTTTTGCTATTTTGATTGAAAATACTTTGATTCCTCATAACTACTAAGCTACAAACCACATTTCAATTTAACACAAAAATTGATGTTTTAAACCAAATGTGGTGTGAATTGATATAAATCTTTGAGGGCTTTCAGATTTTCATACAGAAAATCCTAAAAACATAATTTAAGCTTATTTAGAGTTGAGTTACAGAGTTTTCACTCAGAGGTTACCCAACCTTCTTTTTTATGAGTAAATCAATGGTGAAACAATTCTCATATGTTTATTGATTTAAAAAAAGGTATAATAATTTTTATTAAAATTTTTCCAAAAATATTTTAATTTGAATTTTTTTTGATGAAAATTTATTTTCACTTTAATTTTTCTTGTAAAAAGATATTTTCACATTTTTAAATTTTTATGTGAAACTATGATTCTAAATATTATTTTGATATTCAAAATAAATTAATTATTTTTATTCTTTGTGGTTTTTTAGGTATCTGAAACTACCTCTAAGGATCAAAATCACAATCAGACCATCCATGTAAGATAGGTTTTACAGGACTTTCACCAAAAAAATACCAAAGTGCTTGGGGAAATGAACATAGCATAATAAACTTTTAACCGTTTTCCAATAATTAATGTTTAATTCAGTAGAAAATTGAGCTCACTGATTAATAGTGAAAATCATATCAGTTGGAGTATGTTTAGCTAAATAATTTAGATATCCCATGGATTTCTGATATAGGTGTTTGTCAATATCTGAGCCATTTTCTTGGAGTTAATTAATGAAATTCCCATTACATGGGATTTTGATATATCTGCATTTTACCATATAAAATGTCACTAGGATTTTATTTCAGAAATCCATTTGACTTGGAAAGGTTGAACCATTCTTCAACCAATAAAGGCAGTATCCTAGATTCTGAGTAGGTTTTTTTATGACTTTTAAAGTTAATAATCTTTCTAGATTGAATAAAAAACTTGAAATTTCCTCTTCTTTAGAAATGAGAAATCCATTTTCTACATGAATTTTCAGAAAAATTGTTTTTGATTTGTTCATAAAAAGTGTTTTTTCAAAGTTAGGACTGAATATATTTAAAGAATTTAGCACTTCAGTTCACTTTTCTTTCCACATAAAAGGGGCTTGCTTTGTTCCATTTAGGCATCTCTTCAATTTTCATACCCATTTTTTTTAACCCAGTATTTCAGAGAATTTGACTTGAAAAACATAAATGATTGAATAAATTTCTCAATGTAAAAACACCATTTTAACAGCAAATTAATATGCTACAAAGCTACAATTTACTTTAAGAAAAAAATTATCTTGCAAGTTTTATCTGTCCTACTGAAGACCATTTTTCAAATTGGTTCATCATGTTTACTTGAGAATCTCCTAAAACTATTCATCTGGATTTTCATTTGTATATTCCTGAATATTCACTGGGTTTCTTATTGAGGACTCACATACCACCAATTACTTGAGTTTCTGTAGGGTATGGTATCAATTTTCCAGTGTTTTTTTGCATTATAGAGTCATATTCTTTCTTCATTGATTCATACCATTGATTCTTTTCATCAATATTCTTCATGGCTTGAGACAAAGGAACTATATCCATGACCATAGCTGAGCGAGTATTTTGTTTTTGATAGCCCTCTAATATGTTAAAAATGCTTATATCTACAGAAATATTTTTTTTCTCTTTGCCATAAAAGGGTATATAATCCCAACCTTTAGTCTTTGGGATATCATTTATCTGAATTCCTGGTTCAATAACAGCAATTAAACTCAATAAATTTGATTCTTCAACAGGGAAAGCTTCATAACTAATCTCTAAGTCAATAATTCTCTTGTCCTTTGTAATCATTCTTGGTAATGAGACTTGAAACTTGTTTTTTACATGGTAAACTATCTTTTATTTTCTTCACTTTTGATGGATTAACCTTAGAAGAAGTTATCCCATATCGACTGATGATAGTTTTGTCCTTCATCAAGATTGAGAAATTTCATAGCATTAGAGTACCTTTTTAAAGTAAGGGCTCTTCATTTAGTGGATATATCAATTAATATGGACTTATTGATTGGATTCTTTAATTTTTTCTTAAAGCCAAATGGTAACAGTTTTGAACGCTTCATTTTTTCCTCTATTAGTGAGGTATGTTTGTCTAAAGCTTTATAACGACTCTTCAAAGTAACAAATCTGTGCAGAGTATAATTTAGAAGTAGTGATGCATGCAGAGATTCTTGATCCCAATAGAGAATTGGGACTTTGGATTAAGAAAGAAAACAACAAATTTTTGAAAATGAAGATCTGTTGAATATTTTAGCCATACCATTTGTCTGTGGTGAGTCAGGTGGTCCCTGTTAAAAATAAATGGCTTGCTTTTGAAGAGAGCTTCGACATTGTACTGAAATAAACTCACCTCCTCTGTTGGAATGAAAAAAAGCAGGAGTAATATTGTGTCCATTTCTTAGCTCATTAACGAAACTAGTGATATGATGTTCAGCTGAATTCTTATAAGTCGTAAAATATATTTTATTAAATCTTGAAAACTCATCAATTAAAACTAAGACATATCTATATCCCTTCCTGGATGGGGAATTAACTTCCAAAGTATCAGCATGCAATTTAAAAAATGGCTTGAAGGTAGGTGGCAGAAAATTAGTATGAGGTTTTTGGGATAATTTAAAAAAACAACATACATCACAGTTTTTTGAAGTAGTAAAGTCATTGTTGACATTGAGATATTTCAATGTCTTCAAGAGGTATTTCTCAGTTTGATGTCCCATAATAACATGCCAATCATTTTTCTTTCCATTATGAAAGGAATAGGCTGAATTCTGAGCGCTATTTGAGTACATATTCACATCCCTTTGAAAGGATGTGATTATTGAATCTCCTCTTTTAATCAAAAAACATTATTCTTTTAAAATGATCTTAAAACATGATCATTTAATTGAGAGACTGAAAGTAGATTAATTGGGCCTGATGGTGTATATGTGTAAGGTTAGAGTATGAAAAAATAAGTCAAAATTACTAATATTAGACTTATTGTATTATGAATGTACTAACTTAAATAACTAATAAGATGAAAATAGTTATAATGATGAAGAATTATTACAATTTTGGCATAAACATCTCCATATTATTTATACAAATAAAATGATATAATAAGCTAATTATATTAATATTTAATATTTGATATATTTATGGCAATTTATTACTGTTACCAGAAAATAATATATGCATGAGAAATTGTTATCCCATAATAATAAAAAAAATTATAACAATAATATTACTAATATTAATGTTATATATAAATATATATACAATTTATATTAATAAAAGGATTACTATTAAAAATACTAATAAAGATAAAAATATTATAATAGGTGAGAATAACCTAATTTAAACACTCAATATGATACTTTTGAATATATTTACCCCTAAGAATATAAATAAAACTTATTTAAAATAAAAAATAGAAGAAATTACAAATGTTACTATTTTTAGACAGACTGAGAGATTTCAAGAGAAATAAACAAAAAAATGAAAATATTGATTTAATCCAATATAAAATAGTTATTGCTAGAAGATACAGCTTTGGTCTTTCATAGTATAAGAGTTTTATGTTAAATAATAAAGAAATTTAACTTTTATTGAATGTTTTATTGTGTTTGTAGCATCTGAGAAGCTAATGGAGAAAGAAGAGGTCCTTTTATAGTAAAGATACTTTCCTCTAGTGGAATTTTACTGATGGTATCCACTGGAATTGATCAGTGTTTTGAGGTTTGATGATCATTACATCACCATTGAACCTGTTTATCTCATTATTACACCATTTTTAGAGTTATCACTGTAACTCTAATTTGACAACAACATAAGCTTGGAAAATAATTTATTTTTCTGAAATATAGTATTCATAGTCATAAAGTACTACTATAAATGAGTTTTATCTCTTATTATGCTGTTAAACTTAAAATAAGATTAGAGTTAATGATCATAAATGATCCTTTCTCAGCCTCAAATTTAATCCTTAATACCTTTTAAGTTATTCATTATACATGAATTCAGGGAGTGATTTATTATAGCCTGAAATGTACTTAATAATCTTACAAGAGGATTTTATTATATCATCAAAACTCTATTTCTGATTATCTTTCTTGTAACTCATATTTTCTGTCAAAATTTACTATTTTGGACATCAAAACATGATTTCATAGGGCTGTACTTTGAAAATCCTGATGAATATTACATCATGATTCACTTATGAGCTAGCTGAATCTGAATATACACTTTATTATAAGCCCTAAACACTTTTAATTTAAAGTGGTCAACAGCAATTGCTATTTTTCCCAATATCCCCTTATAAGTTTTAACCTTTTTTATAGCTTGCAAAATAAAGTTTGTATATTTATTCTCAAGGTGATTTTGTGGTAAGTTCATTTTTTAATCAACACTTTATAATGTGTAATTAAAAATCTATGAGCCAAAATGCATGAATCTATGCACCAATCCTGAAAGTGTATATACCCAGGTTATCTCAGTAAGTATTGGTTTTACAGATAGGTTATAAAGAGGTAATACATGTAAATTTTGATGGTTGATTAAATCTTTCAACTAATTTGACATGTTTCTTCATTGGCCGCTGAGATAATCTAGAGGTTATGCATTTTTATGGAATTATTACTTATTTTAAGGGTATAATTTCAACTCTTATGGTTAAAATTTTTTTTAAGTTGTTTTGTGACCTTTTTGGATATGCTTTCATTTCTAAAAGGCTCACATTCTCTACCACCAAAAAACATTTTACCACAACATCATTTAGTTCATTAGGGTATCATACACTGTCCTACCTCTTCAATAGACGTTTTTAGTCTTGAAGCTCAATAATTCTTGATTTTTTATTCTTTGCATCTTCTTTCATGTCTGAACCTCCTTAATACTTTATAAGAACTAGTTATATCTTTCTGAAAGAGCCATTCATCCTCTTGGGTTGGATTTCTGTACCTCGCAAGGTATTCACTTTCTTTCTTGTTTCTTGTCCTCTTTTCTTTAAGGAATTTCACAATTTTCTTTTCTTCTCCTTCTAGAGGGGGAATTTAAAGTGTTGGTTTATTCATCAGGGGAAATAATTCCTTATCACTTGAACTGTAAGGTTTTATAAGACTTACAGGGAAAGTGGGGTGTTTGTGCAATAATTCACCTGTAAGCCCTAGTTGTACAGCCCTAGGGACATGCTGGGCTCTTATCATAAAATGTCCAGAAAAGGAATCTTTTAGTTTCTTTGCTCCTTTAATATTGTCAAAGCTCATCATTTATACTAATACTAAGTCTCCTATTTCAAAAGCAGGTGGCTTGTGACCTTTGTCCCAAATTTGTTTTGCATATTTGAATTAATTTTGCATATATCTATTTGCATGATTTATTTCTTTGTCAATAATTATCTTAAAACTTCTTTCTGTTGGATGTATATCAACCAAGTCCTTTTTGAGAGTGTCATAAGTTAGTCTTGGGTAACAACCTTTTTTTCATAATTGAAGGTGTTTTACCAGTTGAAGAATGAATTGATGTCTTATGTTGAAGCTCAAGAGATGGTTTAAGAGTACATCATTCATTGGTAAAACCATCAGAGTCTATAAATTATAAGCCATAATCACAGAATCTTCTGATCATGTCTTCTAGATTTTGTATTATTCTTTCTTCCACTCCATTAGTGTGAGAGTGATAGGCTGTTGAGAATGACAGTTTTGTTCCAAAAAGTTTATGAAGATTTTTCCATAAGGCTGAAGTGATTTTGGTATTGCTATCACTTATTATATTTTGGAATAAGCCTGTGAGCCTGTGAGGTATGTATAACATATCCATAAGGCCACAAATGACTTTATATACAGTTGATTTAGTCTACAATAGACTTTTGATTTGAATTTAAAATAAAAAATAATAAAAAATAAGTATAAATTTTTTTTTGGATAAACAAAGCTATAAATATTATGTCATTTTTGGATTCTACACCAAAAATGACCTAGGGTACACCCATAGGGTGTTATACCCAAAAAGGCTTATTTCTTATTTTATTGGAAGATTTAAGAATATCACAGTACTAATGTAGCTTTTTGAACATTTTTTTAAAATTGTTAAATTTAAGCTTAAATAAGCTTAAATTTAAAGTTGCATAAGGTTTATGCAAACTTACCAAAATTTTAGTTAAAATTGAGGTGTTGTGTATATTTACTGAATTGGCTAAGGATCTGCCATACAGAATGTAAATCCTGCGTGAGCTCAATTTAAAAGGGTTTAAGGCCATAGTATGTTTTTAAATAAATAAACGCGCTAAATCCATGCAAAAAGGTGGGACAAAGGAAAAAGACCAAACAGAGCTGGGGTATCCAGCTTTTTGGATCTGAAATGATTCAATTCAGGTTTTCCACCTGTATTGGAGGATCTTCAACCTTATTTAAACTTTAAGATTAGACTTTGATCCAACCTTAAAGTTTAAACTGAGTTTGACCAAATTTGGACAGGAATTTCAAGCTGCCAAAGTGTAAATCCCAATATGCAGGGTTGAAATTAAAGTTTTGAGGCCTTTAAAAGCTTAAATAAGCTTAAAACTTTAAGTTTACAAGCATTAAAACCTTATCAAAATTTAAGGTTTAGTGTGTATTGCTATTTTACGTGGAAAAATAGCAATAACTTCAAAAATTCATTAAAAATCCAATTCTTAATGGATTTGCTTGAAGATGGCACACAGATTACAATATAATATTATCTATCTATGAATTACATTTTGAGTATCTTTTATAAACATATTTTCTGGGTAATTAGTCTGGAAAGTTACTCTTTTAATTATACTTAAAGAAAATCAAGATTTCTTTAAAAATTAATTAAAAATTGAGTTTAGGAGATTTCTGCTTGAAACACTATTTTTGAGCTGTTCATGTGATGAAAATCAATATAAATAAGCTTATTTTATATTAAAACTCAAAATAATTAACTTAAATGAGGATTAAAGCTACTTGGAGTTAAGAATAACACTGTTAACTTTAAATTGGAATTAAAAACAAGTTATCTTAAGCTAAGAACCTTATTTTTAAGCATTGTTTTTTCAGTTTTGACCTGAGAAAGCCCTCTATATCCAGTATTAATTATGAGAGCTTCTCTGTAGACATAAAAAGAGTCTTTTCATCACTATTTTTGTCCATCATCAATTACCAATCCAATCATATTAGACATTCAAACAGGTAAAGTTTTATAAGATATAAAATCTTATTATTAGAGTATTTCTTAAGCATTTTATTCTTTATAAATCTTAAGTTAAAGAATTGAAATCATAGAAATTAGATTATTGTTGTAATCACCTATAATATATTTTATTTTATAAAATTATTATCTTTAAAATATCTTTTAAATCCACAAATTCCTCTCAAAAACTCTTTAATAATATTTTTTATCATAAAAAGTTGTTTTATCATTCAAAATATTGATTTTTGCCGTGTTTTTAACTTATAATAATTATTTAATATAATAACTGTTGTATTTGACTTGTTGTATTAAATTTATATTATAAGTAAGTTTTCTCTAAAAATTCTATATCATTTTTATCTATTATTAGGTTTTTTATATAGAATTTTTCTATAAGAATTATTTCTGCACAGTGTGTGTTTTAATTCTTTCATGAATAATATTTATATATTATTTATAAGTGGTTAAATATTTATATTTTCCATGTGTAATTGTCTCATTAAGAGCTTTACACTAATTATTATAATTGTCAGTGACTATAAGAATAATAGAATAACTATAATTTATTATAATTATTATATTCTTTTATCATTATTTTATATAATAATAATTAAACTTATTTTTTTTATATAATTATTTTTAATAATTATGTGTAAATTTGTGGTTATAATATTTTATTATATTATGTTGTTCTACTGAGGACAGTCATAGTGCTCTTGATATTGTTACTATTATCAAGAGTTTCATAGACAAACCTTACAAAGCCTGTATGGTTGATAACTCTAGTACATGTCAGTATGGCTGTATTGATAGCTTTTTCATCTTTGTGACATGGCAAGAACATTGGGGACTTTCTGTAACTATCAACTAATACTAGGTATGCATGGAAGCTTCAGTGTCCTCCTGGGGTTAGAGCTGTTACCCAATCCATCTGAACTATTTACCATAGGTATTTTGGTTCTTGGACTTGAATCATCATACCAAGTTCCTTACCTGTGGCTCTATTTGACTTTTTGCACCTGTCATGGGTTTGGCAATATTCTGGAAGATAGTTTCTCTGATTTGGCCACCAAGAGAAGATTTTCACTCTTCCTAGTGTCCTATCTTCTGAGAGATGTTCAGATACAACACTATAATGGAATTCATGTATTATATTTTTTATTACAACTCTATCTGTCAGGCTCATAACACATGTTTATTTGGTCCTATGATAAAAAATTACATCAAGGAGGTTGAATCTTCCTTCATCCTATGCCTTTTTCCATAATTCATCTAGTTTGAAAGATAATTATGGGTCTTTGCAATACTTCATTAAGAGCTGGCATAAGATATGAAAATTCTTGTCCATCTTATAGATTTCTTTGAAATTATTAAAGAATTATGTGCCGATTTCTGTAACACATATTCCTTCAGTATGATTTCCTTCATGTGGTACCCATGCTGGGTTTTCAGGTGTATTTGCTAAGGACATAGGCTAAGGCCATCAGAATTCTTATGAATATTCCAATATTTGTGGACTATGGTAATATTTCCTTCATATTCTTGGATAACAATCTGCCATCTCAGCATATATCCATTTCCTGTCTTCATGTTTAATAAATATTTCACATAGTTACAGTCTTTCAAAGACTGTTCCATCCAAATAATAGTTTAGCTTTTTCAAAGCCTGCACTAAGCAAAAGCACTCCATTTAGCTTTCTCCATACCCTGCTTCTGTTGGCTTAATCTTTCTAGAAATGAAGTAAACTGGTCCTTAAACAGACTTATCATTTATGGTTTGTGTCTGGTTTGGTAAAGAACCTAGTACTTCTCCAAAAACATCTATGTATAGCTTAAAGGGTAGCTTCAAAACCGGAATTGAGAGGCACAAGGAATTTTTAAAGGATTCTTTCAGTTCTTCATATGCCTTAACTCTTTCTCCAGTCCCTTAATAGACTATCTTCTGATCACAAAGTTTATACATGGATTTTGAAATTTTGGGAAAGTGTTTGATATGTTTCCTATAATTTCCAGCAAATCCTAAGAATGATTGCATTTCATTCTTATTTTGTGGCATTGGTTTAAGTAGTACTGCTGCCAGTTTATTTTTATCTATGTTCAAGCCTAGCCCAGATAATACACGTCCTAGTGTCACAGAAGCTCTTCTAAGTGAAGAGGGCCTGGTACTCAGTAAACTGGGACTTACTGATGGAGGGCTCAGGATATGGTAAGAAAGAATACACTTAAACGTTTTATGAGATTAATTACTAAATAAAAGGATATAAGAAAAGAAGCAACAAAGAAGAAAAGTAAGAATAAAAGAGCCAACCGCAAAAAAGTCCAAGTCCACTGTTTTAACCTGTCAGAATGGAAAGAGAAGGGTTAATAAGGATATGGCCACCCAGCTAATACTGTACAGGAAAAGACTAACTCAAAATCAAAGAATTATAATACCCAAAATAAGGATAAGAATAATTATAAAATAATAAATAAACTAAATCAATTAACTGGGGAAAAATCCCCAGGCGGGAGAAAGAGGGGCTGGTATATGTGAGAATAACCAGCCCTGATCCAGAGGAAGAATTTTCATGAGAAGATTTGATGATTGAATTGAGTCTGGCCAATACAGGTCCTGTATGGCTGTACAGGATCTGTACAAGAGTAATGGTGGTATTGAGTGCTCATACAGTTTGAAGATGGTGTATCCAAACTGTATTGGGTAATTGAAGCCTGTAAAAAAGCTAACAGGCTATATGCATGTTTCAGCAAAAGAAGATTGCTGAAACTGAATGCTGATACACACAGTGGATTTTCTGGTTTGAGGTGTTTGAGTGGGTGTAAGTATGAATACCCTTACCGCTGATTAGTAGCTGTTACAGTATCCCCCTCTTGAAACTGGTGGGATCCTGAACACCATAATACCCTGCCACTGTTGAGTGGCATCTCAATATCCCACCATTTTTTTCAAAAATTTTCTTTTTAGTTATATCTTCCTCTTGACCATTATCCTGAAAATCCCCTCTTCATTTCTTCACTGTCATACTTGATTTGAATTATCTTCCCCTTTTTTTAACTTGAGTAAGTGCTTTCAACTTCAAAGTATGCTTCTTTTTGGATTCAGTCATTTCCTTCCTTTTGAGGCATGGCCCTTGGGTTGCATCCCAAAATGAGTGCCATAGAGTTCTTCTGCTCAACTTTTGATGGCCAATTAGTATATGATCATATACTTCATTGTGAATGGGCCAACATGATGTTTGGCCCTTCTTGCCTTGATTGGAATTCTTTTTAAAAAGTCTTCAAGTGGGGTCTTGTCCCCATTGTCTTTGAAAGTGCCTCAAATTTTGGATTTGGTGCCCCTTTGGCCCTACAATTCAATTTGGGTCTTGGCCCTTCTTATGGTGATTCCCTGATTTTATGGCTTCATGGCCATTTTTGGCCCATTTTGGGTCCTATGGTCTGCGGGCTGTATGCTGCCGTCTGTGGGGGCCATTGGAGACCCCCTGAGCCCAGATCTGGCCCAATTCTTCACCTACATGGCCTGGGCACATTAGAAGGGTCCAGCACCATCAAGATTCTGACCTCAAAAAAGTCTCAGAGGAGGTCCTGGGTGGTGATTTCAGTCCACAAGGGACCTTGACTCACCAACTTAGGGACTTTGAGGGGGGCCATCATTGAGTTATAGTCCCCACTTCCTTGAGGTCATTTCTTTCAGGCTTGAAGTGATTTAAATCTGACTCCTTGAATCTTCTGCTTGTATATTCCTTAGTCATTAGTTCCAAACTGACTGAAATCACTAAATCTTCTCCTTCTGCACCACCACCGTATGTCCTTCATAGTTCTGGCATTTTCACTTGATTTTCTTCAACGTCAATGGCTTCTTCTGTTCATTTTGATCCCACCCAAGCTTATGACGGTTACAAGGCAGTTTGAATTCTTTATCCTGCTTGTACTGAATGTTTGGCAAAGGGGAAGGATTATTTTGAACATTAAAATCCCGGATCTTTAAAATGCCACTACTTCTTTATTGGGAAGAAGCCATGTCATTGTACTTTGATTGTACTTCAGGGTATTCTGATTGTGAGTGAAATGAATACTGACATTTTGATTCAGTGACTGGTTCTAGGAAGAGGGATGTGGCCAGGTGGCCTAATGCTGGAGGGCCCATCCCAATTGGTGGTAGGCCAATATACTCCAGCTCAGAAGTTGCAAATTCCAGGATCAATGCTGAAGGCATGGTGAAACAAATAATACAAATTTCCGATTCCCCACTTGATCCAGATGCTGAAGGTAGTGATGAATTGGATGATGAAGAAGCTGGGGCAGTTCCTTATTCTGCTGGTCATCCATCCAATACTTCTCCTTCCCAGCCTCCTGCCAATAGATTCCAAAGTCACATCATCCCCAGTACCCCCAGAAATTTCCAACCCACTCTTGCTACCATCCCTCCTGCATCAACAAACTCTTCCCACCACATGCCTGCCTTGAATCCAGCAGTAAGACCATCCCCCATCCAACAGCCCAGAAACTCACCCATAGTCATCTCTCAACAACTCCAACCTGTGTCCAGTACCAGTAGAAAAAGAGAAGGACTTTCTCCTTTGCCATTTCCTGCCACTCAAGTGTATCAGAGCAGGGATTGCTGGCCTATCCGAGTTACCAGAGAAGATCCAAATCCGGAGAGTGAAAATCAGGATGCTGTAGCCAGGTTATTTAGGAGGGTTGATAGAAATAGTAGGCAGATGATTATGTATGCCACTTATAGGACTATTCCAGAGACTGCTTCTGAGGAGATGGCTGAAAAATTTGCCTGGTATGAAGATGAGTTGATTAATTATTTCAAGAAAACTTTTGATCATTTGGGTAGCAAGAACTAGTTTCCTTGTCCTTTTTTGAGTATGGTTTGACTTCTATCCCCACTCTTATAACTACTAGAAAGAATAAAAAATAAAAAATGAATGGAACCTCCCAATACATGATATGGGAGGGGATGATGCTGATTTAAGGAATGAAAAATACAAAAGAAATATAAAAGTAAAGAAAAGAAAGAAAATGAGACAAAAAGAGAGTAGAGAAAAGAAATAGAGAAACTCCTGAGGTTTGTCCTTCTTGTGGTGAATTGCTTGATTTTGGCCAAGAATTTTCTGAAAGATAAAAACCAAGTATTTGCTGCTCACAGAGTGGCCAAGGTGATGTTCTACAAGAAATGAAACCCTCAGGGATGCATACCAGGAGATGGAACTTACTTTCATAAGTCCCACTCCCCACAAAGCACCATAAAAAGATAACTTTTCCATAATTGACTTTGACGTAAAGAATGTCTTTAATTAATGTGATTTGCATAAGTTGGAAAAGAATAAAAAATAAAAGAAGAAGGAATTTGGCCATATCTTGAAAAAAGGTCCACATTTGAGGGTATTGATGTTGCAAGGCCTTCTGAATCTGTCAAAAGAATTGACAAATGCTCAAAAAGTTGCCAAGGTGATGCTTACAACAACATTTGGGTAGAATACCCCCTTAAAGGTGCATGCCAGGAGAGGAAATTACTTTCATAAAATCCAATCCCCACCAAGCACCATAAAATCAAACTCTTAAGGTAATTGGGCCAGGCTTGTCTGAATACAATGAATGGAAATCCTTGACAAGGTCTGGTGAGCTGTTAAGGCTGGAAGTTGGTTCCCAAGTTGTTCTTTCTGGGTCTTCACTGAATCCTTTCCACTCTACAAGATACCATAATTCACCTCTTTTGAGTTTTGAGTCCAGAACCTGAGCCACTTCCCATTCATATTTCTCCTCCACTCAAACTGGTGGTGGTGGAAATTGATTATAATTTGGGATGCGTGACTGCTTTACTGGTTCTAGTAATGACACATGGAATACAGGGTGAACTGACTTCCATTGTTGAGGCAACTTGAATTGATATTCCTGGCTTCCAATCTTAAGAGCTTCAAAGGGTCCCAGCCATCTTTCTGAAAGTTTCTTGGTGGGTCTTGTAATCTTGATGTTCTTGGAAGCTAGCCATACCTTATCCCCATGTTGGAAATCAGGTGGAATTGTCCTATTTCTATCTGCATACTTCTTAAATCTCCTTATTGCTGACTCTAATTCTTCTTTGACAGCCTGACTTACTGATTGGAGTTTTTTTGATAACTTTCCAGCAGGTGAATCTTGAGAGATATGGATTGAGTTGAAGCTAGGATTTCTTCCATAAATGGTGAAAAAAGGTGATTGCTTTGTTGATGAATGTTCTGCATTATTGTAGGAAAATTCAGCCAGAGGGATCCAGCCAAGCCAGTCATCTTGATGGTAACAGACATAAATCCAAAGATACTTTTCTAAAATCTGATTTACCCTCTCTATCTGTCCATCTGTTCCAGGATGGAAAGAAGTTGAAATATCTCTTGATATCTTGAGCTTCCTACATAAATTGGTCCAGAATGATGAAACAAATAAAGATCCACCATCACTGACAATACTGACTGGAAGTCTATGTTTGGAAAAGACATGGCTGATAAAGATTTGAGCTAATTCCAGGGCAGTGATTGTTCCATAAGTTGGAATGAAGATTTCCAGTTTTAAGAATCTATCCACAGCTACTAGAATTGAATCAAAGTTGTTGGACAGTGGCAATTGAGTGATGAAGTCGATTGATAAAGAATTCCAACAACCAAATGGAATTTGAAGAGGCTTGAGTAATCCAAACTTCTCATGGTGAGTGTTCTTTTTTCTTGAACATTGCTAACATGAGGACACATATTCCTTAATGAATTGATTCATTCCAGCACAATAAAAATCCCTCTTGATGAGATTGAGGGTCTTCTACTGGCCAGGATGGCCAGCCAATGGTGAGTCATGATGCTTTTGAAGAATATTGGGTTGGATTTCTTTATTACTTGGAATTACCACTCTATCTTTAAATCATAATAACTTGGCTTGAGGTTCAAGAGAATAATCTGAAATAATTCACCACTTGCTATTTGCTTGAGTATTTCTTTATAGTATTTTTCTTGCCATACTTCTTTTCTAATCTTGTCAACTAAATCTGAGAATATTTTCACTTTGATTGCGAAGAATCTTGACTCTTGAATTCCACCTTGCTTGATTACTTGCTGAAAGGTCTGAGGATTCTTTCTAATGAAGTACACCCCCCTCTCTGGGTACATGTTGTCCCAATGTGACAAGGCATCTGGTAAAGTGGCCAGACTGCCTGGGCAGTAAGTGATAGTGAAATGAAACTCAGAAAGAAATTCAGACCAACAGGCCTCACAACAAGTAAGAAGTTTGGAAGACATGAAATAATGAAGAGAAGGGTGGTCTGTCAAGACCTCAAAAGTATTGGAAAGAGAAAGAAGAAAAGCTCTCCAGGGCTTGAGAGCCCAAACTATGCCAAGTAGTTCCTTGTCATGAATCTCATAGCTCAGCTCAGATGGGAGAAGCTTTGGAGTATCAAATGCAATGAGATGCTTTCCTGAGTTGTTCACGTGACTCAGTACAGCGCCCAAGGAATAATCAGAAGCATCAGTTGCTACAATAGTTGGTAGAGAAGGATTGAAATAGGAAAGGATAGGAGCAGTGGTGAATGCTTCTGTGAGTATTTGAAGCTGAATAAGAGCTTCCTCATTGAAGATAAAAGGAGAGTCTTTTTTGAGGAGGGAAGTGAGAGCAGTGATTTTTTTGGAGTAATTTTTAATGAAATGACAATAGAAATTGGAAAAGCCACCAGAGGATTGAAGAGCTTTGATGTTCTTGGGCTAAGGCCAATTGAGGATTTGTGGAGCCTTTGAAGAATCCATCTTGAGGCCATCACTTGAAGCAACATAGCCCAAGTATTCTGCACTTGAGGCGTGGAATACACACTTGGAGGCTTTGGAAAACAAATTATTGTCCCTCAGTCTTTGGAGGACAGAGGTCACATTTTTGAAATGTTCTTCCTCAGAGCTGGAAAAGACCATAATATCATATAAATAAGCTACAACAAAGATATCCAAGAAATCTGCAAATATATCATTCACAAGATTCTGGAAAGAAGCTTGAGCATTGGTAAGGCCTAATGGCATAACCAAATACTCATAGCTACCATATTTGGTTCTGAAGGCAGTTAAGTGCTCATCCAACTATTTGATTCTCAGGAGATTATATGCACCACACAGATCTATCTTGGAGAAGATAGTAGAACTGTTGAATACGGTAAGAAGCTGGTTCATAGGAGGTATGCGGTACCTTTTCTTCCTAGTGACAGCATTGAGTTTGCAGTAGTCAACAGAAAAATGAAGGCCTCCATCCTTTTTCTTGAAAAATAGGACAGGTGCTCCTGTTGAGGAGGAGCTTGGCCTTATGAAACCTTTCTCTACACTTTTTCAATGTAGGCCTGCAGTGTTTCCAACTCATCATTAGATAATGAGTAGATAACACCGACTGGAGGTAGAAGACCATCCAGTTTGATATGATGATCACAGGCGCGGTGCAGAGGAAGTTTATCTGATTTCACCTTGGAAAATACATCAAAATATTGGTGATAAGCAGGAGGGCCTACCTCCAACACAGTTTCAATTTCTTCTGGCTCTTTCTCCTCATCCCACTGTTCTTCCAGGGAGGAAGGTCACTATCCCCTTGAAAGAGATTAATTGAAGATATAGCAACATATTCTCCAGCATCTTTTATCTCTTTGAAAACCTCATCTCCTGATTTAACTAATGACTGAGATGGCATGATGGAAGGGATATGGAAAGAAGAAGGAAGGGAAAGTGTCTTAAGTTCACCAACCAGAGCAACACTGCTGAAAGAAGTGGCCAAGGCATTACTAGCAGAAGATTTAATACTACTAGAATCCTTATGACTAGAATCATAGGTGCTTAGTCCATTTTTCCAATCAATAATAGGATTAAAATGGTAGAGGAAATCATAGCCCAATATCAGGTCTTCTCCTTTGGGTGAATCTATAATAAAAAATTCCCATTAAAAGCTTGGGAAGGAAGGAAAGTAAACTACCCACTTGGTATAATGGGTGATAAACAAGGAAGGGGATTCATTTGAATCCAGAATGAAAAGAGGAATATTTTCAGGGAGCTCTGACATAGTCAATGAGTACTTGAGGACAGAATTCTTTGCAATAAAAGAGTTTGTACCACCAGAATCAATGAGAATACTATGGAAAATATCAGATACAGAATTAAAAATAAGAAACTTGAAAGATTTGTTGACACTAGTATTCAGAGTGCACAATTGTGATGTTGAAGGAAATAAGTGAGAACCATTGAACACATCATGATTCCCACTCAGGCTTTTCCCTACTTTCTAGGGAAGCCTCTTGATGACCCAGGCTTGTTCTGAGGTCTCTTGAAGCATTTTTCAATTGGGTGCTTTCCACCACAATACATACATAACCCTTCTTTGATCCTCCTCTCCTTTTCAGAACCAATTAATTCCTCGTCCTTATTAAGCAGAGCATAATGGGGCTTGTCCTTTGAAGCTTGAAATTGCTTTCCCTTCTTGTTTTTCTTATGGTCAGGCCTTTTTGAAGATGGGTCTTGAGGAGGCCTTGAAGAATTGGATCCAGTAACAGGAGGCTTCCTTTCTTGATGACTACCCTTCTCCTTCTGTCTCTCATTATATCTGGTATCTAATTCCAGGGTAATATCCATGAGTTCTTGAAGAGTATCAAGGTTACCAGTGTAGGAAGCCAACTGGTCCAGAATTCTTGATTCCAATCCTCTTCTAGAAGCATGATTGTAAGCTCTTTCTCCCCGATCTCCAATTCTTGACATTAAGCTTCTGAAATAAGCAATGTACAAGGAGACATGACGACTTTACTTCATACTCAAATTGTCCTACTCTTGTTCAACTTTCCTGACATAATTAGGATCACCAAACAGAGTGAATAATTGAATTTCAACTTCATTCCAATCATTGAGGAGATAGGAAGGATTTTCATTGGAAATATTGGAGAGGTAGGGTTCAATCCATTTGCCAGCTCTACCAGTGAGAAAAGAAGTTGAGTACAGAACTTTCTTCCTTTCAGAGAAGAAATTTGCTGGATCATTATGGAAAATCAATTGACAGGATTGGATAAATCCTCTCAATTTATGAGCTTGAGTACCATCAAAAGAATCAGGTGCCTTCATGGATGGAGTCTTGAATGCAGGGGCTTTGGAATTGTCCCTTGGAGCAACTGCTTGAGCGAGTTGCCCCATGAATTGAGTCATCTGCTCCATCATCTTCAGGAAATTTGGTTCAGCATGAGAGACAAGAGATTGATTAGAATGGGCAAGATTTGCAGATTCAGAAGCCTCAATGGAACCTTCCAAGGCAGTTGCCACTTCAGCTTCTTCAGACTCCTCCCCCTCTTCATCTTCAGATTCCCCTAATCTTGCTCTTGCACCTTCAGACATTCCAGGGTAGCCACCCAATAGGCCAGAGAAAGACCTTTATCTTCTGGATTTCATTCTCCCTCTTCTGGAGGGTGCTTCTCCTTCCATTGGTGGTCCTCTGTCCAAATTTGCACTCAGTTGATGAACTGATGGGGTGCGGTCAAGAGGAACACTTGCTGTAGGAATGAGAACAGCTGGATTTCTTTGAGATCTAGTAGTCTTGGCTGGAAGGCTATTCTGAAATGGCATTGTTGAAGAATTAGGAATGAAACCTTGATTATACTTGACAAAAAGGAATCAAAGCTTGGCCAAATCAATAATCAATAAATCTTGATGATCTTGAGGAATCAATGAACAGTCTTGAGGTGAAATCAAATTCAATCAATGAATTCAAATACAATATCAAAGTCTTGCGGAATTCAATAATCAATCAGTCAATCAATGAATCAATCAATCAATGTCTTCAATATAATCAGAATCTTGAGGAATCAATCAGTCAAATCAATATCTTCAGGCTTCAATTCAATATCTTGATGAATCAAAATCATTCAATAATTGAAATCAATTCTTGAAGATCAATCAGTTATCTTTAGGATCAAAAATTGGTCAATCAATCCAAATCCAAACAAAAATCCTGAATTGCTGAATCAATAAACCAATGAATCCCAACTCATCAATTAACCAGTCAATAAAATTCCTGATAAGACCTGAATAAGCAAACAAAAGAGAAATTTGATTTTAGATAGAGTTGAGAATGAAATGAGATGGTCAGAAATGATTAAGAATTGAAACGAATCAAATTTCATATGAATATAATGAATGAGATGAAAATTGATGGGAGAAAAAGTCTTAATCATAAGAATCATAAAGTCATAAAGAAGTTATAATTGATGAAAGAGAGAAATGAAGTTAAATTAATGAAAAGAAAGAATAAAATATGAGTTAATTAATTTAATGTCACAGGGGCTCTTCTAAGTGAAGAGGGCCTGGCACTCAGGAAACTGGGAATTACTTATGGAGGGCTCAGGATATGGTAAGAAAGAATACACTTAAGAGTGTTATGAGATTAATTACTACATAAAAGGATATAAGAAAAAAATCAACAAAGAATAAAAGTAAGAATAAAAGAGCCAACCACAAACAAGTCCAAGTCCACTGTTTCAACCTGTCAGAATGGAAAGAGAAGGGTTAATATTGATATGGCCACCCAGCTCATACTGTACAGGAAAGGAAAGAAAAGGCAAAGACTAACTTAAAATCAAATAATTATAATAACCAAAATAAGGATAAGGATAATTATAAGATCATAAATATACTAAATTAATTAACTGGGGAGAAATCCCCAGGGGGAGAGAGAGGGGCTGGTATATGTGATAATCACCAGACCTGATCCAGACAGAGAATTTTCTTGAGAGGATTTGATGATTGAATTGAGTCTGGCCAATACAGGTCCTGTATGGCTGTACAGGATCTGTACAAGAGTAATGGTGGTATTGAGTGCTCATACAGTTTGGGGATGGTGTATCCAAACTGTATTGGGTAATTCCAGCCTGTAAAAAAGCTAACAGGATATATGCACGTTTCAGCAAAAGAATATTTCTGAAACTGAATGGTGACACACACAGTGGATCTGCTGGTTTGAGGTGTTTGAGTGAGTGTAAGTATGAATACCCTTACCCCTGATTAATGGTTACACCTAGTGGCTTTAAGTCAAAGAATGAAAAATGACATTTCTTTAAAGATATTCTCATATTTACTTGGAATATCTTCTGTAATACTCTTTCAAGTCTTGTCAGGTTATTATCCCAAGTTTCATAGAAAACTATAATATCATCAAAATAAATCATCAGCCATCCCTCTGATAATTATTTGGGGAATATAGTGTTCATAATTCTCTGGTAGTGGAAAGGGGCATTATTTATATCAAATGGAATTCTTAAGTATTCATGTATTCCAAAGTGAACTATTATGCTAAGTATTTTTCTGGCATTACCTTTGAAGACATTTTGGTGAAAGGCTTGAAGGGCATTCATGGATGTAATGGACTTAGAATGTGAAAGCTGTTTTAGTGTTAAATGTATTCTAGGTATTGGATATTTTTTTAGGAATAGTATAGTTATTTAAAGCTCTAAAATACCCTGCCATCCTTTCTTGACTATTGTTCCAGGTTATAATGACTTGTTTAGTTACTTCTACTTGCTCATTATGGCCCGCTTTATTTCAACCCCTAGATCCATTAATTATTTAATGTGTACTTATAAGTCTTCTATATCTCTTGGAATGGCTGGATAAGCTGGTCTCCTTAGCAGGGGTGGATAAGACTTATCTAAATTTAGTATAGTGTCAACCTCATGCCCAATTATGGCACCTAGTGGTTCCTTGTCAGTTAAAAAGGCACTTTTGTATTCATATAAGAGGTAAAACAATTTGTCTTTTATCTCTCTGTTGATTCATTATTGAATTTTGCCTCTTTTAATTGTTCACTTACAAATAAGTTCTTCTCTGGGGTTGTTTCCTCTTTTTTTTATAACATTGACGTGTTTATTATTAATGCAGAAGCCAAAATTCTTTCTTTTATTATCTCCTATGGGAGGATATGTATTCTCTTTGTTAGAGATATCTATTCCATGAATTGATAAGTAATCATTCAAAATTCTGAAATGATTACTAGAACAATTGTTCATTACTACAAACCCCACTTTTACCCTCATACATTGAGATTGATGTGACAAAATCAATGTTAAGTACATGATTTCAAGGGGCTTCATGATTTGAATTTCACTACTAAACTTGACTCTTTGTATTGGTTAAGTTGATTTTTTCAATCTGGTACAAGTTTTTGTAGATAATATTTCAATTTCCAATTCTCCTCCACACTTTTTAAGTATTTGTATATGCACCACATTTTGTGACATTTCTGCATATAATTTATTCAATCTTTTAGCTTGTTTTAAGAACCAAGTTAAAGCTTTATCTTTCTCTGGATCAAAGAATGAGTTATTGAAATGAATTTTATATGTTATACCTTGAGGCATCATTGGCCTATTTGGAAATTATTTCATTTTCCCACCAATACCAGGTATTTTTGCCATTTGTTTGCCTTATGCCATAACACCATCTTTTTGTAGATTCTACAAATAATCAATTTAATTTTTCAGTGATTAATTCATCTGGTATGGCATAGTCTTCTTAAACATGTCAATTGCCTTAATGAATGACATATGGTCATATTCACCTTCACCTGTAAATTTTGGCCATTCATTCAGTTGAGGTGCTTCCTTCATCAAGACTTGATGGATTGAATCTGTTATGAAGGGATTTGTTATTTACTCCTTTGGTTTAACAGGAATTATTACATGGGAAAATGGGGTTGCTAACTTTGGCATATTCAAGTTAGCCCCATCAGTTTTATCCATTTTATCGGTAATAAGTCAGATTTCACTTTGGATATCATGTTTAATATTCATTCTTGCTTAATCACTCTTTTCTACATGTTTCAGAAGTAGTTTAGATGTTATGGAGTGTTTTTTTCACCTTTTCAACAGAAATGGATAATTGGTTTCATTTTAAGTTAAATTATCAATACTCTGGTCATAATTGTTTGTCAAAGTCTTTTATTTGATATTGCTTATGTATTTATACAGTTCTTTTTGTCCTTTTAAAAAACTTATGATTATTTTCAATTGAATTTTGATTTTATTATTTTTAACCATGAATTTAATATTTTCTGCTTCTTTTTTGTTTTGTACAACAATTTAGCTTCAAGATAATATAGTACTGTTTACGTATTTTAATTATAATAGACTTTATTGAATGCTCCTTGGAGGTAATATACTATTTTGAATTTCTGTTGAAGTATTTACAACATCAGTAGGCAAAGCCATTTCTTTGGGAAATGTTATGTTATCATTCTTTCTCCTCTTTTTGCTTGAATTCCATCAAAGTTCTGGCCATGTTGAAAATATTGTCAATGGCATCTTTCTTGACTCTTGGAATCCTGTAGCTTGGGGAATATGGTTTCCTCCAGTTCTTTTTCTTGCTCTTATTCCCCTTTTGAACAGATTTTCTTTCTTGTGGCTTGCTGTTAGAAGCTAATGGGGCTTCTTTATTGCTTTCCTCCCTCTTTTTGTTGTGCCAGTCTTTTATATTTTTAATTTGAGGCTTGTATGATAGTGGATTCCATCAGTTTGAGTATCTCACTATTTCCTCCTCTTTGAGAAACATTTTGAGAATGTGCCAGGAGTTCATCACTCCTTGATGTATTGGTGGAAGTATCTCTCAATCTTTGTGCTTATACACCATGTAATACTGCTGGTACTGGCTCATATATATGTCTATTTGAGCCCTCTGAATGTGATTTGTCTGTGTTTAAATTACTCATACTTGGTTCCAATTCTGGTTCAGAGATTGTGGGCATTTCTGGGACTTTCCTTTGGAATATGGCACTTGCTTGTGTGGATTCTGGTCCACTAGGGATTTCGCCCTTTCTTTTCCCCCCTGTGGGATTTTTTCTACTTGTGAGTCCACCACCATCTGATTGGATAGGGTATTTGGAACCTCTTCTAGTAGTCATAATGATAGAAAAAGGTTTATGAAATAATGATGCTTTCACCGAACTTAAAGAAAGGTGATTACCTTCAGAGTCCAGAATGGTGAGTCCTTGAAAAACTCATTTTTTAGCTTCTATTTTCTTACTACCAACTGGTGTTGGAGAAATTTAACAAGTTCCTTACACCGATCTTTCAACAGTGGTTACATTGTGTTCTGTGGGGTTGTCTTCAAATAGTAAAAAAGACAAATAAATATAAGTATTTTTTATAAAAGTGTGATTATTTTGGAAAGATATGGAAATTTCCACATGAAAAACTACTATCATATCTTTTATATAATAGAAATTAGAAGAAATAAAAAAAAATTAATAAAATTATCTTTATTATTATTTTTTATGTTTTACTTTTTTATAAATATTTTTATTTTTAAAGAAGAAAATTAAAATTAATATGATTCTTAAAATTTAATTATAATATAATTTATTATCAATTTATAAATATCTTTTTTAATCACTAGAGTAACTCAAGTAAAGTTCTTGCAAGTCTAAGGATGTGAAAAAACTTGTGTAAGACAACACAATTGCTTTTCAAATGCCTCAATAGCTTTTAAAATTAATGAATATAAAATTATTACATAATTTTATGATTATAAATATACTTTATTATTTGATAAGGACAATTTGAATATTTTTTAAAAGGTCTTTTAAGTAAATATCTGGGTCAGGCTGAAAAATGTAAGGTTTGACTATGAATAAATATGTAAAAATTACCAATATTTTACTTTGTGTATCCTTAATTTCCTGATTTAAATTATCAATAAGATTAAAAATAATTATAATGATATAGAATTCTTACAATTATGGTGTAAAAATATTCATATTTTTTTTAATAAATAAAATAATTTAATAAGATAAATATATAAATTTTTTTATAATTGATATATTCATGCCAATGCATAATTGTCCCCAAAAAATAATAAATGTGTAAAAAAGATTTATTCAATAATAACACAATTCATCACAATTATATTACAAATATTTAAGTTATATATTAATAAAAGGATCATGAAAATAATAATAAACAGAAAATATATTATAATAAGAGAAAATAACCTACTTTTAACACTTAATGTAATAATTTTTAATACGCTTACACCTAACCATATAAACATGCCTTATTTAAATTTTATGTAGAATAAAAAATAGAATAAATTCCAAATTTTACTATTTACTATTTTTATGTGGAATTAGAGATTTTAACAGAAATTAATAAGTGAAAAAAAAATATTGATGTAATCACATATAAAATAGTGATTAATAAATGATAAATCTTTGGTCTTTCATAAGATAAAAGTTCTATATGGAAGAATAAAGAAACTTACCTTTTATAGAATGTTTTTTTGTATTTGTAGCTTCTGAGGGGGAAATTGAGGAAGATGAGGTCCTTTTATGATAAAGATCCTTCCTTCTAGTAGAGTTATACTTATTTTATACACTTGTATCTATAAGTATTTTAATATTGGGTGCTGATTTCATAATTGTTAAACCTTTTTATCTCATTATTAGACCATTTTTCAGATTTCTTACTGTAACTCTAATTTTATGACATCATAAGCTTGGAAAATAATTCATTTTTGTGGATTATAGTAGTCTTATTCATAAATTCCTATTATCAGCCAGTTTTATCTCTTAGTCAACTGTTAATCTTGAAATAAGATTAGATTTATTGATCTTGCATTCTCATTTTAAGCCTAAATATTGATCCTTAATAGCTTATAAGTTATTCACACTGAAGAAATTGATATAGTGAGCTCCAATGGATTTTAATGTCCTTACTAATATTCCAAGAGTATTTCATTAAATCATCAAAACCTTATCTTTGATGATTTTTCTTGTAAATCATCTTTTCTGTCAAAATTTACTATTTTGGACTTAAAGCCATGTTTTCATAGGGTTTTACCTTGAATATCATGGTGTAACTTGAAAAATTATTCATGTATGACCTAGTAGAATCTGAATATCTAATTCTTTACGTTTGGACCACTCTCAACTCAAACCGGTCACCAGCTCTTGCTATTTTTCCCAATATCACCTTATCAGCTTTTGTGAACCTTTGAGATATGACCACATACCCAAAAAGGTCACAACAAATATTTAAAATAATCATACATTAAAAATGATTACCTTGAAGCTACAAAAATGCCATAAATAGGCATAAAACTTGGTTTAACTTAAACCCCAATGAGTAAACATGTGAAATAAATTACAGCATTGGATTCCCCATGGTAAAATACACATATACCATTTTTATGGCATATCTTTAAATTCAATATTTAATGAGTTATAAGTAATAATACTTTATAAACAGCATGAATCCTTAATTACTTCAAATACCAATGAAACAGCATGTAAAATGAATTGTACCATTGGGTTCTTCATCAATATCTACACATAAAATAATTGAGAAGCTAATCTCCAAAGTCAATACTTAAGGCATTAAGCTGAATATATGCACTTTTTTGGTCAACGCATATATCCAAGGATTTTAGCTAATATCTTTTCAAATATACATGATAAAGTGATGAACCAAAAATAAATTCACCACGTAATTACTGTAAAAATACAGAAATGAGCTTTATTTCACAATTATACACAAGGTTAAAACCTGTAAGGGATTATTGATTAAAATCAATAGAGCTGTTGACCACTTTGTTGTGAAAGTGGTCCAAACTTAAAAAGAAGTAGACAGTTGGATTATACTAGTTCATTTGTGAAGAATGAACTAGTAGAATCCAACTGTCTAGGTACAGCCCCTTGAAATCATGGTTTGAAGTTTAAAATGTTAAATTTTGACAGAAAAGATGAGTAACAAGAGAAATCATCAAACATACATTTTTGATGATGTAATGAAATACTCTTGGCAGTGTAATGAGGACATGCCAAGCTAGGATAATCCACTCTCAGAATAGCTGTAGCGTGTATAACTTAAAAGGTATTAATGATAAAAGCTTAAGCTTAAATTTGATCATTTAAGATCACTCACTGTAATCTTATTCCAAGTTTAACAGTCATATAAGTGATAAATCTGGTAAATACTATCAGAATATGATTAATACTAATAAAATACATGAATTTTAGGCTTCTGCCAAGCCTATGATGTCATCAAACTTAAAGTTACAGTGATAACTCTAAATAATGGTGTAATTATGAGGTAAGATGGTTTGATCATGATGTAATCATCACCAAACCTTGAAATATTGATCAATTCTAGTAGAAAGCATCATTAAACGTCTACTAGAAGCCCTCTGGACTCTAGGAGGGAGGTAATTACTATAAATAGAGCTCTTTTTACTCTGTTTTCCCATCAGAAACTTACAAAACAAAAATCATTAAATAAAAAAGGTAAATTCTTTATTCTTTATATATAAGAATTTTATATTATTAAAGACCAAAGGTAATCTTATTATAATCATTATCTCTGATGTGATTATTGCAATTATTTAGTTGTTTTGTTTAAATTTCTCTTCAAAACCTCCATTCCACGTAAAATCAAGAAAAATTGTAATTTCTCTTAGATTTTATTGTAACTAAAATTTGAATAAGTTGTATTTACATCTTTTGGCCTAGAATGATTCAAAATTATTATATTAAGCATTAAAAGTAGGTTATCTCTCTGATTATAATAATTTTTCTCTATTATTACTTTAATAATTCTATAATTGATATAAATAGTATTTACAATAATATATAACTTCAATATTAGCAATATTATTGTTATTAATTGTTTTTAATTAGTAAAAAACAATTTTTTATGCCTTTATTAATTGTTAGTAACAATAATAAAGTGCTTCTAAATATATAAATTATCCTATATTAATAAATTTATTTATTATTTTTTTTTAAAATATAAATTATATTATTATATTTATTCAATAATATAATTATTTTTACACCATAATTATAATAATCCCTTATTATTATAATTATTTTTATCTTATTCATTTCATTTAAAAGGACATTCATAGTACAATAAGTAAGATATTAGTAATATTTACTTATTGTTACATAGTCAAACCTTACATTTGGGGGCCTGGCCATGATACTTACCCTAAAAGACCTTTAAAAAGATTCTAATTGGGTTTATACAATAATAAATTACAATTATAATCATAAAACTATATAATAATGTTATATTTATTGATTTTAAATACTATTGAGGCATTTGGAAAGCAATTGTACTGTCTTACATGTGTTGTTCCCCATCCTTAGACTTGCAAGAACTTTCTTTGAGTGACTCTAGTAATTAAAAAAGATATCTTATAAATTAAAAATAATTTTATAAAAGAATCATATTCATTTTTTTACTTTATTCTTTAAAAATAAAAATAAAAAAAACAAAAAAATTATAAATAAAAACCAATAAAAAAAATGTTATTTTTTATTCATTGTAATTTCATTTCATTATTTATTTTCATTTTTTAAGATATAAAAGCAATTTTTATGTGGAAGATTGCCATATCTTGCCAAAAATAACACTTTTTATATAAAAGACTTATATTTATTTGTCTTTTTTAGTGTTTGAAGACAATCCAACAGAGGACAACCAAGCCACTGTTGAAAGATTGGTGGAAGAAACCTTTCAAAGTTCTTCAAAACCAATAATCACTAAGAAAAAGAAAGCTAAGAAATTAGACTTTCCAGGAACCACTATTCAGGACTCTGAAGGTGAGTACCTCATTTATAAATTTCCATAAGAACTCCTGTTCTAAAACTGTCTTATTTCATATTTTTCTTGAAATATGACTACCAGAAGAGGCTCCCAATACTCCATGCAATCAGATGAAGCTGGACTCAGAGGTAGAATTGATTCCTCAAAAGTGAAAAGGCAGGGCAATATCCCCAGTGGAACAGAATACACACAAGGAAGTGCCTTATCACAAAGGTGTCACAGGGGCTCTTGGACAGAAATACAAGAGTGGCCTGGCACTCAGCAATCAGGGAACTCACTTGGAAGACTCCAAAAGAAGAAAGAAATAAAAATAAAAGAATAAATTCCTCTAAGAAATATGCAGGTACAAAAATGAGATGCAATAAGAGGAGAGGGAAGCCAAATGGCCAAAGAGCCAACCAAGTAGGTCCTTAATCACTGTTTCAACCTGCCAAATGAACAATGGAATTAGTAAGGATATGACCACCAAATATCCATTGACAGGCAAAGAAAGAAAAAGAGAGAAGGTGCTAAATGACTGACTTGATAATATCAGTATTCACTTAACAAAAATGAGAAGATAAATAAAGATAAAAGAAAATTAAACTATATTAATTAACTAGGGAAAAACCCCCCAGGGTGGAAAGGGTAGCCAGTATATGTGAAAAGTTGGGAGCTTGAGTTCTTCAGGCTGAAAACTGATCTGTATTGATCCTTGAGGCTGTATTGATTGTTTTGGGAATTGATACAGCTGGCTAATATTGAAATTGAATTGGGTTGAATTAATTTCCCATGCTTGAAAATGAAATACAGTTCTTGATGGATCCAGACTGTATTGAAATGAAGGTGGTTGCCAACATGGATTGGGTGGAACGTTGACACTTGACACTTGAATAATGAATGAATGAATGAACTGCCTCTTGAATCCCTTGAGACTGATTGAACAGTATTTCCCTGGAGGAATACTGTGAATGAAACTATCTAATGACGTCTTGATGGCCTGATTGGTCTTTGACACTGAAACACTTGCTCTTGAGCCTTGATGAGTCCTCTGAATGATTGGGTGCCTTGATGACGTGATGATATGTTGTAATAACCATTTGATATTGCCCCCATTGAATTGCTGTTGAAAAATGATGCATCATGATATATAACATCATTTATGGCATATTGGTTCATTGGAAAGAAGATTACGTCCAAAGGTCTTGAGATGGAAAGGCAGAGGGGAAAAGGATGGATGTGATGGCTTCAGAGCTTGGAAAGGTGTTTCTGGGTCCTTTGGGGTTTTTGGCCACTTTTGGGTTCTGAGCCAAAAACTGGCCCAAAGAGAGGGAAAGTGTCTTTTGGACACTTTGTGTCAAATTGGGCAAAATGCACAAAAGTGCACAAAAATGTGCAAATATGCGCAAATGCACAAAAATGCACAAAATGAACAAAAGTGCGCAAATGCGCATTATGAGCCCAAATGGTCAAAACAGCCATTTGGGCCATTTCCCCTTGTTTTGAGGGAAATGACCAGAGATACCCAATTGGGCATAAATTGCTGCTATGGCTTCTGGATTGAGGTGAAGGGCCATGAAGGCCCCAAAACACAAATGGCCATAAATGGTCCATAAGATCATGACCTGGCCATATTGGCCACTGGTGATGGATATGGCCAATTGGCCATAAAAGGACTGTGGCTTGATATGCTATATGGTGATCCAAGAAGGTGAATTGCCATGGTTGTGACAGTACCCCCCGCTTGAAATGGTGAGCTCCTGAGCACCAATACAAGATGAAGCCCGTTGAGGCTATTGGAAAGGATTGATAGTGGGATAGAGGAAAGTTCTTTAAGAGGAAAATAAAATAATAACTGATATTAAAAATTTGTCATATGACGCAGGACTTGCTTGATCTTCTTTTGACATTGGCTTCATGATTGTTGATTTTGTAATGAATGAATGTTCTTTGAGATGAATTTTTGATATGATAAAATGAAAATGAAAATAAAATCTAATATCAAGAATGAAAATGAAAGTAAAAGAAGGAGAAAAACAAAAAAGGAAAATGAATTGAATTTTGAGGAGGTTCCAATCTTCATCAGGGAGGTTGATAACTGATTTTGAAATGGGCCAAGGACCTGGAAAGAAATATTTGATGCTAGGTGCTCACAAAGTGGCCAAGGTGATGTTTTGACAAGATTGTATACCCCTCAGGGAAGTGCACACCAGGAGAGGAACTTACTTTTGGTAGTTACCACTCCTGCCAGTGCCATAAAATAAAACAAAAATGTTGAAGGAATGAATTTGAATTTTGAAGTCTTGGAAGTGAATTGAAAAGTGAATGGCCCATTGCCCCAAGTGAAAATGGCCATAAGATTGGAAATGAAGTTGAAAGCCATGCCAAAGATCTGTGTCCAAAATTGCAAAGTGCTCACAGAGTGGCCAATGTAATTCTTACAACAAAAAGAAGAGTAGAATACCCCTAAAGGTGCATACCAGGAGTGGGACTTACCTTTGGTAATTCCTCTCCCCACCAAGAACCATAATGAATCAAGCTTTTGAAGAATTGGGCCCAGACTTGTCAGGATATAATGAATGAAAATCTTTGACAAGTTCAGGACAATTCTTGAGGTTTTTGGTTGGTTCCCAAGTGGATCTTTCTGGGTCTTGACTGAAACGTTTCCATTCCACCAGATACCATAACTTTCCTCTCTTGAGCTTTCAGTCCAGTATTTGAGAGACTTCCCATTCCTCTTCTTCTTCAATGTGGATTGGAGGAGGAGGCTCTTGATGCCTATTTCGGATTGTTGATGTCTTGACTGGTTCTAAGAGTGAGATATGGAAGACTGGATGGATGGACTTCCATTCAGATGGGAGCTTGAGGTGGTAGGCATGAGTGCTGACTTTTTTCAAGATTGGAAAAGGACCCAACCATCTTCCAGACAGTTTTTTGGTGGGTCTAGTTGATTTGATGTTCTTGGAAGAAAGCCATACCATGTCACCAGGATTGAAAACAGGTAGACTTTCTCTACTTTTATCTGCATACCTCTTAAACCTGTTTATGGAAGCTTCAAGTTCTCTCTTGACATCTTGCTGGACTGATTGGATTTTTGTTGATAACTTTCCAGCAGGAGTATCTTGAGTGATTTGAACTGAGTCAAATTGTGGATCTCTTCCATAAACAGTGAAAAATGGTTATTGTTTTGTTGAAGAGTGGTCAGAGGTATTTTAGGAAAATTCAGCCAGAGGAAGCCAGGTGTTCCAATCATCTTGATGATAACTGACATACATCCAAAGGTACTGTTCTAGTATCTGATTTACCCTCTCTGTCCGTCCATCAGTTTCTGGTTGATAAGCAGCTGACAGATCTCTTGAAATCTTGAGCTGCTGACAAAGGTTGGTCCAAAAAGAGACCCTCTATCACTAACAATGATTGAAGGAAGGCCATGCTTTGAGAAAATATTCTTGATGAATAAATGGGACAAATCTAATGAAGTTATTGAAGACATTGTTGGAATAAAAACTGCCATTTTTGAGAATCTTTTGACTATGACAAGGATTGAGTCAAATGAATTGGACAGTGGCAATTGAGTGATGAAATCCATTGAAAGACAAATCCAAGGACCATTTGGAATTGGAAGAGGTTTGAGGAGTCAAAACTTCTTGTGATGAATATTTTTGTTTCTTGAGCACTGTTGAAAGGATGATACATAATCCTTGATAAATTGAGTCATGCCAGACCAGTGAAAATCCTGCTTGACAAGTTTGAGAGTCTTCTTTTGGCCAGGGTGTCCAGCTAGAGGAGAGTCATGCCGTTTTTGAAGTATATTGAGTTGAATTGTGGGGTCATTTGGGACCACCACCTGATCTTTGAAAAGGAGAAGTTTGGAAGAGGAATCAAGAGAATAATCTTGGACAGATTTACCTTTACCCAAATCTTCAAGGATACTTTTATATTGAGAATCTTGCCATAAGGACTTCTGAATTGAATCAATCAAATTTGAAAATGAATCCACCTTGACTGCAAAAAACTTTGAGGCTTGAATTTCATCTTGCTTAATTATCTTCTGATAATTCATTGGGTTCTTGCTGTGAAATCCTCCCCCCTCTCTGGGTAAACATTGTCCCGATGTGACAAAGCATCTGGAAGGGTTGTAAGTGATTTAGAAATGAAATTCAGATAAAAATTCAGCCCAGCGGGCTTGACGGCGCGTGAGAATCTTTGATGAAATGAAGTATTGAAGTGATGAATGATTGGTGAGAACTTCAAAAGGGGAAGAAATTGAAAGAAGGAAAGCTCTCCAGTGCTTGAGAGCCCAGACTATCCCAAGGAGTTCCTTGTCATGAATCTCATAATTGAGCTCAGCTGGGAGAAGCTTGTGGCTATCAAATGCAATGGGATGTTTTCCTGAGTCAGAGACCTGACTCAGTACAGCACCCAAAGCATAATCTGAAGCATCAGTCTCTACAATGGTGGGTAGAAAAGGATTGGAGCAGTGGTGAATGCCTCTTTGAGTTGATGAAGCTGTCTAAGAGCTTCCTCATTGAGGGGAAAGCGGGCATCTTTCTTGAGGAAACTTGTGAGGGAACTAGTCTTCTTTGGATAATTCTTGATGAAACGGCGGTAAAAATTGGCAAAGCCAAGGAATGATTGAAGAGCCTTGAGGTTTCTTGGAGGTAGCCAATTGAGAATTTGATGGACTTTTGCTTGGTCCATCTTGAGGCCTTCAGAAGAAACAACATAACCCAAATACTCTACACTAGAAACATGAAACAGGAACTTGGAGGCCTTAGCAAAGAGGTTATTGGCTCTCAGTCTGGCAAGAACAGTGGACACATGAGTGAAATGTTCTTCTTCAGATTTGGAAAAGACCATAATGTCATCCAAATAAACCACAACATAGACATCAAGAAGATCATAAAAGATATCATTGACAAGGTTTTGAAAAGAGGCAGGAGCATTGGTGAGCCCAAATGGCATAACCAAATACTCATAGCTGCCATATTTAGTTCTAAAACATGTCAAATGTTCATCACCCTCCTTGATTCTGATCAGTTTATATGCACCACACAAATCAATCTTGGAGAGGATAGAAGAACCATTGAAAACAGTAAGAAGCTGATTCATAGGAGGAACAGGATACTTGTTCTTCCTAGTAACACCATTGAGTTTGCGGTAATCAACACACAAACGGAGGCCACCATCTTTCTTTTTGACAAAGAGGACAGGTGCTCCTGTTGAAGAGGAGCTTGGCCGGATGAAACCTTTCTCTACATTCTCTGAAATTTAGGCCCTGAGTGGATCTGACTCTTGTTTGGATAAAGAGTAGATCACCCCAACTGGAGGTAGAGACCCCTCCAGCTCAATATGATGATCACAGGCATGGTTGGGAGGAAGTTTCTCTGCTTTCACCTTTGAGAATACATCCAAATAGTGGTGATAAACAGAAGGAACAACCTTCATCATGGTTTCTATTTCTTCTGGCTCTTCCTCTTCATCCCACAACTCCTTCAGGGAGTCATGATAAGATGAAGGAGGAAGGTCCATGTTCCCACAAAAGAGATGAAGTGAAGATACAGAATTATCTTCTCCAACATCTTTAATCTCTTTGAAGACTTCATCTCTAGATGATAGTAATGACTGATGGGAATTAAGACAAGGAATATGGACAGAAGATGGAATTGATGGTGTTCTAGAATCACCAACCAGAGATGCACATGATTTGGCAGAAGAAAAATCTTTACTGAAAGATTTTGCAGGATCATAATAGTCCTTATGATCAGCAACAAAGGTGATCAGCCCTTGCCTCCAATCAATAAATGGATTAAAATTATTGAGAAAGTCAAAGCCCAATATGAGGTCTTCTCCCTTGGGAGTATCAATGACTAAAATGGTCCCATTCAAAGCTTGGGAAAGAAGGGAGCTCAACCATATATTTAGTATGGTGAGTCACAAATAGAGAAGGAGATTCTGAGGAGTCAAGAATAATAAGGAAAATCTTCTCTGGGAGTTCTGAAATGGTCAAAGAATACTTGTGAACAAACTGTTTTGCAATAAATGAGTTGGTAGCACCAGAATCAATGAGAATACTGTAAAACATATCAGAAAGAGAAGAAAAAACAAAAAATTTAAGAGGATTTTTGACACCAGTATTCAGAATGCACAATTGTGCTCTGGATGGAAAACAGTGAAGACCATTGAACACAACATGATCTTCACTCAGGCTTTTCCCTGGCTGGGAAATTTGCCTGATGGTTGGGTAAGCTTGTTTTGAGGCGTTTTGATACAGGACTCAAGACTATGCTTCCCACCACAATAGGTAAATAGACCCTCCTTGATTATTCTTTCTTTTTCAGAGCTCATGAGCTTGACATCTTTATTCAATAAAGAAGATTGGGGCTTGTCCCTCTTCTGAAAATTCTTCTTCTTCTTTTGACTTGAGCTTGAAGAACTTTGAGGATGAGAAGAATGTCATTTTGAGGCTTCTGGATTCTTCTCTTGATGATGACTATTTTCATTTTGCCTCTCATGATACCTGGTATCAAGCTCCAGGGTAACATCTATTAAGTCTGGAAGAGAGTCAATTCTTGAAGGATGGGAGGCCAATTGATCCAAAATCCTGGATGGCAATCCCTTATTGCAATGATGGAAAAGAGCTCTTTCACCCCAATCTCCAATTCTTGATACAAGACTTCTGAAAACAGCAATGTATTAAGATACATGCCCACCTTCTTTCATTCTTGAAGAATCTAATTCTACTTAAGCTTCTCTGACTTCATTGGGGTCCCCAAATAAGGTGAAGAGTTGAGATTCAAATAATTTCCATGAATTGAGAAGATAATTTGGATCTTGATTGATGAGATTGGAAAGATAAGGCTCAATCCATTTTGCAGCCCTGCCAATGAGAAATGAAGTGGCATAAAGGACCTTCTTTCTGTCTTGAGCAAAGTTTGCCGGATCATTATGAAAAATTAATTGACAAGACTGAATAAAGCTTCTAACTTTGAAGGGCTGAGTCCCATCAAAGCATTCAGGTGCCTTCATAGATGAAGTCTTGAAGGCTGGTGGTCTTGATGCTTCAGAGGATGAACCTGCTTCAAGATTTGCCATAATCTGAGTCATTTGCTGCATAATGGCCAATAAAGATGGTTCAGACTGATTAGACTGGGCTAGAGTTGCCCCTCCAGGACCTTGGGATGCCTCCACAGGAGCAGGGACACCTTCAGTACCATCAGACTCTTCCTCTTCCACAGAATTCTCCTCCTCCTCTTCACCATCTTCAGCTGGACCCTTGAAAATGGTCCTTGAAGTTCCTGGAAATCCGCCAACTACTTCTGAAAATGAGCTTGATCTTCTTGGCACTCTTCCTTCCTTCCTGGACAGTGATGCTACTTCCAAAATGGGTCCTTTGTCCAATTTGGCCCTCAGCTGAGAAACTGCTGGGGTACCATCAAGAGGAGCCCTTGGAGTTGGAGTGAGAACAGCTTGAGCTCTGGCCTGAAATCTTGTCTGCCTTGCAGGAGGTGAGTGTTGGATGGGCATGATTTTAGGATAAAAAATCAAATAAAATGAACAAGAATCAAGATTTGAAGATAAAAACTTGAGGCAACTGAAATAATGCTTGAAGTCAAAAGTCAAAATCAATATCTTGGGGAAAATCAATAAAATCAATGAGCTCAGAGAAAATCTTCAGGTGTGTCAATCAATCAAAAATAAAATGAAGTCTTGAAGTCGAAATCAAATCAATGTCTTGAAGTAAATCAGTGAATCAAATCAAAATGAAGTCTTCAAGTCAATAAATCAATGAATAAAATCCCTCAAATCAAAGTCTTGCAGAAAATCAATCAATTTATGTCAAAATTCTTGATGTGAAGAATCAGAAAAATCAATGAAATCTTCAGGTCAATCAATTTTCTTGAGGTCAATATCAATTATGTCAAATAAATCAATCAAATCAAAATCAAGTGAGTTCTTCTTAAGGATCAAAACTCTTGAAGAATGAATCAATTATGAATCTTGATGTGAAGAATGTGTCTGAATAATTTGATGAAAAAAATTTGAAAACAAAATGAAAACGAAGATGACGCCTGAATTATGAATGAATTTAAAATGATGATTTAAGATAAGATTTTAAAAAGAGAAACCAAAAAAAAATTGTGGTCAGCTTTCAATTTTCAGAATGAAAAATGAATGAGAGAAAATTGAGAGGTGACGATGAATCATAAGGTTCATAAACATTCAAGAGTCATAATTTCAATGAAATGAGGGAATTAAATTATAAAGAAAGAATGAACAGAATGAAAAGAAATTATGAGTTAATTAATATAATGTCACAGGGGCTCTTGGACAGAAATACAAGATTGTCCTGGCACTCAGCAATCAGGGAACTCACTTGGAAGCCTCCAAAAGAATAAAGAAATAAAAATAAAAGAATAAATTCCTCTAAGAAATATGCAGGTACAAAAATGAGATGCAATAAGAGGAAAGGGAAGCCAAATGGCCAAAGAGCCAACCAATTAGGTCCTTAATCACTGTTTAAACCTGCCAAAATGAACAATGGAATTAGTAAGGATATGACCACCAAATATCCATTGACAGGCAAAGAAAGAAAAAGAGAGAAGGTGCTAAATGACTGACTTGATAATATCAGTATTCACTTAACAAAAATGAGAAGATAAATAAAGATAAAAGAAAATTAAACTATATTAATTAACTAGGGAAAAACCCCCCAGGGTGGAAAGGGTAGCCAGTATATGTGAAAAGTTGGGAGCTTGAGTTCTTCAGGCTGAAAACTGATCTGTATTGATCCTTGAGGCTGTATTGATTCTTTTGGGAATTGATACAGCTGGCTGATATTGAAATTGAATTGGGTTGAATGAATTTCCCATGCTTGAAAATGAAATACAGTTCTTGATGGATCCAGACTGTATTGAAATGAAGGTGGTTGCCAAGATGGATTGGGTGGAGCTTTGACACTTGACAATTGAATGAATGAATGAATGAACTTCCTCTTGAATCCCTCGAGACTTATTGAACAGTATTACCTTGGAGGAATACTGTGAATGAAATTATCCAATGACGTCTTGATGGCATGATTGGTCTTTCACACTGAAACACTTTCTCTTGAGCCTTGATGAGTCCTCTGAATGATTGGGTGCCTTGATGATATGATGGTATGTTGGAATAACCATTTGATATTGCCAACATTGAATTGCTGTTGAAAAATGATGCATAATGATATATAACATCATTTATGGCATATTGGTTCATTGGAAAGAATATTACGTCCAAAGGTCTTGAGATGGAAAGGCAGAGGGGAAAAGGATGAATGTGATGGCTTCAGAGCTTGGAAAGGTGTTTCTGGGTCCTTTGGCATTTCTGGCCACTTTTGGGTTCTGAGCCAAAAACTGGCCCAAAAGGCGGGAAAGTGTCTTTTGGACACTTTGGGTCAAAGTGTGCAAAAGTGTGCAAATGCGCAAAGTGCACAAAAATGCACAAAATTTGCAGAAATGCGCAAACGCGCATTATGAGCCCAAATGGCCAAAAAAGCCATTTGGGCCATTTCCCCTGGTTTTGAGGGAAATGACCAGAGATACCCAATTGGGCATAAATTGCCGCTATGGCTTCTGGATTGAGGTGAAGGGCCATGAAGGCCCCAAAACACAAATGGCCATAAATGGTCCATAAGATCATGACCTGGCAATATTGGCCACTGGTGATGGATATGGCCAATTGGCCATAAAAGGACTGTGGCTTGATATGCCATATGGGGATCCAAGGAGGTCAATTGCCATGGTTGTGACAAAAGGCAAGTCACAGAAATGCCCACAATATCTGAACTAGAGTTAGAACTAAGTATGAGTGACTCAAACAGGTACAAATCACATTCAGAGGGCTCAAATAGACATTTAAATGAGCCAGTACAAACCGTACTACACAGTGCACAAAGACAAGGACTGGGAAATGTTGCCCCAAATACACCAAGGAGTGATGAACTCCTGGCACATCTTGAAAAAGTTGCTGAAAGAAGAGGAAATAGTGAGATACTCATATGGATGTAATCCACTATCATCCAAATCTCAAATCAAAAAGATCAAGGAGTACCATGCCAAAAAGAAGGAGGCAACCAACAAAGAAGCCCCAGTAGCTTCTACCAGCAAGCCCCAAGCCAACCCACTTCCCCAAGAAGGGAAGAAGAACAAGAAAAAGCATTGGAGAAAACCATATTCCCCAAGCTACAGGATTCCAAAAATCCAAAAGGATGCCATGGACAATGTATTCAACATGGCCAGAACCTTGATGGAATTCAAGGACAAGGAAGAACAAAGAATGAGACAACCTCATTTCCCAAAGAAATAACCTTGTCAAAAGATGTTGTAAATACTTTAACTGAAATTAAAAATAGTATATTACCTCTAAAAGAAATTAAAAACAGTTTATTATCATTACAAGAAATAAACAATAACTTATCTTCTTTAACAAAAATTGTTTTACAAAATAAAAAAGAAATTTATAGCATTAACTTCATTGTGGAAAATAATAAACCAAAGATTTTAATTTATAACACTCAAAAATTGATACAAGGACAACAAGAATTGTACAAATACATAAACGATATCAAAGATAAACCTTTGACAATCAATTATGATGTGAGTATTGACAATCTTACATAAAAATTAAACAAACCAAGTATTTCTGTAGAGAAATTTGAAGAAAAGACTTCATCACACCAAAAACTACTTTTGGACCATGTGGAAAAAAGTGATGAAGCAAGAATGCATCTGAAAGATTACATTCAAAGTGAAATAAGGCTTATCACTGAAAAAATGGATAAAATTAATGAGGCTAACTCAAATATGCTAAAGTTATCAACCCCATTTTCTGACATAAGAAGCCCTGTTAAACCAAAAGAGGAATTAACAAATCCATTCATAACAGACTTAAGTCACCAAGACAATACCCAAGTCTTAATGAAGGAAGCACCTCAATTAGGAGAATGGCCAACACTCACAGGAGAAGGTGAATATGACCACATGTCATTTATCAAGACAATTGACATGCTACGAGAGGATTATTCCATACCAGATGAATTAATTACTTCAAGATTACATTCATTGTTTGAAAAATCTGCAAAAAGACGGTATTATGGCATAAGAAAAACAAATGGTAAAAACACCTGGTCTTGGTGGAAACAAGAAATAATCACCAAGTGGGCTAATGATTCCTGGAGGTACAAGATAGAGAATGCATTTGAAAATTCTTTCTTTGACCCAGACAAAGACAGACCTTTAACTTGGCTCTTGAAACAAGTTTAAAGACTCAATGCATTGTACCCAGAAATGTCACAAAAGATGGTGCACATGAAAATACTTAAGAAATGTTTAGGAGAGCTAGAGCATGCCCTAAGAAGCAGGTGTATAGAACCATGCTCCACAGAAGAGTATATCAATGCACTAGAGGACATAGTGTCAAGAACAAAAATCGGCAGAACTTGGATGAAGTTGTACATTAAAAGTCCAAATAAGCCATTTATCAAAAAAGATAAATAAAAAGAAGCTTTCAAGCCCAATACATCCAAAAATAATGAGCAAAGAAAATGCCATGAATATGGAGGTATTGGACACTTAGCCAATAACTGCCTCAAAAGGGCAAAGATTAATGAAATTGTGGAAACAGAAAACCACAATGACAAAGAGGAGGAATCTGACGATGAAAAAGAAACAGAAGAGTCAGAAAGTTATGAAAGTGATGAAATTAATATAATTAATTCCCAAATTAATAATATTGATATAATCTATGAAGTACTAGGTGTTAACTCAAACTCACCACAAATTGGTGCATCTGACACAAACCTGACAAATATACAAGATGCCAAAATGTACAGAACCAAACCTGCAAAAGGAATGGGATATACAGCTGGAAAATCAAGTGTAAGAATTGTTATGGTTGATAACCAAGAAGGAAAAGTGAACTTGGATACAGGAGCATATTGTACCTGTGTTGGTGAGAGTTATTTAAAAACCATTGTCCCAGATTGGAAAGAAAGACTTATGCCAATACAAGGGGTCAAATTTAGTAGTGCAAGTGAGAGCATGAAGCCCCTTGGAATAATTTATTTAACACTAATTTTTCCTCACCCCTCACAATGCGTCAGAATTAAAGTAAAGTTTGTAGTATTGGACAACTGTACTAGTAATCACTTCATACTTGGAAATGACTACTTATCAATTTGTGGTATAGATATCTCTAACCAACAAGATCAATATTTTACCATAGGACACAACAAAAGACAAACGTTTGGCTTGTTAAGTAACAAAAAACAAGTCACAGTTATTAAGAATGAAGAGAAAGGTCCAGAAAAGGAACTTTTTATATCTGAACAACTAAAAGAGGCAGAACTCAATCAAGAACTAACAGAAAAAGTGAAAGAAAAATTTATTGACCTCTTATGTAAGTACAAAAATGCCTTTGCAACTGACAAAGAGTCACTAGGTTCCATAATTGGGCATGAGGTGGATATAATTCTTAATGTGGAAACACCTTACCCACCTTTCCTAAGGAGACCTGCTTACCCAGCTAGTCCAAGGGCCCGAGAGGCCTTGGAGGTACACATTAAATAATTAATGGACCTTGAGTATTAAGAAAAGTGGGACAATGAACAGGTAGAGGTCACTACACCTGTCATCATAGCTTGGTGTAATGAAAAATCAAGAATGGTAGAAGAATTCAGAGCCCTCAACACCTATACCATTCCAGACAGATATCCAATACCCAGAATTCATGAGACATTGACACAATTGTCACAAGCTAAGTTCATAACAGCCATGGATGCTTTAAAGGGTTTTCATCAAGATGTCTTAACAGACAATGCCAAGAAACTACTGAGGATAATAGTCAACTGTGGGATTTTTGAATAATTAAGAATGCCATTTGGTATAAAGAATGCACCTTCCCATTATCAAAGGATGATGAATACCATATTTCCTGAAGAATTATCAGAAGGATGGTTAATTATCTATCTTGATGATATCATAGTTTGCTCAGAAACTTGGGAAAATCACCTTACAAGACTAGAAAGGGTACTACAAAAAATAGTGCAAGTGAATATGAAAATTTCCTTGAAAAAGTGTCATTTTGCATATAGTGACCTAAAAGCACTAGGACATGTGGTATCTGGCATTAGTCTAGGCATAGACAAGAATAAATTAGCAGCAGTACTACTTAGGCCAATTCCTCAAACCAAAAAAGAAAGGCAATCATTTCTAGGATTTGCTGGTTAATACAGACAGCATATAAAGGACTTTGCAAAAATTTCCACATTCTTGTATAAACTATGTAATCAACAAACAGTCTATGAAATGACAGAAGAAAGAGTCAAGGCATATGAAGAACTGAAAAATTCCTTAAAAAATGCCCCATTTCTTCTAATGCCAGATTGGAAACTACCCTTTAAACTTTACATTGATGCTTGTGGAGAAGGACTAGGTTCTGCACTACACCAGACACAAATTATCAATGATAAACCAGTGGAAGGACCAATTTGTTTTATTTCAAGACAGATAAAGCCAACAGAAGAAAGATATGGAGCAAGCCAAATGGAATGCCTCTGCTTAGTGTGGGCTTTAGAAAAATTACATTATTACTTGGATGGAACAGTATTTGTTGTGATTACAGACTGTAATGCTGGAAAATCTCTATTAGATATGAAAAATCCAAATAGACATATGCTGAGATGGCAAATTGCTATCCAAGAATATAGAGAAAATATGACTATTGTTCATAAATCTGGTAATATTCATTGAAATGCAGATGGTCTTAGCAGATGGGCTCTGGCAAATACCCCTGACAATCCAGCATGGGTACCACAAGAAGAGCACCATATAGCAGGAATATGTGTTACAGACATTGGCACAGAATTCTTTAACCAAGTTAAAGAAAGCTATAAGATAGACAAGAATTGCAATATCTTGAGCCAGCTTCTAATTAAAGACTGCAAAGATCCATCAATTGCATCAAAATTAGATGAAACATGGAAAAATGCATATGATGAAGGAAGATTCCACCTCCTTGATGGGATCCTTTACCATAGAACAAAACACACATGCGTTATGGCCTTAACAGATAGAACCCTGATAAACACTATCTTACATGAGTGTCATACTAGTGTTGCAGCTGGACATCTCTCAGAAGACAGAACACTGGAAAGGGTGAAAAAATGCTCTTGGTGGCCAAATTGGAAGAAAGATGTTTCAGAATAATTTCAAACCTGTGACAGATGTCAAAAAGCCAACAGAGCCACAGGAAAGAAATTTGCAATGATGATCCAAATTCAGAACCAAAATCCCCTTGGAAAATAGTTCATATGGATTTGGTAACAGCATTACCTCCAGGAGGAGACAGAAGCTATCATGCATGCCTAGTATTAGTTAACAGGTATAGTAAAACTCCCATGTTCCTAACATGTCACAAAGATGACACAGCTATGGACACAGGCATAATCATATGGAATGAGTTCATTAGCCATACAGGCTTATTCCAGAATATTATAAGTGACAGAGACCCAAGATTCACTTCAGCATTATGGACAAATCTCCATAGCTTGTTTGGAACAAATTCATCATTCTCAACAGCTTACCATCCTCAAACTGATGGTTTAGCAGAAAGAATGATACCAACCTTGGAGGACATTATCAGAAGATCCTGTGCTTATGGACTAGAATTCAAAGATTCTGATGGTTTTACTCATGATTGGTGTACACTAATACCAGCCCTTGAACTGGCATATAAGACATCAATCCATTCTTCTACTGGAAAAACACCAGCAATGCTATAAAAAGGTTGGAATCCAAGACTTCCTTATGATAACCTCAAAAAGGACTTAATGGATATACATCCAACAGAAAGCAGTTTTAAGATAATTCTTGACAAAGCGAGACACCATGCAAACAGATTCATGCAAGATTCTTACAAATATGCAAAAGAAAGATGGGATAAAGGTCATAAAACACCTGACTTTAAAATAGGAGACTTGGTCCTCGTATCAACCCTTAATTAAAATAACATAAAAGGTCCAAAGAAATTGAAATATTCCTTTTCAGCACCATTTATGATAAAAGCACTTCATGGACCCAATGCTGTGCAATTGGAACTCACAGGTGAATTAATGAACAAACACCCAGCTTTCCATGTAAGTCTGATAAAGCCTTACAGCTTAAGTGAGAAGGAATTATTTCCAGTAAGAAATAAACCCCCACTTGAAATTCCCCCCTTGGAAGAAAGAGAAGAAAAGAAAATTGTAAAAGTCCTTAAAAAAGAAGGACAAGAAACAAAAAAGAAAGAGAATACCTTGTAAGGTATAGAAATTCAACTCAAGAAGATGAATGGCTACTTGAGAAAGATATAATAAATGCTGATAAACTACTAAGAAGGTTCAGACATGAAAGAAAACCTAAAGAATAGAAAATCAAGCATTATTGAGCTTCAAGACTAACAAAGTCTATTGAAGAGGTAGGACAGTGGATGATATCCTAATTACCTATATCAGATTGTGGTACAATCTTTTTTGGTGGTAGGGAATGTGAACCTTTGAGATATGACCACATACCCAAATAGGTCACAACAAATATTTAAAATAATTATACATTAAAAATAATTACCTTAAAGCTACAAAAATGCCATAAATAGGCATAAAACTTGGTTTAACTTAAGCACCAATGAATATGCATGTGAAATAAATTACACCATTGGATTCCCCATGGTAAAATACACATATACCATTTTTATGGCATATCTTTAAAGTCAATATTTAATGAGTTATAAGTAATAATACCTTATAAAAAACATGAATCCTTAATTACTTCAAATACCAATGAAACAACATGTAAAATGAATGGTACCATTAGATTTTCCATGCAGCTCTACACATAAAACAATTAAGAAGCTAATCTCCAAAGTCAATGTTTAAGGAGTTAAGCTGAATATATTCACTTTTTGGTAAACGCATATATTCAAGGATTTTAGCTAATATCTTTTGAAATATACATGATAGAGTGATGAACCAAAAATAAAGTCACCACGTAATTACTGTAGAAAGACAGAAATGAACTTTATTTCACAAGTTAGAAACAAGGTTGAAACCTGTAAGGGATCATTGATTAAAATCAATAGAGCTGATGACCACTTTATTGTTAAAGTGGTCCAAACTTAAAAAAAGTAGACAGTTGGATTATACTAGTTCATTTGTGAAGAATGATTGATTTTGCATTACAATATTCATGGTATAACCCCTTGAAATCATGGTTTGAAGCTGAAAATATTAAATTTCAACAGACAAGAGGAGTTACAAGAAAAATCATCAAAAATACAGTTTTGAGGAAGTTATGAAGAAATGCCAAGCTATCAGAATCCACTATCAGAATAGCTGTAGCGTGTATATCTTAAAGGTTATTAGCAATCAAAATTGAAGCTTAAATTTGATCATTTAAGATCACTCACTGTAATCTTATTTTAAGTTTAACAGTCATATAAGTGATAGAACTGGTGAATAATATTAAAATATGATTAATACTCATAAAATCCATGAAGGATACTCTTCTTCCAAGCCTATGATGTCATCAAACTTAAAGTTATAGTGATAACTCTAAATAATGGCGTAATTATGAGGTAAAATGGTTTGATCATGATGTAATCATCACCAAACCTTGAAATATTGATCAATTATACTAGAAAGCATCAGTACACGTCTACTAGAACCCTGCTGGACTCTAGGAGGGAGGTAATTACTATAAATAGAGCTCTTTTTACTCTGTTTTCCCCTCAGATGCTTACAAAACAAAAATCATTAAATAAAAAAGGTAAATTCTTTATTCTTTATATATAAAAATTTTATATTATTAAAGACCAAAGGTAATCTTATTATAATCATTATCGCTGATGTGATTATTGCAATTATTTAGTTGTTTTGTTTAAATTTCTCTTAAAAAACCCCATTCCATGTAAAATCAAGAAAAATTGTAATTTCTCTTAAATTTTATTGTAACTACAATTTAAATAAGTTGTATTTACATTTTTTGGAATCAAATTATTCAACATTATTATTTCAAGCATTAAAAGTATGTTATTTCTCTTATCATAATAATCTTTCTCTATTATTACTTTAATAGTTCTATAATGATATAAATAGTATTTATATTAATTTATAACTTTAATATTAGTAATATTATTGTTATTGATTGTTTCCTATTAATAAAAAAAATTTTTATGCCTTTATTATTTGTTGGTAACAATAATAAAGTGCTTTTAAATATATTAATTATCTTATATTAATATATTTATTTATTATATTATTTTTTTACAATATAAATCATATTATTATGTTTATTTAATAATATAATTATTTGCATGCCATAATTATAATAATTCTTCATTATTATAATTATTTTTATCTTATTTATTTCATTTATAAGGACATCCATAGTACAATAAGTAAGATATTAGTAATTTTTACTTATTGTTTCATAGTCAAACCTTACAGCTTCAAGCTTGTTTAGAAATTTCCAAATAAATTTTATATATTTATTTTCACGGTTGTTCAGTGGTAACTATATTTTGAATCAACTCTATATCATGTGTAATTAAAAAGGTATGAGCTAGAAACCATGAATATACCCAGGTTTTCTATGTAAGTATTGGCTTTACAAATATGGAATGAATATGTAATATATGTAGTTTTTGATTGGAAATCCAATGGTTTGATTAATTTTACATATTTCTTCATTGGCCTCTGAGATAATCAAGAATATATGCTTTTTTATGCCATTTTTACTTATTTTAAGATTATGTTTTCAACCCTTATTGATAAAATAGGTTTTAAGGTTGTTTTGTGACCTTTTTGAATATGTGGTCATATATCAAAGTCTAACAGCTCACAAATACTGCATATTTTTAACTCAGTCTCCGGGATTTTTGATGTAACTTAAATGAATGGGAATTTCATTCTTAGCCCTATCCTTACACTCATTTATTTCTCAAAATGCACACATTCAGCCAAAAAAACCGGTAGTCCATCTCCAAGAGAAATAAGCTGTATCATTCTGATTATTATTTTTATTTCCCTATATCCATTTTAAACATTGTGATAATATTGTATTCATTCCAATATTCACTTTTTTCAAGAATACCAAAAAACTCCTATCATCAGGAATCTCAGTTCACCCCACCAATAAAAAGAAAAGCAAAATAAAATAAATAACTCATATCAAAAATTATTGAGGGAATATAAATGGGCTGGAATACTTATTTATTGTAATTTTTCTAAGGAACAACTCAAAATTTAATGTCTTTTTTTGGTAGCAGTGGCTCTGCATTGGTTGTAATGCCTCCTTATAGTAAAAATAACTATTATCACCTGAATTATATTTTTTTGAATAAAAAACCTTATCACAAATTAAATCTCAGTTCCACGAGTATCTTTTACCAATGGCTTACATATAAGAAGAAATATAAAACAGCTTAAAATTTTGAAAATCTTTCTTGAACTGGAATGACTGATGAAGATGAGAAAAAGGGTATTCCTACTATTTCTTAAAAGATAGAAGGAATGTGTCCATTTTTCAGAGATGTATTCCATCTATTATCAAAAAACAAATATTACTCCACTGGGTAGTTATAGCTCACATGAGGTCATGGAGTTGAACTCCAATTCAGTTGAGCAAGAGATTGAAAAGAATGAGTTAAGTCATTTTGGGCTCAAAGATACTTTCCAACATAGCTTTCTCTTTTCATCCCAAGACTTTATGGTAACTGAAGTGGACAAAATTACAATTCCAAAAAATAGAAGGTAGATGATCATAATGTGGATGAAGACACTGAGACTTAGGAAGTAATTGTATTTCAGCTATCAGTATTGGAAGTACTTCTTGTATTCCTTGATTATTTAGGTAAGGAAGGTTCAAATCAAATCATCCCAAACGAGAAAGAAATGGTTGAATTTCAACCTGAATAATACAAGGGGGTCCCAAAAGGAGTCTAATGTTGTTTTTCTTCCAACCTATAAGAAGTTCATGGAAAATCTACAAAAAGAGAGTAATTCACATGGCTTTGGATCCTCATTATTTCCTGTTAGCTCAATTAAGATTATTTTGTGAGGCCAATGAACAGGCACACGTGAATGGGATAAAAGACTTGGATGGAAGAGAAGCATATATACTGGATAAAAGGTGAATATTATAGACTTTTGACAGAAGCTGAAATAGATTTTGAACATGATAAGAAAATAAATTCCAGAAATTTGGAAAAATAAAAATGGAGAAAGAAATGGAGATAAGGAAATAACATCACAAGATGGATTTGACAATTGCTGGACTGAACTCCTCATTCTCAATTTAATCCAAAAATGCACATTAAACGGTGAGTCATACCTCTGTTTCTGGCTGTGTATTTATGTTGAGTGTATAACTTTCTACTCTTTACGAGTAATTTTTCCATATTTCATGCCATTTCATATAGTATTTAGACTTTTTTTGGAGTATGAAATTTGAAAAAGGTATTTTTCTGCGGTAATGGAGATTTTGAAGTGAATAAATAATCTTTGTGCATAACCAAAAGCAAATAAGCATATATCATTGGTTCCTTTAGTCCAAAACAATTGATAATGGCTAATTAAATGAGAGCACAGGATCAGTCAAATGATTATTAAGACAAGTATGTCTTGATTTATTGAACAGATGTGGTATTACCCTAGTGTCATTTGTTTGGTTTATAATTCAAAAAATATCAAAACAAAATAAATTTCATTTTTTCAATAAAAAACTCAGCTTTAGGGAAAAAAAATCAAAAAATCAAAGTTCAAAAAAACATTCAATTCAATTCCATTTTATTGTTTTGACATTTCCAGGTTTCAAATTGAAACAATTCTTTTGTTTTTCTTAATAGTCACTCCTTAAATTGATTTTTTTCTATTTAAAAGGACTCAAAAATAAAAATCAACTCAAATCCACAAAAAAAAAATTATTAAAATTTTTCTTTTAAAAAAACTCGAAAAAAATTAACTACAATAGTTTTTTATTTAATTCAATTCAAAAAGAAACTGCTCAGATTTATGAATATTTTTCTTTTAGAAAACTCTAAAAAATCAATTTACTTCCAGCTCAAGTCATATCAAAAATTCACTATTTTTCTTTTATTTACTCATCAGTTATTTGTTCTCATTTTCTATCCTTAACTCAAAGACTAAATATTGGTTTTTTTACAAATCATATAGGTCAATTTTTGGTATTTTTTCCAATTTCTATCTCAATATCAATCCTGAAAGGCTCCACTAGCTCTTTTGTCATCACACATAGATTTTAAATTTATTTCAAATTAATTTACTAAGCTCTGTTTTATCAATCACAAGCTGATTTTAAATTAATTTGAGATTAATTTATTAGAAGCTTTTTTTGAAAATGAATTGATTCCAAACGCTTAAAACACCTCTCAGGTCCCTTGTTTGATCTTTCAAAATTAATTGATTCTATTCATTGATTGATTTTGAAATTGAAAAAAAGTAATAGAAAGAATTTCTATCTGTTTTTTTTGATATTTTCGTATAGGAAATATTGATGATTATATTTAATTCAATTCCATTTGTTTTATTATTATTGATGTTCAAGTCCTGTTCTTTTTTGAAATAAAATGAATCTCATTTAATTATCTGATGCTAATATTTGTTTTTGTTTTCTTCCTTCTTAAAATGAAGAAGTGGATTAATTTTATTTGGTATTTTTATTTAGTCATTGTATTATGTTTCCTTTCATGAAACAAATTCCATTGTCTCTTCATTTCCAAAAATATCCATCTCAAATTTAATCATCTAATCACTTTAATTTTGGTAGTCAACCATTTTATCAGCTTGCTTTAAATCCCCATTCATCACAGTAAATCTATTTAAAGTACTATGAGGAACTTTGGGACTCAACCTGATTATGGTAATGACTTTAAAACTGATCCTCCTCAATCATCTCAAACCAATGAGCTCACTTTAACTAGAAGACTAAGAATAACACTTGATTATATTTATCATGCTTCTGTAAGATTTGAGAAAACTTATAAGTATTTCTCCTTAATATCACTGGCAAAAATATTTACCAACACAACCTGGCTCATAATTCCACAAAATGAAAGGATTCCACATTCATATGTCTCGATAAATGGAAATAGTATTCCATTTCCATTTTTAATTGCGTATAAAACCAATTCGCTTAATGAGCCAACTGAAAGAATTTCGGAAATTTACAAGCTAAGTATCAAATAAAAATATTTTTCCGACAATAGAGAAAGCATCACTAACAATGCAAAAATTCTTCGATGTTAGAGCATTTCACCGTTGAAACGGTGCTTTCCCTTTTTATTATCTGTACTTTTCATCAAACAAAAAGTAAAAATACTTTTGTGCGTTTGCTTTTGTACATATTTTACTAAGAAGTACTGTACTCTTTAGTATATAAAGAGACATTGTTGAAATCAACACAGCTGACGAATAGCGTTAACTGGTAGAGCCGTTGATTATGACATTATCTATTACGTGTGCTCTTAAACAAAGAAGGACTGTTGACCATGACGTCATCAGCCATCATCTACTACATGACTAAGTTGACTATAAAAAGAGTACCAGAATCCCTCACGAGCTACTCCTTTTTCTTCGGAGAGCCCAGTTCCTCATTTCCACTGTATAATCTAATTATTCTTATAATCAATAATTAACTGTTCTCCCCGGCAAGATCCTTGTCATAATTGATTGAGACTTCTTCAAAAGAAGCATTGGCAGGTAATGCTTCTTGCCTTATTTGTTGTGTAGCTACTACAGTATTAACATTTATTCTTAAAGATCTTATCATCCAGTTTCTTATTAAAACCATTCACTAAACGTATTTTATTACATTGCTGTCCACCTTCAGGTATATCAGCTTATCATTATCTTTCTTACAAACTTATTCTTTGTATTAATGTAATCCATCTTCAGTTTGAACTCTTACAGATTTACAGTCTCGAGGCTCTAAACGAAGAAAAAGGTGGACAACAACAATATTCCTTGGAAAGATGTCGGACAAAAATAACGAACCCAAGGACAATAGTAATATTCCAATCCTTAATGGATTGAATTATAGTGAATGGTATAGGCGCACCCGTATCTATCTCAAGTCAAAAGACCTACTGGATGTTTGCTTAAGACGAGTACCAGCTGATGCAACTCCTGCTGCTGTAAACAAATGGAATAAAGCGAGTTGCGAAGCTGTTAGCTTCATTTCCAGTAAAATCGATCCATCAGTATTCATCGAAGTTATGGATGATGATACTGTGGAAGACTCAAACCTTCTCTGGGAAAAGATTAATGAGCAATACGCTTCAAAAACCGCCATCAAAAGAGGGAGGGTTGTTATGGACTGGGTAGCCATCGCCTATAAAGGAAACCTGGATGATTTCATTGAGAAATGTCGTAAGGCTCTAGTAGACTTGGCTTTGGTAAACATCAAGATTCCATCAGATGTTCTGTCGTACATGATATTGGGAAAACTATGTGATCACACTAGCATGTATCACTTAGCGGACAGTCTGGCAATGAGCACTGAAGCTACAGAAAATCCAACGGTGACTCTCAACCGACTGCAAAACTATGCACAACACCTCGAATCAAAGCAAAAAGACTCTGCTGAGGAACATCCAAATAATGCTTTAATCTCTAGCAGTTCGTCTCATCCAAGTAAACTTGTCTACTACTGTGCCAACGGAGTACATAATCCATTGAACACGTCTCATAAGCCCAGCAGATGTTACATCGAGTTCCCGCATCTTCGTCAAAAAAAGAAAGAGAAGGACAATCAGACTCCATCCACACATCTTTTGTCGACTCAAGCATTGATGACCAGCACTGGATTCAATGAACAAAAAACAAAAATAATCATTGACAGTGCAGCGACTCATCACATGTTTAGTGAAATATCCTTATTCACGAGCCTGAAGAAGTCTTCTCCTTTTATTGTTTCAACAGGAGATCCCACCAGTAACCTGTTTGCTGAAGGAATTGGCTCAGTAAGTCTGGTTATAGAAGGGAAGACTTTAATACTTGATAATTGTATCTTCGTACCAAAAATCTCTCATAACCTCATTATCTTGCTAGAGTTATTCAAAGACTCGATCAAGATTGAAAAACTCTCAGCAGAGAGGTTTGTCATCAAAAACTGCAATGAGATAATTCTTTCTGGAAAAATTACAAATCGACTCATGACAGTTCTTCATCAGCCAGTCAAAGCATTGATCTCCGTTGGATCTTTGTGGCATCAAAGGCTTGGACATCCATCCAATCAAGTTGTGAAAATGCTTGGACTTCCACCAACCTCTGAAACTTGTGAAGTTTGTCTCACTGGAAAATCATCATTACTTCCGTTTTCTGGAAGCTTTGACAAAACTCAACATCCACTCGAATGTGTTCACTTAGATGTAGTCGGTCCCATAAGTCCCAGCTCAAACACTGGGCTTAGATATTTCCTTACTATTGTGGACCAGTTTACATCATTCAAAACAGTGATGTTTCTCAAAACCAAAAGTGAGGCATTTAATGAGTTTGTTAAATGGAAAGTTTTCTCCAGAAACTTTCATAACACAAGGATTAAAAGGTTGGTTAGCGACAGAGGGGGCGAGTTTGAAAATGAATGGTTCAAAGACCTGGCAACATCCTGTGGCTTCATTCATATCTTTTCTCCAACAGCAACCCCTGAACATAATGGTTTTGCTGAGCGTGCTAATCGCACAATTCTCGATAAGGCCAGATGCTTGTTGATTAGGTCAAATCTTCCCAGGTCATACTGGGCCAAAGCTGTGAATACAGCTACTTTTCTCTCAAATCTCATTCCAACTGCTTCAAGAGATAACAAATCTCCTTTTGTGTTATGGGCCTCAAAGCTTCCTCAATTAAAAAGATTGAGAACCTTTGGATGTAAAGCATTCATCATGATACAAAGGAAAGATAGAGACTGGAAGCTTGCTCCCACCAGTGAAGAGGGTGTACTGTTAGGTTTTGAAAACAATAACTCATCCTATCGAATTCTTCGATTGCGGGACAAAAAGGTTGTGGTGACAAGGCACGCTTTGTTCATTGAAGATCATTTTCCTTCCCTTGACAAAGGATCTGATTGCACTAATTGCTCTAGATGGGTTGACATCGGCGACGAGAATGACATCTCCTTTGATTGCAATGAAGATGCCATTGAAAACATCGACTCGCAGACACCTCCGGAAGATCACCATGATGTTGCTATCCAAGAATCTCCTTCATCAGCAATTGAACAAGCATGTGAAGGCTTAGCTCCCAATAACCCTTGTAAAATAACCGTCATAGGTCCTCGACACCCAACCTTGATTAGAGGAGATGTAGACCAAACCAATATCTTGCCTTTCCCTCGTAGACCAAAGGCACTAATTAGCATAGAGGACGTTGATCCCTTATCGTACTCCAGTGCTGTGAATGGCAGAAAAGACTCTTGTCACTGGATAGCCGCGATCGCAAAAGAATTAGAAGTGATGAAAAATCTTGAGGTATGGGATGTCGTCGATCTTGAGCCTCATCACAAGGTAGTAGGAACCACTTGGGTTTTCAGAAGAAAGAAGAGTCCTATCATCCAAACCGAATATAAAGCGCGATTGTGTGCACAAGGTTTCGCACAAACACTTGGCGAAGACTATTCAAAAACCTTTGCACCAACCGGCAGAATGCACTCTCTAAGAACTCTTATTGCTTTCTCTGTGTCGAACGGTCTGAAGTTCCGGCAGCTTGATATTCGAAGTGCATTCTTAAATGCAAAATTAGAGGAGAAAGTCTATCTTGGAATACCACAGGGATTGGAATTTGACAAAAAGAAAAAGTGCCTTAAGCTAAAAAAGGCAATTTATGGCCTCAAACAAGCTCCACTTGCTTGGTACAATAGACTAACGGCTTGGCTAAAAAGTACCGGCTTCACTGCCTCGGTATCCGATCCATGTGTCTTTTATCGCGCAAAAGACTCCCCAATCTGGTTATTCTTCCACGTTGACAACATTGCGGTCTTTGGAAAGGATGTGGAACCTTTCAGAAACCAATTGAAATCCAAGTTTGACGTGAAAGACATGGGGGATGCTGAAGTCATGTTAGGAATACAAATGATTCAGGCGCCAGAAGGACTTGTGCTCTCTCAAGCCCATTATGTCGAATCAGTATTAGTCTTGTATGGCATGGAGAATTGCCGACCTGTTGCAACACCGATGGTTCCAGGAATTCATTTGACAGAAGCGTCATTGGATCAACAGGTGGCTTTCAAAAAGCTAGGAGTCAATTATCGAAGTGCTATTGGCAGCTTAAGCTATCTTGGCACGGCGACGAGGCCTGATATTTCATTTGCAGTAAGTTCCCTGTCACAGTTCTTGGAACTGCCAGGTGTCGAACATTGGAATGCATTTCTTCATGTCCTGCGTTACTTAAAGGGCTCATCTCATCAGAGTCTTGTGTACCCCTTCAAAGAAGTGAAAGGAATTCGGTCATACTGCGACGCTGATTGGGGGAATTGTTGCCAGACCAAGCGTTCTGTCACTGGCTTCATTGTCACGTTTAATGGTTGCCTAGTGATTTGGAAAACTAGAAAGCAGCCAACGGTGTCTTTATCGACTGCAGAGGCGGAGTACAAGGCCCTTACAGATCTTAGCGCCGAATTGCTCTGGCTAAGGCAATTTACCCAAGAATTGGCCCTTCATCAAGTTGAAGGTCCGATTGATGTTTTTAGTGACAATCAAGCTTGTATCAACACGGCAAACAGCAATAGTAACTGCAACAATAGGAGGATGAAGCATGTCAAAATTCAACTCCACTTCATTAGAGAGGTAATCAGTCAAAAGAAGATACAAGTCACTTACGTTCCGACAAATGCAATGCTTGCAGACTTCATGACGAAGTCTGTCAGCCGGCATGCTCTCAAGCAATGTCTTGATGCTCTCCATGTTCTTTGTCTAAGAGCAAGGGGGGATGTTGAAATCAACACAGCTGACAAATAGTGTTAACTGGTAGAACCGTTGATTATGACATTATCTATGACGTGTGCTCTTAAACAAAGAAGGACTGTTGACCATGACGTCATCAGCCATCATCTACTACATGACTAAGTTGACTATAAAAAGAGTACCATAATCCCTCACGAGCTACTCCTTTTTCTTCAGAGAGCCCAGTTCCTCATTTCCACTGTATAATCTAATTATTCTTATAATCAATAATTAACTGTTCTCCCCGGCAAGATCCTTGTCGTAATTGATTGAGACTTCTTCAAAAGAAGCATTGGCAGGTAATGCTTCTTGCCTTATTTGTTGTGTAGCTACTACAGTATTAACATTTATTCTTAAAGATCTTATCATCCAGTTTCTTATTAAAACCATTCACTAAACGTATTGTATTACATTGCTGTCCACCTTCAGGTATATCAGATTATCATTATCTTTCTTACAAACTTATTCTTTGTATTAATGTAATCCATCTTCAGTTTGAACTCTTACAGACATTACTTTGTTGTAGCTTAGGATATGAAAAAATATGATAAGACTTGATAATATATAAAATAATCATTCACTAATATCGTCGTCGTCGTCGCTTCGCTATCGTATACCCAACATTTGAAGTATTTTTAGGGGTATAGGAGTTTTTCAAGGCTCTAATTATGGAAATTCAGAATGTGTGAATGCCAGGAAAAAAGGTCTTACTCAAACTGATATTGATTAAGACTAGAGCTTACGGCCGGCTTTGCCGGATTTAGATACAAAACTCGGAACGATGACAATTGGATTGAAGGGCTTGCTCCTTTCGTGAAATGTAGTGATTCTTGATATCTTGTAAATAACTATTAAGGAAAACCTTTTCCTTATTGTTTAATCGGGTCTGCTGATTGAAACGTTCTAGGAAATTAATTCTTAAGGCCAATTATATGGTTTTTTAATGGCATGTCTATTTCTGAGCCAGATTAAGACATCAAGCGTAAGGGTGCACTAAAGCAAAACAGTTGAACAAATGAGGAATGCGAGAATTTACTTATCTGTGTGGTTGATATTTGTCAAGCATTTGTTAGAATGGTTTCCAAATTGCTAAATTAAAACCCCAAGCATTTGAAATTACTTCTTCGACAAAGTCGCAAAAGTCAAGAGCACAGAATTTGATTTATCTGTGTGTTAATTATATAAAACTGACTGTTTGATAAGGTGTTAATACCTTATGATATAATTGGAGAGGCAGCAACAAGATAGTGTTGAAAGTGAAAGTGAAATAAGCAGTTCGTTGAAAGAAGTGAAAGAGATCACATGTGAAAATCAATGAACGTGAAATAAAAAAGGGGTTCTCTCTAACAAAGAATGACGTAATGATCATTCAGTTGATCATTACTATGAAAGAAGCTCACTTTAATCAATTCTATCTTTTCTCCTTGGAGAACTCCAATCATAAATTATTATTCTAATACTTATAATTAAATCATTGTATACTCAAAGTATACCCTGCTATTTTATTAATTCCTCTTTGTTCTCCCCAACACATTAGTGTGTTGTAAAACATAACTCTTTTTGTTGAAACTTACATTATTTTAACACAGGTAAATTTATCTTCTAATAAGATAAATAAGATATTTTGAATTAACTCAATATTTGTCATAAATACAGTAGCTACACAAATTCTTCCTTCAATTGTATCTTCACTACAAATCTTTTATATTGTCTTTTCACCTTTCAGGTAGACTTGTTTTTCTTTAACTTTCTAATTGCTCTAAAGACTTCAATGTTGTTGATGAAGTACAACACCTTTTAGTTTGCATCCTAATAGAGAGTAACACGCCTGTTTAATAAGGTGTTAATACCTTATGATATAATTGGAGAGGCAGCAACAAGATAGTAACACACCTGTAGGTGTGATATGAGTGAAAGAATGTGAGTCAATGGGTGAACAAGGGACAGCCCATTGACTCTTTTATATTGACAACCATCCCAATTACTATGCCCAATATGACATTGACTGGGGTAATTGGGGCACCTCTTCTGAGAGGATTTCTAATAGGTAATGAGTGCGTTACTCTATAAGTAGTCTTTTGAGATGGGTAATTTAAGACCCCCCCTCGCTCATTGCCTAACTAATCCTATGTTCTTTAAAAAGGTTGCGTGTGATGGTCGAGCCAGAGCTTTCGTTAAGCCATCAGCGAGCATCTCCTGAGTTGCAATATAATCTACTTTCACCGTGTTGTTTGCTGTCTTCTCTTGTATCCAGTGAAAAATAACATCAAAGTGTTTTGATCTTTCGTTAACTTGAGGATTCTTTGCCAAGGACATTGCTCCCTGATTGTCCCCAAAGAGTTGTAAAGGCATCGGCACTGAAATTCCCAGCTCCACAAGAAGCCTTGCCAACCATAGAAGTTCCTTTGCTCCTTCATATTGTCCTTTGTATTCCACTTCACAGGAAGAGGTGGAGACAGTGTTCTGTTTCCTACTCTTCCAGTTAATACAACTATTACCCATCATTGTAAGATATCCACTGACAGACCGTCAAGTGTTAATGCAGTTCGCATAATCTGCATCACTGTAGCTGCAGAGAGAAAAATCACTGCCTCCCAGACAGAGTGCCAAGTCTTGAGTGCCAGCCAGGTATCGTAGTAAGTGTTTGAACGCAATCCAGTGAGAGTATCCTGGTTTCTCTAAGAATTGAGATAGTTGTGAAGTGACAAACGCCAAATCAGGTCTCGTGGCGACTTGAAGATAGCTTATCTTCCCTATAGCTTGACGATAGTTCTTGTTGAGGGATAGGAATTGTTGGTGGTCGTCATCACTTGCTGCCAAGACTCTTGAATTTGCCACCATTGGTGTTGCCACTGTCTTACAATCTGACATGTCTTATTCATGAAGCAGTTCCTTGACGTATGAGGATTGTGAAAGAAAAATCTCTTTTGTTGCTTTACTTCTTGTTAGTTTGATACCTAGCACGAAGTTTGCAGGACCAAGGTCTTCCATCTCAAACCTTTCTACAATAAGTGATTTGAATTTTTCAATTTTATTGGACACAATAGTCATGTCATCTACATGAATATGCACAAAACATTCCCGTCCGACATCATTAGAAATAAACAGGCACGGATCAGCTTTGCTTGGAAAAAGTTTGATTGATTTGAAGAAGCTGGTGAGCTCTAGATACCAATATTGCGATGATTGTTTTAGGCCATATAGGGGCTTTTTTAGCTGCCATACTTTGTTGGAGGAGCAAGCCAATAAAAAGTTGGGGATTGTCATGTAGATTTCTTCTTCCAATGTTGGATTGAGAAATGCTGCTACTGCATCCATATGATGTATTTCCAGACCTTTGTGTGCTGCAACGGCTAGTAGACAACGCAATGAACTAAATTTACCTGTCAGAGAAAAAGTGTCATTGTAATCCACACCATGTTTTTGAGAGAATCCTTGTGCGTAAATCCATATTTTATTTTTAATGAGTTTTCCATTGCTGTTGAACCTTCTTTTGAATTGAACGGAGTTTCCAACTGGTTTGATGCCCTTTGGTAGAGTTGTCTCAATGAAGACACCCCTTTATATCAAATTGTTGAGTTCATTTTTTAGTGCTTCAACCCAAAAGGACTTGTCAGGATGTGACATAGCTTCTTTCCACGAGGATGGATTTTTGGAGTTTGAGTTTATTCATTGTACTGCTGCATGTGCTCATCTTTTTGATGAGAGGATGTTGGATTCATTAATATCAGCCAATATGTCTTTTGGAGCTCGGTTTGATGTAAGTTTGTAATCCCATCCGGGTTTAGTTGTCGGAATCATTGCAGGACAATTATTTGTGGAATTAGAATCATCATTGTTGGATGATGATTCTATTTGACTGATGTGCTTGTGATCAATGATGCCAGCAACACTGCAGTCGTCACTGTACTGAATTAGATCTTGGTGTTCCTCTTTGTTTACCGGAAGCCCAGGAAACATATGTTCATCAAATATGACATCATGACATTTTATTACTTTTCTATTTTCCAGCATAATCCGCCAGTTGTGTTTATCAGAGTCATATCCAAGAAAAATTCCCTTTCTTGAGGTAGGCTCAAATTTCCCCTTTCAAAGGGCTTTGGGTATGTTTACATAGCATTGATAGCCAAATGTTCTGAGCCGAGATAGATTGAACTTGTCGCTATTCCATAGTTCAAATGGCGTTTTGTTGTTGATTGAACTGCATGGTGTGACATTTTCCAGGAAAGTGCCAGTTACAACTGCTTCACCCCAGAAATTGGTGGGAAGATTCAAAGTAAAGAGAAGTGTTCTGGTCTTTTCACTTGTCAATCTGTTTCATCTTTCTGATATGGGGTTCTGTTTAGGGGAATAAGGTGCTGTGCATTGCATTTTTATTCCCTTCTTAACGAGGAACTTGTGTAGTTCAGAATCGAGGTATTCACCACCATTGTCATTTACCAACACTTTGACGCAGTTGCCATGCTTTCTTTCAACTTCGTTTACATAATCCCTAATAGCCGCACCAGTATCTGACTTCTTATTCAGGATGTAGATTGATTTGAAACGACTGAAATCATCTGTTAATTTGAGGTAGTAATTGCCTCCACCAATGCTTGGTGGAGAGATTTTTCCAGAAAGGTCAGAGTGGATGGTGTGTCCAGGAGCATTTGCTTGAGGCAGTGTTCCTTTGTAAGGCAGCTGTTTTGACTTGCTTAGTGCACAAGCTTCACGGAATTCTGGAATTTTTACACCGGGATACATCCTTTTTAAGACTTCATTTCCTGGGTGTCCAGTTCTCTTGTGCAGCAGATCTGGAGCTTTAATCATTGAAGCAACTGCTGATTTCGGAAAACGTATCTTCATGTCAAGAACAAAAAGGTTGTTGTTGACCTTCCCATTCATCAGCACAGAGTTGTGCCTTTTAACAGAAAATGAAGATTGGCTTGTTTTGAGGATTGTGAACCCCGCTTTCCACAGTTTTCCCATGCTAACCAGTGTCTCTGCCAGATCTGGTACATGGAGGCAATGTAATGATACAACCTTGCGATTCGACAAAAATTGAACTTTACCGTGTCCCAGCACAGGTGTCTGAGAACCATTTGCTGTTTCAATGGACATGTCCTTCTCAGTGTATGTCATAAAGGCTCTTCTATCTCCTACCATGTGACTTGAGGCAGCAGTGTCAAGGTATGGGTTTAAATTTTCAGAATTGCATTTATTTACAAAAGCTTTGGAATACCTAACAACTGGAATCTCTTCCGAAGAAGAGTAGCTTTCTTCAAACTTTGTTTCTTTATTAGTGCTTGCCGAGTTTGCTTTCTTCTTGTCATTTGTATTTTTCAGTGCCTTTTGGTTGTTGGTGTTTCTTTTTAACTGTCTACAATCTTCAATCAAATTCTTTGTTGAAGGGTTGTGTATTCTATTGCTGCAGTATGGATAATTTTGTACTTTGAATGCTGATTCTGATTTAACTTGTTGTCTTTCATCAGATCCTTTAGTAGTTGAATAGCTGTCTCTGATGTAATCGTCGATTTTTGAAACTACTTTGGCTGTCTCCATGGGTCGTGTTTCATAAATCATCCTTTTTAAGTTATTGTACCCTTCAGATAGTTTACTGATGATTATTTCGGCCAATAATTCATTGGATATGTCTATCACACTCGGAGGTTTATCGACACGAATCCCAACTGAGTTGAGATTAATGAGTTGTATTCTAATGTCACTGATGAATTTTTCTAGTTCCTTGTCTTTGCATTTGACTGCTAGTAAGGTACAAAAGATTCTTGCCTGATTTTTACTTTGACTAGATTGGTAGTACAAAGACATTGCAGCATATAGCTCTAAGGGATTTTTCTCATTTTCTTTGGTTAGAAATTTTGCTCGATTGTTGGTGTTAAGTGACTGACATATAACACCAGCAGCTTTTTGTTTCATCTCCTTATACTTGAAAAAGATGTCTGAATTTAATTTGGATGGGGGATTGATGTCACCATCAACGTAATCCAAGAATCCGATGTATAAGAAGAATGCCCTTATTGCTGCATCCCATTCTGAATAGCTGTTTTCACAAGGAATGGGTATGCCATTCTTTTGCGCAGCAGATCCAGCAATTGCGTCTGGGCCCATAACCTATAAAACTGACTGTTTAATAAGGTGTTAATACCTTATGATATAATTGGAGAGGAAGCGACAAGATAGTAACACACCTGTTTAATAAGGTGTTAATACCTTATGATATAATTGGAGAGGCAGCGACAAGATAGTAACACACCTGTAGGTGTGATATGAGTGAAAGAATGTGAGTCGATAATTCATATTGCATTGTGGTTAACACATCTAACTAACCTGTTTAATAAGGTGTTAATACCTTATGATATAATTGGAGAGGCAGCAACAAGATAGTAACACACCTGTAGGTGTGATATGAGTGAAAGAATGTGAGTCAATGGGTGAACAAGGGACAGCCCATTGACTCTTTTATATTGACAACCATCCCAATTACTATGCCCAATATGACATTGACTGGGGTAATTGGGGCATCTCTTCTGAGAGGATTTCTAATAGGTAATGAGTGCGTTACTCTATAAGTAGTCTTTTGAGATGGGTAATTTAAGAAATTATTGTTTGAGTATGGTATGATTTGAATTTTCTCATTGTACTGTGGGAAATTTATCACCAATACTGAAAACTGTAGCAAAAGCTTTAAATAGCCTTTCGAACAGAGCTTCAACACCCACACATCACATATGGCATCTACCCGCCAACGTGATATAAACCTGCAAAAAAGAAAAAGAAGTTATGCTTGAGTGTTTTATGAAATGTATCCTTAATTTTTTATGATAATTCATATTGGTTCAAAATTCAACATTTAAATTAATTAGTCCATCAAAGAATCAAATCACTTTTCAATAAAGAGCTCCATTAAATAGATATATAATCAAAGAATTTTGATACACAAGATTTAGTCAGCTAGAGTAGGAATTAAACAGTTCAATTGATCAAAAGTTATTTTCAAATGTGACTATTACTTTATATGAATTAAATGACAAGATGCATATTTACAAAAGATACCTATATATGTGAACTTATTTCATAATTTCATTTATTAATACAGACAATTATAAACTAGTTCCAACATTCTTTAAGCCTTCTGGCTGTCAGCCTGTGATTAAAAACAGAGCACCAGCATGACATACAACATACCATAAGTAATGGTATAAAGATTATTGGACAAACATAGCCAATACAGCTATAATATAAAGAGGAAAATTTCCAAATAGAAACATAAAAACCTTGCCCAAATACGATAAGAAAGGACAAACATATGCCCTGTGAAAGATAAAACAAAATACAAAAAACCGTTATTTTCACCTCCCATCCACCTTATTAATATTTAATGCAAAAACCACCAAACAATTATTTTTCTTGAATCTCTCAAGAGAGCTATCCAAGGGTACCATCCATTCCTCTTTAGAATTCCTACCTCAGGACATATCATTTTACAACCTTTATTCATTAAGAACCCCTCAAATGTCCAAGAGGGATTGTATAAAACTGTACAACAGTACAGCCAAATTGAAGATCTGAATGGGAGCTTCCATTTTGAGATACCTTTTACTCTTGTACCTCAAACCTGTCAGAGAAATATTGGATCAAAAGCTTATCAAACTAAATAAAGGTTCTCTGAAAATAAAAATATACAGAGAACCCTGTATCTTTTCCATATATTCATATAGCTGTACAGTGAGATATACCAAGCTTTAAATCTCATGAATTTCTGAAACTGTGTATCATTGAAACTCTTATTTCTCTCAGCTTGAAAGAGATATCTGGCTTGGAAGTTTCTCAAGCCATATGATGATTTACAAAGATACATTGAAAAACTGGAAACCTCTATAACTTCTGCTATTTTTGAGAAGGGTTAACATGAAGCATATAAAATTGAAAATATAATCAAGACTTTCAATTATATGCTATTTGATTCTTGTTATCTCAAAATCTGAGTAATATAACTGGGTTGTAAGTCTTTTTACCAATACTGTTCTGTACCAAACCAGTACCAACCAGTACTGGCTTGATACTTAAAATTATAGTTGTTTGAAGCTGAATCCCATCCAGAGTGACTAATATTAGTAATCCAAACACTCTGTACACTTCATGACAGTGCTTACATGTCCTTTGAAGAGTTTTTTCACCCTTTATTGATAAAGAATAATCATTTGTAATCCCAAAACCACAATTCTGACTATGAAGATGTCAGAATGGTTGGTACAGAACCACAATCCAGCCTCCAAAGTGAAACCTTTCACTATGTAGACATGTGAGGAGTTTATCATCCCCTCAAAGACCCCCCAAAGGGATAAAAGCAGGCCTTTTCCCACCGGAAAAGGAACTCATCATCATTAATTTAACATTGTTATGTAGTAAAACTGTCAACAACCAGTAGTACTCTTAAAATAAAAGTGATATAATTATAATCTTGATTGTTTTAGTTTTTTGGTTGAAGTCCAAAGATATTCAATAGCTGCAACCAAGAGCCTCAGTAGATTCATAACAACTGTTACTCATAAGAGTAGGGTCTTGATTGCTATTATACTTATTTTTTACTGTGTCAAAGTAATAGTACTCTCTTGTATTTACTGCTTTAAAGCTACTACATATACTCACACTGTTACTGGTAATGGTTTGTGTTTTCCCCAGCTCAAAATAGTTGTTTTATTTCTCTGAGAAAGAGGGTATTCTAAAATTCCTTTTGAAAGCCTCCTTAGTTACTCATTAAGCCACATAGCCTCCAAGAGACTTAATCCACAATCCAAAAGCTACTCATTTTGGCTGCTCCTCTCAAATCCACAACAGGTTATTAAGCATTGGGAGAGAAATTCATGATTTAGCACGTAAACATATTTATTCCAAATTTTTCAGGAAAAGAAACTAAATAAGCAAGATAGCAAGATAATCAATAAAAAAGAATGTTGTTGATAGTTTTGATCCATAAATTCATGTCTTATTTCCAAATAGGCTTCACAAAAAGTTAACAATAGCCACAATAGAAATATTTGTTTAAAGTGAATTTTTTCAATAAAAGATAGAGAAATACCATGAACTTCTGGAATTATCTTTTCCTTTTTTTGAGTATCAAGATTATTTCACAAGGTAATTTATATTAAATTTAAAACTTCACGCCTTTTACTAAATTTTTCAAATGTCAGTATAAAAAATTGTATTTACATATTTTATTACTCATTCAGCCATTTTAAAGTTATATGGTTTATTTTTTCTTACATGTAAATGTGTAAACTCATATCATCAAGCTCTCATAAGGTTTGTAACTCTTGGGGATCATTTTATTCATATGAATCAAGCCATTGCCCTCCAGCCTGAGCCAAAAGATTGTGTAAGATCATACATTTAAGGACCCATTCCACAAAGGATTGAACCTTTCTTCTATTTCAAATTTAATATATCATTTTCCTAAAAGATGACCAATTTCCTTTCAAAATACCAATTTAGTGCTTAAAATGTACTATCAACCTTGAAAAAAATAGGTTGTTTTTTTTTCTTCCAACTGTGAGGGTGAACCTTTATGTGATGGTAAAATACATTCAGAACTTATATATGGAAGGTCAGTCAGGTATTATGTATCCCTTTTGTAAAACTCTTAAGTTCTCTTAGAGATTTGCATATGTTGATATAAATTCAAGTAATGAAGTGAGCGAGCATATTCAACATAAAATGCAATAAAGTTTGTGTTGATTCCGCACACTATGGGAATCAAAATTTGACATCTGAAATATGTTTTGGGTTGGTCTATGAGACCTCACCAACATGAAAGAAATACTTACTATTCCTTTCATTAAAAATAGGCCTCGCAATATTTTGGGCGTTTCTGAGATAATGTTATGAGATTTTCATCAATAAAACCAATTGAACCTGCACATCCTTCAGATTTAATAACCTCCACTGCTTCCCTTTTCTGTTCAACATTTGGCCAAGCGAGATAATTTTCCTCATACTTGATCAAAGCCATAATGATACACTGGGTAAATGGCACCATTTTCCCATTACTAACCCCAAAAATAATTGCAAGCTTTCCCAATGAATTCTCATTCCCAATAAATCCTAGGTGTAATAATGAAAAAATCCAGTCTTATAGCTGGATCTCCCTATTTATATTGCACATAATTCTTAAATACTTTATTATCTTGAATCATAAGTAACCATTCCTGGAATTATTCATGAGTAGTTCTATTTAGTTGCTTGAATTTGTGACAATCCAAGCTGGACATATTGGCTGCGTTATATAAATAAGCATTATTATTTGCTTTTTGGGGACTAAGATGAATTTTCACACTTCGATTCAGGAAGTGTGCTATGTGAATCTTGATTTAAGAATCCTATTTTAAGATAATTGCATCTACATACTGCAATGAAGAGATTTCTTCATTAGATTGTAGTCTGGTGGATTTTTTTGGCATATCTGTATCATAAATTATGTGAAAAATGATATTAGGTCATTATTGTAAATAATTTCTAAGTAGTTGACCTTCACAGGTAAGGTATTATGAAACAAATTCACTTAATGAGTGTTTAAAAATATTAAATCAAGGATTTAGAGAAACAATAGTAGGATTTGAGGTTTTCAAAAGACAGGAGTTTCCCCAAAAATGGGGGTTGCTGGTTGTTTGAAATGCCACACCTCCGGGGGTAAGGGACTTCAAAAATTCCCAAAATCTAATGAAGGATTTGCTGTAAGCAAACCATCATTTCTGACTTGCTATTTCTTACATTTGACCTCCCCTAATGATAATAAGAGAAAAACATATCGAGTAATTAATGGGTTTTGTTTTCCTTTTAATATTATTTTTAGAGTATAAATTTCCTTTTTTTGAAAAATTCGGAAAAACACCCGACCAAGTTTAAGTATTAGAAATGCATTCCCCTCCTTCTTTTCTAAATTAATTAATATATATATATGATATTATTTAGGTAATATTCAATTTCTTACGGGAAACTTCCCAAACACAATTGAAATTAATAATGTGTGCTTTTCTGTTAATAATCACATTTTTTCATTGAAAAATATGCTTTTAATGTTCTTTGAATATTTACTTGACTAATTTAAAAAAACTAGTCATTTAATAGAAAGTGTATTTTATAAAAGGAAGCTTTCAATAATAGAGTTTGAATAAACCTATTTTATTGAGATTATGAATTCATTCTTTATGAAACGGATGAATTTATTGTCTTCAATAGGTAAACTTTTTTTTCATGTTAATTTAATACAAAATCAACTTTTGCTTTATCAGAAAACTAAATTTACAAAGATTAAATTGTGTTTTTTCCACTAATAAAAAAACATGATAAACCCAAAAAATTAAAAATTTAATTTCTTTTCAATAATATATTGTCTCTCCAGAAAAATAATTACCATAATATATATTTTAAAGAAAAGAAGAAACATGAATTTTTTGAATAATTATTTTGATTTTCAAAGCTTTTATTCAAAGAAATCAAAAATATTTCAACACCTAAGAATTGATAACACATGAAAGAAGTGTTACCATTTTTTCACATTTTCACTTCAAAATAACCAGAATTTGAAAAAACTACATTACAAATGCACTTTTCTTATCGTGATACGGGTGCTTGAGCTATGTAATTTACTTTATTTGTATATAAAGTCTTGATCTACCTATATCTAATTTCAATTTAAAGACTAAAAATGATTTTTTTTTCTAAGTATAAAATAGATAAGAAGGAAAATGGATAGTGAAAATAGTCATTTTGTCAGTGTGTGACTACAAAAAGAGCACCAGCATGACATCCACATACTATATATATTGGGAATAACCTTTTATATTTGATTATAGGAGATACTAAATGTGAGCCTTTGAGATTTGAATACATATCCAAAAAGGTCACAAAACAACTTTACATTCATTTTTCTAATAATAAGAATTAACAATGTTATCTTGAAAGAAGTAAAAATGCCATAAATAGGCATAAATACTTCATTACCTCAGAATCTAGTGGATAAAAATGTAAAATGAACTGTACGATTATATTCCTAACTGTAAACTACACATGTAACAGTTTTAGGTCGTATCTGTAAAGACAATACTTACTGTGTAATAAGTAAAAATGCCATAAAAAGCCATAGATTATTGTTCATCTCAGAAACCAATGAAATAACATGTGAAGTAAATTGAATCATTATATTACCCATGAGACAATACACATATAGCATATTTGTGTCATATCTGTAAAGTCAATACTTAAGGAAATAACCTGAATATATGCACTTTCATGATCAGTGCATATATTCATGGTTTTTAGCTCATATCTTGTGAAATATACATGATAGAGAGTTGAGCAAAAAATAAAACTACCACGTAATTACTGCAAGAATACAGATATAAGCTTTATTTGACAAGCTATAAAAGAGGTTATAACTTGTAGGGGTTTATTAAACAAAATTGTTTTAGCTGTTGACCACTTTGTTGTGAAAGTGGTCCAAACTTGAAAGAAAGTAGATATTAATATTTTGCTAGCTCATAAATGAAGAATGATGAATTTTTTATCCTTATATTGAAGGCATAACCCCTTTAAATCATTGTTTGAAGTTTAAGATAGGGAATTTTGACAGAAAAGATGAGTTACAAGAAAAATCATCAAAAATAGAGTTTTCATGATGTAATGAAATTCTCTTTACAGCTCAATGGTGACATGCCAATCTATTGAAATTTACTCTCTGAATATGTTTAGCGTGTAAAAGTCAAAATGTATAAATAATCAAAGTTTAAGCTTAAAAGTGATCATTTATGATCACTCACTGTAATCTTCATTTACGTTTAAAAATCATATAAGTGATGAAAGTGGTGAATACTAGTTTAAAATGATTAAAACTAATATAATTAATGAGCTTTAGTCTTCTGCCAAGAATATGACATCAGAAAACCTATAGCTACAGTGATAACTCTAAGTAATAGTGTAAGAATGCGATAAGATGGTTTAATTATGATGTAATAATCACTAAAACTTAACATACTGATCAATTCCAGTTGATACCATTATTCAACAGCTACTAAAAGCCTTATGGACTCTAGGAGGGAAGATTTTACTATATATAGAGCTCTTTTTACCTCTATGTCCCCCTTGGATGCAACAAAAACATTAAATCATCAAATTCAAAGGTAAAGGATTTATTCTTTTTAGATAAAACTATTTTATATTTAAATAATCAAGCTAATGTTTATTTGAATCAGAAATGTTGATGTGATTAAACCAAATTATATTTTTTTTGTTGAATTTCCCCCTAAAAATCTCTATATCCACATAAAAATAAGAATATTTGTAATTTCTTCTATTTTTTATTGTAAATAAAACTGTAATGAGTTTTGTTTACATATTTAGATGTTAATTTGTTCAAAATTATTACATTAAGTTTAAAAGTAGGCTATTTTCATCTTTTAGAATAATTTTCTCTTTATCATCACTTTAGCAATTCTTTTATTAATATATGCCTTTCATATTGGTAATCTTATTGCTATAAATTGTTTTTCATTATCAAATAACAATTTTCATGACTTAATTATTTCCTTTTGACAATGATAAAGTGCCATAAATATATCAATTATTATTTATTAATATATATATTTTCATTATATTAATTTTTTTGATATAATTTATATTATTATGTTTATTTAAGAATATACATATTTTTATGACGCAACTATAATAATTACTTATTATTACAGGTTTTTTCTATTATTCTTCAATTCAGTATGCCATTCATAGTACAATAAGTAAAATATTCGTAATATTTACTTATTGCTTCATAGTCAAACCTTACACTAAACACATCAAGTTTGTACAGCTGTAGTTTTCAAGAGGAAAATATCTCAATTAATAATATACAGTTTTTATAAACATTGGAAAATGATTTGTAAATATATTTCTTCTTTTAGTTTTGATGAGCACCAAATAAGAAAAATACATATTTTAACCATTCATCTACCTTATGCATATTCAATGAAAACCTCATAGAAATGGTATTATTCTTGAAGCTATCACTGGGAGCTATCTAATTTTTTCATCCATTTTACAGTGGTGCCATCAATCTGAGAAATACCATATTTGTACCCTCAAGATATCAAGGTGGGCTTGTACAAAAAGTTACAAAAGTACAAAAGAATTGTAGACCTAAGTTGGAGCCTTGATTTGAGGTACCTGAGACCACTTTATCTCCAAAGTTGGCAAAAGGAATCTTGTTTCAAATTTTTTTGAAAATATCCATTGAAAGAAAACCCTGTATATTTGCCAAATATTGATAAACCTTTATGAAAAATAATATAAAACTGGAGGTATTATTAATCTCTGAAGCCCTGTATCATTGGAATAATTATATTCTCTAAACTCACAGATCTATCTGGATTGGAGGTTTTGGAAGCCACATTCAATTGTATAAGAATATATCAAAAACTTCAAGCAACTAGAGCTTCTGTTATTTTGTAAATGGCTAAGAGTGAATAATATCAAATTGAAGAGCCAATTAATACTTCAAGTCCTATTTTCTTGGGTTCTTGATATAGCAATTATTTGATGAGATATCTGGATTGAAAGTATTTTGAGCAATACTGGTCTGTACCGATTGGACCTGTTTAATGCTTAAACTAAGGGTGCTTTGAAGATTAAGCCTTCCCATAATTACTAAGCTCTGAAATCCAAAATATATTAAGTCTTAATAACATGCTTACATGGCTTTTGTACAGTATTTAAACTCTTTATTGATCCAGAATGAACATTTGAGGTCCCAAAACCATAATTATAGTTATATAGACTTCAAAATTGATGGTGTAGATACACAAATAAGCTGAAATAGTGTGGTTTTTCCTCTCAATATTAATGAGAAGCTTACCATCCTCTATGAGTCCCCAAAAGGGATAAAAGCAGGCCTTCCCTCACTGTAAAAGGAGCTCATAATCTAATATAATGATAATTAAATTATAAATCAGTCTTGAAACAGTGGTACCCTTGGAGAAGCTTTTATACTATTTAAAGCATTAATAATTTTGGAAACTGTTATTTTTAATTGCTATTCAATTTCTGAAACCCAATTAGTCATTAGAGTAATCACCACTGTTATTATATAACAGTAGAACCTTTTTTTCTATTTTCAAAAAATTCATCTGTGCCACAGTAATAGTGCTAGCATCTACTTACTAGCCTTAGGCTACCACAAACAATTACCCTGAAACAGGTGACCCAAAAAATTATGAGGAATCTAATATTTATCCATTCCTCAATTAATGATTCATGGATTATAATTACTTTATTTATGGAAAGGTTTTGTAGTCTAGTCAACAGATAGAAATCTCATTAAACCATGGGAAAATATCCAATAAGCTCTTATTTTCAACTGGTAGAGAGGTAATGAGCACCTTTGACTCCTGTACCCATGCTAAGTCTTGTTTATTTGACATTAATATGTGGAAAACAAGTATTCAAACCCATTTTGTACTAGTATCCATGGGATTAAATTATTTAAAGTGGTTTTTATCTGACTTGAAATCCTCACTTGCATTGAAAAGGAGCTAAACATAAAGAATGCCTTGAAATCAAAATATATATTAAATAAGCTTTACTCTTTTGAATCTGAAGACAAAATTAAGTATATTTGATTCATACCAACCATGAATATTAGTTCTCAAACACAATGAAAGCTTTTACCCACAATCCATTTTCTATTATTCCATTTAAAAGACTTAATAATTCAAAAATTCACAGAAAATAGAGCCTACAATTAAATCATCAATAATATTAATGAATTTGGTAAAATAACTAATTGAATTATAAAAAAAAGATTTCAATAATTGAAATGAACCTTTTTCTGAACTGTCAATGGTTTATTAATCAAACAAAAAAATTAATTAGCTACAATAAATTTTTGAATGAAAATTTATCTAATCTTAAATCAAAAAATAAATAACTTGTTTCTAATTACTTACTTATTTCATTTTGCTACCTTCAATTATTCTATAAGCTCTTTGAAAGGATGAAGAGGAGCTTCTGTTTCTTGTTCACTATTTTCTCCAATACTTATTATTATTCATCCTTTAAGCTTATTACCTCAAGAAATTGTTTTGAGTAATTTAAAGTCTTTAAAATTTTTTGAGCTGAATAATATTACTCTATTGATATTTCTTTTAAAAAAAAACTAAATTTTTGTATTATTAATCCTATATTTACTACTTTTTCTTCTTTTTTAAATTTAAAGAATAAAATCTTTCATCATGAAAATCACTTTCCTTAAGCTATCTCAAAGATTATTTTCCATATTAATTTGAGCTTCAATTTAATTCTTGCAGTTTTTTTCCAAAAAAAAGAAAGAAAAAAAGCTTTCATGGCTCTCTAAGTTGAAGGATGAATCATAATTTAAAAAAATAATTTTATATTACAATAGGACTTTTTCTTTTTGTGTGAGTCTTAGAGGTATTTTCAGATACCCAAAAGACCAAAAATAATAAAACAAAGATACAATTATAAATAAAATAACTTTATTTATATTATCAAAAAAAAATAAAATAAAAATATAGATATATACACAAAAATGCAAATTCAAAAAAATTACATTGAAATTTGAAATTGTGAAAACACATTTTTACTTGAGAAAATGAAGTAAAAATGAATTTTCAACAAAAATACCAAAATTGAAATATTTTTGAAAAAATTTGAATAAAAATCATTACAACTTTTTCTCCAAAAAATAAACATATGAAAATTATTACACCATTGGCCTCCTAATAGAAAATAAGGTGGGGTCACTTCTGGGTAAACGTTCTGTAACTCAACTGTAAATAAGCTTAAGTTTAGTTTTGAGTATTTTCTGTACAGAAGCTTAAAATACTCAAAACCTTAATTTAATTCATATCACATGTGTTTTTAACCATCAATTTGTGTGTTAAACTTGAAGTGTGGTGTGTAGTTTAGAGATTATGAGGATATGAAGTATTTCAATTGAAATGTCAAAATGTGCACATGTATTACATAAGTGAACTGTAATTTACATATGAGGTATCAATGATTACAGTTTTGTAACTGTAAAGCTGAATTGAATTGCATATTCAAATTATAAGTGTATTACATGATGAGGAATTAAAGAAAAAATGAATTGGAAAGATTAATTTTGGAGGGGGAAAAGGAATCTTGGCTTGAAGGTAGCCAGACTGCCAAATTCCTTGCTGACAGGAATGAGATGTCAAATTCCATGCAAACATTCATAACTTTTGGCCTGCAATTGAGTCACAGGGTCTGTGTCTCAATTGATTATGAGGTTTTGATACCAACCAGGGAAGTTTTAACTGTTGCCAAGAGGGTAAAACTACCCTTAAGATAAAACAAGAATTTTTAAAAAAACTTTAACCGGTTTCAATGTTTGTTACACACATTTTGTTGTGTTTTGAAGGCTCAAAACTAGGTATTACTATAACAATGGCTTATTTAATGGTCTAAAATGGCTGAAAATAGCAAAAAATGGGTAAAACCAGCGCTTTTTTGGTCTAAACCAGGGTTCAATGATGCCATAATTAGCTTTTATTTTGTCAGAGTTCTTTCCATTACTGACAAGAGAAAGTTTTACTTTTGGAGTAAGAGAATGGATTGCTATAATAGGATGTCTTCTTTGCCCCACCTTTCTCTTCATGTTAGAATCTGTTCCTTTTATAATTAGCTTAAAAATTGTTAAAACCAAGCAATAAAAGATGCCAACCACCCTTTTTTAATAATTTTAAACCTTTTTTCCAGAATAAAAAATCATGATTATTGTAAAAACAGTTTAAAATGGTTTTTCAGTCTCTTACACACATTATTAAGTCTTTTGAAGGCTTAAAACCAGATATTACTACAGCAATGGCTGATTTAAGGGTCTAAAATGGCCAAAAAAAGCAAAAAAGGCTAAATCCAGACCTTTTTTGGTCTAAACCAGGGTTCAATGATGCCATAATTGTTTTTTCTGTTTTCAGAGTGTTTCCTACAGCTGAAAAGATCAAATTTAACTTTTGGAGTAAGAGAATTGATGGCACTAAAAGAATGTCTTCTTTGCCACACTTCCCTCTTTATGTTAGACTCTTTTCCTTTTAAAATTGGTTTAATCACTTTTAAACCAGTAATTGATATATTCCAACCACTCTTTTTAAATCATCTTAAACCTTTTAACCACGTGAAAAGATTATTATAACCATCTTTTGTAACTCTTATAATAATTTTTAACCTTGAACCACCCCATAAGTGAATTAAAGAATCTTTCATCACTGTTAACTTTGTCACTTTGTTTCCAAATTCACTCTGCTCACTTTTTTGGTGTGTTTTATTTTTGAAAATATTTTTCCATAATCCTTTCTTATATTAATTGCATGCAGTTCTTTGCTCAATATTTCTTTTGTAGCCTTAGATATCTCTTGTAGAGTATTTTTGGATCAATTTTTATTGTTGGTAAAACAATAAATATTTATAATATTGTTGTTTTATACTCATAAAGTTAAAAAAATCAAATTGGGGTTTTGCTCTTAAAAATAATATTTCATACTATTTTTAATCAATTTTTACCTTATACAAATTTTGTGGACAGGCAAAGTACTTGATTTTTAATCAAAGTTTCATAACCACACCTTACATTTGGGGGCCCAACTGTGATATTTTACCTGTGAAATATTTTTTTACCGTTTTGAACAAATTTTTCATATTGAAAAATTTAAAAAATCCATAAGAATACTTATATATCAAAAAATCCAAAAATAAAACTTTTTCATATTATAAGTGAGGCTTTATTTTTCATTTCTTGTTTGGAATTTTTGTTACCAAACTAATTGCTTTCTTCATTCACTTTAGTGTCTGACAATGTGGTAAGACAACGAAATATTGAGCTGAATCAACAGTTACTAGGATTATTCCTGCAAGTACTTTCAATTCGGAGCATAGTATTACTGTTATTATAACTCAGAAAAATAAACCAGTACCAATTTCTTTAGAATTAATCAATTTGGACATTAGTAATACTCTCCAAAAAGCTAATAACTTGGCAAATAGTAGGTTTTTTGACATAAAATTACTAATTAGACCTTTTTCATCATAATAATGCCTTCAACCAGATCAGGAGCCAGGGATAACCCCTCAAGAAGCTCCCAAAAAGCTTATATATGTGATTATGGCAGAAGCCAATCAGTTACCAAAGGACAAGGGCCAGTGAATGTATCCCAAAATGGAAAATTATTCCACTCTGAAGCTGATAATACTTTTTTACCTTCAAACAGAGCTGAAACCGCCACAAGAATCCTCAGTGGACATATACAAAGCCAGCCAGAAGGCCTAAAAAATGCATTGAAGCACAAAGAGTACAAGATACTTGCAGATCTGTGGATAAACTGCATGAGTTGCTGCCTGACTGTGAGAATATTCCTGAGCCATCTAAATACTTGAAAGTTACTCAATGGATGGAATCCATTGATGGAAAGAAAAACATGATGCTTTTAACAGCAGAATGGAAGAAAAACAACTCTCCACCACCCAAGAAAGTGCCAAAAACAGCCCTAGTAGCCAGAAGAAGCAATTCTGACATGAAAGAGCAGCCACAAGCTCAGAAAAAGGGCAAAGGCAAAGCACCAGCCACAAGACCTTACAGCCAGGGCTACAGAATCCCAAAGATTCAGCTAGATGCCATGGAAAATGTATTTCAGATGGCCAGAACAATGATGGAATTTCAGAAAAAGGAGGAAGCCAGACTAAGATATCAGAAATGACTTCTAATTTTTTAGATGGCATTCCAAACTTGTATATAGCTATAAATGACGTGAAAGGTCACATTTCTGATACAATTTCATCAGTTTTTAACAATCTTAAGACAAATAACTTAAGTCTGAGCCAAATAAATGCAACACTTATGTGTTTTAAAAAAGTTTTAAGAAAAATTAAAACTTCTAATAATGACAATTTATTTGGAAATAAATTAAATGAACAATCTGCCATCATTAAAGAATTAACAGACAAATATTCTAAATTCCATATTGATGACATGATTGAAACAAGAAAAAACCAAGCCAGACATATTATCAAAGAAGAGAATAAGAAATTCCTTGATGATATTTCAAATTCATTTACTGAAGTAAAGACACAAACAATCTCCTTGAAAAACTGTTTTGACACCTCACAACAAGAAATATCAAAATTAACAATGAAATTGAATCAAGTCACTTCTGATAATACTAGACAGATAGAATTATGGAAAGAATTAACACATAAGGAAGATATGTATGAAATTGAAGTAACAACTTTAATACAAAGCTTCCAACATGAGCTCAGAAATTCCCAAAGGTGTAGCAACAGTAAAATTAATGACATTGAACAATTACTGCACACCTTACCTAGAATGTCCACACCTCTGAATCCAAATTAGGGTGCAGGAATTCCCAATCCACAAGTATTGGATGTTGAAAATTCACAGTTAAAAAATAAATTTTCCACTTCTTTTCATAACTTGAAACCATCAATGGTCCAAGAACTCTTGAAATAAGTACCAAAACCTAAAGAATGGCCTCACTTCAGTTGTGAAGGAGCGTAGGACCATGTGGAATTCATCAGAGGTATTTACATGATTGAAGAAGATTTTGAATTACCTGACAGATTTGTAACAGCGACATTTAACACCTTTTTTATCATATCAGCCCACAGATGATATACAAAATTGAGACAGGAACATGGACACCAAAGTTGGACTAGGTGGAAAACCCAAATTATCAATAAATGGGCCAACGATGCTCAGAGATTTAAGGTTGAAACAGCCTTTTCCTCTGCTAAATTTAATTCTGACAAAGACAAAGCTTCACCATGGTTTTTCCAACAAAAAGATAGATTAACAGCATTATATCCTGACATGTCAGAATTCATGATTCACAGAAAAATTCTAAGACAATGTGGAGGTGACTTAGAGAATGCTGTCAAAAGCAGGACCACTGAACAATCTTCAGAAGAAGATATCATTAATGTATTGGAAGAAGTAACCATCAGAGCCAGAATTGGTTTTGGTAGGGTGAATCTCAAAACAAGGTTTAATACACCTTCAAAAGATTCTGTGGACAAAAATCTCAAAATAAATTCTAATAATATTAAGTATAAAAGTGCAGATGTAATGATAAAGTTCCATATTGTCCAAAGCACCACACATTTAGCTAATTCATGTCCAAAAAACAGGAAATCAAATGAAATTTACATCAAAAAGGAACCTGATGTTGAAAAAGATGATGTAATTGAGGAAAACTCAGATTATAAATCATCAATATTTAACTTGATATTCAAAAAATATAGAAAATATCAATTTCACATTTGACATCATGGAGTCTTATTCCAATTTGCCACAATTGAGCAATGGTCTAATCAATTTATCAAAAATTCAAGATGCACAACTAATGAAAGCCAAACCACACAGGGGCAAAGGTTATACAGCTGGTTACTCCTCTATAACACAACTGGTAATTGACAACAAGCCCACTAAACATTCACTTGACCCAGGAGCCTTTTGCCCTTGTGTTGGAAAATCTTTTCTTAAGACTTGTGTACCAAATTTTGAAGATCAATTGTTGCCATTGATGGCATAAAATTTAATAGTGCAAGTAGTCCAATGAAATAATTGGGCATATTTGAGACCACTGTCATATTTCCACACATAAATGGAAGTTTAAGAATAACTGTTGGATTTGTTGAATTTGTTGTTATGGAAAATTTCTCTATTACCCATTTTATATTGGGAAATGACTATTTAATCATGTATGGCATAGACTTACATAACAACAAAGACAGATACTTTACTATTGGGGACAATAAGTGTCAAAAATTTGCCTTTTTACCCTTTAAAAGACAAATTACAGTAAACAAAGTATCACCAGTCAGATTAGACTTAGAAAATTTCCAACCTGAACAGTCAAATGAAGCTGAAATAAGTCTTCATCTCACTGATAAACAAGAAAGTGAACATTTTGCTCTTTTATATGATCACAAAGAAACCTTTGCATCAGATAAAGAGCCACTGGGAACAATTGTTGGTCATGAGGTTTACATTTCTCTTAATATTGAAAGGCCTTACCCACCACTTTTGAGAAGACCTGCACGTCCAGAAAGTCCTAAATCAAGAGAAGCTCTAGAAATCCATATTAAAGAACCTCTAGACCTTGGGGTAATAAGAAAGGTTTGCCACCATGAGGAGGTAGAAATAACTACACCAGTAATAGTGGCATGGCATAATGGAAAATCTAGAATGGTTGGGGACTTTAGAGTTCTGAATACTTACACTGTTCCAGACAGGTACCCAATACCAAAAATCAAAATTTCCCTTACCAAAATATCTCAAGCAGTGTATATAAGCACCATGGATTCCCTTAAAGGATTTCATCAAAATGTGGTGACACCAAGGGCAAGAAAATACTTGAGGATTATTGTTCATTGTGGAGTTAATGAATATTTAAGGATTCCTTTTGGTATCAAGAATGCACCTTCACACTTCCAAAAAATGATGAATGAAATCTTCCCTGAAGAACTTTCATAAGGATGGTTAATCATTTACATTGATTACATAATTGTCTGTTCCAAGTCCTGGGAAGAAAATATATACAGATTATCCAGAGTTTCGAAAAAAAATTCAATCCATAATCATGAAAATTTCCTTAAAGAAATGTCATTTTGGATTTAAAGAACTCAAAGCACTGGTACATGTAGTATCTGTTTTATACCTTGGGATTGACAAAAGCAAATTTGCAGCAGTGCTACTGAAACCTATGCCTCAGAACAGAACAGAAATTCAATCATTTTTTGGGTTTGAAGGATATTACAGACAGCATATTAAAGATTTTTCATCCATAGCAAGACCTCTTTATATATTATGTGACAAAGACACAGTATTTGAAATGACTATTGACAGAGTCACAGGCTTTGGATTTTTAAGACAAGCCTTGAACACTGCTCCACTATTACCAATTACAGACTTCAATCTTCCCTTCAAGCTTTATATTGATGCATCAGGGGATGGGCTAGGTGCTGCACTTAATCAAGTCCAGATTATAAATGATAAGCCTGTGGAAGGACCCATATGTTTCATATCCAGTCAAATCAAACCAACTGAAGCTAGATATGGTGAAAGTTGAATAGAAGTTTTATGCCTTGTCTGGGCCTTATAGAGACTCAATTACTTCCTAGAAGGATGTTTTTCTGAAATTTTAACAGATTGTACAGCTGTTAAATCACTTTAAAACATGAAACACCCAACAGGCATATGCTCAGATGGCAAAACGCCACACAGGAGTATAGAGGTAATATCACTATTGTTCACAAGGATGGAAATATTCATAAAAATGCAGATGGACTTATCAGATTGCCATTACCAAATAATATTGATAATCCTGCTTATGTGCCAGAAGAAGCTTCCCCACAGATCTCAATAGAAGGAATCAGCATTAAAGATCTGAACACAACATTCTTTAAGGAAGTAAGAAACAGCTATAATCAAGACAAGAATTGTAGCATTATATGCCAATTACTTACCAAAAACTGTGAACACAACTCTTTGATACATGCCTTAGATGAAATATGGAAGAAATCATATGATGAAGGAAGATTTCACTTACTGGATGGTATAATTTACCACAGAAATAGGTATAAATCTGTAATGAAAGTTTTGTACAGGTCCTTAATAAATCTTGTACCAAAAGAATGCCATGACAGCACCTTCTCAGGACATGTTTCTGAGGATAGGACAAGAGAAAAGATCAAGACCTGTATATGGTGGCCAATATGGCAGAAAGATGTTTCAGAGTCTTGCGAAAACAGTGACAGATGTCAAAAGGCAAATAAGTTCACTGGCAAAGGAACTGGAAATATTATCAAAATCCAAGGACCCAGAAAACCTTGGGAAATTTTCTGTATGGATTGGGTAAATTGCCTACCATCAGGGGGTGATAGAAGTTATAATGCATGCCTAGCTATTGTTGACATAGTTAGTAAGATACCAATCTTTCTACAATTTCACAAGGATGATGCATGCATGAATACAGCTCTTCTAATATGGAATAAATGAATAGCATGGAATGGCATATTCACAAATATCATTAGTTAAAGAGATCCCAAATTCACCTCAGCACTATGGACAAATCTTCACCAATTATTTGGAACAAAGTTGTCCTTCTCTACAGCCTACCACCCACAACCTGATGGTCTGGCTGACAGAATGATCCAAACCTTGGAAGATATGGTAGGAACATTTTGTACGTATGGCCTTGAACTTAAAGATTGTGATAGGCTCAACCATGATTGGAGTACTCTTGCACCAGAACTGGAATTGACATATAAAGCATCCATTCATTCCAGTACCAATCAAACTCCTGCTATTCTAGAGAAGGGATGGAATCCCAAATTACCCCAATATTCATTAAAGAAGGATTTGGTTGAGATACTGGTCACAGTTGGTAGTTCAAAGGAATTCTAGAAAAAGCTATAAAGCATGCAATAAGGTGCATGTAGGACTCATTTGCATATGCCAAAGATAAATGGGACAAATCACATTCCACTCCATATTTCAAAGTGGGATATTTAGGACTTTTATCCACCACTTAATTCAACAACATCAAGGGATGTAAAAATCTCAAAGACTCCTTTTAAGGACCTTTTGTTATTAAGGCTCTCCATGGGGAAAATGAAATTGAAAAAAATTATCTGAGGAACTTAGCAATAAGCATCCTGAATTTCCAGTACACTTGGTAAAACCATATAAATCTAGTGATTCTAAAAGGTTTCCTTTGAAAAATGAAGTTCTCCAGAATATACATCCTATTGAATCTTCTGGTACTAGGAAAATCACCAAAGTTCTCAAAGAAAGAAAGTTAAGAACCTATAAAGTAAGGGAATACCTTGTTAGGTACAGTGACCCTACTTGTGAAGATGAATGGTTAGCAGAAAAGGACATACCTGAAGCTACTAAACTTCTCGGAAGGTTCAGACACACTAGAAATAACAATATTACAAAGTAATATTTTTTTAGTGGGAGGGAATGTGAGCCTTAGAAGTATCTTCAGATTACCAAAAGACTACAAATAATAAAACAAAGATACAATTATACATAAAATGAATTTATTTATATTATCAAAACAAAAGTTCAAATATAAACATAAATTTATACACAAAAATGAAAATTAAAGAAAGTTACAATGAAATTTGAAATTGTGAAAACATATTTTTACTTTAAAAATTAAGTAAAAATGAATTTTCAACAAAAATACCAAAATTAAAATATTTTTGGAAAAACGTTAAATAAAATTATTGTAAATTTTCATCAAAAAAATAAAAATAGGAAAATTATTTCACCATTGGACTCCTCATGAAAAATGAGGTGGGGTCACCTCTAGGTAAAATTTCTGTACCTCAACTGTAAATAAGCTTAAATTAAGTTTTTAGTCTTTTCTGTAAAAAATTTGAAAATCCTCAAAACCTTAATTTAATTCACATCACATATGGTTTTAACCATCAATTTTTGTGTTAAAATTGGGGTGTGGTGTGTAGTTTTGAAGTTATGAGGAATTGAAGAATTTTCAATTGAAATGTCAAAATTTGCATGTGTATTTAATAAGTGAACTGTAATTTCCCTATGAGGTATCAATTATTACAGATTCATAACTGTAAACCTCAATTGAATTGCATGTGTCAATTATAAGTATATTACATTATGGGGAATTAAAGAGAATATGAATTGGAAAGATTAATTTTGGAGGGGGAAAAAGTCTGGGCTTTAAGGAATCCAGACACCCAAGTTTCTTTCTGAAAGGTGTGAGATGTCAAAATGAAGGCAAAAGTTCATCAATTTTAGCCTGGAATTGAGTCACAGGGTCTGTCTCAATTGATGATGAGATTTTGATACCAACCAGGGTATGTTTAGCTATCTCCAAGAGGATAAAACTACCCTTAAGATAAAAAACATTTTAAAAGCAGCTTTAACTGGTTTTGAAATCTCCTACACACATTCTGACATGTTTTGACGGCTTCAAACCAGGTATTACAATAGCAATGGCTGAAAAAAGCAAAAAAAGGTGAAATCCAGACCTTCTTTGGTCTAAACCAGTGTTCAATGATTCCATAATTGGTTTTTCTGTTTTCAGAATGTTTTGCAAGACTGACAAGAAAAAACTTTGCTTTTTGAGTAAGAGAATTGATGGTGCTAAAAGAATGTCTTCTTTGCGCCACTTTTCTCTTCATGTTAGAATCTTTTCCTTGTATAATTAGTTTAAACACTGTTAAACCAATCAATAATATATTACAAACACACTTTTGATATCAATTTAAGCCTTTCAATCACGTGAAAAAATCATTATAGTCATTTTTTGTAACTCTTATAATAATTTTTACCCTTGAACCACCCCATAAGGGAGTTCAAGCATCTTTCATCACTGTTAACTTTGTCACTTTGTTTCCAAAATGACTCTGGTCACTTTTGGGCATGTTTTCTCTTTCATAATATTCTTAAAGACTCTGTTGTTATATTAATTGCATGCAGTCCTTTGCTCAATGAATTTCAATTGAAATTGCTCTTGAAGAAATTTCTTTTTTAGCCTTAAATATCTCTTGTAGAGTATTTTTAGATAGGTTTTTATTGTTGGTAAAAGAATAAATCTTTATAATACTGTTGTTTTATACTTATCAGGTTAAAAACAATAAAATTGGCGTTTTTTCTCTTAAAAATATTATTTCATACTAATTTTAATCAATTTTTACCTTATACAAATTTTGAGGACAGGAAAAGTACTTGATTTTTAATCAAAGTTTCATAACCACGCCTTACATTTTTATTGATTCTAATAAAAAAGATGAATTATTAAATGTATATTACTAATAGGCTTGAGATATGACCACATATCCAAAAATGTCACAACAAAATTTCTGTAATAATTATTCTTATAATAATTTTCTCAAAGACTAGTAAAAATACCATAAATAAGTACAAAATCTGAATTAACTCAGACTCTAATGAGTAAACATTTCAAAGCAATTACACCATTTGATTACCCATGGTAAAATACACATATGTCATTTTTATGGCATATCTGAAAAGTCAATAATTACCAAAGAATAAGTAAGAATACCTTAAAAAAGTTATAAAACCTTATTTAACTCAGAAACCAATGAAAAAACATGTACAATAAGCTATACCATTGTATTCTCCATAAAAGACCACACATGAAATAATTATCAAGCTATTCTCTAAAGTCAATACTTAAGGAATTAAGCTGAATATATGTACTTTTTTGGTCAATTAATATATTTATGGTTTTTAGCTAACATCTCTTCGAATATAAAATATAGCGAGATAAACCAAATATAAAGGCACCCCGTAGTTACTGTAAGAACACAGATATGATCTTTATTTCACAAGTTACAAACAAGGTTAAAACTTGTAAGGAATTATTGATTAAAATCAATTGAGCTGTTGGCCACTTTGTTGTGAAAGAGGTCCAAACTCAAAAAAAAGGAAAGTCAAATTCTACTAGTTAATAAGTGAAGAATGATGTCATTTGTATCATGATATTCAAGGTTTAACCCCTTGAAATCATAATTTGAAGTTTAAAATATGCAATTTTAAAAGAAAAGATGAGTTACAAGAAAAACCATCATAAATAGAGTTTTGATTATGTAGCAAAATTCTCTTGGAGGTTTAATAAGGACATTCCACACTATTAGAATCCACTCTCAGAAGAGCTTTAGCGTGTTTAACATAAAAGTTACTAATGGTCAAAGTTTAAGCTTAAATCTGATCATTTATGATCACTCACTGTAATCTTATTTTAGGTTTAGCAGTCATATAAGTGATAAATATGGTGAATAATATTATAATATGATTAATACTAATAAGATCCACAAAGTTTAGGGTTCTGCCAATCCTATGATGTCATCAAATTTAGAGTTATAGTGATAACTCTAAATGATGGTGTCATAAGGAGATAAGATGGGTTGATCATGAGGTAATCATCACTAAACCTTGAAATAATGATCATTTCTAGTAGATACCATCATTAAACTTCTACTAGAAGCCTACTGGACTCTATAAGGGAGGTATTTACTATAAATAGAGCTCTTCACTCTATTTTCCCCTCAGACGCATCAAAACATTTAAACAATTAAATTAAAAGGTAAAATCTTTAATCTTTATATATAAATCTTTTATATTATCAAGGACCAAATATAATCTTTATTATAATCATCATATTTGACGTGATTACTTCAATTGTTCTGCTGTTTTGCTATAATTCTCTTAAAAATCTCATTTCCATGTAAAATCAAGAAAATGTTTAATCTCTCTTATTTTTATTTGTAAATCAAATTTGAATAAGTTTTATTTAAATCATTTGGCATAGATTCATCCAAAGTTATTATATTAAGCATCAAAAGTAGGTTATTTTCTCTTATTATAATAATTTCTCTCTATTATTACTATTGATAATTCTTCAATTAATATAAATAGTATTTATATTAATATATAACCTTAATATTGGTAATATTATTGTTATTAATTGTTTTTTATTGATAAAATACAATTTTTTACGCCTTTAGTATTTTTATGGTAAAAATAATAAAGTACTTTTAAATATATTAATCATCTTATATTAATATATTTATTTATTATATTATTATATTTATTTAATAATATAATTATTTCCATGCCAAAATTATAATAATTCTTTATTAGTATAATTATTTTTTATCATATTTATTTTATAAGGACATTAATAGTAAAACAAGTAAAATATTAGTAATTTTTACTTATTGTTTGATAGTCAATCATTAGATTTGGGTGCCTGGCCGTGATACTTACTTTAAAATATCTTTAAAAAGATGCTAATTGGGTTTATCCAATAATAAATTATAATTATAATCATAAATTTATATAATAATCTTATATTTATTGATTGTAAGAGCTATTTAGGCATTTGGAAAGCAATTGTACTGTCTTACACGTGGTTTTTACATCCTTCAACTTGCAACAAATTTCTTTGAGTGATTCTAGTGATTAAAAAAGATATTTTATAAATTAAAAATCATTTTATATTTTAGATTAATTTCATAAAAGAATCCTCTTCATTTTCATTTTATTCTTTAAAAATAAGAAAATACTAAAAACCAATCAAAATGAGGTTATTTTTATTCATTTTTTATTCAAAAATAATAAAAGCAATTTTTACGTGGAAAATTGCCATATCCTAACACAAATAACACTTCTTCTATAAAATACTTATATTTATTTGTCTTTTTTAGTGTTTGAAGATAATCCAACAGAGGACAATCTAGGTACTGTTGGAAGATTGGTGGAAGAAACCTGTCCAAGTTCTCCAACACAAATTGTAATTAAGAAAAAGAAAGCTAAGAAATCAGACTTTCCCAGACCCACTATTCAGGACTCTGAAGGTAAGTACCCCCTTTATAGATTGCCCTAAGAAGAATTCTTGTCCTGAAATCTTCTTATTTCTTATTTTATGACTACCATAAGAGGCTCCCAATACTCCATCCAATCAGATGGAGCTGGAATCAGAGGTATAATTGATCCCTCAAAAGGGAAAAGAAAGGGCAAAATCCCCAGTGGAACAGAATCCACACAAGAAAGTGCCTTATCCCAAGGCAAGTCACAGAAATGCCTATCATATCTGAACCAGAGTTAGAACTAAGTATGAGTAACCTAAACAGGTGCAAATCACATTCAGAGGGCTCAGATAGACATTTACATGGGCCAGTACAAGCGGTACTACACAGTGTATAAGGACAAGGACTGGAAATGTTGCCACAAATAAACCAAGGAGTGATGAAGACCTGGAACATCCTCAAAAGGTTCCTCAAAGAGGAGGAAATAGTGAGATACTCCAATGGATGAAATCCACTATCATCCAAACCTCACATCCAAAATATCAAGGAGTACCATGCCAAAAAGAAGGAGGCAACCAAGGAAGAAGCCCCAAGCCAAACCACTTCCCCAAGAAGGGAAGAATAAAAAGAAAAAGAATGGGAGAAAGCCATATTCCCCAAGTTACAGGATTCCAAATCTACAAAAAGATGCCATGGACAATGTCTTCAATATGGCCAGAACCATGATGGAATTCAAGGACAAGGAGGAGAAAAGAATGAGGCAAACTCATTTCCCAAAGAAATAACCTTGTCCCCAGATGTTGTAAATACTTTAACAGAAATTAAAAATAGTATTTTACCTCTGAAAGAAATTAAAAATAGCTTATTATCATTACAAGAAATAAATAATAACTTATCTTCTTTAACAAAAATTGTTTTACAGAATAAAAGAGAAACTGACAACATTAAATTTATTGTTGAAAATAACAAACCAAAAATTTTAATTGACAGTACTCAAAAATTCATAAAAGGACAACAAGAATTGTATAAATACATAAAAGATATCAAAGATTAAACCTTGAAAATAAATTATGACGTGAGTATTGATAATCTTACAGAAAAACTAAACAAATTAAGTATTTCTGTAGAAAGATTTGAAGAAAAGACTTTATCACACCAAAATTACTTTTAGACCATGTGGAAAAACATTATTAAGCAAGAATGCATCTGAAAGATGATATTCAAAGTGAAATAAAGCTTATTACCAAAAAAATGGATAAGCTTTATGAGGTCAACTTAAATATGCCAACATTATCCCCCCCATTTTTTCACATAAGAAGCTGTGTTAAGCCCAAAGAGGAATTAACAAATTTATTCATAACAGACTTGAGCCATCAAGACTATAACCAATTCTTAATGAAGGAATCAACTCAATCAAAATAATGGGCAACATTCACAGGAGAAGGTGAATATGATCATATGTCATTTATTAAAACAATTGACATGTTACAAGAGGATTATGCCATACCTTATGAATTAATCAGTGCCAGATTACACTCACTGTTTGAGAAATCTGCAAAAAGATGTTATTTAGGCATAAGGCAGACAAATGGCAAAAATACCTGGTCTTGGTGGAAACAAGAAATAATCACCAAGTGGGCTAATGATTCCTGGAGGTACAAAATAGAAAATGCATTTGAAAACTGCTTCTTTGACCCAGACAAAGATAAACCTTTGACTTGGTTCTTAAAACAGGTTGAAAGATTAAATGCACTGTACCCAGAAATGTCACAAAAGATGGTTAACATGGAAATACTCAAGAAATGTGCAGGAGAATTGGAGAATGCCCCGAGAAGCAGGTGTATAGAACCATTCTTCACAGAAGAGTATATCAATGCACTAGAAGACATAGTGACAAGGACAAAAATTGGCAGAACTTGGAAGAAACTGGACATTAAAAGTCCAAACAAGCAATTTATCAAAAAAGATAAACCAAGAGAAACTCTCAAGCCCAATACATCCAACAATAATGAGAAAAGAAAGTTCCACAATTGTAGAGTTATTGGACACTTAGCCAATAATTGCCTTAAAAAAGCAAAAATCAATGAAATTGTGGAAACAGAGGAACACATTGATAAAGAAGAATAATCTGATTCTGAAAAGGACACTGAAGAATCAGAAACTTCTGAAAGTGATTAAATTAATATAATTAATGCAGAAATTAATAATATTGATTTAATATATGAAGTACTGGATTTCAATTCAAACTTACCACAAGTTGGAACATCTGATACAAGCCTCACAAACATACAAGATGCTAAATTGTATAGAACCAAACCAGCAATAGGGATGGGATATACAGCTGGAAAATCAAGTATAAGTATTATCATGGTGGGAAACCAAGAGGCAAAAGTGAACTTAGATACAGGAGCATATTTTACCTGTGTTGGTAAATGTCATTTGAAAACAAGTGTACCAGATTGGGAAGAAAACCTTATACCAATACAAGGAGTCAAATTTAGTAGTGCAAGTGAAAGCATGAAACTGCTTGGAATAATTGACTTAACACTCATTTTTCCTCATCTTTCCCAATGTATCAGATTGAAAGTAGAACTTTTAGTAATGGACAACTGCACTAGTAACCATTTTATACTTGGAAATGACTACTCGTCAATCTATGGCATAGTTATCTCTGACCAAAAAGATAGATATTGTACCATAGGAGACAATAAAAGACAAAAATTTGGCTTTTTCAATAACAAAAGACAAATTACAGTTATCAAGAATGAAGAAAAAAGCCCAGAAATGGATTTTTTCATAACTGAACAACTAAAAGAGGCAGAATTCAATTATGAATTGACAGTAAAGCTGCAAGGAAAATTGATTGACCTTGTCAGCCTGTGACTCAAAACAGAGCACTAGCATGACATCCAACATACCATAACTAATGGTATGACAAGTATTGAACAAACATAGTAAATACAGGTAATAAATAAGAGGAAAACAACCCTCTTAAATTAAACACCAACCTTATCCAAACAGAATAAGGAAACCTGTGAGCCTTAGAGGTAATTTCATATACCCAAAAGACCACAAATATAAAAAATAACATATTAATATAAATAAAATAAATTTATTTATATTATTAAAATAAAAATAAAAATAAAAATATAAAATTATATTAAAAATAAAAAATTAATTATAATTCAAAAATAAAAAAATACATTAAATTTTGTAAATATAAAATTACATTTATACTTGAAAAAATTAAGTAAAAATGAAACTTTAACAAAATTGTGAGAAAATAAATAAATTTGGAAAAAAGTTAAATAAAATTTATTATAACTTTTTATCCAATAAATAAACATATAAAATTTATTTCACCATTGGATTCCTCATAAAAAATCAGGTGGGGTCACCTCTGAGTGAAATTCTTGTAACTCAACTCTAAATAAGCTTAAATTAAGTTTTTAGTATTTTCAATACAAAAGTTGAAAATCCTCAAAACTTTGATTTAATTCACACCACATGTGGTGTTCACCATCAATTTTTTTGTTAAAATTGAGGTGTTGTGTTTAGTTTAGAAGTTATGAGGAATTGAAGTATTTTCAATTGAATTCAATTGAAATGTCAAAATGTGCGCGTGTATTACATAAGTGAACTTTGATTTACATATGAGGTGTCAATTATTACTGTATTGTACTGTACAATTGAATTGAGTTACATATGTAAATTATAAGTATAATACATGATGAGGAATTAAAGGAAAAATAAATTGGAAAGATTAAATTTGGGGCAGAAAAGGAACTCCAGCTCTAAGGGGGAGCTAGACCCCCAAAGTCCTTGCTGACAGGCGTGGGATGTCAAAATTCACGCAAAAGTTCATCACTTTTGGCCTGGAATTGAGTTACAGGGTCTGTGGACTCAATTGATGATGAGGTTTTGATACCAACTGGGGTAGTTTTAGCTGTTGCCAAGAGGGTAAAACTACCCTTAAGATAAAACAATCATAATAAAAACAGTTTTAACTGGTTTCTACGCCTCTGACACACATTCTGACGTGTTTTGAAGGCTCTAGGCCTGGTATTGCTATAGTAATGGCTGATTTAAGGGTCTAAAATGGCTAAAAATGGCTAAAAATGGCTTAAACCAGCCCTTTTTGGCCTAAACCAGGGTTCAATGATGCCATAATTGGCTTTTCTGTTGTCAGACTGTTTTTCACGACTGACAAGAGTAAATTTTACTTTTGGAGTAAGATAATTGATGGTTATAAAAGAATGTCTTCTTTGCCTCACTTTTCTCTTCATGTTAGAATCTTTTCCTTTTATTAATTAGTTTAAAACTGTTAAACCAATCAATCAAAGATTCCAACCACCACTTTTAAATCATTTTAATCCTTTTAACCACGTGAAAAAATCATTTTAATCATTGTTTGTAACTCTTATAATCATTTTTACCCCTGAACCACCCCAAAAGTGAATTAAAGCATCTTTCATCACTGTAAACTTTGTCACTTTGTTTCCAAATTCACTCTGGTCACTTTTGGGCGTGTTTTCTCTTTAATATTCTTTTTAAAGACTTTGTTCTTTAATTAATTGCTTGCAGTTCTTTGCTCAATTAATTCCAATTGAAATTGCTCTTGAAGAAATTTCTTTTGTAGCCTTAAAATATCTCTTGTAGAGTATTTTTGGGATAAATTTTTATTGTTGGTAAAACAATAAATTTTTATAATATTATTGTTTTATACTAATAAAGTTATAAACAATAAAATTGGCGTGTTTTCTCTTAAAAATAATATTTCATACTATTTTTAATTGATTTTTACCTTATACAAATTTTGAGGACAGGAAAAGTACTTGATTTTTAATCAAAGTTTCATATCCACACCTTACATTTGAGGGCCCAGCCGTGATATTTTACCTGTGACATATTTTTACTCTTTTTAAATCTTTTTTCTCATATTGAAAAATTTAAAAACATATAAAAAATACTTATAATTCAAAAAATCCATAAAAAAATAACTTTTTTTCATATTATAAGTGAGGCTTATATTTTTATTTCTTTTTGAAATACCCTTTTTTTTACTTGATTAATTGGCTTTTTCATTAATTTTAGTGTCTGACAACGTGGTAAGACAAGAAAACATTGAAACAGCCTCAACAGTAACCAGCATTATCCCTGCCAGTACTGTTAATTCTGATCATAATAGTACTGTTATTGTGACTCAAAATAACCAGCCTGAACCAATATCTTCTGAATTGATTAACTTGGACATAAGTAATACCCTTCAGAAAGCTAAAAATTTGGCCAATAGTAAGTTTTTGACGTAAAAATACTATTTTAAGCCTTTTTTAACCATAATTATGCCTTCAACCAGGTCAGGAGCCAGCTACAACCCCTCAAGCAGCTCCCAAAAAGGTGATAGATGTGATTATAGCAGAAGCCAACCAGGTACAGAAGGAAAAGGGTCAGTTGATGACTTCCAAACAACTAAATTGGGTCATTCTGAAGCTGATAATACTATTTTAACTTCAAAAAGAGCTGACACCGCCACAACAAGCCTCTGTGGACATATACAAAGCCAGCCACAGTGCATACAACAATGCACTTCAATTCAAGGAGTACCAGATCCTTGCAGACCTGTGGAAGAATTGCATGAATTCTTACCTGACAGTAAGAAAATTCTTGGGCCATCCCAACACTTGCAAATTGCTCAATGGATGGCATCCATTGATGGAGAAGAAAAACATGATGCTTTTGAAACTAGAATGGAGGAAAAACAACCCTCCACCACCCAAACCAGTGCCAAAAACAGCCCCAGTGGCCAGCAGCAGCAATTCCAACGTGAAAAAGCAGCCACAAACTCCAAACAAGGGCAAAGGGAAGGCACCAGCCCCAAAACCTTACAGCCAGGGCTACAGAATCCCAAAGATTCAGCAGGATGCCATGGAAAATGTATTTAAGATGGCCAGAACCATGATGGAATTACAGAAGAAGGAGGAAGCCAGATTAAGGTTCCAGAAATGATTTCTGACATATTTGATTCCATCCCAGAGTTGTATAATGCTATAAATGACGTGAAAAAACATCTTTCTGATAAAAATGAAACCATTTGTAACAACATTAAAACAAACAACCTGAGTCTGTGCCAAATTAATGAAACACTTATGTGTTTTGAAAAGTTTTGACAACAATTAAAAATTCAAATAATGATAATTCTTCTAACAATAAAATAAATGAACAATCTGCCATTATTAAAGAATTAACAGATAAATATTCTAAATTCAATATTGATGACATAATTGAAACAAGAATTAAACAAGCCATAAATATTATCAAGACAGATAACAAGAAAGTCCTTGATGACATTTCAAATTCATTTACTGAAGTAAAGACATATACCATTGCCTTGAAAAAGTGTTTTGATACTTCACAAGAAGAAGTATCAAAATTATCAATGAAATTGAATCAAGTCACTGCTGATAATACAAGACAGACAGAGTTATGGCAAGAACTGACACATAAGGAAGACATGTATAAAATTGAAGTAATAAATTTAATACAAAGCTTCCAACATGAATACAGAAATTCCCAAAGGTGTAGCAACAGTAAAATGAATGACATTGAACAAATACTGAACACCTTACCAAGAATGTCTACACCTCTAAATCAAAATGAGGGCACAAGAATTCCAAATCCACAAGTATTGGATCCTGATAATTCACAATTAAAAAATGAATTATCCACTTCTTTTCATAACTTGGAACCATCAATGGGCCAAGCACTCTTGAAAGAAGTTCCAAAACTTAAAGAATGGCCTCACTTCAGTGGTGAAGGAGAGTATGACCATATGGAATTCATTAGAGGTATTGACATGATCAAAGAGGATTTTGAATTACCAGACAGATTGGTAACAGCCAGGTTTAACACCTTGTTTACCAGATCAGCTCACAGATGGTACATCAAAATAAGACAAGCACATGGACACCAGAGTTGGACTTGGTGGAAAACCCAAATCATCAACAAATGGGCAAATGATGCTTGGAGGTTTAAAGTTGAAACAGCCTTTGAATCTGCCAAATTTAATGCTGATAAAGACAGAGCTTTACCATGGTTTTGCCAACAAAAGGACAGATTAACAGCATTATATCCTGACATGTCAGAGTTTATGAGCCATAGAAAAATTCTGAGACAATGTGGAGGTGACTTAGAGCATGCTGTCAAAAGCAGGACTACTGAACAATCTTCAGCAGAAGATATTATCAATATACTAGAAGAAGTAACCACCAGAACCAAAATTGGTTCTAGTAGGGTGAATCTCAAAACAAGGTTTAATACACCTTGGAAAGATTCTGTGGACAAAAACCCCAAAGAAAATTCTGGTAATATTAAATATAAATCTGCAGATACAGTCAGAAAATGCCATATTTGCCAAAGCACCACCCATTTAGCCAATACATGTCCAAAGAGGGGGAAAATCAATGAAATTGACATTGAAAAGGAACCAGATGTTGAAAAAGAAGACATAATTGAAGACAATTCAGATGATAAGTCATCCATATTTTCTGAATCTTCAAAAGATATAGAAAATATCAATGCCACTTTTGACATCATGGAATCTTATTCCCACTTACCACAATTGAGCAATGGTCAAGTTGATTTATCAAAAGTTCAAGATGCACAACTTATGAAGACAAAACCAAACAGAGGAAAAGGTTATACAGCTGGTAACTCCTGTATAACAGAAGTGGTAATTAACAACAAGCCCACCAAACGTTTGCTTGACCCAGGAGCCTTCTGCTCTTGTGTTGGAAAATCCTTTCTTAAGACTTGTGTGCCAAATTTTGAAGACCAATTGTTACCAATTGATGGTATAAAATTCAACAGTGCAAGTAACCCAATGAAAGCATTGGGAATCTTTGAGACCAATGTCATATTCCCACACATAAATGGGAATTTAAGGATCACAGTTGAATTTGTTGTTATGGAAAATTGCTCTAGTACCCATTTTATATTGGGAAATGACTATTTGATCATGTATGGGATAGATTTACATAATAACAAAGACAGATACTTTACAATTGGGGACAATAAGCGCCAGAAATTTGCCTTTTTACCATTTAAAAGACAAATTACAGTAAACAAAGTATCACCAGTCAACTTAGAGTTAGAAAAATTCAAGTCTGAACAGTTAAATGAGGCTGAGATAAGCCTTCATCTGACTGATAAACAAGAAAATGAACTTTCTTCCCTTTTGTATGACCACAAAGGTGCATTTGCTACAGACAAAGAACCTCTGGGAGCAATTATTGGTCATGAAGTTGACATCATTCTTAACATTGAGAGACCTTATCCACCACTCTTAAGAAGACCTGCTTATCCAGCAAGTCCAGAATCAAGAGAAGCTCTAGAAATTCATATCAAAGAACTTCTAGACCTTGGTGTAATAAGAAAAGTAGGCCACAATGAGGAAGTAGAAATAACTGTACCAGTCATAGCGGCGTGGCATAATGGAAAATCCAGAATGGTTGGGGACTTTAGAGCTCTGAACACTTACACTGTTCCAGACAGATACCCAATACCAAAAATCCAAATTTCCCTTACTCAAATATCTCAAGCAGTGTATATAACCACTATGGATTCCCTTAAAGGATTCCATCAAAATGTGGTAACACCAAGAGCAAGAAAATACTTGAGAATTATTGTTCATTGTGGAGTGTATGAATACTTAAGGATGCCCTTTGGTATCAAAAATGCACCTTCACACTTCCAAAGAATGATGAATGAAATCTTCCCTGAAGAACTCTCAGAGGGATGGTTAATCATTTACATTGATGACATTATTATCTGTTCAAAGACTTGGGAGGAGCACATGTACAGATTATCAAGAGTTTTGATGAAAATCCAATCAGTAAACATGAAAATCTCCTTGAAGAAATGTCATTTTGGATTTAAAGAACTTAAGGCACTAGGACATGTTGTATCTGGTTTGTCCCTTGGAATTGATAAAAACAAAGTTGCAGCAGTATTGTTAAAACCCATGCCTCAGAATAAGAAGGAAATCCAGTCATTCTTAGGTTTTGCAGGATATTACAGGCAACACATTAAAGACTTTGCATCCATAGCAAGACCACTTCATAAGTTGTGTGACAAAGACACAGTATTTGAGATGACTGTTGACAGAGTCAAAGCTTTTGAATCTCTAAGAGAAGCATTGACCACTGCTCCACTCTTACTGATGCCAGACTTTAAATTGCCTTTCAAACTGTATATTGATGCATCAGGGGATGGACTAGGTGCTGCACTTCACCAAGTTCAGATCATAAATGACAAACCTGTAGAAGGACCAATATGTTTCATATCCAGGCAAATCAAACCAACTGAAGCCAGATATGGAGCAAGTCAAATGGAATGTCTATGCCTTGTCTGGGCCTTGGAGAAATTGAACTATTTCTTAGAGGGATGTGTTTTTGAAGTAATAACAGATTGTACAGCTGTGAAATCACTTTTAAACATGAAAACACCTAACAGACACATGCTCAGATGGCAAATAGCCATACAAGAATACAGAGGCAATATGACTATTGTTCATAAGGATGGGAATATTCATAAGAATGCAGATGGACTAAGCAGATGGCCATTACCAAATAACATTGATAATCCTGCTTATGTTCCAGAAGAAGCTTCACCACAAATTCCAATAGAAGGAATAAGTGTTAAAGACTTGAACACCACCTTCTTTGAAGAAGTCAGAAATAGTTACACTCAAGATAAGAATTGTAGCATCTTATGCCAATTACTTAACAAAGACTGTAAAGACAACTCTCTAATACATGCCTTGGATGAAGTATGGAGAAAATCTTATAATGAAGGAAGATTTCACCTACTGGATGGTATAATTTACCACAGCACCAAGCACACATGTGTCATGACAGTTGTAGACAGGTCATTAATCAATCTTGTACTGAAAGAATGCCATGATAGTCCCTTTTCAGGACATCTTTCTGAAGACAGAACAAGAGAGAAAGTGAAGACCTGCATATGGTGGCCAATGTGGCAAAAAGATGTTGCAGAGTATTGCAAAACCTGTGACAGATGCCAAAAGGCAAATAAATCCACTGGCAAAAGACTTGGAAATATCATGAAAATCCAAGAACCAAACAGACCTTGGGAAATTGTCCATATGGATTGGGTAACTGGCCTACCACCAGGAGGTGACAGGAGCTATAATGCTTGCCTAGTAATTGTGGACAGATTCAGTAAAACTCCAATCTTTTTACCATGTCATAAAGATGATACAGCCATGGATACAGCTCTTCTGATATGGAATAGAGTAGTGTCATGGACTGGGATATTTACAAATATCATCAGTGATAGAGATCCCAAATTCACTTCAGCACTATGGACAAATTTTCACCAATTATTTGGCACTAAACTGTCTTTCTCTACAGCCTACCACCCACAAACTGATGGCCTGGCTGAAAGAATGATCCAAACCTTAGAGGACATGGTGAGAAGATTTTGTGCATATGGCCTTGAATTCAAAGATTGTGATGGATTTACCCATGATTGGTGTACTCTGTTACCAGCACTGGAATTAGCATATAAAACATCAATCCATGCTAGTACCAATCAGACTCCTGCTGTTCTAGAAAAAGGATGGAACCCCAAGTTACCCCAAGACTCCTTGAGGAAAGACTTAATTGAAATACATCCCACAGCTGCTAGCTTCAAAGGAATGCTAGACAAAGCTAGAAAGCATGCAGTAAGGTGCATGGAGGACTCTTTTGCATATGCTAAAGACAAATGGGATAAATCTCATGCAACTCCAGATTTCAAAGTGGGGGACCTAGTTCTTGTATCCACCACTAACTTCAATAACATCAAAGGATGTAAAAAGTTGAAAGACTCCTTTGCAGGACCTTTTGTGATTAAGGCCCTCCATGGAGAAAATGCTGTTGAAGTAGAGTTATCTGAAGAACTTAGCAATAAACACCCTACATTTCCAGTGAGCTTGATAAAACCATATAAATCTAGTGATGCTGAGAAATTTCCCTTGAGGAATAAGGTTCCCCAAGTTATACCTCCTATTGAGAAATCTGGTACTAAGAAAATAACCAAAGTTCTTAAAGAAAGGAAATTAAGAACCAAGAAAGTAAGGGAATACCTTGTTAGGTACAGTGACCCAACTTGTGAAGATGAATGGTTAGAAGAAAAAGATATACCAGAAGCTACCAAACTCCTGAGGAGATTCAGACACACTAGAAACACCAATATTACAAAGTAATATTCTTTTTTTAGGGGGAGGGAATGTGAGCCTTAGAGGTAATTTCATATACCCAAAAGACCACAAATATAAAAAATAACATATTAATATAAATAAAATAAATTTATTTATATTATTAAAATAAAAATAAAAATAAAAATATAAAATTATATTAAAAATAAAAAATTAATTATAATTCAAAAATAAAAAAATACATTAAATTTTGTAAATATAAAATTACATTTATACTTGAAAAAATTAAGTAAAAATGAAACTTTAACAAAATTGTGAGAAAATAAATAAATTTGGAAAAAATTTAAATAAAATTTATTATAACTTTTTATCCAATAAATAAACATATAAAATTTATTTCACCATTGGATTCCTCATAAAAAATCAGGTGGGGTCACCTCTGAGTGAAATTCTTGTAACTCAACTCTAAATAAGCTTAAATTAAGTTTTTAGTATTTTCAATACAAAAGTTGAAAATCCTCAAAACTTTGATTTAATTCACACCACATGTGGTGTTCACCATCAATTTTTTTGTTAAAATTGAGGTGTTGTGTTTAGTTTAGAAGTTATGAGGAATTGAAGTATTTTCAATTGAATTCAATTGAAATGTCAAAATGTGCGCGTGTATTACATAAGTGAACTTTGATTTACATATGAGGTGTCAATTATTACTGTATTGTACTGTACAATTGAATTGAATTACATATGTAAATTATAAGTATAATACATGATGAGGAATTAAAGGAAAAATAAATTGGAAAGATTAAATTTGGGGCAGAAAAGGAACTCCAGCTCTAAGGGGGAGCTAGACCCCCAAAGTCCTTGCTGACAGGCGTGGGATGTCAAAATTCACGCAAAAGTTCATCACTTTTGGCCTGGAATTGAGTTACAGGGTCTGTGGACTCAATTGATGATGAGGTTTTGATACCAACTGGGGTAGTTTTAGCTGTTGCCAAGAGGGTAAAACTACCCTTAAGATAAAACAATCATAATAAAAACAGTTTTAACTGGTTTCTACGCCTCTGACACACATTCTGACGTGTTTTGAAGGCTCTAGGCCTGGTATTGCTATAGTAATGGCTGATTTAAGGGTCTAAAATGGCTAAAAATGGCTAAAAATGGCTTAAACCAGCCCTTTTTGGCCTAAACCAGGGTTCAATGATGCCATAATTGGCTTTTCTGTTGTCAGACTGTTTTTCACGACTGACAAGAGTAAATTTTACTTTTGGAGTAAGATAATTGATGGTTATAAAAGAATGTCTTCTTTGCCTCACTTTTCTCTTCATGTTAGAATCTTTTCCTTTTATTAATTAGTTTAAAACTGTTAAACCAATCAATCAAAGATTCCAACCACCACTTTTAAATCATTTTAATCCTTTTAACCACGTGAAAAAATCATTTTAATCATTGTTTGTAACTCTTATAATCATTTTTACCCCTGAACCACCCCAAAAGTGAATTAAAGCATCTTTCATCACTGTAAACTTTGTCACTTTGTTTCCAAATTCACTCTGGTCACTTTTGGGCGTGTTTTCTATTTAATATTCTTTTTAAAGACTTTGTTCTTTAATTAATTGCTTGCAGTTCTTTGCTCAATTAATTCCAATTGAAATTGCTCTTGAAGAAATTTCTTTTGTAGCCTTAAAATATCTCTTGTAGAGTATTTTTGGGATAAATTTTTATTGTTGGTAAAACAATAAATTTTTATAATATTATTGTTTTATACTAATAAAGTTATAAACAATAAAATTGGCGTGTTTTCTCTTAAAAATAATATTTCATACTATTTTTAATTGATTTTTACCTTATACAAATTTTGAGGACAGGAAAAGTACTTGATTTTTAATCAAAGTTTCATATCCACACCTTACAAAACCTAGAGGAGAATAAACAAGTCAAAACCCTTATTTTTCACCTCTCATCTAGCTTATGCATATTTAAGTTATTCTATACCAAAATGGTATTTTTCTTAAAGCTCACATAGAGAGCTACACAATGATATCATCCATGTTGTTGTAACACCACTACAACTGGAGATACCATATAACCTTTATTCTCAAAACCAAGACCCCCTGAAAGTCAAAGAGGGCTTGTACAAAACTGTACAAAAGTATAACCAAATTGAAGATCTCAACAAGAGCTTTAATTTGAGACACCTTAGACCTCTGTATCTCTTAAATTGACTGAGGGATCTTAGTTCAAAGGTTTAACAACCAAAAATACAGATATTCTGAAAACAAGAAAGTAGACAGACCCCTGTATCTTTGGCATACACTCATACAACTGTACAGTGTAACATACAAAACTGTAGAGCTAATCAAGCCCTACAAAACTGTATCATCAGAATGCAGATATCTTCCAAATTGGAGAAGATATCTGGCATGGAAGTTTTTGAAGCCTCATACTGATGTACAAAATTACATCCAAAAGCTTAAAACCCTTATAACCTTTGCTATTAGAAAGAAGGGTAAACATGAAGCATACCAAATTGAAGAGCTCATCAAGCCCTTCAATTCTGGGCTCTTGGCTTCTTGATATCTCAAAAACTGACTAAGATATCTTGGTTGGAAGTATTTTGGCCAATACTGGCCTGTACCAAACCTGTACCAACCAGTACAGTCTTGATACTTAAAATAATGGTTGTTTAAAGCTTAACCCCGCCCAGAATGACTAATATTGATCATACAGACACCAGAACAACGTCATCCAAGTGCTGACGTGGCAGGTGAAAAGTTTTTTCACCCTGTATTGACCCAGAATGATCATTTGTGGTACTAAAACCACAATTCTGCCTACATTGACGTCAGAATTAAGGATCCAGAACCACAGATTGACCATTGGGGTGAAAACTTTCACTCCTCTGACGTGTGAAGAGCTAATAACTCTTGACAGTCTTGAAAGATATAAAAAGAAGGGTTTTTTCCTTGAAAACCCATCAATTCTTATCTTATTTAACCATATTCTTATGTGACAAAACTGTTATCCATCAGTAGTGTCCTTAGAATTATTAAAAGATATAATCAAAGCATAATTATTGTAGTACTTCTTTACAGTCAAAGATATTAGAGTATTGCAACCCAGGTCCTCAATAGACTCATCACCACTGTTACCACGTAACAGTAGGACCTGAAGAATCAAAATTATTTGTTTTTTGACGTGTCACAGTCATAATACTAGCTTGTATTTACACTTTATAGCTACTATATAGACTCACCCTGAAAGACCTCTTATTTAAATATAAAAATTCCTTTGCAACTGACAAGGAACCACTAGGTGCCATAATTGGATATGAGGTAAACATAATCCTTAATGTAGAAAACCCTTATCCACCTCTATTGAGAATACCAGCTTATCCAGCCATTGCAAGAGCTAGAGAAGCTTTAAAGGTACACATTAAAGAAATAATGGATCTTAGAGTATTAAGGAGAGTAGGACATAATGAACAGGTAGAGGTCACTACACCTGTCATTATAACTTGGCTTAATGAAAAATCAAGGATTGTAGGGGACTTTAGAGCTCTAAACACCTATACTATCCCTGACAGATACCCAATACCCCGAATCCATGAGACATTAACACAATTATCTCAGGCTAAGTTCATCACAGCCATGAACGCTCTAAAGTGCTTTGATCAAAAGGTCTTAACATACAATGCCAAGAAGCTACTAAGGATAATAGTCCACTGTGGAATTTGTGAATATCTCAGAATGCCATTTGGTATAAAACATGCACCATCCCATTACCAAAGGATGATGAATACCATATTTCCTGAATAATTATCAGAAGGATGGCTTATTATTTATATTGATGATATCATAATTTGCTCAGAGACTTGGGATGGTCATTTATCAAGACTAGCAAGAGTCTTGAAAAAAATAGTCCAAGTAAACATGACAATCTCTTTGAAAAAGTGTCATTTTGCATACAGTGAGCTGAAAGCACTAGGAAATGTTGTGACTGGACTAAGTTTGAGCATAGAAAAGAATTAAGTAGAAGCAGTACTATTGAAACCAATGCCCAAACTAACAAAGAGATGCAATCATTTCTAGGATTTTGTTGTTATTACAAACAACATATACAAGATTTTTCCAGAATTTCTAAGTCATTGTATAAGCTCTGTCACTAACACACAGTCTATGAAATGACTGAAGCAAGAGTTAAGGCATATGAAGAATTGAAAAAGTGCTTAACAAATGCCCCATTTATTCTAATGCCAGATGGGAAGCTACCCTTTAAGCTATACATTGATGCTTGTGGAGAAGGACTAGGTGCTGCACTATGCCAGACACAAATCATCAATGACAAACCTGTTGAGGGACCAATTTTCTTCATTTCAAGACAAATAAAGCCAACAGAAGCAAGGTATGGAGCAAGCCAAATGGAATTCCTCTGCTTAGTGTGGGCTTTGGAAAAATTACACTATTACTTAGATGGGATAGTGTTTGATTTAATTACAGATTGCAATTCTGTAAAATCTCTATTAAACATGAAAACCCCAAATAGACATATGTTAAGATGGCAAATTGCCATCCATGTATATAGAGGAAATATTACTATAGTTCATAAATTTGAGCCTTTGAAATATGACCACATATCCAAAAAGGTCACAACAATATTTCTGTAAGAATTATACTTATGATAATTATGTCAAAGACTAGTAAAAATACCATAAATAAGTACAAAATCTGAATTAACTCAGACTCTAATGAGTAAACATGTGAAAGAAATTACACCATTAGATTTCCCATGGTAAAATACACATATGTCATTTTTATGGCGTATCTGAAAAGTCAATAATTACTGAAGAATAAGTAATAATACCTTAAAAAACGTAGAAAACCTTATTCAACTCAGAAACCAATGAAACATCATGTAAAAGAAATTGTACAATTGGATTCTCCATAAAAGACCACACATAAAATAATTATTAAGCTATTTGCTAAAGTCAATATTTAAGGAATTAAGTGAATATATATATTCATGGTTTTTAGCTAATATCTCTTCAAATATGAAGAATAGGGAGATAAACCAAATATAAAGGCACCACGTAGTTACTGTAAGAACACAGATATGATCTTTATTTCGAAAGTTACAAACAAGGTTAAAACTTGTAAGGGATTATTGATTAAAATCAATTGAGCTGTTGGCCACTTTTGTAAGATGTGACTATGAAACTGATGATAATATTACTATTAATCAACAGTACTATGTCTGTTCTTATGAAATAGAATAATAAAGATTATTATAACCACAATTAAATAATTATAAAATTATTTCTTTCACGTATCATACACTACTAGTGACTATAACAGTGAGCAGTAATTGTCTACAAGAATCAATTACAAGAAGAATTTAATAATAAAAACTTCTTTTATTAAAATAATAAAGTTATTTTAATATATAATTATCTTTTACAAGAATAATTATAAAGATAATTCTTGAAGAAAACTATTACTAGAGAAAAACTTTAAGAATTAAAGATAAATGACTCACTAATACTCCAAAGAACTTATTGATAGATAAAAGTAGAGAAATTTGACGTGGAATTGTGGATTTAAGGGATCAAAAGGATTTATAACAGTATTACAACAATATATAGTTGGATTCTTTGATTTCACGTCTTTCTGATTGATTCTGAAACATTTAAAACACTTAAGAATAGCTGTAACTAATACTTACTTGTTGGTAATAATGATTTAATAAATTGATAAGATGATGTGGAAAAAACAGCAAGAGGAGGCCTCTTTTAAGTCAACAACAGCTCACAGAGGCGTGCCATGGAGCAAGCTGAAAAACCAGTGAGTGAGAAAACAATAAACCTTTTTGGATTATTGATTGCATCATCAGTTATCACGTAAGATTATCATAATTACTTAATTGATGCTTTTACGTGACTACCAACCCCAATATGGTTAAGAATAAAAGGAGTAACACCTGTAAATCTTCTTTTATTCTAAAATAATCATTGATTTCTCAAAGGTATCAATGTTATTGCCAATTTCATCACAAGTTGTAATTACTGTGAATTTTTGAAGATTCAGTGTTTCACGTAGAATAACCAAAAATGGACTGTGTGTAAAACTTTTAATTTTACTAGTAAAACTGTAATTATTTTTGGTTGTACCATAGATAATACAGTTCGTCTTTAGTCCTGAAAGTTTCAGAAGGATTCATTAAGAATTGTATTTTTAATGAATTTTTGAAGTTTTTACCTCATTTCTACGTAGAATTGCAAATGGCAGTGTTTTGCTGGTTGCTATGAGGTAAATCAATGAATATGGGTCCCAAAAGGGTTTTAATTACTCTTTTGGGGTTTATCCATGGAAAGTCATTATTAATTGACATGGTTACAGGAGTGTCAGTAGCTCATTACCTCCTTGGCACGTCAAAATAGCAGGTTATTTGCTATTTTCTGGTGTTTTACAGTAGTTGTAACTTGGTAACCAAGTTCCCAAAGAGTTTTGGTTTACCAATTGGGCCAAGATGAGCCATGGATCCAAGCTCTGGAGCTATCCACGCCTCTGAGGCCTCAGAAGTTGGGTACCCTGGCTCTCTTTGATGTCTTTTGTCCCCCTTGCGTATTTTTTACGTCAAAATAGTAATTTAAGCTTAAAGTGAGATATCCACTATGGGTGTACCAAAAGTCCATGTAAGAATACCATGATATTAAGTGCTCAAAACATGCATAACACTATTCTCAGTGTATATGTAACATGGGATTTCTCACTTTCCCATTATTTTGGCTAAAAATCAAGAAAAACTAAAATTTTCACGGATCTTTTATGTGGTATTAATGATGTGGTATTGAAGTATTTTCCATTTTACCACCTCAAATACTTAAATTGAGCTTATTCACTCTATGGAGCTACCCTAGGTGAATTTTTGTGTAGAATCCAAATCTGGTCTTAAATCCATGGATTTACTTACTCAATAAAAAGTTATTCATCTTTTCTGAAATTGAAAATGATGAATTTTGGATATATGCATGACTTATGAGTTGTGCATAATTCAAAATTTCTTTTTAAGAAAATTGTGGCCTATTTGGGTATGTAAAATATACCTCAAGGCTCACAACTTTGTTGTGAAAGAGGTCCAAACTCAAAAAAAAAACGGTCAAATTCTACTAGTTAATAAGTGAAGAATGATGTAATTTGTATCATGATATTCAAGGTTTAACCCCTTGAAATCATGGTTTGAAGTTTAAAATATTCAATTTTGAAAGAAAAGATGAGTTACAAGAAAAACCATCAAAAATAGAGTTTTGATGATGTAGTAAAATGCTCTTGGAAATTTAATGAGGACATGCCACACTATTAGAATCCACTCTCAGAAGAGCTGTAGCGTGTTTAATGTAAAAGTTATTAATGGTCAAAGTTTAATCTTAAATCTGATCATTTATGATCACTCACTGAAATCTTATTTTAGGTTTAAAAGTTATATAAGTGATAGAACTGGTGAATACTATTATAATATGATTAATACTAATAAAAGACAGTAATTTTAGGGTTCTGCCAATCCTATGATGTCATCAAATTTAGAGTTATAGTGATAACTCTAATTGATGGTGTCATAAGAAGATAAGATGGTTTGATCATGAGGTAATCATCACTAAACCTTGAAATACTGATAATTTCTAGTAGATACCATCAGCACAAGTCTACTGAAAGCCTACTGAATTCTAGAAGGGAGGTATGTACTATAAATAGTGCTCTTTTTACTCTGGTTTCCCCTCAGACGCATCAAAACATTTAAACAATTAAATCAAAAGGTAAAATATTTATTCTTTATATATAAATAATTTATATTATAAAAGACCAAGAATAATATTTATTAGAATCATAATTTTTGACTTGATCACTTCAATTGTTCTGCTGTTTTGCTATAATTCTCTTAAAAATCTCATTTCCATGTAAAATCAAGAAAATTTGTAACCTCTCTTATTTTCATTTTTAAATACAATTTAGATAGGTTGTATATACATTATTTGGCGTAAATTCATCCAAAATTATTATATGAAGCATTCAAAGTAGGTTATTTTCTCTTATTATAATAATTTCTCTCTATTATTACTATTAATAATTCTTCAATTAATATAAATAGTATTTATATTAATATATAACCTTAATATTGGTAATATTATTGTTATTAATTGTTTTTTATTAATAAAAAAATCTTTTTACACATTTATTATTTTTTTGTGACAATGATAAAGTGCTCTTAAATATATTAACTATCTTGTATTAATATATTTATTTATTATATCATTTTTTTATAATTTAAATTATATTATTATATTCATTTAATAATATAATGATTTTTATGTCATAATTCTAATAATTTTTTATTATTATACTTATTTTTTCTCTTATTTATTTTATAGGACATTCATAGTACAATAAGTAAAATATCAGTAATTTTTACTTATTGTTTCATAGTCAAACCTTACAGCTTGAATCATATAAAGAAATATAAAGCAATTATTGATTCATCCTATCTTTTGTATTTTACGGAAGAGTCATTTTGGCTACAAAGAAAAGTTATGTTAAGAAATTTTGATTAATGATAACTGGCTTCAAAACAAAATATTCAAGGGTAGTTTTTCAAAAATTAACCAATTACAAGCTCAAAAATTAACCAGGGTGATTAACTGTGAAGCTCAAAATATCCATCAATTTATCTACTTAGTGTCATGGTTTTTTTCATTGTCATATTTCATAAGCTCAAAAAATTTCAAATTTCAAAAACAAAAATATTTAACAAAAACTGAATCATTGAACCTAACCTTAACTCAAGGGAAATGAACAAAGCGTTTTGATGGAATCAAATAACAAACAACCATGCTAGGAACATAGCCCAATCAGCTGCTGATAAGCTAAGTTCCTCACAAATACGTACAAAATTAACCTTTCAGTAAAGTCTCAAAGAATTTTGAACATGTTTAAAAGAGTTCTCAATTTATCAATGAGAGCTATGAGTTCCCTTTTAGTCAAATCTAGGAGGAATCCAACTGAAATGGTATTTGTTAAAATGATTTCCAGCTGAAAAAAAGTGATTGATAATATCAACTTTCTTTCAAACTTCAGAGTAATTTGGCAATATGAAAAATTTAAAATTGGGAAGTAAGAAATATAGCAAGAATAAAAAATTATTCAATTATCTCTCTGAGATATTAGCTAAGTCTAATTCAAATATGCATATAGATGAGTAATAATGTCAGGGTGAGTCTATGTTGTAGCTTAAAACAGTAAACACACTCTAGAAATATGACTTTGAGATGGTAAAAGTAGATAAATAATAATAATAAATACCCTACTGTTATGAGTAAAAGTGGTGATGAATCTATTGAGGGTCTTTGTTTCATCTGTTTGATATATTCTGACTCTACAAGAAACTAAAATAACTAACACTTTTGATTATAGCAATATGATCCTAAGTGTACTACTGGTATAAGAAGGTTTTACTATGTGAGGATGCTAATTAATGATGATGAGGTCCTTTTCCAGTGAGAAAAGGCCTGCTTTTATCCCTTTTGGGGATTGTGAGGGGCTTGTCAGCTCTTCAAACATCTGAATTCTGAGCAGTTTCACTCTGGAGGTTTGATTGTGGTTCTGTACTAACAATCCTGACACCATCATAGTCAGAATTGAGGTTTTGGGACCACAAATGATCATTATAGATCAATACAGGGTCAAAAAAAGCTTTACAAGCCACTTCAGAGCTGTATGAAGTGTCCATAATAGTTGAATGACTAATATTAGTCATTCAGGGAGGGTTTAAGCTTTATACAACCATTATTTTAAGTATTAAGCCAGTACTGGTTGGTACAGGTTTGGTACAGAACAGTATTGGTCAAAAACCCTCCAACCCAGATATCTCAGTCAGTCTTTGTTATATCAAGAATAAAAGAGCATTCAATTGAAGGGCTTAATGGGTTTCTCAATTTGGTATTCTGCATGTAAATCCTTCTCAAAAATTTCAAAAGGTATAAGGGTTTCTAGTTGTTTGATGTATTTTTGTACATCAGTACATGGCTTGATAAACTTCCAAGCCAGATATCCCTGTCAATTTAGAAGATATAAGAATTTGAATGATACAGAATTGTAGGTCTTGATGAGCTCTGAAATTTTGTATACTTCACTGTACAGCTGTATGAATATATGGCAAAGATACAGGGGGTTCTTTATATTGTTGTTTTCAATAAACCTGTATTTGGCTTGTTAAACCTTTGATCCAAGATCCCCCCGCCAGTTTTTAAGGTACAGGGGTAAGGGATATCTCAAATCAACGCTCTAGCTGAGATATTCAATTTGGTTGTACTTTTTACAGTTTTGTACAAGACCTCTTGGATTTTTGAGGGGTTCTCAGTAAATAAAGGTGGTATGATGGTATCTCCTGAAGAAGTAATTATGAAGAGGAATTGATGGTCCCATTGGATAGCCCTCCTTGAGAGCTGCAATAAAAGTACCATTTTGGTGGTTTTTGCATTAAATATACACAGGCTAGATGAGATGTGAAAATAAGGGTTCTGCTTATTTGGTCTTATCTTTGACAGGGCATATCTTTCTCCTTTCTTATCCTCTTTGGGTAAGGTTGGTGTATTTATATTTGGGAAGTTTTCCTCTTTATCTCATACCTGTATTGGCTATGTTTCTCCAATACTCTTTATACCATTACTTATGGTATGTTTGATGTCATTCTGGTTGCCTGTTTTTTTCAGATAAAAAATGGATTCAGTATTAAAAACCAATTTGAAATAATTTTTAGACTAGAAGAAAAAAAGTGTGAAGAATTTGAGGATGATTAATAAATCCATTTCTCTCACGATTCTTATATTAGATTTACTTTTTTTGAAATAGTGGGACAATATTTTAGTTCCAAAAAAAATGTGTGGTTGTTTGAATTTTATGACAGTGGAATTGTTCAAAATAACTTCTTTGAGGAGTATAAGAGTATTTATAATTAGAGATTAAGCTCATTACTCAATTCTATTTCCAAAAATGAAAAGGATACTTCCTAAAGCCTTATTTAGCTTTCTGCACTAGAGGGAAGCCAAACAAACCATGTTATCAATGAAAAGAATCGGTTTGAATCAATTGAAGAATCTTATACCGTTGAAAGTTGAAATTAAAATTACCCACAAAATTAGAACAACTCTTCTCTTAATAGTGATAGATGAACTTGAAAAAGCCTGAAAAAAACGAACTCGCTGTATTTGATTTCCTGGGAAAAGAAGCTAAGCTCCAACGTTCAAGTTCAATGAACTAATTTGATTATAAGCACAAAAAAGACTGTGACATTAAAACGTATCAAAAACTTTAATGAAGAGGAATATTTATCTCATAAACTTGATGTCAACCTTTTTCAATAAGAAAATTAATTTGAAATCTTGAAATAAAACATTTCCAATAGGCACTTAAATTAAAGAATAAATCATAATTTTGTTCAGACTAAATGGATTGTGAGTCAGCTGGGAATTCTGTATAATTGGAACATGAAGAATTGAAATCGAAAATAGAGATTAAACTTAAAAAGAAGCTAGTTCACTATCATTATTCATTGGGTCAAATATGGTAAACCACAGAGTGAAATTTATGAATTAGGGGACTCAGGACTCAAGCTGATGATATTTTTCTAATATTTTATTATTATTTTCATATCCTTCTAATCAATAGCTCAAAAAGGATGATCATATTATATATTTTCTCTATATTAATTTATACCAAATATTCATTTGAAGGCTCATTGACATTGATCATTCATAAATCTTAATTGAAAAAAAACCTGTTATTTATCCATACATAGCATATATATATCTCATTTATCATTTTATTAAATGAAAGAGCGCTTTTTATAACTCAATTAAACTCATAATTTTTACATCATATTTAATTTTAAATTGGAAAATTTCCAATCTGTTTATTTATTTTAATTATTTCTTTAAGATTCTTTCTCAATTAAGTTTCATCTATTTCATTTAGTTGATTTAAATTAAAATAATTGTCAGTTTCATTTTTTTAAAATTTAATTATCTTGATCTTAATTCATTCTTTTGAATTTATCACGAATATTTAAGATTATTCTGTATATTTCTAGAATTTAATATCATAATCTGTCAGCTTTTCTAAATCTCTTATCTTTATTTGAAACACCTTAATTCAATACCTTTGTAAAACACTTTAATCATATCAAAATATTGATCATTTTTTATGTTTCTTTCATTTGTCTGAATTTGATTTTGGATTACATAGATTAAATCAAATTTCTTACTAAGCCTATCAATTGAATTGAAAGAATAACGAAAAAGAGTGTATTTTACTTGGGATTTTAATTAAAATTTAATCAAAACAAAAATAAATTAAGAAAGTAAATCAAAATAAATCTCATTTAGAAATTTTAGTTGATTTCATCAAAAAAAGAAAACCGAATAAATTGGTTTTTTTTGGATAATCCTTAATATATTTTTTCAAGAATGAAAAATAATATTATATGATGAAAAAAACTAAATTTCATTATTCTTTTTCAAGGTTTTTTTCAGAAATCATTGAAATCATGACATTATTATTATTACTCTTTTAATGAATTTAGTAAAATCCTTCCAAAAAAAGAAAAAAACCTACCTTTTTTAATTAATTACTCGGCAAATATATATATATATATCTGTAAGGCTTCACTATTAGAGAATAAGTAAAAACTCCTTGTATCTTACTTATTGTACTCTGCATGTCCTAATAATATTGAATGATAACAACTAAAGTAATGATAATAATAAGGGATTACTATAACTGTGAAACAAAATATATTATATTATTTACAAAGAATAAATGATATAATTTATATCAAGAAAATAATAAAACACAACCAATATATTAATAAGCTATTAACTAATATATCATAGCAAATCATTAATGCTACCAACAAATAATAATTTCTTATAAAATTATATTTAATAATAAATAGAAATTTATAGTTAAAGTATTACCAATAATAAATTTATGATTCAATATAAATACTATTTATAGTGATAAGAGATGATTTTATAGATATATTTACCATGAGAAAAGTGGCTACACCTGGCAGAAAGTGTTGCATTTGGAATTTGACATGGGAGATAAATTGGATAAAAGTGATATCTAGGACAGAGATTGAATTTCACAATTCAAGTTTTGGAAGAATTTCAAGCCAAATATCCCAGCTACCAAAACTCAATTGAGTTTCCTGAGTATTATTGTTTGGACAGGTTTATCAAAGCTAAGTAGATCAAAAACACATTCTAAAGGATTAATTTCATTCCCTATTTATTTTCATTTATTTATTTGTTGATATCATGTCATTAAAAAAATCCCACCTTTGTGGTCTGTATTATAGAAATATATTAAAATATTAAAGCTTAACCAAATAGGTTACAGAGAACCATAGCTAGAAAATATTAACATTTGAAACATTGTATTTTGAGATCTTTAATTGATTCAAAAATTCTCAATTACTTGAATATTTCCTGAGAATATAGATATGATGAAAGAGAAAACCTAAAATGAAATATCTTTTCTTATCAAACTCTGGATTGAGTTGTCAGGCTGAGTCTATATTGAAGTGGTAATAAGAGTATTTACAACTAGAATTATGACTGTGACACGTAGAAAATTGATTTAAAATAGGAGTTTTTGATTTAAAGGATGATTTATAATATAATTAAGGGGTTCTACTATTGAAAAATAATGGTGGTGAGCGCTATTGAGAACCCAGGGTGCAATCTTACCAGTTGGGTTACTATAATAAGAGTTACAATAATTAAATATATAATTATGCCTGTTTATTACCCAAGAGTAAAACTGTTTTTGACAGTTTACTACGTAGGGTATTCAAGAGCAGGATGAGGAAACAATTCTGGCTGTGAAAAGCCTCCTTTTTATCCTGAATTGGGGTGGAAGGGGTGCTAGGCCTTTCCACGTAGAGGAAGTGAAGATTTTTTCACTTTCTAGTACTGGCTTGTGGTTTGCAAACAGCCTGTATTGGGCTCAGATGTGGTTTTGAAACCACATCTGGGCGGTTTTCACCAATACAGGGTGAAAATTTTCATCTGGGGACCTCACAGCCTGATTCTGACGTGTATGACGCGTAGAATGCTGTACAGAAACTGTATGGGACCCCAGTATTGACTGACATATGAGGTATTGAAGTAAAAACATGCTTCTTCGTCTATTTGAAACCTCATATTCATGATTATGGGATATTATCCCATGGTAAGGCTGTATATGACAGCAGGTGGGATTTTGACCTTAAACCAGCCATACCTCTGTCAGTTTTTGAGATATCATGCTCAAAGTTGGTTCATTGGATAGCCCTGTATGAGCCCTACACAATGGTACCCAATTTGGTATGGTTATCATTAAATATGGCAAAGTTATCCCATGTACAAGGTTTTTTGTACATAGGCGTGGTTTGGGAAAAAAGCTGTATTGAGCTTGTTTGCCTCATAACTTCTGTTATAGTTGAGGTATGAAGAAGTGGATGGCACCATCTGATAGTCCTGATTCTTCTCTTTCCAAAGATACCCCACTTCAGGTATCCCACACTAAAACTGTAGAAGTTAGATGAGAGGTGAATGTTTTGTTCACCCTCATTTGGCCTGAAATCGACCATAACTCCAGTAATATTGGTGCTAGCTCAGTTTGGCTGGTACCATTGGAGAGCCCTGGCTTAGAGCTTCATTTTGAATACCCATTTGATGGGGTTAAGCCTCTCCTTCTAGATTTTAGATGAGAGGTGAAAATTAAGGTTTATGCTCAGCAATAACTTTGAGCAGGAATAACTTTGTTATTTCTTGTCCTATGGTGATGGGACTTATATTTTCAGAAAGAAGTGAGTTTCCTCTATCTTTTGATACCTTTTGAGCTAATTTGGCTCAGCTCCATGTTTTGGTGGTATCTTGGCTATACCATTGGTTTATGGTATTTTGGCTGTCATGCTTGTGCTCTGGTTTTGAGTCACAGGCTGACATACCCTCCCTCTAAAAAAGGATCATCATTGATGAGACTGTTCAGTCCTCCTAGAGGCTCTGAATCTCCTTAAATGAAGGTTCCCATCTGGTATGGCATCTTCTGCCAACCATTTGTCTTTATCTGCTGTCTGGTTCTTGAATCTGACTAGGTATTGTCTTTGGTCCTTCCCATTGAGCCTGATCTTCCTGTCCCTGATGATCTTACTCACAGGTCCAGGGGAGTCCTCCACTTCCACTATCTCTTGTGGTGTGGGGTTCTTTCTCCTGGAGGGGAATTTATCCTCCTCTGTCTGGAAGTATGGTTTGACCAAACTTACTGGAAAGACTGGATGTTTCCTGGAAAACTCCTCAGTAAGTTTGACTTCCACTGCATTTTTTCCTATCAACTTAATGATAGTAAAAGGTCCTACAAAGGAGTCCCTCATTTTTTTAGGTCCTTTGAGATTGTTGAAGTTCAGTGTAGACACTAACACCTGGTCCCCTTCCTTGAAGTCAGGTTCCATATGTGATTTGTCCCACCTCTGCTTATTGTATTCTTTTGCCTCAGCTATGCATTTGGCAGCTGTATCACAGGCCCTCTTCCACATATCATGGAAGTCTTTGGCTGTGGGGTGGATAGTCAGGAGATTTTTCTTCAAATGATCCACAGGCAATAGGGGGTTCCACCCTTTCTCCACAAGTGCAGGTGTTTTACCTGTGGTGGAGTGCTGGCTTGTATTATAAGCCAGTTGGACTGCTGGTAAGAGGGTAACCCAATCATGGGTGTATCCCTCATGGTCCTTGTATTCCATGCCATATGCACAGAATCTTCTGAGGATGTCCTCCATTGTTTGGATCATCCTTTCAGCTAGGCCATCTGTTTTTGGATGGTAAGCTGTGGAAAAAGCAAGTTTAGTACCAAGCATGTCATATAAGTTAGTCCAAAATTCAGATGTGAATTTTGGGTCCCTATCACTAATGATGATCTTAGGGACTCCACAGGTAGATATGATGTTATTCCAAAACAACAGAGCAGTATCCATGGCTGTGTCTTCTTTATGGCATGGTAGACACCTCATGCTCTTTCTGAACCTATCAACTATGATCAAACAGGCATTATAGTTTTCTTTAACTCCTGGGACAAGTCCTGTAACCCAGTCCATGTTGATGGTTTCCCATGGGTGCTTGGGTTCTTCTATGTGTTGAAGTAACCCATACTTCTTCCCATGTTTCCTATTTGCCTTTTGGCATCTTTCACAAGTGTTGATGTATTCACTCAACTCTTGTTCCCACTTGGGCCACCAAGCTGTGCTTGCTACCCTCTCTTTGGTCCTGTCTTCACTCATGTGTCCCATATAGAGGCAGTCATGGCATTCTTGTAGGATCAATGATATGTGGTCTCTGTCTACCACTGTGAGTGCACTTGTGTGCTTTTCTCTGTGGTAGAGCAGGCCATCTATAAGAAAAAACGTATTGTCCTTATAGGCCCTCAACCAGGGTTCTTCCAGCTGGGTTTCCAGTTCTGGACTCCTGTACTTTTGTTGAAGGAGTTGTAGTAGTATGCCACACTGTTTGTGTTTGGCATAAGACTTCAGTACTGCACTGAAAAATTCATTGTGCAGTTCAGAGGAACTTATTCCCAATATTGGAGTTTCTGTCTCCTCTGAATCAGTGTTTCCACTTTCAAGGGTACCACTTTCTGGTGCCCATTCAGATAATCTGAAGTTTTTCCTCCTATCTATTTCCATTAAATGGATAGGGATTTTTGCTGCAACTTCTGGGTCATAAGCTGGATTGCTTTTAACATTGTCCAGTGGCCATCTGCTGAGGCCATCTGCATTGGTATGGCTTTTACCTTCCTTGTATATGATGGTCATGTTCCCTCTATACTCCTGGATGGCTATTTGCCATCTCAGCATATGTCTATTTGTAGTCTTCATGTTTAGTAAAGACTTCAAGGCTGTGCAGTCTGTGTAGACTTCAAAAACTGCACCCTCCAAATAATAATGGAGTTTTTCTAGGGCCAAGACTAGACATAGACATTCAGTCTGGGTGGCCCCATACCTGGCTTCTGAATCTTTCAGCTGCCTTGAGATGTAGCAAATTACTCCTTCTCTTGGTTCACCATCCACAATTTGTCTTTGGTGAAGGGCTGCTCCTAGGCCTTGACTGCATGCTGCATCTATATATAACTTGAATGGTAGTTCAAAGTCAGGTAAGATGAGCACAGGTGCATTAGTGAGTTCATATTTGATCCTCTCATATGCATCCCTCCTTTCCTTGGTTATTTCAAAAACTACATCCTTTGAACATAACTTGTATAAGCTACTAGTTATGTGTGCAAAAGTTTTGATATGGTTTCTGTAGTAGCTAGCAAACCCAAGGAAGGATTGCATCTCTTTGATGCTTTTTGGTACTGGTTTTTGCAGTACTTCTGCTACTTTATTCTGGTCAATTGCCAGACTAAGACCTGAGACTTTATGTCCTAGAGCCAGTAGCTCTTGTTGGCCAAAATTACACTTTTTTAGTGAAATTTTCAGATTGATGGGTGTAAATTTACTTAGCACTCTGTCTATGTATTGTACATGGTCTTCCCATGTCTCTGAGTATATAATGATATCATCAATATATACTACCATCCAGCCTTCCATGATTTCTTCTTGAAATATGGTGCCCATCATCCTTTGGAAGTGGGCTGGTGCATTCTTGATGCCAAATGGCATTCTGGTGTACTCATATATGCCCATATGGCATATTATTCTGAGTAATTTCATGGAGTTTGGTTTAACTCCATTTTGGTGGAAGCCTTTCATACAATCCATCTTGGTTATGTATTTGGCTTTGGCCAGCTTATCCAAGGCATGAGGTATCCTTGGTATAGGGTACCTGTCTGCTTTTGTGTAGTTATTCAGGGCTCTTAAGTCTCCACACAGTCTAGACTTGCCATCATGCCAAGTGATTAGGACAGGAGTGGTGATTTCCACTATTTCATTATGTCCAATCTTCCTGATGACATCCATATCCAGGAGTTCATTGATGTGTTTTTCAATTTCTTTCCTGGTTTCCAGACTTGCTGGATATGGAGGTCTCCTCAGCATGGGTGGATAAGGCCTCTCCACATCCAGATATAGTTCTATATCATGGCCTTTGATCTTGCCTAATGGTTCTTCACCAATGGCAAATGCTGGTCTGTTCTTTCTCAGCATCTTCAGTAAACTTAGTTTTTGTTTACTGGTGAGGGTAGTGCTGAACTGTCCCTCTCTGAATTCCTTCAGAAGTTCTTCTAGTGGATCATGAGAAGATATCTGGTATATGTCAAGTGAAAAAATCTTTTCCTTGTTAGTACCAATGGTGATGTGCCTATTTTTACTGTTGTAAATGTCTATGCCATACATCCTCTGGTAATCTGTTCCCAGTAAAAGCCCTTGGATGTGGGCATCATTAAGCACTACAAACTCTGGGTTGAGTCTGATATTACCCTTCCTGTGGGGTATAATTATCTCTTTGATAATTGTCCCAATGGAAGTCATCTTCCCTGATGCACTTTCAAAGTTCTTTGCCTTAGTGGGCAAGAGCTGTTTTTCCCAGTTTGGGAAGTGGTTATCCAGATAGTTTCTGGCCACTATGGAGCAATGTGCTCCACTATCAATGATAAGTGGATTCTGAGCATTGTCAATGCAAACAGTCATTTTTGTGGCTGTCCCATGTATATATGCCATTCCTTTGGTTGGTGTAACCAGGAATGTTTATGCATCTTGTGTGTGTTTGCACAAGTTCTTGTTGGCAGTGTCCTGTGGCATGCCTTCTTCCAACTGTATGTCCTGGATTTCTAGTGGGGTTTCCTCTTGGTATTCCACTAGAAATTCCTCTCTTGGGTCTTGATCATCCTCAGATGGTTCTCTGATGGCATCACCCATGGAGTCTGAATCAGAATCCTCTGTTGGAGGTTCTTCCTCAGGGACTTTCTCTATGGCATAGACTTTTTTCTTTGCCTTTGGACAGTTGTGGGCATAGTGGTCTTTTGAACCACAATTGTGGCAAGAATTCTTCTTCTTAGTCACTTCTGCCACTCTTTCTCTGGGTTTGTCTTTAAACTCTACCCTGAGTGGTTGTTTCTCTTTGAAACTTCTGCTTCTATATAGGGTGAATTTCCCTATATTAGTCCTCTTCCTTATGTCTTGTAAGGTGTTGGCTATGTCATCTAGAGTGCAATTTTGGTTGCATCTGCATTTTACTGCATGCTCTAGTTCTCCTGGAAGTTGTGTCAGAAGTTTGTGATTCCTCATTTGGATGTTCATCTGAGGATCAATGGCTTTAAGTCTTTTAGACTGTCTAAGACACCACTCACATGGATCTTTGTCCACAGAGTATTTGTCATTCTCAAATGACATGGTCTTTTGCCATATCCAAGTTCCATTACTGTACTTTTGGATGATTTGACTCTTCCACCATGGCCAGTTTCTTCTGCCATGGACTTCCTTCATTTCTGTGTACCATATACCTGCATGACCTTTAAATGCAGTATTCAATCTAGCAGTAATCCAGTAGTCTGGTATGCTTGGTACATCAATGAAGAGTCCATTAATATAATCTATGAGTTCCATATGATCATATTCTCCTGATCCAGAGAATTTGGGCCAGTTTGAGGCCTCAGGAAGCTGTTTCAAGGCTTCCTTCTCTGAATAAGACATGCCATCTCCATCCTGGTATTGTGATGGATATCTTGCCTTATTCAACAACATGGCATCTGGTTTGATGTCATCTGGTTGATATGGATTCTCTATAGCTTGGCCTTGTGGTTGGGACTTCAAGCTATAATAGGCATTAAACAATTTGTTAATGTCTTGATCCAGACACTCCCTGTCCCTTGTGCTGTGGTGTTGTTCTTCAAAGACTATATTCAGTCTTTTGTTGGTTTCTTCAGAGGCTTTGCTCAGTTGAGCATATCCTTCTTGAAGATTCTTAACTATTTGTTCCAAGGAGGCTTGAGTTTGTCTCATCCTCTCTTGGCTAGCTTTAATTTCTGCAAACTGCTTTGCAGATTGTTCAGCATATTGGGACATTTGTAACCACAGTGTATCACTGTTGATGTTACTCTCAGATGTGACAATGTTATTCTCAGTCTGAGTAGGGGTAATGTTTCTATTACTAGGACTACTGATTCTAGAGTGGTTTACAACTACTTCTGGTTCTTGTGTACTTCTTTTACCAAATCTAACACCTTCTGGATCATGGGGTCTGACTCTTTCCTCCTCTGGTTGAAGGAGGCTTTGTTCTTGCCCTTGTTTCCCTGTCTTCTCCTGGAAACTTCCTGGAATCGTGAAGAATGGTGACTCTTGGCCACTGATCTACGGGTTTCTGAATGGTGTGAAGCCACTGGAGAGCTGATTTGGCCTGCTTCTTGTGAACCTGAAGGAATCTGAGTAGGCCCTGTCTGGGTTAACTGTTCTTCTATAGCTAGGATAGTGGCTTGATTCTCCCTTATCCTCTGTGCCCTTGCCTCCAGGAGTCTGTGCTGCCTGGTAGGATTCCAACCCTTGGTGATTACCATAAGGTCTTTGAAGTCTATCTCTTTGAGACAGATCTTCTGGCAACTTGATCCCAGTTCTGCCCAGTGAGTTGCTAGGTTGAACCTCTTGTTGTCCATGCTCCATTGAAATAAATCTTTGAGGAGTTGGTGGATCTGAAGAACTTGATCCATATCTTTCCAGTCCTCTGGTTGGAGGTTTCTGTTGAATTGGAGTGTGAATGGCAAGGTTGATATTATCTCCCTCATTGTTTTGCCATCCACCACTGTGTCCAAGGTGTCCTCTTTCAGGTCTTCTGGTTCTGGACAATCCTCCTCTGTCCTCTGGCTGGTTCCTTTGGAAGCCAAGATCTCTGAGGTATACAGGGGACATATCAGTGTTTGCAAGCAGTCAAAAACTTTATGTTCTTAGGGTATTTACCTTTGACTGTGCCTTGTACAAATTTGCTGTCTGCTGATTTGGGCAGTTTGCCTTTGGAGGTTACAACTGGGTTAATAATTGTAATCTTCCCTGTACAAGTGGTTAAGGTTGGTTTACCTTGTATTGAAGCAGAGTTTCGTGGTTTTCTACTCCTCTGAGTGGCTATTGGAGTCCACTTCTTAGCTGTGATGAGACCTTCACTGTGCCTCTTTCCTTTGCCCTTGCTGCCCTCTGGTTCTGAGGGTGTCACTGGTGGGTTGGCCTGTGACTGGGTCTCAAGTGGGTTGTAATTTTCTTCCACTGAAATCAAGGCAGGAAAAGAAGGGCTTATGTCAGTTAAGACTTCCCAAAAATGCTGGTTTTGAACGTCTAAGATTGGCCTCTGGGCTTGTATGTTACTACACTGTGCCCTGTATAATGACAGTGTAATTGAATCAACAATTCCATGTCAGAATTACAGCTTTTGGTACCCTGTCACACTGTTTGTGTGCCAGTATCCCACAGATACACTTGTGTTTTTCAAGTGTATTCTGTACAAGTGGCTTTGTATAAGTGTTATTGGGTTAACAATACACTTAACCACGCCTCCACTGATGGTTTTTCAGTAAGAGGTGTCCTTATTCAGTCAAGAATACAGGACCTATTGATGGCTTATGTCTTTTTATATACAAAACACGCCAAAAATAGCTATTTTCAGTGGGTATTAACCATGTGAATAATACTCTTACAATATGAGTATATATGAAAAAAAGGATAAAAATATATAGAATATATATTTTAATAGAGAAATTACGCCTAAAAAAGGATAAAACACTTGTTAATAAGTCATAAAAAAGAGAAAAGACTTACTTATGAGGTCCAAAAAAAAGATTTAAAACACCGCCAGGCCCCCAAAATGTCAGGCTGAGTCTATATTGAAGTGGTAATAAGAGTATTTAAAGCTAGAATTATGACTGTGACACGTAGAAAATTGATTTAAAATAGGAGTTTTTGATTTAAAGGATGATTTATAATATAATTAAGGGGTTCTACTATTGAAAAATAGTGGTGGTGAGCGCTATTGAGAACCCAGGGTGCAATCTTACCAGTTGGGTTACTATAATAAGAGTTACAATAATTAAATATATAATTATACCTGTTTATTACCCAAGAGTAAAACTGTTTTTGACAGTTTACTACGTAGGGTATTCAAGAGCAGGATGAGGAAACAATTCTGGCTGTGAAAAGCCTCCTTTTTATCCTGAAATGGGGTGGAAAGGGTGCTAGGCCTTTCCACGTAGAGGAAGTGAAGATTTTTTCACTTTCTAGTACTGGCTTGTGGTTTGCAAACAGCCTGTATAGCCTGTATTGGGCTCAGATGTGGTTTTGAAACCACACCTGGGCGGTTTTCACCAATACAGGGTGAAAATTTTCATCTGGGGACCTCACAGCCTGATTCTGACGTGTATGACGCGTAGAATGCTGTACAGAAACTGTATGGGACCCCAGTATTGACTGACATATGAGCTATTGAAGTAAAAACATGCTTCTTCGTCTATTTGAAACCTCATATTCATGATTATGGGATATTATCCCATGGTAAGGCTGTATATGACAGCAGGTGGGATTTTGACCTTAAACCAGCCATACCTCTGTCAGTTTTTGAGATATCATGCTCAAAGTTGGTTCATTGGATAGCCCTGTATGAGCCCTACACAATGGTACCCAATTTGGTATGGTTATCATTAAATATGGCAAAGTTATCCCATGTACAAGGTTTTTTGTACATAGGTGTGGTTTGGGCAAGAAGCTGTATTGAGCTTGTTTGCCTCATAACTTCTATTATAGTTGAGATATGAGGAAGTGGATGGCACCATCTGATAGCCCTGATTCTGCTCTTTCCAAAGATACCCACTTCAGGTATCCCACACTAAAACTGTAGAAGTTAGATGAGAGGTGAATGTTTTGTTCACCCTCATTTGGCCTGAAATTGACCATAACTCCAGTAATATTGGTGCTAGCTCAGTTTGGCTGGTACCATTGGAGAGCCCTGGCTTAGAGCTTCATTTTGAATACCCATCTGATGGGGTTAAGGCTCCCCTTCTAGATTTTAGATGAGAGGTGAAAATTAAGGTTTATGCTCAGCAATAACTTTGAGCAGGAATAACTTTGTTATTTCTTGTCCTATGGTGATGGGACTTATATTTTCAGAAAGAGGTGAGTTTCCTCTATCTTTTGATACCTTTTGAGCTAATTTGGCTCAGCTCCATGTTTTGGTGGTATCTTGGCTATACCATTGGTTTATGGTATTTTGGCTGTCATGCTTGTGCTCTGGTTTTGAGTCACAGGCTGACATGAGTGGAACATGATAAGCCTGTTTCCCTCCTCTTCTTATACTAAAATTATTTATTTCAAATTTGAGACAGAACCTCAATATTAATTACAAAACCTATATTTCAAGGAGGTATTTGAAAAATAAAGTACATGTTAAGCAGATATTACCAGTATTGTATCCTTCAAAACTCTGTACAGGGATTTTTTTCACCTATAATTAGAGTATGTGATAATTTTCTACCTTACTTTTTTTTGAAAAATATTTGCATGAGTTCATCCCAAGTTGTAAATTGAGGATAACTTTTTCTTTCACTAAATATCTATGGAATACACAGCTCATAGTTAACTTCATTTTCCTCTAAAAACAGTTTTTTATATTTATGTACAATAAGATGTTTTTTTCTAATAACAATTACTCTATCAGTTTGTATATCTCTGTTGAAAAATTGATTTCTTAGAAACAATAATCTTGATTTAGCTCATATTAGAAACTTTCAAATCCAAATATAATCTTCTAGACATTGTTTATTTCTTGAAATATAACTTTTCAGAAATTCGGGGGAGATGCTATATCAAGATATAAGATACAGCTACAGCCCATAATACTTCTATACTTCATATTAATCCAATGAAATCATATGGGCTATATTGAAGTGAATTTGAGCTTAACTTATTGATATGTTTAAGCTTATCTCTGATCATTTTTTGTTTTGAAATATGTCCTCAAACTCATTTTTCATTTTTCTTATCTCTGAATTATAATTTTTATATTTCATAGGCATTGATTTTCTTTTTTTTCTGATGCAGGCTTAATAGATTCTGTAATAATTAGAATTTATTGAGAGTCCTCAATTTGTTAATAAATGAAGAGTTTTTGTTTCATTCAATGGTTTTCTAGCCCTAATCATTTCAAAGTAATTCTTCAATTTATACAGTTTACAACAGTTAAAAGCTTAAATTAATAAAAAGGATTGAGAAATGAAATTTATAAGTTCTTTAGGTTTAATTTTTCTTAAATTTATAAGGGTTAACTCTTTAAATTCTTTTCAAAAATTATTTTGAATAGGATATGAATATTGGATAGAAATTGGAAATAGCTAAAGGATAATTATTTTGAATAAGTAAATTAATGATCTAATTTTTTTAAATTAATGATATCCATGTTACTTTAAAATGAAATGATTTGAATAAATATTTTATCTTACCAAATCTACTTCTTGAGTGTCATTCATCAAGAATATTAGAGCTCTGTTAGATTTAATTCATGATGAGAAATATATTAAAACTGTTGAGTATAGCAAAGCTGTACCCAAGAATAATTCCCAAAGTGAAATAATTAGAATTATATATTAATCTCATTTTCATATTTTTAAAAAGAAATAAAAATAGGTTTCATTTTTTTGTTTTCTGTTATTTATATTGATTCATACACTCTAAGATTCGTTCAATTTATATTTTTCAAGTGAGGCAACACATAAATAAACTTGAAATTTTTCAGAAGGAATATTGAAGTGATGAAAATGTTACTTCAGAGCCATATCCAGCCAGATTCAGAGAATAGTCAAAATTACATCTCAACTTTATCTATTTCATTTTTGAGAATTTCATAAGGTATTTACTCAGATTTTGAATTTTTTTTGTATGGTACTTTGTTAACATTGTCCCATAAGAAATATTCAAACTCACACTTAAAATAACTTTCATACAGTTTTTTAATCATCAGCTTTTGTAAAATTAAATCCAGTCAAAATTTGCAAACTTTATCTTTCAAAATGATAAGATTGGCTTAAAGATCTGAAGAATTATTATGAAGCTCTCAATTCAAGGCTTGACTTGATTCAAAAAAAACCACAGTGATATAAAGTTTCTGGAAGACTATTTGGATCAAAACTTAAACAGGTATATTCAGATATCTCTGAGATATGCAATGATTTTGTCCTCATCTCTTAAGATCCAACATTATATTAAAATTTGAAATTAAGGTGATAATTAAGGTATTTAACCTATAGATTTCCTATCATTCCTTACCCCTTTTGATTCTAAATTGAACATTTTCTCTCTTTCTTACTTATAGTGAAAATTGAAAACAAAAAAAACACAAAAAAAGAATCAAAACCCTTTTTCTTGAAAGTTTAAAATCAGAGAATAAATTGAACTCACAAAATTAATGATAAAAAACAACCATGGAAAATGAGCTGTATCTTTCTATAACCTAAGTTGAAATTATTTTTCCATTCTTTTCTAATAAAATCACTAGAAAAACTCTTTTTTTTCTAATACAAACTGTTTTTTATTTAAGGTAGTTCACTCTGTTAATTTGGTTATCAATTTTTCATGAAGCTCAATTCATTTGATGATATCACTGTTTTTTGTTTTTGCAGTTGTATCAGTTCTCTTTAGTCTTTCAAAATTTACAAATTGTGACATTTTTATAAATTTTTGTTTTATACTTTAATACTGAGGATTACATCGGCGGGCTCTTCAATTCCTCCTTCATTGAGAATGATTAGCAATTTTACACTTTTTCTCCCTTTAATCCTGCATTCTTAATATTAATCAAAATTCTCAATACTTTTTCAGTTTCCGGATTCACCTTAAAGACCCCACTACTTTCTTTTTGAATAAAAAAACAATTCAAAAGAGCAAAAATACGACATGTTTTCTATTTGAAAAAGAGATATTCAAGATTTCCTCATATGAAAACTTGATAAGATTCAATAATGATGACATAAATTAGAAACAGAAACGGGAATCATAATAATCATGATATTGAGAGAATCCTGAACAATCAATGAGATATTTTATATTGTTTGTACTTTTTTATTTCTGAATAATTCCATTCATGAAAAGTGTTTTGATTATTCCTTTCATTTATGTTGAATTTTGAGAGAACTGATCATATAAAAAAGGAAAATTATTTCTATCCTTAAGATGAGAATTACAATAATGGGAGGAGTTTTTACAAGACACATTTTGAAGAAACATATGAATTCATATTACTATATGTCAAAAATAGACAGGTATTTAAGGAAAATAAGGGTTGCATTTATTTTAGGAACTCAATTTTACTTGTGAAGGCCTTTAAAAGAAAAAGAAAATATTCAAATTAAGAAAATATATGTAGGTTACAATTATTATATCATACAATATCTACATGAAGATGAAGATAAAATGCAAAGTGTTTTTCATCAATCAAAATTTCTTGAAATATCTCATATCATGAATATATGTGTATTGTACAGAATCAAAAAAAAAATCTTGAGAATTCCTTGATATTCTAGTGGCTTGGAAGGACCTGGAATCTCAATGAACATTAGAATCATGATTACAACCGAATTCAGAGGAGGGATCAAATCTCATGCTATTCTGTGTCCAAGCTAGATTTCAAATGAAACACCTGCTGTCATGTGCGGCAAATTTGCTCATGGTGATTGAGAGAGAAATATTATATTAAGATGAAAATGACTGAGGTTTAACACTTGATATAAGATATTTCAATTTCTTTACACCTAAAGAAGTAATCTCAACTTATTTGGAATGTAGTTGAAATAAAAAATTGAAATAAACACTATTTTTATCATTTTACAAAAATTTCACAAAAGATACTAAATTATTAACATAATCACAAAATGTTGAGTGATTATTACAATTTATTACTTTCATATTTTCAAATATAAAATTTATATTCAAAAGAAGAAAGTTAATTAAATTTTTATTTAATAATTCATTGGATTTGATGTGTCTGAGGAGAAGCAGGGGAAGAAGGGGTTTTATATAGTAAATAATTCTCCTTATAGTGGCAAAATAGCCCATAAAAGACGCGTAATGACGCTATTAACAGGAAATTATCATTAATTGAAGGATTATTGATGATTACATTGTGACTCAACGTTTTTGTCTCATTGTTCCCCCATCTCTTAAAGTTATCAGTATAACTTTAGCTTTCTGGCATCATAAGCTTGTAAAATGATTTAATTTTGTGGATTAAAGTAGTTTAAATCATAGGATACCAATATCTTCCAGCTTTATCTCCTATTTGACTGTCAAATGTACATTAAGATCACAGTTAAAGAGCAAAAAGGATCCTTTTCAATATTTAACTTGAATAATTAATAACTTATAAGTTTTTCACAAAACCAAAATTCAGAGAAAGAAATTCTAATGTATTTTAATTCCTTCATCAATATTCCAAGAGGATTTCATTGAATAAAAAAAAATATATTTTTGATGATTTTTCTTGTAATTAATCTTTTCTGTCAAAATTTCCAATTTTAGACTTTGAACCATGATTTCATGGGGTTATACCTTGAACATATAAATGAAAATTATTTCATCCTTCAGGTATGAGGTATTAGAATCTGAATATACACTTTGTTTTTAAGTTTTTGACTACTTCTGGATGTAAGTGGTCAACTGGTATTTCTGTTTTTGGTCAATTTTTCCTTATTATTCATAGATTTCTTCAAAGTGTTCCAACTAAATCTGATAAATGTAGTATTAATGCTATTTTGTGGGGAATTTGATTTTTGATCATTTATTTACCAAGAGTATTTCAAATAATATGAGCTAACAACCCTCAACATATGCCCTGATCATAAAAATGCATATATCCAGGTATTAGGCTTATATATATGACATTAAGGTGTCATATATGTACCTTTTCATGGGGAATCTATTTTTGAAATGTATCTCAGATTTTTATTCATTGGTATCTGATAAATTAAAGTGCTTATGCCATGTTACAGAATTTCTACTTATTTTAATGGGTCTTCAAGGATTCAGTTTTAATTACTATTGTTAAAATAATTTTCCTAATTTTGTTTATCACCTTTCTGAATATGTGGTCATTTCTCATGGGCTCTCACATTTCCTACCTCAAAAAGGAATTTTACTGCAATCTGATAGAGCTGATAATGTATCATCCACTTTCCTCAATCTTCAATAGACACTTTTAGTCTTGAAGTTCAATAATGCTCAGATTTGTTTCTCATTTTGGTCTTATTTCATTTATGAACCTTCTTAACAGTTTCTCAGTATTATTAATATCCTTTTCAAGTAGCCATTAATCTTGTTTGGTTGGTTTTCTATGACTTACAAGATATTATCTTCAAGGACTTTTACTATTTTCTCCTCTTCTTGTTCTTCTAGAGGGGAAATTCCAAGTGGTGGTCTATTTCTTAGGGAAAATAATTCTTTATCACTTGAACTGTAAGGTTTTCTTGAGCTTACAGGAAATTTTGGTTGTTTATTCATCAGATCACCTTTTAATTATAGCTGCACAGAATTAGGGCCATGTGAGGATTTTAGCATAAAGCTTTCTGAAAAGGAATCTTTCAATTCCTTTAGCCCTTTAACATTATTAAAATCTAATGTTGATACTAGGACCAGGTCATCTATTACATTTGTCCAACTGTTTTTTGCATATCTAAAAGAATCTCTCATGAATTTGTTTGTATGATTTCTTGCTTTGTCAAGAATTATTTCAAAGCTTGTTACTGTTGGGTTAATATAAATTAAATTCCTGTTTTAGAGTGTCATATGGTAGTATTTGAGTCAAACTGTTTTCCAATTGATGAGTAAATTTACTTTCTATATGCTGGTTCAAGATCTGGTGTTAGGGTAATCCAACCATTGGTCAAACAATCATAGTCTTTTAAAAGAAATTGGCCTTTAGGGCCTTGATGGTAGGATAGCCATGCTTGCTTTCAGACAAATGATTTGAGGTGTTGGTCAAAGGTGAAGAATGTGAATGGGCCCAGGTAGGATGTCTATTCTTTATTTTGACAGATTTCAGCATTGGAGGAAAATTGTATAGTTGAGGAATATGGTGTGTGGTTGGATTGGGCTGTTTAAAATAAGTTTGGAGCTTCAATGTTGGCATACAATTGGAAAGCAGTATGAATTGGTAGTTTAGACAATGCAAGTCTATTATGACATGTTTCCAACCATTGCTACACCATAAAATTTCAAGACAGAGAGACATAATAATATAAAGAAATGGACAAGTAAACAGATGCAACACGATGTCAGTGGAAGTATGGATAAAAGAAGAGAAACAGTTCTGTGGGAACTCCTTTTTGTGTGGTATGAAATAAGTCAGTACCGTGAGGGAGGAATTACTGATGAGTCTGTTTTGAATTTCATAATTTTCCAATAACCATGGGCTCTAAGGTGTATTAGCTGCCCCTCTAAATGGTACTGAACATTCAGCCTACATAGAATCACAGAATAAAATAAGATTTGTGGCTTTAACACATAGAGAAGATATATTGGCAGTCTCTAAATCAAATCAGTCAATATTACTAAAGTCAAACATTTGATTTAAAACTAAATTTTTGATCAAATAAAGACTAAAGTATTCTGTTGTTTTAATAAGACTGATAAGAATATATTATGTTTTATGATTTTATTTTGATTATAATGATTGTTTTGAATATTAATACTAATAATAAAAGTACTGAATTTGATTCTGTTGATATTTCTTTAATAATTTTCAATACTGACTTTATATCACTACTTCTTTTCTTTTAATAAGACTAACCTTCTGAGAAAAGCAACTAAGCTTTAACTATGGTTATACTACTATTTTTAAATAATACTAAGATACTAAGCAAGGCTGCTGAGCTTTTCACTATATTTATAGTACTATTCTTCAACAATACTAAGCTACAGAGCAATGCTACTGAGCATTTCACAACTAAAGCACTACTACTACTCTAGAGATCTTGCTAGTTCAGGGATGATTCTGAACCTGGATAGTGGGAACTTGTTACCTGATTCTTGGAAAAATGAGGGAGATAGGACCTGTATTTATACCTTTTGGGCCTCCCTAGAGCTTCTTAAAACAGGGTACTTAGAAAAAATAATAGTCAAGAGGTTTTAGCTGGTGAGATGTGTAGTTTTGGTGTAGCAATATGACACATGCACCAAGTTCTGACCAATGAGATTGTGTTGTCACATCAATTGGTAATTATAGGTACACACCTGAAATTAACTTGAGTTCTGACCAATCACATGGTGTTATTCTTTTGATGGACTTTGGACATGAGTTCTGACCAATGATATTAATTTATCACATCAATTTGTAACTATAGGTATGTACCATGAATGAATTTGATTTCTGATACGTTTTAAATGATTTTTGGTTTGTATTTGAAAGGATTAGTCAGCTGATGTTAAATTTCTGTCCATTTAGATATCCAGATTATGGGTAAGGCTAAACAAAAATTTAAAAAAATATTGTCTGTTTTTGTCCAAAAAAATTTAGTCTTCTTGAAACTTCCACAAAAAAGAATTTTTAAATTTTATTTTATGTGTCTTGAACCAGCTACATGACCAATTCAGAGGTGAACAGCTCCTCCCTTTCAATCACAGCAGGGATCTAGCTGAGCCCGTGCCTGAGGCATTGCGCCAACCCTGCAGCTGGTGTTGCTGTTGCTGCTGGGGTCACTTGACACTGCAGGTGGTTCTGTGCCCCCAAAAATAAATTAAAAATAAAATGAAAAGAAATAAAAATTGAACAATAATTAAATCAAAGGAAAATAAAATTAAACTAAAATAAGTTAAAAAAGGAAAATTCAATTAAAATAAGATAGAAATCAAAATAAAAGAGAATTAATTTCTTTACTTTAAAAATACATTTTAAAAGACACTTAACAACTTATTTTGATCAAGAATATATCAATAAATAATTTATTCATTGGAATTAAAGTATCACATGTATATGAAATTAAAGGAGAGCTTCAAAACTAGTGCATTTATCAACAATACATAATATGTCATACAATTTGTTAAAAATAAATTAATAAATGGATTTCCTCTTAAAAATTCATTCAACCATGAGCTAAAAAAATGCATTACTTATTAAAAATAAATTAAATTGCTTTTGAATTAAGATTAAACATAAACCAAATAAATGTAACTTATTTGTAAATATATATATTTTGTATAAAAAAATATACCTTTGAAAGAAAATAAACTCAAAAAATCCTCATTATTTCTTAATTTATATTATCTAATTTTGATGAATTTTTTCACCCACTTTTTACTATTAAAGATTTTTTTTCTATCAGGTGAGAATCTGCACAAGGCAATTCTTACAGACTTTTGTATTATCACATATAAAGTTTTAAATAAAAATAAAAAGATGTTAAATATTAATCATTCATAGGACCTTGTAATTTAGTAGGCATATTTAATTGAACTCAGCAGATGTTCTCTCAATTTTTAATTTTATATTTTTTTTTCATTTTTTGAGGTTTTTATTTTTACTAATTCTTAAACATTCAATTTCATTAAATTAGGTACTTTTCTTTTTTCAATGGGGAGTACAAACAGATAATTCAAAAGAAATCAAAAAACAATTTGAATATGGTAAATTGAATTCCAAAGTTAGTATACCAAGCTTGATAGTAAGCAATTATTATTTTTCATTTAAAAAAACAACATGTATGACAAACAAAATTTATGAGGTTGGCATGAATTGCACCAACCTTATTCCAGTCCTTCTTCTTCTTCTGGAATCAACAGAACCTGCGGCTAAAGCATCACACCTTTAACTCAAAAATAAAAAAATTAGTTTTTTTAAAAAAAACTGTATGCAATTGAATTTTTGGCTTAGAAAAATGAACTCAGTTCATGATTAAAAGAACAATGAGTTTTTTCATGAAGAAAACAACACTTGAGTATTTTTCTATAAAAAAAACCAATTATGTAAAAAGAATGATTGAAGAAATATAAAAACAAATAAATCCAAACATAAACATAAATAAAATTACAAAATTAAAATGAAAAAGTAACAGATCACAAGCAATATTAGTTTATCATTTTTTAATTCTTTTCAGTTATTTTTTATTACTGTATTAGTATCTCAATTTTATTTTTATAATTAAATTCTGAACAAATCTCAAAGCAATTCAGAGTCAGCTGGCACCAGCGCACGACTATGGTAACCCCACAGCTGACGCCACAGCCTATGTGTGTGTTTGGTGCGACCCCCTGGATGCAGCCTCAGCTAAATCCCCACTTTGAACTGAGACAGAAAGGTTTTCTTTTTCTTTTTTAGTCCAGAATAGTAACTGTGTCTGTAGCACTAACTTCTTTCCAGCTTTCTATTTATCTTCAAAACTATTGGATATATTGCATTCTTATTTTTTTTCTGATAAGCTTGAAACTGATACTAATGGTATTAAATAGTGCAGTGTAAAAAATAAAAAAAGGGGAGACCCATTTACAAGTACAAATATGACTCCATCACATAGACAAATGAAAAAAGGGGAGGGACCATTTCTGCAGCGTCCTAAACAAATATCCCATTCATCAGAAGCCAGAAATCTGGCTCAAATAATTAAAATGAAATACATTAATAATCATGCCAAAAAAAACCTTACCAATTGAGTGAGCCACCTTGGCTACAATCTATACTGCCATTGCCAATTGAAAAAAAAGCAATATAAACATTAGTTTTTTAAAAGAAAGAAGAAAAAATATAGAAATAAAAAGAAGAAACAGCTTACATAGTAACAGGCCCTATTGGTGAGGATATATAAAGAAACACCACTCTTCGTTTTTGGAGGGTGGCTGAATAAAATTCAATTAAAAAAATAATAAAAATAAAATATGATGATATTTTTAAATTAATTTATTTTTTTCAAATAAAAAAGGAAGAAAATACCAACAGTTGATCAATAATAAAATAAAATAAAACTGTAAAAATAAAGAGAAGGAAATGACACACATAACACACACAAAAATTGGGAACTAGATAAAGTGGAACACCACTCTTTATTTGTGAAGAGTGGCCAAAGAAATCAAATCAAATATATATATATATAATTAAATAATTTGGTTTAAAAAAACAAATAAATAAATGAAAATATTATTAATATATATATATATAATAAAAAAAGAACAGAGAAAAGAATACAATGACAACAAAGAAATAAAAACCATGGGTGGCATTGGGGACCAAAATACAGGTCAGCTGTGCAACCGCAGAGCTGAATGCCTATTCAAGACTCAAAATTCCTCATGACTTCTTTGGTATTAATATTTTCAGCTTAATTGAAAAATTCAAATTATATCAAAAATTAATTTTAAAAAAATAATATAAAATAAAATAATAATTTAAAATAAAAAAAACTTGAAATAAATTAAAATTGAATTAAAAAAGGAATTAAAATAATTAAAAAAATTATTTAAAAAACAGAAAAAATGTAAATTAAAATTTAAAAATGAAAAAAATGAAAGATAAATAATATATTAAATAAATAAAAAACATATAATTAGAATAAATCAAATTAATTAAATAAAAAATCATACATATATATATATATATATATATATACAACGTAATATTGAATTAATTCAATTCAATTTGATTGAATGAGTTTATATCAATTACCCAAAAATAGTGATTAGAACTATAATAAAATAAATTAGTTTTAATTTTTTAATAATAATATAAAAAATCTCTTACTGGACCAATTAAGAAATAAAAATATTTTGATATTTTTCTTATTAAAGGGAGAGGGATTGGAACCATTCTAGCTCCTAACACTTTAATAATCAATAATATCAGCTAAAAAGAGAAAAAGAAAACAACCCACAGAAAAACACAAAATTCCAAAAAAGAGGTCCTTGACAAGACTTCAAACTGTCCAAATCATATTTTTTCACATATATTCATCAAGGAACAGAATTTGAAGACCTGGTTCTGGAGATGACCTTAAACTGGACTAAAAAAACCTTTTTAATCAAATTTCATCAGAGACAATGAGGATTCCAGAATTGGTCGTGAGTAGGACCTTTAACTGCATCATCAAGATTTTTGGACCTCATTATTCATCTCAACAATTAAATTTTGTTCATTTTACAACCTTTACCAGTAAAATTACTTCAAAGAAACAAAAAACAACAACATCCTCAAGTAAAAGAAAGAAATATAATGAAAATAACAAATAAAAATCAGTTTTCATATAAAAAAGAAGAAGAAAAGAATTTCTCTCAATATCAAACCATAAGGGGTGGTACCTTGTTCCTTATCAGCACTGCTTGTGATTTTAAGCTTGGGGGGAATAGTTGGAAGTTATTACGTCACTTCACAATTTATTTTGCATACTGTATGACTAGAGTACAGTTGATCAGAATGAGAATGATAATATATATAGTACTATATATATAAGGAAGAATAAGAAGAAATAAATTGAAAAAATTTGAAAACAAACCAGCAAGTTAAGATATAAGGACATTGAAAAAATTATGAATATCTTTGATGCCAAAACCAATTATGAAGTAATGAAGCAAAAAAAATTATAAAGAATTTTAATAAGGAAACACAACAGAATATCATGGAACTTGCAGTTTTTTTCTTCATAATAACCTCTCCCTCAATATCACATCAAGCTCATAATTACCATCATAAGAAAACAACACTGGGACTATCTCTATCATGGATTACTCATAATAATTTACTCAACATAAAGAAATCGTTTCACTCAAACAACAAAAAAAACTCAAAATAGGGTATCTGTCCCTTAATCCTCACTGGAAATGGTGGGGACAAATTAAAATAGAGGGGGATGTGGTATACATGTACCAGTTTGGATTAATGGAAACACTAAGCAGGAATATTTTTCCATTTCCCTTAGGCCTTTCCCAAGATATTAGAGTATTAATTCCTTTTCAAAAGAAATTATAAGAACTAACACCATTCAAACCCACTCAATACCTTTTACTAATATATGAACTTGCCAATTATGAGGTGATACCCTAATGCACCACCCAGATGAAATTAACCTTTGAGGGATTGGTTGACCTAAAAGAATTATTTTGTTATATATATTTTGATTTCTGAATTTTTTACTTCAATTTTCTTTGCATATTGTTGGTAGTAAAAATAAAGAAACATATACTACAGCACAGAGGGACCTATTACAATTAGTATGTATGAAATTAAACTTAAGGGAAGAGGTTTAGCATAATGGGGGTCATAAATATTAATTGAAAGTTCATTTATATATCAAAAAGCTAGAACTGGGTTTTTAGATGAAAATTAGTCTTTCTATTGATTTTGAGAAGGAACTAATATTCACTTTAGAGGGTTAAAGATAGGAGAATTGTTTAATTCTGCCTTAAAAATCAATTGATGTCAATAGGATGGGTGTATCACTTTCACAAATCAACCTTTGAGCATTAGAACAGGAAGTGAATTAAAGTTAATACAAATTGAAAGAGAGAGATGGAAAAATGGTGTGAAAGGTGAAGGAGGATTGGCTAGGAGAAATGTAAAGCGGATGATTACAGCTATGAAATGTACAAGTGCAGTTACAGGAACATACTCTGTCACAGTAAAATTACAGTTCTCTGTAAAGTAAAAGTGTAAAATTTATAGTTTGGGTTTACAAGATACCCGAATTAAATGAATTGGTAATCAAATGAATTAGTATTACTAATCCTGGAAGTAGTTAAGGAGTATTAGTAGACAGGGTGCAGGACTTGAATACAGATGGAAGGAGTTAAGGAAAAAAATCAATAGGCTTATCAATTAATTGAATGAAGATTAGTAATAATGGGGGGAAAGCACCCTAGTATGGAAGGAGATAGAGATCAATTCAAATATAGTGACCAGGGCTTCCAACTAGAAACATCATCCCCATCAAAACAAATTAACTTTACGCACAATTTCCTCATAAATGCCAAGAAATAAACTAAGATATAGCTCATATAATAGAAAATCAAGACTAATACTGTATTTCCTCACAATTTGAAACTCAAAGAAAATATAGGTCATATGATAAAGAATCAAGACTAAAATCTTATTTTCCCCACAAGACTCAATTAAAACACATCACATGATAAAAACTCAAGTTTAGGACCAGAAATATTCAACTGGTAATATCATCACTATGGAAACAAATTAACTTTCCCCACAACTTCCCCTTAAATGCCAAGAAATTGACTCAAACACAGGTCATCTGATTCAATAAAACTTTATTTTCCCCACAATTTCTTAAATAACCCAGGCTGTATTGCACAGACCCACTCAAAACTAAACACAGCCTGGAAGAACCTGAAAAATTTTAAGTCCCCTGTTTTTGACACTCCCATGAAGGCCCCAAAAAGTATAAATAGAGGTCCCCTCCCCCCTCAATTATTTTTTCCTCGTGCCCTAGATTGCCTCTCATCACAAAAGCTTAACTTCTTAATATTTTTATCTGAGAGAAATGCCCTCCATCCATCCGCATTATCCAAATCTTTAGGAATACTCAGTAGCTAAACTCAAAAGTAAATTTATCCCATCCCCATTGCTAAACTTTTTCAGTATCACTGTCTGAGTGATTTATAATTAATAGTAGCTAACAGTTGGTCTCCTTCAATTCATAAAATCAGCTTTTTGACTATCTCCATCCCCTTATTGCTCAGTAGCTAATCTCAGAAGCACTTCCTGAGTGTTTTTTATAATTAATATCAGATAAAAGGCTGTTTACTTTGATTCATAAACTAAACTCATTGAATATCCCATTGGTATTATTATCCCATTTCCAATCTTCTCAGTGGCACTGTTTGAGTGATATAAAATTTATATTAGTTAGATTTAGGTCTACATTAATTCATAAACTCATTTCATTGACCACCTCCTTTCCTAAATCTTCTCAATAGCTAAGCTCAGAAGCATTGTCTGGTGTTTTATAGATAATAGTAGTTAACAGTTGGTATACATGATTTTGTAAATCCATCTCATAGACAAGGTTCTTTACTATTTGGAAAAGCTCAGTATTAAATTGAACCATAGTATTGTCTGTTATCCCAAGTTATCACCATAAAATTATTAAACCCTCAAAAAAATAGTAGGAGTATTTTTTACTATTAGTTATCATAGTATCAATTGTTTTATCATCAAAATTGAAAATTCCTCAAGGTGTTACTGTTTTCACTAAATGAATTGAAAATTCTTTTCTCAAGTTTCATATCTTTGTTTATTTTTGTTAAGGTTTACGAAACCAATCTTTCCAGATAAAACAAAGCCTGATAGTGTCTGCTGAGTATAATTTTCTGATCCAGCCACCATCAAATAAATTAAAGTTATTGTGGAACTCAAGTCAATATAATTCAGAGTTATTTGGAAGGGCAGTCTAGAGTATTCTAGCACACAAGTAGAGAAAGGGTTACAAGCTTGAACAGTAATTCAAAGCTTTTTTCTCATAATTTCCCCTTCCAGGTACTTCCTCATTTAACCCACACAAGAGGAGTTCCCACAATATAAGTCTCTCATTTATTTGGCTTAAACTTAAATTATCACTCTCAATATTATTACAAAATCTTTAATTACCATCAGAAATATGCCTTTTTGCATGATTTATAGCGATATACAGATCTGGAATTTCATCCAAAATCTCAGTGATCATTTCTTAGATGTTAGTCTAGCTTCCTATCTCTTTTTCATTTCCATCATAGTCTTGGATATCTGAAACACATTTTACATAGCATCTTGTTGAATATTTGGCATTATGTAGCCTTGGATGTATGTTTTTATTTCTGATGCCTTTCCCTTTGCCTTGTTCTGAGCTTTTGGATGCTTTTTTAAATTGAAATTTCTTCTTCTGGCCACTGATGTTTATTTTGGCACTTATTTGGTGGTTGAGGGTTGTTTTTCCTCCATTATCCTGTTAAAAGCATCATTTTCTTATTTTCCATCAATGGATGCCACCAATTGAGTAACTTGCAAGTATTGGGATGGCCCAGAAACATTCTCACAGTCAGTTAAGAGTTCATGCAGTTCTTTTAGAGGTCTGTTAGAATTTTATACTCTTTGTTCTGAAGTGAATTTCTGTATGCCTTCTGGCTGGCTTTTTATGTGTCCAGTGAGGCAACTTGTGGAGGTGTTAGCTCTATTTGAAGGTCAAAAAGTGGTATCAGCTTCACAATGGCATAATTACTGGCTTAGATTTTATTTACTGACCCTTTCCCTTCTGTAGCTAATTTGCTTCTGCCCTAATCAGGTCTATAACCTTTCTGGAAGCTTCTTGAGGGGTTATGTCTGGCTCCTGATCTGGTTTAAGGCATAATTATGATTAAAAGAGGTTCAAAATACTAATCTTATGCTAAAAACTTACTATTGGCCTGATCCTTTGGTCTTTTTAGAGTGTTACTAATATCCAAATGAATTCATTCAGAAGAAATTGGCTCTGGTTAATTATTCTGAGCTATAATAACTGTACTATTTTGGTCATAATTGACAGTACTGGCTGAAATAATGCTAGTGACTGTTGACTCTCTTTCAATATTTACTTGTCTTAGAAATTTGTCATATACTAAATTTCATTAATAAAACAATTATTTTAAGCTTAAAAATGGATTTGTTAAAAGGAAATGAAAATAAATACTTGCTTCTAATATTACAAAAAAGGATTTTTTTATGTATTTTCTATGTAATGTTAATTTTTTTAATATAAAAAAAAGATTAAAAAACATGGCTGGGCCCTCAAATGAAAGTGGTGGATATGAAACTCTTATTGAACATCAAGTACCTTTCCTGTCACTAAAACCTCTTTCAACATTCAATTGAGAAAAAATAGTAATTTTAAGAGTTTTAAGAGAAAAAAACATCAAAAGTATTCTTTTAACTTTGTTACAAACAATCACCATGAGCAAATCTGCAACACCTGAAAGCAGGTGTTATATTTGGAAATCAGCTTGGACCCATGCTAGAAGGAGCTGGGACCCTTCCTGTGAACTAGTTTGGACCCAGGATTTTAATTTTTCCAAGAATTCTAAGTTCTTTGAAGCTACTGGAATATTACAGAACTTACAAGATTTTATTCCTTTTTTCAAGTGGATGGAGTAAGTATATAGTATATTATATCAAAACTGTTTCCATTTATATTTTAATATTTGAAATGATATTCTTCAAGATGAGAAATTAGATCTAAAACTTTATCTTCAATTTCAACACTTCTAGTTTTCTTTAATGCCGAAAACATTAAATACCAGCTTTAACAATGAATAAAAAGAATCCTTGCCTTTATTTGTAAATCATTATTAATTTGTAGCAATATTAACTCTTATTCCTTCTTCAAAAACTGGCTCACAAATGCTAAAATCACCTGTTTTTAACTGAAGCATCTTTCAAAGAAACTTGATTTACAAAAACATTTGTTTCTTATATTTTTCAATCTCTACAGCCTCATAAGTACCAGGTAAAAAGGCTTTGAATTTTTTTAATAAACTATTTTCCCCAAAAAGAGAAAAATCCTATATGTTTTTTATTCATTGATTATAATTCCTAGAACTTGAGTTTTATTCTTATTTTTTTGAGTCTCTCATTCCTTTTTTAATATCAGGAAGATTTTTCAATCTTTATTACTAACACCAACATTCAAATTTCTCAAAGATGAAATATCTTATTATGTCTTTTTTGAAGGGTTTATTTCTCAAATCAACAGAGAAATAGCCGGCTCTATGCAATACAGCCCCCTATACTGAAATTCATTCATAAATTGCAGAAAAATTACAGTACACGGACTGTAATAGCAGGTACTGTAAAACCTTTTGATGATCATTGACAATATTACATGATAAGTCCTTACAGGTCCTGTACTGTAAGAAAACTGACAAATGTATATATTTCTACAGTAGCAAGGCTTGTAAAAGGCCTTCTCCTTGAATTTTAATTGAAAAACATAACATAAAGTTAAATCAAAGAAAGCTTACAAATATAAGAATGAACTCAGTAAGATTTGGAGAAAAGAAAAAACAAAAAGTAATGAGAACAATATTTCCCCATAAAACATGGATAATAAAACTCAAAGTGAAATAAAAAAATAAAAAATATTTTAGGGTATTAGAAAGGAAGTACTTTCCACTTCTTCTCAAAAAGATATAAAAAATCTTAATTTGAATAATGAGATAAAATTTAGAGCACCCCTAATAAAGTTTTTTAGCCTTAATTTTTTTGAGGTAGCTCTGTCATTTGCATGAATTATTTGTTTAAATACACTTTTTGAGAATTTCTCATTGGTTTTTGTGTTTATGTTTCCTCTTCCAACACCATATTAAAGAATATTAATGCGTCAAAAAAACTTAGTAAAGACTAATAAGAGTATATGGACTCAATAAAGCTCCAATAATAATGATCAAGAATTGATACATTCTTGTTTATTTCAATAATTCAGGGTGAACTTACTTAGTCTCTACATGCTATCCGCCTGAAAATAATAGTTTCATTTAAATCAAATCTTGAAAACCTTGATTTCTCAAAACTCTTGTTCAAATATTTTTAAGATTATTATTAGTTATATTGTTTCAATTTTGAAAGTTTAAAATTATTTCATTCAATTCTCAAATTATTATCATATTCTCATAAATCAAATAATATAGTTCATGATTAATTTTGATAAGTACTCCATTGTTTATAGAGAGCATTAATTCATGGATTTGAAAATTTCAGAACAGACACTCTTGACAGATTCCAAAAAAAATACTTAAAGTGTCAGCTCCTTGATAATTTATTTATAATGAAGATTGCAATAATTGAAATATGGTTGAGACCATATTTTGCTTCTTAGTGGACATAGTTCTGAAGTTATATTTGTCCCACTTCAAGATTAAGTTTCAAAAGGGCCCAGGTTATTTATGTGGCCTCCCTTTAACTAATGATACTTTAATCAATTCTCCTACCTTTTCATTAAGCACAAATACCAAATAAGAACAAGACGTGTTCTCATATTAGCTTTTAAAAACACTTGGAAGAGATTATTATATAATCTCTTTAGCTAAGATTCATAAAACGATTCTTATTCTCAAATTATCATTATGTTAGGCTATATAAATTATCAACGTAAAACCACATTAACAAAACCCCAAGAATCTTCAGAGATATGCTTTGAGAAATAAATATATACAAAGAAACAATTCATACCAGCTATTTTGCCTTAATATGTGAAAATAACTGATTGAATTGACTTATCTATTCAGAAATATGAAGTTTTCAATGATTTTGAATGTCTTTTGGAATTTTCTATTAGCTTAAATTAAATTATTGATAGAAGTATATGAAGGTGTGACCCAATCACTTGACAAAATCTCATTGTATAGAAGTTAGGATATTATTTTCTGAATTAGTTTTGATGATACTAAATTTGTATTTTTTACTCTTGATAAAGCCAAAAATACAATTTCCAATACTTCAAGTTATTAACCCACCAATTGCAGATACAATTTCAATTTTTTCAGTGAATATAGAGCTCTCAATATATCCTACACATTCCACAATGAGCTTCATATTAAGAAAATTTAAGTTAAGATGTAGAGAACCTATATAATACAGAAAAAATAAAAAACATTAAATAACAATTTATATCTATAAAGTGTTCTTAAAAGATTAAATAATTGATCAAATTAATGTTAAGCCATTTTGGTATATTAAGATTCAACTTACTCAAATTTCACACCAAAACCTTGATTATTTCAGCTTTATTTCATTTCTTAATACAGCTCCTAAACTAACTTTCTTCAAATAACAACCCAAATTCTCTTGATTTCACAAATATTCAAGAAATTGACTAGATAAAGATGGTGAATTTCAAATTAATTATTTCCTCACAAGAATATAAAAACTAAAGCTGAGTTTGTATCAATAAAGAAATAAATTAAATGCGCAAAAAAATGAACTAAATGCATGTTTTTAATTTCTATGAATTTTCAAAATTCTTTCATTAACAATGTTTTAATTGTTAATATTGGATAATTATTAGTTTTAACCATGAAGCTGTATAATAAGAAGCTTCTTGTTTCCAAAACTCAAATCCAATATTCCACTTTGAATATTCATATTATCTAGCTATAAGTGCAAAGTCCTTCTCTCAATAATTACATGGGCTGAAATAAGGTCTATTATCTTTCAATATATACTAAATACTTGGAGGCTTCCCCTCAAAGATAAGCTGTCCCAGAAAGCATGACAGCTTGTTTTAATCTCAATCAAGATCTTACTTAAATGAGAGAGCCAAGATAAGTATTATAATGTCTCACAAAATACACCTTTTAATGAGGAAAAACAGTTAGATGATAGGTTATATTTTTTTTATTATGTAAACTTGAATAAAGTCCCAAAATCCCAAAGATATTTAAGCATTCATGAGAATCTTATTCAAACCTTGGAGGGTTCTGATTTCAATATTATTTATCTATGAGCTTCCATAATTAATCTTGAAAGATGATTCATCTTTAAACTGAAATGTATATTTAGAAATCTATAACACTCCAAAGGTAGAATCTTTTGTAAATTCACTTATTACAGTTAATAAACAATATTCACACAAATGGAATATTGAAATAAGGCTTTTAAACATGTATTGTAAACCTATGAAGGTTTAACAGGTCCAAAAAGCACTAATACTGAATCAACTGAATTTATACCTTGTGGCTTGCATATGTGGCTGTAATTTCTTTCAAAACTGCTATTTTTAAATTTAATTTCTGTCCTATCTCCAAACTGAATTCTGTCTAATTCCCATGTCAAATTACAAATGCAACACCTGCTGTCAGGTGTAGCCACTTTTCTCATGGCAAATGATGATAGTTATGTTTACACCTTCTTAAAAATTTAAAAATTCTTTAAAAAGATTCGTTGGAATATTATATTTATTGTTTTAACAATGCTTAAACTAATTTTAAAAGTAAAAGATTCTAACATGAGGGGAAAAGTGGGGCAAAGACATTGTTTTATAGTCACCAATTGTCTTACTCCAAAGGTGAAATTTCATTTAATAAGGCATTAGAAACACACTTACAACAGAAAGACCAATTATGGCATCATTGAACCCTGACTTGGACCAAAAAAAGGTGTAAGGTGTGGATATGAAACTTTGATTAAAAATTAAGTACTTTTCCTGTCCTCAAAATTTGTATAAGGTAAAAATCAATTTAAAATAGTAAGAAATATTATTTTTAAGAGGAAACACGTCAATTTTATTGTTTATAACTTTATTAGTATAAAACAATAATATTATAAAAATTTATTGTTTTACCAACAATAAAAATTTATCCAAAAAATACTCTACAAGAGATATTTTAAGGCTACAAAATAAATTTCTTCAAGAGCAATTTGAATTGGAATTAATTGAGCAAAGAACTGCAAGAAATTAATTAAAGAACAAAGTCTTTAAAAACAATATTAAAGAGATAACACGCCCAAAAGTGACCAGAGTGAATTTGGGAACAAAGTGACAAAGTTTACAGTGATGAAAGATGCTTTAATTCACTTTTGGGGTGGTTCAGGGGTAAAAAATGATTATAATGATTTTTTCACGTGGTTAAAAGGATTAAAATGATTTAAAAATGGTGGTTGGAATCTGTTGCTGATTGGTTTAACAGTGTTTAAACTAATTAATAAAAGGAAAAGATTCTAACATGAAGAGAAAAGTGGGGCAAAGAAGACATTCTTTTATAGCCACCAATTCTCTTACTACAAAAGTAAAATTTACTCTTGTCAGTCGTGAAAAACAGTCTGACAACAGAAAAGCCAATTATGGCATCATTGAACCCTGGTTCAGACCAAAAAGGGCTGGTTTAAGCCATTTTTAGCCATTTTAGACCCTTAAATCAGCCATTACTATAGCAATACCAGGCCTAGAGCCTTCAAAACACGTCAGAATGTGTGTCATAGGCGTAGGAACCAGTTAAAACTGTTTTTACTATGATTTTTTTATCCTAAGGGTAGTTTTACCCTCTTGGCAACAGCTAAAACTACCCCAGTTGGTATCAAAACCTCATCATCAATTGAGTTCACAGACCCTGTAGCTCAATTCCAGGCCAAAAGTGATGAACTTTTGCGTGAATTTTGACATCCCATGCCTGTCAGCAAGGATTTTGGGGGTCTAGCTCCCCCTTAGAGCTGGAGTTCCTTTTCCCCCCCAAATTTAATCTTTCAAATTTATTTTTCCTTTAATTCCTCATCATGTATTATACTTATAATTTACATATGTAATTCAATTCAATTGTACAGTACAATACAGTAATAATTGACACCTCATATGTAAATCAAAGTTCACTTATGTAATACATGCACACATTTTGACATTTCAATTGAATTCAATTGAAAATACTTCAATTCCTCATAACTTCTAAACTAAACACAACACCTCAATTTTAACACAAAATTTGATGGTTAACACCACATGTGGTGTGAATTGAATTAAAGCTTTGAGGATTTTCAACTTTTGTATTGAAAATACTAAAAACTTAATTTAAGCTTATTTAGAGTTGAGTTACAAGAATTTCACTCAAAGGTGACCCCACCTGATTTTTTATGAGGAATCCAATGGTGAAATAATTTTTATGTGTTTATTTATTGGATAAAAAGCTATAATAATTTTTATTTAACTTTTTTCCAAATTTATTTATGTTTTCACAATTTTGTTAAAATTTCATTTTTACTTAATTTTTTTCAAGTATACATGTAATTTTATACTTACCAAATTTTAATGTATTTTTATTTTTAAATTGTAATTAATTTTTTATTTTTAATATAATTTTATATTTATATTTTGATTTTTATTTTAATAATATAAATAAATTTATTTTATTTATATTAATATGTTATTTTTGTATTTGTGGTCTTTTGGGTATATGAAATTACCTCTAAGGCTCACAAAAGGGCTGGTTTTAACCATTTTTGGCTATTTTAGCCCTTTTAGTCCCTGAAACCAGCCATTGCTGTAGTTATACTTTTTTAATAGCCTCCAAAGAATCTCATAATATGTGTGTGTGACCTTAAAGCCAGCTAAAATTGTTCTTCTGGAGTTTTTTTTAACTTGAGGATAGTTTTCCCCTTTTGGTAAGAGTTAAAACTGCCCTGGTTGGTATGAAAACCTCATCACCAATTGAGTCACAGACCCTGTAGCTGAATTCCAGGCCAAAATTAATGAAAATTTTCATTAATTTGGAAATCCTGTGCCTGTGAGCAAGCAATTTTGGGGAGTGTGGCAATCATGTATCCAATATTCCTTTTCCCCCAAAATGAATCTTTCCAGTTTATTTTTTCTTTAATTCCTCATCATCTACTACAAGGCTGTCCAGTCAGTTAAAATAAACTGAATATTTCATTAACTCACACACCTTCAACTCATTACTATGTTCTTAATTCTTTTCCAGTGAATAAGCCCAAAAATTCTCAATTTTTCCTCTTATTTCAATTTCATCTTGATGTAACTTTTTTTGACTATATCATCTTAATTTTAATGTTTTTTCTGAAATTTTAAGTAGGATTTTTTCATTTATAATCCCCTTTGATTATTCACTTTATAATCAATCATCTCATTCAAAATGTGGAGATGATATAACAACCATGGTTATTAATTTTATAATTCCAATTTTATAAATTCAATTAAAATGATAAATTTATTCTTACCCTCTTTAATAATCAATTCATTACAATAAGAACTAACCATAATTAATATCCTTTCAACCTTTCAAAATATGGACTTTGGAAAAGAAATATCACCTGAATATTAATAAGAAGATTAGGAAACTAAAATTTCCATAACAAAGGCATTTAATATTTTATCAAACATCTAAAAATAATGAAATCAATTATTGTTAAGAATTCCAATTTTTTGGGATTTTATCCACTCAGAAGATAACTGCAGTTGGTGAATGGAGTTATCCCACAGGAAATTTCTGTTTTGCTTATAAATTCAATCATTTCAGAAAATTGAATTTTTATTTATCTATATCTAATTTTGTCTTTTCAAAAATAAATGTTTTTAATGTTAGTGTAAAGTTAAGAATTCATGGTTGAAACCTTTCAAAACTAAACAAACATCAGTAAAGATGCTGTGATCAATCTAATGTTTTTAGATAACAAAGCCCTGTGCTCCATTGAGATCAAGATTGGTGGAGGATTGTTGGCTGAGAAGGAAGAAGTCATTTCGAAATACTTAGTCAAAGCCCTAGAGTCCAAAATGTTTTGGCTTTTAAATTTTGAAACCCCAAGCATCCAAAGTGTTTTGAAAATCTTTGTTCATAAGCTTCAATGGCCTTTCCAATGTATTCTGGCCACAATGACCACCCAATTGTATTAAAAGGCAAGGATGAGTTTATTAAAGAAGTCAAGAGCTTACCTTTTTGTACTTTCATTTGTGACACAATTAATTTTTGGACAACCAAATACCAAAGCAAGATTTATTTAGAAATTTCAATTCCATGGATTATGTGTTTCACAGACTGCCGGTTTCTTTTTAAGAAAGTCTTATGTTCCATGAACTTGAAAACTGATAATCTCACTGACCCCATTTCTTTATACCATGAATATTCCGCATAAAGGAGCTGCTTTGGCATGAACAGCTTGGGAATCTCTTTAAGAAAGAGGAATGATAATTTTTTGATTCATTTTAAGGGGCAATAATTCATCCAAAAACATATCAATTAAGAACCAATTGGAAAAAAAAATGGTAATCATTATACCATGGTACAAAGATTATCAATCTCATCAATGTGCCTTGCACATACTTAATTTTGTTGAAAAAAAATTTCTAATGTATATGGATGAACTTCCTTATGAAAACTATGAATTATTTGTGAATTCAAAATTTACCAATTTATGATAGTGATAATTAATTAACACCAAGTCCAAAAGACATCAAATGTTTTCTTGAGTTATTTATTAGATTTGGAAGATTACTGATATTATTTATGTGTATCAAAAAAGAAACCATCAAAGAGGTGAAGAAGAAATAAGGTCAAGTGGCCAAAAAGGGGAGGACCCAAACTTTGAATAAAGCCACCCTTGAAACACAAGATGAACTGACTGAGCTGCAATTTATCATTGATCAAGTACAAAACAATTTTCAATATCACGATGCATAGAAATTGGGACCTGTCATTAATCTTTTTTGAACCCTTGTGGATTTTGTGAATTGACAAAAATGATATTACCTATTAAATAGGAAAAAAGATTATTTTTTTTCAGGTTAGTGATCTTTTCTCAAAAATCTGAGGTTCATATTAGCCATTATAATTGTTCATAAAACCACAGAATAAAACAAGGAATCCAAGCCTATTTCCAATTGAAATTCCCATAACTATATGAAATTATTTTTTCAAAAACATTTAACATGAACAAGACATGAAGCTCTCAATTAAAATATATAAGTACACCTCAAGCCATGGAATATCAACTTTCTGAGGAGTTTTGGTGTGAAATAGAATACATGAATCCAATTTTATGAATTTTTGAACGAAAATATAATATATTTCAATCTAAATCCCCAAAAAAACACTTTGTTCTTCCATATAGTCAGGTAATTTTGAATTTCTTAGCTCATTGTGTGAATGTTGGTTTCAGTCTGTGACTCAAAACCAGAGCACAAGAATGAAACCCAAAGTACCATAAACCAATGGTAGAGTAAAATTACACCAAATCATGGATCTGAGCCAAACCAGCTCAAAAATTATGAAATAAAGGAGGAAACTCACCCCTTTCCAAATATCAAAGTCCAACAATCATAGGAAAAATAATAACAAATTTATTCAGGCTCAAAGCATTTTCTGATAATAAACCTTCATTTTCACCTCTTATCTAAAATCCAGAGAAAGAGACTGAACCCCATCAAATGGGTGTTCAAATTGAGGCTCCCAGTCAGGGCTATCCAATGGTACCAATCAAACTGAGCTAAATTCAAAACTACAGAATTTATGGCCAAATTAAAGCCAAATAAAGGTTAATAAAATATTCACCTCTCAACTACCATATACAGTTTTTGTGTGAAATACTTAAAGTGGGGCTCTTTTTGAGAGATCACAATCATGGATATCTGTTGGCTCCATCTATTTTCCCTTAGCTCATGTAGAACCAAATTTATGGAGCAAACGATTTCCATACAGGATTTGAGCAAAATCCATATTTCAATGATGGTAATTTAACATAGTATAGCTTTGCCATATTGAATGCTATCCATACCAAATGAGGGACCATTGTGTAGGCCCCATCCAGGGATACAAAATGAACCAATTTTGAGCTCAATATCTGAAAGCCTGACAAATATATGGCAGCTTTAATGTTAGAATCCCACAGTGGGGCCAATACACCTTTGCTGTGGGATACTTTCCCATATCTTTCAATATGAGGTGTCAATTAGACAAAGGAGCCTGTTTATCATTCGATAACTCATATTTTTTCAATACTGGGGTCCCGTATAGGTTCTGTACAGAATCTTACATGTCATACATGTCAGAAGAAGGATGTGTGGTCCCCAGATGAAACTTTTAACACTTTATTGGTGGAAACTACCCACATCTGAGCCCAATACAGGCTACACATGCTTTGTGAAAGCCACAAGCCACTACTTTAAAATGGAATATCTTCACTTCCTCTACATGAAATGGTCTAGAGACCCTTTTCATCCATTTTCAGGATAAAAAGGGACCTTTCTCTTCCCAAAACAGGAATTCCTACCTATTAAAACTTTCAAAAGCAGCTTTACGCTTGGAAAACCACCAGGTATACTTTCAATTTAATTATTTTAGCTTTTATTATAATAATCCAATTGGTAAAACTGCACCAAGTGCTTTTAATAGCACTCATGTGAGCCTTAGAGGTATTTTTATATACCCAAAAGACCACAAATAACAAAATAAGATATAAATAGAAATGAAATAACTTTATTTATATTATCAAAATAAAAATAAAAATATAAATACAAATTTATATCCAAAAATAAAGATTTAAATATAAATTAAAATAAAAATTACATTAAATTTCAAAATTGTGAAATTGCATTTTTACTTGAAACAATTAAGTAAAAATGAATTTTCAATAAAATTAATAAAATTAAAATATTTTTGGTAAAAGGTTACATAAAATAAATTATAGCTTTTTATCCATTAAATAAACATAAGAAAATTACTTCACCATTGGATTCCTCATAAAGAATAAGGTGGGGTCACCTCTGGGTAAAATTTCTGTAACTCAACTCTAAATAAGCTTAAATTAAGCTTTAGCATTCTCTGTACAAACGGTACAAATCCTCAAAACCTTAATTTAATTCACACCACATGTGGTGTTAACCATCAATTTTTGTGTTAAAATTGAGTTGTTGTGTGTAGTTTAGAAGTTATGAGGAATTGAAGTATTTTCAAATTGAAATGTCAAAATGTGTGTGTGTATTACATAAGTGAACTGTAAATTACATATGAGGTATCAATTATTACAGTTGTGTACTGTAAAACTCAATTGAATTGTTTGTGTAAATTACAAGTGTATTACTTGATGAGGAATTAAAGAAAAACAATAAATTGGAAAGATTCATTCTGGGGGGGAAAAGGTACTCTAGCTCCAAGGGGGAGCCAGACCCCCAAAATTTTTGCTGACAGGTGTGGGATGTCAAACTCCACGCAAACGTTCATCACTTTTGGCCTGGAATTGAGTCACAGGGTCTGTGACTCAATTGATGATGAGGTTTTGATACCAACCAGGGCAGTTTTAACTGTCTCCAAGAGGGTAAAACTACCCTCAAGTTAAAACAATCTTAGTAGAAACAGTTTTAACTGGTATCTACGTCTCTTACGCACATTCTGACATGTTTTGAAGGCTCTAGATCACTTATTACTATAGTAATGGCTGATTTAAGGGTCTAAAATGGAAAAAACCAGCCCTTTTTTGTCTAAACCAGGATTCAATGATGCCATAATTGGCTTTTCTATTGTCAGAGTGTTTTTCACAACTGAAAAGATTAAATCTTACTTTTGGAGTAAGAAAATTGATGGCTATAAAAGAATGTCTTCTTTGCCCCACTTTTCTCTTCATGTTAGAATCTTTTCCTTTTATAATTAGCTTAAACGCTGTTAAACAAATCAATGAAAGATTCCAACCAGCCTTTTTATATCATTTTGAACCTTTTAACCATTTACAAAATTCATTATAATCATCTTTCCCCCTTGAACGACCCCAAAAGTGACTTAAAGCATCTTTCATCACTGTTAGCTTTGTCACTTTGTTTCAAAATTCAATCTGGTAACTTTTGGGTGTGTTTTCTCTTTAAATATCTTTTTAAAGACTTTGTTCTTTAATGAATTTCTTGCATTTCTTTTCTCAATAAATTCCAATTGAAAGTTCTCTTGAAGAAATTCCTTTTGTAGCCTTAAATATCTCTTGTAGAGTATTTTTGGATACATTTTTATTGTTGGTAAAACAATAGATCTTTATAATATTATTTTTTTATACTTATAAGGTTGAAAGTGATTAAATTGGCATTTTTTCTCTCAAAAATACTATTTCATACTACTTTTAATCATTTCTTACCTTATACAAATTTTGAGGAGAGGAAAATTACTTGATTTTTAATCAAAGCTTTATATCCACACCTTACAACTTACCACCACTATTTGTCTATAGTAAAGCCCTTAGAATGAATTTTTAAATCATTCCTTTTCTTTCAGTCCATGTAACAGTCATATTTGAAGCTTTAAATACTATATTCAAACATCTCATCATAGACTCAGCCTGACACTTTTGGGGCCTGGCTGTGTTATTTGAATTTTTTCAATTTTTTGGCATAAAAAGTGAGTATTTCTTTATCTTTGTCTTATAATTTCCCTTAATATTATTATTTTCCACATGATAATACTTTTTTCAATAGAAGTAGTACTTTATAAATATAATATATTATTATTTTTTACAGTGGTATATAATTTATACCAGTGTGTTTTTTTATAAATTTATGACATGTTTTGATTATAGTTTGATAACCACTGGAAAATTGGGCATTCTCTTGATATCAAAAAACTAATTACCTTGTAAATTCTTCCTGTTCACATAAGAGGAAGACCCCTGTCCTGTAAATAACAGCTACAGAGGCATGGTTGGACATATTGATAATTTCAATTGTCCATTAAAGAACCACTTGTTAATTACAGGTTGATCTGTGAGATATTGGGATACAAATAGTAGACCATACCTCCACAAACCATTATTTCTGACATGTAATTTATAATTTCAGTTCTACATAATAATACAAGGGTACATTATAGACATGTACTGTATCAGAGGCCATACTTAGACATGAAAGTAACATTTTAAGAAGTCTCAACTGACAGAAGCCCTCATCCTTTTGTTTCAGTCAAAAAAAATCATACCACTTGAGACCCAGTCACAAGGAAACACACCTGTGACACCATCAGTGTCACAGCCATGGAGACAGGTAACGCATTACCATTCATTACTAATTGAAGCACTTCCAACACTTAATCAGCAAGGGGGTTCATGGAAGATTCACCAAATACAGTTTCAAACCTCAATACAGCTCAATACAAGCAAGCCCCAAATACAGGCCTGTCCTCAATACAGGTGAAAACACCTGTATTGATTCAACCAGCTGTATTGGATACAGCAATACAGTTTCACATCTCAAATACAGGTTCTTCAATCATACTGTCATGGTTCCTCAAAACTCAAACTCCAGGCTGGCATTTTTTCACATATACCAGCCCCCCTTTCACCCACCTGGGGGGATTTTCCCCCAGTTACTTAAAATAGTTGATTTATTTACTAATATTATTTTATTTCTTACTCAGAAGTACTATTTTATCAATTATTAAGTTGGTCTTAGCCTTCCATCACCTGTTCAGAAGGGTCCTGGTGGTTATATCCTTATTAATCCTTTTCTCTTTTTCTGAACAGGTTGAAACAGGGATTCAAGATTATTGGTGGTTGGCTTTTTGTTATTGCTTTTGTTTTTATTTAATGCCTTTAATGCTCATTCTTTATCAGTAGGAATTTTATACTTTATCTTATTGCTCTTATCCTTTGAGTACTTCCCTTGATCCCTCCATAAGTAAGTCTGTTCACTGAGTGCCAGGCCCTCTTCATTTAGAAGAGCCCCTTTGACATTATCTTAATTAACTCATAATTGCTTCTTTTCTTTCATTCATGATTATTCATTTCTCTCATTCTCAAAAATTAATTTTCTGATCTTATGATTTGTTATGATTTCATCATCTCTCATCAATGTCCATTTCATTCATTTTATTCAAATGAAAATTGATTCTCTTTCTCATTTCTTAATCTTTTCTGACAATTTCACTTTCTTCTTAATTTTCAATAGAATTTTATTTTCATTTTCTGTCTGAATTCAGGTTCTTTTATCAGGTTTAATTGATTTGAATGTGGGGTTAATTGATTCATCATTTCAGGAGTTTTCATTGAATTGGGGTTATTATTTGTTGATTTTGAAATTCTTTATAAATTATTGATTGATTTATTTGATTATTCATAAAGCTTATTTTACCTCAAGATTCCGATTTTACTTAATTGATTGATCTGCTTTGATTCCTCAAGATAGCAGATTTATCCTCAAGATTTGATTTGATTAATTGATTTGAAGTTAATTCCTCAAGAAATTGAATCAATTTTTGAAGATATTAATTTGATTCCTCAAGACATGATTGATTTGATTTTGAATTGACTTGATTGATTTGATTTGAATTATTGATTGACTTGATTTGACCTATTGATTGAAATTGATTATTCATAATAATTTGACTTTTTCATCATCATTCTTCAAGATTTATTAATATTGATTCACTTCAAGACTTTTGATTGATTTCTCAATTTCATCAAGATTCTCATTTGATTTGTTTGGTCAAGTGTTGTTTTATTCTCAAGTATCATCAAATTTAGTTTCTTTCTTCAATAATTCCAGTTCAGCATAGCCCTCCAGCCAAGAATACAAGATCTCAAATACATCAAGCTGTTCTCACTCCTACAGAAAGGGCTCTTCTTGACTGCACACCATCAGTTCATCAACTGAGTGCAAATCTGGACAGAGGACCACCAATGGAAGGAGAAGCACCTTCCAGAAGAGGAGGTGTGAATTCAAGAAGATCAAGATCATTCTCTGGCTTGTTTGGTGGCTATCCAAGCATTTCTCAAGGGCCCAGAAGCAGATCAGGGGAGGCTGAAGATGAAGAGGTGGAGGAGTCTGAAGAAACTGAAGTAGCAGCTGCCTTGGAAAGTGTCCCTGAGGCTTCTGGAGCTCCAAATCCTGTCCCTTCTAGTCAACCTCTTGTCTCTCAAGCTGAAACAAATGTTCTCAAAATTATGGAGCAGATGACTCAATTCATGGGACAACTCACTCAAGCAGTTGCCCCAAGGCACACTTCAAGAGCCCCAGAATTCAAGACTCCATCAATGAAGGCACCTTACTCCTTTTATGGTACTAAAGCTTATAAATTCAGAGTATTTATTCAATCTTGTCAATTAATTTGCCATAATGACCCAGAAAACCTCTTCTCTGACAGTAAGAAGGTTTTGTACTCAACTTCATTTCTCACTGGTAGAGCTGGAAAATGGATTGAACCTTAGCTATCAAATATTTCCAATGAAGACCCTTCCTATCTCCTCAATAACTGGAAGTTATTTGAAACCCATTTATTCACTCTGTTTGGTGATCCCAATGAAGTCAGGAAGGCTGAAGAAGAGTTAGACAATGTCAGGATGAAGGAAAGTGGTCAAGTTTCCTTGTAAATAGCAGAAATCAGAAGCTTAATGTCAAGAATTGGAAACTGGGGGAAAGGGACTACATTCATGTGTATAGAAGAGGTTTGGCTTCAAGATTGTTGGACCAATTGGCTTCTCACCCTGGAAACTTTGATAGCCTTCAAGAACTCATTCACATCACTTTGGAATGAGATACCAGGTACCATGAGAGGCAGAAGGAAAGGAGTAATCATCAAGAGAAGAAGCCTCCAATCAGTGGATCCAACTTCTCCAAGTCTCCTCAAAGTTCATCATCAAAAAGGCCTTATCACAGGAAGAACAAGAAGGGGAAGCATTTTCAAGTGTCCAAATACAAGGCTCATGCTGCTCTCCTCACTAAGGAGAACAAATTAAATGGTTCTGAGAAGGAGAGGAGGATTAAAGAAGGCTTATGCACTTATTGTGGTGGCAAGCACTCAATTTAAAAATGCTTCAAGAGGCCTGAAAATAGGCAAGGGTCATAGAGAGGCTTCCCTAGAAGGCAGGGAAAATCGTGAGTGGGGATCATGATGTGCTCAATGGTTCTCACTTATTTCCTTCAAGAGCACAATTGTGCACTCTGAATAATATTGTCAAGAACTTTTTAAAATTTCTTATTTTCTCTTCTCTCTCTGATATTTCTTATAGTATTCTCATTGATTCTGGTGCTACAAAATCTTTTATTGCAAAGAATTTTGTTCTCAAGTACTCATTGACCATGTCAAAGCTCCCTGAAAATATTCCTCTTTCCATTTTGGATTCCAATGAATCCACTTCCCTGTTAATCACCCATTATACCAAGTGGGTTGTTGACTTGCCTTCATTCCCAAGCTTTGAATGGTATTTCTTTATCATAGATTCACCCAAGGGAGAAGACCTAATATTGGGCTATGATTTTCTTTACCATTTTAATCCCATTATTTATTTAAAAAATGGCTTGATCACCTATGATTCTAGTCATAAGGATTCTAGTGGTATTATTTCTTTTACTAGTAATGACTTTGCCACTGCTGTCACCAGTGTTGCTATGGTTGGTGAACTTAAGACACCTTCCCTTCCTCCTTCTGTTCATATCCCTTCCATCAGTCCCTCTCAGTCATTACTTCCATCAAGAGATGAAGTCTTCAAAGAGATAAAAGATGTTGGAGAAGATGTTTCTATATCTTCACTTCATCTCTTTCAAGAGGATATGGACCTTCCTCCTTTATCTTTTCATCCCTCCCTGGTGGAGCAGTGGGATGAAGAGGAAGAGCTAGAAGAGATTGAAACTGTGCTGAAGGTAGTCCCTCCTTCTTATCAACAATATTTGGATGTATTCTCCAAGGTGAAAGCAGAGACACTTCCTCCAAGCTGCGCCTGTTATCATCATATTGAACTGGAGGGTCTTCTCCCTCCAGTTGGTGTTATCTACTCTTTATGAAAAAATGAGTCAGAAACACTACGGGCCTACATTTCAGAGAATGTGGAGGGGGTTTCATCAGGCCAAGCTCCTCTTCAACATCAGCACCTGTCCTTTTTGGTAAGAAAAAGGATGGTGGCCTTTTTTGTGTTTTTCCTACCGTAAACTTAATTCTGTAACTAGGAAGAACAGGTATTGTGTTCCTCCAATGAATAAGCTCCTTACCATCTTTAATGGTTCTACTAGCTTCTCCAAGATATATTTTGTGTGGTGCTTATAATCTCTTGAGAATCAAAGAGGGGGGTGAGCACTTAACTGCCTTTAGAACTAAATATGGTAGGTATTATTATTTTGTTATGCCATTTGTCTTGACCAATGCTCCTGTTTCATTCCAGAATCTTGTGAATGATATCTTTGCATATTTTGTGGATATTTTTGTTGTAGTCTACCTAGATGATATTATGGTCTTCTCGAGTTATGAGGAGGAACATGTCAAACATATGGCCTCTATCCTCCAAAGACTGAGGGACAATAATCTTTCTGCTAAAGCCTCAAAGTGTGTATTTCATGCCTCAAGTGTGGAATACTTGGGCTATGTTGTTTAAAATGAAGTCCTCAAGATGGATTCTTCCAAAGCTCAGAAAGTCTTCAATTGGCCTCAGCCAAAGAACATCAAAGCATCCCAACAAATCACCAAATTTAATCGGATATCCTTCAAAAGTGTCATGACTCACTGTTGGCTGGCCACCCTGGCCAGGAGAATACCCTCAAGCTCATCAAGAGGGATTTTCATTGGGCTGGCATGAATCAAATTATCAAGGACTATGTTTCCTCATGTCAGCAATGTTCAAGAAACAAGAACATCCACCATAAGAGGTGTGGATTACTCAAGCCTCTTCAAATTGCATCTAGTCCTTGGAATTCATTATCAATAGACTTTATCACTCAATTGTGTCTTTCAAGAAACTTTGATTCAATTTTAGTAGTTGTAGACAGATTCTGAAAAATTTCAATCTTTATTCCAGCTTATTCAATAATCACTTCTTTGGACTTATCTCAAATCTTGATTAGTCACATCTTTTCCAAACATGGTCTCCTAATCAGTATTGTTAGTGATAGAGGTTCATTATTTGTTTCATCATTTAGGACTCAATTATGTCAGCAGCTCAAAATATCAAGAGATCTTTCAACTGCCTTTAACCCTGAAACAGGTGGACAGAAAGAGAGTGTAAATAAAATTCTAGAGAAGTATCTTTGGATGTATTTGAGTTACCATAAAGATGACTGGCACACCTGGCTCTCTCTGGCTGAATTTTCCTATAATAATGCAGAACATTCATCAACAAAACGGTCAACATTTTTCACCATTTATGGAAGAAATCCCAGCTTTAACTCAATTCACATTTCTCAATATACACCTGCTGGAAAGGTATCAACAAAACTCCAATCAGTACAGCAAGTTGTCAAAGAAGAGTTAGAGAAAGCAATAAAGCGTTTTAATAAGTATGAAGATAGAAATAGAGCAATCCCACCTGATTCAGAGCCTGGATACAAAGTATTGCTAGCTTCCAAGAATATAAAGACAAAAATACCCACTAAGAAATTCTCAGAAAGATTTTTGGGACCTTTTGAAGTTCTGAAGGAGATTGGCAGCCATGCATATCACCTCAAGTTGCCTCAACAATGAAAATCAGTTCACCCTGTCTTTCATGTGTCCTTATTAGAACCAGTGAAGAGAGAAACCATCCCAAATTAACATCAATTTCTACCACCACAAGTCATAGTGGAAGAGCAAGAAGAATGGGAAGTGGCTCAGGCTCTAGACTCAAAACTCAAAAGAGGTACATTATGGTATTTAGTGGAGTGGAAAGGATGCAATGAAGACCCAGAAAGAGCAACTTGGGAACCAGATTCCAGCCTTACCAACTCCCAAGACCCTTTCAAGCATCTTCACACCTTGTATCCAGACAAGCCTAGGTCAAATGCCTCAAGAGTTTGATTGATTGTGCTTGGTGTGGATTGGAGTTTATTGAAGTAATTTCCTCTCTTGGAATGCACCTTTAAGGGGGTATTCTACCCAAATATGTTGTAAGAATCACCTTGGCCACTTTGTGAGCACTTGTCAATTTCTTTGGACAGTTTTAGAAGGCCTTGAAACAGCAATAACCTTGAATTTGGACTTTTCATCAAGATATGGCCAAATTCCCTCTTTTCTTTTTTTTATTCTTTCTCTTTCTTTCATAACGTATTATTCCAAATTATGCCATTCACTATTATTCAAGACATTCCTTAACTCAAATTCATTTATGGCAAAGTTTTCTATTCTTTTATGATGCTTGGTGGGGAGTGGAAGTTATGAAAGTAAGTTCCATCTCCTGGAATGCATCTCTGAGGGTTCTACTTCTTGTAAAGCAACACCTTGGCCAATCTGTGAGCATCAAATGTTTGGTTTTATCTTTTCAGGAAAATTATGGCCAAAAGCAAGCAACTCACCACAAGAAGATCAATCCTCAGAGTTTTTTTTATTTCCTTTTATTTACTCTCTTTTTCTCTCAATTCTTTCTTTTCATTTTATTTCATTTTCTTTTACTTGTATGTTTTTATTTTTTTTTTCTTGTTTTCAAAAGCAGCAGTCATAACTCCCATACCTTGTTTGAGGAGTCAATTTATTTAATAATAAAAGAGCAAACACTGGTAATGATAAATATCAACTACAGATAATCCTCACCAAAATTTCTTCAAGGATTCTCTAAGTTTAAAAACCAAGGCATCTTCATAAGCAACTTCCTCCCTGTCCAAAGCCATGTGGGTTCACTTGGAGTAGCACTCTTTATAGATTTATCCACAAAACATTCAGTCAAGGCATCCATCCACCTCTGCAAATAGGAAGGTGACCACCTTGTTATTCACCTTCTTCTGATCAGTGAAGTTTCCAGTGATATTCCAGCGTCAACAGTTTCAAAGATTGATTCAGGCTCTGGAGACATTGGGTCTCTAGAAGTTCTGGCCATAGGTGGTTGAATATTGGTGGAGGTAGAGGCAAGTTTGGATGGCCTGGTTGGGGATCTAATTGGAGGTTGAGGTGGTTGGGGGGACCTTATCACTTCATGGATGGTGGTACTGACTGGGACTGGGGATAGTGAAGTGGATTGGATTCTTCTTTTTTGGATGGGGGTATTAATTTCAAGTTCTTCTCCACAAAGCTCATCCCTGGCTTCAGCATAAGTATCATTTTCATCTTGAACCACCAAATTTCTTTTCAATTTTCCGAGTCTTCCATCCTTCCTGGTGACCAAGATAGGAACCTCTGGGGCTACTCCAATGGGGTTACCTTGAGGGGAATGGGTGCTCCAGTATTGCCCCAGGAGCTGTTGGTGTTCATCCATTTTTGAGCACCTCTTATGCTGGATCCAGTCACTGAAGCAGAAGAAAAGAAAGCCAACAAGTCAGTAACTCAGCAATTCTTTGACCAATCAACTCACAATTGGAGTGGCCAGAGATGGCATCAGAAGTTTGAGATTCATCAACAGGAGCTTCCAACCCAAATCTTCCACCATTATTGATGCTGCTCCATAATCTTCTGAGATTTTCTGGGAATCTACGGTTGGCCTGAGAGAAATTTCTTTTCCAAAGGTTTCAGAATTGGCACCTGGTGGTCCTATCAGTAGCATATTCAACACAAGGAACCCCCTTCCTCTGACAATTGATGCTGGGTGGCTCAATACCTCTAACAAATTTAAAACCATCATAGATTTTATTGATGTCATAAATCTCTGTAGGGGCCATACTCTCTTCAAAAGCTTTCTCAAGTTATCAAAGACACAAGCACCATCAAGTACAGAAGGCAGAGAGTCAGAGTGATTGGAGTCACAAATGGAAGTCAGCTTTGAACTCATCTACAAGTCAAGATTCAAAGCCAAGACCAAGCAAATCATGGAAAAAATCCAAGGCAGAAAGTCAAATATGGAAATTTGAACTTCAAGAAGATAGTGAAGTACAAGAAAATAGAATAAATTATCATTAACAGCTGTTTCATTGGCCAAACTGGCCATTTTTATGCATTTGCACATTTTGCGCACAATGCCATCAAATCATCTTCAGATCATATGAAAAGCCTTCAAAACCTCATAAAACCATAGAAAATAGTCAAATTGGTGCATTTGGGCATTTTTAGCTAATTCACATCCAAAACCTTCAAAAACTTCATTTAATTCAAAAATTCATCAAAATATGCCATTTCAGTCATATTGGCATATTTGCACAATTGGCGGATTTGGGGCATTTCTGGCTATTACTTCTTCCAATTCAGTCATTTTAATCAATAATTCATCAAAATCATCAATATCTTGCATAGTGACACATTTGCACAAATTTGCGCATTTTGGGCCAAATTAGCCAAAAAAACCCAGAAAGCAACAATTTGGGGAAAATTTCCAATGGATCCTGCAGTGGCTCAAAAGCAAGAAAGGGTCAATTTGGCCCCAATATAAAAATGAAGACAATTTTATGCCATGGCAGTGAGTTGTTAGGGAATAAACCTGAAATCACCATTTATCATGAGTCATGAGGACTCAAGACAAATTGGGTGAAGAACACTGGAATGAGAAGAAGAACACCAAAAGAAGAAGGAACAGAAGAAAATTAAAAGAAATTTCAAAGAAGAGAAGAGGAATCAGAATCAAGTCAAAGCAGAAGGACCTACAAGCTGTGAAGATGAAAGAGTTTGAAATTATGATAGATGAGAAAGAATTATGAGGGATGAAAACTGGGTAATTGAGGGGGAGAAAGTTTCATTTGACCTCATCAAGATTCACTTACTCTTATGGTGCTCAGAGCTCACCAATTTCGATAGGGGGATAATGTCACAGCCATGGAGACAGGCAGGGAATTACCATTCATTACTAATTGAAGATCTTTCAACACCTAATCAGCAAGGGGGTTCATGGAAGATTCACAAAATACAGTTTCAAACCTCAATACAGCTCAATACAGGCAAAACCCAAATACAGGATTCGCCTAATACAGGCCTGTCCTCAATACAGGTGCACACACCTGTATTTATTCAAATAACTGTATTGTATACACCAATACAGTTTCACATCTTATATACAGGTTCTTCAATCATACAGTCATGATTTCTCACCACTCAAACTCCAGGCTGGCATTTTTTCACATATACCAGCCCTTCTTTCACCCACCTGGGGGTCTTTCCCCCAATTATTCAAAATAGTTTATTTATTTATTAATATTATTTTATTTCTTACTCAGAAGTACTATTTTATTAATTATCAAGTTAGTATTATCATTCCCTCACCTGTTCAGAAGAGTCCTGTTGGTCATATCCTTATTAATCCTTTTCTCTTTTTCTGAAAAGGTTGAGACACTGATTCAGGATTATTGGTGGTTGGCTCTTTGTTATTGCTTTTGTTTTTATTTCATGTCTTTAACTCTCATTCTTTATCAGTATGAATTTTATACTTTATATTATTGCTCTTATCCTTTGAGTACTTCCCTTGAGCCCTCCATAAGTAAGTCTGTTCACTGAGTGCCAGGCCCTCTTCATTTAGAGGAGCCCCGGTGATGCTCAGACACAGGGGTGCAGGAGGGCAAAGGGAAGAGGCACAGTGAAAGCCTAACAACCAACACAAATTGGACACCAATTTCCACGCAGAGGAGTAGAAAACCACAAAACTCTGCATCCATACAAGTTAAACCAACATTAATAAGTTTTACAGAGAAGATTACAGTGATTAACCCAGTTGTAACCACTGAAGGCAAAATTACCAAAGCAGTTAATAACAGATTTGTACAAGGCACAGTCAAAGGTAAATACCCTAATAAAATAAAATTTTTGAATTCTTGCAAGCACTAAAATGTCCCCTGTACACCTCAGGAACCTTGGAATCCCAAGGAACCAGCCAGAGGACAGACAAGTACTGTTCAGAACCAGAAGACCAGGGTCTGGATACCATGGTGGATGGCAGGACACTGAGGGGAATCATACCCACACTGCCATTCACCTTCCAATTCAACAGAGACCTCAAATCAGAGGACTGGAAGGATATGGATCAAGTTCTTCAGCTCCACCAACTCCTCAAATATTTATTCTAATGGAGAATGGACAACAAGAGGTTCAACCTAGCTGCACACTGGGTGAAACTGGGAGCAGGCTGCCAGAATTTATGTCTCAAATATATACCCTTCAAAGATCTTATTGTAATCACCAAAGGATAGAATTCCAACAGGCAGCTCAAACTACTGTAGGAAAGGGCAGCCAGGATAAGGGAGAATCAATCCACTATTCAAGCCATAGAAGAACAGCTTAACCAGACAGAGCATTCTCTGATTCCTTCAGGCTCACAAGGAGTAAACCAACCAGACTCCCCAGTGATTTCACACCATTCAGGCACAAGCTGATTAGCTACCAAGAGTCACCATTCTTCACCATCTCAGGTATGTTCCAGGAGAAGACAAGGATCAAAGGGGAAAAACAAGACTTCTTTCCACCAGAGACAGAAAGAGTCAGACCTCATGATACAGAAGCTGTTGGACTTGGTGAATGAAGCTCACAAGAGCCAGAAATAGTTTTAAATACTTCTGATAGAATCAACAGCCCTGCTAATATAAATAGTACCCCAATTCAGAATGAAAAATGTGTTGTTACACCTGAGAGTAACATAAACAGCAATGAACTGTGGTTACAATTGTCCCAATTTGGAGAGTAAGCTTGAGAAAGGTTTGTAAAGCTCCAAGAAAACAATGTAAGGTTTCAATAACTGACAACCTTATAGCAAACAGCTATCCAAACTACTTAAGAGGGCTATGCTGAACTAAGAAAAGCCTCAGAATATACTAACAAAATACAAAACCAAGTCTTAGAAGAGCAATACCACTGCAAAAGGAACAAGGATTGGTCAAAATTATAGGCCATTATATAGAACTATATCTAGATTTGGAAATATTGTATCCACCCATACTTAGAAGATCTTCATACCCAGAAAATCTGGCAAATAGGGAGGAAATTCAAAACATGTAAATGAACTCTTAGATATGGAAGTCATCAGAAATATAGGACACAATTAAATAGTGGAATTAACCACACCTGTCCTCATCACTTTACATGATGGAAAGTCTAGATTTAATTGATACTTCAGCACACTGAACAACTCCACCAAAGCTGAAAGGTACCCTATAGGAAGGCTACCCCATTCTCTAGAAAATCCGGCAAAAGCCAAATACATCACCAAGATGGATTTCATGAAAGGCTTCCACCAAAATGGAGTTAAACTAAACTCCAATGAATTACTCAGAATTATACGCCACATGGGTATATATGAGTATAATATTATTCCATTTGGAATCAAAAATGCACAAGCCCACTTCCAAAGGATGATCAACAAAATATTTCAAGAGGAAACATTGAAAGTCTAAATTGTAGTATATATTGATGATATCATTATATACTGAGAAACATGGGAAGGCCATAGAAAGAGTCTTGAGTGAATTCACACCCATCAATCTGAAAATTTCACTTAAGGAGTGTAATTTTGGTCAAAAAGAACTATTGGCACTGGGACATAAAGTAGCAGCAGTACTGAAAAATCCAGTACCAAAGAACATCAAATATATTAAATCTTTCCTTGGCTTTACTAGCTACTACAGAAACCACATCAAAAGGAATTCGCCCATAACTAGTAGCTTATACAACTTATGTTCAAAAGATGTAGTTTTCTAAATTACAAAGGAGAGGAGGGATGGATGTGAGAAAGTCAAACATGAGCTCAATAATCAAACTTTGCTCATGCTACCTGACTTTGAATTACCATTCAAGTTGTACATAGATTCAGCTTTCAGTCAAGAATTAGGGGCTGTCACAACCATGTGTAATCACACCCCCCCAATGGGTGTTTACGGCAAATCTAGCCTGATCCCATTTTATTGCCAATTGGACCATTTTTGTGTTTTATGGCCTTTAGGCCATATCCCCTTTCACTGGCCTCTTATGGCCTCAGGCCATATCCTGCAACCATTTTCCCTTTTGGGCAATTCTCCACCTCACCAACCCCCAGGCCAATACCTTTGTTTTGAGCCTGGGGGTCCATCTAGTCTTCCAGAGGCTTCTGGCCCCTCTAACAATCACAAGTTCCTTTGGGCCAAACCCTTTTAGTATGGGGTCTAAGGCCTAAGTGACTTTTTTGGGCCATTTAGGCCCCCTATGGCCTCTATTGCCCACTGGCTGTAACCAACAGCCCACAGTCTGTGGGACCCTTAGGTCCCTTTTGGCCTAAGTCCAATGAGGCCAAAAGGTGTCAAGGGGGCAGTCCACCAGCCCCAAGGCCAGGTGGGCCAACCTGTGACCAATTTTGGCCCCAAATCCCAACAATCCCAAAAATGGCCAAAAGGACCCCAAGAGCCAAATTTTGGCCATTTTCAACCCATGGCCTCTGGAAACCACCAGAGGCCACCAGCTCAGGTCCAGCAAGGCTTCTCCTCAATTCAGGGGAAGACCTCTCCTTCATCAATGTACCCCATACCAAAGGCTCCAGGTGAGATGCATATATGGTATAATATACAATTATGCACCATTTTTTCTCAGCAATCAAATGTTTATGCTTTCAGGACCCAATTATTTCTTTCCGATTCAAGTACCCAAATCCATAACACATTTTTAAGGAAGACTTTTCAGTCATTCAGTCTTGCAATTTCTGGTGGCTACCAGAAGACCATTCAAGGACCCAACCACCTGGCCCTGCAGGAGTTGGGTTGCATTTTCTTCTCAGGATTATTCCAAGGGTAATTTCAAGAGGTTATCAATAATTCAATCAGTCTTCAAGGCATCAAGTACTTCAGTATTCCTTGGACAACTCAATTGATTCATACAGGATGTATTTAAGCAACCTTTATGGCCTTGGCCCTTTTGGGCCAATTCATATTCCACTTTGGGAATTCAGTCACACAGTTCAGTTCTCAAGATTTCCAGATCTGTATTTACCCAAAACAGTCAATACAGCCAGGTGAGAAACCCTTCAGGATCAGTCTTCAGCTTTTCATGTATACTGGCCACCTTTTCTTCCCCAGTTGATTAATATATTGAATTTATTCTTATCCTTATTTCCTTTTCATTTATTAAGGTAAATACTGATAATCTTAAGTAAGTCATTTGCACCTTTTCTTCTTTGCCTGTCAGTGGATATTGGTGGTCATATCCTTTACTAATTCCATTGTTCTTTCTGGCAGGTTGAAACAGTGAATTGAGGATTCATTTGGTTGGTTCTTTGGCCTTTGGCTTTGTTTTATTATATTTGGCCATTTCCTTCCTTTTCTCTTTTATCTTTGCCATATTTGTCCTTACTCTTATTCTTCTTCAAAGAAATATACTCCTTGTTATTTCTTTATTTTCTTTGGAGCCCACCAAGTGAGCTCTTGATTCCTGAGTTCCAGTCAACTCTTGTCTTTCAACAAGAGACCCTGTGAGAGGGGCAGCAATTCTCCAAAGACAAATCTTAAATGGTGAACTTAGGGAAGGGGTAATATGTTAAATATTCAGGAAACTGAAAGATTAAGACGCCATATTTTGAGAAACCCAGACTAAATGCTTATTTTTGGTTTGGGCCCTAGAAAAACTCAATTATTATTTGGAGGGTGCAGTCTTTTATGTTCACGCAGACTACAAAGCACTCAAGTTTATGCTCAACATGAAGACTACTAATAGACACATGTTGAGGTGGCAAATAACCATCCAAGAGTATAGAGGAAACTTGACCATCATATACAAGGAAGGAAAAGCCATACTAATACTGATGGCCTCAGTAGATGGTCATTGAAAGATTTCAAAAGCAACCCAGCTTATGACCCAGAAGTAGCTGCCAAAATTACTACCCACTTAATTGAAATAGATAAGAAAAATAACATCACATTCTCTTAATGGGCACCAGGAAGTAGTACCATAGATACTGACCAGAGTAAAATAGAGGAGACAGAAACTCCCATATTGAGAATAAGCTCCTCTGAAGTTCACAATGATTGTTTTAATCAAGTCATTAGCTCACAATTCCTTTTCATTTGATTCATTCATTCTTTATAATTTCATTCACGCATTTCATTGAAATTATGACTCTTTAATGCTTATGAATTTGATGATTTATTGTCACTTCTCAAGTTTCTCTCACTCATTTTTCATTCTTGAAAATTGAAAGCTGACCCATTTTTATTTCTGTTTTTTCTCTTTTAAATTTTAATTTACCATCATCAATTCTTTTCAAATCTTCATCCAAGTCTTAGTTTAATCGTCAATTTATTTTCAAATTGGTCATCCAGATTATTCAGAAACGTTCCTCATATCAGGATTCAATTTGATTTATTCTTCAATAATTTTCATGTAAGAAAGAATTAATATGATTTTTGATTTGATTGACTCATTTGACATAAAATTCATTATGCCTTCAATAAATTTGATTCACCTTAAGATTATTGATTTTGCTTAATTTTTCACATCAAGACTTTTGACATAAATTGATTTTTCCTCAAGATTTTATTGATTGATTAATTTTATGCAAGATTTTGATTTGATTGAACTAACATATTTTTTGATTGACTTCAAGACTTTATTTTACATATTGATTTATTCAAATACCTGAAGATTTTCATTTGATTTATTGATTTTTAATTTTTACTTCAATCTTATTTCTGATTTTCCTCAAGTTTCTCATTCTCAAATTTTGATTTTTAATCATTTATTTTCATTCTTATCCTGAAATCATACCTATCCAACACTCACCTCTGGCAAGACAGACAAGATCTCAGGCCAGATGTCAGCCTGTGACTCAAAACCAGAGCACAAGCATGACAGCCAAAATACCATAAACCAATGGTATAGCCAAAATACCACCAAAACATGGAACTGAGCCAAATTAGCTCAAAAGGTATCAAACGAAAGAGGAAACTCACCTCTTCCTGAAAATATAAGTCCCATCACCATAGGACAAGAAATAACAAAGTTATTCCTGCTCAAAGTTATTGCTGAGCATAAACCTTAATTTTCACCTCTCATCTAAAATCTAGAAGGAGAGGCTTAACCCCATCAAATGGGTATTCAAAATGAAGCTCTAAGCCAGGGCTATCCAATGTTACTAGCCAAACTGAGCTAGCACCAGTATTACTTGAGTTATGGTCAAATTCAGACCAAATAAGGGTGAATAAAACATTCACCTCTCATCTAACTTTTACAGTTTTAGTGTGAGATACTTAAAGTGGGGTCTTTTTGGAAAGAGCACAATCAGGGCTATCTGATGGTGTCATCCATTTCCCCATATCTCAACTAGAACAGAAGTTATTGGCCAAACAAGCTTAATACAGCTTTTGCCCAAAACACACCAATGTACAAAAACACTTGTACATGGGATAACTTTGCCATATTTAAGGATAACCTTGCCAAGTTGGGTACCATTGTATAGAGCTCATACAGGGCTATTCAATGAACCAACTTTGAGCTTGATATCTCAAAAACTGACAGAGTTATGACAATTTTAAGGTAAAAATCCCACCTGCTGTCATATACAGCCTTACCATGGGATAATACCCTATAACCATGAATATGAGGTGTCAAATAGACGAAGAAGCATGTTTTTACTTCAATACCTCATATTTCAGTCAATACTGGGGTCCCATACAGTTTCTGTACAGCATTCTACGCGTCATACACGTCAGAATCAGGCTGTGAGGTCCCCAGATGAAAATTTTCACCCTGTATTGGTGAAAACTGCCCAGATGTGGTTTCAAAACCACATCTGAGCCCAATACAGGGTATACAGGCTGTTTGCAAACCACAAGCCTGTCATGAGGAGTGAAAAATCTTCACTTCCTCTACGTGAAAAGGTCTAACAGCCTTTTCACCTCAATTTCAGGATAAAAGGAGGGCTTTTCACTGCCAAAACCCTTTCCTCATCCTGCTCTTGAATAACCTACGTAGTAAACTGTCAAAAACAGTTTTACTCTTGGTTAATAATCAGGTATACTCTTAAATTAAAAGTATTGTAGTCTTTATTATTGTAACCCAACAGGTAAAGCTGCACCCAGGGCTTTCAACAGCGCTCACCACCACTATATCTTTATAGTAAAGCCCTTAATATCTTAAATTAATCATTTATCATCAACTTTATTATCTTTTAAAACTATTTTCACCGTGTCACAGTCATAGTTAAAGCCTGTAAATACTTATATACACCTTTATCATAGACTCAGCCTGACATTTTGGGGGCCTGGCCGTGTTTTTAACTTATTTTGGACCTTTACAAGTAAGTTTTTTCTATTTTTATGATTTATTGACACCTGTTTTATCTTTTTAGGCGTCATTTTCTTTTATAAAATATATCTTATATATATTTCTTTTTGAAAATCTAATAATACTCATATATTTAAGAGTATTTGTCTAGTGGCTAATAACCATAAGACCAGTATTTTTGGCGTGTTTTTGCATATTAAAACACATTGAGCCACTAATACAGTCCTGATTCTTAATTGAATTGAGACAACTCATACTGATAAACCAACAGTTGAGGCGTGTTTGGGCACATTGTTAACTCAATTACCCTGTAATACACCATCTTTTGACAGATTATACTTGCTGATAACAAGTATTCTGTAAGATATTGGTATACAAAACAGTATACCACTCATCAATAAGCTGTATTTTTGACGTGGAATTGTTAATTCAATTACACTGTCACTATACAAGGGCATATTGTAGTAAAATACAAGCCCAGAGGCCATTCTTAGACGTGCAAAATTAGCCTTTTAAGAAGTCTTAACTGACATAAGCCCTCTTTTTCCTGTTTGATTCAGTGGAAGAAAACTTCATACCACTTGAGACCCAGTCACAGGCCAACATACCAGTGACACCCTCTGAACCAGAGGGCAGCAAGGGCAAAGGAAAAAGGCTTAGTGAAGGCCTGATTACAGCCAAGAAGTGGACACCAATAGCCACTCAGAGAAGTAGAAAACCACGCAACTCTGCATCAATACAAGGTAAACCAACCTTAACCACTTGTACAGGGAAGATTACAATTATTAACCCAGTTGTAACTTCCAAAGGCAAACTGCCCAAATCAGCAGATAACAAATTTGTACAAGGCACAGTCAAAGGTAAATACCCTAAGAACATAAAGTTTTTGACTGCTTGCAAACACTGATATGTCCCCTGCATACCTCAGAGACCTTGGCTTCCAAAGGAACCAGCCAGAGGACAGAGCAGGAATGTCTAGAACCAGAAGACCTGAAAGAAGACACATTGGACACAGTGGTGGATGGCAAAACAATGAGGGAGATAATATCAACCTTGCCATTCACACTCCAATTCAACAGAAACCTCAAACCAGAGGACTGGAAGGATATGGATCAAGTTCTTCAAATCCACCAACTCCTCAAAGATTTGTTTCAATGGAGCATGGACAACAAGAGGTTCAACCTAGCAACTCACTGGGCAGAACTGGGATCAAGTTGCCAGAAGATCTGTCTCAAAGAGATAGACTTCAAAGACCTTATGGTAATCACCAAGGGTTGGAATCCTACCAGGCAGCACAGACTCCTGGAGGCAAGGGCACAGAGGATAAGGGAGAATCAAGCCACTATCCAAGCTATAGAAGAACAGTTAACCCAGACAGGGCCTACTCAGATTCCTTCAGGTTCACAAGGAGCAAGCCAAATCAGCTCTCCAGTGGCTTCACACCATTCAGAAACCAGCAGATCAGTGGCCAAGAGTCACCATTCTTCACAATTCCAGGAAGTTTCCAGGAGAAGACAAGGCAACAAGGGCAAGAACAAAGCCTCCTTCAACCAGAGGAGGAAAGAGTCAGACCCCATGATCCAGAAGCTGTTAGATTTGGTAAAAGAAGTACACAAGAACCAGAAGTAATTGTAAACCACTCTAGAATCAGTAGTCCTAGTAATAGAAACATTACCCCCACTCAGACTGAAAATAACATTATCACATCTGAGAGTAACATCAACAGTGACACACTGTGGTTACAAATGTCCCAATATGCTGAGCAATCTGCAAAGCAGGCTACAGAATTTGCAGCTGCCCAAGAGAGGATGAGAAAAACTCAAGCCTCATTGGAGCAGATAGTTAAAAACCTTCAGGAAGGATATGCTCAACTGAGCAAAGCCTCTGAAGAAACCAACAAGAGACTGAATCAAGTCTCTGAAGAACAACACCACAGTAGCAGGGACAGGGAGTGTCTGAACCAAGACATCAACAAATTGTTTGACGCCTACCATAGCTTGAAGCCCCAACCACAAGGCCAAGCTATAGAGAATCCATATCAACCAGATGACATCAAACCAGATGCCATGTTGTTGAATAAGACAAGATCTCCATCACAATACCAGGATGGAGATGGCATGTCTTATTCAGAGAAGGAAGCCTTGAAACAGCTTCCTGAGGCCTCAAGCTGGCCCAAACTCTCTGGATCAGGAGAATATGATCATATGGAACTCATAGATTATATTGATGGACTCTTCATTGATGTACCAAGCATACCAGATTACTGGATTACTGCTAGACTAAATACTGCATTTAAAGGTCATGCAAGTATATGGTACACTGAAATGAAAGAAATCCATGGCAGAAGGAACTGGCCATGGTGGAAGAGTCAAATAATCCAAAAGTACAGTAATGGAACTTGGATATGGCAAAAGACCATGTCATTTGAAAATGACGAATACTCTGTGGACAAAGATCCATATGAGTGGTGTCTTAGACAGTCTAAAAGACTTAAAGCCATTGATCCTCAAATGAACATTCAAATGAGGAACCATAAACTTCTGACACAACTGCCAGGAGAACTAGAGCATGCAGTAAAGTGCAGATGCAACCAAAATTGCACTCTAGATGATATAGCCAATACCTTACAAGACATAAGGAAAAGGACTAATATAGGGAAATTCACCCCATATAGAAGCAATAGTTTCAAAGAGAAACAACCTTTCAGGGTAGAGTTTAAAGACAAACCCAGAGAAAGAGTGGCAGAAGTGGCAAAGAAGAAGAATTCTTGTCACAATTGTGGTTCAACAGATCACTATGCCAACAACTGCCCAAAAGCAAAGAAGAAAGTCTATGCTATAGAAAAAGTCCCTGAAGAAGAACCTCCAACAGAGGATTCTGAATCAGACTCTATGGGTGATGCCATCAGAGAATCATCTGATGAGGATCAAGACCCAAGAGAGGAATTTCTAGTGGAATACCAAGAGGAAACCCCACTAGAAATCCAGGATATACAGTTGGAAGCAGGCATGCCACAAGACACTGCCAACAAGAACTTGTGTAAACACACACAAGATGACACACACAAGATGCACAAACATTCCTGGTTACACCAACCAAAGGAATGGCATACATACATGGAACAGCCACAAAATTGACTGTATGTATTGACAATGCTCAGCACCCATTGATCATTGACAGTGGAGCACACTTCTCCATAGTGGCCAGAAATTATCTGGATAACCACTTCCCAAACTGGGAAAAAGAACTCTTGCCCACCAGGGCAAAGAACTTTAAGAGTGCATCTGGAAAGATGACCTCTATTGGGACAATTATCAAAGAGATAATTATACCCCACAGAAAAGGTAATATCAGACTCAACCCAGAGTTTGTAGTGCTTGAAGATGCCCACATCCAAGGGTTTTTACTGGGAACAGATTACCAGAGGATGTATGGCATAGATATTTACAATAGTAAAAATAGGCATATTACCATTGGTACTAACAAGGAAAAGAAATTTTCTCTTGATATATACCAGATATCTTCTCAGGACCCACTAGAAGAACTTCTGAAAGAATTCAGAGAGGGACAGTTTAGCACTACCCTCACCAGTAAACAAAAGCTAAGTTTACTGAAGATGCTGAGGAAGAATAGACCAGCATTTGCCATTGGTGAAGAACCATTAGGCAAGATCAAAGGCCATGATATAGAACTATATCTGGATGTAGAAAGGCCTTATCCACCCATGTTAAGGAGACCTCCTTACCCAGCAAGTCTGGAGACCAGGAAAGAGATTGAGAAACATATCAATGAACTCCTGGACATGGATGTCATTAGGAAGATTGGACATAATGAAATAGTGGAAATCACCACTCCTGTCCTAATCACCTGGCATGATGGCAAGTCTAGACTGTGTGGAGACTTCAGAGCCCTGAACAACTACACAAAAGCAGACAGGTATCCTATACCAAGGATACCTCATGCCTTGGATAAATTGGCCAAAGCCAAATACATAACCAAGATGGATTGTATGAAGGGCTTCCACCAAAATGGAGTTAAACCAAACTCAATGAAATTACTCAGAATTATATGCCATATGGGCATATATGAGTACACCAGGATGCCATTTGGCATCAAGAATGCACCAGCCCACTTCCAAAGGATGATGGACACCAAATTTCAAGAAGAAATAATGGAAGGCTGGATGGTAGTATACATTGATGATATCATTATATACTCAGAGACATGGGAAGACCATGTACAATACATAGAAAGAGTGCTAAGTAAATGTACACCCATCAATCTGAAAATTTCACTTAAAAAGTGTAATTTTGGCCAACAAGAGCTGCTAGCTCTAGGACACAAAGTCTCAGGCCTTAGTCTGGCAATTGACCAGAACAAAGTAGCAGCAGTACTGCAAAAGCCAGTACCAAAGAACATCAAAGAGATGCAATCTTTCCTTGGGTTTGCTAGCTACTATAGAAACCACATTAAGAACTTTGCACACATAACCAGTAGTTTATACAAGTTATGCTCAAAGGATGTAGTTTTTGAAATAACCAAGGAAAGGAGGGATGCATATGAGAGGATCAAATATGAACTCACTAATGCACCTGTGCTCATCTTGCCTGACTTTGAACTACCATTCAAGTTATATATAGATGCAGCATGCAGCCAAGGCTTGGGAGCAGCCCTTCACCAAAGACAAATTGTGGATGGTGAACCAAGAGAAGGTGTAATATGTTACATCTCCAGGCAGCTGAAAGATTCAGAAGCCAGGTATGGGGCCACCCAGACAGAATGTTTATGTCTAGTCTGGGCTCTAGAAAAACTCCATTACTATTTGGAGGGTGCAGTCTTTGAAGTCTACACAGACTTCACAGCCTTGAAGTCTTTACTAAACATGAAGACTACTAATAGACACATGCTGAGATGGCAAATAGCCATCCAGGAGTATAGAGGGAACATGACCATCATATACAAGGAAGGTAAAAGCCATACCAATGCAGATGGCCTTAGCAGATGGCCACTGGACAATGTCAAAAGCAATCCAGCTTATGACCCTGAAGTTGCTGCAAAAATTCCTATCCATTTTATGGAAATAGATAGGAAGAAGAACTTCAGATTCTCTGAATGGGAACCAGGGAGTGGTACCCTTGACAGTGGAAACACTGATTCAGAAGGGACAGAAACCCCCATACTGGGGATAGGTTCCTCAGAACTGCACAATGAATTCTTCAATGCAGTACTGAAATCTTATGCTAAACACAAACAGTGTAGCATACTACTCCAACTCCTTCAACAAAAATACAGGAGCCCAGAACTGGAAACCCAGCTGGAGGAACCCTGGTTGAGGGCCTATAAGGACAATAAATTCTTCCTTATAGATGGCCTGATTTATCACAGAGACAAGCACACCAGTGCACTCACAGTGATAGACAGAGACCACATCTCTTTAATCCTGCAGGAATGCCATGACTGCCCCTACATGGGACACATGAGTGAGGACAGGACTAAGGAGAGGGTAGCAAGCACAGCTTGGTGGCCCAAGTGGGAGCAAGAGTTGAGTGAATACATCAACACTTGTGAAAGATTCCAAAAGGCAAATAGAAAACATGGGAAGAAATATGGGTTGCTCCAACACATAGAAGAACCCAAACACCCATGGGAAACCATCAATATGGACTGGGTCACAGGACTTGTCCCAGGAGGCAAAGAAAACTACAATGCCTGCTTAATCATAGTTGACAGGTTCAGCAAGAGCATGAGATGTCTACCATGCCATAAAGAGGACACAGCCATGGACACTGCTCTGTTATTTTGGAATAACATCATATCCACCTGTGGAGTCCCTAAGATCATAATTAGTGACAGGGACCCAAAATTCACATCTGAATTTTGGACCAATTTATATGACATGCTTGGCACCAAGCTTGCTTTTTCCACAGCTTACCATCCACAAACAGATGGCCTAGCTGAGAGGATGATCCAAACAATGGAGGACATCCTCAGGAGGTTCTGTGCCTATGGCATGGAATACAAGGACCATGAGGGATACACCCACGATTGGGTCACCCTCTTACCAGCAGTCCAACTGGCTTATAATACAAGCCAGCACTCTACCACAGGAAAAACACCTGCACTGGTAGAGAAAGGGTGGAATCCCCTGTTACCTGTGGATCACTTGAAGAAAAATCTTCTGACCATCCACCCCACAGCCAAAGACTTCCATGATATGTGGAAGAAAGCCTGTGATACTGCTGCCAAATGCATAGCTGAGGCCAAAGAGTATAACAAGCAAAGGTGGGACAAGTCACATATGGAACCTGACTTCAAGGAAGGGGACCAGGTGTTAGTGTCTACACTGAACTTTAACAATCTCAAAGGACCTAAGAAAATGAGAGACTCATTTGTAGGGCCCTTCACTATCATTAAGTTGATAGGGAAGAATGCAGTAGAGGTCAAGCTCACTGAGGAGTTTTCTAGGAAACACCCAGTCTTTCCAGTGAGCCTGGTCAAACCATACTTCCAAACAGAGGAGGATAAATTCCCCTCCAGGAAGAAAAACATCACTCCACCAGAAATAGTGGAAGTAGAAGACTCTCCAGGACCTGTGAGTAAAATCATCAGGGCCAGAAAAATCAGACTTAATGGGAAGGATCAGAGACAATATCTAGTCAGATTCAAGAACCAGACAGCTGACAAAGACAAATGGTTGGCAGAGGATGCCATACCAGATGGGAACCTTCATTTAAGGAGATTCAGAGCCTCTAGGAGGGCTGAACAGTCTCATCAATGATGAGCCTTTTTTAGAGGGAGGGTATGTCAGCCTGTGACTCAAAACCAGAGCACAAGCATGACAGCCAAAATACCATAAACCAATGGTATAGCCAAAATACCACCAAAACATGGAGCTGAGCCAAATTAGCTCAAAAGGTATCAAAAGAAAGAGGAAACTCACCTCTTCCTGAAAATATAAGTCCCATCACCATAGGACAAGAAATAACAAAGTTATTCCTGCTCAAAGTTATTGCTGAGCATAAACCTTAATTTTCACCTCTCATCTAAAATCTAGAAGGAGAGGCTTAACCCCATCAAATGGGTATTCAAAATAAAGCTCTAAGCCAGGGCTATCCAATGGTACTAGCCAAACTGAGCTAGCACCAGTATTACTTGAGTTATGGTCAAATTCAGACCAAATAAGGGTGAATAAAACATTCACCTCTCATCTAACTTTTACAGTTTTAGTGTGAGATACTTGAAGTGGGGTCTTATTGGAAAGAGCACAATCAGGGCTATCTGATGGTGTCATCCATTTCCCCATATCTCAACTAGAACAGAAGTTATTGGCCAAACAAGCTTAATACAGCTTTTGCCCAAAACACGCCAATGTACAAAAACACTTGTACATGGGATAACTTTGCCATATTTAAGGATAACCTTGCCAAGTTGGGTACCATTGTATAGAGCTAATACAGGGCTATTCAATGAACCAACTTTGAGCTTGATATCTCAAAAACTGACAGAGTTATGACAATTTTAAGGTAAAAATCCCACCTGCTGTCATATACAGCCTTACCATGGGATAATACCCTATAACCATGAATATGAGGTATCAAATAGACGAAGAAGCATGTTTTTACTTCAATACCTCATATGTCAGTCAATACTGGGGTCCCATACAGTTTCTGTACAGCATTCTACACGTCATACACGTCAGAATCAGGCTGTGAGGTCCCCAGATGAAAATTTTCACCCTGTATTGGTGAAAACTGCCCAGATGTGGTTTCAAAACCACATCTGAGCCCAATACAGGGTATACAGGCTGTTTGCAAACCACAAGCCTGTCATGAGGAGTGAAAAATCTTCACTTCCTCTACGTGAAAAGGTCTAACAGCCTTTTCACCTCAATTTCAGGATAAAAGGAGGGCTTTTCACTGCCAAAACCCTTTCCTCATCCTGCTCTTGAATAACCTATGTAGTAAACTGTCAAAAACAGTTTTACTCTTGGTTAATAATCAGGTATACTCTTAAATTAAAAGTATTGTAGTCTTTATTATTGTAACCCAACAGGTAAAGCTGCACCCAGGGCTTTCAACAGCGCTCACCACCACTATATCTTTATAGTAAAGCCCTTAATATCTTAAATTAATCATTTATCATCAACTTTATTATCTTTTAAAACTATTTTTACCGTGTCACAGTCATAGTTAAAGCCTGTAAATACTTATATACACCTTTATCATAGACTCAGCCTGACACCAGAACTCAAGGTGTTCTTACTCCAACTCCAAGAGCTCCTCTTGAAAGCACCCCATCAGTTCCTCAACTGAGGGCCCAATTAGACAGAGGACCCCATATGGAAGGAGCATCACCATCAAGGAAGGAAGGAAGAGATCCAAGAAGATCAAATTCTTCCTCAGGAGTAGTTGGCAGGTTTCCAGGACTTTCAAGGACCAGCTTCAAGGGTCCTGCTGAAGATGTTGAAGAGGAGGGGGAGAATTCTTTGGAAGAGGAAGAGTCTGATGGTACTGAAGGTTTTCCTTCTCCCGTGGGGGAATCCCAAGGTAGTGGAGAACCAGCTCTAGCCCAGTCTAATCAGTCTGAACCATCACTATTGGCCATCATTCAGCATATGACTCAAATTATAGCCAATCTTCAAGCAGCTTCATCTTCTGAATCATCAAAACCACCAGCCTTCAAGGCTTCATCTATCAAGGCACCAGAATGCTTTGATGGGCCTCAGCCCTTAAAAGTTAGAAGCTTTATTCAGTCTTGTCAATTAATCTTTCATAATGATCTGGCAAACTTCTCTGAAGACAGAAAGAAGGTTCTTTATGCCACTTCATTTCTTATTGGAAGGGCTGCAAAATGGATCAAACCTTATCTTTGCAATCTCACCAATCAAGACCCAAGCTACCTTCTAAATTCTTGGCAATTATTTGAATCTCAACTCTTCACTTTATTTGGAGACCCAAATGAAGTTAGAAAAGCTGAAGCAGAGTTGGATGCCTTAAGAGTGAAAAAGGTGGGCATGTTTCATTATACATTGCCAATTTCAGAAGTTTGGTTACAGCAATTGGACATTGGAGTAAAAGGGCTCTCATACACCATTTCAGGAAGGGATTGCCATCCAGGATTTTGAATAAATTTTCCTCCCATCCTTCAAGAATTGAATCTTTTCAAGACTCAATGGATATAACCCTGGGGCTTGATATGAGGTACCATGAGAGGCAAAATGATAAGAATCATCATCAAGAGAAGAATCCTGAAGCCTCAAAGTCAATTTCTTCTAATCCTCAAAGCTCTTCAAGTTCAAATCAAAAGAAGAAGAAGAATTTTCAGAAGAGGGACAAGCCCTATCCTTCTTTGGTGAATAAATATTACAAGTTTATGAATTTTGAAAAAGAAAGAAGAATAAAGGAGTGCTTATGTACCTATTGTGGTGGTAATCATAGTTTTGATTCCTGTTTCAAAAGGCCTCAAAACAAGCTTACTCAACCAGCAGGCAAATTTACCAGCCAGGAAAAAGCCTGAGTGAAGATAATGTTGTGTTCAATAGTCTTCACTATTTTCCATCCAGAGCACAATTGTGCATTCTGAATACTGGTGTAAATAATCCTTTTAAACTGTTTTTTTCTTCTTGTTCTGATGTTTTTACAGTATTCTGATTGATTCTGGTTCTACCAACTCATTTATTGCAAGGTAGTTTGTTCACAAGTATTCTTTGACCATGTAAGAACTCCCAGAGAAGATTCCTCTTATCATTTTGGACTCTTCTGAGTCCTTTTCTCATTTGTGACTCACCATACCAAATATATGGTTGAGCTTCCTTCATTCTCATGCTTTGAATGGTACTTTTTAGTCATTGATACTCCCAAGGGAGAAGATCTCATATTGGGCTTTGACTTTCTTAATCATTTTAATCCATCTATTTATTGGAGGCAAGGGCTGAGCACCTTTAATGCTGATCATAAGGACTATTATGATCCTTCAAATTCTTTCAGTAATGATTTTTCTTCTTCTAAATCATGTGCAGCTCTGGTTGGTTATTCTGGAACACCATGATTTCCATCTTCTATCCATATTCCTTCCCTCAATTCCCATACATCATTACTGTCCTCCAGAGATGAAGTTTTCAAAGATAATCAAGATGTTGGAGAAGATAATTATGTATCTTCACTTAATCTCTTTGGGAATATGGACCTTCCTCCTTCATCTTATAATAACTCCCTGGAGGAGTTTTGGGATGAAGTGGAAGAGCCAGCAGAAGTCAAAACCATGATGAATGTTGTTCCTTCTGCTTATTACCAGTATTTTGATGTATTCTCCAAGGTGAGAGAAGAGAAATGTCCTCGTCACCATGCCTGTGATCATTGTATTGAGCTGAAGGGGTCTCTACCTCCAGCTGGGGTAATCTACTCTTTATCAAGCCAAGAGTCAGATACACGCAGGCCCTACATTTCAGAGAATTTAGAGAAAGGTTTCATCTGGAAAAGCTCCTCTTCAACAGGAGCACCTGTCCTCTTTGTCAAAAAGAAGGATGGTGGCCTCCGACTGTGTGTTGATTACCACAAACTCAATTCTTTGATGAGGCAGAACAAGTATCCTGTTCCTTCTGTTAAACAGGTTCTCACTGTTCTCAATGGTTACTCTATCGTCTCCAAGATTGATTTGTGTAGTGCATATAACCTTCTCAGAATCAAGGAGGGTGATGAACACTTGACAGCTTTTAGAACTAAATATCGCAGTTATGAGTATTTGGTTATGCCATTTGGGCTCATCAATTATCCTTCCTCTTTTCAAAATCTTGTCAATGATATCTTCTATGATCTTCTTGATATTTATTTTGTGGTTTATTTGGATTAAATTATGGTCTTTTCCAAATTTGAGGAAGAACATGTACCTCATGTGTCCACTGTTCTCTCCAGACTCAGAGCCAATAGCCTCTTTGCTAAGGCCTCCAAGTGCCTATTTCATGTTTCTAGTGTATAGTATTGAGGTTATATTGTTTCTTCTGAAGGCCTCAAGACATACCAATAAAAAGCTCAGAAGATTTTTAATTGTCCGCCTCCAAGAAGCCTCAAGGCTCTTCAATCCTTCCTTGGCTTTGCCAACTTTTACTGCCATTTCATCAAAAATTATTCAAAGAAAATTAGTTCACTCACAAGTTTCCTCAAGAAAGATTCCCAATTTCCCCTCAATAAGCTCTGAGACAGTTTCATCAACTCAAAGAGGCTTCCACCACTGCTCCAATCCTTCTCGACCCACCATTGTAGAGACCAATGCATCCAATTATGCCTTGGGGGCTGTACTGAGTCAGGTTTCTGACTCAGGAAAACATCCCATTGCATTTGATAGCCAAAACCTTATTCCAGCAGAACTCAACTATGAAATTCATGACAAGGAACTCCTTGGCATAGTTTGGGCTTTCAAGGTCTGGAGAGCTTTTCTTCTTTCACTTTATTCCCCTTTTGAAGTTTCCACCAATCACTCTTCCTTGCAATATTTCATGTGAGCCTTGAGGTATATTTTACATACCCAAATAGGCCACAATTATCTTAAGACAAATTCTGAACTATGCATAACTCATAAGTCATGCATATATCCAAAATTCATCATTTTTGATTTCAGAAAAGATGAATACCCTTTTATTGAGTAAATAAATCCATGGATTTAAAGCCAGATTTGGATTCTACACAAATGTTTACCTAGGGTAGCTCCATAGAGTGAATAAACTCAAATTAACTCTTTGAGGTGGTAATATGGAAAATACTTCAATACCACATCATCAATACCACATAAAAGATCCATGGAAATTTTTGTTTTTCTTGATTTCACGCCAAAATAATGGTAATGTGAGATATCCCATGTTACATATACACTAAGAATAGTGTTATGCATGTTTTGGGAACTCAATATCATGGTATTCGTACATGGACTTTTGGTACACCCATAGTGGATATCTCACTTGAAGCTTAAATTTCTATTTTGATGTGAAAAATAAGTAAGGGGGACAAAAGACATCAAAGAGAGCCAGGGTACCCAACTTCTGAGGCCTCAGATGCGTGGACAGCTTCAAAGCTTGGATCCATGGCTGATCTTGGCCCAATTAGTAAACTAAAAGACTTTGGGAACTTGGTTACCATGTTACAACTACAGTAAATCATAAGAAAATAGCAAATAACCTGCTATTTTGACGTGCCAAGGAGGTAAAGAGCTACTTAGACTCCTGTAACCATGTCAATTAATAATGGCTTTCCATTGATAGACCCTAAAAGATTAATTAAAACCCTTTTTGGACCTGTATCCATTGATTTACCTCATAGCAACCAGTTAAAAACTGATATTTGCAATTCTATGTAGAAATGGGGTAAAAACTTCAAAAATTCATTAAAAATACAATTCTTAATGAATCTCTCTGAAACTTTCAGGACCAATATAGAACTTTATTACCTATGGTACAACAAGAAAGAATTATAGTTTTACTAGTAAAATTCAAAGTTCTACTTACAGTCCATTTTTGACTATTCTACATGAAACACTGAATCTTCAAAAATTCACAGTAATTACAACCTGTGATTAAATTGCCAATAGCATTGATACCTTTGAGAAATCAATGACTATTTTGAAATAAAAGAATATTTATAGATTTTACTCCTTTTATTCTTAACCATATTGGGGTTGGTAGTCACGTAAAAGCATCAATTAAGTAATTATGATAATCTTACGTGACAACAGATGATGCAATCAATAATCCAAAAGGGTTTATTGTCTTCTCACTCACTGGTTTTTCAGTTTTCTCCATGGCATGCCTCTGTGATCTGTTGTTGACTTAAAAGTGGCCTCCTCTTGCTGTTGTTTCCAAGAATCATCTTATCATCCGTTTATATCATTGTTACCAACAAGTAAGTATTAGTTAGACCATTCTTAAGTGTTTTAGTTCTTTCAGAATCAATCAGAAAGACGTGAAATCATAGAATCTAACTATATATTGTTTTAATCCTGCTATAAATCATTTTGATCCCTTAAATCCACCATTCTACATCAGATTTCTCTACTTATATCTTTCAATAAGTTCTGTGGAGTATAAGTGAGTCATTTATCTTTAATTCTTAAAGTTTTTCTCTAAAATGAGTTTTATTCAAGAATTATCTTTATTATTATTCTTGCAAAAGATAATTATATATTCCAATAATTTATTATTTAATAAAAGAATTTTTTATTATTAAATTCTTCTTGTAATTGATTCTTGTAGACAATTACTTCTCACTGTTAAAATCACTAGTAGTGTTTAACACGTGAAAGAAATAACTGTTTGATTATTTAATTGTGGCTATAATAATATTTTATCATTATATTTCATAAGAACAGACATAGTAATACTATTATCAGTTTCATAGTCAAATCTTATATTTGGGGGCCTGGCCGTGATTTTAACGATAGACTTGGCTTTAATCATATTCTAGATTTCATTTTTTGCTCTAAAAACTACCATACCTACCCATATCTTATATTTGGAGGCTTGGCCGCATTTTTTGAACCTTTTTCAATTAATTAATATATTTTTAAGCTCTAAAATATATCAATTTAATAATTTTTTCTTTCAATTTGAAGTTAAAATAACTGATTATTTTTGAAATTATCTTAAAATCTTTTTCATTGAGGAATTTGGTTTAATTTTATACTGTTTTTACACATGGCTTTTTAACATCCAAAAACTTATCAAATTATTCTTTGAGTTACTCTGAATTAATTTTGATTCAAATTATTAAATTTTTTTTTTCTTTAAAAAGAATATTTTTTTTAATATTAAAAAATAAAAATTTATAAAAAATCTCAAAAATATTTTAAAAAGTATAAAAAATAATTTTTTCTTTTATAATTTTTTCTAGTGTCTTTAATCAAATACTTTGCAGCTGGCAACAGACTCAGTAAAAGATATATCACTAGTCCAGAATCTGAAGACAGTATTGAGGCGCAAATTACTAAAATAGGCACCTTATTTAACTCAGAAAAGAATAAATTACCACCAAAAGGTGTGTGTTTTATCTTATATTTTTCACTTTTTATCTTTAAATTGACATGAAAATGGTGCATAACAGAAATGGAAGCAACTATTCAGTCCAACCAGATGGATGTGGACGAGGAAGAGGCAAGACCAAATCCAGAAGTGCCAAGTCTTCATCAAGAAAGACACATCTGGAGGATGCCAGAGTTGCCCCCATTCCCCAAGGTCTGTACCCACAGATTTTGACATGAATTCTGAGTCTGAATTGATTCATGACAATATTTCCAGGGCTGAACCATTTTCAGGTGGCAGCAATAGAAATTTATCAATGCCAGTACAAAAGTTGGTTCAGAGCAGCCAAAGAAGAGTAGTGGGAAATATGCCCAAGCCTTTGGCAGGGGGCCATGAACTCTTACTTACACATCACGAGCTTTCTGGGTCAGGAGAAGACCATAGAGCTCTTAGGAGGTTGGAGCCCATTGTCTTGCAAAGACAAGGTCAAAAAGATAAAGAATTGGTTGAAGAACCAAAGTCTTTTATCCATAGACCAGAAGAAAGAGTTGGAAATGACTCCAGCTTTGGAGACAGAGGCCCCAGTGGCGTCTACCAGCTCCAGAAGTGTGCAAGGACAAGCCCAAAGGACCTCAGAAGAAGAAGAGAGGTCCCAAGAACCATCAAGGCAAGGGCAAAGGCAAAGCCAATTGGCACAGACCTTACCCACAAGGGTACAGGATTCCCAAATTGGAGCCTTCAGCCATGGACAGTGTGTTCAATATGGCCAGAGCTCTGATGGAATTCACAGCAAAGGAGCAGGAAAGGATGAACAGGACTTTTCCATGCAAATAATACAACAAATACATTTTGTAAAAAGTAGTATTGATTTAGAACTTGGTAAATTTGATGCAAATATAAATAAAATTACATCAGATATCAGTGAATTGAAAATAAATGACAAGAAGCATACTGAATGGTGTCAATTGAAAAATGTCAGACTTGTTTTCATTATTAATACATGTGACAGAATTGAGAGTAAATTTCAAGTTCAAAATTATGAAATGGAAGATCTTTCCCTTTTTAACATTAATGACCAACTTAAAATTCTAAAAGATCATATTTTAGAAATATCTGAGAGTACCAATCAATTTGCTACACATTTAGCAAAAAGTGACAGTGAAAGGCAAAAGTTGAAGGATGAAATCATTGCAAATGTAGAACAAATTCATAAGAATTATGAACCACATATGCCAAGACATTCTACACCTTTGACTGAAGAGAAACTTTCTGTTAAAAGAATTTTGACCCCGCTCTTAGGAGAAAATGTTATCTCTGCAACAGATATTCCCATATTAGAATATTGGCCAACATTCTCTGGTGAATGTGAATACAACCACATTGAGTTCATCAGAACTATTCATATGTTGCAATAAGACTTTAATATATCTGATGAAATCATAGTGGGAAAATTACATTGTTTTTTTACCAGAACTGCAAAGAAATGGTATTAAAAGATGAGAATGGATCATGGGAAACATGATTGGTCCTGGGGGAAATCAGAAGTGATTACCAAATGGGCCAATAATTCTTGGAGGTTTAAAATGGAAAATGCTTTTGAAAGTGCCATTTTTAACTTGGAGAAAGATAAACCACTTACTTGGTTCTTCAAGCAAAAAGACAGATTATCTTCTTTACACCCAGATATGTCTGACACTATGATTAATATGAAAATATTAAGGAAGTGTGGAGGAGAACTGGAGCATGCTATCAAAAGCAGATGTGTGGAACCCTGTTCAACAGAGGACTACATTAATGCAATGGAAGATATCATTACAAGAACAAGAATTGGTAAAACTTGGACTAAAATCCCTATGGAATCCAAGATGGTCTCAAATATTCCCGGAGAGGACAGAAGACCAGAAAGACCTCTCTTGAAGTGTCATAAATGTGGAAGCACTTCAAATTTAGCCAACACTCCCACCAAAAAGACAAAAATCAATGAAGCTCAAGTCGTTTAAGGAATTCAGTGTACTGAAGAGAAAGAAGAATCTGATCAAGATTCTGCAATCTCTGAAGACACACCAGTGGAGGACTATCCCATTGAAAACATTACAGCTTTCTTTGAGGTCACAGAAGTCCATACCCACTTGCCACAGTACAGTGAGGATTGCTACAACCTGATCAATATCCAGGATGCCAGGATGTGTAAGACCAAACCTGCTAGAGGTAAGGGTTATACTGCTGGAGCATCTTGTATCACATCAATTCTGATGAATGATATTGAAGCAAAAGTAAATTTGGATACAGGGGCATTGTGCATATTTGTAGGCAAAGATTATCTCCAATTTATACTTCCTGGATGGAAAAACCACCTATTACCAATATAAGGTGTACAATTTAGTAGTGCCAGTAACAATATTTCCCCTTTGGGCATATTGGACACTAATATTGTGTTCCCACACCCTGCAGGAAGTATAAGAGTGAAGACAGAGATAGTAGTAATGGATAATTGCACATCTCAGCACATCATTCTTGGAAATGATTACTTGAATATTTATGGTATTGACATCAATAACCATAAAGACAGATATTTCACAATCGGGGATAACAAGAGACAGAAATTTGCTTTTTCCAATATGCCAAAACAAATATCTGTAGTATCTTCTGTTAAGGATACTTATAAAGATGAATTTGTGTCTAATCACCTTGCTCAAGCACAAATTAATCCATAATTGGCACCAAAGATGAGGAATGAACTTATTGATGTGTTATACATATACAATAATGCATTTGCCTCTGATAATGAACCATTAGGTGCTATAAAAGGACATGAAGTTTATATTACTCTTAATATTGATAGACAATATCCTCCAGTACTTAGAAGACAAGCTTATCCAGCCAGTCCCAGAGCTAGAGAAGCCTTGGGAAAACATATCCAATAGTTAATCCAGCTTGGTGTACTAAGGAAAGTAGGCCATAATGAGGAAGTTGAAGTGACAACACCTGTTATTATTTCTTGGCATAATGATAAGTCAAGAATGGTTGGAGACTTTAGAGAATTGAATACCTACACAGTTCCAGATAGGTATTCAATCCCTAAAATTCAAGAAACATTTACTCAACTGTCTAAAGCCAAGTATATAACATCAATGGATGCATTTAAAGGCTTTCATCAAAATGTTTTGATGCCTAAAACTAAGAAATTTCTCAGAATTATTACTCACTGTGGTATTTATGAGTATCTTAGAATGCCATTTGGCATTAAAAATGCTCCATCCCATTATCAAAGAATGATTAACACAATATTTCCCACAGAGTTATCTGAAGGATGGCTTATCATTTATATTGATGATATAATCATATGTTCTGATTCATGGTCTTTGCACCTTGAAAGACTTGCAAGAGTACTTCACAAAGTTGCAGAGGTGAATATGAAAATTTCACTCAAGAAATGCAATTTTGGTTTTGAATAACTCAAAGAATCAGGACATGTTGTTTCTATTTTAAGCTTGGGTATTTACAAAAACAAAGTAGCAGCAGTGTTACTTAAGCCAATACCCCAGAATAAAAAAGAAATTATGTCTTTTCTTGGGTTTGCCAGTTAACATAGGCAAAACTTTAAAGACTTTTCACTTCTAGCCAAGTCACTATATAGAATCTGTGATCAACAGACTGTATTTGAGATGACACAGGAGAGAATTAAAGCTTATGAGAAGATAAAGAAAGCTCTTACAGAAGCACCTTTACTCCTCATGCCTGACTGGAATATTCCTTTCAAATTGTACATTGATGCATGTGGAGATGGATTAGGAGCAGCCCTACATCAAGTCTAAATTACTGATGACAAACCTACAGAAGGACCAGTTTGTTACATCTCAAGACAATTCAAACCAACAGAAGCCAGATATGGTGCAAGCCAAATGGAGTGCTTATTTTTGGTATGGGCACTTGAGAAATTACACTGTTATCTTTATGGAAGTGTTTTTGAAGTGATAACTGACTGTAATGCGGTGAAATCACTTCTTAACATGAAAACTCCCAACAGAAATATGTTGATATGGCAAATAGCCATTCAAGAATATAGAGGAAACATTACTATAGTTCATAAAGCAGGAAACATTCACAAGAATGCTGATGGACTTAGCAGATGGGCATTAGCCAACACTCCTGATAACCCAGCTTATGTACCTTTGGAAGCTGAACCACAGATTCCAATTGAAGGAATTAACATAACTAATATTGGGACTGAATTCTTTGAAGAAGTCAGACAATCTTATAAGCAAGACAAGAATTGCCATATATTGACTTCTTTTTTAGATAAAGACTGCAAAGATACATCCTTAGTCAATTCACTGGATGAAGTTTGGAAAAATTCCAATTCTGAAGGAAGATTTCATTTGTTTGATGGGATTATTTACCATAGAACCAAACATTCCTGCATGATTAAATTATGTAGCAGATTGCTTATCAATACCATTCTTCATGAATGCCATGATAGCATATACTCTGGACCCTTGTTGGAGGACAGAACACTTGCAAAAGTGAAAAACTGTGCATGGTGGCCATCTTGGAGAAAACAAACCATTGAATATTGCCATACCTGTGACAGATGTCAAAAAGCAAACAGGAGTACAGGCAAGAAATTTGGACTTATGATCCATATTCAAGAACCAAAATCCCCTTTGGAAGTTGTTCACATGGATTGGGTCACAGCACTTCCTCCAAGTGGTGACAAAAGTTATAATGCTTGTTTAGTCATTGTAGACAGATTCAGCAAAAATCCCATATTCTTACCATGTCATAAAGATGACACTGTTATGGATACAGCTCTTCTTCTATGGAGTAGAGTTATTTCTTATACCAGATTATTTAAGAATATCATAAGTGACAGAGATCCCAAGTTCACATCTGCACTTTGGACCAATCTTCATAGATTGTTTGGGACTAAGTTATCATTCTCTACAGCATATCACTTTCAAACAGATGGGCTAGCAGAGAGGATTATTCAAACTTTAGAATACATGATCAGGAGATTTTGTGCTTATGGGTTAGAATTCAAATACTCAGATGGCTTTACCCATGACTGGTGCACTCTTATACCTGCATTAGAATTAGCATATAAGACATCAGTCCATTCTTCCACAGGTGTCACAGACGGTGGAACTGTGACCCATAATACCAGAAAAAGATCAAGGAAATTCAACCTTGATCTTGTAGCCTTTTCTGCTCAGTTGTGATGATTGCGCAATCAAGCAACCTAGGGTCTAGCCATGGTGGTGGTGGGGGACCACCTGTTCCGACATGACCCTGAGTGGAGAGCTTGAGTGCTTGTTGATGGTTTCTGGTATCAATGTGCCAGAAGATCAAGATTTACTGTCATGGGTGGATTCCACAATTGTGAGGGAGACACATTGCAAAATTTGGGGGTTTCAAACCTGTAGGAAGAAAGGGCTTGGGAGTGATGACCCAACAACCCTTATGGCTCCTTATACCGGCCTGTTGTGTAGCTGATGCCCCTGATTGAGGACAGGGTTGCCCATCTGTGTTAGTGCACTTTGGGATGCAGTGCTTCCTACCCCGGGTGTACTGTCACAGACGGTGGAACTGTGACCTATAATACCAGAAAAAGATCAAGGAAATTCAACCTTGATCTTGTAGCCTTTTCTGCTCAGTTGTGATGATTGCGCAATCAAGCAACCTAGGGTCTAGTCAAGGTGTGTTCCGACATGACCCTGATTGGAGAGCTCAAGTGCTTGTTGATGGTTTCTGGCATCAATGTGACAACAGGTCAAACTCCTGCCATGTTAGAAAAAGGATGGAATCCAAGACTCCCAGCAGACACACTGAGGAAAGACTTGATTGACATTCATCCAACAGCTTCCAGCTTCAAGTTGATTCTTGATAAATTGAAACATCATGCAAAACAAAGTATGAATGAAGCTTTTGACTATGAAAACAGAAGTGGGACAAGAGTCACAAAGTACAAGACTTCAAAGTAGGGGACTTAGTTCTAGTTTCAACCTTGAATTTTAATAATATCAAAAGCCCAAAGAAACTTAAAGATTTTTAGCACCTTTTGTTATTGTTGGCTTACATAGAACCAATCCAGTCCAAGTGGAATTGAGTGGTGAATTGGAAAATAAACACCCCACGTTTCCAGTCAGCTTGATAAAACCTTATCAACCAGCTGACAAAGAATTGTTTCCTTTAAGGAACCCAACTCCTTTAACTGTACCACCAGTGGAACAGAATGAATACAAAAAGATAAAGAAATTCATTGAAGAAAGGAGACTTCGGGGGAAAATAAAAGAGAATATCTTGTCAGATATAGAAATCCAGTACATGAAGATGAATGGCTGGCAGAATCAGAAATACCTGACTCAAATAAGCTTTTAAGAAGATTTAGACATGAAAGAAGGCGACAAGCCTTAATATGTCTATGAATGTGCTTTAAATTACTTAATCTTAGTAATGTGAAGAGGCTGGACAGTGGACATTAACCCCCTTTAGGGCCTTTTTTCTTCTTTATACCATTAATAAAATTGTAGTACAATTTTATTCTTTGGTGGGAGGGGATTTCAGCTTTGAGGTATATTTTACATACCCAAATAGGCCACAATTATCTTAAAGACAAATTCTGAACTTTTAATAACTCATAATTCATGCATATATCCAAAATTCATCATTTTTGATTTCAGAAAAGATGAAGAACTTTTTATTGAGTAAGTAAATCCATGGATTTAAGGCCAGATTTGGATTCTACACAAAAATATATCTAGGGTAGCTCCATAGAGTGAATAAACCTAAATTAACTCTTTGAGGTGGTAATATAGAAAATACTTCAATACCACATAAAAGATCCATGGAAATTTTTGTTTTTCTTGATTTCACACCAAAATAAGGGTAATGTGAGAAATCCCATGTTACATATACACTAAGAATAGTGTTATGCATGTTTTGGGGACTTAGAATAATGGTATTCGTACATGGACTTTTGGTACACCCATAGTGGATATCTCACTTGAAGCTTAAATTTCTATTTTGACGTGAAAAATAAGTAAGGGGGACAAAAGACATCAAAGAGAGCCAGGGTACCCAACTTCTGAGGCCTCAGATGCGTGGACAGCTCCAAAGCTTGGATCCATGGCTGATCTTGGCCCAATTAGTAAACTAAAAGACTTTGGGAACTTGGTTACCATGTTACAACTACAGTAAATCATAAGAAAATAGCAAATAACCTGCTATTTTGACGTGCCAAGGAGGTAAAGAGCTACTTAGACTCCTGTAACCATGTCAATTCATAATGGCTTTCCATGGATAGACCCTAAAAGATTAATTAAAACCCTTTTTGTACTTGTATCCATTGATTTACCTCATAGCAACCAGTTAAACACTGATATTTGCAATTCTACGTAGAAATGGGGTAAAAACTTCAAAAATTCATTAAAAATACAATTCTTAATTAATCTCTCTGAAACTTTCACGACCAATATAGAGCTGTGTTACCTATGGTAAAACAAAAAATAATTTTAGTTTTACTAGTAAAATTCAGAGTTCTACTTACAGTCCATTTTTGACTATTCTACGTGAAACACTGAATCTTCAAAAATTCACAGTAATTACAACCTGTGATGAAATTGTCAATATCATTGATAAATTTGAGAAATAAATTATCATTTTGAAATAGAAGAAGATTTACAAATGTTACTCCTTTTATTCTTAACCATATTGGGGTTGGTAGTCACGTAAAATCATCAATTAAGTAATTATGATAATCTTACGTGACAACAGATGATGCAATCAGTAATCCAAAAGGGTTTATTGTTCTATCACTTACTGTTTATTCAGATGTTTTTGACTTAAAATTGGCCTCCTCTTGCTGTTGTTTCCAAGAATCATCTTATTATCCATTTATATCATTGTTACCAACAAGTAAGTATTAGTTAAACCATTCTTAAGTGTTTGAGTTCTTTCAGAATCAATCAGAAAGACGTGAAATCATAGAATCCAACTATATATTTTTTTATTCCTGCTATAAATCATTTTGATCCCTCAAATCCACCATTCTACATCAAATTTCTCTACTTATATCTTTCAATAAGTTCTGTGGAGTATAAGTGAGTCATTTATCTTTAATTCTTAAAGCTTTTCTCTAAAATTAGTTTTCTTCAAGAATTATCTTTATAATTATTCTTGCAAAAGACAATTATATATTAAAATAATTTATTATTTTAATAAAAGAAGTTTTTATTATTAAATTCTTCTTGTAGACAATTACTGCTTACTGTTAAAATCACTAGTAGTGTTTAACACATGAAAGAAATAATTCTTTAATTATTTAATTGTGGTTATAATAATATTTTATTATTATATTTCAAAAGAACAGACATAGTACTGTTGATTAATAGTAATATTATCATCAGTTTCATAGTCAAATCTTACACTTCATGTCCTCAAAAGTTCTTACTCACCATCAAGCCCTCTGGCCTGAAATCCTTTCTAAATTTCATTTTTCTATTACTTACCGCCCTGGCCTCCTAGCTACTCTTCCAGATGGCTTATCACATTGGGACAACATTTATCTGGAGAGGGGGAAGGATTTAATCAGCAAAAATCCAATTAATTTTCAACAGCTCATTAAGCAAGATGAAGTTCAACCCTCAAGATTTTTTGCAGTCAAGGTGGAATGTTTTTCAAATTTAATTGTATCAATTCAGAAGATATTATGGCAAGACACTCAGTACAGAAGTATCCTTAAATAATTGGGTAAAGGTAAATATGTCCAAGATTATTCTCTTGATTCCTCTTCCCAAATTCTGTTTTCCAAAGATTGGGTGGTAGTCCCAAATGACCCCACAATTCGACTCAGAATTCTTCAAAAGTGTCATTATTCTCCTCTAGCTGGACACCCTGGCCAAGAGAAGACTCTGAAAACTTGTAAAGCGGGATTTCTACTGGTCCAGAATGACTCAATTTGTCAAGGATTATGTCTCATCCTGTCAACAGTGCTCAAGAAACACAAATATCCATCAGAAGAGGTTTGGACTCCTCAAACCTCTTCCAATTCCAAATGGTCCTTGGATTTGTCTTTCAATGGACTTTATCACTCAACTTCCCCTGTCCAATTACTTTGATTCAATTCTGGTCATGGTGGACAGATTCTGAAAAATGAAAGTTTTTATTCCAACAATGTCTTCAATAACTTCACTGGATTTGGCTCATTTATTCATCAAGAATATCTTTTCAAAGCATGGCCTTCCTTTAAGCATTGTTAGTGATAGAAGTTCACTTTTTTTTTCTTCTTTTTGGACCAATATTTTTCAGAAGCTCAAGATTTCAAGAGATCTGTCAACTGCTTACCATCCAGAAACTGATGGACAGACAGAGGGGGTAAATCAGATACTATAACAGTACCTTTGAATGTATTTCAGTTGTCATCAAGATGATTGGAACAACTGGCTCCCTCTGGATGAATTTTCCTACAATAATTCTCATCACTCTTCAACAAAACAACCACTGTTTTTCACTGTTTATGGAGGAGATACACAATTTCACTCAGTTCACATCACTCAAGATACTCCTGCTGGAAAGTAATCAACAAAAATCCAATCAGTACAGAAAGATGTCAAGAGAGAACTTGAAGTTTCCATAAACAGGTTTAAGAGGTATGCAGATAAAAGTAGGGAAAGCCCACCTGTTTTCAATCCTGGTGACATGGTATGTCTTTCTTCCAAGAACATAAAATTAACTAGACCCACCAAGAAACTGTCTGAAAGATAGCTGGGTTGTTTTCCAATCTTGAAGAAATTCAGTACTCATGCTTACCACCTCAAGCTTTCATTGCAATGGAAATCCATCCACCCAGTATTCCAAATTTCCCTCCTTGAACCAGTCAAGACATCAACAATCCCAAATTGGCATCATGAGCCTGCTCCTCCAATCATCATTGAAGAAGAAGAGGAATGGGAAGTCTCGCAAATTATGGATTCCAAAATCAAGAGAGGAAAATTATGGTATTTGGTGGAACAGAAAGGTTTCAGTCAAGACCCAGAAATATCCACTTGGAAACCAACCAAAAACCTCAAGAATTTCCTTGAACTTGTCAAGGATTTCCATTACTTATATCCTGATAAGCCAGGACCCAATTTGTCAAAAGCTTGATTAATTTATGGTGCTTGGTGGGGAGAGGAATTACGAAAGGTAAGTCCCACTCCTGGTATGCACCTTTAAAGGTATTCTACCCCTTCTTGTTGTAAGAATCACCGTGGCCACTCTTTGAGCACTTGTCAATTTTCTGGACACAGGACTCTGTCCAAGCTTGCAACACCATTTCAAATCCTTATGGCCATTTTCACTTGGGAAAATGGACAATTCACTATTCTTTTCATTTCCATTTCATTCCTTCAGAAAGATCGTTTTATTTTTATGGCACTGGTGGAAGTGGTAAATACCAAAAGTAAGTTCTTCCCTGAGGGGTCTACAATCTTTCAAAAAATCACCTTGGCCACTCTGTGAGAACCTGGAATCAAATTTTTTTTCCAGGTCCTTGTCAAATTCAACTCAGCTGTCAGCCTCTGTGATCATAATTGGAATCCCCCTCAAGAATTTCCTTTCTCTTATTTTTCTTTTATGTCTCCTTCTTTATAATTTTTCAAAATTTTCTTTCTTGCAATCTTAATGCCAAAATCTTTACGTCAACTCGATTATTCAAAAAAATCCAAAGCCAAATGTCAAAAGAAGACCAAATCATCCTCACGTCATATACCAACCTCTTACCAGTTTTACAAAATTTCTTTCAAGATTCAATACCCCTGGATTCCCTATTTCCAATCCTTCTCAACAGCCTCAACAGGTTTTTATCTTGGTTTGGTGCTCAGGAGCTCACCATTCAAGGTGGGGGGTACTGTCACAACCATGTGTAATCACCCCCCCCCCAATGGGTGTTTAGGACAAATCTAGCCTGATCCCATTTGATGGCAAATTGGCCCTTTCATCAGTTTTATGGCCAATTGGACCATTTTGGTGTTTTATGGCCTTTTGGCCAAATCCCCTTTCGCTGGACACTTATGCCCTCAGGCCATATCCTGTAACCATTGGCCATTTTGGCCAATTATCCACTTCACCAACCCCCAGGCCAATACCTTTTTTGGGCCTGGGGGATCCATCTGATCTTCCAGGGGCGTCTTTAAGCTCTAGCCATCACCAGGGCCTTTGGCCCAACCCCTTTTATTATTGGTTCTAAGGCCTAAATCACCCTTTTGGGCCATTTAGGCCCCCTATGGCCTCTACAGCATGTGGGCCAGAATCCATGGTCTGTGGGACCATTAGGCCCCTTTTGGCCTAAATCCAATGATTCCAAAAGGGGTCAAGGGGGGAATTCCACAAGCCCCAAGGCCAGGTGGGACAACCTGTGCCCAATTTTGGCCCCAATCACAACACTCCCAAAAATGGCCAAAAGAACCCCAGGACCCAAATTGGCCAAGCACCGCATTTTGGCCACTTTCAACCAATGGCCTCTGGCAACCAGCTCAGGTCCAGTAAGGCTTCCCCTCAATTCAGGGGAAGACCTCTTCTTCATCAATGTTACACATATGAAAGGATCCAGGTGTTGTGCATATATGGTATAATATAACATTATGCAACATTTTTGGCTCAGAAATCCAATGGTGATGTTTTCAGGGCCCAATTATATCTTTCCAATTTATCACCCAATATTAAGGAATACTTTTCAGTCATTCAGTCTTGCAATCTCTGGTGGCTACCAGAAGACCATTTGAGGACCCCAACCAACTGGCCCTGTGGGAGTTGGTTTTTATTTTCTTTTCAGGATTATCACAAGGGTAATTTCAGGAGGTTATCAATAATTCAATCAGTCTTTAAGACATCAAGTAATTCAGTATTCCTTGGACAACTCAATTGGTTCATACAGGCTGCATTTAAGCAACCTGTATGGCCTTGGCCCTTTTGGGCCAATTCATATTCCACTGTGGGAATTCAGTCACACAGTTCAAGTCTCAAGATGGCCAGCTCTGTATGGACCCAAAACAGTCAATACATCTGGGTGATCAACCTTCCAGGATCAGTATTCAACTTTTCACATATACTGGCCACCTTTTCTTCCCTGGGGACTTTTTCCCCAGTTAATTAATATATTTGTTTTATTTTTATCCTTATTTTATTTTCATTCATTAAAGAAAGTACTTATAATCTTAAGTAAGTCATTTGCACCTTTTCTTCTTTGCCTGTCAGTTGATATTGGTGTTCATATCCTTTACTAATTCCATTGTTCTTTCTGGCAGGTTGAAACAATGAATTGAGGATTCATTTGGTTGGCTCTTTGGCCTTTGGCTTTCTTTTCTTATATTTGGCCATTGCCTTCCTTTTCTCTTTTATCTTTGGAATATTTGTCCTTACTCTTATTTTTCTTTGAAGAAATATACTCCTTGCTATTTCCTTATTTCCTTTGGAGCCCTCCAATTGAGTTCTTGTTTCCTGAGTGCCAGGCCACTCTTGTATTTCAACAAGATCCCCTGTGACAGGGGAAGCCATTCTCCAAAGACAAATTCTAAATGATGAACCTAGGGAAGGGGTAATATGTTACATCTTCAGTAAACTAAAAGATTCAGAGGCAATATTTGGAGAAACCCATACTAAATGCTTATGTTTGGTTTGGGACTATAAAAGCTCCATTATTATTTGGAGGGTGCAGTCTTTGATTTTCAGACAGACTTCACAGCACTTAAGTCTTTTCTCAAAATGAAGACTACTAATAGACATATGTTGAGGTTGTAAATAGCCATCCAAGTGTATAGAGGAAACTTGACCATCATATCCAATGAGGGAAAAGTCATACTAATTCTGATGGCCTCAGTAGATGGCCATTGGATAATGTCAAAAGCAACCCAGCTCATGACCCAGAAGTAGCTGCCAAAATTACAATCCACTTAACTGAAATAGACAGGAAAAAGAACTTTAGATTCTCTGAATGAGAATCAGGAAGTTGTACCCTAGATACTAACAAGAGTGAACCAGAGCAGACAGAAACTCCCATATTTCAAATAAACTCCTCTTAAATTTACAATGAATTTGTTAATGAAGTCATTAAAACCTATTTCAAACACAAACAGTGTAACATATTGTTTCAAATCCTTCAAAAAAAATAGGAGCCCTGTTTGACGGGCTTTAAGGACAATAGCTTTTTTCCTCATAGATAAAAGCACACTACTTCCCTAACAGTGATAGACAGGGACCATATCTCCCTGATCCTGCAATAATTCCATGACTGCCCCTACATGGGACACATGAGTGAACACAGGAACAAGAGAAAGTAGAAAGAATAGATTTGTGGCCTCAATAGGAGCCAGAGTTTTGTGAATATATAAACACCTGTGAAAAATTCCAGAACACAAACAGGAAACATGGGAAGAAGTATGGGCTACTCCAACACATAGAGGAGCCCAGGATCCCATGGGTAACAGGAATGTCCCATAAGCCAAAGGAAACTTCAATGCATTTCTATTCATAGTAGAAAGGTAAAGTGAAAGTGTCAGATTCCTACCATGCTACAAAGAGGACATAGCTATGGACACAGAATTTTTATTCTATAATAACATCATAGCTATATGTGGTGTCCCTAAAATAATCATTAGTGATAGGGACTCAAAGCTCAAATTAGAATTGTTGACTAACCTCTATGATATTCTTGGAGATAAACTTGCAATTTTTAAAGGTTATTATCCACAAACAGATGGCCTAGCTGAAAGGATGATTCAAACAATGGAGTACATCATCAGAAGATTCTGTTAATATGGAATGGAATACAAGGATCATTAATGGTATACCCATTACTGGGTTACACTTATACCAGCAATTCAACTGGCTTAGCATACAAGTCAGCACTATAACACAGGGAAATCACCCTCACTGGTAGAAAAAGGGTGGAATCCCTTAATTCCTGTGGATCACTTGAAGACAAACCTCCTGACTATCTACCCCACTTCCAAAGACTTTCATGATGTGTGTAAGAGGGCATGTGATACAGCTTCAGGATGCATAGTTGAGGCAAAGAATGCAATAAACAGAAGTATGACAAGACCCACAAGGAACCAGACTTCAGAGAAGGGGACCAAGTGTTAGTTTCTTCTTTGAATTTTGACAACCTCAAAGGCCCAAAGAAAATTAGAGATTCATTTGTGAGATTATTAGCTATAATTCGATTGATAGGAAAAAATTAAGTCATGGTCAGACTCGCAAAAGAATTCTCTACGAAAGACCCAGTTTTTCCAGTGAGTCTAGTCAAACCTTACCACCAAACAGGAGAGAAGTTCTACTCTTGAGAAAAGAGCCACACTCCACAGGACATAGTGGAAATAGAGAACTTCCCTGGCTCAGTGAGAAGGATAATGAACACCAGGAATATTAGACTCAATGGAAAAGACTATAGACAATATATGGTCAGATTTAAGAACCAAACAGCTGATAAGGATGAATGGTTGGTAGAAGATTCCATACCAGATAGTGACCTTCACCTGGAATGATTTAGAGCCTTTAGGAGAGCTGAACAGTCCCATCAATTATGAGCCTTTTTAGAGGAATTGTATATTGGCCTGTGACTCAAAACCAGAACACAAGAATTATAGCAAATGTTAGAGCAAAATACCACCAAAACATGGATCTGAGAAAAATTAGCTCAAAAGGTATCAAAATAAAGAGGAATTTTACCTCTTCCCAAATATAAAAGTCCCATCATCATAGGACAAAAAATAACAAGGTTATTCCTTCTCAAAGAAGTTGCTGAGCATAAACCTTAATTTTCACCTCTCATCTGAAATCCAGAGGAAGAGACTTAACCCCAGAAAATTGTTATTAAAATCAAAGCTCTAAATTAGGACAATCTAATGGTACCAACTAAACGTATCTATTATCAAAACTACATTATTTATGGGCAAACTAAAGCCAAATAAGCGTGAATAAAATATTCACCTCTCAACTACCATATACAGGTTTAGTGTGAGATACTTAAAGTGGGGTCTTTTTATATTGATCACAATAAGGGTGTAACAACCACTCATCAGGGGTAAGGGTATTCATTCATACACCCACTCAAAACACCCCAAATCAGCAGATCCAGCAATTGTATCAGCATTCAACTTCAGCAATCTTCATTCTGAACATGCATACAGCTTGGTACCTCAATACAGCCTGTCAATACCTGTACAGGCTGGATTCACCCAATACAGTTTCAATACACCAACTTGAAACTGTATGATCACTCAAATACACCACATCTCTTGTACAGGTTCTGTACAGCGGTACAGGACCTGTATTGGCCAGACTCAATTCAATCATCAAATATTCTCATGAAAATTCTTCCTCTGGATCAGGGCTGGTGATTCTCACATATACCAGCCCCTCTTTCTCCCCCCTGGGGACTTTTCCCCAGTTAATTAATTTAGTTTATTTATTATTTTATAATTATTCTTATCCTTATTTTGGGTATTATAATTATTTGATTTTAAGTTAGTCTTTGCCTTTTCTCTCTTCGCCTGTACAGTATGAGTTGGGTGGCCATATCCTTATTAACCCTTCTCTTTCCATTCTGACAGGTTGAAACAGTGGACTTGGACTTGTTTGTGGTTGGCTCTTCTTTATTGTTGCTGCTTTTCTTATATTTATTCTTCTAGCAATTTATCTTTAACACTATTTATTGTGTTCCTTCTTACCATATCTTTGAGCCCTCCATAAGTGAGTCCCAGCTTACTGAGTGCCAGGCCCTCTTCACTTCGAAGAGCCCCTGTGACATTAAATTAATTAACTCATATTTGATTCTTCTTTTCATTCATTTATATTCATTTCTCTCATTCATCAATTATGATCTTTTTTATGATTTAATGATCTTAATGATTATGATTTTTCTCTTTCATCAATTTTCATCTCATTCATTTCATTCTTATGAAAATTGATTCTTTTTCCTTTCTTAATCATTGCTGACCATTTCATCACTTCATTTTATTTTTTATCAATCAAATTCTTCTGTGTTCTTATACAGGTTTTATCTAGGAATTATTGATTGGTTTAATTGATTGGGATTCATTTGGGTTATTGATTCAGGATTTATTGGATTTATTGACTTTGAACTCTCAAGATATTGATTGATCCTCAAAAATTGATTTTGATTATTGATTTGATTTGACTCATCAAGATATTGAATTGATTTCTGAAGATTTTGAACTGATTGATTGATTCCTCAAGACTTGATTTCATATTGAAGACATTTATTGATTGATTATTGATTTCCTCAAGATTATTGATATTTGATTTGAATTGATTTTGACTGATTGAATTTATTTGACTGTTGATTGAATTTGATTCCTCAAGATTTGAATTGATTCCTCAAGATTCATCAAGATTTATTGTGATTGATTTGGCCAATTTGATTATTCTTCTTAATACCATCAAGTTATTTTAATTCTTTTTCATAATGCCAGTTCAGCATAGTCCCCCAGCCAAGAATACTAGATCCCAAAGAATTCAAGCTGTTCTCACTCCTACAGCAAGGGCTCCTCTTGACCGCACACCATCAGTTCATCAACTGAGTGCAAATTTGGACAGAGGACCACCAATGGAAGGAGCAGCACCCTCAAGAAGAGGTGGAATGAAATCTAGAAGATCAAGATCTTTCTCTGGACTTTTGGGTGGCTACCCTGGCATGTCTGAAGGTGCAAGAGCAAGACAAGGGGAAGTTGAAGATGAAGAGGGGGAAGAGTCTGTTGAAGAGGAAGATTCTGGGGAAACTGAAGTGGAAGATGCCTTGGCAAATGCTCCAGAGGTGCCTCAGGGTTCTAATCTAGCCCTTTCTAGTCAACCTCTTGTCTCTCAAACTGATCCAAGTCTCCTCAAGATGATGGAGCAGATGACTCAATTCATGGGGCAACTCACTCAAGCAGTTGCTCCCAGGGACAATTCCAAAGCCCCTGCTTTCAAGACTCCATCCATGAAGGCACCTGATTCTTTTGATGGTACTCAAGCTCATAAGTTGAGAGGATTTATCCAATCCTGTCAACTAATTTTCCATAATGATCCAGCAAACTTCTTCTCTGACAGGAAGAAGGTTTTGTACTCAACTTCTTTTCTTACTGGTAGAGCTGGCAAGTGGATTGAACCTTACCTCTCAAATATTTCCAATGAAGACCCTTCCTACCTCCTCAATAATTGGCCATTGTTTGAATCTCAATTATTCACTCTGTTTGGTGACCCCAATGAAGTCAGGAAAGCTGAACAGGAGTTGGACAATTTGAGGATGAAGGAAAGTGGTCATGTTTCCTTGTACATAGCACATTTCAAAATCTTAATGTCAAGAATTGGAGATTGGGGGGAAAGAGCTTACATGCATGTGTGTAGAAGAGGATTGGCATCAAGATTGTTGGACCAATTGGCTTCTCACCCTGGAACTTTTGACACTCTTCAAGAACTTATGGATGTCACTTTAGAATTAGACACAAGATATCATGAGAGGCAAAAGGAAAAGGGCAGTCATCAAGAGAAGAAGCCTCCAATCATTGGATCCAATTTCCCCAAGCCTCCTCAAAGTTCATCATCCAAGAAGCCTTATCACAATAAGAATAAGAAGGGGAAGAATTTTCAAATGTCCAAAGATAAGCCTCATGCTGCTCTCCTCAATAAGGACAACAAATTAATTGGTTCTGAAAAAGAGAGGAGGATTAAAGAAGGCTTGTGCAATTATTATGGTGGAAAGCACCCATTTGAAAAATGCTTCAAGAGGCCTGAGAATAGGCAAGGATCATCAGAAGGCTTCCCTAGCAAGCAGGGAAAAGCCTGAGTGGGAATCATGATGTGTTCAATGGTTCTCACTTATTTCCTTCAAGAGCACAATTGTGCACTCTGAATACTAGTGTCAAGAAATCTTTAAAATTTCTTATTTTTTCTTCAATCTCTGATATTTTTTATAGTATTCTCATTGATTCTGGTGCTACAAACTCCTTTATTGCAAAGCATTTTGTTCTCAAGTACTCATTGACCATGTCAGAGCTCCCTGAAAAGATTCCTCTTTTCATTCTGGATTCCAGTGAATCCACCTCCTTGTTCATCACCCATTATACCAAGTGGGTTGTTGATTTACCTTCCTTCCCAAGCTTTGAATGGGATTTCTTTATCATAGATTCACCCAAGGGAGAAGACCTAATGTTGGGCTATGATTTTCTTTACCATTTTAATCCCATTATTGATTGGAAAAATGGATTGATCACCTATGATTCCAGTCATAAGGATTCTAGTGGTATTATTCCTTCTACTAGTAATGACTTTGCCACTGCTGTCAACAGTGTTGCTCTGGTTGGTGAACTTAAGACACCTCCCATTCCTTCTTCTGTCCATATCCCTTCCATTATTCCCTCTCATTCATTACTTCTATTAAGAGATGAAGTCTTCAAAGAGATAAAGGATGTTGGAGAAGATGTTGCCATATCTTCACTTCATCTCTTTCAAGGGGATGTGGACCTTCCTTCCTTATCTTTTCATGCATCCCTGGAGGAGCAGTGGGATGAGGAGGAAGAGCCAGAAGAAATTGAAACTGTGTTGAAGGTTGTTCCTCCTGCTTATCACCAATACTTGGATGTATTCTCCAAGGTGAAAGCAGAGAAACTTCCTCCACACCGCGCCTGTGATCACCATATTGAATTGGAGGGTCTTCTACCTCCAATTGGTGTTATCTACTCATTATCAAATCAAGAGTCAGAAACACTGCGGGCCTACATTTCAGAGAATGTAGAGAAAGGTTTCATTAGACCAAGCTCCTCTTCAACAGGAGCACCTGTCCTTTTTGTCAAGAAAAAGGATGGAGGTCTTCGTTTGTGTGTTGACTACCGCAAACTCAATGCTGTCACTAGGAAGAACAGATACCCTGTTCCTCCTATGAACCAGCTTCTTACCGTATTCAACGGTTCCACTATCTTCTCCAAGATAGATCTGCGTGGTGCATATAACCTTCTGAGAATCAAAGAGGGGGATGAGCACTTAACTGCCTTTAGAACCAAATATGGCAGTTATGAGTATTTGGTCATGCCATTTGGTTTGACCAATGCTCCTGCTTCATTCCAAAATCTTGTGAATGACATCTTTGCAGATTATTTGGATGTTTTTGCTGTAGTGTACTTAGATGATATTATGGTCTTCTCTAGCTCTTTGGATGAACATGTTAAACATGTGGCCTCTGTTCTCCAAAGACTGAGTGACAATAATTTGTTTGCTAAAGCCTCAAAGTGTGTATTCCATGCCTCAAGTGTGGAATACTTGGGCTATGTTGTTTCAAGTGATGGCCTCAAGATGGATTCTTCAAAGGTTCAACAAATCCTCAATTGGCCTCAGCCCAGGAACATCAAGGCCCTTCAATCCTTTCTTGGCTTTGCCAATTTTTATCGTTGTTTTATTAAAAATTATTCCAAAAAAATCACTTCTCTCACTTCCCTTCTCAAAAAAGATTCTCCTTTCATCTTCAATGAGGAAGCTCTTAGTCAGTTTCAAGCACTCAAAGAAGCTTTCACCTCTGCTCCTATCTTATCTCATTCCAATCCATCTCTACCTACTATTGTAGAGACTGATGCTTCTGATTATGCATTGGGCGCCATACTGAGTCAGGTGAATGACTCTGGAAAGCATCCCATTGCATTTGATAGTCGCAAGCTCTTACCAGCTGAACTCAACTATGAAATTCATGACAAGGAGCTCCTTGGCATAGTTTGGGCTCTCAAGCGCTGGAGGGCATTTCTTCTTTCTCTTTCCAATCCTTTTGAGGTCTTGACAGACCACTCTTCCTTGCAGTTTTTCATGTCTTCCAAAGTTCTTACTAATCGTCAGGCCCGTTGGGCTGAATTTCTCTCAGAATTTCATTTCACTATCACTTACCGCCCAGGCAGGCTGGCCACTTTGCCAGATGCCTTGTCACGTTGGGACAACGTGTACCCAGAGAGGGGGGTGGACTTCATCAGCAAGAATCCTCATAATTTTCATCAAATACTTAAGCAAGATGGAATTCAAGAGTCAAGATTCTTCTCAATCAAAGTGGAAATTTTCTCAGATTTAGTAGACAAGATTCAAAAAGAAGTATGGCAAGACAAAGACTATAAAGAAATACTCAAGCAACTAGCAAGAGGTGAATCAGTTCCAGATTATTCTCTTGAACCTCAAGCCAAGTTATTATTATTCAAAGATAGAGTGGTAATCCCAAGCAATGAAGAACTTCAACTCAATATTCTTCAAAAGCGTCATGACTCACCATTGGCTGGCCATCCTGGCCAGGAGAAGACCCTCAAGCTCATCAAGAGGGATTTTTATTGGGCTGGCATGAAGCAATTCATTAAGGACTATGTGTCCTCATGTCAGCAATGTTCAAGAAACAAGAACATTCATCACAAGAAGTTTGGATTACTCAAGCCTCTTTCAATTCTGTCTGGTCCTTGGAATTCATTATCAATGGACTTCATCACTCAATTGCCACTGTCAAACAACTTTGATTCAATTTTAGTAGTTGTGGACAGATTCTCAAAAATGGCAATATTCATTCCAACTTATGGCACAATCACTGCTCTGGATTTAGCTCAAATCTTCATTAGTCATGTATTTTCCAAGCATGGACTTCCAGTCAGTATTGTCAGTGATAGAGGATCCTTATTTGTTTCATCATTCTGGACTCAATTGTGTCAGCAGCTCAAGATATCAAGAGATCTTTCAACTGCCTTTCACCCTGAAACAGATGGACAGACAGAGAGGGTAAATCAGATACTAGAACAGTACCTTTGGATGTATGTCAGCTATCATCAAGATGACTGGCACACCTGGCTCCCTCTGGCTGAATTTGCCTATAATAATGCAGAACACTCATCAACCAAGCAATCACCTTTTTTCACCATTTATGGAAGAAATCCCAGCTTTGACTCAATCCATATTTCTCAAGACTCACCTGCTGGAAAGTTATCAACAAAACTCCAATCAGTACAGCAAGTTGTCAAAGAGGAATTAGAGTCAGCAATAAGGAGATTCAAGAAGTATGCAGATAGAAATAGAGCAATTCCACCTGATTTCCAACCTGGGGACAAAGTATGGCTGGCTTCCAAGAACATCAAGACAACAAGACCCACCAAGAAATTATCAGAAAGATGGCTGGGACCCTTTGAAGTTCTTAAGAAGATTGGCAGCCATGCATATCACCTCAAGTTGCCTCAGCAATGGAAGACAGTTCACCCTGTATTCCATGTGTCCTTATTAGAACCAGTCAAGCATTCAACTATCTCAAATCGTCATCAATTGCCGCCACCACCAGTTTTAGTGGAAGAGCAAGAAGAATGGGAAGTGGCTCAGGTTCTGGACCCAAAACTCAAAAGAGGTAAATTATGGTATCTTGTAGAGTGGAAAGGATTCAGTGAAGACCCAGAAAGAACCACTTGGGAACCAGCTTCAAACCTTACCAACTCACCAGATCTTGTCAAGGATTTCCATTCATTGTATCCAGACAAGCCTGGTCCAAATACCTCAAGAGTTTGATTTATGGTGCTTGGTGGGGAGAAGAAGTTATGAAAGTAAGTTCCTCTCCTGGCATGCACCTTTAAGGGGGTATTCTACCCATATGTTGTTGTAAGCATCACCTTGGCCACTTTGTGAGCACTTGTCATTTCTTTGGACAGGTTCAGGAAGCATACAACATCAATACCCTCCATTTGGACCTTATCAAGATATGGCCCAATGTTTTCTTCTTTATTTTTCATTTCTTTCTCTATTTTATCATTTCATTTTATGCCAATCATCATAATTCAAGACATTCATTACTTCAAGTCATTTACGGCAATTCATTTCAGAAGTCATTTATGGCAATTCATCTCAGAAGTCATTTATGGCAATTCTTTTCAATTTTATGGTGCTTGGTGGGGAGTGGAAGTTATGAAAGTAAGTTCCATCTCCTGGTATGCATCCCTGAGGGTTCTACTTCTTGTAAAACATTACCTTGGCCACTCTGTGAGCATCAAAATGCTTGGTTTTCATTTCTTCAGACACTTATTGGCCAAAATCAAGCAACTCACCACAAGAAGGACCAACCATCAGGATTTTTCTTTATTTCTTTCTTTACCCTCATTTTCTCTTATTCTTTTATTTTTCTTTCTTTCTTTACTTGTATAATTTTCTTTCTTTTATTTCTTTAAAGCAGCAGCATCCCCTCCCCAAATCACGTATTGGGAGGTTCTTTTATTATTTTAATCATTTTATCTTATCTCATTTATTAGTTATTATAAGAGCATGAATAGGAGTCAAACCAACCGTAAACAGGAACAAGACACTGGATTTCACTCCACCCAAATCGTCAAGTCCACGTCAAATCAAAAGTTCGACCTCAAGGGAATTGGGCCACAAGTCAATCATGGCCCCCTCAAAACCTCTCAAAGTCAAGGTCCAAGGCCCCTTTGGGGGCTGGAGTCAGCATGGGGGGCCTCCCCTGCAAGTTTGGGGGAGGCCAAGTTTTTGGTGGTCCTGGACCCCACCAATGGGTCCAGGCCATAAAGGTGAATTTTATTGATTTTGGGCCATTTTAGGTCCCATGACCCCCTTGGGTCACCAGCAAATTTGGGCCCAAGGGGTCCATTTTGGTCCTGGGGGCTTCCAATAACCCCCACGGATTGCGGACCGCGGCGTACGGCCCACGGCCCACGGACCGCGGACCGTAGGACCCCAAAGACTCAAAAAGGCCAAAAAAGGCCAGAAAATTTCCAACAACCACAATTTGGCCATAAAAGGCCATGAACCAAAATCACATCAAAAACACCCAGGACCCAAGAAAAGGCCAGAATTGGCCATGAACCACATTTCACCCCAAAGACACCAAGGATCCAAAAGAGGCCAAAATGGCCATAAATTCAAGGATCCTCAAGATCCTCCATAGAGAAGGCACCAGCCCAAAATCACTATAAGGGCTGGTTGAGGCATTTGGAAGGCCATTGGGGACAAGACCCCTGAATTCTTGTCACCATCATTTTCCTTGATTGGGCTGGCCAGATGAGTACACTTCATATACTCATCTGGCACCATTTTTTGAGCACAAGAGCTCAGTGGCCATCATTTTGGGATACAACCCAAGGCCACGCCCCAAGGACGTCATTTGTTGAAATCAGAAGAACAGTTCGAAGTGGGGTATTTACTCAAAGTTAAAGAAGGGGGAAATAAATTCAATTGACAGAGAAGAGATGGAGAAGGATTTCGAGATAATGGTAAAAAGAAAAACTTTTCAAAGAAATTGTGTGGGGTAGTGAAATGCCACTCAACAATGGCAGGTTATTATGGTGTTCAGGAGCCCACCAGCTTCAAGAGGGGGATACTGTAACAACCACTCATCAGGGGTAAGGGTATTCATTCATACACCCACTCAAAACACCCCAAATCAGCAGATCCAGCAATTGTATCAGCATTCAACTTCAGCAATCTTCATTCTGAACATGCATACAGCCTGTCAATACCTGTACAGGCTGGATTCACCCAATACAGCTTCAATACACCAACTTGAAACTGTATGATCACTCAAATACACCACATCTCTTGTACAGGTTCTGTACAGCCATACAGGACCTGTATTGGCCAGACTCAATTCAATCATCAAATATTCTCATGAAAATTCTTCCTCTGGATCAGGGCTGGTGATTCTCACATATACCAGCCCCTCTTTCTCCCCCCTGGGGACTTTTCCCCAGTTAATTAATTTAGTTTATTTATTATTTTATAATTATTCTTATCCTTATTTTGGGTATTATAATTATTTGATTTTAAGTTAGTCTTTGCCTTTTCTCTCTTTGCCTGTACAGTATGAGTTGGGTGGCCATATCCTTATTAACCCTTCTCTTTCCATTCTGACAGGTTGAAACAGTGGACTTGGACTTGTTTGTGGTTGGCTCTTCTATTTCTTACTCTTCTTTATTGTTGCTGCTTTTCTTATATTTATTCTTCTAGCAATTTATCTTTGACACTATTTATTGTGTTCCTTCTTACCATATCTTTGAGCCCTCCATAAGTGAGTCCCAGTTTACTGAGTGCCAGGCCCTCTTCACTTTGAAGAGCCCCTGTGACAAAGGGATATCTGAATGTGCAATCTATTTACCCTTAACTCATCTATAGCCAAAGTTATGGATCAAACAAGTTCCATACAGGATTCGAGCAAAATTCATATATGGATAATGGGAATTGAACATGGTATAGCTTTTCCATCTTGAATTATATCCATACCAAATGAGGAACCATTATGTAGGCCCCATCCAGGGATACAAAATGAACCAATTTTTATCTAAACATTTGAAAAACTGACAAATTTATGGCAGTTCTAAGGGTAAAATCATACAGTGGGTCCAATACACCTTTACTGTGGGATACTTTCCCATATCTTTAAATATGATGTGTAAATTGGACAAAGAAGCCAGTTTATCCTTCAATATCTCATGGTTTTTTTAATACTGGGGTCCTATACAAGTTCTTTACAGAATTATTGTGAGCCTTAGAGATATTTTTATATACCCAAAAGACCACAAATGATAAATTAAAATACAAATTTTATTAAAATAAATTTATTTATATTACAAAAATAAAAATATAAATACAAATTTATATTTAAAAATCAAAATTTAATTATAATTTAAAAATAAAATTATAATAAAATTTAAAATTATGAAAATTCATTTTTACTTGTAAAAATTAAGTAAAAATGAATTTTTAATAAAAATTATCAAATTGAAATATTTTTAATAAAAATTTATATAAAATATATTATAAATTTTTATCCAATAGATAAACATATAAAAAAAATTTTCACCATTTGATTCCTTATAAAAAATTAGGTGGGGTCACCTCTGAGTGAAATTTTTGTAACTCAACTCTAAATAAGCTTAAATTAAGTTTTCAGTATTCTCAATACAAAAATTGAAAATCCTCAAAACTTTCATTTAATTCACACCACATGTGGTGTTAACCATCAATTTTTGTGTTAAAATTATGGTGTTGTGTTTAGCTTAGAAGTTATGAGGAATTGAAGTATTTTCAATTGAATTCAATTGAAATGTCAAAATGTGTGCGTGTATTACATAAGTGAACTTTGATTTACATATGAGGTATCAATTATTACTGTATTGTACTGTACAATTCAATTGAATTACATATGTAAATTACAAGTATAATACATGATGAGGAATTAAAGGAAAAAATAAATTGGAAAGATTAAAATTGGGGGGAAAAGGAACTCTAGCTCTAAGGGGGAGCCAGACCCCCAAAATCTTTTCTTAAAGGTGTGAATTGTCAAAATTCATGCAAAAGCTCATCACTTTTGGCCTGGAATTGAGTCACAGGGTCTGTGACTCAATTGATGATGAGGTTTGGATACCAACCAGGGCAGTTTTAACTGTTGCCAAGAGGGTAAAACTACCCTTAAGTTAAAACACTGTTAGTAAAAACGTTTTAACTGATTTCTACGCCTCTTAAACACATTATGACATGTTTTGAAGGCTCTAGACAAGGTATTGCTATAGTAATGGCTGATTTAAGGGTCTAAAATGGCAAAAAATGGCTTAAACCAGCCCTTTTTTGGTCTAAACCATGGTTCAATGATGCCATAATTGGCTTTTCTGTTGTCAGACTGTTTTTCACGACTGACAAGAGTAAAGTTTTCTTTTTGAATAAGAAAATTGATGGCTATAAAAGAATGTCTTCTTTGCCCCACTTTTCTCTTCATGTTAGAATATTTTCCTTTTATAAATAGTTTAAGCACTGTTAAACCAATCAATAAAAGATTCCAACCACCTTTTTTTAAATCATTTTAAACCTTTTAACCAAGTGAAAAAATCATTTTAATCATTGTTTGTAACTCTTATAATCATTTTTACCCCTGAACCACCCCAACAGTGAATTAAAGCATCTTTCATTACTGTTAGCTTTGTCACTTTGTTTCCAAATTCACTCTGGTCACTTTTGGGCTTGTTTTCTCTTTAATATTCTTTTTAAAGACTTTGTTCTTTAATTAATTGCTTGCAGTTCTTTGCTCAATTAATTCCAATTGAAATTGCTCTTGAAGAAATTTTTTTTGTAGCCTTGCATATCTCTTGTAGAGTATTTTTGGATAAATTTTTATTGTTGGTAAAAACAATAAATCTTTATAATATTATTTTTTTATATTAATAAAGTTATAAAAAATAAAATTGGCATGTTTTCTCTTAAAAATAATATTTCTTTCTATTTTTAATTGATTTTTTACCTTATACAAATTTTGAGGACAGGAAAAGTACTTGATTTTTAATCAAAGTTTCATATCCCCACCTTACAATTATAAATTTCATAGACATCAGAAAAAGGCTCTTTGGTCCCCAGATGAAAACTTTCACCCAGTATTGATGAAATCTACCCAGATATGGTTTCAAAAACCACATCTGAGCCTAATAAAGCTTATATATACTTTTTGAAAACTATAATCCAGTTCTTTTTAAGTGAAAAATCTTCACTTCCTTTATTTTAAATTTTCTAAAAAGAATTTTTTTTATCCATTTTTTAGAATAAAAAAAAAAGGGACCTTTCACTTCCAAAAAAAAAATATGAATTCCCATAATTCTCTTAAATTTTTATATATTAAAACTTTAAAAAAAAAAACATTTATAATTTGGGAAAATAATCAGGTATAATTTAAATTTAAAGTATTTTAAGTTTTATTATAATAATTTAATTTCTAAAGCTGAAACAAGGGCTTTCAATAGTGCTCACCATGATTATTTCTCTATATTAAATCCCTTAAAATTAATTTTTTAACCATTTATTTATTTTAATTCCCTTTAACAGTAATAGTTAAGGCTTTAAATACTATATTTAAACACCTAATCATATACTAAGCCTGATATTTGGTCCTCATATATGAATGAGGGATTGTGAAGCAGCTTATTTGAAGCTAAAAAGATATTAAAATATGGAATTAGGAAATTATCTTGAATTAATAGCTTCCTTATTAAATTCAAGATATCAATATTCTATCTTTAAAAAACTGTTTATTCCAAAATTACAAATCCAAACAGATAATTAATTAGCTTTTCAAAGAGTTTGAAACTTTATATTTACAATTTAACTCAAATTATCAAACTTTGGATTCAAAATTATCATTTAAAATTATTAATAATAGAGAATTTTTTTTATTTAATAAAAAATCTTTTAAAAAATTCCTATTTAATTCATTTATTTTAAAGGAAATTCTAAAAATTATTATTTGGGAACATAATTAAAAAAAAAAAAAAAAAAAAAAACTAAATCCCATTATTAAATTTGTATATATACTTAATTATTATAGATTAGTAACTTTTTTTTTTTTTTAAAAAAATATTATTTTAATTATTCTGAAAAAATTTTATTATAGAATAATACTCTTCTTTTTAAAACTTAGGAAACTTTCAATTAAGTGATTTTCAATCCTATAATTGTCTTTTTTTTAGGGTGTTGGTAAACACACGTAAGCTCTTACGTGTTTTTACCAATTTATGGTAAAAACACATAAGTTTCTGGTAAAAACACGTAAGTGACCTTAATTTTCAAAAAAAATTCCTCAGGCTCAGTTTTGAGGTTTTTTTTAATTTTTTTTTGCCATATTTTTCCCGACTTGGCATGTCAATAAGCACAAATTTTTTCAATTTTTTTTTTTTTGCCAAATTTCACAAATTTGGCCAATATGCCAAAATGGCATATTTTTTTCAAAAATTCATTTAAAATCTTCCCACTTATGAATTTCCTTCATTTTTTTTTAAAATAAAGGGTTCAATGTGAAGAATAAAGAACCAGAATCCCATAATTTTGGGAATTTATTTGGGTGGGACAAGTGAAGGCGCAAAAAGAGTTTTTTTTTCAAATGTTTTTTCCCGTCATTGTAATATGCCTATTTTTAAAAAGTGAATTTAATAACTTCCCACTTATGAATTTCCTTCATTTTTTTTTAAAATTAAAGGGTTCAATCTGGACAATAAAGAACCAGAAGCTCATGAATTGGGAAAATTTTTTGGGTGGGACCACAAGTGAAGGCGCAATGGGTGTTTTTTTTTAACTGTTTTTTTTCTTGTGTGTAATATGACTATTTTCAAGTACAAAACTTCCACATGTTTGATAAAAAAGGAGACTGAGGTGGGATTTAAGCAATAGAAATGACTGAGGAGGGGGATAATTGGCATAAATTGTATATACAAAAATCATTCAATCAGAATCAACCTCCAAAATAGTGGGTTTTTTCTGAGAGGGGGGAGGAAGATTGGACAAATACAACATTCTGTGTTTCTTAAATTTATCAGCCCACCCCAGGGCTTGTTTTTGGGCATGAATCTCCCAGTTCACAGTAATGGGGGGGACTGGATAAACTTTAGAAATGATGATGTCCAATGGAACAAAATGAGCACAACTATTCAAGAAGAAGATGAAAATGGGGGGATTATCATTTGGAGGACAGAAATAAGGGAAAAAGGAAAAAGATTGGGCTGTGGAATAAAAGAAAACTGGTCTTTTATACTTATTTGCAATTGGATCCCCCATGTCAGGCATGGACATCCACTTGCTTTTTGGAGCCTGGCCAACATCTTCATACCATTCAATTCTTTCCAAATAAGAGGATACTGAGGGAATTAAAGTGTTCATGGCTTCATAAAGGTCTTGATTTTGGTGAATTTCTTCAGCCAAGTCACCTCTGACATCAGCCCATTGATCTTGAGTCTTGTAAATGAAGTGGGATACTGTTCTGTAGCCACAGTTGCCATCACCCTGGACATTGATGGCCTTGAAGGTGTATTTCAATATAAACTTGGGCAAGTCTTCTGAGCCAGTTATCTGATAACATAAGTTCAAAAATTGAATAAATATCAAAATAAACAACATAAAATTACATTAAAAAGAATCAGAAACTCACAAACAGCTTGGAGCATTCATCACTTGTGTGATAGTTGCTTTGACAATGCTCACAGGTCAGGTCAATTGCATCATAGATATTCAAACTGGTGGCAGGCTTGTGTGATTTTCTTTGTGATGTTTTGCTTCCAATTGCCAATCTTCTGGACCTTCTAAGGGTTACTTCTGATTTATTTAATTCAGTTGCTGAGGGTAGTGAATCTGATGAACTGATGGATTTAGATAATGAGTCCTCAGAATCTTCAGAATCTTCAGATGAGTCCACTTCCATAATTGGAGAGGGGACATTTGACTGGGATCTTGAAGTTGTTGTGCTGGTCACTTTTGATGGGGGTCTCCCTCTTCTCTTGGTTTGACTCTCAATGATTTCAAATTTTGAAGGTTCTCTTTTGTTTTTATTCTTGGCTCCTTGGGGTCTTCCACGGATATTCTTGCATTCCAGAGGGTCTTCATAATATTGATCATCCTCTTGACTCTTGGGAATTTGATCAAATGGCACTTTTCCAGTCAAAACATCTTGAAAATGTTGGAGTATTGGGGTGATTTCTGCCATTGGTCTTTGAAACAGGTCTTCCCCAATGTCTTCAAATATTTTCTTGGCTTCATTCTTTCTTTCTTTTTCAACACTTTGATCATCACCTTGAAAACCAGTCTGAGAAGAATATGACAAGTAAAATCAGTTAATAAGAAAAAAATAATAAGAAGAAATTAAAAAACCCTCACAGGCAAATTCAAATGCCACTGAGGATGGAAGTCTGATAATTCAAGCCTTTGGCGCTTGGCAAATGCCTTTTGGGTCTTATGCTTGCAAGGAATGCCTTTATAATTGTTGTATTTGTTGGTGCATTTTTCATTTGGAGGAAATTTTGTTTTGAAATTTTCAAAGGCAATCTGAAGAGCATAATGAGACACCTTGCCATTGAGGGCACAGATGTGTGGAGGAAAATTCTTGACATGGACAATCATTTCTTTGGAGATTCTGTTGATAATTTCAATAAATTGTTTTCTGAATGCCATGTGGAGTGCCCTGACTACCTCCAGGAGAGTACCAGTGGACTTTTGTAGCCAAAGTTTAACCATGGCATGGGCACCTTCAACTCTGGAGGTGGAGCCCACACCCAGGTGGCAATGGTGGTTTGTCCAGGCTGGCACATAATACTCCTTTAAAGGAAGCCAAGTATTTTCCAAATACTGCAAGACCTCAGCATTTTTAACTTGCTTTTGAAGCTTCTTCCAGTTGTCTTTGAAAGACTTTTCAGTGGGTGAATACATAAGCTGAGAAAAGAATCCCAAAGTCATTAATAAAGACAATAATAAGAAAAAAGGTGAAATAAAGTGAAATAAAGTGAAGAAGTATATTACTTGATTCCAAAGGCCCATAAAATTTTCAAAATCAGTTCCATGACCAATTTTCTTCATGCAATGAGCAGATACATCCTTGTTGATGTGCCAAATGCATAGCATGACTTTGGAGTCTGGGAAGAGCTTCTTAATAGAGTTTTTCAAGGCCAGATCCCTGTCAATAACAATAACTGGGGGGGAGCAAGATTGGTGTTGTTGAGGACCTTTTCAATGTATTGATTTAATGCACAAGTATATGAAGTTTCATTTTCATTCTTCATCAAACAAAAAGCCCCAGAAAAGGTCTTATTTGTTGAGCTTAATCCAACAATATGAAAAAGAGGCATTTTGTACTTATTGGTTTTATAAGTACAATCCATAAGAATGACATGAGGAAAGCCATGAAGAAGTTTTATGGCCAGGGGGTGAGTGAAAAACAAGGAGTTAATGTGTCCCTCAGAATCCCTTGCAGAGGACCAAACAAAATTTTCTTCTTTGAGAGTGTCAATAAGAGCATCAATGGGCCTTCTGCCTTGCAGTTTGTCTTTCTTTATTTTCTTAACTTGGTTATAAATGTCTTGAAGGATTACAGGCCTGTCAGACTCCCTCTGGCTGCATAATTGGGCCTGAATTTGCCTTGGCATGAGGAGTGATTCAGACATTTGAGCAATTTGGGATGTTTCTTGCTCATTGAATTTCCTGAAAGCAGGATGTGCCATGATATTTTCAGTGGCATCATGGCTATGTTCAGGATTTTTGACTTTAAGAGTCCAAGTGGTGCTCTTGGCATATTTCCTGGCATAAAGTCTAAAAGGACAGTCAAGCTTTCTTGAGGTGACTGTTTTGGAGGGGCTTTTGTTGGGATTTGGGGTGCCAGACCTATCACAACATATTTCAATTTGGTTGTGGGTCATATTGGACCTCAAGGTGGACACAGCATACCCCTGAGCCCTGGCAACATTATGCACATGTTGCCAAAGAAGCTCAAGGGTCTGAAATTCACCTTCAGTGGGGGGTTGGAGCATTTTTGAATGAAAAATATGTGTAAAAGTGAAAAAAAGGGGGGATTTGGGGATTTGGAATAGGGTAAGAACCTTTCGAAGTGTGAAAAAGAGGTGAAAAAAGGTGTGAAAAATGAACAGAAGGGGTTAAGAGTGAAAGAAATTGGTTTAAATATGGGATTAATGGATGAGGGAAGGTAAAAAATTGGAAATTTGGAGGCTTGAAAGCAGGTTGTTGTGGTGGAAAATGCAGTCTTTGGGTGAAAAAAAGAAAAAAAAGTGTGAAAAGCTTTGCAAAATGGCTTTGGTAATGCTGTTTTTCCAAAAAAAAAACAATGGTTTGGGGTGGGGATAATGTGGATTGTTGGGGTGTTTGGGCTTTTTTTTTGGGGGGGGGGCTGGGCAAAAAAAATTGAAACAATTTGGAGTTAGGGAGGTTTTGTGGGGAAAAAACCTCTTTTGGGCATGTTTTGGCCCAATACAGGCATTGGTGTGTTTCATTTTTAATTAAAAATGGGCCCAGGTCACCCCTTACGTGTTTTTACTAAAAACTTACGTGTTTTTACCAAATTATGGCCAAAACACGTAAGTTTTTAGTAAAAACACGTAAGCTCTTACGTGTTTTTACCAATTTGCTTACGTCTTTTTACCAATACCCTTTTTTCAATTGAATATATCTTTTTTTTAAATTTGGTTTTATTAAATCACCCAAAAAAAAGCCTCACTTAGTTCAAGGACAATTTCTCATTTGACTTATCTTAAAAATTGGCTCAATAATGAGTCCACTTCATTATAAATTTTTTTTTGCCTTTTATTTTATTATTCATAATAATTCATTGATTTTTTTTTTTTTCAAAAATAGGAAATTATAAGAATATAAATCTTCAACAAAATTATATTTTTTTTTTTTGAATAAAATTTTGTTTATTTTGAATTATTCTTTATATTCTGATAATTATATATATAGTTACCAAAGAAAAAAAAAATATTAAAACAATTGAATATTATTATGAAATGAAATTTTCACAAGAAAATTTTTTATATAAAATTTAAATTCAATTAAATTAAACCTTGAGGGTTAAACTCATATGTTAGATGATCTTAATTTGTATTTAACTTATCTGGTTTAGACCAATTTTAATTAAAAGAAGAAATGAGTTGCCTGATTGATTATTTTTTATGTTTTAAATTCAGTTAAAGATTATACCAAATATTCAACTTTAATTTACTAAAATTAAAAATTTCACATGTAATTTAATTGAAAAATTAAAAAGTACATAACTTTAATTATTAATTCTAAATATGAAAATTTAATTTCACTTATATAATATATGTAAACATTTTAAAATTTAAATTAAAAATAATTCAATTCCTTATAAATTTTAAATTAAACACCTAAACCTAAATTTTAATAAAAAAAAAAAAAAAATTGACTCAATTAAATTAAGTTTTTTTTTTTTTTTTTTTTTGAGAATTTTCAGATTTTTATACAAAAAAAAAAAAAAAAAAAAAAAAAAATACTAAAAATTTAAAAATTTAATTTTATTTAAAGTTAATTTATAAAAATTTTCATTCAAATTTAATTAAAACCAAAAAAAAAAAAAAAAAAAAAAAAATTATAATAATTTTTATTAACTTTTTTTTTTTTTTTTTTGATAGGAAATTTTTTTTTTTTTTTTTTTTTTTTTTTTTTAAAAATTCTTAAAATTTAATTATAATTTTAATTATTTAAGTTTAAATTTTTTTTATAAATTCAAATTTAATTTTAATTTTAATTTTAAAATTTTTTTTTTTTTTTTTTTTTTTTATATATATTAAAAATAATAATAAATTTATTTTATAATTATAATTTAATTTTTTTTTTTTTTTTTTTGATCTTTTTTTTAGTTAAATTAAAATAATTTTAATTAATTAAATTTTTATTATTATTATTTATTATTTATTATTTTTGAAAAACAAAAAAAAAAATATGAAAAAAAAAAAAAAAACACAAAAACAAAATTCGAAATTCAAAATTCAAAATTCTTAAAAAAGATATTTCATTTTCAAAAAAAAAAAAAAAAAAAAATTATTTAATAATAATAATAATAATATTTATTAAGATTTTTAAATAAAAATAGAAGAAAAAAAAAATTGTTAAATTTAATTAATTTTAAAATTAAAAAAAAATATATTTAAATATAATTTAATTATTTAATTTTATTTTTTAATTTCTTATAAATTTTTTTTCATTTTGTTTGAATTATAATAATTCAAAAAAAATTAAATAATTATAAAATTAAAAGGAGTTTTTTGATTTCAATAAAAAAAACAAAAAATTACAAAAATAAGTTAATTAATTAAGTTATATTTTAGTATATATTTTATTTAATTTAATAATTTTTTACAATTTTTTAATGATCTTTTACTCTTCTTTAAATAATTTTATTTTCTTTTAATTAAGCTTTTTTACTTTTTTGAACCTACAAAACAACAAAAAAAATCTCAGTTTCATTTGATAACTTAGGTTTAGGTAATATATTTAAATTAATCATAAAAGGAACTGTAAAGCCATTTAATAAAATATGTTAAGAAATCTATAAGCCAATAATTTATTTTCAAGTTGTTGAAAAATTTATTCAAAAAGTTTCAATTTCCTTTATACTCTTTTTTTGAAGCTCAGTTCTCTAAGCCATGCCACAGTAGTCAATTGATTTTTATTGATGTAGGGATAATATGTGACCTTTATAAATCTATTGACTGCTCGTTACGTTCTAAGATTTTTTGTTTTAGTTTGTTGACAAGGGAAAGTTTTGATCTTTATAAATCTATTGACTGCTCGTCACGTTTTAAGCTTTCTCGGTATAGTTTGTTGACAAGGGAACCAGCCTTTTTTTTTCAAATTACAAAGTTGATTCATGCAAAATTTTACAAATTAAAATTTCTTTTTCTATTTTTTTTTTCTGATAGAGTTTGGGATAGATGATTTCAAAAGTTAGAATGAATGAATCATCCTTATTGAAGGTAAGAATAAAACAATTTACAAGTTGGTTCTTCTCCCTCAAAGGAAAAGTTCTGTACAATTCAAAATACTTGACAACTTGATATGTTTAAGACTTGATCAATATGGGACTCGGGAGCACTCAGAAGGAAAAGATTGGATATAAAGTTTTGAAAGCGTAGATTAGAAGGCTTTGGGAGGTAGGCTCCAAAGGCTTGAATTATCTGCGCACTGGTTGTAGATTGCCTTTTTAAGATTGATACAAATAGTTATATTGCTTTTGTCCTACATGAGACCAACTTGATCTCAAAAGGCCTGAAAATGATTGCCTCCAATGGCAAGAATTTGCCATATAGAAGGCAAAGTGCAATGCTGAGGAGTCGAATAACAGGAAAACGAGGGCGGTGAATCGCGGGTTAAGATAGGAGAAGAATTTTTATCTATCATTTGAATTGAAGGAATTCGAGGACTTGATTTTGCGGGATAACCCATATTGTTACGTAGGGCTTCAAGAGGTGGTGAAGGTGAAAGCATGTAAGACATGGATGACCAGTCAGCTTCAGGTGTGCTTCTGCGGGTGCTACCTTTTTTTAAAAACATAAAAATAGATAGACAGTTCATATATCAACAATATGGATAAGAAAATAATAAAAAACCAAAGTTTACCTTGTTCCCACCTTTCGTCGCGCTTGGCTGAAATCGATGAAGGGAAAAAGTAAGGAGAATTCGAAAAATATTCTAAAAGTAAAAGGAGCAAGACAAACCTATTTCGCAAGGGGCATGTGTTGATGATAGTATAAATGGGAGACTCATCTTCTCCTTACTAGAGAGAGAGTTATGCTTAAAGTCGCATTCCGATTCAAATGTAGACGTTATTTGCCGCTCCAAAACTTGAGCTGAGAAGTCTAAGTTGGAGTCAAGTCGGGAAAATTTTTGAGGACTTGATCCCAAACAGTAAGATTAAGTTCTATTGCGAAATAAAGATTGATTTGATAGAAATTTAAAATACCTTTTGAGGATTTGGGAGTTTTGTTTACGCTTTGGTCTCGAATGAGGCGTGGAGTGAAACTCTGGAGGTTCCGGACTAAAGCGGTCCGGAATGGGGTCGAAGGATTCTTTCCAAGGCATTGCTGTAGCCCGCTTTCTGAACTTTAGCCTTTAAGATGAGAAAGATTAAGAAGAGGCTTAGCTAGCTTGGTCAATTGGTAGACGAAGTAAGAAGGTTGCGAATTTTTGACCCACGGTGCTTTTTCCTCTAACCACCTTAATTTTTGGATCAACAAATCAATATCAAGACTAATTTGATTTCCATTAGAATATTCGGGCGATTCACCAGGAGAGGGAGGCCCAGCTGATGGGGGTGGTAAGACGGGTTTATAGATATAGTGGGGTGGTGCGCGTGGATTGAAGGTCCATTCGTGGACTTGGCACGGACCGTTACGATTTCTACCTGGAGGATAAGGTATGAGAATTTTGAAGATGAATTTGAATGAGTTGTAAAACTTCTTACAATGATTACAAGGGCCACCAGTTATCCACAAACTAAAAGTGGAGAGCATTGTGAGTGAGGGAAGAAGGCCATGAGCGCTTTGTGAAGGACTGACCTGCATTTGATATGACTAGCTCTACAGTGATCACAAGCGCTAAAATTGTTGACCTGTGGAAAGAAGAAAGGGAGAGATTAAGTTTTGATAAAATTGAAGTCATAAGAAAGCAAACTGACCTTAGTCCAACCCACTTGGCGTGGTAATTCTAGGAAAACAGGACCAGTTGAGACATCTTCTAGCTTTGACCTTTTCCTTAAAAATGAAGGAACTGATTAGTTGGTGAGGAATAAGTCAAGTTGAAAAGAAGGAAAGAGATGAATTAATTTAAAAAAATACCTTGAAGAATTTTGTGGCGAAATGGATCTTGATTGAATTTGATTGATTGAAGAGTTAAGAGGATCGGAAACTCTAGGACAAATTAGGTCTAGGGGTTTTTTGCCAGAGTTTTTGGGCATAATTTATAATCAAGTATTAGAAAATCTAAAGGGAGAAGATGATCAAAGTGAATGTTTTGTAGGAATAATCAGCTAAAATTTCAAATATAAATATAATATACCTCTAGGAAGGTGAATAATTTGAAAAGCCAAGAGGGTAAAGTATAATTTTGGAGATGATCAAAGTGAAATGAAGAATTTTTTTTTGTTTTTGATGTTTCTAGAGGAATAAAAGCACCAATGAAATGTTTTGTTTTCTAAAGAATTGAAGATCGAATTATAAAATGATGTTATTGAAGAAGCAATCAATGCAGAGCAGAGAGAGCAGATTACCAGAGAGGCCAAAGAAATAAAGGAATAATTTAGGAGTGGCGTCGAAGGCACAGCGGCTGAAGGATGAAGAAGGCTTGAGTTATTTATGTGCTTTCAAAGGGGATAATTCAATCAAGACGGGAAGTTTTTAGATTTACTGAGAAGGGGAAGAGGGCACTTGATTTGAGAATTTGATATTAGTGAAGTCTTAAATTTGCGAGGCTGCTTAAATTGAATTAATCTAATCAATGATCAAAATCAAAATCAAAATCAAAATCAAAATCAAAATCAAATCGATTGATTGATTGATTGAGGATGATCAATTAACAAATCAACAGACCATCCACTGCCAGAACAGAGCGAATGAGAGAGCGGAGTAGAGCGGATTAGATTGTAGAAAGTCTTAGGCTTATTAAGGCTAATCAGACTGAGATGGCGTGAATTAAATATTAAAGATAGTTAAAGCTAGTTAAATTATGCTGGCTATAGTAAACTCAAGGGGTCTGACTAAGGTTCTAAGGTGTGATTGTCTATTAAATCTCCAAGACACTGTCTTGGCGAGATGTGTGTGTAAGTCTGTAAGCTAAGCAGTGAGCGGTGAGCGGTGAGCAGTGAGCAGCGAGCAGCAGATCAAGGGTAGATGAAGATCTGCTTGAGGTCGCAGATAGTTTGAGTTGAGAGAAATCAACAGCAAAGGCGGAATTGGCCACTCAATTCAAGTAAAAGTAAAAGTAAAAGTAAAAGTCAGACTCACCCAACTCAATCCAAGCATGCTCAATTAATCCCCTCAATTAATCCCCTCAATTAATCCTCATCCTGTCACCGAGAGCGGGCAGCCTAAAGCGAGCCTCTCTAGTCTCCAGCGCACTTTCGGGGCCCCTGCTGTCATCAGGTTTGGCGATCACCGTTGGGTGTCAGCTTCGACAAAGACCTAACTCAATTGTACAGCTGTACAGTGTGTACTGTACTGTACTGTACTTCTAGCCTCCAAGTGATAATACAAGTACAAGTCTTGGAAGATTTAGTACGTAAAGCATCACATGTTACGCTAAGGCTAAGGCATCCCACACCATACACCTTAATGCAGCCTGTCACCACAAAACATCTCCTACTGTGTACTGTACTGTACAGTTTTACACTCTACAGCCTGCATTCAATTCAATACGGCCTTTATCCCGGTAATCGATAAAAAGTTCCAACTTCCAAGGCATACTTTGGGTACGCGTCCGAATCTCTGGTCTCTGAGACTGACAGCCAGACAGAAAGGGGAGCCTAGCTGAGTCTGACTCTGAGGGTGAGAGTGAGAGTGAGAGTGAGGGTCATACTAATTGGTAAATCACTTGCTGCAAAGCCCAAAGCAGGAGGCCATGCAGTGGAACCGGTGGGCGAAACTTCCGGTCTAAGGAGCCCAGCTCATCTCCGCCGTTTCACTGCTAAGGCACCTTAATGCTTTCTTGAGCCGCCACTTACTCCAACCTAGCTCGTGCTCAAACCCATTCAGTCATTCCAACATGTTGGTTGGTGGCAAACATTCAACTAAAGACTAACTACTCTAGTAACTATAGATCAGACTGCTTAATGAAATTTTGGTCTCTTAGGTATTGGCTCACTCTGTACTCTACATTCTGCACTCTGCAGTCTGCAAGACTGATTGAGTGATTGAGTGATTAGTCCAAAACAGGGTCTCTTGCCACTTCACTCTAACTTGCTATAGCCTAGAGCGCTACCTGTCCAAGACCTAGTTCTACACTACACTACAGTATAAAGCTGTTGTACGTACAGTATAGTACACTCTACGTAATAGCACACAATAAAACCACATCACTTTAACCAAAGCTCATTTCGAAAACTGCCACAACCTGACATCGTTGCGGAAGAAGCCATCTAATTTCAGCCAGACTCACCACTCATTGGCCTTCCCACCCTCCGGCAAAATCACTGGTCAAACCTTGTTCTTGAAATCACCAACATGACATCTACCTTCGTGATTGAGTGGTGAGCATTGTGGTCTTGGGGACCTTGGCTAGAAAGTCAAATGTGAACCACATGTGGAAATGTATTTTCATCAACATATTTCCTTGCTCCGCCCAACTCTGGAAATATTCACCCGTCCCACGCCTTCTTCTCGCAGCAACTTTGGTGATGTTTTCTGTCTCCTGCCCGTGACAACCTTGCAATGCAGTTCGATGATATTACACAAAGTCTTAAATTATCATAGTCATATCGCATATTTATCCCCTAGTGGCTGAATCTAATGTCCGGACCCTGCAGTCCTTGTAGCCTGGAAAAGTCTTGAGCTTCGGGCCGCTCACCCTGCTAGGGAATTGACACTTTGCATGCTGAGGGGCATACAATCTGCAGACTCCCTGTACAATTGTACAAAACACATCATCATACTGTTATCCTATTGCCGGAGCCTAATGTATGACAGCGTTGGCTATTTGGTCTATCACTAGACGATCTGCTCTCCCAGCTTCGGTCTTTCGCGGCAGAAGCTATAACTGTAATTATAATCAAACAAAAATCTCAAGCAAGGCGTCTCAAGATCAGGTCGCCCACTTTAGCTATATGATACTGTCAACTTGGAACACAAGACATTGTAAGCTTGAAATCACCGAGGCGGTAGTAACATTCCAAGCGCACGGCCCAAAATTACCTACATTTGTGTTATACCCTACAATATTACTGTACTGTACTGTGTACTCTACACTTTAACTTGATTTTATTCATAAATCCCGACTTTTTAGCGCGTTTTACCTTCTTCTAAGTTTAAATTGAGAGGGATAATAATTAATTAAATCTTACTTTAAAAAATTTCAAAAAAAGTAATCTAAAACCCAACAAAAAATTAAAAATTAAAAACCGGAAATAAAAAAAAAAAAAAAAAAAAAAACATTATCTTTTTTCTCCTCCTAAAATTTGTGCATAATTAATGTAATAATTTAAATTCTATTTAATTCTATTTAAAATAAATTCTCCTCCCAACTCACCATTCCCTCAAAAGAAAAAAAAAAAAAAAAAAAAAAAAAAAAAAAATTGATTAAAAGTTTTTTGATTAATTCAATAATAATAATAATAATAATAAATTGAATTAATTTTTTTTAGAGAAATCTTAAAAAAAAAAAAAAAAAAAAAAAACTTTCAGTAAAATAAAATAAAAATAAAATAATTTTATGTTTTAATTTTTTTTTTTTTATTTTTTTTTTTGAATAAAATTTTTAATTATTCTAAAAAAAAAAAAAAAAAAAAATTAAAAAGTTTTAATTATTTAATTTAAGATTAATTTAAAGAAATTAATCTGTTTAAAATATTTTATAAGTATCACATGATCATTTTATTTAAGTTATTTGAATTAAAAAAAAAGATGTTTTTTGTTTTTTTTTGTTTTTTTAAGATTAGTATATAAATCAAAATAAAATGTGTTCTTATCAAATTTTAAATAAATCATGGAAAAAGAAGAGATGATTCTTTTCTTTTAAATTATCAATAAAAGTTGTTCTGCTAATAATGCTAGAGAATTTATTCAAAGAGGCCAAGAAATGATTGATAATTCATTCCATGATGTGGTTAAGGTATTATGTATTCCAAACTACTGGGTGAAAAATTCCTAAGGAGATAATAATAAATGATAAGTATTGAACATTTAAGCACTTTATAGGGGTGATTGAGGGTACAGACATTCCATAAAAGGTACAAACCAGATATCAGGGAGCATTAAAAATACATAAAGGGTTTATTTCATAAAATGTATTGATGGCTGTCAGTTTTAAAATGACCATTTTATATCTGTGTGTGTGGGTTGGGCAGGAAGAGCTCATAATGAAAGAGTGCTTAGAAAAACCCTAAATGCTAATTTTTCATTCCCCCAAATCATTATTATCTGGCAGATGCTGTATATAATCTCACAAAACCTTTCTTAACACCTTATTGTGGAATACAGTACCACCTTAATGAGAATTTCAGAGCATAATTAAGGTCTGTGATTTTATTGTCAATATTCACATTAGAATTCTGATGTGATGAAAAAATGTCCCAACTGGCTTTATACCTAAAACCAAAGAATATATATTCAAATTGAGACATTTAGAGTTGTGAAACATTTTTAAGTTCTTTTTTGGTCTACTGAAAATTGGTGAAAATTGGGATTGAATCGACTAAATACAGCACACTCCTTGACTCCGGAAATCCCAAAGACAGTTTCCATTGAATCTACTAATAAATGCCTGACTGCCACATGGATACTCATGAAAATGCCCAAACGCCACAGTGGAGATTGTCCTTAAAAGACAATCTCTTCTCTGCCTCAACAACGGATAATTACCAAAAAATCCCTCCTTTCTCTCGTCCTTCTTCCTCATTTGTACTCTTTTTATCTTCATCCTTCTTTTCTTTCTTTTTCTTTTTATATCTTGTTCTTTCTTTTACTTTTAATTCACTCATTGTTTTGTTGTCACTTAGGTAGAGTCATCATCTCTACCCTTACGTTGTACTGAAGGCCTACCAACTAACTAATCTTCTGCTTTGGTCCATAGTCGTTGCTCTTCCTACAGTTTTTCGGATCCTTATTTATTTGTTGGATTATCTTGACATCCACCCTTAGGTACATACCTTTTGTTTCTATCTACCTTTTTCACTGTGGTGGACATTGATGAAATGAACCTTAGCTCAAATATTCTAACAGATTTACAGTCTTGAGCCTGAAAAGAAAAGGGTGGGTATCAAGCATCAATGGAAGACCAATTCTACAAAGAAAAAGAAAATACCATGGTTCCTATTCTCAATGGCACCAATTTCAGTGAATGGTATCTTAGTATGATATTTGTGAGCCTTGAGGTATATTTCACATACACAAATAGGCCACAATTATCTTAAAAAAGAAATTTTTAATTATGCATAACTCATAAGTCATGCATATATCCAAAATTCATCATTTTTGATTTCAGAAATAATGAATAACATTTTATTGCGTAAGTAAATCCATGGATTTGAGGCCAGATTGGGATTCTACACAAAAAATTCACCTAGGGTAGCTCCATAGAGTGAATAAGCTCAAATTAACTCTTTGAGGTGGTAAAATGGAAAATACTTCAATACCACATCATCAATACCACATAAAAGATCCGTGAAAATTTTTGTTTTTCTTAATTTCATGCCAAAATAATGGGAAAGTGAGAAATCCCATGTTACATATACACTAAGAATAGTGTTATGCATGTTTTGAGCACTTAATATCATGGTATTCTTACATGGACTTTTGGTACACCCATAGTGGATATCTCACTGTAAGCTTAAATTTCTATTTTGACATAAAAAATTGGCAAGGGGGACAAAAGACATCAAACAGAGCCAGGGTACCCAACTTCTGAGGCCTCAGAGGCATGGAAAGGTCCAAAACTTGGATCCATGGCTGATCTTGGCCTAATTGGTAAACTAAAACCTTTTGGGAACTTGGTTACCATGTTACAACTACTGTAAATCTTAAGAAAATAGCAAATAACCTGCTATTTTGACCTGCCAAGGAGGTAAAAAACTACTTAGACTCCTGTAACCATGTCAATTCTTAATTATTTTCCATGGATAAACCCCAAAAGAGTAATTAAAACCCTTTTTAGACTTGTATCCAGTGATTTACCTCATAGCAACCAGTTAAACACTGATATTTGCAATTCTACGTAGAAATGAGGTAAAAACTTCAAAAATTCATTAAAAATACAATTCTTAATGAATCTTTCTGAAACTTTCAGGACCAATGGATAGCTGTATTACCTATGGTACAGCCAAAGAGAATTACAGTTTTACTAGTAAAATTAAAAGTTTTACTCACAGTTAATTTTGACTATTCTATGTGAAACACTAAATCTTCAAAAATTTACAGTAATTACAACCTGTGATGAAATTGGCAATAACATTGATAACTTTGATAAATAAATGATTATTTTGGAATAAAAGAAGATTTACAGATTTTACTCCTTTTATTCTTAACCATATTGGGGTTGGTAGTCACGTAAAAGCATCAATTAAGTAATTATGATAATCTTACATGACAACAGATGATGCAATCAATAATCCAAAAAGGTTTATTTTTTTATCACTCACTGTTTTTTCAGTTTGCTCCATGGCACGCCTCTGTGATCTGTTGTTGACTTAAGAGAGGCCTCTTCTTGCTGTTTTTTCCACATCATCATCATCTTATTATCATTTTAACCATTATTACCAACAAGTAAGTATTAGTTATAGCTATTCTTAAGTGTTTTAAATCTTTCAGAATCAATCAGAAAGAAATGAAATCATAGAATCCAACTATATATTGTTGTAATACTGTTATAAATCCATTTTGATCCTTAAAATCCACAATTCCATGTCAAATATCTCTATCCTATCTTTCAATAAGTTCTTTGAAATATGAGTGGGTGATTTATTTTTAATTCTTAAAGTTTTTCTCTAAAATTAGTTTTCTTCAAGAATTATCATTATAATTATTCTTGCAAAAGATAATTATATATTAAAATAATTTTATTATTTTAATAAAAGAAGTTTTATTATTAAAATCTTCTTGTAATTGATTCTTGTAGACAATTACTTGCTCACTGTTAAAATCACTAGTAGTGTTTAACACGTGAAAGAAATAATTCTTTAATTATTTAATTGTGGTTATAATAATTTTTTTTTATTATATTTCATAAGAACAGTCATAGTAATGTTGATTAATAGTAATATTATCATCAGTTTCATAGACACATCTTACAAAATGCCTGACTGCCACATGGATCCTCATGAAAATGCCCAAACGCCACAGTGGAGATTGTCCTTAAAAGACAATCTCTTCTCTCCCTCAACAACGGATAATTACCAAAAAACCCCTTGTTTCTCTTGTCCTTCTTTTTCCTTTCATTCTCCCTCATTCATACCTTTTTTTATCTTCATCCTTCTTTTATTTCTTTTTCTTTTTATATCTTGTTCTTTCTTTTACTTTTACTTCACTCATTGTTTTGTTGTCACTTAGGTAGAGTCATCATCTCTACCCTTACACTGTACTGAAGACCTGCCAACTAACTAATCTTTAGCTTTAGTCCATAGTCATTGCTCTTCCTACAGTTTTTGGATCCTTATTTATTTGTTGGATTATCTTGAAATCCACCCTTAGGTACATACCTTATGTTTCTATCTACCTTTTTCACTGTGGTGGAAATTGATGAAATGAACCTTAGCTCAAATATTCTAACATATTCACAGTCTTGATCCTGAAAAGAAAAGGGTGGGTATCAAGCATCAATGGAAGACCAAGTCTACAAAGAAAAAGAAAATACCATGGTGCCTATTCTCAATGGCACCAATTTCAGTGAATGGTATCTTAGTATGATATTCCTACTCAGATAAAAGGATCTCTTGGACATCTGTGAAAAGGAACTAAATGCCGATGCAACAACACCTACAGCTAACAAATGGAATAAGGCTGGTTTCGACACAATTAATCTCATCACCTCCAAAGTAAACCACTGTGTCTTCCTTGAAATAGTAAGCTCTGAAACCTCAGACAATGCACCCCTTCTATGGAAAAAAATTAAAGATAAGTATGCATCAAAAAAAGCTCTAAATAAGGGATGAGTATGGATTAACTAGCAGAAATTGGATTACAATGGTAATCTACAAGCATATATTGAAAAATTCCAAAAGTTTCTACTTGAAATTGATTCTGTCAGAATCAAGGTCCCTATAGAGATAGTTTCATACTGTATTCTAGGAAAGCTAATTGGAGACGCCAAACTTTCCCAACAAATTGACTTATCAACAATGAACAAAGAAATAATTGAAAGACCCAATATAATATTAAGTTTCCTTCAAGATTATGTGAGCCACCTCAACAAAAAAGGAAAAGATAAACCATCCACTACTTCAGCCCTAGTCTCTACTTCCAATCATCGGTACAAGATCACCTACTATTGTGCCAATGGACAACATAACATCAAATGCACAACTCACACCAAAAAAAGAATGTTACTCTGAGAACCCTCATCTGAGACCACCAAGACAAGAAAATAAGAGAAAACTTCCCAACTCCAATAAGCTGATGCCATCACTTCATCTCTCCTCTGCAGAATCCCTTGCAACCTTTGCCTCCAAACCTTCCTCTCACCAAATATTGTTCGTTGACTGTGGTGCCACACACCATATGTTCCAAAATAATAAATTCTTTACCGAACTATCTGTTTCCGACAATTTAAAGGTGGCTACAGGTGATCCTTATAGCCTACTACTATCTGAAGGAGCTGGAACGGTTTCAATAATTTGTGAGGGTAGGAGACTGCAGTTGGACGACTGCCTAAACTTAAATGAAACCTCATCAGTCTTTTAAAATTATTTTCTTAAAAGCTTACAATCATTTAAAAAAAATAAACCTTCTGTCTTTATACCAATGGTACAAAAATTCTTAGAGGGAGCATTGACTACACCCTACCTGAAATCTTGCTCACAGAAGCCTCCTTATGACACAATCAACTAGGTCACCCCGGTCCTGCAGTCATAAAATCCATGGGAATTCCTGTCCCTGATTAAGACTGTAATGTGTGAAAAATCAACAAATCCCACAAAAAACCCTTCAAGATTCAATCTGAAAACACAAATATCCCCCTTGATTGTGTACATCTTTACCTTGTTGGGCCAATATCTCCTCCATCTGTGTCTGGAAAGCAATACCTCCTTACCATTGTGGATAAAGCAAAATCCTTCAAAAATTTTCTATTTCTTAAGAAAAAATCAGATGCTTGTGAAGAATTTGTGGCAGTAAAGAAAATGATGGATAATCAACAGAATTGCTCAATAAAGAAGTTTTTCTCTGATCAAGGAGGAGAATTTCTAAATCACCAATTTCAGGAGCTAGAAACCACCTCTGGATTTATCCATTGTTTCTCCCCTGCTTATACCCCTTAACACAATGGATTTGCAGAGCAAGCCAATTGAACTATTCTCAAGAAGAAAAGATGTATGTTCAATGGTGAAAAATTACCTAACCCCTACTGGGGGGAAGCCATGAACACTGCCATTGTTCTCTCAGATCTCACTCCCACTCCTTCTTTCCACGAAGAATTTCCTTTTGCTCTTTGGAAGAACTTCTCTCTGAGAATAAAAAAGCTCCAGAACTTTGAATGCCTTGTGGTGGTACTCATCCCCAAGGCTCATTGTGATTGGAAACTTGGACAAACCGGGAGCACAGGAATCCTTGTTGGGTATGAAAACAAAGTTTCAGCCTACCAAGTCCTGTGATTCTCCAACCAAAGAATCTTGATCTCTCACCACATGACATGTGATTAGGCAAAGTCTCCCTCTCTGTGTGAACCTGGCAATGTCAAACACTTCCCAATCTCACTTGCAAGCCAACCACCCAAAGCTGTTGCAGTAGATGAAATATGCACAGAATAATTGGCCTCTGGTGATGAACCACCCAATGATTAAAACTTCTCTGTGAAAACAGGTGTGGTAGATGAATTCCACCCTGTTCCCGCATCAGCTGTAGTAGATGAAATACACACTGATATTCCTTCCTAGAGTGCAAGCAAAGCACTGGCAGTCTCCAGGATTAAAATTATTGGGCCCCGACATCCTAACCTCATATAATCCAATCTAAGCACCAACAATATACTTCCCTACTCGCAGAGAAGTGATGTTTCCCTAGTCACCACCACAAGTGAATCTCCCCATTCCTTCAGGGAAGCCAAAAAAGTCCCAACAATTCCAAATGGGATTACACAATCAGGGATGAGCTCCTGGAAATATAAAACCAGCAATTTTGGGATGTGATCAACATTGACCCAAACAACAAACTTGTTGGCACGATCTGGGTATTCAAGATCAAGCGGGATCCTGACAATCAGATCGTGAAATATAAGGCTAGGTTGTGTGCCCAAGGATTAACTTAGGTGGCTGGTGTTGACGTTGAGAAGACTTTTGCTTCAAAAGGACGTCTCAACTTTCTGAGGACTCTAATTGGCTTTGCCTCCACCAATGATCTTCAATTTCACCAAATTGATGTGCACAGCGCCTTCTTAAACACTCACCTGAAAGAAACAGTCAATCTCACTATCCCTCAAGGTCTCAACTTAGATTGAAGGAAGCAATGTCTCAGGCTCAAGAAGGCTATTTATTATCTCAAGCAAGCCCCCCTTGCCTGGTATGTTTGCCTCAAAGAGTGGCTGGTCTTGGTTGACTTTTTTGTCTGCACCCTTGATCCCTGTGTATTCTATTTCAGAAATCCCAACCCAATATGGCTCTATGTCAATGTGGACAACATAGCTATTTTTGGAAAATTATGGGGTACTTCAAGAAGGAAATAGCCTCTGAGTTTAAGATAAAGGATGTTAGTAGCACTGATCTTATCTTGGGTGTTAAGGTAAGTGACGTCTGAGCTGATGTGGCTTTGCCAGTGGTGAAAGGAATGCCTAATCTATGAGTGTAACTCTCTGACCCTGGCCTACAAGGACAATCAGGTGTGTATCAATTCTGCAAACGGCAACAGCAACATCAACAGTTGTCATATGAAGCATGTCAAAATTCAGCTACACCTTGTCAAGGAGGCTATGTCAAACTCCACCATCCAGCTCATCTATACTTTAAATAACGACATGCTGGTAGATTTTCTCACCAAGTGCATCAGTAGACCTTCCCTGGTACTCTCCCTGGATCTCTTAGGTGCCCTCCATCCAGGAGTGAGGGGGGGGGGGGGGTGTTGAAAATTGGGATTGAATCTACTAAATACATCACACTCCTAGACTCCAGAAATCTCAAATATGGTTTCAATCAAATCTAATAATAAAAGCCCGACCGCCACACGGATCTTCATGAAAATTCCCAAACACCACAGTGGAGATCATCCTTAAAAGACAATCCCCTCTTTGCCTCAACAACAGATCATTACCAAAAAACCCCTCCTTTCTCTTGTCCTTCTTCCTCATTCGTACTTTTTTTATCTTCATCCTTTTTTTATTTTTTTTTATTTTTACATCTTGTCATTTTTTACTTTTACTTCACTCATTGTTTTGTTGTCACTTAGTTAAAGCTATCATCTCTACCCTTACATTGTACTGAAGGCCTACCAACTAACTAATCTTCTGCTTTAGTCCATAGTCTTTTTTCTGCCTAAAGTTGATGTATCCTTATTTATTTATTTTATTATGTTGTTATCCACCCTTAGTTACATAACTTTTGTTTATATCTACCTTTTTAACTATGGTGGATGTTGATGAAATGTACCTTAGTTAAAATATTCTAACAAAAATGAAATACCCAATTTTCTCAAAGACATTTCAATTATTAAGTTTCAATTCAGAATAATTTAATATTTTCCTTTTTTTGTCTTTAAAATTAAATTATCCACAATTGTAAGTATCAAGATAAAAAAGATAGAAGTATTGGAGATGAAGTTGATCTGAATGAATAATCTCAACATTTTCCTGAGAATGAAAAGGATTATGATCATTGGATTAACTTACTTGGAAAAGCATTGGCCAGGGAGTTTTTGAAAACAATATAGAAAAATGATTGAACCACCAAAAATAATCCAATATGAATAGTAAAGCTACATAATATCATAATCTTGTGTCTTTAATAACACACATAAATTTTAGATAATGTAATTTGATATTAATTTTTTTTTATAAATCACTTGAGATTCTATGATACATTATTGTGAATTTCCAAAATAACTATTTCCTTTTTTTTAATTTTCCAATTAGGATAGAAAATAAATTTACTCATATTAAATTAATAGAGGGATGTATTATTATTCTATAGTCCTAAGAGCTAGGTATAAATTTTGATGACCATGAGTCTTTACACTTTGGCCATCAGTTATGAACTCTGGTGAAATCATTATCTTTTCCATACTTAAGCCAAGTTCTACTAATACCTAGACCACAGAATCCTTTCTTATGGGTCAAGGAGATCTTTATAGAGCCCTTACTTCCTCAAGTTTTGCACTTGAATTGAAAGCCAAGTTTGGATTCCCATTACAGTTGGGCTAAGAATTATTATCTATTCTTTTTGATCCTTGATAAGGGCTGAATAATAAGATTCATCGCCAACACATAGTACAGGTAAGCCTCTTGAGTTTATGAGTGTAGATGACCAAGCTAAATCAACAATCACATAGGTACCACCAAAGACATTTGTACAAAAAATCATAATTCTGCCATTTAATCTCATGTAATATATAGTTTCCAGATCTTTGACGTTGAGGTTTGAGCTTCTTACAAAATTCATAATTTGGAATAATGACTTATTCATTTTCCTCACACTCAGATCCACTCAAGACACAAAAGAACTTATAATTTTTATGTAATTATTTAATATTCTTTTAAATTATAAAGAAAACTAATTTTTTTGTTAATAAGTAAATTAATATTAAAGAAAATACCAAAACAATTTCTTCTTAATCTTTAATCAATTTAGATTTTATTTAAGAATTAACTCAAACTTCTAATTAATATAATTTACCAAATTTGGTTCAAACTTCTTTTTTTTTTTTTTTTTTTTTTTTTTTTTTTAAAAAAAAAACAAAATAAATAAATTTTATACATTAATATTTATTTCTAAAGATTTTAAATCTCTTATATATTTTTTTTCTAAAAAATAAAAAAAGAAAGGATTTTATAGTAATATAATTTATTTTTATTTTTTTTATATAAAGATTATTTATATAAATTTTAAATTAAATTTTCTTTATATTTTTTTCTTTTTTTTTTTTTAAAAATCTCATTGATTTCTTTTTGAGAAAAGAATAAATTTTTTAAAATTTTCAAATTAATCATATATATATTCATATTTATATATATTTTGAGATTTTTTTTTTCTAAAGATTTGAAATTTTAAAAAATATAACTTTTTTTTTTTTAAAAGAAATATTTATTTGTTTAAATTTATTTCTTTTTTTTTTTTTTTTAAAAAAAAAGAACAAATTGAAAACTTAAAACTTGTAACTTAAAACAATTATTTTTTTCCTATGAATTTTTTTTTATTATAAAATGAAGTTAATTTAGGAAATAAAAAAAAAACAAAAAAACTTTGATTTAAAGTTTATATAGATTAAGAATAAGAATACAAATCTTTATTTTATTTTATTTATAAAAAAAAATATAAAATTGAATTAAATTAAATTTTAATTTTAATTCTAAAATATTCTTTGAAAAAAAAAACAACAATAATCAAAATTATAATTAATAAAAAGAAAAAAAGATTTTGAAATAATTTTTTTTATTTTTATTTATTTATTCTAATTAAAATGAAAAATTTAAATAAAAAACTCAAAATTAAAAGATTAATTATTTTTTTATCTTTTTAAAAAAAAATAAAAAGTAATAAAAAACCAATTTTTACAAAATGAAATTCAAAATAAAATATAATGATTATGATATTAATAATTGAATTTTTTATTATTATTAAAAAAATAAGATTCAATTAAATGAAATTTAAAATAAATAATAAAGAATAATAATAATAATTAAAAAAAATTAAGAATTATTATAAATTAAATTAAAATAGCAAATGAAAAAAAAAAATAAAAAAAAAATAAAAATTTCAAGTATATTTTTTTTTATTTGAAAAAAAAATACTAAAATTAAATTAAATTAAATTTTCATATGTATACATATATGTATAATTTTATATTTATTGATTTACCTATTTCTATTTTTTTCATAATAATTTATTTACTATTTTTGATCTTTAAATGAAAAAAGGAAAAGTAGAGAAGGTAATTACAAAACATCAAATGAATTATGATTTATAATAATAATTTCAAAGAATTGATTCACTTAAGTTAGATCCTGAAAAAACTATTACCACAAATAAGTTCCTCTAATACAAGAAAGAATATGAATAAATAAAAAAAACTTTTGAAACTAATAAATTTCTATTAATTAAAAAGAAATAAGAGATAAAAAAAAATCATTAATTTTATATCAAAATAATTCACTCATTAAATTTCAAATTAGAAGTATCCAAAAGAAAAAAAATAGATTTTTTTGTGTAAATTTAAATATTAATCAGTAAGTCAATCTTAAAAATATTCAATTTTTTTGTTTATTTGATTAATAATTTAATAATATCTATAGTCTATCAAAAGCTATGATCTTACTAAGATTTAATTGAGCTTTATTTTAAAATTAACTAGAATAAGAAATAGAATTTAAGAATTTTTTTCATGACAGGTCCAATAGTAATATGTATCTCAAGGAAGGTATGGTATTTTTTTTTCAGGATGGCTTAGAAAAATTCTCAAATTTTTCAAGTCTAATAATTTTCTTTATTCCATCTTTTACTAATTGTGTGGAATTATAGGCTTATATCCTGAATAGTGTTGTCATTTTTTAAGATACAGAGCTCAATGGTGGCTCAATTTGTAGCCAAATATGATATCTACAGGATTCAAATATCAATAAACCCCTTTGAGATGATTATTGCAAATTTATACAAGCTGAAAGTATTTTTAATTTCTTAAAAAACAGTATTTTTCTTATTTCAAGAAAAACTTTACAATAAGATTTGAATTATGTAACATCCATGGATATATGTTACATTGTCTTTCAGCCCATCTCTAGCCCTCCTGGATATATATTCTTTGAAGGTTCTCTAATAAAAACTATAGGAGTTAGATTAGAGGTTAAGGAATGGTCATATTTTTCCAAGTTTTTCAAATAATATTTGTATGATAATTTCTGATCCAGTGGCTCTAAATTCTTGAGAGCTGTACCATTGGATAGATCTCATTCATATTTTAAAGAAAAGATTACACTTGGTGGGTCTTTGATCTAAAATACGATTTCTGATGAGAGGTGAAGAGTAAGGCTTATTATCAGAAAGAGTTCACAATCTTAATAGCTTGGTTAATTATTATTTTTTGGTAATAAAAATAATATTTTTTGAGAGTGGAAGCTTTCCTCCTTCAGATGGTAAAATTTACAGACTAATGTTTTAGGTTAAGGTTTTTGTCCTTGTGGCCTCATTGTAACTTGTTAGATTAAATAAAGGTTAAAGTTGTGAATTTCACTCCTTCTTGTGTGCCATATTGATGGTACTTTTCAATTTGATGCTCATGCTCTAGCTTTGAGTCAAACAATAAAATACACTCCCTCTGAAAAATTCTCAGAAGTTATGAGACTCTTCTGTCCTTCTAGAGGCTCTGAATATCCTGCGGTGGATTTATCCATTGGGTATGTATGGTCCAGGAATCCATTTATCTTTGTCTTCTTTCTGGAACTTAAATCTCAGTAGGTATTGCCTATGGCCTTTCCCATTGATCTTAATATTCTTATATTTGAGTATCATATTCACTGGTCCAGGTGAATCTTCTTCTACTATTTATCTTGGTGGAGGGGCTGCTTTGGCTTTTGAGAATTTATCTTGATCTATCTGATTATAGGGCTTTACCAGACTTACTGGAAAAACGGGGTGTTTCCTGGGTAATTCTTGTGAGCTTTGAGGTATACTTTACATACCCAAATAGGTCAAAATTAATATCAAAATGAATTTTGAAGTATGAATAAACAATAAGTCATGCATATATCAAACAATTAAAGTTTTTTATTTAACAAAAGGTGAATAACCATTTTGTGAATGAGTAAATTCATATATTTAAGGCCAGATTTGGATTCTACAAAATCATTCACCTGAGGTAGCTCCATGGAGTGAATAGGCTTTAATTCACTTTATGAGATGGTAATATAGAAAATACTTCAACACCACATATAAGAATTGTGAATTTTTTGGTTTTTATCAATTTGACACCAAAATAACAGGAATGTGGGAAATCCCATGTTACATATACACTAAAAATAGTGTTATTCATGTTTGTGAAGCTTAAAGCTACATTATTCTTACATATATTTTTGATACACCCATAGTGGATATCAGTCTTGAAGACTGAATTACTATTTTTGACATGAAAATAGCTAAGGGGTACAAAAGACATCAAAGAGAGCAAGGGTACCCAACTTCTGAGGCCTCTGAGACGTGGAGATCTCTAAAGCTTGGATCAATGGCTGATTCTGGCCCAATTAGTATACCCAAACCTTTTGGGAACATTTTTACCAAGTTAAAGTCCCATTAAATCATAAGAAAATAGCAAATAAGCTGCCATTTTGACATAAAAAGAAGGTAATGAGAAACTCTGACTCCTGTAGGCATGTCAATTATTAACAATTTTCCATGGATAAACCATAAAAGAGTAATTAAAACCATTTTTGGACTATTATCCATGTATTAACTCATGGAAACCAGCTATTATTGTGCTATTTGCTTTTCTATGTAGAAATGAGGTAAAAACTTCAAAAATTCATTAAAAATACAATTCTTCAAGAATTATTCTTAAAGTTTCTGGAAAAATAGAGAGAGGTATAGTGCATATAAAGACCAAACATAATTATGACTTCATGATTAAAATTAAGAGTTTTACTTACAGTCCATTTTTGATGATTCCCCATGAAACACTGAATCTTCAAAAATTTACAGAAAATACAATCTGTGATTAAATGTCCAATAAAATTGATAACTTTGAGAAATTAATTTTTATCTCTTTTTGTCAAGTAAAATTACTCAATTAAGTAGTTATGATAATATTATGTGACAACAGGGGATGTAACCAATAATACAAAGAGGATTAATGGTTTCTCACTCATTGGCTTTCAGTTTGCTCCATGGAAAACCTCTTTGAGCTGTTGCTGACTTCAAAGAGGCCTATTTTTGTCTTTTTACCAAATAATCTTATTTTTAAATTATATAATTTGTACCAACAAGTAAGTATCAGCTAATTCTTTTCTTACATTTTTTCAATCTTTTCAAATCAATCAGAAAGATGTCAGATCATAGAAATATACTATTTCCAATAGTGTTTGACTATTACAGTGTCTTATTACTGTTATGAATGAGCTTTTTATCCTTTAAATCCACCAATAATCTGTCAAATCTTTCTAGAAATTATTTTCAAGGTGTTATTGGAGTATTAGTGAGTGTTTCAACTTAATTCTTGAAGTTTTTCTTTAGTAATAGTATTCTTCAAGAATTATATTTAGAATTTTTCTCTCAAAAGATAAGTATAAATCAAAATAATTATATGTTATTTTAATAAGAAGTTTTATTATCAATACTTTGTGTAATTGATTCTAGCAGACAGTCACTGCTTACTGTTATAATCACTATTAGTCTATAACAAGCAATAGAAATAACTAAGCAATTAATGATTCATTTGGGATTAAAATAAATTAATTTATTATATTCAATGAGAACAGTCATAATACTCCTTATTAATAGTAATATCATCAAGAGTTTAATAAAAAAATATTAAAATTATCCAGTAAGAATTACCTCTACTGCATTTGTACCTATCAGCTTGATTATGTTAAAAGGGCATACATGGGAATCCCTCTTTTTCTTGAGGCCTTTAAGGTTATCAAAGTTCAGTGTTGGGACTAACAGCTGGTCCCTTTCTTTGAAGTCAGGTTCCTTATGACTTCTGTCATATCTCTGTTTGTTATATTCTTTGGCCTATGTTATGAATTTTGCTTAAGTACAACAGGCTTTCTTCTACATACTATGTAAGTCTTGAGCTATGGTTTGTACAATTAGTAAGTCATTCTTCAGGTAGGATACTGGTGAAATGGTGTTCCACCCTTTCTCAAGTGTTGAAAGTTTTTGTCCTGTTTCTGAGTGTTGACTGGTACTGCAGGCCAGTTGAATTTCAGGGAAGAGTGTGAACCAGTAATGGTCTTTGTATTCCATCCTATATGCACATAATATTTGGGAAATGTGTCACAGTGGCTCTTGGGAAAAAAAGAGTGGCCTGGAGCTCAGTAATCAGGGATCTCAATTGGAAGACTTCAAAGAATTAAAAAAAATAAGAAAAGGAATATATTTTATAAATGAGGAAAATGAAAGTACATGATGAGATGCAAGTAAGAAAGAAAGCCAATTGCCAAAGAGACAACCAAGTAAGTCCTTTATCACTGTTTCAAATTCCAGAAAGAGAAATGGAATTAGTAAAGGATATGACAACAAATATACACTTAAAGGCAAGGAAAAGGATTCAAATGACTGACCTAAGTGTATCAGTATTTAAGATAAAGATGAAAATAAATACAATAGATGGATTAACTAGGTAAATGTCCTCATGGGAGGAAAGAATTTCCAGTATGTGTGAGGAGTTGATAGAACAATCCTTGAATGTTGGAAACTCAGATGAATGAATTGTTGACAGCTGTATTGATTGATTTGGGAAAATATACCTTGGCCATATCAAAAAATGAACTGGGTGTATTGAAAACCTCCATTATGGAATGAAAGTGACCCATAAGGGTAGATGTAATGCAGATTGCCTGAATACAGCCTGTATGAATTAATTGAGTTGTCCAGGGAGGCAGTGGAGCTTTGACACCTTGAAAAATCACTTCAATATCCCTTGCAAGTATTTCCTTGGAGAAATACTGCATAATAAGAATTAACAATACCTGAATGGGACAGGCGATTGGTGTACTTGAATGGCCTTCATGAAGTCCTACTTATTACACCCATGGATTATAACTTAATGTCCTTGAGTCTTTCCTTTGAAACTGCCTTGAGGATTAGTGAATATTTTTTCAATACAAAAAAATGGAGTAGTGAAATTCTCACCATTGAATTTATGAGGAAAATTGGAACCTAATGGTGCATAAAACCATATTTAGCACTTGTTGATGTCCAGAGGTAATGGGGTCCAAAAGGTTGGGAAGTCTTATTTGCCAAATTGGTGATTGGTAGCCCTCTGACCTGCAGGGGAAACTTCCAATTTATGGTAACTTGAGCCACAATTGGATTGGGGCCTATAGAGAAGGGCATCTAACACCCTTTGGCCTCATGGAAATTAGGCCAAAAGCAGCCTAAAGGGTCATGTGGTCCATAGAGATTGTAGGGGGCCCAAAGAGGCAATTTGGGCCAGAAACCTCATGAAAAAAGAAAATTTCCCAAGAGACCCAGATACGGTGGAATGGGCATGTGGCCCCTGGAAATATGGGGAGGCCTCATAAGGGCCAAATGAAGATTAATTATGGTGGAGGAACTGAAGGGATCAAAGACATGGAAATAGAATATAGGGCCATAATTGAGGGTTAAGGCCAAAATGGGTGTGGCCCAGGTTCCACACAGAACAGAATAAATAAATCCCTGGGGGGTATTTCCCATGGATGTGACAGTACCCACACCTTGAATGGTGAGCTCCTGAGAAACAATACAAGGTAAAGCCTCTTGAGGATTATGTCACAATGCTTTCTTCCAGACCTCAACAAAGGGAACTCTTTCCCAAAAAGGCTATTAAACTGTTTTCAAAACCTGTTAATACTGGAAATTTGTGGATCATTTTCCATCATGTGAAAATACCCCCAGGCTTAGAGAACTTCATCCTCAAGTGCATGTAGCTGATGGTATTACCCATGTCATCCTCATGGAGCCACATTAGTCACAAAAGGCACCTAAAAGGAGCCCTTTTACACCAATGGAGTAGAAAACCCAGCAATTTTTGGCTATTTGATCGAGAACTTCTGCTTGTCTCCAACCAGAATCAAACCCATGACATTGATAACCTGTTTATTGTCACAATGATGTCTTCCAGACCTCAACAAAGGGAAATATTTCTAAAAAGGCTATTAAGCCAGTTGAAAGACCAGTTAGTACTGGTGTAAGCTGTGGATATGAAATCTTTATTAAAAAAGTACTTTTACTGTCCTTCAAATTTGTATAAAGTAAGATTTAATAAAGAATAGTAGATTTTAAGAGTTTTTAAAGAGAAAACACACCAATTTTATTTTTCATAATCTTGTTAATATAAAAAAATGATATTAGAAAGATTTATTTTTTTACCAAAAACAAAAATGTATTGCCAAAATACTCTACAAGAGAAATTTCAATTAGAATTAATTGAGAAAAGAATTTAAAGCAATTAATATCAGAGCAAATTTTTTAAAAAGAATATTAAAGAGAAAAAACTCTCAAAGGTGACCACAGTGAATTTGGAAACAAAGCACCAAAGTCGACAGTGATGCACAATGCTTAAAATCACTTTTGGGGAGGTTCAAGGGTAAAAATAATTATGGTAATTTATAAAGTTCTTAAAACGCTCAAAATAATTTAAAAATTGTGGTTGTAATATCTCATTGAATGGCTTAACAATGTTTAAACTGATTATGAAAGGGAAATATTCTAACATGAAGAGAAAAGTGGGGCACAGAAGACATTCTTTTATAGCCACCAATTTTCTTACTCCAAAATGAAAATTTACTCCAATCACTTGTGAGAAAGAATCTGAGAACAGAAAAGCTAATTATGGCATCATTGAACCCTGGTTTGGACCCAAAGAGGGCTGGTTTTACCCATTTCAGACCCTTAAATTGGCCATTGCTATAGTAATACCTGTTTCAATACCTAAAAGACATGTAAGAATGTGTGTAATAGATGTAAAAACCAGTTAAAAAGTTCTTAATAAGATTGTTTTAACTTAAGGTTAGTATTACCCTCTTGGCAAAAGCTAAAACTGCCCTGGTTGGTATTAAAGCCTCATCATCAATTGAGTCACAGACCCTGTGACTCAATTTCAGGCCAAAAGGGATGAAACTTTGCATAAACTCTGACATTCAATGCCTGTCAGAAAGGAATTTGGGAGATTCTGGCAACCTTAGATCCAATATTCCTTTCCTCCCCAAATTACTACTTCCAATTTATTTTCTCTTCAATTCCTCATCATGTATTATACTTGTAATTTACAAATGTAATTCAATTGAGTTTTTACAATAAAAAATTGTGATAATTGATACCTCATATGTGAATCAAAGCTTGAAATTTACATAAATTTTTTCCAAAAATATTTTAATTTTAATATTTTTGTTGAGAATTTATTTTTACTTAATTTTTCAAAGTAAATGTGTATTTTAACAATATGAAACTCAATTTAGCTTTAATTTAATATTATAATGAAATTCTCCAATTTTATTTAAATTTTTATTTTGTTTGTATAATATAAATACATTGATTTATCTATAATTATAACATAATTTTGTTATTTATGGTCTTTTGGGTATATAAAAGTACCTCTAAGGTTCACAACTGGCAAGTTGTAGATCATATTCTACTGTATGAAAGCTTATTGAAAAATATTTGGGATAAGGAATTCAAGAGAGGTTTATTTTGGGAATATAAATTAAAGTTATATTGAAATTGGAATATGATGTAGGAACTATTTGGTCTTCCTTAGATATTGGATTTGATAATTTATGATTTTTTTGATTATTTCTAATTTTTTAATGACATGAAATATGAAATAATATAAAGCAAATTTCCAAAATAAGGAGTGAAATTAAAAGAAATAAAGGTTGAGGAGGCTCCAATCTTGATCATAGAGGTTGATAATCTATTTGAATTGGAAAGGGACCTGGAAAAAGAATATTGATTACTGTTTCTCATAGAGTGGCCAAGGTTATGCTTTCACAGATTGTAGACCAGTCAGGAAAGTGAGAACTGGGAGAGGAATTTACTTTTGGTGATGACTGTCACATGGTGGAATGTGATCTACAGCTTTCCAGTATTAATTGGTCTTTCAACCGGTTTAATAGCCTTTTTGGGAAGAGCTCCCTTTTCTGAGGTCTGGAAGACAGAATTGTGACAATAAACCGGTTACCAATGTCATGGGTTTGATTCTGGTTGGAGACAAGAGGAGGTCTCAATCAAAAAACCAGAAATCACTGGGTCTTCTGCTCCATTGGTGTACAAGGGTTCCTTGTAGGCTCCTGTTGTGACTAATGTAACTCCATGAGGGTGACATGGGTAATACCATCAGTTACATGCACTTTGGGACGCAGTGCTCTAAACCCAGGGGTACTGTCACATGGTGGAATGTGATATACAACTTTCCAGTATTAATCGGTCTTTCAACTGGTTTAATAGCCTTTTTGGCAAGAGCTCCCTTTGCTGAGGTCTGGCAGACAGCATTGTGACACTGACCACTCCCACCAATTCCATAAAAAAATAACTTTCTTAAGGAATGTTTCAGGATCGTTGAAGACTTGGAAATTTGAAATGAGAGGATAGTGTATTTTCCCAAGTGAAGATGGCCATAATTGTGGAATTTATGTTGAAAGATTGGCAAAAGATCTGTGTGAAATTTGAAAATTTCTCACAGAGTTGCCAAGGTGATTTTAACAAAAAAATGTTAGAATACCTCTAAAGGTGTATACCAGGAGTGAGAACTTACTTTGATAAAATCCTATCCCCTTCAAGGACCATAAAAATATATCTCTTGAAGAATCTTGTCTTGGTTTTTCAGGATACAATTGATGAAAAAATTTGACAAGTTAAGGAATATTATTTAGGCTTTCAACAGTTTTGCAAGTGGATCTTTATGGTTCTTTACTGAAGGCTTTTCATTAAGCCAAATACCATAATTTTCCTCTCTTGAGTTTGGAATCCAGTATTTGAGGGACTTCCCATTTATCTTCTTCACTGATTAATAGAGGAGGAGATTTTTAAGGACTATTTGGGATAACTAATGTCTTTAATTATTTTAGGAGAGAAATAGTGCAGACTGGGTGGATGGAATTCCATTGATATGGGAGCTTGAGGTGGTAGACATGGGTGCTTACTTTCTTCAATATTGGAAATGGACACAGCCATCTTTCTGAAATATTTTTGGTGGGTCTGGTTAATTTGATTTTATTGAGAGAAAGCCATAAAATTTCACCAGAATTGAAAACAGGTGGAATTATTCTACTTTTATCTACCTGCCTCATAAACCTGGTTAGAAACTTCAAGTAATTTTTGGACTTTTTGTTGATCAATTTCCTAGAGGAGTGTCTTGATTAATGTGAACCGAGTCAAAATAAGAATATATTCCATAAACAGTGAAAAATGGTGAATGTTTTGTTGAAGAGTGAGCAGAGCTATTGTAGGAAAATTCAGACAGAGGAAGCCAGGTGTTCCAATTATATTGATGATAACTAACATACATTTAAGGATAATGTTCTAGTATCTGATTTACCCTCTCTGTCTGTCCATCAATTTCAGGATGATAAGTAGTTAAATAATCCCTTGAAATCTTGAGCTTCTGAAAAATATTGGTCCAAAAGGAAGAAAAAAAGAGAACCTATATCACAAACAATTATTGATGGAAGGCCATGCTTGGAAAAAATATTCTTGATGAATAAATGGGCAAAGTCCAGTGATGTCATTGAAGAAATTATTGGAATAAATATTTCCATTTTCAAGAATATGTCCACTATGAAAATTCTTGAGTAAAAAGAGCTGGACAATTGAATTTGAGTGAAAAAGTCCATTGAAAGACAAATACAAGGACCATTTGGAATTGGAAGAGGCTTGAGTAATACAACCTTCTTGGGATGAATGTTCTTGTTTCTTGAGCACCTTTGACAAGATGAAACATAATTCTTGATAAATTGAGTCATTAAAGACCAGTGAAAATACTTCTTGACATGTTTGAGAGTATTTTCTTGGCCAGAGTGGACAGCTAGAGAATAGTCATGGTTATTTTGAGGTATATTTAGTTGAACTGTGTGTTTACTTGGGACCACCACCCAATTTTCAAAAAGAAGAATTTGGGAAGAAGAGTCCAGAGTATAATCTTGCAAAGATTCACCTTTACCCAAATCCTGAAGAGTACTTATTTACTGAGTATTTTGCTAAATTAAATTCTTAATTGAAGCAACCAAATTTGAAAAAGAAGCCACCTTGACTTCAAAAAACTTGGAGGGTCAAACTTTTTCTTTCTTGATAAGTTGTTGAAAATTTATTGGATTATTTCTGATGAAATTCTCCCCCCTCTCTGGGTAAATGTTTTCCTAATGTGACAAACCTTCAGGAGGAATTACTAGGAAGCCAGGGGAATAAGTAATTGAAAGGAATTAAGCCCAGTGGGCTTGATGTAGAGTGATAATTTTTGAGGACATAAAGTGTTGTAGAGAATAGTGGGTGGTGAGAAATTAAAAGGGTTTATAGAGAGAAAAAAAGAAAAGCCCTTCAGCTCTTGAGAGCCAAAACTATTCCATGGAGTTCCTTGTCATTAATTTCATGGTTGAGCTCTTCTGCAATGTTATTGTGGCTATAAAATGTATAGGGATGTTTTCCTGAATCAGAAACCTGACTCAGTACAGAACCCAAGGAACAATCAGATGCATTGGTCTCTACAATGGTGGGTAGAGATGGATTGAATAAATAAATGATTGGAGCTTTAGTGAAAGTCTCTGTGAGTTGATGAAAATGGATCAGAGCCACCTCATTGAGGGTGAAAACTTAATCTTTTTTGAGAAATTTGGTGTGTGAACTGATTGTCTTTGAATAATTCTTAATGAAATGGAAGTAGAATTTGGAAAAGCCAAGGAATAATTGAAGAGACTTGAGGTTTCTTGGAGGTGGCCAATTGAGAATTTGCTGGATTTTTGACCGGTTCATCTCGAGGCCCTCAGCAGAACCAATATAACCTGAATATTAATTGCTTGAAGAATGAAAGAGGAACTTGGAGACCTTAGTAAAGAGGTTTCTAGGTCTAAGTATAGCAAAAACAATGAATGCATTGGTGAAATATTATTCCTCAGACTTGAAAAAGACCATAATTACATCCAAATAAACAGCTCCATAAACATTGATAACATCACAGGAAAGATTATTGGAAAGATATTTCAAAGAGACAGGAGCATTGGTGAGGCAAAAAAACAGGGAAAAAACTATTTCACTTTACAAAAATTGATTCTAAGTCACTTTCAAGGAAAAATGAAATCACTTGGTGGTACCTTTTAACTAACTATATAGTCTGTACAAGTCAACAGAAGTTCAAACTGAGATGATGTTATATTCACATCAAAATCTGTAGGGATTCAATATAGTAGAGCCTAGTTTGATTTCAGTTTCAATTCCCAGTAGGATAATCTTACTAATATATATTGAATATTCAATATGTCCCATTATAGCTATATTTATATTATTCAAGAAAAAATTAATTATTTAATAAATTGATCAATATATATTTAGTTCTATTACATCCCTTTTGAAAAGGGGGCTCTTTATAAGTCATTGCAAACAGTTTTTAAGATATTGAAAAGGGTATCTTCTCATCATTTTGTAAAATCCAAAAAAACTTGAATGAAAGTGATCAATTGTTTTGTGATAAAGGAGTTAATATTTAGGTTTCATTTTGTGGTGCAGATTTTCTAAACTGAGGAGCTGATCAATTTCAAAGTTTCAGTTGTCTAGTGTCTCCTGGTAAGCATGCCCCAATCCCAAATTGCAATACAATTTCTTACAAAGGCTTGTTTAAATCTGAGTTACAAATATATATATTTGAAATGTTAGTGTTAACTATGCCGAATTGTGAGTTTGAATGAGCCATGTTTGAGTGTGATTAATATGGAAAGGACTCATCTTAAAGTATCATTGGCGATTCCCCTTGTGATAGGGATTTCAGTAAATTACACAGGATATCAAAATGTGACATAAATTTTTGGATATTATCCGTAATCTTTACTTTGTGGGCGATTTAGGTTTCACCCTTTTTAAATACATCATTCAAATTGGACAAAAAAACCACCACTGATGTTTGTTCACCTGAATTGAAATTACTTTCAAGTGTAAGTGAGAGTATCTCAGAAGATTAATAGCCTCTATTGTTCTAGAAAAAAACCCAAAAAAATGAGAATACCACATGGCCTGGATACCAAAGAAAGATATTACAAAATTTCTCTTGAAATTCCAAAAATGGGAGGGTGTATTGAGAAGGTCTGTTGTAATGAAGAATTAGAAGAATATCTCTGGAAATTTAAATGAAGCAAACTTTTGTGATATGATGTGACTGCTGGCCATATGCCATATATAATGAAAATTAAAAAATGCACCCATGCTTCAAAATTTGCTCAAATGAACCCACACAACATATCATTCTACATGTTCAACTGAATAAAAGCTTTAAAACATCTTAATTAAGATAACACCAAATTTCCATAAGTCAGAAAGTCCCTTTAGAAAATGGGGGTAGTTTCACTTGATTACTAATTGAATTGTGATTATAACTGGGTGTAATTGCTATATGCAAATTTCTAACATAGAAGGGTTCATGGAAAGCCCCATATGAAGCATTCTAGACATTTCTGTTGACATCCAAAGCAAAATTAATCTCTGTGGTATGATAAAACTCTCCTGAACTTTCATAATTAAAAGAATTGAAAAGTCAGCCATGCCACAAATATCAATCAGATGAGCCCACATAAAGGACCATTTCTACAGGTCCAAGTGGAGTATCCCTGCATGGGAGCATAATAAAAATTCACTGGCCATCTGAATCCCACTGAAATCCTGGAAAAGGGCCAAGGACCTGAAGAAAGAGTTCAAATTTGAATTGATCACCCATTAGACATTTTGGATAATTGGATGATATTTTCATGCAAATGAAAAACATGGAAAGGTTTATTACAAACCCCTTTCAGATTGAAAATTCTCAAAATGTCCCTGGAACATCTAAAGTGTAATTTTGATTGGTTATATTATTCAAAATCTGGTCAGAATATTCATAGAAAGATGAATTGGAATTTAGCCTTCCCACTAAGCTAAATCAAATGAGCCCACATAAAAGAAACTTTCTACAGGTCCCAGTGGATTAAGCTTTCATGAAAGCATAATTGACATGAATTTGAACCTCTGTAGACCCCTAAAAATCTGGAAAAGGGAAAAGGTGTGAAGAAAAGTTGGTTATTCATTATTGAGCACCATGGAGCTTTCTGAAGGAATGGGAAAGATTGTTGTGAAAATTTCCAGAATGGAAAGCCCCATTGGACAAAAGTTCCTAAAATGTCCCTGGATCATAAAAAGTGCACTTTAGATTTGCAATATTACATAAATTTGGGCCAGAATATCTATCCAACCAAAATTCCAAAATGCAGCCATGCCACAAAGTGAAATCAAAGTACCCTTCTGCATGATTAGGAAAGATTGCTGTGCATATTGCCAGCATGGAAGGTTGTATGGAAAGCCCTCTTGGACAAAAGATTTGTCAAATGTCACTGGAACATCAAAAGTTCACTTTGCCTTTGTGATATCACGTGTCAGGCTGAGTCTATGATATAGAGATGATAAAAGTATCTAAAAGTATTAATATGAATTTGAAATGGATAATAATAGTAAATAATGTTTTAATAATAGTATTTGGGGCTTTGATATGAAGAGATAGTGGTGGTAAGCATTTCTGAAAGCCCTGGGTGCACTGATTATTAATTGACTAACTATAATAAGAATTAAAATATTAAGAATAGAGTATAGCCTGGTTATTTTCAAAAATTATAACTGTTTTGGACAGTTGTACTATGTGGGAACTTAAGAGCAGGATGGGGAGTCTCCTGTTGGAAGAGAAAAGGCCCCTTTTTATCCTGATATTGGGTGGAAAGGGCCTCAGGACCTGTTCACATAGGAATATTGAAGAATTTTCACTTCCAAGGACTGGCTTGTGGCTCTTAACTTTCCTGTACAGCCTGTATTGGTCTCAGATGTGGCTTTTATGAGAAAAATCACACAGATCTCCAGATCTCCATTCATTGTTGTCCATACAGATAATGAAATATGGACATTTATTATTGATTTCATTTGGCTGGTGATTGCATCTTATTTGTTATCTTTATCTTATCCTTTAATATGAAAAACATTATTAAAAAAAAAACATCTTAAGATTGGAATTATAAAAATTGAATTATGTGAATTTTTTATACAAAATATAATTTAAAAAAGTTAAATTTAAATGTCATATTCGTTGGTTTTGATTGGCTCATAAGAGAAAACCAAAATCTGCCAAGCGAATATCTCAAAGGTTCTTCTAAAGAACCAATGATTCATCAATCTATCAAAGAGCGCTTTGAGTCTTGTAAACCTGGATTCAATCGCAGAAGCGTGCATTAAATGCTGAAGCAGGTGGCGTTATTGACGCAAGTAAAGAAACTTGATCTCCCAGATTTCAATCTAACCGCTTGGAATATTCTTGGCTTGGGCCAAACCTCGGAGTTCGTTGCGTGTCTTGCAAGTTGCCATTTATTCGACCCCAAACCTCGATTGTTGCACATTCACTAATTCCATTGTTGCGGTGACGTGTCTTGAGGACTGTCACGTTTCCGTCTCCCTGGGCGAGTCCGATAAGTACCATGTCGAGCGCGTCACTTTGGCGTTACCAATATTCCAGAAAGGTTTCATTAATGAGTAAGAGGGGGCATTGTTTTGAATTATAAGGAATTATAAAATTCTTTACTTACCCGTTTTTGTGTTGGGCACCGTATTGAGGTTGAGCTGATAGTATGGCATAAGATCTCAATTGATTAATTAGGGCATGCGCCGAGTAATAGTTATAAGCAAACTGACATGTAAGTGGCGGAATGAATTTTCTTTGGATCTTGAAAAACTTACCTTCGCAATCCAATTATGGGCCTTAGCAGCCCTTTTCGATATACCATGTCGTTGCGTTTGGTTGGATGATTTCTTGACGTTGAGCCACCAAGTGACATAAAACCAATGTTCAGGACGTAGTGTGCGTGATGCTTATAAGAAAGAAAAATAAAGGTGATAAATTGATAGAAAAAATCTCCATATAAGGTATAAGGGTTAACTTTTCTTTTCACTAACATTGAGAGTTAAGACGATAGCGGCATATATTCAAATCGTGTACAGATCGACGTCAACGCGGAAAAAGTTTGAAAAGTAGCGAAGACAAGAAAAACGAGAGAGCTTTGTATTTTATTATTATTTATTTATTTCAATTTTATTTTATTTTATTTTATTTTATTTTATTTTATTTTATTTTATTTTATTTTATTTTATTTTATTTTATTTTATTTTATTTTATTTTATTTTATTTTATTTTATTTTATTTTATTTTATTTTATTTTATTTTATTTTATTTTTTCTTTTTTTTCTTTTTTTTCTTTTTTTTCTTTTTTTTCTTTTTTTTCTTTTTTTTCTTTTTTTTCTTTTTTTTCTTTTTTTCTTTTCTTTCTTTTTATTTTTTTATTTTTTTATTTTTTTATTTTTTTATTTTTTTATTTTTTTATTTTTTTATTTTTTTATTTTTTTATTTTTTTATTTTTTTATTTTTTTATTTTTTTATTTTTTTATTTTTTTATTTTTTTATTTTTTTATTTTTTTATTTTTTTATTTTTTATTTTTTTTTGTTGTGGGGGGATAAGAGTTGAGTTGAGGATGGATCGTGGCCGTCTTTTATGACTAAAAAGTGCCAAATGCTCATCGAAGTGGCTCAGACGGAGAGAAAATCCCGCTGGGGCAATTTGTTAAGAATCTATGATCTAGCTAAGCTTCTAGGCTGGATTCACTCTTTGTATCTGGTAGTGTGGCTCGAATGGATTACAGCCAAAGACTAGTGGACGATGCTGACTTGGTTCTTTTGCGAAAAGGACTAATCAAATAAAAAATAATTTATTTTCCAACGTGTAACTTGTGAATGAATAGTCAATATCAGTCGTGACTAAAAGCTCAGAGAAGTTGCTAGAAAAACCCAAAAATGGGTAAAAGATTCTATCGTTGTAAATACAATAAAAAAGCCATTGGAGTAATAAAAAAATAAGCTTATGTGGTTATCATCCAAAGATAAGAAATCATAAAAAGAGAAAAGTGCTATCCGGAGTTAACAGCTTAAAAGCCGGTTCACCATTCTCAAATCTTTCCTGCATTTTTGAATGCCACTAAGAAGTGGCAGATTCTTTTCATCCAACAATTCCAATTCTGATTCTTCTGATAGTAATTCTGTAGAGGAACAAGTTGTTCCTATCTCTTCTGTGGACGCTAATCCAACTTTGCCAATCTCAATTCCAATAGAACAACTGTGTTGTATCATGCAAATACAATATTGAAACCTAATCTAGTGATAGTAAAAAATGAATATGCATAACACATCTTTTTATTATATAAATAATCATATGATACAAAAAGATCTCTCCTCAGGGGAGATCTTTTCCTAAATAATTTTAATTTTAATTTTTACTATTTTTTTTAAATATATTTTAGATATATTTTTATTTTAAACAAGTACGCTAATCTCTTTATAGGGGAGATCTTTTCCTGAATAATTTTAATTTTTTTAAATATATTTTATATATATATTTATTTTAAACAGGTATGCTAATCTCTTTATAGGGGAGATTATTTATAAACCTAAATTGTCAATTATCAGATTAGTTGTACCAATTATATTATATATATATTTTATTAGTAAAAATTAAAATTAAAATTAATAAATTATATAAAATTTATATATGCATATATACATAGAACTTGCAAGAACACTCTGGAATAACTACAGGTTATGAGCTGCCTACCTTTGTAGCTCATCTTGTATAATCAATCAAAAATCATTAATTTATTTTTTTAGATTCCATTTATCATACTATTCTACTTTATTTTATCTTATCTTAATCCTTTTCACTACATATACTTTTACTATATAAATTGCATTATGAATTTTTCTTGTTCTTATTGAAGCTGGCACCATCTAATACTCATTCTGGCAAAGTGTACTCAACATCAGATCAGTTCGTAAAAATGATCAAATCAAAAGATCATCATGATGGTGACATGGACATCATCATGGAGTCCAACAAGGAGGCAGAAATTGCTTAAAGTTTTATTTCATTGGCCAAGAAGATTAGACCAAGACTGCAAGACAATGGTGCAAGTTTTAATGTATGGTTGAGAAACCTCATCTTATCCTGGACAACATATTTCATGGGTGATCCTGATTATTTTAAACAAACAAGCAAGGACAAAAATGTTAAACAAGATATTCTGGCACTATTATTTATCCAACATATTGTGGATCATTTTGCCTATGAATCTGTTACCTCAAGAATTCTTAACTCCGATGCTTGACAAATCTATCAGGCTTTGAAGGATTGGTTCAATTTCCCATCTTGGTCCACTGTTGTTTTTCATGATAGTACCATCTTTCAAAATTATTCAACAAAACTCCACAACATCAACAATTTTGCCAATACTGTCACTAAGGAAATTCACAATTTAGAGAATCAACTTGGGTGTATTGACTCTTACACTTTAACCATGCTGGCAATTTTTTTTGCGGTGCTTTCAACGCATCAGTTGATCACCCCTGCCATAAATACTCTAATGGCAATGAATCTGAATATTAGGGTTTGTCCAGATGACTTTCTCCATATGATTTGGCAAATCTCTACTGCATCTCTGAGTTTTGATCATAGTACTGAACTTGCAAAAATCAATGTGGCGTCAAGATTTGGAACAAGAAATCCTGATAATGCTAATAGCCAGTGACAACTACCTAATAACAGCCCACACAATAGAACTCCTTGATTGCAACCTCACAAAGATGATACCAGAACACCTAGCTCAAGATACCCATGTCACTACTGTGGAGAAGTTGGTCATTGGTCTCCAAATTGTCTGGTCTGTGCTAGAGCTAATGAAACAAGATCAAAATCTTGGCACCAAAATGCCAATGTTTCCAGCATTGGGGTTGTACCTGAACTATTAGACTCAGGAGTGATGCATTTAGTAGTAGGAAATATTTCATTGTTTACATTGCTAGTCAAAACTGATATGATTTTGTAGGTTTCTTCATCCAAATCATTCAATGTTGATGTAGTAGAGAAAATAAAACTGAATACCCCAGATGGCATACTGGAATCAGACAGAGTCCTGTACTGTAAAAACATAGCTGGTGCTGTTCTTTCTCTTGGTCACCTAATACAAGAGAGGTTTTCGATTTTATTTGTCAATAATCATTTCACTTTATCTGCATCTTCTATCACCTTCAGCACTCATAAAAGAAACAATCAGTGGTTTATCCCTTTCCATCTCCCACCTATTAAGCCTTTGGCTTCTGATATTTCTTCTCATAATATCAATTCATAATCTTTGTCTGACATTGGTATTCTATTTCACAAACTAATTGGTCATTTCTCTATTAGACAACTAAGCTTTATGCCAAAATCTAACGCTGCAAGTGGCATTCCTGATGTGCTCTTTAATGAAATAAAGCGTTGTCATGACTGCTCAATTGAAAAAAGTCAAAATTTCCCTGTGAACACTCCTTCTTGCCAACTGATCACTCAACTGGGTATTTTAAGTATTGCAGACCTAATGGGTCCTTATGAAATAAGTCTCAATCACAAAAAATGTAGGGTGTTGGTAAACACATGTAAGCTTTTAGTAAAAACACGTAAGCCCTTACGTGTTTTTACCAATTTATGGTAAAAACACGTAATTATATGTTAAAAAGACATAAGGGGTGGTTTTTAAATGAAATATGGCTATTTATGGCATTTTTAAGGCCATTAATGGCATTATAAATGCAATAAAGGGCATTATTAATTCCATCAATGGAATTGTTAATGCCATTTATGGTATTTTGAAGGCCATCAATGCCATTTATGGCATTGTTAAGGCCACAAATGACATTAAAAATGCGATTTATGGAAATTTTAAGGCTATAAATGACATTAACAATGCCATGAATGGCATTTTTAAGGCCATTAATGCCATTTATGGCATTATTAATGTCATTTATAGCCTTACCAACTCCATAAATGGCATTTATAGCCTTAAAAATTCCATAAATGGCATTGTTGTTGTCATTTTTGGCCTTAACATTTTTAGTAAAAACACGTAAGGGCTTACGTGTTTTTACTAAAAGCCTATGTAGGTTTACCAACACCCAAAATATATTCTTATGATACAGGATGCTTTCACCTGTGTTACAGTTGTTATTCCTCTAGCTTATAAATCTGGAGCAAAAGATTACTTTATGAGTTGGATCAGACATTTTTTAAATATAATGTCATACAAAATAAAGATTATCAGAACCAACAATGGCACTGAATTCAGAAACAATACATTTAATTATTTCTTTTTGCAGCAGGGAATAATTCATGAGTACTCAGCGCAATATGAAAATCATCAAAATGGCATTATTGAGAGGACAAACCAAACCATTTCCAAGATGGCAAAAACTTGTCTGTTGGAAGCATGGCTTCCTCCATTTCTTTGGCCTTGGGCTTTTCTGGCACTCAGTCTGGATATTCAATTGATGTATTCATGCAGATGATTCTGATACACCTTTTGAACGACTTGGGAAAAGGAAACCCCAGCTAAAGTTGCTTTGAGTGTTTGGTGCTAAGTCATACTTATATGAACACAATTTTTGCAAGAATTTTTTTCTAAAAGAAATAACTGATTATCATTTAGGTGTATCTGAGGATTCAAAGGGTTGGTTGTTCTGAGTTCCTGAAAAGAAGATGGTGGTTAAATCAGCAAGTGTTGTTTTTGATGAATCCAGTCCTTTCAACAATGAGAGACAAGTTGAAGGGATCTTGAATTTGATACAGGTGCAAAATCCTTTCAATGCCTCAATGATTGATGAGTTTAACTGGAAACATAAATCATTGCTCACATCAACTTCAACTAATGATTTAAATGCAACAATTCCATCTGACTATAAAGAAGCCATGATCCCTGTAGATAAAGCCCATTGGAGTGCTGCCATTCATGAAATAATTGGCAGCATGGAAGAAGAAGAAGTTTTAAAGGCTGTAGATCTCAAGTAGGATTTAAAGGAAGTACAACATCAAAGAATTCTTAGCACTAAGTGGCTATTCACCAAGAAACCTGACCAATACAAGGCAAGACTGGTAGCAAGAGGTTTCAGGAAAATTCATGGAATCAATTATGATGAAACGTTTGAACATACTACTACTTTTGGCTCTTTGCAATACTGTTTTCCACTGCATTTTTGAAAAAGTGGAGTATTCAGACATTTGAAATAAAAGTTTCTTTTTTGCATGCCTTGATAGCAAAACCGGTTTATCTATGGTCTCCTATAGGTATGGGAATCCCAAAGTTAAAAGTGTTGGAATTACACAAGGCACTGTATGGGACAAAGCAAGCCTCTAATTGCTGGTGGATGCATCTCAAGAAAATCCTACAAGAAATTGGTTTCAGAAGAAATGAAGAGGATGCCAGCACATATACCCTGGATCATGATGGGGAACAAGCAATACTTTGGATCCATGTAGATGATGGAGAACTGTAAGGTGTGGATATGAAACTTTGATAAAATATCAAGTACTTTTCCTGTCCTCAAAATTTGTATAAGGTAAAATTATTTAAAAATAGTAAGAAATAGTATTTTTTAAAGAAAAAACACACCAATTTTTTTTAACTTTGTAAGTATAAAAAGATAATATAATAAGAATTTATTGTTTTACCAACAATAAAGATTTATTCAAAAATACTCTACAAGAGATATTTAAGGCTACAAAAAAAATTTGTTCAAGAGCAATTTCAATTGGAATTAATTGAGCAAAGAAATGCAAGCAATTAATTAAAGAGGAAAGACTTTAAAAGAATATTTAAAGAGAAAAAACACCCAAAAGTGACCAGAGTGAATTTGGAAACAAAGTGACAAAGCTAACAGTGATGAAAGATGCTTTAATTCACTTATGGGGTGGTTCAGGGGTAAAAATGATTATAGGAGTTACAAACTGTGATTATAATGATTTTTTCATGTGGTTAAAAAGGTTTGAAATTTTTTAAAAAAGGGTGGTTGGTATCTTTTATTGATTTGTTTAACAGTATTTAAACTAATTATAAAAGGAAAAGATTATAACATGAAGAGAAAAGTGGGGCAAAGAAGAAATTCTTTTATAACCATCAATTTTCTTATTCCAAAAGTAAGATTTACTCCTTTCCGTCGTGGAAAACACTTTGAAAACAAAAAAGCCAATTATGGCATCATTGAACCCTGGTTTAGACCAAAAAAGGGCTGGTTTTAGCCATTACTATAGTAATACCTGGTCTAGAGCCTTCAAAACACGTCAGAATGTGTGTAAGAGTCGTAGAAACCAGTTAAAACTGTTTTTACTGTGACTGTTTTGACCTCTTGGCACCAGTCAAAACTGCCCTGGTTGGTATCAAAACCTCATCATCAATTGAGTCACAGACCCTGTGACTCAATTCCAGGGCAAAAGTGATGAAATTTCGCATGGATTTTGACATCTCACGCCTTTCAGCAAGGAGTTTGGGGGTCTAGCTCCCCCTTAGGGCTAGAGTGTCTTTCCCCCCAGAATTAATCTTTCCAATTTATTTTTTCTTTAATTCCTCATCATGTAATACAATTATAATTTACATATGTAATTCAATTTAGTTTTTAATTAAACATCTGGAATAATTCATACCTCATATGTAAATTAAAGCTCACTTATGTAATACATGCGCACATTTTGACATTTCAATTGAAAATACTTCAAGTCCTCATAACTTCTAAACTAAACACAACACCTCAATTTTGACACAAAAATTGATGGTAAACACCACATGTGGTGGGAATGTAATTCAGATTTTGAGGACTTTCATACTGCTGTACAAAAAATACTAAAAACTTACTTTAAGCTTATTTAGAGTTGAGTTGCAGAAATTTCATCCAGAAGGGGCCCCACTTTGTTTTTTATGAGGAATCCAATGGTGTGACAATTTCTTTATGTTTATTTATTGGATAAAAAGCTATAATATGTTTTATATAAATTTTTAACAAAAATATTTTAATTTCATAATTTTTATTAAAAATTCATTTTTACTTAATTTTTACAAGTAAAAATGTATTTTCATAATTTTAAATTTTATTGTAATCTTATTTTTAAATTATAATTAAATTCTGATTTTTAAATGTAAATTTGTATTTATATTTGAATTTTTATTTTTATAATATAAATAAATTTAGTTTATTTATATTTATATCTTAATTTATCATTTGTGGTCTTTTGGGTATATGAAAATACCTCTAAGGCTCACATTGTCTGCCCCTAAAAAAAGAATATCACTTTGTAATATTGTTATTTCTAGTGTTTCTCAACCTTCTGAGAAGTTTTTTAGTTTCAGGTATGTCTTTTTCTGGCAAACATTCATCTTCACAAGTTGGGTCACTATACCTAACAAGGTATTCCCTTACTTTGTTGGTTCTCAATTTCCTTTCTTTGAGAACTTTGGTAATTTTCTTATTACCAGATGAATCAAGAGGAGGTATAAATTGGGGAACTTTATTCCTCAAGGGAAATTTTTCAGCATCACTATATTTATATGGCTTTATCAAGATAACTGGAAATGTAGGATGGTTATTGCTAAGTTCTTCAGATAACTCTACTTGAACAGCATTTTCTCCATGGAGGGCCTTAATAACGAAAGGTCCTACAAAGCAGTCTTTCAGTTTTTTACATCCTTTGATTCTATTGAAGTTAGCGGTGGATACAACAACTAAACCCCCCACTTTGAAATCTGGAGTTGAATGTGATTTATCCCATTTGTCCTTAGCATATGCAAAGAAGTCTTCCATGCACCTTACTGCATGCTTTCTAGCTTTGTCTAGAATTCCCTTGAAGCTAGCAGCTGTGGGATGTATTTCAATCAAATCTTTCCTCAAAGAATCTTGAGGTAATTTGGGGTTCCATCCCTTTTCTAGGATAGCAGGGGTTTGATTGGTACTGTCATGGATTGATGTTTTATATGCTAATTCCAGTGCTGGAAACAGAGTAAACCAATCATGGGTAAATCCATCACAATCTTTGAATTCAAGGCCATATGCACAAAATCTTCTTACCATGTCTTCTAAGGTCTGGATGATTCTTTCTACCAGACCATCAGTTTGTGGGTGGTAGGCTGTAGAAAAAGACGGCTTAGTGCCAAATAATTGGTGAAGATTTGTCCACAGTGCTGAAGTGAATTTGCGATCCCTGTCAATAATGATATTTGTAAATATGCCAGTCCATGACACTACTCTATTCCATATCAGAAGAGCTGTATCCATGGCTGTATCATCTTTGTGACATGGTAAAAAGATTGGAGTTTTAATGAATCTTCCTACACTCACTAGGCAAGCATTATAGCTTCTGTAACCTCCTGGTGGTAGACAAGTTACCCAATCCATGTGGAAAATTTCCCAAGGTCTGCTGGGTTCTTGGATTTTTATCATATTTCCAAGTGTGTTGCCAGTGGATTTATTTGCCTTTTGGCATCTGTCACAGGTTTTGAAATACTGTGCAACATCTTTCTGCCACATTGGCCACCATATGCAGGTCTTTACTTTTTCTCTTGTTCTGTCTTCAGACAGATGTCCTGAAAAGGGGCTGTCATGGCATTCTTTTAGTACAAGATTGATTAATGACCTGTCCACAACGCATGACATATGTGTACTTGGTCCTGTGGTAAACTATACCATCCAGTAGGTGAAATCTTCCTTCATCATAAGATTTTTTCCATACTTCATCTAAGGCATGTATTAGAGAGTTGTCTTTACAGTCTTTGTTGAGTAGTTGGCATAAGATGCTACAATATTTATCCTGGGTGTAACTGTTTTTTACTTCTTCAAAGAAGGTGGCGTTCAAGTCTGTAACAATTATTCCTTCTATTGTGATCTGTGGTGAAGCTTCTTCTGGCATATAAGCTGGATTATCAATATCATTTGGTAATGGACATCTGCTGAGTCCATCTGCATTATTATGAATATTCCCATCTTTATGAACAATAGTTATATTGCCTCTAAATTCTTGTATGGCTATTTGCCATCTGAGCATATGCCTGTTAGGTGTTTTCATGTTTAAAAGTGAGTTGACAGCTGTACAATGTGTTATCACTTCAAAAGCACATCCATCTAAAAAGTAGTTCAATTTTTCCAAGGCCCAGACAAGGCATAGACATTCCATTTGACTTGCTCCATATCTGGCTTCAGTTGGTTTGATTTGCATGGATATGAAACATATGGGTCCTTCCACAGGGTTATCATATCTGATCTGAAATTGGTGAAGTGCAGCACCCACCGCATCCCCTGATGCATCAATATAAAATTTAAAAGGCAACTTAAAGTCTGGCATCAGTAAGAGTGGAGCAGTGGTCAAGGCTTCTCTTAGAGACTCAAAATCTTTGACTCTGTCAACAGTCATTTCAAATACTATGTCTTTGTCAAACAATTTATAAAGTGGTCTTGCTATGGATGCAAAATCTTTAATGTGTTGCCTTTGATATCCTGCAAAACATAAAAATGACTGAATTTCCTTTTTTTTCTGAGGCATGAATTTCAGAAATACTGCTGCAACTTTGTTTTTGTCAATTCCAAGGGACAAACCAGATACAGCATGTCCTAGTGCTTTAAGTTCTTTAAATACAAAATTGCATTTATTCAAAGAGATTTTCATATTCACTGATTGAATTTTTGTCAAAACTCTGGACAATGTGTACATGTGCTCTTCCCAAGTCTTGGAACAGACAATAATGTAATCAATGTAAATGATTAACCATCCCTCTGAAAGTTCTTCAGGGAAGATTGCATTCATCATTCTTTGGAAGTGTGAAGGTGCATTTTTGATACCAAAGGGCATTATTAAATATTCATACACTCCACAATGAACAATAATTTTGAAATATTTTCATGCTCTTGGTGTCACCAAATTTTGATGGAATCCTTTAAGGGAATCCATAGTGGTTATATACAATGCTTGAGATATTTGAGTAAGGGCAATTTGGATTTTTGGTATTGGGTACCTATCTGGAACAGTGTAAGTGTTCAGAGTTTTAAAGTCTCCAACCATTCTGGATTTTCCATTGTGCCATGCCACTATGACTGGTGTAGTTATTCCGACTTCTTCATTATGGACAGCTTTTCTTATTACACCAAGGTCTAGAAGTTCTTTGATATGAGTTTCCAGAGCTTCTCTTGACTTGGGACTTGCTGAGTATGCAGGTATTCTCAAGTGTGGTGGATAAGTTCTCTCAATATCAAGAATGATGTAAGCTTCATGACAATAATTGCTCCTAGAGGTTCTTTGTCTGAAGAAAATTCTCCTTTGTGGTCATACAAAAGGGAATAAAGTTCATTTTCTTGTTTATCAGTCAGATGAAGGCTCATTTCAGCCTCCCTCAACTGTTCAGATTTGAATTTTTCCAATTCAAAGCTGACTGGTGATACTTTATTTGCTGTAATTTCTCTTTTAAATGGTAAAAAGGCAAATTTCTGACGCTCATTGTCTCCAATATCAAAGTATCTGTCTTTGTTGTTATGAAAATCTATCCCATACATGATTGAATAGTCATTTCCCAATGAAAAATAGGTACTAGAGCAGTTTTTCATAACATAAAATTCAACTGTGATTTTTAAATTCCCATTAATGTGTGGGAATATGAAATTGGTCTCAAAAATTCCTAATGCTTTCATTGGATTACTTGCACTATTGAATTTTATACTATCAATTGGTAAAAATTGGTCTTCAAAATTTGGTACACAAGTTTTAAGAAAGGATTTACCAACACAAGAACAGAAAGCTCCTGGGTCAAGAAAACGTTTAGGGTGCTTGTTGTCAATAACCACTTCTGTTATACAGGAGTTACCAGCTGTATAACCTTTCCCCCTGTTTGGTTTGGTTTTCATAACTTGTGAATATTGAACTTTTGATAAATCAAGTTGACCATTGCTCAATTGTGGCAAGTGGGAATAAGATTCCATGTAATCAAAAGTGGCATTGATATTTTCTATATCTTTTGAAGATTCAAAAAATATTGATGACTTATCATCTGAATTGTCTTCAATTATGTCATCTTTTTCGACATCAGGTTCCTTTTCAATATCAATTCAATTGAACTTCCCTCTTTTTGGACATTTATTGGCTAGATGGGTGGTGCTTTGGCAAATATGGAACTTTCTGACTGTATCTGCATATTTATACTTAACATTATTAGAATTTTCTTTGGGGGTTTTGTCCAAAGAATCTTTCCAAGCGGTATTAAACCTTGTTTTGAGATTCACCCTACTAGAACTAATTTTGGTTCTTGTGGTTACTTCTTCTAATATATTGATAATATCCTCTGCTGAAGATTGTTCAGTAGTCCTGCTTTTGACAGCGTGCTCTAAGTCACCTCCACGTTGTCTCAGAATCTTTCTATGGATCATAGATTCTGACATGTCAGGTTATAATGATGTTAGTATGTCTTTTTGTTGGAAAAACCATGGTAAAGCTTTGTTTTTATCAGAATTGAATTTTGAAGATTAAAAGGCTGTTTCCACTTTCATTCTCCAAGCATCAGTGGCCCGTTTGTTGATAATTTGGGTTTTCCACCAAGTCCAACTTTGGTGTCCATGTGCTTGTCTTAATGTGATATACCATCTGTGAACTGATCTGGTAAACAAGGTGTTAAATCTTGCTGTTACCAATATGTCTGGCAATTAAAAATCTTCTTTAATCATGTCAATTCCTCTGATGAATTCCATATGGTCATATTCTCCTTCACCACTGAAGTGAGGCCATTCTTTAAGTTTTGGTACTTCTTACAAAGGTGCTTGGCACATTGATGGTTCCAAGTTATGAAAAGAAGTTCATAATTCATTTTTTAACTGTGAATTATCAGGATCCAATACTTGTGGATTTGGAATCCTTGTGCCCTCATTTTGATTCAGAGGTGTAGACATTTTTGGTAAGGTATTCAGTATTTGTTCAATATCATTCATTTTACTGTTGCTACACAATTGGGAATTCCTGTATTCATGTTTTAAGTCTTGTATTAAATTTATTACTTCAATTTTATACATGTCTTCTTTATGTGTCAGTTCTTGCCATAACTCTGCCTGTCTTGTATTATCAGCAGTGACTTGATTCAATTTCATTGATAATTTTGATACTTCTTCTTGTGAAGCATCAAAATGATTTTTCAAGGCAATGGTATGTGTCTTTACTTCAGTGATTGAATTTGAAATGTCATCAAGGACTTTCTTGTTATCTGTCTTGATAATATTTATGGCTTGTTTAATTCTTGTTTTAATTATGTCATTAATATTGAACTTAGAATATTTGTCTGTTAATTATTTAATAATTAAAGATTGTTCATTTATTTTATTGCCAAAAGAATTATCATTATTGGAAGTTTTAATTGTTCTTGAAGCTTTTTCAAAACACATAAGTGTTTCATTAATTTGGCACAGAATCAAGTTGTTTGTTTTAATGTTGTTACAAATGGTTTCATTTTTATCATAAAGATGATTTTTCACATCATTTATAGCTTCATACAACTCTGGGATTGTGAGCCTTAGAGGTATTTTATATACCCAAAAGACCACAAAAGATAAATTAAGATACAAATATTAATAAAATAAGTTTATTTATATCATGAAAACAAAAATTGAAATATAAATACAAGTTTATATTTCAAAATCATAATTTAATTATAATTTAAAAATAAAATTACAATAAAATTTAAAATTATGAAATTATATTTTTACTTGTAAAAATTAAGTAAAAATGAATTTTTAATAAAAATTGTGAAATTAAAATATTTTTGATAAGAAGTTATATAAAGTATATTATAGCTTTTTATTCAATAAATAAACATAAAAAAATTATCACACCATTGGATTACTCATAAAAAATAAAGTGGGGTCACCTCTGGATGAAATTTCTGTAACTCAACTCTAAATAAGCTAAAATTAAGTTTTTAGTATTTTCAATACAAAAATTGAAAATCCTCAAAAATTTGATTTAATTAACACCACATGTGGTGTTAACCATCAATTTTTGTGCTAAAATTGAGGTGTTGTGTTTAGTTTGGAAGTTATGAGGAATTGAAGTATTTTCAATTGAATTCAATTAAAATGTCAAAATATGCATGTGTATTACATAAGTGAGCTTTGATTTACATATGAGGTAAAAATTATTACTGTATTGTACTGTACAATTCAATTGAATTACATATTTAAATTACAAGTATAATACATGATGAGGAAATAAAGGAAAAAATAAATTGGGGGGGAAAAGGAACTCTAGCTCTAAGGGGGAGCCAGACCCCCAAAATCCTTGCTGACAGGCGTGGGATGTCAAAACCCACGCAAAAGCTCATTAATTTTGGCCTGGAATTGAGTCACAGGGTCTGTGACTCAATTGATGATGAGGTTTTGATACCAACCAGGGTGGTTTAAACTGCTGCCAAGAGGGTAAAACTACCCTTAAGTTAAGATAATGTTAGTCAAAACAGCTTTAACTGGTTTCTACACCTCTTACACACATTCTGATGTGGTTTGAAGGCTCTATACCAGGTATTGCAATAGTTATGGCTGATTTAAGGGTCTAAAATGGCTAAAAATGGCTTAAACCAGCCCCTTTTTGGTCTAAACCAGGGTTCAATGATGCCATAATTGGCTTTTCTGTTGTCAGACTGTTTTTCACGACTGAAAAGAGTAAAATTTACTTTTGGAATAAGAAAATTGATGGCTATAAAAGAATGTCTTCTTTGCCCCACTTTTCTCTTCATGTTAGAATCTTTTCATTTTATAATTAGCTTAAACACTGTTAAAACAATCAATAAAAGATTCCAACCAACTTTCTTAAATCATTTTAAACCTTTTAACCACGTGAAAAAATCATTATAATCATTGTTTGTAACTTTTATAATCATTTTTACCCCTGAACCACCCCAACAGTGAATTAAAGCATCTTTCATCACTGTAAACTTTGTCACTTTGTTTCCAAATTCACTCTGGTCACTTTTGGGCGTGTTTTCTCTTTAATATTCTTTTTAAAGACTTTGGTTTTTAATTAACTGCTTGCAGTTCTTTGTTAAATTAATTCCAATTGAAATTGCTCTTGAAGAAATTTCTTTTGTAGCCTTAAATATCCCTTGTAGGGTATTTTTGGATAAATTTTTATTGTTGATAAAACAATAAATCTTTATAATAATATTTTTTTATACTAATAAAGTTATAAACAATCAAATAAGCGTGTTTTCTCTTAAAAATAATATTTCTTACTATTTTTACTTAATTTTTACCTTATACAAATTTTAAGGACAGGAACAGTCCTTGATTTATAATCAGAGCTTCATATCCACACCTTACATTTGGGGGCCCAGCCGTGATATTTTACCGGCGAATTATTTTTTTTACTCTTTTTTAAACCTTTTTCTTATATTGAAAAATTTAAAAAAACATATAAAAAATACTTATTATTAAAAAACCTTTAAAAAATAATTTTATCATATTATAAGTGAGGCTTATATTTTTGTTTATTTTTTTGAAATAACTTTTCTTCTACTTACCTAATTGGCTTTTTCATTAATTTTAGTGTCTGAAAACATTGTAGGACAAGAAAACATTGAGACAGCCTCAACAGTCACCAGCATTATTCCTGCCAGTACTGTTAATTCAGACCATAATAGTAGTGTTCTTGTGACTCAAAATAACCAACCTGAACCAATATCTTCTGAATTGATTAGCTTGGATATATGTAATACACTTTGGGAAGCTAAGAATTTGGCCAATAGTAAGTTTTTGACATAAAAATACTATTTTAAGCCTTTTCAATCATAAAATATGCCTTCAACTAGATCAGGAGCCAGCTATAACCCCTCAAGCAGCTCCCAGAAAGGTAATAGACGTGATTATGGCAGAAGCCAACCAGGTACGGAAGGAAAAGGGTCAGTTGATGACTTCCAAAAAACTAAAATAGGTCATTCTGATGCTGGTAATACCATTTTACCTTCACAAAGAGCTGACACCCCCACAAGACACCTCAGCGGACATATTCAAATCCAGCCACAAAGCATACAACAACGCCCTACAGTACAAGGAGTACCAGATCCTTGCAGATCTGTGGAAAAACTGCATGAATTCTTACCTGACTGTGAGAAAATTCCTGGGCCATCCCAATACTTGCAAATTTCTCAATGGATGGCATCCATTGATGGAGAAGAAAAACATGATGCTCTTGACACCAGAATGGAGGAAAAACAACCCTCCACCACCCAAGCAAGTGCCAAAAACAGCCCTAGTGGCCAGAAGCAGCAATTTCAACATGAGAAAGCAGCCACAAGCTCCAAACAAGGGCAAAGGAAAGGCACCAGCCACCAAACCTTACAGCCAGGGCTACAGGATTCCAAACATTCAACAGGATACCATGGAAAATGTGTTTCAGATGGCCAGAACAATGATGGAATTACAAAAGGAAGAGGAGGCCAGATTAAAGTATCAGAAAGGATTTCTGATATTTTTGACTCTATTCCAGAGCTGTATGAAGCTATAACTGACGTAAAAAGTCATTTTTCTCATACAAATACATCAATTTGTGACAATCTTAAAACACATAACTTGAGTCTGAGCCAAATAAATGAAACACTTAAATAGTTTGAAAAAGGTTTAAGAGCAATTAAAACTTACAAAAATGATAATTCTTTTGGAAATAAGATAAATGAACAATCTGCCATTATCAAGGAATTGACAGACAAATATTCTAAATTCAATATTGATGACATGATTGAAAAAAGAATAAAACAAGCCATAAATAATATCAAAGAGGATAATGAGAAAGCTCTTGATGATATTACAAAATCCTTTACTGAAGTAAAGACACATATAATTGCTATGAAAAAGTGTTTTGATACCTCAAGAGAGGAAATATCAAAATTAACAATAAAGTTAAATGAAGTTATATCTGATAATACTAAAAAATCAGAATTATGGAATGAGCTGACATATAAAGAGGATAATCATAAAAAGAATGTAATCACCTCTATACAAAACTTACAACATGAATTAAGAAATTCACAAAGGTGTAACAGTAGTAAAATGAATGATATTGAACAACTACTAAACACCTTACCAAGAATGTCTACACCTCTGAATCAAAATGAGGGTACAGGGGCTCCAATCCACAAGTATTGGATATTGAAAATTCTCAATTAAAAAATGAATTTTTTACTTCTTTTCATAGCTTGGAACCATCAATGGGCCAAGAACTCTTGAAAGAAGTTCCAAAACTTAAGGAATGGCCTCACTTCAGTGGTGAAGGAGAATATGACCATATGGAATTCATCAGAGGAATTGACATGATTAAAGAAGATTTTGAACTACCAAACAGATTGTTAACAGCCAGGTTTAACACCTTATTTACCAAATAAGCTCACAGATGGTACATCCAATTGAGACAAGCACATGGACACCAAAGCTGGACTTGGTGGAAAACCCAAATTATCAACAAATGGGCCAATGATGCTTGGAGGTTTAAAGTGGAAACAGCCTTTGAATCCACCAAATTTAATGCTGATAAAGACAAAGATTTACAATGGTTTTACCAACAAAAAGACAGATTAACAGCATTATATCCTGACATGTCAGAATTTATGATCCATAGAAAGATTCTGAGACAATGTGGAGGTGACTTAGAGCATGCTGTCAAAAGAAGGACTACTGAACAATCTTCAGCAGAGGATATTATCAATATATTAGAAGAAGTAACCACCAGAACCAAAATTTGTTCTGGTAGGGTGAATCTCAAAACAAGGTTTAATACCGCTTGGATAGATTCTTTGGACAAAAACCCCAAAGAAAATTCTAATAATGTTAAGTATAAATCTGCAGATACAGTCAGAAAGTGCCATATTTGCCAAAGCACCACCCATTTAGCCAATAAATGTCCAAAAAGGGGGAAAATCAATGAAATTGAAATTGAAAAGGAACCTGATGTTGAAAAGATGACATAATTGAAGACAATTCAGATGATAAGTCATCCATATTTTCTGAATCTTCAAAAGATATAGAAAATATCAATGCCACTTTTCAAATCATGGAATCTTATTCCCACTTGCCACAATTGAGCAATGGTCAACTTGATTTATCAAAAATTCAAGATGCACAAGTTATGAAAACCAAACCAAACAGAGGGAGAGTTTATACAGCTGGTAACTCCTGTATAACAGAAGTGGTGATTGACAACAAGCCCACCAAACTTTTGCTTGACCCAGGAGCCTTCTGCTCTTGTGTTGGAAAATCTTTTCTTAAAACCTGTGTACCAAATTTTGAAGACCAATTTTCACCAATTGATAGTATAAAATTCAATAGTGCAAGTAATCCAATGAAAGCATTAGGGATTTTTGAGACCAATGTAATATTCCCACACATTAATGGGAATTTAAGAATGACAGTTGAACTTGTTGTTATGGAAAATTGCTCTAGTACCCATTTTATACTGGGAAATGAGTATTTAATCATGTATTGGATAGATTTACATAACAACAAAGACAGATACCTTACTATTGGAGACAATAAACACCAAAAACTTGCCTTTTTAGCATTTAAAAGACAAATTACAGTGAAAAAAGTATCACCAGTCAGCTTAGAGTTAGAGAAATTCAAGTCTGAACAGTTAAATGAGGATGAAATAAGCCTTCATCTGACTGATAAACAAAGAAAATGAACTTTCTTCCCTTTTGTATGACCACAGAAGAGCATTTGCTTCAGACAAAGAACCTCTAGGAGCAATTATTGGTCATGAAGTTGATATTATTCTTAATATTGAAAACCTTATCCACCACTCTTGAGAAGACCTGCATACCCAGCAAATCCCAAGTCAAGAGAAGCTCTGGAAACTCATATCAAAGAGCTTCTAGACCTTGGTGTAATAAGAAACGTTGGCCATAATGAAGAAGTAGAAGTAACTACACCAGTCATAGTGGCATGGAATAGTGGAAAATCCAGAATGGTTGGAGATTTTAGAGCTCTGAACACTTACACCGTTCCAGACAGATACACAATACCAAAAATCCAAATTGCCCTTACTCAAATATCTCAAGCAGTGTATATAACCACTATGGATTCCCTTAAAGGATTCCATCAAAATGTGGTGACACCAAGAGAATGAAAATATTTGAGAATTATTGTTCATTGTAGAGTGTATGAATATCTAATAATGCCCTTTGGTATCAAAAATGCACCTTCACACTTCCAAAGAATGATGAATGAAATCTTCCCTGAAGAACTTTCAGAAGAATGGTTAATCATTTACATTGATGACATTATTGTCTGTTCCAAGACTTGGGAAGAGCACATGTACAGATTGTCCAGAGTTTTGAAAAAAAATTCAATCAGTAAACATGAAAATCTCCTTGAAGAAATGCCATTTTGGATTTAAAGGACTTAAAGCACTAGGACATGTTGTATCTGGTTTGTCCCTTGGAATTGACAAAAACAAAGTTGCTTCAGTATTGCTAAAACCCATGCCTCAGAACAAAAAGGAAATACAGTCATTTTTATGTTTTGCAGGATACTCCAGGCAACAAATTAAAGATTTTGCATCCATAGCAAGACCACTTTATAAATTGTGTGACAAAGACACAGTATTTGAAATGACTGTTGACAGAATCAAAGCTTTTGAGTCTCTAAGAGAAGCCTTGACCACTGCTCCACTCTTACTGATGCCAGAATTTAAATCTCCTTTTAAATTGTATATTGATGCATCAGGGGCTGGGCTGGGTGCTGCACTTCACCAAGTTCAGATCATAAATGAAAAACCCGTAGAAGGACCCATATGTTTCATATCCAGGAAAATCAAACCAACTGAAGCCAGACATAGAGCAAGTCAAATGGAATGTCTATGCTTTGTCTGGGCCTTGGAAAAATTGAACTACTTCTTAGAGGGATGTGCCTTTGAGGTAATAACAGATTGTACAGCTGTCAAATCACTGTTAAACATGAAAAAAACCAACAGACATATGCTCAGATGGCAAATAGCCATACAAGAATAAAGAGGCAATATAACTATTGTTCATAAGGATGGTAATATTCATAAGAATGCTGATGGACTAAGCAGATGGCCATTACCAAATAGTATTGATAATCCTGCTTATGTTCCAGAAGAAGCTTCACCACAGATCCCAATAGAAGGAATAAGTGTTACAGACTTGAACACCACCTTCTTTGAAGAAGTAAGACACAGTTACACTCAAGATAAGAGTTGTAGCATATTGTGCCAATTACTTAACAAAGACTGTAAGGACAACTCTCTGATACATGGCTTGGATTAATTATGGAAGAAATCTTATGATTAAGGAAGATTTCGGCTACTGGATGGTATAATTTTCCACAGAACCAAGAACATATGTGTCATGACAGTTGTGGACAGGTCATCAATCAATCTTGTACTGAAAGAATGCCATGAAAGCCCCTTTTCAGGACATCTGTCTGAAGACAGATCAAGAGAAAAAGTAAAGACCTGTATATGGTGGCCAATGTGGCAGAATGATGTTGCAGAGTATTGCAAAACCGGTGACAGATGTCAAAAAGCAAATAAATACACTGGCAAGACACTGGGAATATGATAAAAATCCAAGAACCAAGCAGACCTTGGGAAATTGTCCATATGGATTGGGTAACTGGGCTACCACCAGGAGTTGACAGAAGCTATAATGCTTGCCTAGTAATTGTGGACAGATTCCGTAAAACTCCAATCTTTTTACCATGTCAAAAGGATGATACAGCCATGGATACAGCTCTTCTGATATGTAGTAGAGTAGTGCCATGGACTGGGATATTTATAAATATCATTAGTGATAGGGATCCCAAATTCACTTCAGCACTATGGAAAAATGTTCACCAATTATTTGGCACTAAGCTGTCTTTCTCTACAGCCTACCACCCACAAACTGATGGTCTGGCTGAAAGGATGATCCAAACCTTAGAGGACATGGTAAGAAGCCTCTGTGCATATGGCCTTGAATTCAAAGATTGTGATGGATTTACCCATGATTGGTGTACCCTGTTGCCAGCACTGGAATTAGCATATAAAACATCAATCCATGCCAATACCAATCAAACTCCTGATATTCTAGGAAAAGGATAGAACCCCAAATTACCCCAAGATTCCTTCAGGAAAGATTTGATTGAAATACATCCCACAGCTGCTAGCTTCAAAGGAATGCTAGAAAAAGCTAGAAAGCATGCAGTAAGGTGCATGGAGGACTCTTTTGCATATGCTAAGGACAAATGGGATAAATCACATGCAACTCCAGATTTCAAAGTGGGGGACTTAGTTTTTGTATCCACCACTAACTTCAATAACATCAAAGGATGTAAAAAGCTGAAAGACTCCTTTGCAGGACCTTTTGTTATTAAGGCCCTCCATGGAAAAAATGCTGTTGAAGTAGAGTTATCTGAAGAACTTAGCAATAAGCATCCTACATTTTCAGTGAGCTTGATAAAGCCATATAAATCTAGTGAAGCTGAAAAATTCCCCTTGAGGAATAAAGTTCCCCAAGCTATACCTCCTATTGAGTCATCTGGTAGTAATAAAATTACCAGAGTTCTCAAAGAAAGAAAGTTGAGAACCAACAAAGTAAGGGAATACCTTGTTAGGTACAGTGACCCAACTTGTGAAGATGAATGTTTGCCAGAAAAGGACATACCTGAAGCTACTAAACTTCTCAGAAAGTTCAGGCACACCGGAAATAATAATATTACAAAGTAATATTCTTTTTTTAGGGGGAGGGAATGTGAGCCTTAGAGGTATTTTCATATACCCAAAAGACCACAAAAGATAAATTAAGATACAAATATAAATAAAAGAAATTCATTTATATTTCAAAAAACAAGAAAATTAAATACAGCTTCATATTTAAGAATCAAAATTTAATCATAATTTAAGAATAAAATTACAATAAAATTTAAAATTATGAAATTATATTTTTACTTGTAAAAATTAAGTAAAGATGAATCTTTAATAAAAATTGTGAAGTTGAAATATTTTTGGTAAAAAGTTATATAAAATATATTATAACTTTTTGGCCAATAAATAAACATAAAAGAATTATCACACCATTGGATTCCTCATAAAAAATAAAGTGGGGTCACCTCTGGATGACATTTCTGTACCTCAACTCTAAATAAGCTAAAATTAAGTTTTTAGTATTTTCAATACAAAAATTGAAAATCCTCAAAGCTTTAATTTACTTCACGTCACATGTGGTGTTAACCATCAATTTTGGTGTTAAGATTGAGGTGTTGTGTTTAGTTTAGAAGCTATGAGGAATTGAAGTATTTTCAATTGAATTCAATTGAAATGTCAAAATGTGCATGTGTATTACATAAGTGAACTTTGATTTACATATGAGGTATCAATTATTACTGTATTGTACTGTACAATTCAATGGAATCACATATGTAAATTACAAGTATAATACATGATGAGGAATCAAAGGAAAAAATAAATTGGAAAGATTAAAATTGGGGGGGAAAAGGAACTCTAGCTCTAAGGGGGAGCCAGACCCCCAAAATCCTTACTGACAGGTGTGGAATGTCAAACTCCACGCAAAAGCTCATTACTTTTGGCCTGGAATTGAGTCACAGGTTCTATGACTCAATTGATGATGAGGTTTTGATACCAACCAGGGTGGTTTTAACTGATGCCAAGAGGGTAAATCTACCCTTAAGTTAACACAATGTTAGTAAAAACAGTTTTAACTGGTTTCTACGCCTCTTACACACATTATGACGTGTTTTGAAGGCTCCAGACCAGGTATTGCCATAGTTATGGCTGCCTTAAGGGTCTAACATGGCAAAAACCACCCCCTTTTTGGTCTAAACCAGGGTTCAATGATGCCATAATTGGCTTTTCTGTTGTCAAAATGTTTTTCACGACTCAAAAGAGTAAATTTTACTTTTGTAATAAGAAAATTGATAGCTATAAAAGAATGTCTTCTTTGCCCCACTTTTCTCTTCATGTTAAAATCTTTTCCTTTTATAATTAGCTTAAACACTGTTAAACCAATTGATAAAAGATTCCAAACACCTTTCTTAAATCATTTTAAACCTTTTGACCACGTGAAAAAATCACTATAATCATTGTTTGTAACTCTTATAATGATTTTTCCCCTGAACCACCCCAAAAGCAAATTAAAGCACCTTTTATCACTCTAAACTTTGTCACTTTGTTTCCACTTCACTCTGGTCACTTTTGGGCTTGTTTTCTCTTTAATATTCTTTTTAAAGACTTTTTCTTCAATTAATTGCTTGCAGTTCCTTTCTCAATTAATTACAATTGAGATTGCTCTTGAAGAAATTTCTTTTGTAGCCTTAAATATCTCTTGTACAGTATTTTTGGATACATTTTTATTGTTGGTAAAACAATAAATCTTTATAATATTATTTTTTATACTAATAAGCTTATGAACAATAAAATTGGCATGTTTTCTGTTAAAAATAATATTTCTTACTCTTTTTACTTGATTTTTACCTTATACAAATTTTGAGGACAGGAAAAGTACTTGATTTATAATCAAAGTTTCATATCCACACCTTACAGGGATGGAATCAAATATGTCAGAAATAATTTCTGGAATCTTAATCTGGCTTCCTCCTTCTTCTGTAATTTCATCATGGTTCTGGCCATCTGAAATACATTTTCCATGGCATCCTGTAGCCTTGGCTGTAAGGCTTTGGGGCTGGCGCCTTCCCTTTGCCCTTGTTTTGAGCTTGTGGCTGCTTTTTCATGTTGGAATTGCTGCTGCTGGCCACTGGGGCTGGTCTTGGCACTTGCTTTGGTGGTGAAGGGTTGTTTTTGCTCCATTCTGCTGTCAAAAGCATCATATTCTTCTTTTCCATCCATGGCGGCCATCCATTGAGTAACTTTCAAGTTTTGGGATGACCCAGGAATTTTCTTACAGTCAGGTATGAGTCCATGCAGTTTTTCCAGAGATCTGCAAGTATCTGGTACTCTTTGTGCTTCAGTGCATTGTTGTAGGCCTTCTGGCTGGCTTTGTAAATCTCCACTGAGGCTTCTTGCGGCGCTGTTAGCTCTTTTCGATGCTAAAATAGTGTCATCAGCTTCAGAATTGGACAATTTATTGTTGTGGAAGTCTTTTACTGACCCTTGTCCTTCTGTATCTGATTGGCTTCTGCCATAATCACATCTATGACCTTTTTGGAAGCTGCTTGAGGGCTTATAGAGTTCTCCTGATCTGATTGAAGGCATTTCTTATGATTAACAAGGTTTAAAAAAGTAATTTTATGTCAAAACTTACTATTTGCCAGATTTTTAGCTTTCTGAAGAGTATTACTGATATCCAAGTTGAACAATTCAGAATAAATCGGCTCTTGTTGGTTATTCTGAGTCATAATAACAGTGCCGTTATGATCAGAAATCACAGTGCTTGCAGGAATAATGCTAGTAACTGTGGATGCTGTTTCAATATTTTCTTGTCTTACCATGTTGTAAGACACTAAAATTAATGAAAAAAGACAATTAATTAGGTAAAAAAAAGGTTTTTCAAAAGAGGAATAAAAAATGAAGCCTCACTTATAATTATAAAAAGAAATTATTTTTTAGGGATTTTTTTGAATTATAAGTATTTTTTTATATATTTTTAAATTTTTCAATATAAGAAAAAGGATCAAAAAAAGTAAAGAATTATGTCACAGGTAAAATATCATGGCTGGGCCCCCAAATGTAAGGTGTGGATATGAAACTTTGATAAAATATCAAGTACTTTTCCTGTCCTCAAAATTTGTATAAGGTAAAATTATATAAAAATGGTAAGAAATAGTATTTTTTAAAGAGAAAACATGACATTTTTTTTAGCTTTGTAAGTATAAAACAATAATATAATAAAAATTTATTGCTTTACCAACAATAAAGATTTATCCAAAAATACTCTACAAGAGATATTTAAGGCTAAAAAAGAAATTTCTTCAAGAGCAATTTCGATTGGAATTAATTGAGCAAAATACTGCAAGAAATTAATTAAAGAGAAAAGTATTTAAAAAGATATTTAAAGAGAAAACAAGCCCAAAATTGACCAGAGTGAATTTGGAAACAAAGTGACAAAGTTAGCAGTGATGAAAGATGCTTTAACTCACTTATGGGGTGGCTCAGGGGTAAAAATGATTATAGGAGTTACAAACTATGATTATGATGATTTTTTCACGTGACTATAAGGTTCAAAATGTTTGAAAGAGGGTGGTTGGAATATTTTATTGATTGGCTTAACAGTATTTAAACTAATTATAAAAAGAAAAGATTCTAACATGAAGAGAAAAGTGGGGCAAAGAAGACATTCTTTTATAGCCATCAATGTTCTTACTCAAAAGGGTAAATTTTACTCTTGTCAGTCGTGGAAAACAATCTGACAACAAAGAATCCAATTATGGCATCATTGAACCCTGGTTTACACCAAAAAAGGGCTGGTTTTCGCCATTTTAGACCCTTAAATCAGCCATTACTATAGTAATACCTGGTCTAGAGCCTTCAAAACACGTCAAAATGTGTGTACGAGTCGTAGAAACAAGTTAAAGCTGTTTTCACTGTGATTGTTTCAGCTTAAGGGTAGTTTTACCCTCTTGGCAACAGTTAAAACTGCCCTGGTTGGTATCAAAACCTCATCATCAATTGAGTCACAGACCCTGTGACTCAATTCCAGGGTAAAATTGATGAACCTTTGCATGGATTTTGACATTCCATGCCTTTCAGCAAGGAGTTTGGGGGTCTAGCTCCCCCTTAGAGCTAGAGTGTCTTTCCCCCCCCAGAATTAATCTTTCCAATTTATTTTGTCTTTAATTTCTCCTCATGTAATACAATTATAATTTACATATGTAATTCAAGTGAGTTTTGAATTAAACATCTGTCATAATTGATACCTCATATGTAAATTAAAGTTCACTTATGCAATACACGTGCACATTTTGACATTTCGATTGAAAATACATCAACTTCTCATAACTTTTAAACTAAACACAACACCTCAATTTTAACACAAAAATTGATGGTTAACACCACATGTGGTGTGAGTTAAACTAAGGTTTTGAGGATTTTCATACTTTTGTACAAAATATACTAAAAACTTAATTTAAGCTTATTTAAAGTTGAGTTACAGAAATTTCTTCCAGAAGTGACCCCACTTTATTTTTTATGAGGAATTCAATGGTGTGACAATTTCTTCATGTTTATTTATTGGATAACAATCTCTAATATATTTTATATAACTTCTTACCAAAAATATTTCAATTTCACAAATTTTATTAAAAATTCATTTTTACTTAATTTTTACAAGTAAAAATGTATTTTCATAATTTTAAATTTTAATGTGATTTTCTTCTCAAAATATAATTAAATTTTGATTTTTAAGTGTAAATTTGTATTCATATTTCAATTTTTATTTTTCTAATATAAATGAATTTATTTTATTTATATGTATATGTTAATTTATAATTTGTGGTCTTTTGGGTATATGAAAATCCCTCTAAGGCTCACAAGAGCTCACAGTGTCTTCAATTAAGCTAAGCAATTGAATATCAGATCAAATTAATGAATGCTTGAGAATTAAATGGGATGAGAAGATTAAAGGTTTTGTTGGTATATCAATTGATGAGATGGATGAGGGTTTCAAACTTTCACAGCTGGAATTGATTGAGAAAGTTATAAATATAGCCCCCAGTAATATTGTTGCAAAATCACCATTACCAAATCATTGTAAACTTGAATCAAACTTTTTGTGCAGCAATATGGAGAAGCCCTATCTGAAGAGTATTGGGATGTTATTGTATATTGCACAGGCATCTTGGCCTGACATTGCATATTCTGTAAATTATTTGGCAAGGTTTTCTCTCAGCACTGATCATTCACATTAGGATGCCATGATAATATCATTGTATATCTCCGTGGCACTAGAACTGTAGGCATCATTATTTGAAAGAAAAATAAATTGTCGGAAATGAATTGCTTTGTTGATGCAAACTGGGGAGATGAAGGAAATAGATCAGCACATGGGTATCTTTTAATGCATAGGATAAGTCCTATTGCATGGAAATAAAAGTGGCAGACAGATATTGCCTCTTAAACAGCTGAATCATAATACATGGCACTATATTTTGCAGCACCAGAAGCTCTCTGGTTATATCACTTACTATACAACATTTCAAAAAATCTGGTCCCAATGTTGCTATCAGATAATAAAACAGCTGTTGGAATTTAAACTGACTCAATGAATCATAAACAGATGGGTCACTTCATTAGAGAGCTCAATATTATCAATGAATATGTTGCAACAGGAAAATTAGCACTAAGATGGGTGTCTACAAAAACCCAGCTAGCTGAGATTATGACTAAACCGCTTGGTAGTGTGAAAACCAATCAATTTGTTTCAGAAATAAATTGTTTATAATGTGTTATGGAGGGGAGTGTTGTATCATGCAAATAAAATATTGAAACCTAATCTAGTGATATTACAAAATGAATATGCATAAAGCATTTTTTTATTATATGAATAATGATATGATACAAAAAGATCTCCCCTCAGCAGAGATATTTTGCTAAATAATTTCAATTTTAATTATTAATAATTTTCTTTAAATATATTATATATATATCTTTATTTTAAACAGGTATGCTAATATCTTTATAGGGGAGATCTTTTCCTGAATAATTTTAATTTTTCTTTAAATATATTTTTTATATATATTCATTTTAAACAGTTAAGCTAATCTCTTTATAGGGGAGATTATTTATAAACCTAAATTGTCAATTATCAGATTAGTTGTACTGATTATACTATATATATTTTTCATTAGTAAAAATTAAAATCAAAATTAATAAATTATATAAAATATACATATATATACATAGAGCATGCAAGAACAATCTGGAATAACTACAAAATGGATTCTAAAGTAGTAAAAAAACAGCCTACTTCCTCCAATTTTGATTCAACTTCACCTGCCTTCTCATCATTTCTTAAAAACCCTTCTGAATTAGTTTCCAATGTTCCTAAACTAAAATTGCATGGTTCTAACTTTGCCAATTGGAGCAAAAGTTTTGATAATGTTTTTATGTAAATTTTCAATAAGATCTTATTTACCAATGATCCCAATAATTTTGAGCCATTTCCCCAAGATAAAAGAGCTTTGCATTTCTTTATACAACAAAAGATTTCTCCTGATATTTCTGAAATGATAGAAATTGAAGCTTCACTTAAGAAAGATTTTTTTTAATTTCAAAATAATTTCAAAAATCTACTAGACTTACACAACTTGATCTTGTTATTTAATTATTTGATATATTTAATTCAAATAAACTCTTGAAGCCAAATGACATTTTTTCTTAATTATTTACACTTTTTGATAAATTTAGAAGAGAACAGAATAAAGCAAGCTCACCATGACAGGGTGAAAGATTTCTTTTAGGGACCACATAGCCTTCTTCTGGCATGTAGAATTCTGTACAGAACCTGTATAGGGACCCCATACTGGCCAAACTAAGAGGTACTTAAGGATAGACAAGTTCCTTCATAGAACAAACATGTCACAACCACAAGTTTGACCCTCCTCCTTGATGGTTGCGGCAATCCAACCTGGAGCCAATTGGTCATGTCATATCTTTTATGGCCAATTGGCCCCCTTGGGTGTTCCATGGCACCCACACCATAACACCTTCCAATGGCCATATTCTTCCGCCATTGGCCTTTTCGGCCAATTCCTACTTCACCAACCCCCAGGCCTTCATCTTTGATTTTGGGCCTGGGGGTCATTTTGTCTTCTAGGGGCCTCCAGGCCCCGTAGCCCTCATCCTTGGATTCAGGGCCACCCCTTTCATTATTGGGGTTTTGGCCTAAATGGCCTTTTTGGGCCATTTAGGCCCCCTACGGCTCCTACGGCCATTTAGGCCCCTTTTGGCCTAATCCAATGAGGCCAAAAGGGGCCAAAGGGGCCACCCACCTAGGCGGGTCCTAAACCACAATTGGGCCCACCTGAGCCATTTTTGGCCACCATTTCCTTGGACCCAAAAGTGACCAAAAACCCCATGGACACCATTTTGGCCATGGCCTCTGGCAACCACCAGAGGCCACCAGATCAGCTCAGTCCATCTTTCCCCTCAACTCCAGGGGATTTCTTCCTTTCCTTCATACCATCCGTACTCAAGGTTGCAGGCATGGTGCATATATGGTATTATATACCATTATGCACCATTTTTTCTCAGCAATCCAATGGTGACGTTTTCAGGACCCAATTCCACCTTTCAAAATCAAGGTCCCAAATCCCAACGCCCATTTTGAAGGAGGATTAATCAGCTCATCAGTCTGACAAGTTATGACGGCAATCAGAAGACTCTTCAAGGATCCCAGCCACCTGTATCTGCAGGAGTTGGGTTGGCACAATTCATTCAGGATTATTAAAGGGCAATTCTCAAGAGGTATTAAATCATTTCAATCAGTTGTCAAGGCATCAAGTATTCAATACTCCCTTGGACACCTCAATTCATCCGTACAGGCCTCATTCAATCAACCTGTATGGTCTTGGCCCAATTGGGTCATTTCATATTCCACTGTGAGAATTCCATCACACAGTTCAAATTTCAAGATGGCCAGGACTGTATTTCCCGATCCGGACAATACAGCCATTGATCCACCTTCCAGGATCAATCTTTCAGTTTTCATATATACCGGCTACCTTTCATCACCTGGGGACTTTTTCCCCAGTTAATTATTATATTGGATTTGTTTTTATCCTTATTTTCTTTTACCTTATTAAAGCTAATACTGATAATCTGAAGTCAGTCATTAGCACCCTTTCTCTTTTCTTCCTTGCCTGTCAGTGGATATTGGTGGTCATATCCCTTACTAATTCCATTGTTCTTTCTGGCAGGTTGAAACAGTGAATTGAGGATTCACTTGGTTGGCTTCTTGGACTTTGGCTTTCTTTTATCTTTGGCCTCTGGCTTCACTCTTATTATTCTTTTTTATCTTTGGCATATTTGTCCTTTCTCTTATTCCTGCTTAAGAAATATATTCCGTAGTATTTCTTACCATCTTTTGGAGCCCTCCAAGTGAGTTCTTGATTCCTGAGTGCCAGGCCCTCTTGCTACCATAAGAGCCCCTGTGACATTATATTAATTAACTCATAATTTCTTTTTCATTCTATTCATTCATTCTTCATCATTTTGTTCATTAGTTCTTTATCATTTTCATTCATTCATTCATTGAAATTATGACTCTTTAACGCTTATGAAAATTAATGATTCTTTGTCACCTCTCAATTTTCTCTCATTCATTCTTCATTCTGAAAATTGAAAGCTAACCAAATTTTCTTTCTGCTATCTTTTTAAATCTTGATCTCAACCAATAATCAATCTCATTTTTATCCTTTATTCAGGCGTATTATCATTTTCATTCTCAGATTATTCATCAAATTGTTCAGACACGTTCTTCATATCAGGATTCATTTTGATTTATTCCTCAAGAATTTTGATTTTCAGGAAGAATTCACTTGATAATTGATTTGATTGACTGATTTGACATAATTGATATTGATTTCAAGATAATTGATTGACCTGAAGAATTCTCATTGATTTTGCTGAATTTCACATCAAGACTTTGACATAAATTGATTTTGACTGATTGATTTTCACTTAAAGATTTGATTTTATTGATTTTATTGACTTCAAGATTTTCATTGATATTGATTTTTGACTTCAAGACTCATTTGATTTTGATTGATTGACGTACTTGAAGATTTTCATTGGTTCATTGATTTTTCCCTCAAGATTTGATTTGATTTGATCCTCAAGACTATTTTGGTTTTGCTTCAAGTTTTATTCAAGTTTTGATTCATTTCATTTAAATTTTACTCTTATTCAATCATGCCACTCCAACACTCACCTCCTGCAAGACAGACCAGATCCCAGGCTCAAACTCAAGCTGTTCTTACTCCTACTCCAAGATTTCCTCTTGATGGCACCCCAGCAGTTCCTCAACTGAGGGCCCAATTAGATAGAGGACCCCGCATGGAAGGAAGGAAGAGTGCCAAGAAGATCAAATTCTTTTTCAGGAGTAGTTGGCCGTTTTCCAGGCATGTCAAGGACAAGTTTCAAAGGTCCGGGTGAAGACGGTGAAGAGGAGGAGGAGAATTCTGTGGAAGAGGAAGAGTCTGGATGTACTGAAGGTGTTCCTGCTCCGGTGGAGGCATCCCAAGGTACTGGAAGACCAACTCTAGCCCAGTCTGATCAGCCTGTCTCTCACCAATCTGAACCATCTTTATTGGCCATTATGCAGCAAATGACTCAGATTATGGCCAATCTTCAAGCAGCTTCTTCTTCTGATTCATCAAGACCACCAGCCTTCAAGGCTCCATCTATGAAGGCACAAGAATGCTTTGATGGGACTCAGCCCTTCAAAGTCAGAAGCTTTATTCAGTCATTCCAGCTTATCTTTCATAATGATCCGGCAAACCTCTCTCAAGACAGGAAGAAGGTTCTTTATGCCACTTCATTTTTTTATTGGCAGGGCTGCAAAATGGATTGAGCCTTATTTTTCTAATCTCACCAATGAAGACTCAAGTTATCTACTCAACTCTTGGCCATTGTTTGAATCCCAACTCTTCACTTTATTTGGGGACCCGAATGAAGTTAGAAAAGCTGAAGCAGAGTTGGATGGGCTTAGAATGAAAGAAGGTGGCCATTTTTCACTATACATAGCCGATTTCAGGAGTTTGGTTTCAAGGATTGGGGATTGGGGAGAAAGAGCTCTCATCCATCATTTCAGGAAGGGATTGCCATCCAGGATTCTGGATCAATTGGCCTCCCATCCTTCAAATATTGATTCTCTTCAAGACTTAATGGACGTTACCCTGGAACTTGATACCAGGTACCATGAAAGGCAAAAGGAGAAGAGTCACTATCAAGAGAAGAAACTTGAAGCCCCAAGATCAAGTACTTCTCATCCTCAAAATTCTTCAAGTTCAAGTCAGAAGAAGAAGAAGAGTTTTCAGAAGAGGGAAAAGCCCCATTCTTTGTTATTGAATAAAGACTTCAAGCTCATGAACTCTGAAAAAGAAAGAAGAATCAAAGAGGGTCTTTGTACCTATTGTGGTGGGAAGCAGAGTCTTGAGTCCTGTTTCAAAAGGCCTCAAAACAAGCTTACCCAACCGTCAGGCAAATTTCCCAGCCAGGGAAAAGCCTGAGTGGAGACCATGTTGTGTTCAATGGTCTTCACAGTTTTCCTTCCAGAGCAAAATTGTGCATTCTGAATACTGGTGTCAAAAATTCTCTTAAATTTTTTGTTTTTTCTTCTCTTTCTGATGTTTTTTACAGTATTCTCATTGATTCTGGTGCTACACACTCATTTATTGCAAAGCAGTTTGTTCACAAGTACTCATTGACTACTTCAGAACTTCCAGAGAAGATTCCCCTTATCATTCTTGACTCCTCTTAGTCTCCTTCCTTATTTGTGACTCACCATACTAGATATATGGTTGAGCTCCCTTCCTTCCCAAGCTTTCAATGGGACTTTTTAGTCATTGATACTCCCAAGGGAGAAGACCTCATATTGGGCTTTGGCTTTCTCAATCATTTTAATCCTTCTATTGATTGGAGGCAAGGGCTGATAACCTTTAATCCTGATCATTTGGACTATTCTGATCCTTCTAATTCTGTCCGTAATGACTTTTCTTCTTCCAAATCATGTGCAGCTCTGGTTGGTGATTCTAGAACACCATCATTTCCGTCTTCTGTCCATATTCCTTCCCTTAATTCCCCACAGTCACTACTATCTCCTAGAGCTAAAGTCTTCAAAGAGATTCAAGATGTTGGAGAAGATAATTCTGTATCTTCACTTCACCTCTTATTTGGGAATATGGACCTTCCTCCTTCATATTATCATGGTTCCCTGGAGGAGTTGTGGGATGAAGAGGAAGAGCCAGAAGAAGTAGAAACCATGATAAAGGTTGTTCCTTCTGTCTATCACCAATACTTGGATGTATTCCCCAAGGTGAAAGCAGAAAAACTTCCTCCTCACCATGCCTGTGATCATCATATCGAGCTGGAGGGGTCTCTACCTCCAGTTGGGGTGATCTACTCTTTATCCAAAAAAGAGTAAGATACACTCAGGGCCTACATTTCAGAGAATGTAGAGAAAGGTTTCATCCAGCCAAGCTCCTCTTCAACAGGAGCACCTGTTCTTTTTGTCAAAAAGAAAGATGGTGGCCTCCATTTGTGTGTTGATTACTGCAAACTCAATGCTTTTAACTAAGAAGAACAAGTATCCTGTTCCTCCTATGAATCAGCTTCTCAATGTCTTTAATGGTTCTTCTATCTTCTCCAAGATTGATTTGCATGGTGCATATAACCTGCTCAGAATCAAGGAGGGTGATGAACATTTGACTTGCTTTAGAACTAAATATGGCAGTTATGAGTACTTGGTTATGCCATTTGGGCTCACCAATGCTCCTGCTTCTTTTCAAAATCTTGTCAATGATATCTTTCAAGATCTTCTCGATGTTTATGTTGTGGTTTATTTGGATGACATTATGGTATTTTCCAAATCTGAGGAAGAACATGTCACTCATGTGTCCACTGTTCTTTCCAGACTCAGAGCCAATGACCTTTTTGCTAAGGCGTCCAAATTCCTGTTTCATGTTTCAAGTGTGGAATATCTTGGTTATGTAGTTTCTTCTGAAGGCCTCAAGATGGACCAAGCAAAAGTCCAGCAGATTCTAAATTGGCTGCCTCCAAGAAACCTCAAGGCTCTTCAACCCTTCCTTGGCTTTGCCAACTTCTACCGCCATTTCATCAAGAATTATTCAAAGAAGATCAGTTCACTCACCAGTTTCCTCAAGAAAGATTCCTGTTTTCCCCTCAATGAGGAAGCTCTCAGTCAGTTTCACCACCACTCCAATCCTTCTCTACCCACCATTGTAGAGACCGATGCATCAGATTATGCCTTGGGTGCTGTACCGAGTCAGGTCTCTGTCACAGCCACGTATTTTGACCCTCCTCCTTGATGGCGGCGGCAATCCAACCTGGAGCCAAGTTGGGGCCAATTGGCCATGTCATATCATTTATGGCCAATTGACCCCTTTTGGGTGTTCCATGGCTCTTATGCCATAACCCACTCCATTGGCCACTTATGGCCTCCATCATCCTTTATGGCCTCAGGCCATATCCTGCGTCATTGGCCCTCTTGGCCAATTTCCACCTCACCAACCCCCAGGCCTCCATCACTGTTTTTGGGCCTGGGGGGTCCCTTTGTCTTCCAGGGGCTTCCAGGCCCCATGGCCACCTTCCTTGGTTTCCTGGCCACCCCTTTCATTATGGGGGTTTTGGCCTAAATGGCCTTTTTGGGCCATTTAGGCCCCCCACGGCTTCTACGGTCCGCGGTCCGTAAGCCGCGGTCCGTAGGCGGGTTAGGCCCCTTTTGGCCTAATCCAATGAGGCCAAAAGGGGCCAAAGGGGGCAGCCACCTAGCCCCCAAGGCCAGGTGGGTCCCAAACCACAATTGGGCCCACCTGAGCCATTTTTGGCCACCAATCCCTTGGACCCAAATTGGACCAAAAACCACCTTGGATCCATTTTTGGCCATAAATCCCGTAGGACCCATTTTTGGCCCTGGACCACCATAGACCAACTTCACCGTCATGGCCTCTGGCAACCACCAGAGGCCACCAAATCATCTCAACAAGCTTTTCCCTCAACTTAAGGGGAATTCCTTCCTTTCCTTCATGCACTCCGTACTCAAGATTGCAGGTGTGGTGCATATATGGTATTATATACCATTATGCACCATTTTTACTCAGCAATCCAATGGTGACGTTTTCAGGACCCAATTCCACCTTTCCATTTCAAGGTCCATAATTCCAACGCCCATTTTCGAAGGAGGACTTTTCAGCTTATCCGTCTGGCAATCCATGGCGGTAATTCAGAAGATCATTCAAGGATCCCAACCACCTGTATCTGCAGGAGTTGGGTTGGTACAATTCATTCAGGATTATTCTAAGGTCAATTCGCAAGAGGTATTACATAATTCAATCAGTTGTCAAGACATCAAGTATTCAATACTCCTTGGACAACCCAATTCATCCGTACAGGCCTTATTCAATCAACCTGTATGGCCTTGGCCCAATTGGGCCATTTCTTATTCCACTGTGTGAATTCCATCACACAGTTCAAATTTCAAGATGGCCAGAACTGTATTTCCCGATTCGGACAATACAGTCATTGATCCACCTTCCAGGATCAACCTTCCAGCTTTTCACATATACTGGCCACCTTTCAGCACCTGGGGACTTTTTCCCCAGTTAATTAATATAGTGGATTTATTTTTATCCTTATTTTCTTTTACATTATTAAAGTTAATACTGATAATCTTAAGTCAGTCATTCAGCACCCTTTTCTTTTATTTCCTCGCCTGTCCAGTGGATATTGGTGGTCATATCCTTATACTAATTCCATTTCCTTTTCTGGCAGGTTGAAACAGTGAATTAAGGATTCACTTGGTTGGCTTCTTGGCTTTTGGCTTCTTTATTATCTTTGGTCATTGGCTTCATCTTTTTCTTATCTCATCTTTTGGCATACTTGTTTTCCCCTTTATTCTTTCTTAAAGAAATTCATTCTTATTATTCTTTTATCTTTGGAGCCCTCCAAGTGAGTTCTTGATTCCTGAGTGCCAGGCCCTCTTCTTCCAAGAGCCCCTGTGACATTATATTAATTAACTCATAATTCTTCTTCATTCATTCATTCTTTTATTCTTACATTTTAAATTCATTCCTTCATTTCATCAAAATTATGATTCTTTAACGTTTTATGATCTTATGATTCTTCGTCACCTCTCAATTTTATCTCATTCATTCTTCACTCTGAAAATTGGAAGCTGACCCATTTTTTATTTTCTGTTATCTTTTCAATCTCATTCTTAATCTTAATCGATCTATTTTTATCCATAATTCAGGCATTTTTATCTTTGGTTCTCAAGTTATTCATCAGGTTATTCAGACACGTTCTTCATATCAGGATTCACTTTGATTTATTCCTCAAGAATTTTTGATTTTTTGGAAGAATTCACTTGAAAATTGATTTGATTGACTAATTTGACATAATTGAAAATTGACCTCAAGATAATTGATTGACCTGAAGACTTTATTGATTTTGCTGATTATTCACATCAAGATTTTTGACATAAATTGACTTTGACTCAAGAATTCATTTTGATTGATTGATTTTTCTGCAAGATTTTGATCTGATTTGATTTTGATTGTTTGATTGATTGTTCTTATTGACTTCAAGATTCTCATTGATATTGATTTCTACTTCAAGACTCATTTGATTTTGATTGATTGACGTATTTGAAGAATTTTGATTCATTGAATATCCAATTCCTCAAGATTTGATTGTTGATTTTGTACTTCAGGAATTTTGATTTTATTTCATTTATCTTGGTTGATTACCCCTGAAATCATGCCAGTTCAACATTCACCTCCAGCAAGACAGACCAGATCTCAGGCCAGAACTCAAGCTGTTCTGACTCCAACTCCAAGGGCTCCTCTTGACGGTACCCCAGCAGTTTCTCAACTGAGGGCCAGATTGGACAGAGGACCCATTATGGAAGGAGCAGCACCATCCAGGAAGGAAGGAAGAGGGCCAAGAAGGTCAATGTCTTTATCAGGAGTGGTTGGCGGATTCCCAGGATTTTCAAGAACCAGTCCCAAGGTTCAAGGTGAAGATGGTGAAGAGGAGGAGGAGAATTCTGTGGAAGAGGAAGAGTCTAATGGCACTGAGGCTGCTCCTGCTCCTGTGGGAGCATCTGAGGGCACCAGAGGACCAACTCTAGCCCAGTCTGATCAGCCTGCCTCTCATCAGTCTGAACCATCTTTATTGGCCATTATGCAACAAATGACACAGATTATGGCCAATCTGCAAGCAGCTTCTTCTTCTGAATCATCAAGACCACCAGCCTTCAAGACTCCCTCTATGAAGGCTCCAGAATGCTTTGATGGGACTCAGCCCTTCAAAGTCAGAAGCTTTATTCAGTCTTGCCAACTCATCTTTCATAATGACCCGGCAAACTTCTCTCAAGACAGAAAGAAGGTTCTTTATGCCACTTCATTCTTAGTTGGCAGGGCTGCAAAATGGATTGAGCCTTATCTTTCCAATCTCAATAATCAAGACTCAAATTATCTCCTCAATTCCTGGCCATTATTCGAATCCCAATTGTTCACTTTATTTGGAGACCCAAATGAAGTAAGAAAAGCAGAAGCTGAATTGGATGGCCTTAGGATGAAAGAAGGTGGGCATGTTGCTTTGTATATTGCCGATTTCAGGAGTTTGGTTTCAAGAATTGGGGATTGGGGTGAAAGGGCTCTTATTCATCATTTCAGGAAGGGTTTGGCCTCCAGGATTCTGGATCAATTGGCCTCCCATCCTTCAAACATTGATTCTCTTCAAGACTTAATGGACGTCAGCCTGGAACTTGATACCAGGTACCATGAGAGGCAGAAGGAAAAGAATCATCATCAAGAGAAGAAGCCTGAAGCCTCAAAGTCTCACTCTTCTCATCATCAAGTTTCTTCAAGTTCAAGACCAAAGAAGAAATTTCATTCTCAAAAGCGGGACAAGCCCCATTCTTCGTTGTTGAATAAGGACTTTAAGTTGAAAGGTTCTGAAAAGGAAAGAAGAATCAAGGAGGGGTTGTGTACCTATTGTGGTGGGAAGCATAGTCTTGAGTCCTGTGTCAAAAGGCCTCAAAACAAGCTTACCCAACCGTCAGGCAGTTTTCCCAGCCAGGGAAAAGCCTGAGTGAAGACCATGTTGTGTTCAATGGTCTTCACAGTTTTCCTTCCAGAGCACAATTGTGCATTCTGAATACTGGTGTCAAGAATTCTCTTAAATTTTTTGTTTTCTCTTCTCTTTCTGATGTTTTTTACAGTATTCTCATTGATTCTGGTGCTACACACTCATTCATTGCAAAGCAGTTTGTTCACAAGTACTCATTGACTACGTCAGAACTTCCAGAGAGGATTCCTCTTATCATTTTGGACTCCTCTGAGTCCCCTTCCTTATTTGTGACTCACCATACTAAATATATGGTTGAGCTCCCTTCCTTCCCAAGCTTTGAATGGGATTTTTTAGTCATTGATACTCCCAAGGGAGAAGACCTCATATTGGGCTTTGACTTTCTCAATCATTTTAATCCTTCTATTGATTGGAGGCAAGGGCTGATCACCTTTAATACTGATCAAAAGGACTATTCTGATCCTTCCAATTCCTTCCGTAATGACTCTTCCTCTGCCAAATCATGTGCAGCTCTGGTTGGTGATTCTAGAACACCATCAGTTCCATCTTCTGTCCATATTCCTTCCCTTAATTCCCATCTGTCATTACCATCATCTGGAGATGAAGTCTTCAAAGAGATTCAAGATGTTGGGGAAGATAATTCTGTATCTTCACTTCATCTCTTCTTTGGGAATATGGACCTTCCTCCTTCATCTTATCATGACTCCCTGGAGGAGTTGTGGGATGAAGAGGAAGAGCCAGAAGAAGTAGAAACCGTGATGAAGGTTGTTCCCTCTGTTTATCACCAATACTTGGATGTATTCTCCAAGGTGAAAGCAGAGAAACTTCCTCCTCACCGTGCCTGTGATCATCATATCGAACTGGAGGGGTCTCTACCTCCAGTTGGGGTGATTTACTCCTTATCCAAACAAGAGTCGGATACACTCAGGGCCTACATTTCAGAGAATGTAGAGAAAGGTTTCATCCGGCCAAGCTCCTCCTCAACAGGAGCACCTGTCCTCTTTGTTAAAAAGAAAGATGGTGGCCTCCGTTTGTGTGTTGATTACCGCAAACTCAATGCTGTCACTAGGAAGAACAAATATCCTGTTCCTCCTATGAACCAGCTTCTTAATGTCTTTAATGGTTCTTCTATCTTCTCCAAGATTGATTTGCGTGGTGCATATAACCTGCTCAGAATCAAGGAGGGTGATGAACATTTGACATGCTTCAGAACTAAATATGGCAGTTTTGAGTACTTGGTTATGCCATTTGGGCTCACCAATGCTCCTGCCTCCTTTCAGAATCTTGTCAATGATATATTCCAAGATCTTCTTGATGTTTTTGTTGTGGTTTATTTGGATGACATTATGGTCTTTTCCAAATCTGAGGAAGAACATGTCACCCATGTGTCCACTGTTCTTTCCAGACTCAGAGCCAATAACCTTTTTGCCAAGGCTTCTAAATGCCTTTTTCACGTCTCTAGTGTGGAATATCTTGGTTATGTTGTTTCTTCTGAAGGCCTCAAGATGGACCAAGCAAAAGTCCAGCAGATCCTTAATTGGCCTCCTCCAAGAAACCTCAAGGCTCTTCAATCCTTCCTTGGCTTTGCCAACTTCTACCGCCGTTTCATCAAGAATTATTCAAAGAAAATCAGTTCACTCACCAGTTTCCTCAAGAAAGACTCCTGTTTCCCCCTCAATGAGGAAGCTCTTAGCCAGTTTCATCAACTCAAAGAGGCCTTCACTACCGCTCCAATCCTTTCTCACTTCAATCCTTCTCTACCAACCATTGTAGAGACCGATGCATCCGATTATGCTTTGGGTGCTGTACTGAGTCAGGTCTCTGACTCAGGAAAACATCCCATTGCCTTTGACAGCCGCAAGCTTATTCCAGCAGAACTCAACTATGAAATTCATGACAAGGAACTCCTTGGTATAGTCTGGGCTCTCAAGCGCTGGAGGGCTTTTCTTCTTTCTCTGTCCTCTCCTTTTGAAGTTCTCACCGATCATTCGTCTCTTCAGTACTTTATGTCATCAAAGATCCTTACTCGCCGTCAAGCCCGTTGGGCCGAATTCTTATCTGAATTTCATTTTTCAATCACTTACCGCCCTGGCCGCCTAGCAACTCTTCCAGATGCCTTATCACGTCGGGACGACGTCTATCCGGAGAGGGGGGAGGATTTCATCAGCAAGAATCCAATGAACTTTCAACAACTCATTAAGCAAGATGAAGTTCAACCCTCAAAGTTTTTTGCAGTCAAGGTGGATTCTTTTTCAAATTTGATTGATTCAATTCAGAAGAAACTATGGCAAGATCCTCAGTACAGAAGTATCCTTCAAGATTTGGGTAAAGGTAAATCTGTCCAAGATTATTCTCTTGATTCCTCCTCCCAACTTCTTCTCTTCAAAGATCGGGTGGTAGTCCCAAATGACTCCACAATTCAACTCAGCATTCTTCAAAAGCGTCATGACTCTCCTCTAGCTGGACACCCTGGCCAAGAGAAGACTCTCAAACTTGTCAAGCGGGATTTCCACTGGCCCGGCATGACTCAATTCATTAAGGATTATGTATCATCCTGTCAACAGTGTTCAAGAAACAAGAATATCCACCATAAGAAGTTTGGACTCCTCAAACCTCTTCCAATTCCAGATGGTCCTTGGATTTGTCTCTCAATGGATTTCATCACTCAACTGCCCCTGTCCAATTCTTTTGACTCAATTCTTGTCATAGTGGACAGATTCTCAAAAATGGGGGTTTTTATTCCAACAATGTCTTCAATAACTTCTTTGGATTTGGTCCATTTATTCATCAAGAATATCTTCTCAAAGCATGGCCTTCCCTCAAGCATTGTCAGTGATAGAGGTTCACTCTTTGTTTCTTCCTTCTGGACCAATCTTTGTCAGCAGCTCAAGATTTCAAGAGACTTGTCAACTGCTTATCACCCAGAAACTGATGGACAGACAGAGAGGGTAAATCAGATACTAGAACAGTATCTTCGGATGTATGTCAGTTATCATCAAGATGATTGGAACACCTGGCTCCCTCTGGCTGAATTTGCCTACAATAATTCTGATCACTCTTCAACCAAGCAATCACCGTTTTGCACCGTTTATGGAAGAGATCCACAATTTGATTCAGTTCACATCACTCAAGATACTCCTGCTGGAAAGTTATCAACAAAAATCCAATCAGTACAGCAAGATGTCAAGAGAGAACTTGAAATCGCCATAAACCGGTTTAAGAGGTATGCAGATAAAAGTAGAGCAAGTCCACCTGTTTTCAATCCTGGTGACATGGTATGGCTTTCTTCCAAGAATATCAAATCAACTAGACCCACCAAGAAACTGTCTGAAAGATGGTTGGGTCCCTTTCCAATCTTGAAGAAAGTCAGTACTCATGCTTACCACCTCAAGCTTCCATCTCAATGGAAATCCATCCACCCAGTCTTCCATATCTCACTCTTGGAACCAGTCAAGACATCAACAATCCCAAATCGGCATCAAGAGCCTCCTCCTCCAATCATTATTGAAGAAGAAGAGGAATGGGAAGTCTCTCAAGTATTGGATTCAAAGCTCAAGAGAAGGAAATTATGGTATCTGGTGGAATGGAAAGGTTTCAGTCAAGATTCAGAAAGATCCACTTGGGAACCAGCTGAAAACCTCAAGAATTGTCCTGAACTTGTCAAAGATTTTCATTCGTTATATCCTGACAAGCCAGGACCCAATTCTTCAATGGCTTGAATTTTTATGGTGCTTGGTGGGGAGAGGAATTACCAAAAGTAAGTCCCACTCCTGGTATGCACCTTTAGGGGTATTCTACTCTTCTTTGTTGTAAGCATCACCTTGGCCACTCTGTGAGCACTTTTCAATTTGGACACAGACCTTTTGGCCCGGCTTTCAACATCCGAATTCCAAATTTATGGCCATTTACACTTGGGCAAATGGACCATTCCTATTTCATTCTCCTTCCCAAGACTTTATTCTTTCAACACATTCATTTATCAAGAGCTTCCTTATTTATGGCACTGGCGGGAGTGGCAACTACTAAAAGTAAGTTCCTCTCCTGGTGTGCACTTCCCTGAGGGGTCTACAATCTGTCAAAACATCACCTTGGCCACTCTGTGAGCACCTGGCATCAAATTCTTTTATCCAGGTCCTTGGCCACTTTCAAAATCAATTGTCGTAACCCAGGATGAAGATTGGATTCCTTCTCAAGTTTCATTTTCTTTATTTTTTCTGTTTCTCTCTTTATATCTGTTTCCTTTTCTCTTTTACTCTTTATATTCTTTTAAAATTTCTTTTCTTATAACTCTTTAACGCCAAAATCTTTACGTCAAATCATGTCTTCAACTTTGTCAAAGCCAAATGTCAAGAGAAGACCAAGTCAACCTCAATTCATATGCCAACAAGCTTATCAGTTCAATTTCTCTTTTCAAGATTCAATGCCTCTGGAATCCTTACGTCAAATCCGTCTCATTAGCCTCAACAGGCCTCTACCTTATCTTGGTGCTCAGGAGCTCACCATTCAAGGTAGGGGGGTACTGTCACAGCCACGTATTTTGACCCTCCTCCTTGATGGCGGCGGCAATCCAACCTGGAGCCAAGTTGGGGCCAATTGGCCATGTCATATCATTTATGGCCAATTGACCCCTTTTGGGTGTTCCATGGCTCTTATGCCATAACCCACTCCATTGGCCACTTATGGCCTCCATCATCCTTTATGGCCTCAGGCCATATCCTGCGTCATTGGCCCTCTTGGCCAATTTCCACCTCACCAACCCCCAGGCCTCCATCACTGTTTTTGGGCCTGGGGGGTCCCTTTGTCTTCCAGGGGCTTCCAGGCCCCATGGCCACCTTCCTTGGTTTCCTGGCCACCCCTTTCATTATGGGGGTTTTGGCCTAAATGGCCTTTTTGGGCCATTTAGGCCCCCCACGGCTTCTACGGTCCGCGGGCCGTAATACGCGGTCCGTAAGCCGCGGTCCGCGGTCCGCGGTCCGTAGGCGGGTTAGGCCCCTTTTGGCCTAATCCAATGAGGCCAAAAGGGGCCAAAGGGGGCAGCCACCTAGCCCCCAAGGCCAGGTGGGTCCCAAACCACAATTGGGCCCACCTGAGCCATTTTTGGCCACCAATCCCTTGGACCCAAATTGGACCAAAAACCACCTTGGATCCATTTTTGGCCATAAATCCCGTAGGACCCATTTTTGGCCCTGGACCACCATAGACCAACTTCACCGTCATGGCCTCTGGCAGCCACCAGAGGCCACCAAATCATCTCAACAAGCTTTTCCCTCAACTTAAGGGGAATTCCTTCCTTTCCTTCATGCACTCCGTACTCAAGATTGCAGGTGTGGTGCATATATGGTATTATATACCATTATGCACCATTTTTACTCAGCAATCCAATGGTAGCGTTTTCAGGACCCAATTCCACCTTTCCATTTCAAGGTCCATAATTCCAACGCCCATTTTCGAAGGAGGACTTTTCAGCTTATCCGTCTGGCAATCCATGGCGGTAATTCAGAAGATCATTCAAGGATCCCAACCACCTGTATCTGCAGGAGTTGGGTTGGTACAATTCATTCAGGATTATTCTAAGGTCAATTCGCAAGAGGTATTACATAATTCAATCAGTTGTCAAGACATCAAGTATTCAATACTCCTTGGACAACCCAATTCATCCGTACAGGCCTTATTCAATCAACCTGTATGGCCTTGGCCCAATTGGGCCATTTCTTATTCCACTGTGTGAATTCCATCACACAGTTCAAATTTCAAGATGGCCAGAACTGTATTTCCCGATTCGGACAATACAGTCATTGATCCACCTTCCAGGATCAACCTTCCAGCTTTTCACATATACTGGCCACCTTTCAGCACCTGGGGACTTTTTCCCCAGTTAATTAATATAGTGGATTTATTTTTATCCTTATTTTCTTTTACATTATTAAAGTTAATACTGATAATCTTAAGTCAGTCATTCAGCACCCTTTTCTTTTATTTCCTCGCCTGTCCAGTGGATATTGGTGGTCATATCCTTATACTAATTCCATTTCCTTTTCTGGCAGGTTGAAACAGTGAATTAAGGATTCACTTGGTTGGCTTCTTGGCTTTTGGCTTCTTTATTATCTTTGGTCATTGGCTTCATCTTTTTCTTATCTCATCTTTTGGCATACTTGTTTTCCCCTTTATTCTTTCTTAAAGAAATTCATTCTTATTATTCTTTTATCTTTGGAGCCCTCCAAGTGAGTTCTTGATTCCTGAGTGCCAGGCCCTCTTCTTCCAAGAGCCCCTGTGACAGTCTCTGATTCAGGAAAACATCACATTGCATTCGAAAGCCGCAAGCTTATCCCAGCAGAACTCAATTACAAAATTCATGACAAGGAACTCCTTGGTATTGTCTGGGCTCTCAAGCGCTGGAGAGCTTTTCTTCTTTCGCTGTCTTCCCCTTTTGAAGTTCTCACCGATCACTCTTCCCTTCAATACTTCATGTCTTCAAAAGTACTCACTCGCCGTCAAGCCTGCTGGGCTGAATTCCTTTCCAAATTTCATTTTTCAATCACTTACCGCCCTGGACGCCTAGCTACTCTTCCGGATGCATTATCACGTTGGGAAGACATTTATATGGAGAGGGGGGAGGATTTCATCAGCAAGAATCCAATTAATCTTCAGAAAATTATTAAACAAGATGAAGTTCAACCCTCAAAGTTTTTTGCAGTCAAGGTGGAATCTTTTTCAAATTTGATTTATTTAATCCAGAAGAAATTATGACAATATCCTCAGTACAGAAGTATTCTTGAAGATTTGGGTAAAGGTAAATCTGTCCAAGATTATTCTCTTGATTCCTCTTCCCAACTTCTTCTCTTCAAAGATTGGGTGGTAGTCCCAAATGACTCCACAATTCAGCTCAGTATTCTCCTCTAGCTGGACACCCTGGCCAAGAGAAGACTCTTAAGCTTGTCAAGCAGGATTTCCACTGGTCCAGAATGACTCAATTTATCAAGGATTATGTTTCATCCTGTCAAAAGTGTTCAAGAAACAAGAATATCCATCATAAGAGGTTTGGATTCCTCAAACCTCTTCCAATTCCAAATGGTCCTTGGATTTGTCTTTCAATGGACTTCATCACTCAACTTCCACTGTCTAATTCCTTTGATTCAATTCTGGTCATAGTGGACAGATTCTCAAAAATGGCAGTTTTTATTCCAACAATGTCTTCAATCACTTCACTGGATTTGGCCCATTTATTCATCAAGAATATCTTTTCAAAACATGGCCTTCCGTCGAGCATTGTCAGTGATAGAGGTTCACCCTTTGTTTCTTCTTTTTGGACCAACCTTTGTCAGCAGCTCAAGATTTCAAGAGATTTGTCAACTTCTTAGCATCCAGAAACTGATGGACAGACAGAGAGGGTAAATCAGATACTAGAACAGTATCTTCGGATGTATGTCAGTTATCATCAAGATGATTGGAACACCTGGCTCCCTCTGGATGAATTTGCCTACAATAATTCTGATCACTCTTCAACCAAGCAATCCCCTTTTTTCACTGTTTATGGAAGAGATCCACATTTTGATTCAGTTCACATCACTCAAGATACTCCTGCTGGAAAGTTATCAACAAAAGTCCAACCAGTACAGCAAGATGTCAAGAGAGAACTTGAAGCTTCCATAAACCGGTCTAAGAGGTATGCAGATAAAGGTAGAGCAAGTCCACCTGTTTTCAATCCCAGTGACATGGTATGGCTTTCTTCCAAGAATATCAAATCAACCATACCCACCAAAGAACTATCCGAAAGATGGTTGGGTCCTTTTCCAATCTTGAAGAAAGTCAGTTCTCATGCTTACCACCTCAAGCTTCCATCTCAATGGAAATCCGTCCACCCAGTCTTCCATATCTCCCTTCTGGAACCAGTAAGGACATCAACAATACCAAATTGGCATCAAGAGCCCCCTCCTCCAATTACCATTGAAGAAGAAGAGGAATGGGAAGTCTCTCAAGTACTGGATTCAAAGCTCAAGAGGAGAAAGCTATGGTATCTGGTGGAATGAAAAGGTTTCAGTCAAGACCCAGAAAGATCCACTTGGGAACCAGTGGAAAACCTCAAGAATTGTCCTGATCTTGTCAAAGATTTCCATTCTTTGTATCCTGACAAGCCAGGACCCAATTCTTCAAAAGCTTGATCTTTTATAGTGCTTGGTGGGGAGAGTAATTACCAAAAGTAAGTCCCACTCCTGGTATGCACCTTTAGGGGTATTCTACTCCTCTTTGTTGTAAGCATCACCTTGGCCACTCTGTGAGCACTTTGAAATTTGGACACAGAATCGTTGGCCTGGCTTTCAACATCAATTACAAAATTATGGCCATTTTTCACTTGGGCAAATTGACCATTCACATTCATTTTCCTTTCCAAGTTTTCCAATTCAAGACATTCCTTCATCAAATTTATATTCTTATTTATGGCACTGGCGGGATTGGAAACTTCTAAAAGTAAGTTCCTCTCCTGGTGTGCACTTCCCTGAGGGGTCTACAATCTTTTCAAAACATCACCTTGGCCACTCTGTGAGCACCTGGCATAAAATTCTTTTATTCCAGGTCCTTGGCCACTTTCAAATCAACCGTCAAAATCCGTGATGAAGATTGGATCTCCCTTCAAAATTTTTCTTTTCTGTTTCTTTATCTTTACTTTTCTTTAAAATTTCTTTTATTTTAATCTTTATGCCAAAATTCTATGTCCAATTCAATCCTTCAACATTTTCAAGCCAAATGTCAAGAGAAGACTACATCAACCTCAATTTATATGCCAACATTATTATCAGTTCAAAATTTTCTTTTCAAGATCAAAATACCTCTGGAACCCCTCTGTCCAATCCATCTCAACAGCCTCAACAAGCTTCTACCTTATCTTGGTGCTCAGGAGCTCACCATTCAAGGTAGGGGGGTACTGTCACAACCACGAGTTTGACCCTCCTCCTTGATGGTTGCGGCAATCCAACCTGGAGCCAAGTTGGGGCCAATTGGTCACGTCATATCTTTTATGGCCAAATGGCCCCCTTGGGTGTTCCATGGAACCCACGCCATAACACCTTCCAATGGCCATTTTATGGCCTCAGGCCATATCCGGCCGCCATTGGCCTTTTTGGCCAGTTCCTACTTCACCAACCCCCAGGCCTTCATCTTTGATTTTGGGCCTGGGGGGTCATTTTGTCTTCTAGGGGCTTCCAGGCCCCCTAGCCCTCATCATTGGACTCAGGGACACCCCTTTCATTATTGGGGTTTTGGCCTAAATGGCCTTTTTGGGCCATTTAGGCCCCCTACGGCGCCTATGGCCTGTGGGCCGTGATTCACGGTCCGTAGGCCATTTAGGCCCCTTTTGGCCTACTCCAATGAGGCCAAAGGGGCCAGCCAGGTGGGTCCCAAACCACAATTGGACCCACCTGAGCCATTTTTGGCCACCATTTCCTTGGACCCAAAAGTGACCAAAAACCCCATGGACACCATTTTGGCCATAAATCCCGTAGGACCCAATTTTGGCCATGGACCACCATAGACCAATAGTTCAGCCATGGCCTCTGGCAACCACCAGAGGCCACCAGATCAGCTCAGTCCATCTTTCCCCCCAACTCCAGGGGATTTCTTCCTTTCCTTCATACCATCTGTACTCAAGGTTGCAGGCATGGTGCATATATGGTATTATATACCATTATGCGCCATTTTTGCTCAGAAATCTAATGGTGACGTTTTCAGGAACCAATTCTACCTTTCCAAATCAAGGTCTCAAATCCCAACACCCATTTCGAAGGAGGATTAATCAGCTCATCAGTCTGACAAGTTATGACGGCAATCAGAAGACTCTTCAAGGATCCCAACCACCTGTATCTGCAGGAGTTGGGTTGGCAAAATTCATTCAGGATTATTCAAGGGCAATTCTCACGAGGTATTACATCATTTCAATCAGTTGTCAAGGCATCAAGTATTCAATACTCCTTTGGACAACTCAATTCATCCGTATAGGCCTCATTCAATCAACCTGTATGGTCTTGGCCCAATTGGGTCATTTCATATTCCACTGTGGGAATTCCATCACACAGTTCAAAATTCAAGATGGCCAGGACTGTATTTCCCAATCCGGACAATACAGCCATTGATCCACCTTCCATGATCAATCTTTCACCGGGGCAAATCTCATGTCAATCGTCGGCGATTGACTTCACATCAAGCAAACGTCAAGCAGGATAAAATTCAAGCGAACGTCGAGCACACATCACACTCTGGTCTTACACCAAATCCTGTGACATCCAATAATATTGGTTCCCCTGTGCCTTCAACTCAGATTCCTCACCACCTGATCATCCCACAACCGTCCGATGATTGGTAAAAATTACACCAGACCCGCCTGTTTGCACACACACACATCAAAGATGTCCTTCAGCCAGTCTTGATGTAGGCGGGGGGTTTGACTTCACCAGGTCATCCATGAAGTGTGCGTGTGCATGCGTGGGGGCAGGTGCGTTTGTGGGTGGGTGGGCGTGTGCATTGGCGTGTGCGGGTGGGTGTGGGTGTGCGTGTGCATTGGCGCGTGCGGGTGTGGGTACGCAAAAGCTGATTCCGCTTCCAACATGATGATGGCGCAGTTAGAAATTTTGGATGCTGTGAAAGGTGAGTGTGTGGGTCATTTGATCATTGGACTTGGCTTATTCACACTGTACCCAATGTCAAAATAGTAAGTTCTTTGTGGCAATGTGAAATAATGGGCTTTGCTTGTCACAATGGCATGTCTCTGTCACTAAATTTTGAGGCAGTTATTTCACTAGCAAAATTGCTAATGAATCTGAGAGATTTGCATTTTTGTAGACTAAATATCATGAAATAACGGCTTTATCATTACAAGCAGTCCACATGACAGAGCTTTGTTATCATACAATCCACAGTTACCTTCTATTTCTTCTTCTGATATAATCAAGTGTCTATCATCAAAACCAACAGCTTTATAAATATTGAGATACGGCCAATCTGGTAGGAAATTCACATCAATCTTCAAAGTTTTTAAAATCAGAAAGTTATTGTTCAGTATGCTAGATGGCTCAGAGACTTTGAAAATGCTATCAATAATACCAAATTGTTGTGAGTTGCCCCTTTGAAAACATATCACACTGTTGCTGACATTTTTGGATTCAGTTGAAAATATATTGTTCCCCATATTAATGTTTGAAACTGGAAAATACCAAGGTGAGACAATCCTTGAATTGGGATGACTTGTGGATTGCACGGTATTGTCTAAGCTGATCCAATAAACCATTTCCCTTGTTGCATGAAAAGTCTGTAAGTACTCAACCAGGAAATCATAATTTTGTTGGTCATGGCGGGATGGCTTGTTATATTTATGGTGATTGAACACGGCAGGTGGCTGTGATTCGAAAATCTGTTTTATTTCACATGGCACAGATGGGGATTTCAGGAGAACGGAAAGGTTGGAACATCGACAGATATGTTGAAGTAAGGTTTTATATATATCATCTATTCAGAGTTGCAAAAAGTTAGTCTTATTCAGTTCAGGTGTTTAATCAATGTGAATATATTGATCTTATTAATTGATGTACATATCTTGTTATTTGTTGGCATCTTTGCAAATACTCCAATCAAGCGCTCATAACCCCATGTGGCTCAGGCTTGTGCTGGGCCCCAACGTTGGAAGAGTTCAGGAATATGATCAGCAAAATGATGATTTGGTTTACTTTTTCTGTTTTGGGAACAGGTGTTGATTGGAAAGGCGGAATTTTTTCCAATGTTCAGCAAATGCAGTCGCATCATCTATTGAAACAGTCCAGCTTGTGGCAATGTTGATAGCACTAATCAAATGGAATGTATTCTTGGCTAGTTCATTTGCAAGTTCTTCTGACTGACCCATTTTTCTTTGAGTGTTGGCAGATTGGTGTGCATCTAATGACATCTGTTGACTGAGCATTAGAAATGGAATATAGACCTTATATAAGAGAGCCCATTCAGCGGCTTTTAAGCTACCATGAGAGGGGGAACCCATTTTGCGGGGATCTCTTGTCCAAGATGAGGGAATTATGGTCTCAGATATGATTTTTCGGAGATGCTCAAGAGCCTCACCCTTGATCTGGTGATCACTCAGTGCAGTGATATCCAATTCAGAGGGTTTTTCAGAAGTGGGGATGTAATTGGCATCAAATGAAGGAATCTCCGCAGAACCACTAGGTGGATGTTCTGTGTTAGGGGTGGGCATTGGGAAGTAGTTTTTTCGGGTGGAAGTAGTGGGGAGTGGCTCATTTATTATTTTTGCTGCATCTCTTCTCAGGGAGCGGGCCTCTCTCAATGTGATTTTATCAAGAGAGCTGTTGGAGGTCTTGGAATCTGAGTCTGAACTGTTGGTGTCATTGGATTTCCTGCGGGACCTGAAGTAAATTTTTGATTTCGCCTCTGGAATGCACAATTTGAAAGTTGCATGATCCTTCAAAATTCCAAGTATTAAATTATGCATTATGTCAAGATTAACCATTCTGGTTGCATCCCAATACGGAAGGTCTTCCAAAATTGAATATCGCACTCCATACTCAGAGAAAATTGCTTGTCTTTGTTGTGGGGTTGCCCAAAGCCATTTGGCAATGGTTGATTTATGACTTTGGTATGAGCGCGTGTAGTGAAATTGAGGACCAATTTCTTCAATTTGAGCTTTGTGAATGGTGCAAAAATTACAAAAGTGGTTTCCTGAATGGGAAATAAATCCAGTAAGCTTGCGCATGGAAAGCACATCCGCAATGGCTGTGAGGATGGCCACACGGATAAAGGATCCTGATGGACCTGTTGAGGTGGGTGCAAAATGGTAACCTTGCCATAGCTCTTTGAGCTTGTTGATGAGTGGCATTAATAGATAATTCAATTGAAGCGCAGTTGGCTCCTTCGGACCAGGGATGATTCCTGAAACATAGACATTCTCGGGCTTCAATCTTTCACTTGGGGGGAGATTAAGACAAATAAGCATGATAGGTCCAATGCTAGCCAACCGGGTTGACTTTCCATGTGCATTAAACCAGTCCACATATATGAAGAAGGTCAATGCACCAGGCATGGACATGAATGGGGGGTCATGGATATTTCTAGTGCCAGTGAAGCGTCTCCAGACCAATCCATCCCAGACGTCACATTTGGGGGTACCTTCAGGGGTTTGGGATTGTTGATGTTGATGCAGAATTTCCATAATTCCAGCCCACTGGAGGAATCTGGCAAGCCAATTTTTGAATGGTTGATAAATGAAATGTTTTGTTGGTATAAATTTTTGCTTCATGTTGGTTGTGTTTTGGGTGTGGGGTTCAGATGAATAGATGAATTTGCCTAATGATTGTGTGCAAGGGGGATCATGATCATTTGGGTCATTATGGCGTTGACAGTGGGGTTGGTCAGTTGTGACTGATTCAGTAAGGCCATTAAGAGAGAAACATTGAGGACAACATATATAGTTTTGAATCACTGGCTCCAATTGGAGATGTTCAAATATGTAACTCAGATCTTGAGGTATATGGAATGCAGGAGCGGGGGGACCAGCTGAGCTTGAGATACTGGACTTGATCAGCAGGTTCAGGGCGGGGTTGAGTATGCGTGAAGCCCTGCGGGGTAAATTATACCTTAATGATAGAATGGCAGATATTATCATTCCTAGGTCTTGTGGGGGAAGGGTTTGACTGCCACTATATGGTTTCTGTGCAGTTGAATTGAGACCCGCTGGAGTTGAGAAAGTGCTTTGGGTCAAACGTGAATAATCAGCTGGGAAGATTTGATCCAATAGAATTTGTGGGCACCCAGATCCTGATGCAGAAGTAGGGATGTTTGGAAGAGATTTGGGTGCAATGGTTGATTTGAGCTTTTTAATGTGCTGTTTATATTGGAAAGGTGTGAAGGCAACTCCTTGCCTATCACCCTCAGGGGAAGAGTGTGTTTGAGTTGAGCAGTGTTGACACATGCATATATGCATTGAGGAATAGGGCCGGGTTGTCATTGTTGCAGTAATTGGGAGTACGGTTGGTTTGTGTATAAATATCTATGGTTGATGTGAAAGTGTTTAGGAGTGTTATTAATTGGAAATAAAATTCAGTGATTATTTATGAAGGGGGAGATGATTTGAGCCAGCTGAGGATTTTATCCCATTTGTAATGGTGCATGAGCTGCAGTGGATAAAGTGTAACATGTCTCATCTGGATGGCGGAATTGGTTAGGCGTTTAATTGGGTAAAATGCCATGCTGCTCAATGCTCATACATATTCTAGTTTATTTACACATTGTGATAGTGCAGGTTTGACCATTGAGGGGGTTCCATTAGTAAAGTGTTACCATTGAATTGAGGGGATTAACATTTAATCCATGTACGCTGGCACGCCATCGTACATGGTTTAAACCTTATTACAGACATAACTATATAGCTCTATTACATAAGGGGTTGGAGTGCAGCTAAAGTCTTGGTATTTGGTTTGAGTGCGGCCGGCTTTGAATCAGTTGGAATGTGATTTGGATTGTCTTGCCTTTCTTGAAAAGGTGATGTCTCTTTTGTGGGTAAATCCTTCATGAATATACCCCTTTACAGATGTACAATGTTGTGGAATTTCAATGCATATATTGGCAGTTTGGATAATTCACAAAATGTGACAATGGGGAGGCAGAAATGTTACCAAATATGATTACTTATGGATGATGGGTCCCCTTTCAGATCAAGGAAATATCACGTTATATGCTGGTAGGCCGTGCAGGGTGGTTTCCGACAAAAGCGGAGGAGCTCAAGAGGAGGCAGGGAGGATTCTCCTCAAAAGAGTCTTATCCAACTTCCACACAACACTTGGTTCCAACTATTCATAGAATTTCTATATTCTAAATTTGAAAAAATCTCATCTCATATCCCTCTATTTTATCACAATACTGAACTGTTTTATCAAGTTAAAAATATTACTGTACTTTTTCGGCCCTTATGTCATCTTCCAAGTCACATCAATCCCGTTCAGGTTCTGTTCATTACTCAGATAGTGAATCTAGCATAGAATATGTTCAAACACAATCACCATTGAGTCCCAACATTCCTCTCACAGCCCCTATTGCATCCTCAATGAATGTATCAGGTCTTAACATTGATGTGGGAAATCCGAAGGCTCCAACTTCCAGCACTTGGGCGATCCCAAATATTTCTGTCACTAAAATTCCCCCGAATCCCACTAATACACAAATGCATGTGTCTGAGGGGCCGGAAGGCACACCTCAAATCTCATCAAACGCTAATCCCCAATCAAAATTTCCACGTGAGTTCCTCCTTAACCCCAGTCGGAATCCAGTCTCATCCCAGGATCCCTTTGGAAAAAGTAAACAGGCAACCCTCAATATTCCATCAGGATCTCAGGTTCATGTGGGCAATGAAAGGCAGCTTGATGGGGGGCAACAAAAAAGACCTTTGGAAAATGTAACTTGGAGTGGTCTGTCGGAGGGAAATCCAGGCTTGACGCTTCATCAAAGTAAGTCATTTGAATTTTGGAGTAGAAACTTATTCACAATTTGATATGTTTGTTTCATGGGTTAGATATGGCACCTAAAGGCAAGTCAGTCCGATCTCAGGAGCCAATTGAAGATCGTGAGGATGACCAGTCTTCATTAATGTTTTGATGTGTTAACTGATGATTTTCATGGCAGGGGATGAACTTTATGCGTCTTCACCTCTGGTCCATAAAGAGAAAGTCACTGGACGTCATCATCCATATGCCTCCAAACCAAGAATGGGTCATGCCAGTACATCAAGAGAAAGAATTGTGGATGATGAGGATGAGAACATGTCTCCGACTCAAAGTGAAAGAAATGATGAATCAAGGAGGGACAATTTCACAGCGCATGAGCAAGGCACTCAATCAAATAGTGAGTTCACCCATCCTCAGCTGGGCCTTGCCCAGAGTATGCTTGAACAATCCGAGGTCAGACAGCAAAGGAACCAGGCCGGCAAAGCTCACAATGTGGCGAAATGTGCAAGCCAGAAGGAGCAACAAAAATGGCTGAAGGCAGAACTTCCAGAGAATGTCCATGGAATGAGATCAGCAGTACACGCACATTGCCTGTTCCTACTCAAAGTTAGGGATAAGGATTTTTCCTCACTACCAGCACCACCCAGCACAGAAGAGCGTGGAATTGCAATTCAAGTGGCTGGTCATCTCGGTTATGTCCCCAAGGATGTTTTCAATGAGCCATCAACACAGGTTCAGTCTCAGGGTTTCCGAAGCTACTGCAAAAATGAGCTCCACAAGCTAGGACTAAAGCGATTCACTTGGGACTGGGAGAGATCATGGCAACATCCGTTCAACAAGCTGATGTCTATGGTGTTTACCGTACATTCCGTCTCGCACTTGTCAGCACTGAGTATCATCACTACTGTTGGAACAAGGATCATAACAACTATGGGGTCGTGGCGGCTTTAATGGAGCAATATTTCACTTATTTGAAAAGAGAATGGAGGTCTATTCAAAAGGATGCGGAGTATTTGGTAAAAAAGAAGGAGAATCAAAAGCTCGCAAAGATTCGTCAAACAGTTAGTTACTGTATCTCTTCTTCATTGTGGACCAAGTCTGATGATGATCTACTTGATTATGTGCAGACCTGTGAGCGCCGTCATGAATGGTGTGATACGGCTAAATTTCCCATTCTAGCATCACAATTCAATGACCCTCGAGTATGCTCAGATACTGAGGAGGTACTGGAAAATGGCCGTCAAGTTTACCGCAAAGTGGGATTACGCTGGCGCTCCCAGTTATTTAATGATTTGGTATTGAAAATGGATAGAGACATAGAGTTTTTTAATCGGATTAAAAAAAAGGGTAAAAAAACTATTGATAGATTTCCAGAATTACGATCGACAGATGATGGTGATATTCCGGAAGGCCTATCATTTCAGGTATTTGATCAAGATTGGCTCAAGGGCTGTAGTAAGATGCAGACTATTGCCCTCAAAATACTTGACATGCAAGTTATTAGGCGGAATGGTGATGCTCTGAAATAACTTAGTAATTTGTCACGGTATAGCACTGTGACAAATTAAAATTTTGTGAATTATTTGTGCAGGTGTAATAAAATCTGATTATTATCTCTTAAGGATGCAACAACTTGCTAAATATGTTAGAATATAGACAATATGAATTGAAATGTATCACCGTCTCCCTTAGCAATAATACTCTATTGCTCATTTTCATTGAGGGAATATTGAAGAAGTTTGATCCAGCTCATGGTGTTCATAATTGTGGACCTGTGCCAGAGTCAACAGGAGCTATCAACTTTGTCAATCACAAATTATATAATATCAGTAAGGCTCACACAGTTAATGATTTTTCCTTTTCTTGGACCTATTGGTGATTGGAATATGGCATTCCCATAAGGAAGGATTTCAGAATAGTAATACAATCAAGTGAAAGATGAGCTTGAAAGGTACCTTCCGCATGTTGACCTCAACTGAATGAGGAGTGATATAGTGGATGACCTGTACAGGTCGTTGTTGGCCAATACGATGTAGACGATCAACAGCCTGAGCCTCAATGGCTGGGTTCCAATTGGGCTCCTGGAAATGTGGATGTCAGGGTCCGAAAATCAGGGGAGAATTTTGGGGGGCCCCTCACCATTAAATAGACTATATTAGCACAAGTTATATTGAGGCCAGTTCCATCCGCGGCAATGGATGCAATGAGTACTTCACATTCAGGATTATTGAAGAAATTCTCAAGCGCCTTGTCCTGCGCTCGTGGTGTAATTGTTCCATAAATTCGTGCTAAAAGGATAGAGTGATGGGCAAGAGCAATACCAATTCTACAATATAAAAAAGTCAGATGGAGTCAATTGGTAATGGATGCATATTAGAATTAACGCACAAATCTAGAAATTGGGTCCATTGGGTATAAACCACCGATTTGGTTGGACCACACCTTGTTTTTTGTTATTCATTAAGCTTTGTAGGAGGTGTGCAATTTTACTACTCATAATGCATGTTTCCACATCCACAATAGTTCGTGTGATTGTTGGGGAGTTATCCTGAGTGCTCCTGCCCTTGAGGTCTTCCAACTCCGCCTCCACAATTGTGTTAAGCATGATGTGATGGTTACAAAATATTCGCAGCTTATTAATATTTCTGAAAAACTCTCCTGGTCCTTTGCTTTTGGATGATAGGAATTCTTCATATAATGTGGAATATTCTTGCTGCATGGTCGGGTTGAGTGGGAGCAGCTCATAATGATGGCTAATAGTGGGGAGGGATTCCAGATGTGTGGTTTTGGTGCAGCGCATACTTAAATGCCGCAATGCCAAATGCAAAATATCATTGAAACCTTTTGAAAGACTACTCAGGATGAATGGTGACCAGTTATCTTGATCGGTGCTCTGGGGTTGAGTGATGAATGATATTATGCCCAAAAGGTCATAAATGGTGTTGTGAATAGGTGTGCCCGTTAAGCATATTCAACGGGATGAAAGGAGGCTATTAATGGCACGGTGAGTGGCAGTGTATTGAGAGTGAATATAGCTATAAGAGGGGGCAAGGGTTATTGGATATAAAAGGTAATTTGAATCATTTAAGCTCAGCCACTCACTGTGCTTCATCCAAGATTATACAATGCCAATTTATTTGAAAAATGAATGATGTAGAGGGATTGGTTTGCTTAAATTCTTGGGTGATAGTATTGTAAGAAGTGATGATGATATCATATTTTAAGATGTCGGCTTGGGATAATGAGTGACGAGTGGGACCATGGTAGATTTTGGCATGCAGTGCTCCAGCCTGATCATGCTTGGATATTTCTGATTGCCAGTTGGTAATTAAGCGAGGGGGGCAGATGATCATGGTGGGTGTGGAGCGATGGGGGTTTGCAATCATCCGCTCGTTGGAGGTACCAATTAGAGCAATGGCCTGAATGGTTTTACCTAATCCCATATCATCCGCAAGCAGTCCTCCAAGAGGGGTATTGGTCGAAAGGGATTCAAATGAGCTAACAACCTTGTTTGTAATGATGTGCCTGGCATTAAAAGTGGATCCTGGGGGTGAGGTGGCCCAAAGGTTACGGGCTGATTGGCCATTGGGGATTTCTCGATCCCAGAGAAAAGGTATTCCGGTCTTTTGATGAGGGAGGAGGGGGGTTTGAATAATGGCATGGGGCGGGGTCATCATGGGGAGATCTGATCCACTGGGTAATTGTATCAGTTTTTGCTTGGAAATCAATGATGAAACAGCAGGATATGAAGCAGGCGTCAAGTTTGAAGCGGGAAATGTCAGAGTAAAGAGTTGACATTGACAATGAGTAGTACAGTCATATTCTTTGGGCATTTTAAGCTTGAAATCTTGTGTTCAAAAGCTTTCCATTATGAATAGAATGTTTGGATACCATGTGAAGAACATCAATGCTAGATTGGGTTTCTGAGATGAGGAGGGATCATTTGCATCAGTCATAAATACTCCCTCAACAAATAATATTTGAGTAGGATTGGTTTGGAAATTTTCAATCCATGCCCCACCAGGACCACAGTGCATGAACGTTTTTGGTGCCCCAAGGAATGGTATCAACGTTTGGGAAAGGGTTCCCGGGAGAGAGCCAATAGCATGCTGGTGATTGGGGAGATATACGAATATGTTGTGTTGATTGTGCCATAGGATAATCCAAGAACCTAAGTGGGAATTCTCAGGCTTTAAGGTTATATCACTATTTATTTGAATACGAATATTAATCATCCCAATGCAAAGTGGTTGTGAAGGGGTTAACATGATGGCTATTTTAAATTATTTGGGGACAGTTGGGAATTATATGATCAGGAAGGGTTAGCTAAAGGGAATGAAGAGGAATAAGCGCAGGTGGGGAACTTATATGAGTGGCAGCAACAGGCCAAAAAGGGGATGGCCTGTGGTTACGTGCATGGTCTTGATGGGGGTGGGCGTCTTGGGCTGATAATTTTCATATCCAATTTGGGGCATATATCAAGGCAAGGTGGCCAAAATGTGGGTGCAGCAATATTTTGCTGGATCTGCAGCAATTTACGAAACCTTTGGTGGAACAAGGTTGACATTAGCATATCCAAAATTGGGTGGGTTGTAGCAACTTATTGTGGAGGGGCATATTAGAGGCATGCGCCCATGTTCGCTGGTGTGACAGCGAACAATGAGCGTATCATCCCCAGGTTAATTTTCACACAGGGACCTACTGGGCAATGTTGGCGGTTTCAAAGGGCAAACTCACTGTAGAGATGTGTGTGTGTAGGCGGGTAAGATATGTTTGGTGGCGTGCCACCAAACATGAGTTTGATTGCGTGGGGCGCTTGAGAACGTGCAGAAAATGACCCGGAGTGGGAGATCCCAACACAATCATAGGCCGGGATTATTCTAATGCGGATGAGGCTGAAGAAAATCCATACTGATTGACCTCAGGTTTCCATGCGCAAGCGGGTGAGCGTCTGCAGTGCAGCTGACCACCCGACCAAGAAAATAGCCGGTCGGAAGACTGGCAGTAAAATGTCTTCCAGGCGTGTGAAAGTTGCCTGCGTATGACCCATTGGGGGGTGCATATGAGAAAGTGTGTGGCTGCCCGCCAATGAGCACGCGCGGCCAGTCAAAGTTTGCCCCAATATCACCCACTTACATTAACTTGGATTACACGCGCATCTGTGCCGGAGTTAGGCAGAGCTGTCCAACAAGGTGCATCAAAGGGATGCAGTTGAGATATATGACTTGATGGCTTGACGTGATTGCATGTTACATTGCTGAACAGCTTTTGCTCTGCCCTGCGGCATACATTTACAAAGGTGTACTGCGTACCAAGGCTGTCATGTTGGTTATTCCGTGCAGTTCGGCTAAACTGATTTAGGTTGTTAATTCTACCAGACTTAACAGTTCCAACGCGCTTTCTTTTTTCTGCGCGGAACTGAAACTGACCAATCAAATAGCAACTACGCACTGAATAAATCCCAACTAATTATTTTGCGCAACATCTCATGTATCTCAAATGTTTTATCATTTTTATTTATAATTTTTTAATCATTTTCTTTAATTCTCATTTGTTTATAATGAGCACAAATACACGATCTTTCCAAAAACTCATTCCAATTAAACGACTATTTAATTCATCAATTATAGCTACAATGACTGATAGCTTCCTTAATCCCACTTACAATTCATTTTTGCTTAATACATGTCCTTTGCAAACTACAATAAATGATGTTCATTTGAAATTATAACAAACACAATTTAAAATTGATAAGATTTTGTTTTGAGCCGTGAGAAAAAGAGATGATAACAAAATATTTTGAATAACGGAATACAATTTTTATTGAATTAAATCCCGGTTAGACTGGAACTGACAATGACCTTATCAGGTATGGTACTTAATGAGGGCATAGTGATTACATATCTCGCAAGTTCCAGTACGACCAAATGTTTTTTTAATGAAGTCGTACTTCAGACCGATTTGGGACCTCATATCCAGCCCTGCTGCGTACTACAGTGTCGGCTGTACAGATTAGGAAGGTGTAATACTGCTTCAGCCTGCATGCATATAGCCAATGGGTATCCGCCTTCCGATTGTTTGCATATACATTGCTCATGTGCCACATGATCAGCATTGTGTTTCACCCGCTTTGCACACGCAAGCTGAGCATGTCATGGTCAAAAGGACTGTGTGGAAGTGCTCAGTCAAGCCATGGTCCGGACCATTTTTGCAATAGTTCATTGCAAGGCTCAGTTTGGAGCACTTCACCAAAGCGTGTGAAATGCTGCACCTGGCTGAAATGTCATCCGATGCTGTGCCAAATGCTCAGATTGTGTGCTTACAAAAATGACCTAGCAATTGCTCAGCATGGTGCATTTGATATTGTTATATCAATAGTTCAACAACTGTGCAATTAAAATGTTCAGCCACTGAGCATTTCAATTATGACCCAAAAGCAAACCTGAGCAATGGGTCAAGCCAAGATTATGCTGTATTCACTTGTCATACAGCCGCCCGACCCTTTGTTCAAGCACTATCACCCAGCCATAAGGCCGGTATGCTCGCCGCGGTCACCTGTGACCAAATGCACCACGTGCATTTCTGCATGGGGCACATGTGCATTGCACCCACCATGCAGATTCAACGAGGGCCTCACGACCACCCTCCTGGGGGTGATTGGGTGGCTAATTAAGGAAACAAAGGGGATTCGACTGAGCTTGACAATTCATTGAATAGCAATACTCATCCAGAACCCCATTGTTCTTCTGCCTAGGGACAGCATTTCCCTTCTCAGTTGCAGCATTCGCTGCAACTGAGCTTCAATTTTGCCCACACGCCTTGAAGCTGAGCCTTTGTCGGGTGCTGCAACTGCTGCGACTGAGCTTCAATTTTGCCCACACGCCTTGAAGCTGAGCCTTTGTCAGGTGCTGCAACTGCTGCGACTGAGTATCAATTTTGCGCACAGGACTTGAAGCTGAGCCTTTGTCGGGTGCTGCAACTGCTGCGACTGAGCTTCAATTTTGCCCACACACCTTGAAGCTGAGCCTTTGTCAGGTGCTGCAACTGCTGCGACTGAGTATCAATTTTGCGCACAGGACTTGAAGCTGAGCCTTTGTCGGGTGCTGCAACTGCTGCGATTGTCTCAGCTTCCCCATAGTATAAAAGACCATCTTCACACAACAAGCCCTTCACTTTTTTTCTCACCCGCTCCAATTTTCCCAATCGCCCACTGTTCTCCTTCTTGTGCGTATTCCCCCTTGTCTTCCTGCCTTTCCAGTCTTCTCTTTTGCACTCGACTAACCCCACTCCCCTTCCTGCTCGCTTTTTGTTTTTCCTGCTAATACTTTCAGAACCCCACTTCTATCTACTTTGTACGTTTTCTCCAATTAAACTTTTGTCAACATTATGATCCGATATTAATAATTTTCTTTCTTCACAACTCTCTTCTAGACTTTTAAAAACCTCCTACTAGCACTTTTTTAATTTGAATTCCGTTTTAAAATTATAAATCATCGTATGTCTTCCTTTTCTTTCTTGATTGCTTACTTTCTATTCAGTTACTAACCTGTTTTGTTTTGTTTTTAGATGTCGTGCACGTTATGCACCAAGCGGGGTATCCCCTGCATTCGTTCCTCAACAACAACCGACACTTGTGATGCTTGCCGACAAGCACACAAGAGATGTTCGTTCGTCGTCCTCCCCTTCCGACCCCGCGCCCAAGACGCCCTCGCCAGGACTCCTTTGTGGCTGATGATGATGAAACCATTTCCCAGCGGGAATGGACCCCGGGACCCCAAACAGGCCAGTGGGAACGATTCAGGACGATTAGCCCAGTCCCCTCAAGCATCGATTTGTCCACCCCCCCTCCTAGGCCACCATCCGATGGTCACTTCACTCCTCGACCTGAGAGAAGTGATTATCCTGCCGATGAAGGATGGCGATGGAAAGAGGACATTCAAGCTTGGGCTGATCGTCACCATGTCTTGTCACCGATGGGATTCAAATGCCAAAGTAAGTTTTCTTTCTCCTCCTTATCTCATTTATCTTCATGCAATAATAATCACTTTTTTCCATTACTCATAGAACAAACCCCCCCAATCCCCCCCGATAAGACTCTCCCGTTCCTAGTTTGCCTCGCGAGCAAACCCCGCGGCAACCCACTCCAGGCCCGAGTGGCACCCGATGGTCTGAGGACTTATTCCGCGGTAAGCAGCCAACTTTCTCTTTTCTCATTTTCACTTTCGCATCAAGTTAACTGACTCTTCCTCCTTTTGTAGAAGCCTCCCAGCACGATGAGCCACCTATTCCTGGCCCGAGTCCATCCTCCGAACCACCTGAGGACATTGCGACTCGTGAGCCTCAACCTGAGGTGGCTCCTACGCAATCAACGGAGGAACCTTTTGGTAAGTCCCTATTTCACTTTTTCAACTCTACTCAACTTTTCCTCACCCCTCCTTCAACCATCTCCAGCTTGTCCCGCGACTCCCCGCTTGATTATCATCATTGATGATACGCCAGTTGGATCCCCCCCTCCCCCTTCTTCTTCACCGACTCCGCCACCTTCCCCCCTGTTCCCCCTCCCTCCACTCCTACCCTGGTTCCTTCCCCGGATATCCCTCCCATTGCCGCCGAGAACCCAACCGCCTCCCCCCCGGTGCCAAGCTCCTCTCATTCCTACGATGACGCTCGCCAGGAATTCACCAACCTGCGCCCAATACTAATGATTCCTCGAGCCATCGTCCACAAATCGATCAACTGAATCTTGTTGGAGCATCGTCGGTTGCTCCACATGATTCCTTTCGTGGATGCAGCTCATCAAAATGAGATGCACCGGGAATTCCGGGAGGAACTAAGCTCCCTCCTTGGCAAGGCGATGGAGGCTTATCCAATGGAGGACATCACCGGGATAGTCTCAAAATTCTTAGAAAAATAAAATCCACAAAAAAAATTGTATTCTTTTCTCTTTTTACCTTTTGTAATACACTCCTTTAGATAAATTTTTTGTATTCAATGAAAGATATTTCCAATTTCTCTTACGTTCTTTGTTCACGTGAATTTATTATAATTCCTCAATCATTCATATTTACTATTGTGTGAGAATAATTTTCGTAAGTGCCCCACCAAAAGTTTGAGTTAGTATTTGTATGTGAGAAAATCTTTTGCCAAAAATGCGCCAATAGTCACCATTCCTGCCTCCTATATTTTCTTCCTCCATTGTTTAGAGCCATATCAAATCTTAACTGTAAAAAAGCGGGAGGTTCCGGCATGTGAGTAATCCACTCCAGATTCATGAGAAATTTCCGTTCCTATGGTCACACGCTATTAATCTTAGTCATGTATTGAATTGTTTAAATTGTCGGGAACCTTCACAAGCGTAACAATTGGCGTGTGAGCTGTTGGGACCCTGCAAAGGGGTAAGGATTGGTGTGTGAGCTGTTGGGAACCTGCACAGGCGTAAGGATTGGCGTGTGAGCTTTTGGGAGCCTGCACAGGCGTAAGGATTGGCGTGTGAGCTGTTGGGAACCTGCACAGGCGTAAGGATTGGCATGTGAGTTGTCGGGAACCTGCACAGGCGTAAGGATTGGCGTGTGAAGCGTCGGCAGCCCGCATAGGTGTAAGGAACTTTTAGCATTGTCAGAACCTGCACAAGCATAAGGATTCGCGTGTGAAGCGTTGGGATCCTGGACAAGAGCAACAAACCTGGCATATGTACGATGGCATGCCTCCGTACATAATCCACTTCACCCCTTTTTCATGTGAGACACCCCATCTCCCGCACTTGAAACCATCCAATCCTGGTGTATATTGTCCTCTGCCTTACCCCACCATTATCTACCAATCACGCTGCTATTCCGACTGCCTCACTCTTTGAATTGGGCTGAGATTGTATTACCATCCCTGATTTTATAGGCCGCTCCCTCTCCAATCTCATAATAGCCGTGGCTTTTTCGGCACATTGTTTTTGCCAACCTCCTTGAGCATTGTGCGGACATACCCACTAGTGTCGTGCTTTCGTTGTCCTGTGCTGGATCAGTATAATGAAGAAAGGTACTGCTGGCCCACACTACCTGAATGAGCCCATGACAATTGGATAGATCAATCCAAAAATGCTCATTTGGGAAAATCAATTTCCCCCCTTTACACTGCTTTGATGCATCTCTTTGAATTTGGCCGGTCTCCTTATCAGCTTAAAACCACCATCCTGAAGCATACAGCAATGCATCCTTATCAAGATGAGGTGAGTTTTTGAATCCATTCATGGTGAAAGTGAGTGCCAAAGCAAACTCACATGCACCCTGATTTGCGGGAATATTGCCTTCATAGTTGACTTGATCAAAAGATGGAACCCCCAATGAATTTTAGAAATTTTGAATCTTCTCAAATAAATTATCCCCAACATATTGTAAGGATTGACCTAGAATGCAACCCACCAAGCTAAGATTGGCACCTCGGTCCCGCCATTCATCTTTTGCATTTTCAATTTTGCCAGCACTTCCATACAGACCAAATTGTTCATTCTTTGTGGTGCATTTGCGCCACCCAATTGCTAACATAAATCCCTCCAGTAATGCTCCATTTGTTGCAATAGGGTCAGTGAACCTCTTTTCGCGAAATAAGAATTGTGATAATTCATCCCATTGATTGACATCGACTTCACTCATTGTTGTGAATGGTCTGAATTCGACAAGGGCAATGAGTAATCCGGTTGAAGAGAAAATTGCCACACGGCCAAAGTGAATGCGTTTGATCTGATTGACATCCACAAGGCTCTGAATTTCACTTGGGATCATATTTGCTGATACTGGCATTGATATTTGTGCTGTTGGTCAAGAGGAGGAAAAAAACCTCTGCTTTTGGGTGGTTTTGCCCTCATTTATCTTTTGGGATGTCCGACTATTCCCGAGTGGTTGAGGGATCACTTTGTGTTGGAGCAGACAAGATATCAGATACTGCTTCCTGCCATTTGAAGCTAAGGAGTTTTGAGTCCAGAATGGTGCCCAATGCCCAAGGATCTTTCTTCGGCACACATCCTTTGACTTCCCTGTTGGAGCCCACATGACATTGGCACAATCTAAACCGACTAAAGCCAATGTTCTTCTGTGGGGCTCAATGAGGGTGCCACATAAATGTGGAAGCATATATATATATCTATATATATACACTGAGATTAAGTGAGAAACTCACACTTTCCTTCCTCAGCCTGACGCTTTCTCGCGAGTTCCCTTTTACACTCTTTTCCTTTTTTCGTGAATGGCATGCTTGCAGCAGAAAATGAAATGAAACCAAATGATTACTGATATATTAATACCACCTAAATTGAATTGCGGATGATGAATCTTTTTTAATTGCGGCTAAAAAGAAAGATCACACCTGACCTTCGCGAATTCGCGATCTCAAATACCTGAACCTAAAAATTGCAGTGGATAGTGCATTATTCAATTTGACATATTGATGTTCCCATGCAATCACTTTCCAATCCAACCGTTTGGAATATTGCAAGCACACGCAAATGCAATATGCATCCTGCTGCGGATCCCTAGTTATCCCAGTCCTCTTGAAAGACACAGTAACATTTTGCCTATTATGGGCTGGCGGGAAGTGATAAACGCGACCTCCTGCAATGCCCCCGCATGTGCTCCTCACGCGCACAGCTGCCTGACTCAGCTTGCGTCTTGTCGGAGTCTTTTCAAAGACGTACGGAGGCATGCCGCCGTACAATTACTATTGGTATTCAGACTGTGGCATCCGGGAAGTAGTAGGATAGGAAGTCATGATTATTAAATTCTCAAATCACTTTGCAAAATTCAATTACAATCTATCTAGTACAACGCTAATCTAAAATGGGTCAATCCTGGTTGTAAGTTTAGCTGACCTGGGTACAGTCAATGTGACCTCATCACTCGAACCAAGACCACGCTTTGCCACCAAGGCATCACCAAAGTCTAATACCAAGCATTGTGCAAATTCAAATCTAAGAGGTACAGTGGGGTTAAAAGACTCTGATGAGAAGAGACTTTTATTCAGTAAACTACATATATACTTATTAGTACGCAGCCACACTGGCTCCACTCGATTTTTACCCTCTGAAAGTTTTGCGGAAATGTCAATTAGTGATAAAGCCCCTTTAACTGAGCTTGTTCTCCAGTCATCTGAGCATACCATCAAACCACGAACCCCCGCCGCACAGAATGCCGCTAATATACCATAGCGAATTCGATTTATTCCGAGATTCTTGTGACACGTCAAAAGATCTTTGATGGCCTCATTTTTTTTTGAGTTCGTGAGTTTGCCTTTGATGCCATTAACTTTGACCTTTGTATGTGCACGTACCATGTTGTACGCAATCATCAAATGGATAACTGTATCCATTAGATCCTCCAGGTTCTTGTGCGGCTTTGTGGATATCTCATTGTCAGCGCCGCCACCTTCAATGCTGAGTTGGGTTGCACATTGCTTTGATTTACTCAAGCAGGAGGCAAGGTATTCAACTGCTCCGCGTTCGAGTCCAAGAGGATCGGTTGAATTTGGTGTTGGTGCAACATATGGTTTGGGTGCAATCACATTGTATGAGACTAAACTAATGGATTCAAACATAACATTTGCCCAAAAATGTTTAACTGGATTGGCGGGGTAAAGAAGGCTCTGAACCATTTTGAAGAAGGAGTGTTCAGATTTTGGGAGATTATCTGGAGGTTTAGCTGATTCCTTCATCAATTTGAGATTCCAAATGTTGTGATCAAAAAATGCTTTTGTTTCTGTTGGCTTAAAAAAATCTAACCCTGTATATTGCAATTTATATCACCAGTCAACAGACAATAATCAAGTATCATGCACAAAGATAAAAAAAATCACCTGCCATCTCAAAGTCCTCCAGCCAAGCCGACATTTTAAGCTCTCGGTTACTGATCACCTTAATACCAACGGGCAGGAATGTATGAGCATCCTTTGTTGGTAAATTGTCGCATCTATTTTTATAAATCCTATTGATATTATCAAGACCCCTTTTCCATTATTGTTGAGAAATATTGGAATGATAATTCAAAATGCCTGCAAACTCTTCCATGTGGGATAAAAATATTCCTTGAAAATTCGCAGCGGATGACACTTTGGGCTCAGCGTTGGGAATTATATCAGTCATATCTCGTCCCATTGTATCATGTTTAATTGTTTCCCTTTCTTGAAAGGCTTGAATATTCCAAGGAGAGGCGGGAGGGGTTGCATCATGCATTGTTTCATTGGGTATCGGGGGGCTTTCAGTATGTGGAGCTTCATCATGGATTGTTTCATTGAGTATGGGGGGGGTTCAGTATGCGGAGGTTCATTATCAATATGGTCCACTTCAACATTGATCATTTCATCACCTTGATCCCGGGAATCCTTTGCGGCTTCAAAGGTATGGCGTTTTTTGTTGGTTTTTTTGGTCGCATGTATATTTGGTCTTTTTCCTAATCCTTTGCCTGGAAATCCAATTACAACTCGAGATCCTTCAGGTAGAGATTCTCCCACCTCCACACCTGCCCATATATTGTAAGCAGGTATTTTTATCAATTTTGTTTTGAATTAGTAATGGACTTATGGTTCAAATCCATTTTGAGGAGGCTCATGGCTTCAGCAATCTTTTGACGCACATAATCAGGAATTTTACTATCATTTTGAATTTTTTCGAGCCTTGGGATTGTTTGAGCAATGTTGGAGACAAATTGTTCCTTGGATATAATTTCCACCTCCCCACTGAAAATTACATCATCTTGCCCATCATCTTCTGTTGGTGCACAAGGTTCAACAGTCTTTTCCTTCTCATAAGTTTTAAAATTTGGTTTCTGAGAGCTTGGAGGTTGACCTGAAATAAAGGCTATGACACAATATCAGGTTTTGAGAGATTAGAAATACTCAAGATGGATGTATACTCACATTCTGGAAGAACTGGTGGATCTTGATTATCTTCATGTGACTGGCTCTCTGCTTCAATGCCTAATTCACGACTACTGGCCATATCAGATATTTCACTTCCACTCTCTGGGGCTGAAGTTAGTCGTTCATTAAATTCCGTTGAATTTCCCGGGGTTTGGGCCATTGCGGAGGTAGTTTAGTAAGCAAATAGATGGTGACGAGTTGATTGATAACTTGTTTGAAAATTTTGAATAAAAAGATCCAAATTGAAGAAAATAGGTGGAAGTAAAATAATCGCATTTGCAAAATGCGATTTGTTGGGAAATTGAAGGAGGCAATGTTTTGCAAATTATTTCATATCATGCAAATGAAATCACTTCCCTGTGAGACATTGAATAAATTTGACTAGTGAGAAACCTACTAAAGTCAACTTTTGAACTATTCAACACTCATGAGGTAAGGACTAAGCAATGTGTTCCATTTGAATGATATGAAATAAAATGGTTTTCTCGGGGAAACAGGAGACACAATTCTTGTCTTAAATAGTCCACTTATTAGGTTTTAATTTGTGAGTCTCATGATTTAAACCCTAACCACAACATTGTGAATATACTGACCAATTTCCCCTGAGGTCCTGTTGGCAGAGAAGGCCACTCAGCATATTTCAGCGATGGCGTCCATTGTGTATGCCAACAAGCCACCGTACACTGTGGATGTAATACGGAAACGTGAGGATGGTAAGCGGCGTCGGAGGCATGTCAGGAGGGTACTTACTAGGCGAGCGCAAGGATTGTAAGCAGTGTCGTAGGCATGTCAGGAGGGTACTTACTAGGAGAGTGTAAGGATCGTAAGCAGTGTTGGGAGGGCACTCCGTGAGCGTAAGGATCGTAAGCAGTGTCGGGAGGGCACTTCATGAGCGTAAGGATGGTGAGCAGTGTCGGGAGCATGGCGGGAGGGCACTCTGTGAGCGTAAGGATTGTAAGCAGTGTTGGGAGGGCACTTCATGAGCGTAAGGATGGTGAGCAGTGTCGGGAGCATGGCGGCAGGGCACTCCGTGAGCGTAAGGATGGTGAGCAGTGTCGGGAGCATGTCGGGAGGGCACTGCGCGAGCGTAAGGATTGTAAGCAGTGTTGGGAGCATGTCCGGAGGGCACTTCATGAGCGTAAGGATGGTGAGCAGTGTCGGGAGGGCACTCTGTGAGCGTAAGGATTGTAAGCAGTGTTGGGAGCATGTCGGGAGGGCACTGCGCGAGCGTAAGGATTGTAACCAGTGTCGGGAGCATGTCGGGAGGGCACTACACAAGCGTAAGGATGGTAAGGGTGGGGGTGTGAAAGCGTAAGGAGTGGTGAGGACGGAGATGGGGGGCAGGCAGTGTCAGAGTCTCATCTGGAGGGTGGTGCGGGCGCGTAAGCATGCTAAGCGTCAGGGAGACGGAAGCTATTAGGTGAAATTACCCAAACGTTGCGAATAGTGTTGAAACGGGTTTGGGCTTTGAGTGACATTCTCATGTGACACATGTGACAATTGACATTGTCTTGACGCTGACATGACGTGACCCACTAAATCCAGTGACTATAAAGTGACACTAACAAGACTGAAGAAAGATTTTATACTGACCGCGGTGCGACGTGAAGTCAATCGCCGACGATTGACGCAAGATTTGCCCTGGTGTTTCAGTTTTCACATATACCGGCTACCTTTAATCACCTGGGGACTTTTTCCCCAGTTAATTAATATATTGGATTTATTTCTATCCTTATTTTCTTTTACCTTATTAAAGTTAATACTGATAATCTTAAGTCAGTCATTAGCACCCTTTCTCTTTTCTTCCTTGCCTGTCAGTGGATATTGTTGGTCATATCCTTTACTAATTCCATTGTTCTTTCTGGCCGGTTGAAACAGTGAATTGAGGATTCACTTGGTTGGCTTCTTGGCCTTTGGATTTCTTTTATTTTTGGCCTCTGGCTTCACTCTTATTATTCTTTGTTATCTTTGGCATATTTGTCCTTTCTCTTATTCCTGCTTAAGAAATATATTCTATAGTATTTCTTACCATCTTTTGGAGCCCTCCAAGTGAGTTCTTGATTCCTGAGTGCCAGGCCCTCTTGCTTCCATAAGAGCCCCTGTGACAAAACACCTCATTTTTGAGGATATGGGGAGGTATCCCACAGTGAAGGTGTATTGGACAAACTGTGGGATTTTAAACTTAAAACTGCCATACCTTGTCAGCTTTCAAGATAATGAGCTCAATGCCTGTTCATTGTGTAACACTGGTTGTGGTCTACACAATGGTACCTCATTTGGTATGGGTAAAATTCAAGATGGGAAAGTTATGCCACTTTTAATTTCCATTCTTCAGGTATAGATTTTTCTCAAATACTGTATGGAATTGGTTTTTTCAATAAATATTATTCTAAATGTGATATGTGGAATTTGATTGCACTAAAGTGATCCCAGTTTGGGTATCTCACACTAAAACTGTAGAAGTTAAATGCAAGGTGAATATTTTGTTCATCCTTATTTGGCTTAATTTTGGACATAATTTCTATAGTTTTTATGCTGGCTTTATTTTCTTAGTACCATTGGATAGCCCTTATTAGAAGCTTCAATTTGGAAGACCATTTGATGAGGTTCTACCTCTCTCTCTGGATTCTAGATGCAAGGAGAAATTTGAGGTTTATGCTCAGCTCTTGCTTTGAGCAGGAATAACTTTGTCATCATCTGTCTTATGGTTATGGAAGCTATATATTTGGGAAGAGGTTGTTTTATTCTTTCCTTTGCTAGCATTAATAAGCTATCTTGGCCCAGTTCCATTTTGGTGGTATTTTGTTCTACCATTGGTTTATGGTACTTTGGCTATCATGCTTGTGCTCTGAGTTTGAGTCACAGGCTGACAGCACACAACTTCTGGCCAGAATATCTATGTAAAAAGAATTTTCAAAATGTAGCCATGCTACAAATCTCAATCAAAAGAGCTTATGAAAAACAACAATTCTACAGGTCCAAGTGGATTATGCTTGCATGCAAGTGTAATTGAGATGCACTAGACAATCTATAGACCCCTAATAGCCAGGAAAGTGTAAAACGCCTAGAGAAGAGTTGTTTTTCTAAATTTGAACACTAATTTACCCTTCTGGATGATTGGGAAAGATTTCTGTACAAATTATTGAAATGGAAGGTTTTATGACAAGCCCCCTTGGACAAAATATTCCTAAAATGTTCCTTGAGAATCAAAAGTGCACTTCAGCTTTGTGATATTACATGAATTCTGACCACAATGTCAAAATGCAGATATCCCACAGAGATCAATAAGATTCACCCACACAAAAGCACATTTCTAAAGGTCCAAGTGGATTATTCTTAAATGCAAGTATAATTGAGTTGCACTGGACCATCTGTAGACTCCTGAAAGCTAGGAAAATTGGAAAGGAATGGGGAAAAGTTGATGATCTAAGCTTTACCACTTCTTTTTCAAGATTTACATGCAAATCCTCAACATTGAAGGTCTTATGGCAATCCCCCTTAAGATAAAATAATTATTAAGATGTCCCATGAGAATAAAAAGTGCATGTGGGATCTGGGATATTACACAAGCTCTTCTCAGATTCCTTTAATAAAAAAACCAGAAATTTGCCATCCTTCAAAGTTCAATCAAATTAAAACATCTAAAATACCATTTCCACAGGTCCAAGTGATTCTATAAACTATGTAGAGGACCCACGAGGGATAAAAAAGGGACAATAATATGGCTGAATGCGAACAATTCCACCTCATTGACCATTGGACCTTATGCCTAATTGGGTAAAATTACTGTGTAAATTACCAAAATGAATGTCTTCAGTCTAATAGCCTTTGGGATCAAAAATTATCAAAGTCCTCCTTGAATTTCCCAAGGATCATTACATTTTTTCTGGTATAAAACTTTCCGCAAAAATTTGTAATTGGAAAAAAAATCAAATATTTACCTGCACCATAAAGTTCATTCAACTTAATGCACACAAAAGTAAATTACTACTGTAACTTAATTATGGTTGAATGCAAGTTTGATTGACATTATCTGGGAAATATGAATAAATATGAGATTTTATAAAAGGTCTGATATGTAGGGAATTATTTTTTACTGATACTTGAATAGATATTACACTTTGAGTGGAATGGTCTAGAATATCTTTGAAAAAACCTCACATAGAAGCTTTGAAGCAAGCCCTTGTGAGAAAGCTCACTTTCCTCATTTTCTAGAAGCTAAATTGAGGCAAAAACTTAGAGTTTTGTTAAATATCTCATATTTTTCATTCTCAAAAAAATACCAGAATATCCAGAAATAAGGACATACCATTTTTGAATATATATGCTCATGGTGAGGAATATTGCATAAATAATACAGTGAAATACCACATGATATCCATATCCCTATAATTCTTCAAAATCTGTATGCAGAATATATTCATGCTAATATTGGAAGAATATACATGAGATCATCTATCCTTCCATGGACGCAAGTGACTGTATCAGTGATATGTTTTTGACAGAAAAATAACTTTCTTAGTGATTTAAATAAGAAAGGAAAGTGATCTCCAAGTGATGCTCTAGGAATATTGAACAAATGTGACTTTGATTACCTTTCCAGAAAGTGACACGATTTCTCCCTGGTGAAATGTCACAATTCTGTGTTACAGACCACAACAAAGGGAAACCTTTCAAAAAAGGCTATTCCACTAGTTAATACTGGAAAGTTTTGGATCACATTCCACCATGTGACATTAACCATGGGTCCCAAAGTGTATATAGCTGATGGTATTACCAATTTTATCCTCATGGAGCTACATTACTAAAAACAGGAGCCTAAAAGGGGAAGAACCCTTGTACCCCAATGGAGTGGAAAACCCAGAATTTTATTTTTTTCATTGAGACTGCCCCTTTTTTTCCAACCAGAATCAAACCCATTACATTGGTAACCAGTTTATTGTCACAATGCTATCTGCCAGACCTCAACAAAGGGAAATCATAAGGAATGGATATTAGACCAGTTGAAATACTGGTTAATAACAGAAATGTGTAGATTGAATTCCACCATGGGACAACAAATGGCATACTAAAGTAGTCATAGCTTCCTTTTTTAGCTCTAAAGTCTGTCAGGTGCTCATACCCCTCCTTGATTCTGAGGATATTATATTCAACATTCAGATCAGTCTTGGAAAAGATAGAAGAACCATTAAAAAAACCAAGAATCTGGTTTATAGGAGGAAAAGGTAATTTTTTCTTCCTAGTGAAAGATTTGAGTTTTCCATAATAAATACAAAAATGGAGGTCACCATCCTTCTTTTTGACAAAGAGGATAGGTTCTTGTGTTAAAGAGGAGCTTTCCCAGAAAAGCCCTTTCTCTACATTCTCTGAGATTTAGGACCTGAGGGTATCTGACTCTTGGTTTGATTGAGAGTAGAAGATCCCACCAACTTGATATGATTATCAAAGGCACAGTGAGGAGGAAGTTTCTCAGTTTTAGCCTTAGAGAATACATCAAAATATTTCTGATAAGCAGAAGGAACAACCTCATTCAAAGTTTCAATTTCTTTCAGCTCTTCCTCTTTATCCCAAAGATCCTCCAGGGATTCATGATAGGCTGAAGGAGAAAGGTCCACATTCCCATGGAAGAGATGAAGTAAGCATATAGAATGATCTTGTCCAAAATCCTTAATTTATTTGAAGAATCCATTTGCAGAGAATAGTAATTACTGAGGGTAATTCATGAAAGGAATACGGAAAGAAGCTGGAAGAGATGGTTCTCTAGAATAACCAAACAGATCTGGTTAAGTAGTGCTTAGCTCATTACTGAGGGGAATGAAAGAATTAATAGAGTCCTTATAATGGGGATTAAAGGTGATGAGACCTTGCCTCCAATAAATGGAGGGACTATAGCGAGTAAGAAAGTCAAATTCAAATACGAGGTCTTCTCTCTTGGGAGTATCAATGAATAAAATTCTCATGAAATCTTGGGAAAGAAGGGAGAGCAGCCATATCTTTGGTATTGTAGGTCAAAAATAAGGAAGGGGACTCTGAGGAGTCCAAGATGAGAAGAGGAATTTTATCTGGGAGTTTTGCCATGGTCAAAGAGTACTTGTGAACAAAACTCTTTGCAATGAATTGGGTGGTGGCACCAGAATCAATGCAAATACTGTAAAAAATATCAGAAATAGAAGAAAAAACAAAAAATTAAAAAGTTTTTTTATACAAGTATTCAGAATGAAAAATTGTGCTCTGGGTGGAGAAGAGTGAAGGACATCAAACAAAACATTATCTTCACTCAGTATTTCACCTGGCTGGGAAAGCTGGTTTGGAGGCCTTTTGATAAAAGCCTCAATACTATGCTTCCCAAAAAAATAAAAACAAAATCACTCCTTAAATCTTCTCTGCTTTTTAGAAACCATCATCCTGTGATCCTTATTAAATAGGGAGGAATGGGGCTGGTCACTACTTCCAAAATTGAATATGTTCTTCTTGTGATTTGAACTTGAAGGATTTTGAGCATGTAAAGAGATTTACTTTGAGGATTCATGATTAATTTCCTGTAAATGATTATTATAATTTTTCCTGTCCTGGTACCTAGTATCAGGTTCCAGGGTAACTTCAATTAAGCCTTGAAGAGAATCAATCATTGAAGGATGGGAGACCAATTGATACAGAATCCTGGAGGCTAATCCATTCCTATAATGGTGTATAGAAGCTTTTTAAACACAATGCCCAATTCTTGATTCCAAACTTGTAAGTAATACAGTGTAGAAATGAAAATTCCCCCTTCCATCATTATCAAGGAAAAAAATCTGTTTCAGCGTTTCTAACTTCATTTGGGTCCCATAATAAAATGAGGGCTTTATTTTTTAATAATGCCTAATTACTGAGGAGGTAATTTGTGTCTTAATTGGTAATTTTGGAAAGATAATTCTCAATCCACTTTGCAGCTATGTAAATGAGAGATGATGTGAAATATAGAATTTTCCTCTTATCTTCAGAGAAATTAGCCTCATAATTATGGAAAATAAACTCGAAGGACTGAATATAAATTCTCAATTTGCAAGGTTGAGTCCCATACAAGCGGTCTGGTGCATTCATTGATTGTGGTCTTGAAGCTTCAGATGATTGGCCATTATTTGAGTAATCTGCTGCATGATGGACAATAGAAATGGGTCAGACTGATGGGAGGAAGGCTTATTAAAATGGGCTATAGTTGGTCCTCCAGCAATTTAAGATGCCCCCACAGGATCAGGGAAAGCTTTAGTACCTCCAGACTCTTCCTATTCCAAAGAATTCTCCTCCTCCTCTCCATCATCTTCACCAAGACCTTTGAAGGTGGTCTTTGAAATTCCAGGAAAGGTGCCAAAGGCTCCTGAGAAAGATCTTGATATTCTGAACCCTTTTCCTTCTTTCCTTGATTGTAAGATGTGCCTATGAAACTTTTGATAATATGACTATTAATCAAAAGTACTATGACTGTTCTTATGAAATATAATAATAAGAATTATTATAACCACATTTAAATAATGAATTAATTAATTGTTTCTTTTACTTGTGACACACTGCTAGTGATTATAACAGTAAGAAGTAATTGTCTACAAGAATCAATTACAAGAAGTATTTAATAATAAAATTCTTTATTAAAATAGTGAGATTATCTTAATAGAGAATTATCTTATTTAAGAATAATCATAAATATAATTCTTGAAGAAAGAAATTACTAGAGAAAAAACTTTAATAATTAAGATAAATCACTCACAAATTCTCCAAAGAACTTATAATATTAAAGATGAAATTAGAGAAATGTGATGGATAATTGGGGATTTGAAGGATCAAAAATGGATATATCACAGCATTAAAGCAATATATATTTGATTTCTATGATTTCAAGTCTTTCTTATTGATTCTGAAAGAATAAGAAACTTAATAAAATGTTTCTAACTAACGCTTACTTGTTGGTAATAAAGGTATAATAGAATAATGAGATGATTTGGAAAAAACAGCAAAAGGAGACCTCTTTTAAGTCTAAGACAGCTCACAGAAGTGTGCCATGGAGAAAGCTGAAAATCCAGTGAGTGAGAAAACAATAAACATTTTTGGATTATTGATTGCATAATATGTTGTCATGTAAGGATATTGTAATTACTTAATTGATGCTTTTACATGACTACCAACCCATTTATGGTTAAGAATAAAAGGAGTAATAACTGTAAATATTATTTTATTTCAAAATAATCATTGATTTTGCAACTTATCAATGTTATTGGAGATTTCATCACAGAGTGTGTTTTCTGTGAATTTTTAAAGATTCAGTATTTGACATGGAATCATCAAAATTAGACTGTAAGTGGAACTTTAAATTTTACTTATAAGTATATAATTTTTTTTAGTTTTTAAATGAACTATAAAGCTCTCAATTGGTCGTGAAAGTTCCAGCAATATTAATCAATAATTGTATTTTTAATGAATTTTTGGAGTTTTTACCTCATTTCCACATAGAATCACAAATAGCAGTATATGGCTGGTTGCTATGAGGTAAATCAATGGATACTTGTCCAAAAAGGGTTTTAATTACTCTTTTGGGGCTTATAAATGGAAAATTCTTAAGAATTGACATTTTTACAGCAGTCTAAGTTACTCTTTACCTCCTTGGCATGTCACAATAGCAGCTTATTTGCTATTTTCTTATGATATAATGAAGTTTTGACTTGGTAACCAAGTCCCCAAAAGGTTTTAGTTTACCAATTGAGCCAAGATAAGCAATGTATCCAAGCTTTGGAGCTGTCCATGCCTAAGAGGCCTCCAAAGCTGGGTACCCTGGCTCTCTTTGATTTCTGTTGTCCCCCTTGACTATTTTTTACATCAAAATAGAAATTCAGGCTTTAAGTGAGATATCCACTATGGGTTTCCTAAACATTTATGTAAGAATACCATAATATTAAGTGCCACAAACATGCATAACACTATACTTAGTGTATATGTAACATGTGATTTCTCACATTCCCATTATTTTGGCATGAAATAGAGAAAAACAAAAGTTTTCATGGATCTTTTATGTGGTACTCATGATGTGGTATTGATGATGTGGTATTGAAGTATTTTCCATTTTACCACCTCAAAGAGTTTATTTAAGCTTAGTCACTCTATGGAGCTACCCTAGATGAAATATTTGTGTAGAATCCAAATCTGGCCTTAAATCCATGGATTTACTTACTCTATAAAAAGCTATTAATCTTTTCTGAAATCAAAAATGATGAATGTTGAATATATGCATGAATTATGGGTTATGCATAGTTCAGAATTTAATTTTAAGATAATTGTGGCCTATTTGGGTATGTAAGATATACCTTAAGGCTCACATTCCCTCCCACCAAGCAATAAAATTGTACTACAATTTGATTAATGGTATCAAGAAGAAAAGGCCCCAAAGGGGGTTACTGTCCACTGTCCAACCTCTTTACATTACTCAGATTAAGTAATTTAATGCACATTTATAGACATATTCAGGCTTTTAGCCTTCTTTAATGTCTAAATCATCTTAAGAGCTTATCTGAGTCAGGTATTTCTGATTCTGCCGGCCATTCATCTTCATGTACTGGATTTCTATATTTGACAAGATATTCTCCTATTTTTCCCCTAAGTCTCCTTTCTTTGATGACTTTCTTTATATTTTTGTCTTCATTCTGTTCCACTGGTGTTACAGTGAAGGGAGTTGGGTTGCTTAAAGCAAAGAATTCTTTGTCAGCTGGTTGATAAGGTTTGATCAAGCTGACTGGAAAAGTGGGGTGTTTATTTTCCAATTAGCCACTCAATTCCACTTGAAATGAATTGGTTCTATTTCAGGCAACAATAACAATAGGTCCTACATAAGAATCTTCAAGTTTCTTTGGGCCTTTGATATTATTAAAATTAAAGGTTGAAACTAGAACTAAGTCCCCTACTTTGAAGTCTGGTACTTCATGACTCTTGTCCCACTTCTGTTTTGCATAGTCAAAAGCATCATTCATAGTCTATTTTGCATGATGTTTCACTTTATCAAGCATTATCTTTAATCTGGAAGCTGTAGTATGAAAGTCAATCAAGTCTTTCCTCAGTGTGGCTGCTGGGAGTCTTGGATTCCATCCTTTTTCTAACATAGCAGGAGTTTGACCTGTGGAGGAAGGGACTGATGTAGATGAATTATAAAGTTCTCAATTTGTAGTGAAAGCTTCAGCAATATTAATTAAGAATTGTATTTTTAATGAATTTTTGAAGTTTTTACCTCATTTCTACATAGAATTACAAATAGCAATATATGGCTGGTTGCTATGAGGTAAATCAATGGATACTAGTCCAAAAATGGTTTTAGTTACTCTTTTGGGGCTTATTAATGGAAATGTCACAGGGGCTCTTCTAAAATGAAGAGGGCCTGGCACTCAGTGAACAGACTTACTTATGGAGGGCTCAGAAGGGTACTCAAATGATAAGAGTAATGGAAAAAGATAATAATTTCCTAGTCATGAAATAATAAGAGTTAAAATATATGAGAGGAAACAAAAGAAATAATAAAGAGCCAACCACAAATAATCCTGTACCACTGTTTCAACCTGTTCAGAAAAGAGAAAAGGATCAATAAAGGATATGGCCACCAGGACTCTACTGAACAGGTGAGGGAAGGCAAAGACTAACTTAATAATTAATAAAATAATATTTCTTAAGTGAGAAATGAAATAATATTAAATAATAAATTAAATATTTTAATTAACTGGGGGAAAAACCCCCAGGCGGATGAAGAGGGGCTGGTATATGTGAGAAATACCAGCCTTGGAGTTTGCGTGTTGAGATACTGGCCTGTATGCTGGAAGAATTTGTATGTGGGATTGAATCCTGTATTGGTGAATCCAATACAGGTTATACAGTCAATACAGGTATTTGCGCCTGTATTGATGAAAGGCCTGTATTTGGTGACTCCTGTATTTGGGTCTTGCCTGTATGAAACTGTATTGAGGTCTAAAACTGTATTTGGAGAATGTAGAATGAAACCCCCTTGCTGATTGGGTTTTGAAGGGTATCCATGAAATAATGATTGTTGCTGATTGGGTTTTGAAGGGTACCAATGAGGTAATGATTGTTGAAGATGATTGGTAATGCCCCTGCCTCCTTGGCTGTGACATTATCCCCCTCTTGAAAGTGGTGAGCTCTGAGCACCATGAGTATAGTGAGCCTTGATGAGCTTGCAATCAATCCATACAGTTATTTCCCCAATTCCTTAAATGTATCCCATTAAACTTTCTTCTTCAATCAATACTCAAACAAATCTTCATTTAATCACTTGTAGGTATCTTCCCCTTGATCTTAATTCTGAACTTCCTCTTTTCCTTCAAAATGCCTTCATTCTTCTAAAATAATGTTCATTCTTGTCTTGAGTGTCTTCACTAAACTTTTCTTGAGTCCTCATGGCTTTTGAAAAGGGGGTGAACTGGGTTTATGTCCCAAGAACACCTGATTTCATCATAATTTTGATCTTGAGAGTTTTGGCATAAAGTGGCCAATACTTGAGGTTTTGGACCATTTCAGAAGTCCTGGCCAAAATCCTTGATTTTGTGATTAAAGGGGATTTTGGCCAATTTGCGCAAAAATGCGCAAAATGCGCAAAGTGCGCAAATGCGCATATATGCCATAATGGCATATAATGGTGAAAAAAGTGAAAAAACTTGATTGATGATGAGAAATGGCCTTATAGGGTGTTCTGGCCATTTTGCGCATTTTTGCGCAAAATGCACAAAATGCACAAAAATGCGCATATATGCCATAATGGCATATATATTGGTGAAAAAAGATGAAAAAGTGGCCTATAAGGTGTTTTGGCCATTTTGCGCAAATATGGGCAAAGTGCGCAAATGCGCAATTATGATGAAATTGGCTAAAAAGGCCTTTTGAAGCCTTTTGACAAGATAAACAGGCCTTTTGCGCAAAAAGTGCGCAAAAGTGCGCAAAATGCGCAAATTTGCCAATATGCCTAATTAAGCATATTTTGATGAAAAATGATAGAACTGAGCTATTTTGAAGCTTTGAGGTTTGATATGGCCATTTGTGCCAAAGTGCATAAATTCATGAAGTTGACCAATTGGGCCATTTGAAGCAGGGTTTTCCTTTTTGATCTTGATTTCTTCCTGAATGTTTTTCTTCTTATCTCCTCCTTGACTGATCAATTGCCATAATTGCCTTGCTGATTGGGTTTTTGGCTTCAATTTTGATGTTAAGGAATGAGTTTAAGGCTGACTTGAAGAAGTTTTGATGAGGGTTATCTGTAGGTGGTCTTTACCATTACTAGTGTTTTGCTCTTTGATTATTGAATGAATTGACTCCCCAAACGTGATATGGGAGTGATGACTACTGCTTTTTGAAATAAGAAATAAAAATAAAAATAAAAATAAAAGATACAAGTAAAAGAAATGAAAATAAAAAATAAAAATGAAAAAGAATTGAGAGAAAAAGAGAGTAAAGAAAGAAATAAGAAATGCCTGAGGGTTGTCCTTCTTTTGGTGAGTTTCTTGATTTTGGCCAAAATTTTCTGAAAGATAAAATCAAGCATTTGATGCTCACAGCGTGGCCAAGGTAATGTTTTACAAGAAGTAGACCCCTCAGGGATGCATACCAGGAGATGGAACTTACTTTCATAACTTCCACTCCCCACCAAGCACCATAAATGAAAAAGAAATTATGCCATAACATGAATTGTGGTAATGAATGTCTTGAAAGATAATTTATGGCATGATTAAAGAAAGAAAAGAAAATAAGAGAAAGATTGGGCCATATCTTGATGAAAGGTCCAAATCTTGAGGGTATGATGTTGCAAGGCCTTCTGAACCTGTCCAAAGAATTGACAAGTGCTCACAAAGTGGCCAAGGTGATGCTTACAACAAATTTGGGTAGAATACCCCCTTAAAGGTGCATGCCAGGAGAGGAACTTACTTTCATAAACTCCAATCCCCACCGAGCACCATAAATCAAACTCTTGAGGCATTTGGGCCAGGCTTGTCTGGATACAAAGTGTGAAAATCCTTGACAAGGTCTGGGGAGTTGGTAAGGTTGGAAGCTGGTTCCCAAGTTGTTCTTTCTGGGTCTTCATTGAATCCTTTCCACTCCACTAAATACCATAATGAACCTCTCTTGAGTTTTGAGTCCAGAACATGAGCCACTTCCCATTCTTCTTGCTCTTCCACTATTACTGGAGGTGGTGGCAATTGGTGTCGATTTGGGATAGTTGATTGCTTTACTGGTTCTAACAAGGACACATGGGAAACAGGGTGAACTGACTTCCATTTTTGAGGCAGCTTGAGGTGATATGCATGGCTGCCAATCTTCTTGAGAACTTCAAAGGGTCCCAACCATCTTTCTGAAAGCTTTTTGGTGGGTCTTGTTGTCTTGATGTTCTTGGAAGATAGCCATACTTTGTCCCCAGGTTGGAAATCAGGTGGAATTGCTCTATTTCTATCTGCATACTTCTTAAAATGCTTTATTGCTGACTCTAATTCTTCTTTGACAACTTGCTTTACTGATTGGAGTTTTGATGATACCTTTCCAGCAGGTGTATCTTGAGTAATGTGAATTGAATCAAAGATGGGATTTCTTCCATAAATAGTGAAAAATGGAGACTGTTTTGTTGATGAATGTTCTGCATTATTATAGGCAAATTCAGCCAGAGGGAGCCAGGTGTGCCAGTCATTTTGATGGTAACTGACATACATCCGAAGATACTGTTCTAGAATCTGATTTACCCTCTCTGTCTGTACATCTGTTTCAGGGTGAAAGGCAGTTGAAAGATCTCTTGATATCTTGAGCTGCTGACAAAATTGAGTCCAAAATGATGAAACAAATAATGAACCTCTATCACTAACAATACTGATTGGAAGACCATGTTTGGAAAAGACATGATTAATGAATATTTGAGCTAAGTCCAAAGCAGTGATTGTTGAATAAGTTGGAATAAATATTGCCATTTTTGAAAATCTGTCTACAACTACTAAAATTGAATCAAAGCTGCTTGACAAGGGCAATTGAGTGATAAAGTCCATTGATAAAGAATTCCAAGGACCAGATGGAATTTGAAGAGGCTTCAGTAATCCAAACTTCTTATGGTGGATGTTCTTGTTTCTTGAACATTGCTGACATGAGGACACATAGTCCTTGATGATTTGATTCATGCCAGCCCAATAAAAATCCCTCTTTATGAGCTTGAGGGTCTTCTCCTGGCCAGGATGGCCAGCCAATGGTGAGTCATGACGCTTTTGAAGAATGTCCAATTGAATTTCATGATTGCTTGGAATGACTACTCTATCTTTGAACAACAATAATTTTGCTTGAGGTTCAAGAGAATAGTCTGGGACTGATTCTCCTCTTGCGAATTTCCTGAGGATTTCCTTATAATCTTTGTCTTGCCATACTTGTCTTTGAATTTGATCAACTACATCTGAAAAAACATCAACTTTAATTGAGAAGAATCTTGACTCTTGAATTTCATTTTGCTTGAGAACTTGATGAAAATTTTGAGGATTCTTGCTGATGAAATCCACCCCCCTCTCTGGGTACACGTCGTCCCGACGTGACAAGGCATCCGGTAAAGTGGCCAGCCTGCCTGGGCGGTAAGTGATGATGAAATGGAATTCAGATAGAAATTCTGCACAGCGGGCTTGACGACAAGTAAGGACTTTAGAGGACATAAAATACTGAAGGGAACAATGGTCTGTCAAGACCTCAAAGGAATCAGAAAGAGAAAGGAGAAAAGCTCTCCAGCGCTTGAGAGCCCAAACTATGCCAAGGAGTTCCTTGTCACGAATTTCATAGTTGAGTTCAGCTGGTAAGAGCTTGCGACTATCAAATGCAATGGGATGCTTTCCTGAGTCATTCACCTGACTCAGTACAGCACCCAAGGCATAATCAGAAGCATCAGTCTCTACAATAGTTGGTAGAGAAGGATTAAAATGAGAGAGAATAGGAGCAGTGGTGAAAGCTTCTTTGAGTATCTGAAACTGACTAAGAGCTTCCTCATTGAAGATAAAGGGAGAATCTTTTTTAAGGAGGGAAGTGAGAGCGGAGATTTTTTTGTAATAATTTTTAATGAAACGATGATAAAAGTTGGCAAAGCCAAGAAAAGATTGGAGGGCCTTGATGTTCTTGGGCTGAGGCCAATTGAGGATTTGTTGAACCTTTGAAGAATCCATCTTAAGACCATCACTTGAAACAACATAGCCCAAGTATTCCACACTTGAGGCATGGAATACACACTTGGAGGCTTTAGCAAACAAATTATTGTCTCTCAGTCTTTTGAGAACAGAGGCCACATGTTTAACATGTTCATCCAAAGAGCTAGAGAAGACCATAATATCATCTAAGTACACTACAACAAAAATGTCCAAATAATCTGCAAAGATATCATTCACAAGATTTTGGAATGAAGCTGGAGCATTGGTTAAGCCAAATGGCATAACCAAATAATCATAACTTCCATATTTGGTTCTAAAGGCAGTTAAATGCTCATCCCCCTCTTTAATTCTCAGGAGATTATAAGCACCACGCAGATCTATCTTGGAGAAGATAGTAGCACCGTTAAAGACGGTAAGAAGCTGATTCATTGGAGGAACAGGATACCTGTTCTTCCTAGTGACAGCATTAAGTTTGCGGTAGTCAACACACAAACAAAGACCACCATCCTTTTTCTTAACAAAAAGGACAGGTGCTCCTGTTGAGGAGGAGCTTGGTCTGATGAAACCTTTCTCTACATTCTCTGAAATGTAGGCGCGCAGTGTTTCTGACTCATTCTTTGATAAAGAGTAGATAACACCAACTGGAGGTAGAAGACCCTCCAGTTCGATATGATGATCACAGGCACGGTGTGGAGGAAGTTTCTCTGCTTTCACTTTGGAGAATACATCCAAATATTTGTGATAAAAAGGAGGGACTACCTTCAGCACAGTTTCAATCTCTTCTGGCTCTTCCTCCTCATCTCACTGCTCCTCCAGGGAGGCATGAAAATATAAAGGAGGAAGGTCCATATCCCCTTGAAAGAGATGAAGTGAAGATATAGCAACATCTTCTCCAACATCTTTTATCTCTTTGAAGACTTCATCTCTTAAGAGAAGTAATGACTGAGAGGGAAAAATGGAGGGGTTATGGACAGAAGGAGGAAGGGAAGGTGTCTTAAGTTCACCAACCAGAGCAACACTGTTGACAGCAGTGGAAACGTCATTACTAGTAGAAGAAATAATACCACTAGAATCCTTATGACTAGAGTCATAGGTGATCAATCCATTTTTCCAATCAATAATGGGATTGAAATGGTAAAGAAAATCATAGCCCAATATTAGGTCTTCTCCCTTGGGTGAATCTATGATAAAGAAATCCCATTCAAAGCTTGGGAAGGAAGGTGAATCAACAACCCAATTGGTATAATGGGTGATGAACAGGGAAGTGGATTCATTGGAATCCAAAATGAAAAGAGGAATCTTTTCAGGGAGCTCTGACATGGTCAATGAGTACTTGAGAACAAAATTCTTTGCAATAAAGGAGTTTGTAGCACCAGAATAAATGAGAATACTATAAAAAATATCAGAGATTGAAGAAAAAATAAGAAATTTTAGAGATTTCTTGACACTAGTATTCTGAGCGCACAATTGTGCTCTTGAAGGAAATAAGTGAGAACCATTGAACACATCATGATTCCCACTCAGGCTTTTCCCTGCTTGCTAGGGGAGCCTTTTGATGACCCTTGCCTATTCTCAGGCCTCTTGAAGCATTTTTCAAATGGGTGTTTACCACCACAATATGTGCACAAGCCTTCTTTAATCCTCCTCTCCTTTTCAGAACCAATTAATTTGTTGTCCTTATTGAGGAGAGCAGCATGAGGCTTGTCTTTGGACACTTGAAAATTCTCCCCCTTCTTATTCTTCTTGTGATAAGGCTTCTTTGATGATGAACTTTGAGGAGGCTTGGAGGAGTTGGATCCACTGATTGGAGGCTTCTTCTCTTGATGACTGCCCTTTTCCTTCTGCCTCTCATGGTACCTGGTATCTAATTCCAAGGTGATATCCATGAGTTCTTGAAGAATATCAAAGGTTCCAGGGTGAGAAGCCAATTGGTCCAACAATCTTGATGCCAAGCCTCTTCTATACACATGAATATAGGCCCTTTCCCCCCAGTCTCCAATTCTTGACATTAAACTTCTGAAATCAGCTATGTACAAGGAGCCTTGACCACTTTCCCTCATCCTCAAATTGTCCAACTCTTTTTCAGCTTTTCTGACTTCATTGGGATCACCAAACAGAGTGAATAACTGGGTTTCAAACAACTGCCAGTTATTGAGGAGATAAGAAGAGTCTTCATTGGAGATATTTGAGAGGTAAGGTTCAATCCATTTGCCAGCTCTACCAGTAAGAAAAGAAGTTTAGTAAAGCACCTTCTTCCTGTCAGAGAAGAAGTTTTCTGGGTCATTATGAAAGATTAATTGACAGGATTGAATGAATCCTCTCAATTTATGAGCTTTAGTACCATCAAAAGAATCAGGTGCCTTCATTGATGGAGTCTTGAATGCAGGGACTTTTGAAGTGTCCCTTGGGGCAACTGCTTGAGTGAGTTGTCCCATAAACTGAGTCATTTGCTCCATCATCTTGAGGAAATTTGGTTCAGCTTGATAGACAGAAGGTTGATTGGAAAGGGCTAGATTTGGAGCCTCAGGAGCTTCAGTAGCACCTGCCAAGGCAGCTGCCACTTCAGTCTCCTCAGATTCTTCCTCTTCCACAGACTCCTCCCCCTCCTCATCTTCAGCTTCCCCCAATCTACTTCTAGGCCCTTGAGAAACACCAGGATAACCACCCAATAGTCCAGAGAATGATCTTGATCTTCTAGACTTCACACCTCCTCTTCTGGAGGGTGCCGCTCCTTCCATTGGTGGTCCTCTGTCCAAATTTGCACTCAGTTGATGAACTGATGGTGTGCGGTCAAGAGGAGCCCTTGGTGTAGGAGTGAGAACAGCTTGATGTCTCTGGGATCTTGTATTCTTGGCTGGTGGGCTATGCTGAACTGGCATCTTGAAATAAGAATGAATAAAAACTTGATGATACTTTGAATAAAATAAGGCTTGACCAAAACAATCATATGAGAATCTTGATGAACTTGAGAAATCAATCAATAGTCTTGAAGTGAATCAATATGAATAAATCTTGAAGAGTGAAGATGACAAAGTCAAATTCTTATGAATAATCAATTTCAATCAATAAGTCAAATCAAGTAAATCAAGTCAATTCAATTAAGTCTTGAGGAATTCAATCAATATCTTCAAAATCAATTCAATTTTCTTGAGCAATCAAATTCAAATCAATAAATCAAATCAAATCTTGAGGATAAATCAGATATCTTGAGGAATCAAATCAAGTCAATCAAGCAAATCAATCAAAGTCAAATCAAATCTTGAGGTGAAATCAATGCCTTGAGGAATCAATCAATAAATTTGAGAAATTTCAAAACCAAAATCACTGAATACCCCAAATCAATAAAAATCCTTGAATGATGAATCAATTAACCCAAATAATTCCACTCAAATAACCTGATAAAAACCTGAATTCAGACAAAAGAGAAATGAGAATGATAAAAAACAAAGTGAAATGGTCAGCAGAATTTTGAAATGAGAAAGAGAATAAATTTTCATTTGAATGAAATGAATGAGATGAAAATTGATGAGAGAGAGAAATCATAAAATTCATAAAAATCATAAAAATCATAAAATCATGAAAAGATCATAATTGAAGAATGAGAGAAATGAATAAAATGAATGAAAGAAAAAGAAGCAATTATGAGTTAATTAAAATAATGTTACAGGGGCTCTTCTAAAATGAAGAGGGCCTGGCACTCAGTGAACAGACTTACTTATGGAGGGCTCAGAAGGGTACTCAAATGATAAGAGTAATGGAAAAAGATAATAATTTCCTAGTCATAAAATAATAAGAGTTAAAATATATGAGAGGAAACAAAAGCAATAATAAAGAGCCAACCACAAATAATCCTGTACCACTGTTTCAACCTGTTCAGAAAAGAGAAAAGGATTAATAAAGGATATGGCCACCAGGACTCTACTGAACAGGTGAGGGAAGGCAAAGACTAACTTAATAATTAATAAAATAATATTTCTTAAGTAAGAAATAAAATAATATTAAATAATAAATTCAATATTTTAATTAACTGGGGGAAAAACCCCCAGGCGGATGAAGAGGGGCTGGTATATGTGAGAAATACCAGCCTTGGAGTTTGAGTGTTGAGATACTGGCCTGTATGCTGGAAGAAGTTGTATGTGGGATTGGATCCTGTATTGGTGAATCCAATACAGGTTATACAGTCAATACAGGTATTTGCGCCTGTATTGATGAAAGGCCTGTATTTGGTGACTCCTGTATTTGGGTCTTGCCTGTATGAAACTGTATTGAGGTCTGAAAACTGTATTTGAAGAATGTAGAATGAAACCCCTTTGCTGATTGGGTTTTGAAGGGTATCCATGAAATAATGATTGTTGCTGATTGGGTTTTGAAGGGTACCAATGAGTTAATGATTGTTGAAGATGATTGGTAATGCCCCTGCCTCCTTGGCTGTGACAGGAAACTTATTAAGAATTGACATTGTCACAGGAGTCTAAGTCGCTCTTTACCTCCTTGGCACATCAAAATAGCAGCTTATTTTCTATTTCTTCATGATATAATGAAGTTTTGACTTGGTAACCAAGTCCCCAAAAGGTTTTAGCTTACTAATTGACCCAAGATAAGCCATGGATTCAAGCTTTGGAGCTGTCCATGCCTAAGAGGCCTCAGAAGTTGGGTACCCTGGCTCTCTTTGATGTCTTTTGTCCCCCTTGACTATTTTTTACATCAAAATAGAAATTCAGGCTATAAGTGAGATATCCACTATGGGTGTCCTAAACGTGTATGTAAGAATACCATAATATTAAGTGCCACAAAGATGCATAACACTATTCTTAGTATATATGTAACAAGGGATTTCTCACATTCCCATTATTTTGGCATGAAATCAAGAAAAACAAAAGCTTTCACAGATTGTTTATGTGGTATTGAAGTATTTTCCATATTACCACCTCAAAGAGGTGATTTAAGCTTATTCACTCTATGAAGCTACCCTAGGTGAAGTTTTGTGTAGAATACAAATAAGGCCTCAAATACATGGACTTAGTTACTCAATAAAAAGGTATTTATCTTTTCTGAAATTAAAAATGATGAATTTTGAACATATGCATGACTTATGGGTTATGCATAGTTCAGAATTTCTTTTTAAGATAATTGTTGCCTATTTGGGTATGTAAATTATACCTCAAGGCTCACATTAATGGTTCTTCTCCTTCAGTAATTGGTCCTTTGTCCAAATTATCCCTCAGTTGAGGAACTGCTGGGGTCCGATGAAAAGGTGCTTTTGGTGTTGGAGTGAGAAAAGCAGGAGTTTTGGCCTGGTATCTTTATTATCTTTTAAGAGGTGAGCTTTGAACAGGAATGATTTCAGAAAAAAATAAATTAAAATGATTAGAAAATCAATATTTGAATATGATGAACTTGTGGCAAATAAAATATGGAAATATTGAAGGAAAATCAAAATAAATGTCTTGAGGTATAATTAAAATAAATAATTCCTTAACGTAAATCCATAAATCAATGGGTATTGAGGGAAATAAATCAAATCAACTTAATTCTTGAGGAAGTTCGTCAAATAAATCAAATGAAATCAATTAAGTCTTGAGGTAAATAAAGCTCTTCAAGTCAAAATAAGATGAAATCTTGCTGTGAACAAAAATTCTTGAAAAAAAAATCAAATATGAATGTTGATGAATAAACATTTTGGATGAAATAAATTTCATGACCAATTTGAGAAATCAAATCTCAACTGTGACCTGAAATACATATTGAGTGGAATAAAAATGACCAGAAAAAGTCAGTCAAACATTTTTAAAGAAAGCTTTTCTTTGATAATGATTGAAAGATATTCATAAAGAGGACATAAATGTTTGAGGGTAAAAGAATTATTGAAAATTGAGATGATTTATAAAAACCTCATAGTTGATGTATGAATGATGTTGATAATTAAAGGTAAAGAAAGAATGAAAGAGCTAATTATGAGTAAATTAAACTAATTTCACAGGGGCATTTGGGAAAAACAAGAGTGATCTGGCACTCAGTAATCAGGGAACTGACTTGGAAGAATTCACAGAAGTAAAGAAATAAGACAAGGAACTTATTTATTTAATAAGGAAAATGCAAGTACAAGATGAGATGCAAATAAGGAAGAATGTTACTGGTCAAAGAGATAACCAAGTGATTCCTTAATCACTGTTTTAACCTTCATTAATGTGAGCCTTAGAGGTAATTTCATATACCCAAAAGACCACAAATACAAAAATCAACATATAAATATAAATAAAAGAAATTTATTTATATTATTAAAGTAAAAATCAAAATATAAATATAAAATTATATTCAAAAATAGAAAAATTTAATTACAATTTAAAAATAAAATTACATTAAATTTTGGAATTATAAAATTAGATTTATACTTGAAAAAATTAAGTAAAAATGAAATTTTAACAAAATTGTAAAAAAATAAATAAATTTGGAAAAAAGTTAAATAAAATTTATTACAACTTTTTATCCAATAAATAAACATATGAAAAGTATTTCTCCATTGGATTCCTCATAAAGAATCAGGTGGGGTCACCTCTGAGTGAAATTCTTGTAGCTCAACTCTAAATAAGCTTAAATTAAGTTTTTAGTATTTTCAATACAAAAGTTGAAAATCCTCAAAACTTTAATTTAATTCACACCACATGTGGTGTTAACCATCAATTTTTGTTTGAAAACTGAGGTGTTGTGTTTAGTTTAGAAGTTATGAGGAATTGAAGTATTTTCAATTGAATTCAATTGAAATGTCAAAATGTGCGCGTGTATTACATAAGTGAACTTTGATTTACATATGAGGTATCAATTATTACTGTATTGTACTGTACAATTCAATTGAATTACATATGTAAATTATAAGTATAATACATGATGAGGAATTAAAGGAAAAATAAATCGGAAAGATTAAATTTGGGGGGGAAAAGGAACTCCAGCTCTAAGGGGGAGCTAGACCCCCAAAATCCTTGCTGACAGGCGTGTGGTGTCAAAATTCACGCAAACGTTCATCAGTTTTGGCCTGGAATTGAGTTACAGGGTCTTTGGACTCAATTGATGATGAGGTTTTGATACCAACTGGGGTAGTTTTAGCTGCTGCCAAGAGGGTAAAACTACCCTTAAGATAAAACCATCATAGTAAAAACAGTTTTGACTTGTTTCTACGTCTCTTACACACATTCTGACGTGTTTTGAAGGCTCCAGACCAGGTCTTGCTATAGTAACGGCTGATTTAAGGGTCCAAAATGGCTAAAAATGGCTAAAAATGACTTAAACCAGCCCTTTTTGGTCTAAATCAGGATTCAATGATGCCATAATTGGCTTTTCTGTTGTCAGACTGTTTTTCACGACTGACAAGAGTAAGTTTTACTTTTGGAGTAAGAAAATTGATGGCTATAAAAGAATTTCTTCTTTGCCCACTTTTCTCTTCATGTTAGAATCTTTTCCTTTTATAATTAGTTTAAACATTGTTAAACCAATCAATAAAATATTCCAACCACCTTTTTTAAATCATTTTGAACCTTTCAACCACAGGAAAAAATCACTATATTCATTGTTTGTAACTTTTACAATCATTTTTACCCCTGAACCACCCCAAAAGTGAATTGAAGCATCTTTCATCACTGTAAACTTTGTCACTTTGTTTCCAAATTCACTCTGGTCACTTTTGGGCATGTTTTCTCTTTAATATTCTTTTTAAAGACTTTGACCTTTAATTAATTGCTTGCAGTTCTTTGCTCAATTAATTCCAATTGAATTTGCTCTTGAAGAAATTTCTTTTGTAGCCTTAAATATCTCTTGTAGAGTATTTTTGGATAAATTTTTATTGTTGGTAAAACAACAAATCTTTATAATATTATTGTTTTATACTAATAAAGTTATAAACAATAAAATTGGCGTGTTTTCTCTTAAAAATAATATTACTTACTATTTTTAATTGATTTTTACCTTATACAAATTTTTGAGGACAGGAAAAGTACTTGATATTTAATCAAAGTTTCATATCCACACCTTACAATTAAAGAGAAATGGAATTAGAAAGTCATATGAGCACCAATATCAACTGACAGGAGAGGAAAAGGATGAAAATGATTGACTAAAGAATATCAATATTGAAAATAAAGATGAAAGTAGAATAAAGATAAAGTCAAATACAATAAGTTAATTAACTGGGGAACATTCCCCAGGGGAGAAAAGAGTGGCCAGTATATATGAGGAGTTGACATACTGATTCTTGCAACTATTGAATTTTGGGGAACATATACCTTGACCAGATTGGGAAATAAACTGGGCATATTGAAAGCCCCAATTATGGAGTTGTATTGAACCAAAGGGATTAGTGCAATACATATTTCCTGAATAAAGCCTGTCAAAATTAATTGAGTTGTAAATGGAGGCAGAGGAGCTTTGACACCTTGAAAACGGATGTAAATATTAATTGCAAGTACTTCCTCTGGGAAATAATGCATAATTTAAATTACCAAAACCTTAATGAGCCATGTGATTGGTGTCCTTGAATGGCCTTCATGAAGTGCTACGTCTTACCCCCCATGGATTATAATTTTTTGTACCTCTTTTCTAGATGAGAGAATTGAGATTTGAAATTTGAACCATTGAATTTATGAGGAAAAATGGTAAATAATGGTGTATAACACCATATATGGCACTTGTTGAGGTGCATCATTAATGGAGTCCAAAAGGTTGGGAAAGGTCATTTGGCCAAATTGGTAATTGGTAGCCCTCTGATAGGTTCCAGGGGCCACTTCTGCGTTCTGAGGGGTGCATGGTGGTTTATGACACCTTTGGCTGTAGAGCATGGGGTATTCCCTCCTTGGAACATTGAAATTAGGCCAAAAGATCCTTAAAGGGTTCTATTGAATATACAGACCAAGGCCCATGGGCCACCAATGACAACAGAGGCCAATTGGCCATGAAAGAAAAAAAATGGCCAATTGGCCACAAGATGATTATGATGGGGGGTTGGCATAAATCCATCAATGAAGGGTATTTCCCATGGTTGTGACACAATATATTACAGACCTTAGATCATTATTCATTCTAGGCCATCTTTCTGTGGATGGTAGGCTGTAGAGAATTACAATTTGGTCCCCAACATATAATAAATATTGGTTCAAAATTCTTGTGTAAATTTGGGATCTCTATCACATATTTTGATTCTATATACTTGACAGTGTGAAACTATGTTGTTAAAGAAAAGTATTTATGTGTTCATTTCTTCATATTTCTTATGAGAAGGAAGGAATCTAAAATTCTTACTGAACATGTCCACTATTCCCAGGAAGGAATTGAAATTATATTTTCCTCCTGGGATAAGAACTGTAGCGCAGTCCATGCTAATGATTTCCCATGGGTGTTTAGGTTCTCAAATATGTTGAAAAAATCCATATATTTTGCCATGGCTTTTTTTACACTTCCGGAATCTTTCACAGCTGTTGATATATAAACTCGCATATGGTTTCCAATTTGGCCACCATGCTTTGGTCCTGTCTTCACTCATGTGTCACCTGTACGGACACTCATGGAATTATTGTGAAATAATTTTTATGTGGTCTGTATCTATGATCAAAAAATGACAAGAATGCTTTTAATTATGATATAGTAGCTCATAGATAAGGAGGAATTTGTTTCCTATGAAATTTCTGGCCTTCACTTGGTGGAATGTTATCTACAACTTTCCAGAATTAACCAGTCTCTCAACCAGTTTTATAGCATTTTTGGCAAGAGTTCCCTTTGTTGAGAACACACATACAGCATTTTGACAATGAAATGGTTAACAGCCTGATGGGTTTGATTCTGGTTTGAGACAAGGGTAGCTCTAAATAAAATAGCCAAAAATTGCTGGGTTTTATGTTCCATTGGCATAAAAGGGTTCCACCCATTGTAAGCTCCTTGTAGGCTCCATGAGGTAACATGGGTAATCCCATCAGCTACATGTACCTTGGGACCAAGGTCCCTAAATACAGGGGTACTGTCACATGGTGGAATGTGATCTACAGCTTACAAGTATTAATTAGTCTTTCAACCACTTGAATAGCCTTTTTGAGAAGAGTTCCCTTTGTTCTGTTGTGGCAGACAGAATTGTGACACTGGCCCATGATTAATCCAGTTGAATTTTCATTTAAGCTCCCTTTTAATTCTTTTGAAGTAAGTGTAATAGTATTCTGCATTGTTTATGCCTTGATTAAGTTTGTTTTACTGATTTTAAGATTGTTCTTTTAGCTCTTATGAGCCTATCCCTCATAAAGGTGTCTCTATTTTGGAGTCAAACCCTTTATTTTAATTTGTCTCCTGATTACTCAAAACCTAGTTTGGTAGCTTTAAGTTCCTCTTTCTATCAACTTTAATATATTTTATAGGGACATTTCTCACCATATCTGGTTTATAAGCTGGGTTGAAATTATAATTATTCAGCAACCACCTACTGAGGCCATCTGCATTTTTATGAATTTCCCCTGCTTTGTAGATTATAGTAATGTTCCCTGTGTAATATTTTGTGGCTATGTCTCATCTCAACATGTGTTTATTGAGTAGGGATTTGAGTCCAGTCCAGTCTGTATAAGCTTTGAATACTGATCCTTCCAAGTAGTAGTGGAGATTCTTCAGCACCCAAACTAGGAAGAAGCACTCTGTCTCTGTGGCTCCATACCTGGATTCTGAATATTTCAGATTTCCAGAAATTTGGCAAAAACCCACTGCTTTGGATTCACTATTCACTAGGTGTCTCTGGTGGAAGGCTTCTCCTAGTCATTTTCTGAATTCTTTATCAATATAAAGCTTGTATGGCAGTCCAAAATAGTGAGTAATTAGTAATGGTACATGGGTGAGTTTATATTTAGTTCTCTCATATGAATCTCTTCTTTATTTGGTAATATCAAAAACTACATCCTTTGAGAATACTTTGTAGAGAATACTGGCAATGTGAGAAAAGCTCTTGATCTGGTTCCTGTAGTGGCTGGAAAACCCCAGAAAAGCGTTCATTTCTTCAATATTCTTAGGAAATGGTTTGTGCAGTAATTATACCACTTTGTTTTGGTAAATGGCTAGTATTAGGTCTGATACCTCATTTCCAAGTGCAAATAGCTCTTGATGACCATAATTTCACTTCTGAAGTGAAATAATCAGGCTTATTGGTATAAATTTCCCAGGTACTGATCCTTCCAAGTAGTAGTGAAGCCTCTTCAGCACCCAAACTAGGAAGAAGCACTCTGTCTCTGTGGCTCCATACCTGGATTCTGAATATTTCAGATTTCCAGAAATTTGGCCAAAAACTACTGCTTTGGGTTCACTATTCACTAGGTGTCTCTGGTGGAAGGTTTCTCCTAGTCATTTTCTGAATTCTTTATCAATATAAAGCTTGAATGGTAGTCAAAAATAGTGAATAATTAGTAATTGTACATGGGGAGGTTTCTATTTAATTCTCTCATATGAATCTCTACTCCAAACAAATAAAGAAATAAAGGGAATTAATTTATTTAAAGAAGCTTAAGAGTAAAGACAACTGTGCCAAAAGATAAAAAGAAAAGGAAGCCAATGTCCAAGATAATAAGAAAGCCAAAAGCCCAAAAGCCAACCCAATGAATCCTCAATTCACTTTTTCAACCTTCCAGAAGTAACAAAGGAATTAGTAAAGGATATGGCCACCAATATCCACTGACAGGAAAAGAAGAAAAGGTGCAAATGACTGACTTAAGATTATCAGTATTTACTTTAATGAAAGAAAATAAAATAAGGATAATAATAAATCCAATATATTTATCAACTGGGTAAAAATTCCCCAGGGAAGAAAAGAGGGGCAGTATATGTGAAAAGCTGAAAGACTAATCCTGGAGGGTCAATCCCTGGCTGTATTGACTGCTTTGGGTCAATGAACATCTGGCCATCTGGAAAATCAAACTTTGTGATGGAATTCCCACCATGGAATATTAATTGTCCCAAAGAGGTCAATGCCATACAGTTTGCTTGAATAAAACCTGTATGGACTGATTGAGTTGTCCAAGGAGTATTGAAGTACTTTATGCCTTGAAAACTGATTGAATTCTTGATAACCTCTTGAAATTTTCCTTTGAAGAATCCTGAAAGAAAGTAAAACCCAACCCCTGCAGGGCCAGGTGGTTGAGGTCCTCAAATGGTCTTCTGGTAGCTGCCATGGATTGCAAGACTGAATGACTGAAAAGACTTCCTTTGAAATCGGTGATGGATTTGAGGACTTGGTTTGGAAATTGCCTAATTTGGCCCTGAAACCATCACCATTGGATTTCTGAGAAAATTTGGTGCATAATGGTATATTTTACCATATATGCACCATTCCCGAATCCAAGGTACAGAGTAAATCTGTGAAGAGCAGTCGTTCCCTTGAATGAAGGGGAAGCTTTTCTGAGCTTGATTTGGTGGCATCTGGTGATTGCCAAAGGCCAGGGGTTAGAAGTGGCCGATACATGGTTCTTGGCCAATTTGGGTCCTGTGGTCCTTTTTGCCATTTGTGGAACTGGTGGAATTGGGGGCAAACATTTTCTCAGGTGGGACCCAACTGGCCTTGGAGGTAGGTTGTTAGACCCCTTGGATTTGGGCCAAAAGGGGCCTGAGGGTCCCATGGACCATGGGACGTAATCCACAGCCCGCACACCATAGAGGCCGTAGGGGGTCTAAATGGCCCAAAATCCCCATGATCAAATGGGTTTTGCCAAAGGCCCTGGTGGTGGCTAGAGGGGCCAAAGGCCCCTGGAAGTCCATATGGACCCCCAAGGCCCAAAACGAAGGAATTGGCCTGGGGGTTGGTGAGGTGGAGGATTGGCCAAACAGGCCAATGAGAGCAGGATATGGCCTGAGGCCATGATTGTCCAGTGAAAGGAGGTGTGGCCCAAAGGCCATAAAACACCAGTATGGACCAATTGGCCATAAGAATGAGGATATGGCCAATTGGCCATAAAATGAGGTCAGACTGTGATTGCCACAAACACCCATTGGGGGGGTGATTGCACGTGGTTGTGACATCTCCATGGAGGGTAATTATGAAATAAGCTCCTTAAAAGGAGTCTTTGAGTTTTTCAAATGCCTTGATTTTATTGAAGTTGGTGGTAGATACAAGCACTAAATCTCCTACTTTTGTCAGGATGAGTCTATGTTGAAGAAGTAATAAGGCTATTTACAACTAAAACTATGACTGTGACACGCTAAAAATGGTTTTAAAAGATAATAAAGTTGATAATGGATGATTAAATTAAGATTTTAAGGGCTTTACTATAGAGATATAGTGGTGGTGAGCGCTGCTGAAAGCCCTGGGTGCAACTTTATCTGTTGGGTTACAATAATTAAATTTATAATTATACCTGATTATTAACCAAGAGTAGAACTGTTTTTGACAGTTTACTACGTAGGTTATTCAAGAGCAGGATGAGGAGATGATTTTGGCTGTGAAAAGCCCTCCTTTTATCCTGAAATTGGGGTGGAAAGGCTGCTAGACCTTTCCATGTAGAGGAAGTGAAGATTTTTCTCTCTCCAGGACAGGCTTGTGGTTTGCGAACAGCCTGTATACCCTGTATTGGGCTCAGATGTGGTTTTGAAACCACATCTGGGCGGTTTTCACCAATACAGGGTGAAAATTTTCATCTGGGGACCTCACAGCCTGATTCTGACGTGTATGATGCGTAGAATGCTGTACAGAAACTGTATGGGACCCCAGTATTGGCTGACATATGAGGTATTGAAGTAAAAACATACTTCTTTGTCTATTTGACGCCTCATATTTATGATTATGAGATATTATCCCATGGTAAGGCTGTATATGACAGCAGGTGGGATTTTGACCTTAAACCAGCCTTACCTCTGTCAGTTTTTGAGATATCAACCTCAAAATTGGTTCATTGGATAGCCCTGTATGGGCTCTACACAATGGTACCCAATTTGGTATGGCTATCATTAAATATGGCAAAGTTATCCCATGTACAACGTTTTTTGTACATAGGCGTGGTTTGGGCAAAAAGCTGTATTGAGCTTGTTTGCCTCATAACTTCTGTTATAGTTGAGATATGAAGGAGTGGATGGCACCATCAGATAGCCCTGACTGTGATCTTTCCAAAGATACCCCACTTCAGGTATCCCACACTAAAACTGTAGAAGTTAGATGAGAGGTGAATGTTTTGTTCACCCTTATTTGGCCTGAAATTGACCATAACTCCAGTAATATTAGTGCTAGCTCAGTTTGGCTGGAACCATTAGATAGCCCTGGCTTAGAGCTTCATTTTGAATACCCATTTGATGGGGTTAAGCCTCTCCTTCTAGATTTTAGATGAGAGGTGAAAATTAAGGTTTATGCTCAGCAATAACTTTGATCAGGAATAACTTTGTCATTTCTTGTCCTATGGTGATGGGACTTATATTTTCAGAAAGAGGTGAGTTTCCTCTATCTTTTGATACCTTTTGAGCTAATTTGGCTCAGTTCCATGTTTTGGTGGTATCTTGGCTATACCATTGGTTTATGGTATTTTGGCTGTCATGCTTGTGCTCTGGGTTTGAGTCACAGGCTGACATACCCTCCCTCCAAAAAAGGCTCATCATTGATGAGACTGTTCAGTCCTCCTAGAGGCTCTGAATCTCCTTAAATGAAGGTTCCCATCTGGTATGGCATCTTCTGCCAACCATTTGTCTTTATCTGCTGTCTGGTTCTTGAATCTGACTAGGTATTTTCTCTGATACTTCCCATTGAGTCTGATCTTCCTGGCCCTGATGATCTTACTCACAGGTCCAGGGGAGTCCTCCACTTCCACTATCTCTTGTGGTGTGGAATTCTTCCTCCTGGAGGGGAATTTATCCTCCTCTGTCTGGAAGTATGGTTTGACCAAACTCACTGGAAAGACTGGGTGTTTCCTGGAAAACTCCTCAGTGAGCTTGACCTCTACTGCATTCTTCCCTATCAACTTAATGATAGTGAAGGGCCCTACAAATGAGTCTCTCATTTTCTTGGGTCCCTTGAGATTGTTAAAGTTCAGTGTAGACACTAACACCTGGTCCCCTTCCTTAAAGTCAGGTTCAATGTGTGATTTGTCCCACCTCTGCTTGTTATACTCTTTGGCCTCAGCTATGCATTTGGCAGCAGTGTCACAGGCTTTCTTCCACATATCATGGAAGTCTTTGGCTGTGGGGTGGATGGTTAGAAGATTCTTCTTCAAGTGATCCATAGGTAACAGGGGGTTCCACCTCTTCTCCACCAGTGCAGGTGCTTTACCTGTGGTGGAGTGCTGGCTTGTATTATAAGCAAGTTGGACTGCTGGTAAGAGGGTAACCCAATCATGGGTGTATCCCTCATGGTCCTTGTATTCCATGCCATAGGCACAGAATCTTCTGAGGATGTCCTCCATTGTTTGGATCATCCTTTCAGCTAGGCCATCTGTTTGTGGATGGTAAGCTGTGGAAAAAGCAAGTTTGGTGCCAAGCATGTCATATAAGTTAGTACAGAATTCAGATGTGAATTCTGGGTCCCTATCACTAATGATGATCTTAGGGACTCCACAGGTGGATATGATGTTATTCCAAAACAACAGAGCAGTATCCATGGCTGTGTCTTCTTTATGGCATGGTAGACACCTCATGCTCTTGCTGAACCTATCAACTATGATCAAACAGGCATTTTAGTTTTCTTTGCCTCCTGGGAAAAGTCCTGTAACCCAGTCCATGTTGATGGTTTCCCATGGGTGCTTGGGTTCTTCTATGTGTTGAAGTAACCTATACTTCTTCCCATGTTTCCTATTTGCCTTTTGGCATCTTTCACAAGTGTTGATGTATTCACTCAACTCTTGTTCCCACTTGGGCCACCAAGCTGTGCTTGCTACCCTCTCTCTGGTCCTCTCTTCACTCATGTGTCGCATGTAGGGGCAGTAATGGCATTCTTGTAGGATCAATGAGATGTGGTCTCTGTCTACCACTGTGAGTGCACTTGTGTGCTTTTCTCTGTGGTAGAGCAGGCCATCTATAAGAAAAAACTTATTGTCCTTATAGGCCCTCAACCAGGGTTCTTCCAGCTGGGTTTCCAGTTCTGGGCTCCTGTACTTTTGCTGAAGGAGTTGGAGTAGTATGCTACACTGTTTGTGTTTGCCATAAGACTTCTGTACTGTACTGAAGAATTCATTGTGCAGTTCTGAGGAGCTTGTTCCCAGTATGGGAGTTTCTGTTCCTTCTGAATCAGTGTTTCCACTGTCAAGGGTACCATTCCCTGGTGCCCATTCAGAAAATCTGAAGTTCCTCCTCCTATCTATTTCCATGAGATGGATAGGGATTTTGGCTGCAACTTCTGGGTCATAAGCTGGATTGCTCTTGACATTGTCCAGTGGCCATCTGCTGAGGCCATCTGCGTTGGTATGGCTTTTACCTTCCTTGTATATGATGGTCATGTTCCCTCTATACTCCTGGATAGGTATTTGCCATCTCAGCATATGTCTTTTAGTAGTCTTCATGTTTAGTAAAGACTTCAAGGCTGTGCAGTCTGTGTAGACTTCAAAGACTGCACCCTCCAAATAATAATGGAGTTTTTCTAGAGCCCAGACTAGACATAGACATTCAGTCTGGGTGGCCCCATACCTGGCTTCTGAATCTTTCAGTTGCCTAGAGATGTAACATATTACACCCTCTCTTGGTTCACCATCCACAATTTGTCTTTGGTGAAGGGCTGCTCCTAAGCCTTGGCTGCATGCTGCATCTATATATAACTTGAATGGTAGTTCAAAGTCAGGTAAGATGAGCACTGGTGCATTGGTGAGTTCATATTTGATTCTCTCATATGCATCCCTCCTCTCCTTGGTTATTTCAAAAACTACATCTCTTGAACATAACTTGTATAAACTACTAGTTATGTGTGCAAACGTTTTGATATGGTTTCTATAGTAGCTAGCAAACCCAAGGAAAGATTGCATCTCTTTGATGTTCTTTGGTACTTGCTTTTGCAGTACTGCTGCTACTTTGTTCTGGTCAATTGCCAGACTAAGACCTGAGACTTTATGTCCCAGAGCTAGTAGCTCTTTTTGGCCAAAATTACGCTTTTTGAGTGAAATTTTCAGATTGATGGGTAAACATTTACTTAGAACTCTGTCTATGTATTGTACATGGTCTTCCCATGTCTCTGTGTATATAATGATATCATCAATATATACTACCATCCAGCCTTCCAATATTTCTTCTTGGAATATGGTGTTCATCATCCTTTGGAAGTGGGCTGGTGCGTTCTTAATGCCAAATGGCATTCTGGTGTACTCATATATGCCCATATGGCATATTATTCTGAGTAATTTCATGGAGTTTGGTTTAACTCCATTCTGGTGGAAGCCTTTCATACAATCCATCTTGGTTATGTATTTGGCTTTGGCTAGCTTATCCAAGGCATGAGGTATCCTTGGTATAGGGTACCTGTCTGCTTTTGTGTAGTTATTCAGGGCTCTGAAGTCTCCACACAATCTAGATTTGCCATCATGCCAAGTGATTAGGACAGGAGTGGTGATTTCCACTATTTCATTATGTCCAATCTTCCTGATGACATCCATATCCAGGAGTTCATTGATGTATTTCTCAATTTCTTTCCTGGTTTCCAGGCTTGCTGGATAAGGAGGTCTTCTTAGCATGGGTTGTAAGGTTTGACTATGAAACAATAAGTAAAAATTACTAATTTATTACTTATTGTACTCTGAATGTCCTTATAATTGAGATAAATAAGATTAAAATAATAATAATAATAAAGAAATATTACTATTATGGCGTAAAAATATTATATTATTAAATAAATATAATAATATAATTAATATTATATGAAATTATAATATTATAAATAATATATTAATATAAAATAATTAATATATTATAAAGCTCTTTATTATTGTTACCAACAAATAATAAAGGCGTAAAAAACTTTTTTTTATAAATAAAAAACAATTAATAACAATAATATTACTAATATTAAAGTTATATATTAATATAAATACTATTTATATTAATTAAGAATTATTAAGAGTAATAATAAGAGAGAAATTATTATAATAAGATGAAATAACCTACTTTTAACACTTAAAAATAATAATTTTGAGATATTTTACGCCAAAAGAATATAATACAACTTTTTCAAATTGTATTTACAATAAAAAATAAAGAAAATTACTAAATTTCTTGATTTTACGTGGAAATGAGTTTATAGAGAGATTTATGACAAAAACAATTAAAGAATTGATTTAATCACGTAAAAATAGTGATTAATATTAAGATGGTCTTTGGTCTTTAATAATATAAGAGTTTTATATACAAAGAATAAAGAAATTACCTTTTATTTAATTGATTTAATGTTTTTGTTGCGTCTGAGGGGTAAATAGATAAAAAGAGCTCTATTTATAGTAAATACCTCCCTCCTAGAGTCCAACAGGCTTCTAGTAGACGTGTACTGATCATATCCACTGGAATTGATCAATATTTTAAGGCTTGAGGGTGATTACATCATGATCAAACCATATTACATCATTATTACACCATTATTTAGAGTTATCACTATAACTCTAAGTTTGATGACATCAGAGGCTTGGCAGAACCCCAAATTTCGTGGATTTTATTAGTTTTAATCATAAACTAATAATATTCACCAATTTTATCACTCTTAAGACTGTTAAACTTAAATTAAGGTTACAGTATGTGATCATAACTGCGCAAATTAAGCTCAAACTTTGATCCTCAATAACGTTTAAGATTTACACGCTACAGCAATTCAGAGAGTGAATTCTGATATCCTGGCATAACCTTATTATGCTGCCAAGAGCTTTTCATTACATCATCAAAACTCTAATTTTGATGATTTTTCTTGTAACTCATCTTTTCTGTCAAAATTCAATATTTTAAACTTCAAACCTTGATTTCAGGGGGTTATACCCTGAATTTAATAATAAAAAATTACATCATTCTTCACGAATGAACTAGGAGAATCCAACTGTGTACTTTCTTTTTAAGTTTGGAACACTTTCACAACAAAGTGGTCAACAGCTCTGTTGATTTTTATCAATAATTCATCATAGGTTTTAACTTTGTTTATAATTTGTAAAATAAAGTTCATATCTGTGTTCTTACAGTAATTACGTGGTAACTTTATTTTTGGTTCATCATTCTATCATGTATAGTTTAGAAGATATTAGCTATGATCCTTGAATATATGCATTGACCAAAAAAGTGCATATATTCAGGATAATTCCTTAATTATTAACATTGGAAATTAGCTTATTAATTGTTTTATGTGTGGACTTTCATGGAGAATCCACTGGTACAATTTATTTTACATGTTGTTTCATTAGTTCTTGAGATAAATAAGGTTTTATGATTTTTATAAGGTATTATACCTTATAATTCCTTAAATATTGACTTTACAGATATGCCATAAAAATGGTATATGTGTATTTTTCCATGGGGAATCCAATGGTATAATCTATTTTACATGTTTATTCATTGGTTTTTAAGTTAAACCAATTTTTGTACCAATTTATGGTATTTTTTGTATATTTAAGTAATTATTCTTAATGTATAATTATTCTAAGTAATTTTAATATAATTATATTAAAGGTATAGTTGTTCTGAGTCTTTTTTGTGACCTTATTGGGTATGTGGTCATATCTCAAAGGCTCACATTCCCTACCACCAAAAAAGATTGTACCACAATCTGATATGTGTGATTAGGGTATCATCCACTGTCCTACCTCTTCATTAGACTTTGTTAGTCTTGAAGCTCAATAATGCTTAACTTTTCTATTTTTCAGGCTTTCTTTCATGTCTGAACCTTCTTAGTAGTTTATCAGCATTTGTTATATCTTTCTCAAGTAGCCATTCATCTTCTTGAGTTGAATTTCTATACCCTACAAGGTATTCCCTTTCTTTTTTGTTTCTTGTCCTTCTTTCTTTAAGGACTTTTACTATTTTCTTTTCTTCTCCTTCTTCCAAGGGTGGAATTTCAAGTGGGGGTTTATTTCTTAGTGGAAATAACTCCTTGTCACTTGAACTGTAAGGCTTTATTAGACTCACAGGGAAAGCTGGGTGTTTGTTCATTAGTTCACCTGTGAGTTCTAATTGCACAGCATTGGGTCCATGGAGTGCTTTTATCATAAATGGTCCTGCAAAGAAATCTTCCAATTTCTTTGGGCCTTTTATGTTATTGAAATTAAGGGTTGATACTAAAACCAAGTCTCCTATTTTGAAATCAGGTGGCTTATGACTTTTATCCCATCTTTCTTTTGCATATTTAAAAGAATCTTGCATGCATCTATTTGCATGGTGTCTTGCTTTGTCAAGCATTATCTTGAAACTGCTTGCTGTTGGATGTATATCCACTAAGTCCTTTTTGAGGGTATCATAAGGAAGTCTTGGATTCCAACCTTTCTCTAGAATTGCTGGTGTTTTTCCAGTAGAAGAATGGATTGATGTCTTATATGCCAGTTCAAGTGCTGGTATTAGTGTACACCAATAATGGGTAAAACCATCAGAATCTTTGAATTCTAGCCCATAAGCACAGAACCTTCTGATCATATCCTCTAGGGTCTGTATCATTCTTTCTGCTAGACCATCAGTTTGAGGATGATAAGCTGTTGAGAATGATAATTTTGTCCCAAACAAGTTATGAAGATTTGTCCATAATGCTGAAGTGAACTTTGGGTCTCTGTCACTTATAATATTTTGGAATAAGCCTGTGTGGCTAATGACTTTATTCCATATTTTTTAATATTTTTTTTTTAATATTTTTTATATTTTTTATTTTTAAGGAATAAAATAAAAATTAATATGATTCTTTATAAAATTAAATTATAATAAAAATTATTTTTAATTTATAAATTATCTATTTTAATCACTAGAGTCACTCAAAGAAAGTTCTTGCAAGTCTAAGGATGTGAAAAACCACATGTAAGACAGTACAATTGCTTTCCAAATGCCTCAATAGCTTTTAAAATCAATAAAATATAGAATTATTATATAATTTTATGATTATAAATATAATTTATTATTGGATAAACCCAAATAAAATCTTTTTTTAAAGGTCTTTTAAGTAAATATCACGGCCAGGCCCCCAAATGTAAGGTTTGACTATGAAACAATAAGTAAAAATTACTAATTTATTACTTATTGTACTCTGAATGTCCTTATAATTGAGATAAATAAGATTAAAATAATAATAATAATAAAGAAATATTATTATTATGGCGTAAAAATATTATATTATTAAATAAATATAATAATATAATTAATATTATATGAAATTATAATATTATAAATAATATATTAATATAAAATAATTAATATATTATAAAGCTCTTTATTATTGTTACCAACAAATAATAAAGGCGTAAAAAACTGTTTTTTATAAATAAAAAACAATTAATAACAATAATATTACTAATATTAAAGTTATATATTAATATAAATACTATTTATATTAATTAAGAATTATTAAGAGTAATAATAAGAGAGAAATTATTATAATAAGATGAAATAACCTACTTTTAACACTTAAAAATAGTAATTTTGAGATATTTTACGCCAAAAGAATATAATACAACTTTTTCAAATTGTATTTACAATAAAAAATAAAGAAAATTACTAAATTTCTTGATTTTACGTGGAAATGAGTTTATAGAGAGATTTATGACAAAAACAATTAAAGAATTGATTTAATCACGTAAAAATAGTGATTAATATTAAGATGGTCCTTGGTCTTTAATAATATAAGAGTTTTATATATAAAGAATAAAGAAATTACCTTTTATTTAATTGATTTAATGTTTTTGTTGCGTCTGAGGGGTAAATAGAGTAAAAAGAGCTCTATTTATAGTAAATACCTCCCTCCTAGAGTCCAACAGGCTTCTAGTAGACGTGTACTGATCATATCCACTGGAATTGATCAATATTTTAACGCTTGAGGGTGATTACATCATGATCAAACCATATTACATCATTATTACACCATTATTTAGAGTTATCACTATAACTCTAAGTTTGATGACATCAGAGGCTTGGCAGAACCCCAAATTTCGTGGATTTTATTAGTTTTAATCATAAACTAATAATATTCACCAATTTTATCACTCTTAAGACTGTTAAACTTAAATTAAGGTTACAGTATGTGATCATAACTGCGCAAATTAAGCTAAAACTTTGATCCTCAATACCTTTTAAGATTTACACGCTACAGCAATTCAGAGAGTGAATTCTGATATCCTGGCATAACCTTATTATGCTGCCAAGAGCTTTTCATTACATCATCAAAACTCTAATTTTGATGATTTTTCTTGTAACTCATCTTTTCTGTCGAAATTCAATATTTTAAACTTCAAACCTTGATTTCAGGGGGTTATACCCTGAATTTAATAATAAAAAATTACATCATTCTTCACGAATGAACTAGGAGAATCCAACTGTGTACTTTTTTTAAGTTTGGAACACTTTCACAACAAAGTGGTCAACAGCTCTGTTGATTTTTATCAATAATTCATCATAGGTTTTAACTTTGTTTATAATTTGTAAAATAAAGTTCATATCTGTGTTCCTACAGTAATTACGTGATAACTTTATTTTTGGTTCATCATTCTATCATGTATAGTTTAGAAGATATTAGCTATGATCCTTGAATATATGTGTTGACCAAAAAAGTGCATATATTCAGGATAATTCCTTAAGTATTAACATTGGAAATTGGCTTATTAATTGTTTTATGTGTGGACTTTCATGGGGAATCCACTGGTACAATTTATTTCACATGTTGTTTCATTAGTTCTTGAGATAAATAAGGTTTTATGATTTTTATAAGGTACTATACCTTATAATTCCTTAAATATTGACTTTACAGATATGCCATAAAAATGGTATATGTGTATTTTTCCATGGGGAATCCAATGGTATAATTTATTTTACATGTTGATTCATTGGTTCTTAAGTTAAACCAATTTTTGTACCAATTTATGGTATTTTTTGTATATTTAAGTAATTATTCTTGATGTATAATTATTCTAAGTAATTTTAATATAATTATATTAAAGGTATAATTGTTCTGAGTCTTTTTTGTGACCTTATTGGGTATGTGGTCATATCTCAAAGGCTCACATGGGTGGATAAGGCCTTTCCACATCCAGATATAGTTCTGAATCATGCCCTTTGATATTGCCTAATGGTTCTTCACCAATGGCAAATGCTGGTCTGTTCTTTCTCAGCATCTTCAGTAAACTTAGTTTTTGTTTACTGGTGAGGGTAGTGCTAAACTGTCCCTCTCTGAATTCCTTCAGAAGTTCTTCCAGTGGATCCTGAGAAGATATCTGGTATATGTCAAGTGAAAATTTCTTTTCCTTGTTAGTACCTATGGTGATGTGCCTATTTTTACTGTTGTAAATATCTATGCCATACATCCTCTGGTAATCTGTTCCCAGTAAAAACCCTTGGATGTGGGCATCATTAAGCGCTACAAACTCTGGGTTGAGTCTGATGTTAACCTTCCTGTGGGGTATAATTATCTCCTTGATAATTGTCCCCATGCAAGTCATCTTCCCTGATGCACTTTTAAAGTTCTTTGCCTTAGTGGGCAAGAGCTGTTTTTCCCAGTTTGGGAAGTGGGTATCCAGATAGTTTCTGGCCACTATGGAGCAGTGTGCTCCACTATCAATGATCAGTGGATGCTGAGCATTGTCAATACAAACAGTCATTTTTGTGGCTGTTCCATGTATATATGCCATTCCTTTGGTTGGTGTAACCAGGAATGTTTGTGCATCTTGTGTGTGTTTACAAAAGTTCTTGTTAGCAGTGTCCTGTGGCATGCCTGCTTCCAACTGCATGTCCTGGATTTCTAGTGGGGTTTCTTCTTGGTATTCCACTAGAAATTCCTCCCTTGGGTCTTGATCATCCTCAGATGGTTCTCTGATGGCATCACCCATAGAGTCTGAATCAGAATCCTTTGTTGGAGGTTCTTCCTCAGGGACTTTCTCTATGGCATAGACTTTCTTTTTTGCCTTTTGACAGTTGTTGGAATAGTGGTCTGTTGAACCACAATTGTGACAAGAATTTGTCTTCTTTGCCACTTCTGCCACTCTTTCTTTGGGTTTGGCTTTAAACTCTACCCTGAAAGGTTGTTTCTCTTTGAAACCACTGCTCTTATATGGGGTGAATTTCCCTATATTTGTCCTCTTCCTTATGTCTTGTAAGGTGTTGGCTATGTCATCTATAGTGCAATTTTGGTTGCATCTGCATTTCACTGCATGCTCTAGTTCTCCTGGCAGTTGTGTCAGGAGTTTGTGATTCCTCATTTGGATGTTCATCTGAGGATCAATGGCTTTGAGTCTTTTAGACTGTCTAAGACACCACTCATATGGATCTTTGTCCACAGAGTATTTGTCATTTTCAAATGACATGGTCTTTTGCCATTTCCAAGTTCCATTACTGTACTTTTGGATTATTTGATTCTTCCACCATGGCCAGTTTCTTCTGCCATGTATTTCTTTCATTTCTGTGTACCATATACTTGCATGACCTTTAAATGCAGTATTCAATCTAGCAGTGATCCAGTAGTCTGGTATGCTTGGTACATCAATGAAGAGTCCATCAATATAATCTATGAGTTCCATATGATCATATTCTCCTTATCCAGAGAATTTGGGCCAGTTGGAGCCCTCAGGAAGCTGTTTCAAGGCTTCCTTCTCTGAATAAGAAATGCCATCTCCATCCTGGTATTGTGATGGATATCTTGCCTTATTCAACATCATGGCATCTGGTTTGATGTCATCTGGTTGATATGGATTCTCCATAGCTTGGCCTTGTGGTTGGGGCTTCAAGCTATGATAGGCATTAAACAATTTGTTAATGTCTTGATCCAGACACTCCCTTTCCCTTGTGCTGTGGTGCTGTTCTTCAAAGACTATGTTCAGTCTTTTGTTGGTTTCTTCAGAGGCTTTGCTCAGTTGAGCATATCCTTCTTGAAGATTTTTAACTATTTGTTCCAAGGAGGCTTGAGTTTGTCTCATCCTCTCTTGGCTAGCTTTAATTTCTGCAAACTGCTTTGCAGATTGCTCAGAATATTGGGACATTTGTAACCACAGTGTATCACTGTTGATGTTACTCTCAGATGTGACAATGTTATTTTCAGTCTGAGTGGGGGTAATGTTTCTATTACTAGGACTACTGATTCTAGAGTGGCTTACAACTACTTCTGGTTCTTGTGTACTTCTTTTACCAAATCTAACAGCTTCTGGATCATGGGGTCTGACTCTTTCCTCCTCTGGTTGAAGGAGGCTTTGTTCTTGCCCTTGTTTCCTTGTCTTCTCCTGGAAACGTCCTGGAATTGTGAAGAATGGTGACTCTTGGCCACTGATCTGCTGGTTTCTGAATGGTGTGAAGCCACTGGAGAGCTGATCTGGCCTTCTCCTTGGGAACCTGAAGGAATCTGAGTAGGCCCTGTCTGGGTTAATTGTTCTTCTATTGTTTGGATAGTGGCTTGATTCTCCCTTATCCTCTGTGCCCTTGCCTCCAGGAGTCTGTGCTGCCTGGTAGGATTCCAACCTTTGGTGATTTCCATAAGGTCTTTGAAGTCTATCTCTTTGAGACAGATCTTCTGGCAACTTGATCCAAGTTCTTCCCAGTGAGCTGCTAGGTTGAACCTCTTGTTGTCCATGCTCCATTGAAACAAATCTTTGAGGAGTTGGTGGATCTGAAGAACTTGATCCATATCCTTCCAGTTCTCTGGTTTGAGGTTTCTGTTGAATTGGAGTGTGAATGGCAAGGTTGATATTATCTCCCTCATTGTTTTGCCATCCACCACTGTGTCCAAGGTGTCCTCTTCCAGGTCTTCTGGTTCTGGACAAGCCTTTTCTGTCCTCTGGCTTGTTCCTTTGGAAGCCAAGGTCTCTGAGGTATACAGGGGACATATCAATGTTTGCAAGCAGTCAAAAACTTTATGTTCTTAGGGTATTTACCTTTGACTGTGCCTTGTACAAATTTATTGTCTGCTGACTTCGGCAGTTTGCCTTTGGAAGTTACAACTGGGTTAATAATTGTAATCTTTCCTGTACAAGTGGTTAAGGTTGGTTTACCTTTTATGGATGCAGAGTTTCATGGTTTTCTACTTCTCTGAGTGGCTATGGGTGTCCACTTTTTGGCTGTAATGAGACCTTCACTGTGCCTCTTTCCTTTGCCCTTGCTGCCCTCTGGTTCTGAGGGTGTCACTGGTGTGTTGGCCTGTGACTGGGTCTCAAGTGGGATGTAATTTTCTTCCACTGAATCAAGGCAGGAAAAAAGAGGGCTTATGTCAGTTAAGACTTCTCAAGGATGCTGGTTTTGCACGTCTAAGATTGGCCTCTGGCCTTGTATGTTACTACAATGTGCCCTGTATAATGACAGTGTAATTGAATCAACAATTCCACGTCAGAATTACAGCTTTTGGTACCATGTCACACTGTTTGTGTGCCAGTATCCCACAGATACACTTGTGGTTTTCAAGTGTATTCTGTACAAGTGGTTTTGTATAAGTGCTATTGAGTTAACAATACACTTAACCACGCCTCAACTGATGGTTTTTCAGTCAGAGGTGTCCTTATTCAGTCAAGAATACAGGACTTATGGATGGCTTATGTGTGTTTATATACAAAACACGCCAAAAATAGTTATTTTCAGTGGGTATTAACCACGTGAATGATACTCTTATAATATGAGTATATATAAAGAAAAGGATAAAGATATATATAATATATATCTTAATAGAGAAATCACGCCTAAAAAAAGATAAAACACTTGTTAATAAGTCATAAAAAGAGAAAAGACTTACTTATAAGGTCCAAAAAAGGGTTTAAAACATGGCCAGGCCCCCAAAATGTCAGGATGAGTCTATGTCGAAGAATTAATAAGGCTATTTACAGCTAAAACTATGACTGTGACACAGTAAAAATGGTTTTAAAAGATAATAAAGCTGATAATGGATGATTAAATTAAGATTTTAAGGGCTTTACTATAGAGATATAGTGGTGGTGAGTGCTGCTGAAAGCCCTAGGTGCAACTTTATCTGTTGTGTTACAATAATAAAAGACTACAATAATTAAATTTATAATTATACCTGATTATTAACCAAGAGTAAAGCTGTTTTTGACAGTTTACTACATAGGTTATTCAAGAGCAGGATGAGGAGATGATTTTGGCTGTGAAAAGCCCTCCTTTTATCCTGAAATTGGGGTGGAAAGGCTGCTAGACCTTTCCATGTAGAGGAAGTGAAGATTTTTCACTCTCCAGGACAGGCTTGTGGTTTGCGAACAGCCTGTATACCCTGTATTGGGCTCAGATGTGGTTTTGAAACCACATCTGGGCGGTTTTCACCAATACAGGGTGAAAATTTTCATCTGGGGACCTCACAGCCTGATTCTGACGTGTATGATGCCTAGAATGCTGTACAGAAACTGTATGGGACCCCAGTATTGGCTGACATATGAGGTATTGAAGTAAAAACATGCTTCTTTGTCTATTTGACGCCTCATATTTATGATTATGAGATATTATCCCATGGTAAGGCTGTATATGACAGCAGGTGGGATTTTGACCTTAAACCAGCCATAACTCTGTCAGTTTTTGAGATATCAACCTCAAAGTTGGTTCATTGGTTAGCCCTGTATGGGCTCTACACAATGGTACCCAATTTGTTATGGTTATAATTAAATATGGCAAAGTTATCCCATGTACAACGTTTTTTGTACATAGGCGTGGTTTGGGCAAAAAGCTGTATTGAGCTTGTTTGCCTCATAACTTCTGCTATAGTTGAGATATGAAGGAGTGGATGGCACCATCAGATAGCCCTGATTGTGCTCTTTCCAAAGATACCCCACTTCAGGTATCCCACACTAAAACTGTAGAAGTTAGATGAGAGGTGAATGTTTTGTTCACCCTTATTTGGCCTGAAATTGAGCATAACTCCAGTAATATTGGTGATAGCTCAGTTTGGCTGGTACCATTGGATAGCCCTGGCTTAGAGCTTCATTTTGAATACCCATTTGATGGGGTTAAGCCTATCCTTCTAGATTTTAGATGAGAGGTGAAAATTAAGGTTTATGCTCAGCAATAACTTTGATCAGGAATAACTTTGTTATTTCTTGTCCTATGGTGATGGGACTTATATTTTCAGAAAGAGGTGAGTTTCCTCTATCTTTTGATATCTTTTGAGCTAATTTGGCTCAGCTCCATGTTTTGGTGGTATCTTGGCTATACCATTGGTTTATGGTATTTTGGCAGTCATGCTTGTGCTCTGGTTTTGAGTCACAGGCTGACAACTTTGAATTCTGTAGTAGGATGGTATTTGTCCCATTTTTCTTTGGCATATGAAATAGAGTCCTCCATGCATCTTACTAAATTCTTATAGGCTTTGTCTAGCATTCCTTGGAAGCTAGCAGCTGAGGGATTTATCTCAAACAAATCATTCCTCAAGGAATCTTGGGTAGTCAGGGATTCCATCCTTTTCTAGAATAGCAGGAGTGTGATTGTTACTGGCATGAATGGATTTTTTATATGCTAATTCCAGTGCAGGTAGAAGGGTACACCAATCATGGGTGAATCTATCACAATATTTGAGCTCTAGTCCATATGCACAAACTCTTCTGACCATGTCTTCCAAAGTTTGAATCATTCTGTCAGCTGAACCATCAGTTTGTGGGTTGTATGCTGTAGAGAAGGATCAATTTGTTCCAAATAATTTGTGGAGGTTTGTCTATGGTGCTGAGGTGAATTCAGGATCCCTTTCACTAATGATGTTTTTGAATATGACAGTCCATGACATTACTCTATTACATATCAGAATAGCTGTATCCAAGGATTTATTATCTTGGTTACTTGGTAAAAAGATTTAAGTCTTACTGAACATGTCAACAATCACTAGGCATGAATTATAGCTTCTATCACCCCCTGGTGGTAGGCCAGTTACCAAATAAATATGGACAATTTCCCAAGGTCTACTGGGCTCTTGTATGTTTATCATATTTCCAATTCCTTTTCCGGTGGATTTGTTTGCCTTTTAACATCTGTCATAGGTTTTACGATGCTATGCAGCATCCTTCTGCCACATTTGCCACCATATTCAGGTCTTGATTTTCTACCTTGTTCTTTCCTCAGATAGGTGTCCCAAGAAGGGACTGTCATGGAATTTGTTTACTACAATATTTCTTATGGATCTGTCCAGAACTGTGATTACAGATGTGTGTTTGTTTCTATGGTAGATTATGCCATATAGCTCCCCTTACTTTCTCAAAAAAGGTAGTGTTCAGGTCTGTAAAACTGATTCCTTCTATTTGGCTTTGTAAGATTTGTCTATGAAACTGATGATAATATTACTATTAATCAGCAGTACTATGACTGTTATTATAAACACAATTAAATAATTAAAGAATTATTTCTTTCACATGTTAAACACTACTAGTGATTTTAACAGTGAGCAAGTAATTGTCTACAAGAATCAATTACAAGAAGATTTTAATAATAAAACTTCTTTTATTAAAATAATAAAATTATGTTAATATATAATTATCTTTTGCAAGAATAATTATAATGGTAATTCTTGAAGAAAACTAACTTTAGAGAAAAACTTTAAGAATTAAAAATAAATCACTCACTAATATTCCAAAGAACTTATTGAAAGATAAGATAGAGAGATTTGACGTAGAATTGTGGATTTTAAGGATCAAAATGAATTTATAACAGTATTACAAAAATATATAGTTGGATTATATGATTTCACATCTTTATGATTGATTCTGAAAGATTTAAAACACTTAAGAATAGCTATAACTAATACTTACTTGTTGGTAATAATGATTTAAATGATAATAAGATGATGATGTGGAAGAAACAGCAGGAAGAGGCCTCTTTTAAGTCAACAACAGGTCACAGAGGAGTTCTATGGAGCAAACTGAAAAACCAGTGAGTGAGAAAAAAATTAACCCTTTTGGATTATTGATTGCATCATGTGTTGTCACATAAGATTATCATAATTACTTAATTGATGCTTTTACGTGACTACCAACCCCAATATGGTTAAGAATAAAAGGAGTAACATCTGTAAATCTTCTTTTATTCCAAAATGATAATTGATTCCTCAAAGTTATCAATGTTATTGCCAATTTCATCACAGGTTGTAATTACTGTAAATTTTTGAAGATTCAGTGTTTCACGTAGAATAGTCAAAACTGGACTGTAAGTACAACTTTTAATTTTGCTAGTAAAACTGTAATTCTTTTTTGGTTGTACCATAGATAATACAGTTCTCCATTGGTCATGAAAGATTCAGAAAGATTAATTAAGAACTGTATTTTTAACGAATTTTTGAAGGTTTTACCTCATTTCTATGTAGAATTGCAAATATCAGTGTTTAACTGGTTGCTATGAGGTAAATCAATGGATACAAGTCCAAAAAGGGTTTTAATTACTCTTTTGGGGTTTATCCATGGAAAATAATTAAGAATTGACATGGTTACAGGAGTCTAAGTAGCTTTTTACCTCCTTGGAACTTCAAAATAGCAGGTTATTTGCTCTTTTCTTAAGATTTACAGTAATTGTAACATGGTAACCAAGTTCCCAAAAGGCTGTAGTTTACCAATTAGGCCAAGATCAGCCATGGATCCAAGATTTGAAGCTGTCCACGCGTCTGAGGCCTCAGAAGTTGGGTACCCTGGCTCTCTTTAATGTCTTTTGTCCCCCTTGCTTATTTTTTTACGTCAAAATAGAAATATAAGCTTCAAGTAAGATATCAACTATGGGTGTACCAAAGGCCCATGTAAGAATACCATGATATTAAGTGCTCAAAAAATGCATAAAACTATTCTTAGTGTATATGTAACATGGGATTTCTCACATTCCCATTATTTTGGCGTGAAATTAAGAAAAAAAAATTTCATGGATCTTTTATGTGGTATTGATGATGTGGTATTGAAGTATTTTCCATTTTACCACCTCAAAGAGTTAATTAATTTGAGCTTATTCACTCTATGGAGCTACCCTAGGTGAAATTTTGTGTAGAATCCAAATCTGGCCTTAAATCCATGGATTTACTTACTCATTGAAAAATTATTCATCTTTTTTGAAATAAAAAATGATGAATTTCGGATATATGCATGAACTATGAGTTATGCATAATTCAAAGTCTCTTTTTAAGATAATTGTGGCCTATTTGGGTATGTAAAATATACCTCAAGGCTCACAGGCTTTGTGGGGAAATTTCTTCTGGAACATAAGCAGGATTTTCAATGTTATCTGGAAATGGCCATCTGCTTAGTTCGTCCACATTTTTGTGAATATTTCCATCTTTTTGTACAATTGTCATATTACCTGTAAGCTCTTGTAAGATGTGACTATGAAACTGATGATAATATTACTATTAATCAACAGTACTATGTCTGTTCTTATGAAATATAATAATAAAAGATTATTATAACCACAACTAAATAATTAAAGAATTATTTATTTCACATGTTAAGCACTACTAGTGATTTTAAAAGTGAGTAAGTAATTGTCTACAAGAATCAATTACAAGAAGAATTTAATAATAAAAACTTCTTTTATTAAAATAATAAAATTATTTTAATATATAATTATCTTTTGCAAGAATAATTATAATGATAATTCTTGAAGAAAACTAATTTTAGAGAAAAACTTTAAGAATTAAAGGTAAATCACTCACTAGTATTCCAAAGAGCTTATTGAAAGATAAGATAGAGAGATTTGACGTAGAATTGTGGATTTAGAAGATCAAAATGAATTTATAAATGTATTACAACAATATATAGTTGATTTCTATGATTTCACGCCTTTCTGATTGATTCTGAAAGAATAAAACACTTAAGAAAAGTTTTAACTAATACTTACTTGTTGGTAATACTGATATAAATGATTAATAAGATGATGATGATGTGGAAAAAACAGCAAGAAGAGACTTCTTTTAAGTCAACAACAGCTCACAGAGGCGTGCCATGGAGCAAACTGAAAAACCAGTGAGTGAGAAAACAATAAAACTTTTTGGATTAATGATTGCATCATCTGTTGTCACGTAAGATTATCATAATTACTTAATTGATGCTTTTACGTGACTACCAACCCCAATATGGTTAAGAATAAAAGGAGTAACATCTGTAAATCTTCTTTTATTCCAAAATAATCATTGATTTCTCAAAGTTATCAATGTTATTGCCAATTTCATCACAGGTTTTAATTACTGTGAATTTTTGAAGATTCAGTGTTTCACGTAGAATGGTCAAAAATGGACTGTAAGTAAAACATTTAATTTTACTAGTAAAACTGTAATTCTTTTTAGTTGTACAATAGTTAATACAGTTCTCCATTGGTCCTGAAAGTTTCAGAAAGATTAATTAAGAATTGTATTTTTAATGAAGCTTTGAAGTTTTTACCTCATTTCTACGTAGAATTGCAAATATCAGTGTTTCACTGGTTGCTATGAGGTAAATCAATGGATACAAGTCCACAAAGGGTTTTAATTACTCTTTTGGGGTCTATCCATGGAAATTCATTAAGAATTGATGTGGTTACAGGAGTCTGAGTAGCTCTTTACCACCTTGGCACGTCAAAATAGCAGGTTATTTGCTATTTTCTTAAGATTTACAGTAGTTGCGACATGGTAACCAAGTTCCCAAAGAGGTTTAGTTTACCAATTGGGTCAAGATCAACCATGGAACCAAGCTTTGGAGCTATCCAGGCCTCTGAGTCCTCAGAAGTTGGGTACCCTGGCTCTCTTTGATGTCTTTTGTCCCCCTTGCCTATTTTTTATATCAAAATAGTAATTTAAGCTTAAAGTGAGATATCCACTATGGGTGTACCAAAAGTCCATGTAAGAATACCATCATATTAAGTGCTCAAAACATGCATAACACTATTCTTAGTGTATATGTAACATGGGATTTCTCACTTTCCCATTATTTTGGCGTGAAATTAAGAAAAACAAAAATTTTCATGGATCTTTTATGTGGTATTGATGATGTGGTATTGAAGTATTTTCCATTTTACCACCTCAAAGAGTTAATTTGAGCTTATTCACTCTATGGAGCTACCCTAGGTGAATTTTCGTGTAGAATCCAAATCTGGCCTTAAATCCATGGATTTACTTACTCAATAAAAAGTTATTCATCTTTTCTGAAATCAAAAAGGATGAATTTTGAATATATGCATGATTTATGAGTTGTGAATAATTCAAAATTTCTTTTTAAGATAATTGTGGCCTATTTGGGTATGTACGATATACCTCAAGGCTCACAGCTCTTGTATTGCTATTTCCCATCTGAGAATATTTCTGCTGAGTTTTTTCATGTTTAGAAGTTATTTAACAGGGGTAAAATCGTTTGGAACTTACAAAACAAATACTTCAAGAAATTAATCAAGTTCTTCTAAGGCTCAAACAAGACATCAATACTTCATTTGACTTGCTCCATATCTGGCTTCAGTAGGTTTGATTTGTGTAGAGATGAATGATATGGGTCCTTCTACAGGTTTGTCATTAATAATCTGGACTTGATGAAGTGCAGCTCCCAGTCCATCTCCTGATGCATCAATGTAAAGGTTAAAGGGAAGCTTAAAATCTGGCATCAGTTAGAGTGGAGAAGTGGTCAAGGCTTGTCTCATGGATTCAACGCCTTTGACTCTGTCAACAGTAATTTCAAATAAAATGTCTTTGTCACAAAATTTATAAAGAGGTCTTGCTATGGATGCACATTCTTAAATGTTCTGCCTGTAGTATCCTGAAAATCCAAAAATCACTGTATTTCCTTCTTGTTCTGAGGCACAGGCGTCAGTATTACTTTCACAACTTTGATTTTGTAAATTAGAAGGTATAGACCAGATACTAAACATCCTATGGCTTTGAGTTCTTTAAACCCAAAAGGATATTTCTTCAATGAAATTTTCATGTTTTCAGATTGTATTTTTCCAGAACTGTGAATAATCTGTAGATATTTTTTACCCAAGTCTTAGAACAGACAATAATGTCCTAAGTGGAAATGACTAAACATCCTTCTGAAATTTCCTCAGGAAAGATCTAATTCATCATTCTTTGACAGTGTGAAGGTTGATTTTTGATACCACAAGGCATTCTTAAATATTCATACACTCCACAATGAACAATAATTCTTGAATATTTTCTTGCTCTTGGTGGCACTAAGTTTTGTTGGAATCCTTTAAGGGAATCCGTAATGGCCCTAAATTTTGATGGAATCCTTTAAGGGAATCCATACTTCTTATGTACATTGCTTGAGATATTTGAGTGGGTAAATTTGGATCTTTGGTGTGGGATACCTGTTTGGGACACTGTAAGTGTTTGGAAATCTACATTTCCCAACCATTCTGCATTTTCTTTTATTACATGCCACTAGGACTGGTGCACTTATCTCTACCTCTTCTTTATGACAAAACTTTCTTATTACGCCAAGGTCCAGGAGTTCTTTAATTCAAATCTCATGGGCTTCTCTTGATTTTGGGATTTCTGGGTATGCAGGAATTCTCAAGAGTGGTGGATAAGGTCTTTTAATATTTAAAATAATGTCAACTTCATTACCAATACTTTCCCCCAACGGTTGTTTGTCTGTTGCAAAGGCGTATTTGTGGTAATATAATAGGGTAGAGAGTTCATTTTACTGTGTATCAGTAGATTGGAGACACAATTCAGATTCATTCATCTCTCCTTTCTTGAATTTCTCTAATTTTAAGATGACTGGTGATACTTTACTTACTACAATTTTTCTTTTAAAAGGTAAAAAGCCAAAACTTTGACGCTTATTGTCCCCAATAGTAAAGTATCTGTCTTTATTGTTATGTAAATCCATTCCATAAACAATCAAATAATCATTTAAAAATATGAAATGGGTACTAGAGAAGCTTTCCATAACAAAATATTCAACAGTAACTCTCAAATTTCTATTCACAAGTTGAAATATTAAAGTAGTCTCAAATATTTCCAATGCTTCCATTGGATTACTTGCACTGTTAAATTTTATGCCATCAATTTGTAACAATTGATCTTAAAAATCTGGTACACAGTTCTTGAGAAATTATTTTCCAACACAAGAGAAGAAGGCATCTGGGTCAAGTAAACATGTAGTAGGTTTTTTTATCAATTACCACTTTTGCTATACAGGAATTACCTGCTGTATAACTATTGCCTCTGTTTGGTTTGGGTTTCATTTGTTGTGCATCTTGGAATTTTCAAAAATGAAGTTTTCTATTGGTTAATTGTGGCAAGTGGGAATATGATTCAATGATGTCAAATTTGGCATTTATATTTTTATATCTTTTGAAGATTCAGAAAATATTGATGATTTATCATCTGAATTTTCTTCATTTACATCATCTTTTTTAACATCAGGTTCTTTCTCAATTCCAATTTCATTTATATTCTTTCCTTTTGGACATGGATTGGCTAAATGTGTGGTGCTATGGCAAATAGGGAATTTTCTTATTGTATCTGCAGATTTATATTTCATATAATTAGAAGTTTCTTTGGTACTTTTGCGCACAGAATCTTTCCAAGGTGTATTAAACCTTGTTACAAGATTCACCCTACTAGAAACAAGATGGTCCTGGTGCTTACTTCCTCTAATATATTTATAATATCCTATTTGGATGATTTTTGAGCAGCTCTTCCTTAGACAGGCTGTTATAAGTCACCTTTACATTCTTTCAGGATTATTCTGTGAATTATAAATTCTGTCATGTCAGGATATAATGGTGTTAATCTCTCTTTTGGTTGAAAAAACCATGGTAAAGCTTTGTATTTGTCAGAATTCAATTGAGCAGATTGAAAGGCTGTTTCTACTTCAAATCTCCAAGCATAATTGGTTTATTTATTAATAATTTGGGTTTTGCCCCAAGTACAACCTTGGTGTTCATGTGGTTTTGTTGATTTGATAATCCATCTATGAGCTTATTTGGTAAACAAGGGGTTGAACTTTCTGTTACAAATCTTTCTGGTAATTCAAAGTATTCTTCAATCATTTCAATACCTCTGATGGATTTCATATGGTCATATTGTCCTTCACCACTGAAGTGAGGCCATTCTTTGCGTTTGGGTACTTCTTTCAAAAGTGCTTGGCGCATTGATGGTTCCAAGTTATTGAAAGAAGTGGAAAATTCATTCTTTAATTGTGAATTGTTTACATCCAATACTTGTGGGTTGGAATTTCTGTATGCTCATTTTGATTTAGAGGTGTAGAAATTCTTAGTAAGGTGTGCATTATGTGTTCAATTTCATTCATTTTACTGGTGCTACACCTTTGGGAATTTCCAAAAAAAAATGTTGTTCAAAAAACTTGAATTGAATTGATCAGCTCAATTTCATAAATGTGTTCTTTAATTGTCATTTCTTGCTATAATTCAGTTTTTCTAGTATTCTCAGAAATGACTTAATTAGATTGTATTGTTAATTTTGATAATTACTCTTGTGAGGTTTCAAACACTTTTCCAAGGTAATAGTATATTTTTATACCTCATTAACTTAACTTGAAATATCATCAAGAACTTTCTTATAATTTGCTTTCATTATATTTATGGCTTGTTTTATTCTTGTTTCAATTATTTCATAAATAGTGAATATAGAATATATAGCTGTGAATTATTTTATAATGGCAGATTGGTAATTTCTCTTATTTAAAAATGAGCTTTTATTCTTTGAAGTTTTGATTGTTCTTAAAACCTCTTCAAAACACATAAGGTTTTCATTCATTTGGGTCAAACTTGAATTATTTGTCTCAAAATTGTTACAAATTGTTGAATTTTTATCAGAAATATGAGTTTTCAAATCATTTATAGCTAGCTATATACAAGTTTTGACTGCCACCTAGAATGTCAGAAATTAGTTCTAATATTTCAATCTTGCTTCCAAATTTTCCTGTAATAACATCTGGTTCTTCCCATCTAAAACACATTTTCCATGGCCTCCTGTTGAATGACTGAGATTATGTATCCCTGGTTGTATGTTTGGGTGACTGGTGCTTTGCCCTTTCCCTTGTTCTGAGCTTGTGGTTGCTTTTTCATGTTGGAATTGCTGCTTCTGGTTACACAGTTGGTTTTGGCACCTTTTAGGGTGGTGGAGGAGTGATCCTTTCTCCATTCTGTTGTTGAGCGCATCATATTCTTCTTTTCCATCAATGCATGCCTTCCATTCAGTAGCTTGAAAGTGTTAGGTGGCAGAGAAAATTTCCTTTCAGTCTGGTAAGAGTTCATGCAGTGTTTCCAGATATGTGCTAGGCTTTGATACTCTTTGTGCTGCAGTGCATTTTTTTAAGCCTTCTGGGTGGCTTTGTAAATGTCCACTTAGGCTTTTGTTGGCGGTGTAAGCTCTGTTTGAAGGTAAAACAGTGTTATCAGATTCAGAATGGCATCATTTGTCAGTTTGGATTCATTTACTGACCCTTGTCCTTCTGAAACTGATTGGCTTCTGCCATAATGAAGTCTAGAACCTTCCCAGGATCTGCTTGAGGGGCTATAGCTTGCTCCTGATCTGGTTGAAGGCATAATTATGATTAAAAGGCTCAAAATAGTATTCTTAAATCAAAAAGCTTACTATTGGCCAAATTATTTTCACTTTGGAGTGTATTAATAATGTACAAATCAATGAATTCAAAGGAAATGGGCTCTGGTTGATTATTACAAGTCATAATAACAGTGCTATTTGGGTCAGAATCAACAGTACTGGCAGGAATAGTACCAGTAGCTGTTGATGCTGTTTCAATGTTTTCTTGTCTTACCACCTTGTAAGACACTAAGATTGAATTAAAAAGAAATTAATTAAGTAAAAAAAGGTTTATAAAATGAGAAATGAAAAATAAAGCCTCACTTGTAATAGTAAAAAGTTTTATTTTATTATTTTTTGAATTATAAGTATTTCCTATGGATTTTTAAATGTTTAAATATAAGAGAGAAAAATTGAGAAAGGTGAAAAAATATATTTCACAGGTAAAATATAAAGGCTGATCCCCAAATGTAAGGTGTGGGTATGAAATTTGGGTTCAAAATCAAGTAGTTTTTCTGTCCTAAAAATTTGTATAAGGTAAAATTTAATGAAGAATAGCAAATTTTAAGATCTTTCTAAAAGAAAACATACCATTTTTATTTTTTCAACTTTTTTAGTATGAAACACAAATATTATAAAGGTTTATTATTTTACCAACAATAAAAATGTATCACAAAATACTCTAGAAGAGATATTTAAAGCCACAAAAGAAAGTTTTTCAAGAGCAATCTCAATCGGAGTTAATTGGGAAAAGAACTGAAGGCAGAAAATATAAGGGAAAAATGATTCAATAAGAATATTAAATATTAAGAACTGTCAAAAGTGACTAGAGTGAATTTGGAAACAAAGTGAAAAGGTAGAAAGGACAAGAGATGCTTTAATTCACTTTTGGAGTGGCACAATGATAAAAATGATTATGATACTTTTTTAACATGGTTGAAAGGCTCCAAATGATTTGAAATTGGTGGGTCAAATATTTCATTGATTGGCTTAACAGTGTTTAAACCAATTGTAAAAAGAAAAGACTCTCAAATGAAGAGAAAAGTGGGGCAAACAAGACATATTTTTACGAACATCAATTTTCTTACTCCAAAAGTAAAGGTTACTGTAATAAGTTGTAAAAAACACACTGACCAAAGAAGCCAACTATGGTAAAAGGGCTGGCTTTAGCCAATTAATCTCCTTAAATCCGCCATTGCTAGAGTAATGCATGGTTTCAAGCCTCCAAAAAATTTCAGCATGTGTGTAAGAGATGTCAAAACCAGTTAGAGCTGTTTTTCATAAGATTTTTTCAGCTTAAGGGTAGCTTTATGCTCTTTGAGACAGTTAAACCTTCCTTGGTTGGTATCAAAGCTTCATCATCAATTGAGTCAAAGACCCTGTGACTCAATTCCAGGCCAAAAGTGATGAACGTTTGTGTTAATTTTGACATTACATGCCTGTTAGAAAGGAGTTTCAGGGAGTTTGGAACCCTTGAAGCAAAGATTCCTTTTCCCTCCAAAATTAATCTTTCCAATTTCTTTTTTCTTCAATTCTTCATAATGTATTATACTTATAATTTACATATGTACTTCAATTGAGTTTTTATAGCACACAGCTGTAATAATTGATACCTCCTATGTAAATTGAAGCTCCCTTATGGGATACCCATGCTGTGGTATTCCTAGACAATTTTGGATTAATGGACCATAAATTTAATTTTTTTTGGCTTTGAAAAACTGTTGATTTAAGTTAAGGAATTGTCTTCTATAACTGAAGTGTATAAATAGTTAAGTTAATAAAAATTCTAGGCTAAAATAACTTCTTAGTGGATAAATAAACTTATACTTATACTGAGACACCCCACTGTACCATCCAACACTAGAAGTGAAGGATTGGGATATTTTTTTGACACTCCCATAGAGAGCCCAAAAACTATAAAGAGAGGCCCTCTCCCCCCACAATTCATTTTTCCTCATTGCCCAGACAGAGGCTCATCACAAAACCACAACTTTGTAATATTTGTTCTAGGGGAAATTCCCTCCATCCATCCACATTATCCTGATTCTTTAGGAATACTCAGTAGCCAAGCTCAGAAGTATAGTTATTCCATCCCAATTCCAAACTTTTTCTCAGTAGCCAAGTTCAGTAGCATTTTCCAAGTAATTCATAATCAATAGTAGCTAAAAGTTGGTCTAAATTAATTTATAAATTCATCTCATTGACTATTCCTGTAATAGTGTTATCCCCATTCCTAAATTTTTCTCAGTAGCCAAGCTCAGTAGAATTGTCTGATTGTTTCAAAGATAAAATATAACAGTTGGTCTAAATTATCTGATAAATCCATACCATTGGCACATCTTTTTTACTCAGTAGCCAAGCTCAGTATTAAATTGAGCCATAGTAGTGTCTGTTATCCCAAGTTATTATTATAAAATTATTAGACCTATGAAAAATTAGTAGTGTCCTTTATTATTAGTTGTCATATTAACAAAAGTGCTATAATCGAAATTGGAAATCCCTAAAGGTGTTACTGTTCTGAGTAAAGGAGTTGAAAGTCTTTCCCTTAGTTCTATATCTTTATTTATTTGGGTTGAGGTTTACTAAGCCATTTTTTGCAGATAAAACAAAGTCTGATAGAGTCTTTTGAATAAACCTTTCTGACCCAGCCACAATCGAAAAAATTAAATTGATTGTAGAGCTCAAGTCAAGATAATTCAGAATTATTAGGAAGGGAAGTCTGGAGTCCTCTAGCACACAAGAAGAGCAAGGGTTACAAAATTGAATAGTAATTTGAAGCTGTTTTATTGGAATTTCCCCTTCCAGGTACTGCCTCATTTTATCCCACACAAGAGGAGTTCCCACATCTGGTCTCCCAAAAGTGGCAGGCATATAGGAATGAAATTCAGATATTTTTCAGCTTGATAATTAAAAAATAAAATTAACCAAATGAATAAAATCAAAACAAGGAAAAAATAAATTGAGAAATCCAAAACAATAATCATGCTCATATCATTATCATTAACCAATTAAACACTAAACACCCACAGGACACAAATCTCAAGTAGAATACAGTGATCTTATACCAACTCCAATAACAGAAGAAAAGGAGGAGAAGATTAGGAAATTATTTTTTAATATTTTTCAGGAATCAAGAAAAGGAATAAATAAATCAAAAGAGCTAGAAAGAAAATACTATAAAGTAGAAATGGATCAACAATCCACTTCAAAATTACCACCATTACCACCTGAGGATACTGTGGAAGAACAGTATGCTGAGGAGAGTGAAGAGGAAGATCAAAATGAAAAACTTAAAATTCTTCTGAAAAAAATGCAAGATCTCTGATTAAATCAAAGAAAAAAAGAAAGGAAAGAGAAGAAAATCAACATCATTCACACCTGGAGCCAGTCCTAGTGAGCCAAAATTACCAAGACATGTTAGATCTACAGAGTCACCATTATCACCAACACCTGGACCAAAGGCAACCTCTACTGCAGCAACAGAACAAAGAGCACAACCTCCTCAAAGGAGAGAATTCCTCTCCACACCTACAAACTCAAGTCTATTACAGTAACAAATTCCAAGGAAAGAAAGGACTGTGGTAAAAATAAAAGCTAAATATTATAGCATAAAGCTCAATGGAGAAAAAGTAGAAAGATTTATCAGAGAACTAGAAAGTACAGCTCAGATTGAAGGAGCTAGAGAAGAAGATTCAGCGATGCATTTGGCATTTTGGACAACTGATTCAAAAATCAGTGATACCATAGAAGCAATTCCAGGCTATGAAGAAGGAAATTGGAGCCAACTCAAGAAGGATCTCATGACTAACTGGGGGAGAGTTGAGTCGGGAAGGAGATATATGAAGGACTCAATTATCAATTTATTCAATGATACTCAAGATTCAGAAGGAATTAGGACTCTCTTTCAGTATAAAATTTTTATAGGAGAGTATGAAACTATCATTACTTATACTCTGAGATATAAATATATTCCTCAAGATAATATGTTTCATGAATATTTTTTTGACTGTCTCTCTGAAGACATAAAAGGAGCTCTCAGTAAAGAAACAATCAAGAAGGATTTCATGGTTAGAGCAGAAGATGGAGGATGTCTCATACCACCAATGAAGATATTGAAGAAATACATTGAATAAGAATTGGAAGCAAGGATATTAGTCACTAAAACAATTTGACCTCCAAGGATAGCTGAATAAAAAAAAATCAAAGATTAAGGAAAGAAGCACAGTCCAATTAAAGGAAGAGGTATTTTGAGGAATGAAAGAAGCCCTCAAGATAATGAAAGACCTTACAAAAGCCCTGAAAGAAAAAAGGAAATAGTCAAGGATGGGGTACCTTCTGAAAATGAATATTTCAAACAGTTTACGGCTGGATCAATTGAATGAATTAGCTAATGTGGCTACACCAAAAAATAAAATAATTAATAACCCCCAGTCAAAAAATCAAAGATTCAAGACAAGGGAGGTTGTCCCTCCACCACCAAACAGAAGTGTACCCTATGTTCCAGCACAGAGTATACCAAAGTTTAATGTTAAGTGCTATTATTTCTCAGAAGAAGTACAATCAACAGGAAGATGTAATGAGCATATTGAAGATCAAAATAAGAAATGTGAAATAAGAAAAGGTTTCAATTATTTATACCCCAATCGGGAAAGGGTACCAAATAATGGAAAATTTTCACCTAAATACCTAGTAAGGGAATTTCAAAAGGAACAAGAATAACTTGAAAGAAAATTAGAGGAGAAGGCTACATAACAATGAAAAAAGAGAAAAGACAAGTCAAATGCTTTCATTTCAATGGATGATTGGGGAGATTGGAAACCACCTTGCATCTCAACAGGACTAGAAGAACCTCTTGGCTATGCTTATGGAATAAGGAATACAAAAATTAAAATAACAGGAAGATAAATTAAAAACTCAATCCCAGCCATTACCTTCAAAAGCAACTATACAACCCAAAGAAACCGTCGTAAAAAAGACAAGCATACCTGGTGGATTTATCCAGAATGTACAACATGAAGAGGAAAGAGTTATGATTCCAACAAAGTAAAAATCACAACAAGCTCCTCCAATAAATAAAGTACCAGAAGCTAGTACACCTAAAAAACAAACACCAGTAAAAAAGAAAGTAGAATAAGAGAACAGAGTTAGTTTGAAAAAAGAGTACCAAATAATCGAAAGGCCTTCAGTAAAGAACAATGATGAGTAATCAATCATTTCAAAAGTCATGAATAAGGTATGAGATCAGAAAATTAATCTCACCCTAGAAGAAATTTTGAAAATATCACCAAGATTCATGGAAGAAATAACATTTCTCTCTGAAAAAGAAAAGAACTATTTAATGTCACTCAAATCTATTAACACTGAAGAACAGGAATCACCTGGTGAGAAAATTGTTTTCATAGATAAAATACATTTGTCCTACCGACCAGGAGTGATGGAAATTCTCTTTGGTAATAAAGAGTACACAGTAAAATCTTTGGTGGATACTGGAGATGAATTAGGCATCATACCTGAAAATGAATAAATAAAAGCAGAATTAGGTATGAGGACTTTGGACATGAAACTCAGAGGAATAGGAGGACATATTACTGCAATTGTTGGTTTAGCAGAAAATAAACCCATAATCTTACCATCTGGAGATGAAAGAAGAATTCACTTTTTTGTTGCTAGAGGGGCAGTACACACTGTTGTTGGGAGTCCTTTCCTTACTGATAATGGAATAAGGCTTGATCATTCACAAGACAAAGCAGTAATTCTGAGCTAAAAAGAACCTGATGGAAGAAGATTTTGAATCCCAATATGCTCACCAGAAACCAAAGGATGGCATATACACCGACCAAATGGAATGGAGTTGTGCAATTATACCCAGATTAAACAATGGAAGATAAATCATATAATTAATATCAAAAGATTTCAAGAATTACCTTAGCACAATAGGTAATTTACACCTTAATTACCCTCAAACATCTGGAAGTACTTATAGCTCTAAAATGGAAGCTTTGACTTCAATTGAAGTGGAACTAGTCAAAATGAAGGCTCAAAGCCAAAACAGCTAGTTAAGAGTGTTTCACCTGTGTGTGATAAAGATGGTTGTCATATTATCAAGAAACAAAAGCCTGTTTATTAATTCTACAAACCATTTGTATAAGCTGTATTTTCAAAACCAAAGCATAGTACTTCACCAACGGATTTGTTGAGGATGACTTCTGGTGCTCCAATCAGATTTAACAAACAATGGTTCAATAAGTTCAAAAACAACAAAATTAAGCAGAAAGTTAATGAAGATTCACCTGTTGAGAACCAAAAGCAAAACAATGAAGAAACAAATTCAGATTTATCTTATACTAATTCAATTTAAGAGGAAACTCGCCAAATAAACATCCTACAAATTTATTCAAGTATTGAAGATTATATAACTAATTGAAAGAATTTGAGCCTCATCAAAGAAAAATCTTAATCCAATAAAGAGTAAAATGAAAATTAATGATAAATTGTTTCATAATTCAAATTACATAAGTATTCATGAACCATCAGAAGAAGTTGAAGAAAGTACAAATCCAAAAGATAAAGGAATAAATGAAGAGGAGGAGGAAAAATATTCTGATATCTTCAGTTTGAGCATATTCAAAAATTTTGAATAATAATTTAATACATAAATAAGCATTATGCATAATGAAAATTATTGTAAAGTATATCAACATGAAATAATTGGTGTTACTCAAAAATAACCTAATCCATTTATAAGAGGAATCAAAGCTTTACCCTCACCATCATCAATGAAAATAGAAAGTGAAGAAGAAGTTACTATCATGAAAGACTTCACCCATTCAAATAATCTAGTATGTCAATCACAATAAGATAATGCTCAAGATTGAATTACTAGCACATCAACAAAAATTCAATCAACATTTAAACCAAGACCCATCAGAATTAAGCTATTTGATTTTCCCAGCTTTGAGGAATTAGAACAATAAACAATCATAATAATCAGCCCACTCCTTAGGGGAATATTCAATGGACCTTACCTTCACGAATCCAAAAGAATTTTCCCAATATTCACATCATGGAAGCAATTGTAAAAAACAGTTACAGCTAGAAGATTTGATTACTAAAGAATAACTTTTATCACCTTGTGAACTGAAAAAATATGATTTTGGATCATCTATTCAAATAATTAAAAGCCTGAACCCAGAAGAACCCAAATATGTTAGTCAGAAAGATTTAGTACCTCAATAAGATACTTGATTACCTTACCTGATTAAATTTTGGATAAACTACAACCCCTTGAAGAAAACATAAAATTCACAAGCTTTGAGACTATAAATAATGTTCAGCCAAAAGGGTACTATGAATAATTGAATAAAGAGGAAGAGGACTTACTTGAAATATTCCATGGATTAGCCAGCCCAATAAATAAGAACAGTAGAGAAAAGACAAATCATGAAATGAGTATAATTGAAGAAGAAAAGGATGGTAAATCTTCAAGTGACTTACTTTCTATTGTTGAAGAAAGGAAAACTTCAACAAAGAAAATAACCAAAATGTTTATAAATGAATTTTATAAAAAAATTCAATTTCAATAAAAAGATTGATGTTGAATTAAAATTGAAATTTAAACATCTGAAAACACCATATTACCTCAAGAAACTTCAATTTAAATTTGAAAAAGAAATTGTGAGCCTTGAGGTATATTTTACATACCCAAATAGGCCACAATTATCTTAAAAAGAAATTTTGAATTATACATAACTCATAAATCATGCATATATTCAAAATTCATCATTTTTTGATTTCAGAAAAGATGAATAACTTTTTATTGAGTAAGTAAGTCCATGGATTTAAGGCCAGATTTGTATTCTACACAAAAATTCACCTAGGGTAGCTCCATAGAGTGAATAAGCTTAAATTAACTCTTTGAGGTGGTAAAATGGAAAATACTTCAATACCACATCATCAATACCACATAAAAGATCCGTGAAAATCTTTGTTTTTCTTAATTTCACGCCAAAATAATGGGAAAGTGAGAAATCCCATGTTACATATACACTAAGAATAGTGTTATGCATGTTTTGAGCACTTAATATCATGGTATTCTTACATGGACTTTTGGTACACCCATAGTGGATATCTCACTTTAAGATTAAATCACTATTTTGAAGTAAAAAAATAGGCAAGGGGGACAAAAGACATCAAAGAGAGCCAGGGTACCCAACTTCTGAGGACTCAGAGGTGTGGATAGCTCCAAAGCTTGGTTCCATGGCTGATCTTGACCCAATTGGTAAACTAAACCTCCTTGGGAACTTGGTTACCATGTCACAACTACTGTAAATATTAAGAAAATAGCAAATAACCTGCTATTTTGATGTGCCAAGGAGGTAAAGAGCTACTTAGACTCCTGTAACCACGTCAATTCTTAATGAATTTCCATGGATAAACCCCAAAAGAGTAATTAAAACCCTTTTTGGACTTGTATCCATTTATTTACCTCATAGCAACCAGTGAAACACTGATATTTGCAATTCTACGTAGAAATGAGGTAAAAACTTCAAAAATTCATTAAAAATACAATTCTTAATGAATCTTTCTGAAACTTTCAGGACCAATGGACACCTGTATTATCCATGGTACAAAAAAAAAGAATTACAGTTTTACTAGTAAAATTAAATGTTTTACTTACAGTCCATTTTTGACCATTCTACGTGAAACACTGAATCTTCAAAAATTCACAGTAATTAAAACCTGTGATGAAATTGGCAATAACATTGATAACTTTGAGAAATCAATGATTATTTTGGAATAAAAGAAGATTTACAGATGTTACTCCTTTTATTCTTAACCATATTGGGGTTGGTAGTCACGTAAAAGCATCAATTAAGTAATTATGATAATCTTACGTGACAACAGATGATGCAATCATTAATCCAAAAAGGTTTATTGTTTTCTCACTCACTGGTTTTTCAGTTTGCTCCATGGCACGCCTCTGTGAGTTGTTGTTGACTTAAAAGAAGTCTCTTCTTGCTGTTTTTTCCACATCATCATCTTATTAATCATTTATATCAATATTACCAACAAGTAAGTATTAGTTAAAACTTTTCTTAAGTGTTTTATTCTTTCAGAATCAATCAGAAAGACGTGAAATCATAGAAATCAACTATATATTGTTGTAATACATTTATAAATTCATTTTGATCTTCTAAATCCACAATTCTACGTCAAATCTCTCTATCTTATCTTTCAATAAGCTCTTTGGAATATCAGTGAGTGATTTATCTTTAATTCTTAAAGTTTTTCTCTAAAATTAGTTTTCTTCAAGAATTATCATTATAATTATTCTTGCAAAAGATAATTATATATTAAAATAATTTTATTATTTTAATAAAGAAGTTTTTTATTATTAAATTCTTCTTGTAATTGATTCTAGTAGACAATTACTTACTCACTGTTAAAATCACTAGTAGTGCTTAACACGTGAAAAAAATAATTCTTTAATCATTTAATTGTGGCTATCATAATATTTTATTATTATATTTTGTAAGAACAGACATAGTACTGTTGATTAATAGTAATATTATCATCAGTTTCATAGTCACATCTTACATTTGGGGGGCTGGCCGTGTTTTTTGAACCTTGTACCCTTAATTAATATATTTTTAAGCTCTAAAATATATTAATTTAATAATTTTTTCTTTCATTTTAAAGTTAAAATAATTCTTATTTTTGAAATTGTTTTGGAAATCTTTTTCATTGAGGAATTTGGTTTAATTTTATACTGTTTTACACGTGGCTTTTTCACATCCAAAAACTTATAAAATTATTCTTTGAGTTAATATGAATTAATTCAAAATCTTGAATTTTAATTTTTTTTCTTTAAAAAGAATAATTTTTTTAATATTAAAAAATATAAAACTTATAAAAAATCTTTAAAAATATTTTAAAAAGTATAAAAAATAATTTTTTTCTCTTTTTTATAATTTTTTTCTAGTGTCTTTAATCAAATACTGTGCAGCTGGCAATAGACTCAGTAAAAGATACATCAATAGTCCTGAATCTTCAGAAGCAGAATCTGAAGAAAGTATTGAGGTGCAAATTGCTAAAAGAGGCACCTTATTTAATTCAGAAAGGGCTAAATTACCACTAAAAGGTGTGTATTTTATCTTATATTTTCACTTTTTATCTTTAAATTGACGTGAAAATGGTGCATACCAGAAATGGAAGCAACTATTCAGTCCAACCAGATGGATGTGGACAAGGAAGAGGCAAGACCAAATCCAGAAGTGCCAAATCCTCCACAAGAAAGACACATCTGGAGGATGACAGAGTTGCCCCCCATTCCCCAAGGTCTGTACCAACAGATTTTGACGTAAATTCTGAGCCTGAACTAATTCATGATATTATTTCCAGGGCTGAACCATTTTCAAGTGGCAGAAATAGAAATATATCAATGCCAGTACAAAAATTGGTTCAGAGCAGCCAAAGAAGAGGAGTGGGAAATATGCCCAAGCCTTTGGCAGGGGGCCATGAACTCCTACTTACACATCAAGAGCTTTCTGGGTCAGGAGAAGACCATAGAACTCTTAGGAGGATGGAGCCCCCTGTCTTGCAAAGACAAGGTCAAAAAGATAAAGAATTGGTTGAAGAACCAAATTCTTTTATCTATAGACCAGAAGAAAGAGCTGGAAATGACTCCAGCTTTGGAGACAGAGGCACCAGTGGCGTCTACCAGCTCCAAACCAGCTCCAGAAGTGTCCAAGGACAAGCCCAAGGGACCTCAGAAGAAGCAGAAAGGTCCCAAGAACCATCAAGGCAAGGCCAATTGGCACAGACCTTACCCACAAGGGTACAGGATCCCCAAATTGGAGCCTTCAGCTGTGGACAGTGTCTTCAATATGGCCAGAACTGTGATGGAATTCACAGCCAAGGAGCAGGAAAGGATGAACAGAAACTTTCCACGCAAATAATTGGTGTACAGACTAGTATTAATGTAGACATTGGTAAACTTGATAGAAAGTTAACTAAAATTGCATCAGATATAGTTGAATTAAAGAAAAATGATAAAACATACATTGAATTGCACCAAGTAACACATGCCAGACTTGACTCAATTACCAATTCTTGCAAAAGAATTGAAAACATGTACCAAGTTCAGCATGATGAGATGGAAGAATTTTCCATTTTTAAAGTGAATAATCAACTTACAATTTTACAAGACCAAGTCTTAAGAATAGCTGAGAATACCAATCAATTTGCTATACACTTAGCAGAAAGTGACAGTGAAAGGCAGAAGTTGAAAAATGAAATAATTGCAAGTTTGGAACAAATTCATAAGAATCATGAACCACATATGCCAAGACATTCTACACCTTTAACTGAAAAACTTTCTGTTAAGGAAAGTCTCACCCCATTCTTGGGAGAAAATGCCTACTCTGCAAAGGAAATTCCTAAAATAGAAGAATGGCCAACATTCTCTGGTGAAGGAGAATATAACCATATTGAATTCATCAGGACCATTGATATGTTGCAAGAAGACTTTAATATACCTGATGAAATAATAGTGGGAAAATTACACTGTTTGTTTACCAGAACTGCAAAGAAATGGTATTACAAAATGAGGATTGATCATGGTAAACATGATTGGTCTTGGTGGAAATCTGAAATGATTACAAAATGGGCCAATAATTCTTGGAGGTTTAAAATAGAAAATGCCTTTGAAAGTGCCATTTTTAACTCAGAGAAAGATAAACCACTTACTTGGTTCTTCAAGCAAAAAGACAGATTATCTGCTTTACAACCAGATATGTCTGACACTATGATTAATATAAAAATATTAAGAAAGTGTGGAGGAGAATTAGAACATGCTATCAAAAGCAGATGTGTAGAACCCTGTTCAACAGAAGACTACATTAATGCTATGGAAGATATCATTACCAGAACAAGAATTGGTAAAACTTGGTCTAAAATCCCAACAGAATCCAAGATGACCTCTAAGATTCCCAGAGAGGATAAGAGACCAGAAAGACCTGTCTCAAAGTGTCATAAATGTGGAAGCACTTCACATTTAGCCAACACTTGCACAAAAAAGACAAAAATCAATGAAGCTCAAGTCATTGAAGGAATTCAGTGTACTGAAGAGAAAGGAGAGTCTGATCAAGATTCTGCAGTCTCTGAAGATACACCAGTAGAGGACTATCCCATTGAAAACATCACAGCTTTCTTTGAGGTCACAGAAGTCCACACCCACTTGCCACAGTACAGTGAGGATTGCTGCAACCTGACCAATATCCAAGATGCCAGAATGTGTAAAACAAAACCTGCTAGAGGAAAGGATTATACTGCTGGAGCATCCTGTATCACATCAGTCTTGATAAGTGATATTGAAGCCAAAGTAAATTTGGATAAAGGGGCATTTTGCACTTGTGTGGGAAAAGATTATCTCCAAATTATACTTCCTGGATGGAAGAACCATCTGTTGCCAATAGAAGGTGTACAATTTAGTAGTTCCAGTAACAATATGTACCCTTTGGGTATATTAGACACTAATCTTGTATTCCCACACCCAGCAGGAAGTGTAAGGATGAAAACTGAAATTGTTGTAATGGATAATTGCACATCTCAGCACATCATTCTTGGAAATGATTACTTGAATATCTATGGTATTGACATCAATAACCATAAAGACAGATATTTCACAATTAGGGATAACAAAAGACAAAAATTTGCTTTTTCCAATATGCCAAAACAAATATCTGTGGTATCTTCTGTCAAAGATACTTATAAATATGAATTTGTGTCTAATCAACTTGTTGAAGCACAGATTAATCCATCTTTGTCACCAAAAATGAGGAATGAACTTATTGATGTGTTATACACATACAATACTGCATTTGCCTCTGATAATGAACCATTAGGTGCTATAAGAGGACATGAAGTTGATATTACTCTTAATATTGACAGACCATATCCCCCAGTACTTAGAAGACCAGCTTATCCAGCCAGTCCCAGAGCTAGAGAAGCCTTGGAGAAACATATCCAAGAGTTAATTCAACTTGGTGTGCTAAGGAAAGTAGGCCATAATGAGGAAGTTGAGGTGACAACACCTGTTATCATTGCTTGGCATAATGATAAGTCAAGAATGGTTGGAGATTTCAGAGCATTGAATACCTACACAGTTCCAGATAGGTATACAATCCCTATAATCCAAGAAACCTTGACTCAATTGTCCAAAGCCAAATATATAACATCAATGGATGCATTGAAAGGCTTCCATCAAAATGTTTTGACGCCTAAAGCTAAGAAATTACTTAGAATCATCACTCACTGTGGTATTTTTGAGTATCTTAGAATGCCATTTGGCATTAAAAATTCTCCATCTCATTATCAAAGAATGATGAATACCATCTTCCCCACAGAATTGTCTGAAGGATGGCTTATCATTTATATTGATGATATTATCATATGTTCTGACTAATGGTCTTTGCACCTTGACAGACTTGCAAGAGTACTTCAGAAAGTTGCAGAAGTGAATATGAAAATTTCACTTAAGAAATGCAACTTTGGTTTTGAAGAACTTGAAGCATTAGGACATGTTGTTTCTGGTTTAAGCTTGGGTATTGACAAAAATAAAGTGGCAGCAGTACTACTTAAGCCAATACCCCAGAATAAGAAAGAAATGATGTCTTTTCTTGGATTTGCTAGTTACTATATGCAACATTTAAAAGACTTTGCAATTCTAGCCAAATCACTCTATAGAATCTGTGATCAACAGACTGTATTTGAGATGACACAGGAAAGAATTAAAGCTTATGAGAAGATAAAGAGAGCCCTTACAGAAGCACCTTTACTCCTCATGCCTGACTGGAATATTCCTTTTAAGTTGTACATTGATGCATGTGAAGATGGATTAGGGGCAGCCCTACATCAAGTCCAAATTATTGATGACATACCTACAGAAGGACCAGTTTGTTATATCTCAAGGCAGATCAAACCAACAGAAGCCAGATATGGTGCAAGCCAAATGGAGTGCTTATGTTTGGTATGCAGTGTTTTTGAAGTGATAACTGACTGTAATGCAGTAAAATCACTTCTTAGCATGAAAACTCCCAACAGACACATGTTGAGATGGAAAATAGCTATTCAAGAATATAGAGGAAACATGACTATAGTTCATAAAGCAGGAAACATTCACAAGAATGCTGATGGACTTAGTAGATGGGCTTTAGCCAACACTCCTGATAACTTAGCTTATGTACCTTTAGAAGCTGAACCACAAATTCCAATTGAAGGAATTAGCATAACTGATATTGGAACTGAATTCTTTGAGGAGGTCAGAGAATCTTTTAAACAAGACAAGAATTGCCATATCTTGACTTCTTTATTAGATAAAGACTGCAAAGATACATCTTTAGTTAATGCACTTGATGAAGTTTGGAAAAATTCCTATTCTGAAGGGAGATTTCACTTGTTTGATGGAATAATTTACCACAGAACAAAACATTCTTGTGTTATGACATTGTGCAGTAGATTACTCATCAATACCATTCTTCATGAATGTCATGATAGTATCTACTCTGGACACCTGTCAGAAGACAGAACACTTGAAAAAGTGAAGAACTGTGCATGGTGGCCATCTTGGAGAAAAGAAACCATTGAATATTGCCATACCTGTGACAGATGCCAAAAAGCAAACAGGAGTACAGGCAAGAAATTTGGACTTATGATCCATATTCAAGAACCAAAATCCCCTTGGGAAGTTGTTCACATGGATTGGGTCACAGCACTTCCTCCAAGTCGTGACAAACGTTATAATGCTTGTTTAGTCATTGTAGACAGATATAGCAAGACTCCCATATTCTTACCATGTCATAAAAATGACACTGCTATGGATACAGCTCTTCTTCTGTGGAGTAGAGTTATTTCTCATACAGGATTATTTAAGAATATCATAAGTGACAGAGATCCCAAGTTCACATCTGCACTTTGGACCAATATTCATAGATTGTTTGGGACTAAGTTATCATTCTCTACAGCATATAACCCTCAAACAGATGGGCTAGCAGAGAGGATGATTCAAACTTTAGAAGACATGATCAGGAGATTCTGTGCTTATGGATTAGAATTCAAAGATTCAGATGGCTTTACCCATGACTGGTGCACTCTGATACCTGCACTAGAATTAGCATACAAGACATCAGTCCATTATTCCACAGGACAAACTCCTGCTATTTTAGAAAAAGGATGGAATCCAAGACTCCCAGAAGACACACTGAGGAAAGACTTGATTGACATTCATCCTACAGCTTCCAGCTTCAAGATAATGCTTGATAAAGTAAAACACCACGCAAAACAAAGTATGGATGATGCTTTTGATTATGCAAAACAGAAGTGGGACAAGAGTCATAAAGTACCAGAAACCTTGTATTTTAATAATATCAAAGGCCCAAAGAAACTTAAAGATTCTTATGTAGGACCTTTTGTTATTGTTGCTTTACATGGAACCAATGCAGTTCAAGTGGAATTGAGTGGTGAATTGGAAAATAAACACCCCACACTTCCAGTCAGCTTGATAAAGCCTTATCAACCAGCTGACAAAGAATTGTTTCCTTTAAGGAACCCAACTCCTTTAACTGTACCACCTGTGGAACAGAATGAAGACAAAAAGATAAAGAAAGTCATTAAAGAAAGGAGACTTAGGGGTAAAAATCAAAGAGAATATCTTGTCAGATATAGAAATGCAGTGCATGAAGATGAATGGATGGCAGAATCAGAAATACCTGACTCAGATAAACTCTTAAGAAGATTTAGACATGAAAGAAGGCCACAAGCCTGAATATGTCTATGAATGTGCTTTAAATTACTTGATCTGAGTAATGTAAAGAGGTTGGACAGTGGACATTAACCCCCTTTGGGGCCTTATTCTTTTATCACTAATAAAATTGTGGTACAATTTTATTTTTTGGTGGGAGGGAATGTGAGCCTTGAGGTATATTTTACATACCCAAATAGGCCACAATTATCTTAAAAAGAAATTTTGAATTATACATAGCTCATAAATCATGCATATATTCAAAATTCATCATGTTTTGATTTCAGAAAAGATGAATAACTTTTTATTGAGTACGTAAATCCATGGATTTAAGGCCAGATTTGGATTCTACACAAAAATTCACTTAGGGTAGCTCCATAGAGTGAATAAGCTCAAATTAACTCTTTGAGGTGGTAAAATGGAAAATACTTCAATACCACATAAAAGATCCGTGAAAAGTTTTGTTATTCTTAATTTCACGCCAAAATAATGGGAAAGTGAGAAATCCCATGTTACATATACACTAAGAATAGTGTTATGCATGTTTTGAGCACTTAATATGATGGTATTCTTACATGGACCTTTGGTACACCCATAGTGGATATCTCACTTTAAGCTTAAATTACTATTTTGATATAAAAAATAGGCAAGGGGAACAAAAGACATCAAAGAGAGCCAGGGTACCCAACTTCTGAGGACTCAGAGGCCTGGATAGCTCCAAAGCTTGGTTCCATGGTTGATCTTGACCCAATTGGTAAACTAAACCTCTTTGGGAACTTGGTTACCATGTCGCAACTACTGTAAATCTTAAGAAAATAGCAAATAACCTGCTATTTTGACGTGGCAAGGTGGTAAAGAGCTACTCAGACTGCTGTAACCACATCAATTCTTAATGAATTTCCATGGATAAACCCCAAAAGAGTAATTAAAACCCTTTTTGGACTTGTATCCATTGATTTACCTCATAGCAACCAGTGAAACACTGATATTTGCAATTCTACGTAGAAATGAGGTAAAAATTTCAAAAATTCATTAAAAATACAATTCTTAATGAATCTTTCTGAAACTTTCAGGACCAATGGAGAACTGTATTATCCATGGTACAACAAACAAGAATTTAAGTTTTACTGGTAAAATTAAATGTTTTACTTACAGTCCATTTTTGACCATTCTACGTGAAACACTGAATCTTCAAAAATTCACAGTAATTAAAACCTGTGATGAAATTGGCAATAACATTGATAACTTTGAGAAATCAATGATTATTTTGGAATAAAAGAAGATTTACAGATGTTACTCCTTTTATTCTTAACCATATTGGGGTTGGTAGTCACGTAAAAGCATCAATTAAGTAATTATGATAATCTTACGTGACAACAGATGATGCAATCATTAATCCAAAAAGGTTTATTGTTTTCTCACTCACTGGTTTTTCAGTTTGCTCCATGGCACGCCTCTGTGAGTTGTTGTTGACTTAAAAGAAGTCTCTTCTTGCTGTTTTTTCCACATCATCATCTTATTAATCATTTATATCAATATTACCAACAAGTAAGTATTAGTTAAAACTTTTCTTAAGTGTTTTATTCTTTCAGAATCAATCAGAAAGACGTGAAATCATAGAAATCAACTATATATTGTTGTAATACATTTATAAATTCATTTTGATCTTCTAAATCCACAATTCTACGTCAAATCTCTCTATCTTATCTTTCAATAAGCTCTTTGGAATATCAGTGAGTGATTTATCTTTAATTCTTAAAGTTTTTCTCTAAAATTAGTTTTCTTCAAGAATTATCATTATAATTATTCTTGCAAAAGATAATTATATATTAAAATAATTTTATTATTTTAATAAAGAAGTTTTTTATTATTAAATTCTTCTTGTAATTGATTCTAGTAGACAATTACTTACTCACTGTTAAAATCACTAGTAGTGCTTAACACGTGAAAAAAATAATTCTTTAATCATTTAATTGTGGCTATCATAATATTTTATTATTATATTTTGTAAGAACAGACATAGTACTGTTGATTAATAGTAATATTATCATCAGTTTCATAGTCACATCTTACATTTGGGGGGCTGGCCGTGTTTTTTGAACCTTGTACCCTTAATTAATATATTTTTAAGCTCTAAAATATATTAATTTAATAATTTTTTCTTTCATTTTAAAGTTAAAATAATTCTTATTTTTGAAATTGTTTTGGAAATCTTTTTCATTGAGGAATTTGGTTTAATTTTATACTGTTTTACACGTGGCTTTTTCACATCCAAAAACTTATAAAATTATTCTTTGAGTTAATATGAATTAATTCAAAATCTTGAATTTTAATTTTTTTTCTTTAAAAAGAATAATTTTTTTAATATTAAAAAATATAAAACTTATAAAAAATCTTTAAAAATATTTTAAAAAGTATAAAAAATAATTTTTTTCTCTTTTTTATAATTTTTTTCTAGTGTCTTTAATCAAATACTGTGCAGCTGGCAATAGACTCAGTAAAAGATACATCAATAGTCCTGAATCTTCAGAAGCAGAATCTGAAGAAAGTATTGAGGTGCAAATTGCTAAAAGAGGCACCTTATTTAATTCAGAAAGGGCTAAATTACCACTAAAAGGTGTGTATTTTATCTTATATTTTCACTTTTTATCTTTAAATTGACGTGAAAATGGTGCATACCAGAAATGGAAGCAACTATTCAGTCCAACCAGATGGATGTGGACAAGGAAGAGGCAAGACCAAATCCAGAAGTGCCAAATCTTCCACAAGAAAGACACATCTGGAGGATGACAGAGTTGCCCCCCATTCCCCAAGGTCTGTACCAACAGATTTTGACGTAAATTCTGAGCCTGAACTAATTCATGATATTATTTCCAGGGCTGAACCATTTTCAAGTGGCAGAAATAGAAATATATCAATGCCAGTACAAAAATTGGTTCAGAGCAGCCAAAGAAGAGGAGTGGGAAATATGCCCAAGCCTTTGGCAGGGGGCCATGAACTCCTACTTACACATCAAGAGCTTTCTGGGTCAGGAGAAGACCATAGAACTCTTAGGAGGATGGAGCCCCCTGTCTTGCAAAGACAAGGTCAAAAAGATAAAGAATTGGTTGAAGAACCAAATTCTTTTATCTATAGACCAGAAGAAAGAGCTGGAAATGACTCCAGCTTTGGAGACAGAGGCACCAGTGGCGTCTACCAGCTCCAAACCAGCTCCAGAAGTGTCCAAGGACAAGCCCAAGGGACCTCAGAAGAAGCAGAAAGGTCCCAAGAACCATCAAGGCAAGGCCAATTGGCACAGACCTTACCCACAAGGGTACAGGATCCCCAAATTGGAGCCTTCAGCTGTGGACAGTGTCTTCAATATGGCCAGAACTGTGATGGAATTCACAGCCAAGGAGCAGGAAAGGATGAACAGAAACTTTCCACGCAAATAATTGGTGTACAGACTAGTATTAATGTAGACATTGGTAAACTTGATAGAAAGTTAACTAAAATTGCATCAGATATAGTTGAATTAAAGAAAAATGATAAAACATACATTGAATTGCACCAAGTAACACATGCCAGACTTGACTCAATTACCAATTCTTGCAAAAGAATTGAAAACATGTACCAAGTTCAGCATGATGAGATGGAAGAATTTTCCATTTTTAAAGTGAATAATCAACTTACAATTTTACAAGACCAAGTCTTAAGAATAGCTGAGAATACCAATCAATTTGCTATACACTTAGCAGAAAGTGACAGTGAAAGGCAGAAGTTGAAAAATGAAATAATTGCAAGTTTGGAACAAATTCATAAGAATCATGAACCACATATGCCAAGACATTCTACACCTTTAACTGAAAAACTTTCTGTTAAGGAAAGTCTCACCCCATTCTTGGGAGAAAATGCCTACTCTGCAAAGGAAATTCCTAAAATAGAAGAATGGCCAACATTCTCTGGTGAAGGAGAATATAACCATATTGAATTCATCAGGACCATTGATATGTTGCAAGAAGACTTTAATATACCTGATGAAATAATAGTGGGAAAATTACACTGTTTGTTTACCAGAACTGCAAAGAAATGGTATTACAAAATGAGGATTGATCATGGTAAACATGATTGGTCTTGGTGGAAATCTGAAATGATTACAAAATGGGCCAATAATTCTTGGAGGTTTAAAATAGAAAATGCCTTTGAAAGTGCCATTTTTAACTCAGAGAAAGATAAACCACTTACTTGGTTCTTCAAGCAAAAAGACAGATTATCTGCTTTACAACCAGATATGTCTGACACTATGATTAATATAAAAATATTAAGAAAGTGTGGAGGAGAATTAGAACATGCTATCAAAAGCAGATGTGTAGAACCCTGTTCAACAGAAGACTACATTAATGCTATGGAAGATATCATTACCAGAACAAGAATTGGTAAAACTTGGTCTAAAATCCCAACAGAATCCAAGATGACCTCTAAGATTCCCAGAGAGGATAAGAGACCAGAAAGACCTGTCTCAAAGTGTCATAAATGTGGAAGCACTTCACATTTAGCCAACACTTGCACAAAAAAGACAAAAATCAATGAAGCTCAAGTCATTGAAGGAATTCAGTGTACTGAAGAGAAAGGAGAGTCTGATCAAGATTCTGCAGTCTCTGAAGATACACCAGTAGAGGACTATCCCATTGAAAACATCACAGCTTTCTTTGAGGTCACAGAAGTCCACACCCACTTGCCACAGTACAGTGAGGATTGCTGCAACCTGACCAATATCCAAGATGCCAGAATGTGTAAAACAAAACCTGCTAGAGGAAAGGATTATACTGCTGGAGCATCCTGTATCACATCAGTCTTGATAAGTGATATTGAAGCCAAAGTAAATTTGGATAAAGGGGCATTTTGCACTTGTGTGGGAAAAGATTATCTCCAAATTATACTTCCTGGATGGAAGAACCATCTGTTGCCAATAGAAGGTGTACAATTTAGTAGTTCCAGTAACAATATGTACCCCTTGGGTATATTAGACACTAATCTTGTATTCCCACACCCAGCAGGAAGTGTAAGGATGAAAACTGAAATTGTTGTAATGGATAATTGCACATCTCAGCACATCATTCTTGGAAATGATTACTTGAATATCTATGGTATTGACATCAATAACCATAAAGACAGATATTTCACAATTAGGGATAACAAAAGACAAAAATTTGCTTTTTCCAATATGCCAAAACAAATATCTGTGGTATCTTCTGTCAAAGATACTTATAAATATGAATTTGTGTCTAATCAACTTGTTGAAGCACAGATTAATCCATCTTTGTCACCAAAAATGAGGAATGAACTTATTGATGTGTTATACACATACAATACTGCATTTGCCTCTGATAATGAACCATTAGGTGCTATAAGAGGACATGAAGTTGATATTACTCTTAATATTGACAGACCATATCCCCCAGTACTTAGAAGACCAGCTTATCCAGCCAGTCCCAGAGCTAGAGAAGCCTTGGAGAAACATATCCAAGATTTAATTCAACTTGGTGTGCTAAGGAAAGTAGGCCATAATGAGGAAGTTGAGGTGACAACACCTGTTATCATTGCTTGGCATAATGATAAGTCAAGAATGGTTGGAGATTTCAGAGCATTGAATACCTACACAGTTCCAGATAGGTATACAATCCCTATAATCCAAGAAACCTTGACTCAATTGTCCAAAGCCAAATATATAACATCAATGGATGCATTGAAAGGCTTCCATCAAAATGTTTTGACGCCTAAAGCTAAGAAATTACTTAGAATCATCACTCACTGTGGTATTTTTGAGTATCTTAGAATGCCATTTGGCATTAAAAATTCTCCATCTCATTATCAAAGAATGATGAATACCATCTTCCCCACAGAATTGTCTGAAGGATGGCTTATCATTTATATTGATGATATTATCATATGTTCTGACTAATGGTCTTTGCACCTTGACAGACTTGCAAGAGTACTTCAGAAAGTTGCAGAAGTGAATATGAAAATTTCACTTAAGAAATGCAACTTTGGTTTTGAAGAACTTGAAGCATTAGGACATGTTGTTTCTGGTTTAAGCTTGGGTATTGACAAAAATAAAGTGGCAGCAGTACTACTTAAGCCAATACCCCAGAATAAGAAAGAAATGATGTCTTTTCTTGGATTTGCTAGTTACTATATGCAACATTTAAAAGACTTTGCAATTCTAGCCAAATCACTCTATAGAATCTGTGATCAACAGACTGTATTTGAGATGACACAGGAAAGAATTAAAGCTTATGAGAAGATAAAGAGAGCCCTTACAGAAGCACCTTTACTCCTCATGCCTGACTGGAATATTCCTTTTAAGTTGTACATTGATGCATGTGAAGATGGATTAGGGGCAGCCCTACATCAAGTCCAAATTATTGATGACATACCTACAGAAGGACCAGTTTGTTATATCTCAAGGCAGATCAAACCAACAGAAGCCAGATATGGTGCAAGCCAAATGGAGTGCTTATGTTTGGTATGCAGTGTTTTTGAAGTGATAACTGACTGTAATGCAGTAAAATCACTTCTTAGCATGAAAACTCCCAACAGACACATGTTGAGATGGAAAATAGCTATTCAAGAATATAGAGGAAACATGACTATAGTTCATAAAGCAGGAAACATTCACAAGAATGCTGATGGACTTAGTAGATGGGCTTTAGCCAACACTCCTGATAACTTAGCTTATGTACCTTTAGAAGCTGAACCACAAATTCCAATTGAAGGAATTAGCATAACTGATATTGGAACTGAATTCTTTGAGGAGGTCAGAGAATCTTTTAAACAAGACAAGAATTGCCATATCTTGACTTCTTTATTAGATAAAGACTGCAAAGATACATCTTTAGTTAATGCACTTGATGAAGTTTGGAAAAATTCCTATTCTGAAGGGAGATTTCACTTGTTTGATGGAATAATTTACCACAGAACAAAACATTCTTGTGTTATGACATTGTGCAGTAGATTACTCATCAATACCATTCTTCATGAATGTCATGATAGTATCTACTCTGGACACCTGTCAGAAGACAGAACACTTGAAAAAGTGAAGAACTGTGCATGGTGGCCATCTTGGAGAAAAGAAACCATTGAATATTGCCATACCTGTGACAGATGCCAAAAAGCAAACAGGAGTACAGGCAAGAAATTTGGACTTATGATCCATATTCAAGAACCAAAATCCCCTTGGGAAGTTGTTCACATGGATTGGGTCACAGCACTTCCTCCAAGTCGTGACAAAAGTTATAATGCTTGTTTAGTCATTGTAGACAGATATAGCAAGACTCCCATATTCTTACCATGTCATAAAAATGACACTGCTATGGATACAGCTCTTCTTCTGTGGAGTAGAGTTATTTCTCATACAGGATTATTTAAGAATATCATAAGTGACAGAGATCCCAAGTTCACATCTGCACTTTGGACCAATATTCATAGATTGTTTGGGACTAAGTTATCATTCTCTACAGCATATAACCCTCAAACAGATGGGCTAGCAGAGAGGATGATTCAAACTTTAGAAGACATGATCAGGAGATTCTGTGCTTATGGATTAGAATTCAAAGATTCAGATGGCTTTACCCATGACTGGTGCACTCTGATACCTGCACTAGAATTAGCATACAAGACATCAGTCCATTATTCCACAGGACAAACTCCTGCTATTTTAGAAAAAGGATGGAATCCAAGACTCCCAGAAGACACACTGAGGAAAGACTTGATTGACATTCATCCTACAGCTTCCAGCTTCAAGATAATGCTTGATAAAGTAAAACACCACGCAAAACAAAGTATGGATGATGCTTTTGATTATGCAAAACAGAAGTGGGACAAGAGTCATAAAGTACCAGAAACCTTGTATTTTAATAATATCAAAGGCCCAAAGAAACTTAAAGATTCTTATGTAGGACCTTTTGTTATTGTTGCTTTACATGGAACCAATGCAGTTCAAGTGGAATTGAGTGGTGAATTGGAAAATAAACACCCCACACTTCCAGTCAGCTTGATAAAGCCTTATCAACCAGCTGACAAAGAATTGTTTCCTTTAAGGAACCCAACTCCTTTAACTGTACCACCTGTGGAACAGAATGAAGACAAAAAGATAAAGAAAGTCATTAAAGAAAGGAGACTTAGGGGTAAAAATCAAAGAGAATATCTTGTCAGATATAGAAATGCAGTGCATGAAGATGAATGGATGGCAGAATCAGAAATACCTGACTCAGATAAACTCTTAAGAAGATTTAGACATGAAAGAAGGCCACAAGCCTGAATATGTCTATGAATGTGCTTTAAATTACTTGATCTGAGTAATGTAAAGAGGTTGGACAGTGGACATTAACCCCCTTTGGGGCCTTATTCTTTTATCACTAATAAAATTGTGGTACAATTTTATTTTTTGGTGGGAGGGAATGTGAGCCTTGAGGTATATTTTACATACCCAAATAGGCCACAATTATCTTAAAAAGAAATTTTGAATTATACATAACTCATAAATCATGCATATATTCAAAATTCATCATGTTTTGATTTCAGAAAAGATGAATAACTTTTTATTGAGTACGTAAATCCATGGATTTAAGGCCAGATTTGGATTCTACACAAAAATTCACTTAGGGTAGCTCCATAGAGTGAATAAGCTCAAATTAACTCTTTGAGGTGGTAAAATGGAAAATACTTCAATACCACATAAAAGATCCGTGAAAAGTTTTGTTATTCTTAATTTCACGCCAAAATAATGGGAAAGTGAGAAATCCCATGTTACATATACACTAAGAATAGTGTTATGCATGTTTTGAGCACTTAATATGATGGTATTCTTACATGGACCTTTGGTACACCCATAGTGGATATCTCACTTTAAGCTTAAATTACTATTTTGATATAAAAAATAGGCAAGGGGAACAAAAGACATCAAAGAGAGCCAGGGTACCCAACTTCTGAGGACTCAGAGGCCTGGATAGCTCCAAAGCTTGGTTCCATGGTTGATCTTGACCCAATTGGTAAACTAAACCTCTTTGGGAACTTGGTTACCATGTCGCAACTACTGTAAATCTTAAGAAAATAGCAAATAACCTGCTATTTTGACGTGGCAAGGTGGTAAAGAGCTACTCAGACTGCTGTAACCACATCAATTCTTAATGAATTTCCATGGATAAACCCCAAAAGAGTAATTAAAACCCTTTTTGGACTTGTATCCATTGATTTACCTCATAGCAACCAGTGAAACACTGATATTTGCAATTCTACGTAGAAATGAGGTAAAAATTTCAAAAATTCATTAAAAATACAATTCTTAATGAATCTTTCTGAAACTTTCAGGACCAATGGAGAACTGTATTATCCATGGTACAACAAACAAGAATTTAAGTTTTACTGGTAAAATTAAATGTTTTACTTACAGTCCATTTTTGACCATTCTACGTGAAACACTGAATCTTCAAAAATTCACAGTAATTAAAACCTGTGATGAAATTGGCAATAACATTGATAACTTTGAGAAATCAATGATTATTTTGGAATAAAAGAAGATTTACAGATGTTACTCCTTTTATTCTTAACCATATTGGGGTTGGTAGTCACGTAAAAGCATCAATTAAGTAATTATGATAATCTTACGTGACAACAGATGATGCAATCATTAATCCAAAAAGTTTTATTGTTTTCTCACTCACTGGTTTTTCAGTTTGCTCCATGGCACGCCTCTGTGAGCTGTTGTTGACTTAAAAGAAGTCTCTTCTTGCTGTTTTTTCCACATCATCATCATCTTATTAATCATTTATATCAAAATTACCAACAAGTAAGTATTAGTTAAAACTTTTCTTAAGTGTTTTATTCTTTCAGAATCAATCAGAAAGACGTGAAATCAGAGAAATCAACTATATATTGCTGTAATACATTTATAAATTCATTTTGATCTTCTAAATCCACAATTCTACGTCAAATCTCTCTATCTTATCTTTCAATAAGCTCTTTGGAATATTAGTGAGTGATTTATCTTTAATTCTTAAAGTTTTTCTCTAAAATTAGTTTTCTTCAAGAATTATCATTATAAATATTCTTGCAAAAGATAATTATATATTAAAATAATTTTCTTATTTTAATAAAGAAGTTTTTTATTATTAAATTCTTCTTGTAATTGATTCTAGTAGACAATTACTTACTCACTGTTAAAATCACTAGTAGTGCTTAACACGTGAAAGAAATAATTCTTTAATTATTTAATTGTGGTTATAATAATATTTTATTATTATATTTCATAAGAACAGACATAGTACTGTTGATTAATAGTGTTATTATCATCAGTTTCATAGTCACATCTTACAGAAATTCAATGTCTTTCTAATAATAAATTTGAGAGTAGTATAATTTTTAACTTAAAAAAAAACCACAAAGTTAACAACGACATAAAACATCACTTAAAAAAATAAATATGATATAGTCATGTTACTTGGTCTTATGTTATTATTGTTCATTTGAATTGAATTAAAATTATTTTTCCTTTAGTTATTTCATATTTCCTCTTCCTTTCTCACTTAATTTGTTTTACTATTTAAAAAAATAAAAAGAAAAAGAAGGCCATAGTTTAGTACAAGTCTGAAGGTACTCTTACACATTTCAGAATTTAAAAACTGTTTGTTTTAGTTCAAAGCCCTTATTGATTATTCATCTTTTTTTTATTTTTTTACTATTTTATTATTTAATTTTTAGTTTTATCTTAAAAAGATAAATAAATCAAAGATACACAAAAAATATTCCTCTATTGATTCTTTGTCAGCCTGTGACTCAAAACCAGAGCACAAGCATGACAGCAAAAATACCATAAACCAATGGTATAGCCAAGATACCACCAAAACATGGAGCTGAGCCAAATGAGCTCAAAAGGTATCATAAGAAAGGGGAAATTCACCCCTTTCCAAATATACAATTCCCATAATCATAGGACAAAGAATAACAAAGTTATTCCTGCTCAAAGTTGTTTCTGAGCATAAACTTTAATTTTCACCTCTCATCTGAAATACAGAGTAAGAGGCTTGAATCCATCAAATGGGTATGCTAAATGAAGCTCTACGTCAGGGCTATCCAATGGTACCAGCCAAACTGAGCTAGCACCAGTATTACAGAAGTTATGGTCAAATTCAGGCCAAATAAGGGTGAACAAAACATTCACCTCTCATCTAGCTTCTACAGTTTTAGTGTGAGATACCAAAAGTGGGGCATTTTTGGCAAGAGCAGAATAAGGGCTATCTGATGGTGTCATCCATTTCCTCATATTGCAATTAGAACAAAATTTGTGGGGCAAACAAGCCCAATACAGCTTTTGCCTAAAACACGCATATGTACAAAATATCTTGTACATGGGATATCTTTGCCATATTGAATGATAACCACATAAAATAAGGTACCATTGTGTAGAGAACATACAGGGCTAAACACTGAACCAATTTTGAGGCTTATATCTCAAGAACTGACAAAGGTATGGCTGTTTCAAGGTCAAACTTCCACATTCTGGCCAATACAGCCTTACCATGGGATAATATCCCATAAGCATGATTATTAGGTGTCAAACAGACAAAGAAGCATGTTTATACTTCAATACCTCATAAGTCAGTCAATACTGGGGTCCTATACAGTTTCTGTGCAGCATTCTAAGCGTCATACATGTCAGAAGAAGGCTATGTGGTCTCCAGATGAAGATTTGCACCCTGTATTTGTGAAAACTGCCTAGATGTTGTTTCAAAACCACATCTGAGCCTAATACAGGCTATAAAGGCCTTTTCAAACCACAAGGCTGTCTCAGAGAGTGAAAAAATCTTCACTTCCTCTATGTGGAAAGGTCTAGCAACCTTTCCGCCCCATTTCAGGATAAAAGGGGGGCTATTCACAGCCAGAAAAGCTTTCCACATCCTGCTCTTAAATTACTATGTAGCACAACTGTTAAAAACAGTTATACTCTTTGAAAATAAACAGGTATAATTATAATATTAATTATTGTAGTCTTTATTATTGTCATCCAACAGGTAAAGCTGCACCCAGGGCTTTCAACACTGTCACCACCACTATTTTGTTATAGTAAAGCCCTTTAAATCTTATTATAAACCCTTATTATCAATCAATATTTTATATATTAATCTTTTATCACGTGTCACAGTCACAGTTAAGGTTGTAAATAGCCTAATTACCACTTCTACATAGACTCAACCTGACATTTTGGGGGCCTGGCCATGTTTTAACTTTTTTTGGACCTTAAAAGTGAGTTTTCCACTTATTTATTCTATTCCTGACATTTTTTTTATATTTTTAGGCGTAATTTTTCTTAACATATATATATATATTATATATTTCTTTATACTCATATTGAAAAGAGTACCTGTCATGTGGCTAATGACGACAGGACCTTTATGTTTGGCGTGTTTTACATAAAAAACACTTTAAGCCACTAATAAAAGTATTTTTTTAGTTAAATAAAGACACCTCTTACTGTAAACCCAACAGTTGAGGCGTGGTTGGGCATATTGTTAATTCAATTACCATCTTACATACCACTTTTTATCGGTTTATACTTGCCAATCACAAGTTATTCTGTGAGATATTGGTATACAAACAGTATACCAAATATCAGTAAGCTGTATTCCTGACGTGAAATTGTTAATTCAATTCCACTGTCATTATACAAGGGCCTATTGTAGTAATATACAAGCCCAGAGGCCACTCTTAGACGTGCAAACAGCATTTTAAGAAGTCTTAACTGACATCAAGCCCTCTTTTCCTGTTTGATTCAGTAGAAGATAACTACATACCACTAGAAGCCCAGTCACAGGCCACCATACCAGTGACACCCTCAGAAACAGAGGGAAGCAAAGTAAAAGGAAAGAGGCACAGTAAATGACTGATCACAGAAAGGAATTGGACACCTATAGCCACTCAGAAGAGTAGAAAACCACCAAATTCTGCTTCAATACAAGGTAAACCAATCTTAACAGCTTGTACAGGGAAAATTACTATAATTAACCCAGTTGTAACCTATAAAGGTAAATTGCCCAGATCAGTAGACAACAAATTTGTACAAGGCATAGTGAAAGGTAAATACCCTAAGAATATAAAGTTTTTGACTGCTTGCAAACACTGACATGTCACCTGTATACCTCAAAGACCTTGGCTTCCAAAGGAACCAGCCAGAGGACAGAGAAGGCTTGTACAGAACCAAGAGATCTGGAAGAGGACACCTTGGACACAGTGGTGGATGGAAAAACAATGAGGGAGATAATATCAACCTTTCCATTCACACTCCATTTCAACAGGGAACTCAAACCAGAGGACTGGAAAGATATGGATAAAGTTCTTCAGCTGCACCAACTCCTCAAAGATTTGTTTTGATGGAGCATGGACAACAAGAGATTCAACCTAGCAACTCACTGGGAAGAACTTGGAGTAAGTTTCCAGCAGATCTGTCTCAAAGAGATAGACTTCAAAGACCTTATGGTAATCACCAAAGTTTAAAATCCTACAAGGCAGTTCAGACTCTTGGATGCAAGGGCAACCAGGATAAGGGAGAATCAAGCCACTATCCAAGCTACAGAAGAACAACTGACCCAGACAGGGCATACTCAGATTCCTTCAGGCTCACAAGGAACAGGCCAAATCAGCTCTCCAGTGGCTTCACACCATTCAGAAACCAGAGGATCAGTGGCCAAGAGTCACCGTTCTTCACAATTACAGGAAGTTTCCAGGAGAAGACAAGGAAACATGGGCAAAAACAAGACCTCCTTCAACCAGAGGAAGAGAGAGTCAGACCCCATGATCCAGAAGCTGTTGGATTTGGTGAAAGAAGTGCACAAGGACCAGAAGTAGTTGTAAATAACTTTAGAATAAGTAGTCCCATTAATAGAAATATTACCCCCACTCAGATTGAACATAATGTTGTCACACCTGAGAGTAACTTAAACAGTGATGCACTGTGGTTACAAATGTCCCAATATTCTGAGCAAACTCGAAAGCAGTTTGCAGAACTTGAAGCAAGCCATGAGAGGATGAAAGAATTAACAGCCTCCATGGATAAAATTGTTAAACCCCTTCAAGAAGGACATGCTCAATTGAGCAAAGCCCCTGAAGAAACCAATAAAAGACTGAATATAGTCTTTGAACAACAAAGCCACAGAAAAAGGGACAGGGATTGTCTGGATCAAGACATAAATAAACTTTTTAATGTCTACCATAGCATGAAGCCCCAACCACAAGGCCATGTTATGGATAATCCATATAACCAAGATGACATCAAACCAGATGACATGTTGATGAATAAGGAAAGATCTTCATCACAATACCAGGATGGGGAGAATATGTCTTATTCTGAGAAGGAAGCCTTGAAACAGCTTCCTGAGGCCTCAAACTGGCCCAAATGCTCTGGAACAGAAGAATATGATCATATGGAACTCATAGATTATATTAATGGACTCTTCATTGATTTAGCAAGAATAACAGATTAATGGATTACTGTTAGACTGAACACAGCATTTAAAGGTCATGCTAGTACATGGTACACAGAAATGAAAGAAATCCATGGCAAAAGAAACTGGTCATGGTGGAAGAGTCAAATCATCCAAAAGTACAGTAATGGTACCTGGATATGGCAAAAGACCATGTCATTTGACAATGACAAATACTCTGTTGACAAAGATCCATATGAGTGTTGTCTCAGACAGTCTAAAAGACTTAAAGTAATTGATCCTCAGATGAACATCCAAATGAGGAATCACAAGCTTCTGATACAACTGCCAGGAGAACTAGATCATGCAGTAAAATTCAGATGCAACAAAAATTGCACTCTAGATGACATTGCTAATACTTTAGAAGACATAAGGAAAAGAACGAATATTGGGAAATTCACCCTATATAAGAGCAGTGGTTTCAAAGACAAAGAACCTTTCAGGGTAGAGTTTGAGGACAAACTCAAAGAAAGGGTGGCAGAAGTGGCAAAGAAAAAGAATTCTTGTCACAATTGTGGTTCAACAGACCACTATACCAACAACTGTCCACAGGCAAAGAAAAGCCTCTATGCCATTGAGAAGTCCTAGAGGAGGAATCCCCTACTGAGGATTCTGAATCAGACTCCATGGGTGATGCCATGAGAACCATCTGATGATGACCAAGACCCAAGAGAAAAATTTCTAGTGGAATATCAATAGGAAACTCCATTAGAAATTTGGGACATATAGTTGGAAGCAGGGATGCCACAGGACACTGCCAACAAAAACTTGTGCAAACATACACAAGATGCACAAACATTCCTGGTCACACCAACCAGAGGAATGGAATATATACATGGAACAGCCACAAAAATGATTGTCTGTATTGAGAATGCTCAACATCCACTGATCATTGATAGTGGGGCACACTGCTTCATAGTGGCCAGAAATTATCTGGATAACCACTTCCTAAATTGGGAAAAACAACTCTTGCCCACCAAAGCAAGAGACTTTAAAAGTCCTTCAGGGAAGATGACTTCTATTGGGACATTATCAAAGAGATAACTATACCCCACAGAAAGGGTAATATCACACTCAACACAGAGTTTGTAGTGCTTGATGATGCCCACATCCAAGGAGTCTTACTGGGAACAGACTACCAAAGGATATATGGCATAGATATTTCCAGCAGTAAAAACAGGCATATTACCATAGGTACCAGGAAGGAGAAGAAACTTTCACTTGATATATACCAAATCTCTACCCATGACCCACTGTAGGAGTTACTTAATGAATTCAGAGAGGTCCAGTTTAGCACTACCCTCACCAGTAAACAAAAACTAATTTTAATAAAGATACTGAGGAAGAATAGAACAAAATTTTCCATTGGCAAAGAGCCACTAGGGAAGATCAAAGGCCATGATACAGAACTATATCTGGATGGGGAGAGACCTTATCCACCCATGCTCAGAAGACCTCCTTACCCAGCAAGTCTGGAAACCAGGAAAGAAATTGAAAAACATATCAATGAACTCCTGGAAATGGATGTCATCAGGAAGATTGGACAAAATGAAATAGTGGAAATAACCACTCCTGTCCTAATCACCTGGCATGATGGAAAGTCTAGACTGTGTGGAGACTTCAGAGCTCTGAATAACTACACAAAAGCAGACAGGTACCCTATATTCACGATACCTCATGCGTTGGATAAACTGGCAAAAGCCAAATACATAACCAAAATGGATTGTATGAAAGGCTTCCAACAAAATGGGGTTAAACCAAACTCCATGAAATTTCTCAGAATAATATGCCATGTGGGCATCTATGAGTATACTAGGATGCCATTTGGCATCAAAAATGCACCAGCCCACTTCCAAAGGATGATGGACACAATATGTCAGGAAGAAATATTGGAAGGCTGGATGGTGGTATATATTGATGATATCATTATATACTCAGAGACATGGGAAGACCATTTACAATACATAGACAGAGTGCTAAGTAAATCTACACCCATAAATCTGAAGATTTCACTGAAAAAGTGTAACTTTGGCCAACAAGAGCTACTAGCTCTAGGACATAAAGTCTCAGGTTTTAGTCTGGCAATTGACCAGAATAAAGTAGTAGCAGTACTGCAAAAGACAGTACCAAAGACCATCAAAGAGATGCAATATTTCCTTGGGTTTGCTAGCTACTATAGGAACCACATCAAGAATTTTGCCCAAATAACTAGTAGTTTATACAAGTTATGTTCAAAAGATGTAGTTTTTGAAATTTACAAAGAAAGGAGGGATGCATATGAGAGGATCAAATATGAACTCACAAATGCACCCATGCTCATCTTGCCTGACTTTGAACTGCCATTCAAGTTATACATAGATGCAGCATGTAGCCAAGGCTTAGGAGCAGCCCTTTACCAAAGACAAATTATAGATGGTGAACCAAGAGAGGGAGTAATATGTTATATCTCAAGGAAACTAAAAGATTAAGAAGCCAGGTATGGGCCACCCAGACTGAATGTCTATGACAAGTCTGGGCTCGGGAAAAACTCCATTATTATCTGGAGGGTGTAGTCTTTGAAGTCTACACAGACTGCACAGCCTTGAAGTCTTTACTGAAAATTAAGACTACCAATAGACACATGCTGAGATGGCAAATAGCCATCCAGGAGTATAGAGGGAATATGACCATCATATACAAAGAAGGTAAGATTCATACCAATTCAGATGGCCTTAGCAGATGGCCAATGGATAATGTCAGGAGCAATCCAGCTTATGACCCTGAGGTTGCAGCCAAGATCCCTATCCATTCTATGGAAATAGATAGGAGGAAAAGCTTCAGATTCTCTGAATGGGCACCAGGAAATGATACCCTTGATGGTGGAAACACTGATTCAGAACAAACAGAAACTCCCATACTGGGAATAAGTTCCTCAGAACTGCACAATGAAGCTTTCAGTGCAGTATGGGAGTCTTATGCCAAACACAAACAGTGTGGCATATTACTACAACTCCTTCAACAAAAATACAGGAGCCCAGAACTGGAACCCCAGTTGGAAAGACCCTGGTTGAGGGCCTATAAGGATACCAAATTCTTCCTTGTAGATGGCCTGCTTTACCACAGAGGGAAGCACACAAGTGCACTCACAGTCGTAGACAGAGATGACATCTCCCTTATCCTACAGGAATGCCATGACTGCCCCTATACGGGACACATGAGTGAGGACAGGACTAAAGAGAGGGTAGCAAGCACAGCTTGGTGGCCCAAGTGGGCACAAGAGTTGAGTGAATACATCAACACTTGTGAAAGATTCCAGAAGGCAAATAGGAAACATGGGAAGAAGTATGGGTTACTTCAGCATATAGAGGAACCCAAACACCCATGGGAAACCATCAATATGGACTGGGTCACAGGACTTGTCCCAGGAGGAAAAGAAAACTACAATGACTGCTTAATCCTATTTGATAGGTTCAGGAAGAGTATGAGGTGTTGTAACAACCATCCATCAGGGGTAAGGGTATTCATTCATACACCCACTCAAACACCTCAAATCAGCAAATCCAGTATCTGCACCAGCAGTCAGTTTCAGCAATCTTCATTCTGAAACATGCATACAGTTTGGTACATCAATACAGCCTGTCAATACTTGTACAGGATGGATTCACCCAATACAGTTTCAATACACCAGTATGAAGCTGTATGATCACTCAAATACACCACACCTCTTGTACAGGTTCTGTACAGCTGTACAGGACCTGTATTGGCCAGACTCAATTCAATAATCAATTATTCTCATGAAAATTCTTCTCTGGATCAGGGCTGGTGATTCTCACATATACCAGCCCCTCTTTCTCCCCCCTGGGGACTTTTCCCCAGTTAATTAATTTTGTTTATTTATTATTTTATAATTATTCTTATCCTTATTTTGGGTATTATAATTATTTAATATTAAGTTAGTCTTTGCATTTTTCTCTTTGCCTGTACAGTATGAGTTGGGTGGCCATATCCTTATTAACCCTTCTCTTTCCATTCTGACAGGTTGAAACAGTGGACTTGGACTTGTTTGTGGTTGGCTCTTCTATTTCTTATTCTTATTTCTTTGTTGCTGCTTTTTCTTATATTTTTTATTATAGTAATTCATCCCTTACACTCCTAAGTGTATCTCATCTTATCTTATCCTTGAGCCCTCCATAAGTGAGTCCCAGTTTACTGAGTGCCAGGCCCTCTTCACTTCAAAGAGCCCCTGTGACATTAAATTAATTAACTCATATTTGATTCTTTCTTTCATTCATTTTATTCATTTCTCTCATTCTTCAATTATGACCTTTTCATGATTTTATGATTTTTTATGATTTTCTATGAATTTTTCTCTCTCATCAATTTTCATCTCATTCATTTCATTCTTATGAAAATTGATTCTTTTTCCTTTCTTAATCATTGCTGACCATTTCATCACTTCATTTTATTTTTATCAATCAAATTTTTCTGTGTTCTTATTCAGGTTTCATCTAGGAATTATTGATTGGTTTAATTGATTGGATTATTCATTGGGATTAATTTGGGTTATTGATTCAGGACTTATTGGATTTATTGACCTTGAACTCTCAAGATATTGATTGATCCTCAAGAATTGATTTTGATTATTGATTTGATTTGACTCATCAAGATATTGAATTGATTTCTGAAGATTTTGAACTGATTGATTGATTCCTCAAGACTTGATTTCATATTGAAGACATTTATTGATTGAATATTGATTGATTATTGATTTCCTCAAGATTATTGATATTTGATTTGAATTGATTGTTGATTGATTGAATTTATTTGACTGTTGATTGAATTTGATTCCTCAAGATTTGAATTGATTCCTCAAGATTCATCAAGATTTTATTGTGATTGATTTGGCCAAGTTTTGATTATCTTTAATACCATCAAGTTTTATTTCATTTATTTCAAAATGCCAGTTTAGCATAGTCCCCCAGCCAAAAATACTAGATCCCAAAGAATTCAAGCTGTTCTCACTCCTACAGCAAGGGCTCCTCTTGACCGCACACCATCAGTTCATCAACTGAGTGCAAACTTGGACAGAGGAGCAGCACCCTCAAGAAGAGGTGGAATGAAATCTAGAAGATCAAGATCCTTTTCTGGACTTTTGGGTGGCTACCCTGGCATGTCTGAAGGTGCAAGAGCAAGATTAGGGGAAGTTGAAGATGAAGAGGGGGAAGAGTCTGTGGAAGAGGAAGATTCTGGGGAAACTGAAGTGGCAGATGCCTTGGCAAATGCTCCAGAGGTGCCTCAGGGTTCTAATCTAGCCCTTTCTAGTCAAACTCTTGTCTCTCAAACTGATCCAAGTCTCCTCAAGATGATGGAGCAGATGACTCAATTCATGGGACAACTCACTCAAGCAGTTGCCCCCAGGGACAATTCCAAAGCCCCTGCTTTCAAGACTCCATCCATGAAGGCACCTGATTCTTTTGATGGTACTCAAGCTCATAAGCTGAGAGGATTTATCCAATCCTGTCAACTAACTTTCCATAATGATCCAGCAAACTTCTTCTCTGACAGGAAGAAGGTTTTGTACTCAACTTCTTTTCTTACTGGTAGAGCTGGCAAATGGATTGAACCTTATCTCTCAAATATTTCCAATGAAGACCCTTCCTACCTCCTCAATAATTGGCCATTGTTTGAATCTCAATTATTCACTCTGTTTGGTGACCCCAATGAAGTCAGTAAAGCTGAACAAGAGTTAGACAATTTGAGGATGAAGGAAAGTGGTCATGTATCCTTGTACATTTCAGATTTCAGAAGCTTAATGTCAAGAATTGGAGATTGGGGGGAAAGAGCTTATATCCATGTTTACAGAAGAGGATTGGCATCAAGATTATTGGATCAGTTGGCTTCTCACCCTGGAACTTTTGATACTCTTCAAGAACTTATGGATGTCACTTTAGAATTAGACACAAGATATCATGAGAGGTAAAAGGAAAAGGGTGGCAATCAAGAAAAGAAGCCTCCAGTCAGTGGATCCAATCAGTCTAGGCCTCCTCAAAACTCATTTCCAAAGAGGACTCATCAGAAGAAGAATAAGAAGGGCAAGCAATTTCAATCTTCAAAGGACAAACCCCATGCTGCTCTCCTCAATAAGGACAATAAATTAATTGGTTCTGAAAAGGAGAGGAGGATTCAAGCAGGGTTGTGTACTTATTGTGGTGGCAAGCACCCAATTGAAAAATGTTTCAAGAGACCTCAGAACAAGCCTGGGTCATCATCAAGAGGCTTCCCTAGCAAGCAGGGAAAAGCCTGAGTGGGGATCATGATGTGTTCAATTGTTCTCACTTATTTCCTTCAAGAGCACAATTGTGCACTCTGAATACTAGTGTCAAGAAATCTTTAAAATTTCTTATTTTTTCTTCAATCTCTGATATTTTTTATAGTATTCTCATTGATTCTGGTGCTACAAACTCTTTTATTGCAAAGAATTTTGTTCTCAAGTACTCATTGACTCTGTCAGAGCTCCCTGAAAAGATTCCTCTTTTCATTTTGGATTCTAATGAATCCCCTGCCTTGTTCATCACCCATTATATCAAGTGGGTAGTTGACTTGCCTTCCTTCCCAAGCTTTGAATGGGACTTCTTTATCATAGATTAACCCAAGGGAGAAGACCTAATATTGGGCTATGATTTCCTTTACCATTTTAATCCCATTATTGATTAGAAAAATGGATTGATCACCTATGATTCTAGTCATAAGGATTCTAGTGGTATTATTCCTTCTACTAGTAATGACTTAGCCACTGCTGTCAACAGTGTTGCTCTGGCTGGTGAACTTAAGACACCTTCCATTCCTTCTTCTGTCCATATCCCTTCCATAATTCCCTCTCAGTCATTACTTCCATTAAGAGATGAAGTCTTCAAAGAGATAAAGGATGTCGGAGAAGATGTTGCCATATCTTCACTTCATCTCTTTCAAGGGGATATGGACATTCCTCCCTTATCTTTTCATGCCTCCCTGGAGGAGCAGTGGGATGAGGAGGAAGAGCCAGAAGAAATTGAAACTGTGTTGAAGGTAGTCCCTCCTGCTTATCACCAATATTTGGATGTATTCTCCAAGGTGAAAGCTGAGAAACTTCCTCCACACCGCGCCTGTGATCACCATATTGAATTGGAGGGTCTTCTACCTCCCATTGGTGTTATCTACTCATTATCAAATCAAGAGTCAGAAACACTGCGGGCCTACATTTCAGAGAATGTCGAGAAAGGTTTCATTAGACCAAGCTCCTCTTCAACAGGAGCACCTGTCCTTTTTGTAAAGAAAAAGGATGGAGGTCTTTGTTTGTGTGTTGACTACCGCAAACTCAATGCTGTCACTAGGAAGAACAGGTACCCTGTTCCTCCTATGAACCAGCTTCTTACCGTATTCAACGGTTCCACTATCTTCTCCAAAATAGACTTGCGTGGTGCATATAACCTTCTGAGAATCAAAGAGGGGGATGAGCACTTAACTGCCTTTAGAACCAAATATGGCAGTTATGAGTATTTGGTCATGCCATTTGGTTTGACAAATGCTCCTGCTTCTTTCCAAGATCTAGTAAATGATATCTTTGCAGATTTTTTGGATGTGTTTGTTGTGGTTTAACTAGATGATATTATGGTCTTTTCCAGTTCTGAGGAGGAACATGTCAAACATGTGGCCTCTGTCCTCCAAATACTGAGGGACAATAATCTGTTTGCCAAAGCCTCCAAGTGTGTATTCCATGCCTCAAGTGTGGAATACTTGGGCTATGTTGTTTCAAGTGATGGCCTCAAGATGGATTCTTCAAAAGTTCAGCAAATCCTCAATTGGCCTCAGCCCAAAAACATCAAGGCCCTTCAATCTTTCCTTGGCTTTGCCGATTTTTATCAATGTTTCATTAAAAATTATTCTAAAAAAATCACTTCTCTCACTTCCCTCCTCAAAAAAGATTCTCCTTTCATCTTCAATGAGGAAGCTCTTAGTCAGTCTCAAGCACTCAAAGAAGCTTTCACCTCTGCTCCTATCTTATCTCACTCTAATCCTTCTCTACCTACTATAGTAGAGACTGATGCTTCTGATTATGCTTTGGGCGCCGTACTGAGCCAGGTGAATGACTCAGGAAAGCACCCCATTGCATTTGATAGTCGAAAGCTCTTACCAGCTGAACTCAACTATGAAATTCATGACAAGGAACTCCTTGGCATAGTTTGGGCTCTCAAGCGCTGGAGAGCATTTCTTCTTTCTCTTTCCAATCCTTTTGAGGTCTTGACAGACCACTCTTCCTTGCAGTATTTTATGTCTTCCAAAGTTCTTACTCGTCGTCAGGCCCGTTGGGCCGAATTTCTCTCAGAATTTCATTTCACTATCACTTACCGGCCAGGCAGGCTGGCCACTTTACCAGATGCCTTGTCACGTCGGGACGACATGTACCCAGAGAGGGGGGTGGACTTCATCAGCAAGAATCCTCAAAGTTTTCATCAAGTACTTAAGGAAGATGGAATTCAAGAGTCAAGATTCTTCTCAATCAAAGTGGAAATTTTCTCAGATTTAGTGGACAAGATTCAAAAAGAAGTATGGCAAGACAAAGACTATAAAGAAATACTCAAGCAACTAGCAAGAGGTGAATCAGTTCCAGATTATTCTCTTGAACCTCAAGCCAAGTTATTATTATTCAAAGATAGAGTGGTAATCCCAAGCAATGAAGAGCTTCAACTCAATATTCTTCAAAAGCGTCATGACTCACCATTGGCTGGCCATCCTGGCCAGGAGAAGACCCTCAAGCTCATCAAGAGGGATTTTTATTGGGCTGGCATGAATCAAATCATCAAGGACTATGTGTCCTCATGTCAGCAATGTTCAAGAAACAAGAACATTCATCACAAGAAGTTTGGATTACTCAAGCCTCTTTCAATTCCGTCTGGTCCTTGGAATTCGTTATCAATGGACTTCATCACTCAATTGCCACTGTCAAACAACTTTGATTCAATTTTAGTAGTTGTGGACAGATTCTCAAAAATGGCAATCTTCATTCCAACCTATGGAACAATCACTGCTCTGGACTTAGCTCAAATCTTCATTAGTCATGTATTTTCCAAGCATGGCCTTCCAGTCAGTATCATCAATGATAGAGGATCCTTATTTGTTTCATCATTTTGGACTCAATTGTGTCAGCAGCTCAAGATATCAAGAGATCTTTCAACTGCATTTCACCCTGAAACAGATGGACAGACAGAGAGGGTAAATCAGATACTAGAACAGTACCTTTGGATGTATGTCAGCTATCATCAAGATGACTGGTACACCTGGCTCCCTCTGGCTGAATTTGCCTATAATAATGCAGAACATTCATCAACCAAGCAACCACCTTTTTTCACCATTTATGGAAGAAATCCCAGCTTCGACTCAATCCACATTTCTCAAGACTCACCTGCTGGAAAGTTATCAACAAAACTCCAATCAGTACAGCAAGTTGTCAATAGAGTCAGCAATAAGGAGATTCAAGAAGTATGCAGATAGAAATAGGGCAATTCCACCTGATTTCCAACCTGGGGACAAAGTATGGCTATCCTCCAAGAACATCAAGACCACAAGACCAACCAAGAAGTTATCAGAAAGATGGTTGGGACCCTTTGAAGTTCTCAAGAAGATTGGCAGCCATGCATATCACCTCAAGTTGCCTCATCAATGGAAGACAGTTCACCCTGTATTCCATGTGTCCCTATTAGAACCAGTCAAGCATTCAACTATCCCAAATCGTCATCAATTGCCGCCACCACCAGTTTTAGTGGAAGAGCAAGAAGAATAGGAAGTGGCTCAGGTTCTGGACTCAAAACTCAAAAGAGGTAAATTATGGTATCTTGTAGAGTGGAAAGGATTCAGTGAAGACCCAGAAAGAACCACTTGGGAACCATCTTCCAACCTTACCAACTCACCAGACTTTTTCAAGGATTTCCATTCATTGTATCCAGAAAAGCCTGGTCCAAATACCTCAAGAGTTTGATTTATGGTGCTTGGTGGGGAGAAGAAGTTATGAAAGTAAGTTCCTCTCCTGGCATGCACCTTTAAGGGGGTATTCTACCCATATGTTGTTGTAAGCATCACCTTGGCCACTTTGTGAGCACTTGTCAATTCTTTGGACAGGTTCAGGAAGCATACAACATCAATACCCTCCCTTTGGACCTTATCAAGATATGGCCAAATGTTTCTTTCTTTCTTTATTATCATTTCATTTTATGCCAATCATCATAATTCAAGACATTCATTTACTTCAAGTCATTTACGGCAATTCATTTCAGTAGTCATTTATGGCAATTCATTTCAGAAGGCATTTATGGCAATTTATTTCAGTCTTATGGTGCTTGGTGGGGAGTGGAAGTTGTAAAAGTAAGTTCCAACTCCTGGTATGCATCCCTGAGGGTTCTACTTCTTGTAAATACAGGGACCATGAGGGATAGACCCATGACTGGGTTACCCTTCTACCAGCTGTCCAACTGGCTTATAATACAAGTCAGCACTCTACCACAGGCAAAAAGACCTGCACTGGTAGAGAAAGGGTGGAATCCCCTGTTGCCTGTGGATCACTTGAAGAAGAGTCTTCTGACCATCCACCCTACAGCCAAGGACTTGCATGAAATGTGGAAGAAGGCTTGTGACACAGCTTCAAAATGCATAGCTGAGGCAAAAGAATATAATAAGCAGAGGTGGGACAAGACACACATGGAACCAGACTTCAAGGAAGGGGACCAGGTGCTAGTGTATACACTAAGCTTTAATAATCTCAAAGGAACCAAGAAGATGAGAGACTCATTTGTAGGGCCCTTCACTATCATGAGGTTGATAGGAAAGAATGCAGTGGAAGTCAAACTTACAGAGGAATTTTCCAGGAAACACCCAGTATTTCCAGTAAGTTTAGTCAAACCAAACTTCCAAATAGAGGAGGAAAAATTCCCCTCCAGGAGGAGGAACCCCACACCACCAGAGATAGTGGAAGTGGAGGATTCCCCTGGACCTGTGAGTAAAATCACCAGGGCCAGGAAGATCAGCATTATTGGGAAGGATCAAAGACAATACTTAGTCAGATTCAAGAACCAAACAGCTGACAAGGACAAACAGGTGGCAGAAGATGCCATACCAGATGGGTGCCTTCATTTGAGGAGATTCAGAGCCTCTAGGAGGACTGAACAGTCTCATCAATGATGAGCCTTTTTTAGAGGGAGGGTATGTCAGCCTGTGACTCAAAACCAGAGCACAAGCATGACGGCCAAAATACCATAAATCAATGGTATAGCCAAGATACCACCAAAACATGGAGCTGAGATAAATTAGCTCAAAAGGTATCAAAAGAAAGGGGAAATTCTCCCCTTTCCAAATATACAAGTCCCATCATCATAGGACAAAGAATAACAAAGTTATTCCTGCTCAAAGTTGTTGCTGAGTATAAACCTTAATATTCACCTCTCATCTGAAATACAGAGTAAGAGGCTTGAGCTCATCAAATGGGTATGCAACATGAAGCCCCAAGTCAGGGCCACCCAATGGTACCAGCCAAACTGAGCTAGCACCAGTATTACAGAAGTTATGGTCAAATGTGGGCCAAATAAGGGTGAACAAAACATTCACATCCCATTGAACTTCTACAGTTTTAGTGTGAGATACCTAAAGTGGGGTCTTTTTGGAAAGGGAACAATCAGGGCTATCTGATGATGTCATCCATCTCCTCATATATCAACTAGAACAAAAGTTATGGGGAAAACAAGCCCAATACAGCTTTTGCCTAAAACACACATATGTACAAAATATCTTGTACATGGGATAACTTTGGCATATTTAATGATAACCACATCAAATAAGGTACCATTGTGTATACCACATACCGAAATACACTCTGAACCAATTTTGAGGTTGATATCTCAAGAACTGACAAAGGTATGGCTGTTTTAAGGTCAAAATCCCACATTATGGCCAATACAGCCTTACCATGGGATAATATCCCATAAGCATGATTATGAGGTGTCCAACAGACAAAGAAGAATGTGTATACTTCAATACCTCATACATAAGTCAATACTGGGGTCCCATACAGTTTCTGTACAGCATTCTACGCATCATACATGTCAGAAGAAGGCTATGTGGTCCCCAGATGAAAGTTCTCACCCTGTCTTGGTGAAAACTGCCCAGATGTGGTTTTAAAACCACATCTGAGCCCAATACAGGCTATACAGGCCTTTTCAAACCACAAGCCTGTCTCAAAAAGTGAAATAATCTTCACTTCCTCTACGTGGAAAGGTCTAGCAGCCTTTCCACCCCATTTCAGGATAAAAGGAGGGATTTTCACAGCCAGCAAAGCTTTCCACATCCTGCTCTTAAATTCCTACGTAGTACAACTTTCAAAACCAGTTATAATCTGGCAAAATAAACAGGAATAATTATAATATTAATTATTTTAGTCTTTACTATTGTCATCCAACAGGTAAAGCTGCACCCAGGGCTTTCAACAGCGCTCACCACCACTATTTTATAATAGTAAAGACCTTTAAATTTTATTATAAAATCCTTATTCTTCATCAATAATTTTATTTTAAATCTTTTATCACATGTCACAGTCCCAGTTAAAGTTGTAAATAGCCTAATTACCACTTCTACATAGACTCAACCTGACATTCTTATAAGATCATGCAGACATTACGCCTTAACTTAAACAATTATTCAGTTACTTTTTTATTTTTTCTTCATTTTGCATCAATAATAACATTCATATCAGACTAGATAGAAAAAAATAACATATATATATATTATTTTAAAATGGTCTTTTATTTTTTTATCATGTTTAGTATTATATATATATATATATTCATAATAAATCAAAAAAATAAAAAAAACCTTGGGGAAGGTATTATGATTCTTGCCTGGCTACGACACCCACAAGAAAAAGTTTGTGGTGGAGAAAAACTACTTCAAAAGAAAATATTTACAAGTATTAGTCGAATTCAATATATAATCAAAAAAAACCACCAATCAAATCATTGATTGTCATCAAAACATTCTTTCTGGAAGTCAGAACAAAATTTTGCCAGCAAACCAGCTATCCTATTTATAAGAAATAATAGTATAATCATATAACAACAAAAAACTTACTCTTCCAACTGGTGGTACCACTGAAGCACATGAATTTCACCAGAGAAAATTAAGTTGAAGGCCACATAAAGGGAAGAAGGGGGAGGACAGTGATAAAAGAAGATTTCCATCTGAATATGAAAATCACCCATAGCGCGTCAAGATGATGACAAACTAAGCCAAAATCTAATATCAAGAGGGGTTCAGATATTTCACTACTGTTGGAATGAATAGGAGTGGAAGTAGGAGCAACAAAAGTGATTGGTAATGGAGTAGCGTGGGTGAAAAAATACTACAATGTACGATGGGATATCAAAGAGATAAAAAACAGGATGGTTAATAAATAGCAGGATTGACTACATTATGAGATATGGCAAATAAATTGAAGTAGGGATTTTATTCAGCCAGTAAGATAAAGTGAAAATTATATTTATAAAGAATTATTTTGACCAATTGGAAGCTATCAAGAGTTGGCTTAATCTCTAAGGAAAACAAATCAAGGGACAAATCATCAATTATAAAAATAAAATAAAAATGAATCAAAAAATACATATAATAATAATAATAATAATGAGATTTAAAACCAATAGATCAATGAAATAAGATAAGCAGGAGTGCGGATGAAAAAAAGGAATGGAACAAAGAGATCAGAAGTCATATTTGTAAAGAAAGAAAAGAAAAAATAGACTCACCTATTCAAAAGCAAATAGAGGAAATGTGAGAAGGATAAAAAAGAAGACTCCAGTAAAAAAAGCCAGCCAGAACATTGTATCAAACTAAAATAACAAATAAAATTAATTTTTAGAAGAACGAGGAGAAATGTCAGCAAATGATAACAATTGAAATAGTTTTCAAAGAAAAACTTGCTGGCTAAAATAGAAGAAAACACCACAGCTCGCAGCTTTCTGAGCCCTCCAATCCCACATTGTTGTGATTTAAATACAAGGAAAAGGATCGGTGGCAAGACGTATTAGTTACTGTGAGCCTTAGAGGTAATTTCATATACCCAAAAGACCACAAATACAAAAATAACATATTAATATAAATAAAATATATTTGTTTATATTATCAAAATCAAAATCAAAATATAAATATAAAATTATATTAAAAATAAAAAATTAATTTCAATTTAAGAATAAAAATACATTAAATTTTGTAAGTATAAAATTACATTTATACTTGAAAAATTTAAGTAAAAATAAAATTTTAACAAAATTGTGAAAAAATGAATAAATTTGGAAAAAAGTTAAATAAAAATTATTATAACTTTTTATTCAATAAACAAACACATAAAAATTATTTCACCATTGGATTCCTCATAAAAAATCAGGTGGGGTCACCTCTGAGTGAAATTCTTGTAACTCAACTCTAAAAGAGCTTAAATTAAGTTTTTAGTATTTTCAATACAAAAGTTGAAAATCCTCAAAACCTTAATTTAATTCACACCACATGTGGTGTTAACCATCAATTTTTGTGTTAAAATTGAGGTGTTGTGTTTAGTTTAGAAGTTACAAGGAATTGAAGTATTTTCAATTGAATTCAATTGAAATGTCAAAATGTGCGCATGTATTACATAAGTGAACTTTGATTTACATATGAGGTGTCAATTATTACTGTATTGTACTGTACAATTGAATTGAATTACATATGTAAATTATAAGTATAATACATGATGAGGAATTAAAGGAAAAATAAATTGGAAAGATTAAATTGGGGGGGGAAAGGAACTCCAGCTCTAAGGGGGAGCTAGACCCCCAAAATCCTTGCTGACAGGCGTGGGATGTCAAAATTCACGCAAAAGTTCATCACTTTTGGCCTGGAATTGAGTTACAGGGTCTGTGGACTCAATTGATGATGAGGTTTTGATACCAACTGGGGTAGTTTTAGCTGTTGCCAAGAGGGTAAAACTACCCTTAAGATAAAACAACCATAGTAGAAACAGTTTTAACTGGTTTCTACGCCTCTTACACACATTCTGACGTGTTTTGAAGGCTCTAGGCCTGGTATTGCTATAGTAATGGCTGATTTAAGGGTCTAAAATGGCTAAAAATGGCTAAAAATGGCTTAAACCAGACCTTTTTGGTCTAAACCAGGGGTCAATGATGCCATAATTGGCTTTTCTGTTGTCAGACTGTTTTTCACGACTGACAAGAGTAAAATTTACTTTTGGAGTAAGAGAATTGATGGCTATAAAAGAATGTCTTCTTTGCCCCACTTTTCTCTTCATGTTAGAATCTTTTCCTTTTATAATTAGTTTAAACATTGTTAAACAAATCAATAAAAGATTCCAACTACCTTTCTTATATCATTTTAAACCTTTTAACCACGTGAAAAAATCATCATAATCATTGTTTGTAACTCTTATAATCATTTTTACCCCTGAACCACCCCAAAAGTGAATTAAAGCATCTTTCATCACTGTAAGCTTTGTCACTTTGTTTCCAAATTCACTATGGTCACTTTTGGGCATGTTTTCTCTTTGAAATTCTTTTTAAAGACTTTGTTCTTTAATTAATTTATTGCAGTTCTTTTCTCAATTAATTCCAATTGAAATTGCTCTTGAAGAAATTTCTTTTGTAGCCTTAAAATATCTCTTGTAGAGTATTTTTTGGATAAATTTTTATTGTTGGTAAAACAATAAATTTTTATAATATTACTGTTTTATACTAATAAAGTTATGAACAATAAAATTGGCGTGTTTTCTCTTAAAAATAATATTCCATACTATTTTTAATTGATTCTTACCTTATACCAATTTTGAGGACAGGAAAAGTACTTGATTTTTAATCAAAGTTTAATATCCACACCTTACATTTGGGGGCTTAGCCATGATATTTTACCTGTGACATATTTTTTTTTACTCCTTCAAATATTTTTCTTATATTGAAAAATTTAAAAACATATAAAAAATACTTATAATTCAAAAAATCCATAAAAAAGAACCTTTTTTCATATTATAAGTGAGGCTTATATTTTTGTTTCTTTTTTGAAATAACCCTTTTTTTAATTGATTAATTGGCTTTTTCATTAATTTTAGTGTCTGACAACGTGGAAAGACAAGAAAACATTGAAACAGCCTCAACAGTAACCAGCATTATCCCTGCCAGTACTGTTAATTCTGATCATAATAGTACTGTTATTGTGACTCAAAATAACCAACCTGAACCAATATCTTCTGAATTAATTAACTTGGACATAAGTAATACTCTTCAGAAAGCTAAGAATTTGGCCAATAGTAAGTTTTTTGACGTAAAAATACTATTTTAAGCCTTTTTAAACCATAATTATGCATTCAACCAGGTCAGGAGCCAGCTACAACCCCTCAAGCAGCTCCCAAAAAGGTAATAGACGTGATTATGGCAGAGGCCAACCAGGTACAGAAGGAAAAGGGTCAGTTGATGACTTCCAAGCAACTAAATTGGGTCATTCTGAAGCTGATAATACTATTTTACCTTCAAAAAGAGCTGACACCGCCACAACAAGCCTCTGTGGACATATACAAAGCCAGCCACAGTGCATACAACAATGCACTTCAATTCAAGGAGTACCAGATCCTTTCAGACCTGTGGAAGAATTGCATGAATTCTTACCTGACAGTAAGAAAATTCCTGGGCCATCCCAACACTTGCAAATTGCTCAATGGATGGCATCCATTGATGGAGAAGAAAAACATGATGCTTTTGACACTGGAATGGAGGAAAAAAAACCCTCCACCACCCAAACCAGTGCCAAAGACAGCCCCAGTGGCCAGCACCAGCAATTCCAACGTGAAAAAACAGCCACAAGTTCCAAACAAGGGCAAAGGGAAGGCACCAGCCCCAAAACCTTACAGCCAGGGCTACAGAATCCCAAAGATTCAGCAGGATGCCATGGAAAATGTATTTCAGATGGCCAGAACCATGATGGAATTACAGAAGAAGGAGGAAGCCAGATTAAGATTCCAGAAATGATTTCTGATATATTTGATTCCATCCCAGAGTTGTATGATGCTATAAATGACGTGACAAAACATCTTTCTGATAAGAATGAAACCATTTGTAACAACATTAAAACAAACAACCTGAGTCTGTGCCAAATTAATGAAACATTTATGTGTTTTGAAAAAAGTTTTAAGAACAATTAAAAATTCCAATAATGATAATTCTTCTAACAATAAAATAAATGAACAATCTGCCATTATTAAAGAATTAACAGATAAATATTCTAAATTCAATATTGATGACATAATTGAAACAAGAATTAAACAAGCCATAAATATTATCAAAACAGATAACAAGAAAGTCCTTGATGACATTTCAAATTCATTTACTGAAGTAAAGACATATACCATTGCCTTGAAAAAGTGTTTTTATGCTTCACAAGAAGAAGTATCAAAATTATCAATGAAATTGAATCAAGTCACTGCTGATAATACAAGACAGACAGAGTTATGGCAAGAACTTACACATAAAGAAGACATGTATAAAGTTGAAGTAATAAATTTAATACAAAGCTTCCAACATGAATACAGAAATTCTCAAAGGTGTAGCAACAGTAAAATGAATTACATTGAACAAATACTGAACGCCTTACCAAGAATGTCTACACCTCTAAATCAAAATGAGGGCACAAGAATTTCAAATCCAAAAGTATTGGATCCTGATAATTCACAATTAAAAAATAAATTATCCACTTCTTTTCATAATTTGGAACCATCAATGGGCCAAGCACTCTTGAAAGAAGTTCCAAAACTTAAAGAATGGCCTCACTTCAGTGGTGAAGGAGAGTATGACCATATGGAATTCATTAGAGGTATTGACATGATCAAAGAGGATTTTGAATTACCAGAGAGATTGGTAACAGCCAGGTTTAACACCTTGTTTACCAGATCAGCTCACAGATGGTACATCAAAATAAGACAAGCACATGGACACCAGAGTTGGACTTGGTGGAAATCCCAAATCATCAACAAATGGGCAAATGATGCTTGGAGGTTCAAAGTTGAAACAGCCTTTGAATCTGCCAAATTTAATGCTGATAAAGACAAAGCTTTACCATGGTTTTGCCAACAGAAGGACAGATTAACAGCATTATATCCTGACATGTCAGAATTTATGATCCATAGAAAAATTCTGAGACAATGTGGGGGTGACTTAGAGCATGCTGTCAAAAGCAGGACTACTGAACAATCTTCAGCAGAGGATATTATCAATATACTAGAAGAAGTAACCACCAGAACCAAAATTGGTTCTAGTAGGGTGAATCTCAAAACAAGGTTTAATACACCTTGGAAAGATTCTGTGGACAAAAACCCCAAAGAAAATTCTAGTAATATTAAATATAAATCTGCAGATACAGTCAGAAAATGCCATATTTGCCAAAGCACCACCCATTTAGCCAATACATGTCCAAAAAGGGGGAAAATCAATGAAATTGACATTGAAAAGGGACCAGATGTTGAAAGAGAAGACATAATTGAAGACAATTCAGATGATAAGTCATCCATATTTTCTGAATCCTCAAAAGATATAGAAAATATCAATGCCACTTTTGACATCATGGAATCTTATTCCCACTTACCACAATTGAGCAATGGTCAAGTTGATTTATCAAAAGTTCAAGATGCACAACTTATGAAGACAAAACCAAACAGAGGAAAAGGTTATACAGCTGGTAATTCCTTTATAACAGAAGTGGTGATTGACAACAAGCCCACCAAACTTTTACTTGACCCAGGAGCCTTCTGCTCTTGTGGTGGAAAATCTGTTCTTAAGACTTGTGTACCAAATTTTGAAGACCAATTGTTACCAATTGATGGTATAAAATTCAACAGTGCAAGTAACCCAATGAAAGCATTAGGAATCTTTGAGACCAATGTCATATTCCCACACATAAATGGGAATTTAAAGATCACAGTTGAATTTGTTGTTATGGAAAATTGCTCTAGTACGCATTTTATATTGGGAAAGGACTATTTAATCATGTATGGGATAGATTTACATAATAACAAAGACAGATACTTTACAATTGGGGACAATAAGCGCCAGAAATTTGCCTTTTTACCATTTAAAAGACAAATTAAAGTAAACAAAGTATCACCAGTCAACTTAGAGTTAGAGAAATTCAAGTCTGAACAGTTAAATGAGGCTGAAATAATCCTTCATCTGACTGATAAACAAGAAAATGAACTTTCTTCCCTTTTGTATGACCACAGAGGAGCATTTGCTACAGACAAAGAACCTCTGGGAGCAATTATTGGTCATGAAGTTGACATCATTCTTAACATTGAGAGACCTTATCCACCACTCTTAAGAAGACCTGCTTATCCAGCAAGTCCAAAATCAAGAGAAGCTCTAGAAATTCATATCAAAGAACTTCTGGACCTTGGTGTAATAAGAAAAGTAGGCCACAATGAGGAAGTAGAAATAACTACACCAGTCATAGTGGCGTGGCATAATGGAAAATCCAGAATGGTTGGGGATTTTAGAGCTCTGAACACTTACACTGTTCCAGACAGATACCCAATACCAAAAATCCAAATTGCCCTTACTCAAATATCTCAAGCAGTGTATGTAACCACTATGGATGCCCTTAAAGGATTCCATCAAAATGTGGTAACACCAAGAGCAAGAAAATACTTGAGAATTATTGTTCATTGTGGAGTGTATGAATACTTAAGGATGCCCTTTGGTATCAAAAATGCACCTTCACACTTCCAAAGAATGATGAATGAGATCTTCCCTGAAGAACTCTCAGACGGATGGTTAATCATTTACATTGATGACATTATTATCTGTTCAAAGACTTGGGAGGAGCACATGTACAGATTATCAAGAGTTTTGAAAAAAATCCAATCAGTAAACATGAAAATCTCCTTGAAGAAATGTAATTTTGGATTTAAAGAACTTAAAGCACTAGGACATGTTGTATCTGGTTTGTCCCTTGGAATTGACAAAAACAAAGTTGCAGCAGTATTGTTAAAACCCATGCCTCAGAATAAGAAGGAAATTCAGTCATTCTTAGGTTTTGCAGGATATTACAGGCAACACATTAAAGATTTTGCATCCATAGCAAGACCACTTTATAAGTTGTGTGACAAAGACACAGTGTTTGAGATGACTGTTGACAGAGTCAAAGCTTTTGAGTCTCTAAGAGAAGCATTGACCACTGCTCCACTCTTACTGATGCCAGACTTTAAACTGCCTTTCAAACTGTATATTGATGCATCATGGGATGGACTAGGTGCTGCACTTCACCAAGTTCAGATCATAAATGATAAGCCTGTAGAAGGACCCATATGTTTCATATCCAGGCAAATCAAACCAACTGAAGCCAGACATGGAGCAAGTCAAATGGAATGTCTATGCCTTGTCTGGGCCTTGGATAAATTGAACTACTCTTTAGAAGGATGTGTTTGTGAAGTGATAACAGATTGTACAGCTGTCAAATCACTTTTGAACATGAAAACACCCAACAGACACATGCTCAGATGGCAAATAGCCATACAAGAATACAGAGGCAATATGACTATTGTTCATAAGGATGGGAATATTCATAAGAATGCAGATGGACTAAGAAGATGGCCATTACCAAATAATATTGATAATCCTGCTTATGTGCCAGAAGAAGCTTCACCACAAATTCCAATAGAAGGAATAAGTGTTACAGACTTGAACACCACCTTCTTTGAAGAAGTCAGAAGTAGTTACACCCAAGATAAGAATTGTAGCATCTTATGCCAATTACTTAACAAAGACTGTAAAGACAACTCTCTAATACATGCCTTGGATGAAGTATGGAGAAAATCTTATGATGAAGGAAGATTTCACCTACTGGATGGTATAATTTACCCCAGAACCAAGCACACATGTGTAATGACAGTTGTAGACAGGTCATTAATCAATCTTGTACTGAAAGAATGCCATGATAGTCCCTTTTCAGGACATCTATCTGAAGACAGAACAAAAGAAAAAGTAAAGACCTGCATATGGTGGCCAATGTGGCAGAAAGATGTTGCAGAGTATTGCAAAACCTGTGACAGATGCCAAAAGGCAAATAAATCCACAGGCAAAAGACTTGGAAATATGATAAAAATCCAAGAACCAAACAGACCTTGGGAAATTGTCCATATGGATTGGGTAACTGGCCTACCACCAGGAGGTGACAGGAGCTATAATGCTTGCTTAGTAATTGTGGACAGATTCAGTAAAACTCCAATCTTTTTACCATGTCACAAAGATGATACAGCCATGGATACAGCTCTTCTGATATGGAATAGAGTAGTGTCATGGACTGGGATATTTAAAAATATCATCAGTGATAGAGATCCCAAATTCACTTCAGCACTATGGACAAATCTTCACCAATTATTTGGCACTAAAATGTCTTTCTCTACAGCCTACCACCCACAAACTGATGGCCTGGCTGAAAGAATGATCCAAACCTTAGAGGACATGGTGAGAAGATTTTGTGCATATGGCCTTGAATTCAAAGATTGTGATGGATTTACCCATGATTGGTGTACTCTGTTGCCAGCACTGGAATTAGCATATAAAACATCAATCCATGCCAGTACCAATCAGACTCCTGCTATTCTAGAAAAAGGATGGAACCCCAAGTTACCCCAAGATTCCTTGAGGAAAGACTTAATTGAAATACATCCCACAGCTGCTAGCTTCAAAGGAATGCTAGAAAAAGCTAGAAAGCATGCAGTAAGATGCATGGAGGATTCTTTTGCATATGCTAAAGACAAATGGGATAAATCACATGCATCTCCAGATTTCAAAGTGGGGGACCTAGTTCTTGTATCCACCACTAACTTCAATAACATCAAAGGATGTAAAAAGTTGGAAGACTCCTTTGCAGGACCTTTTGTGATTAAGGCCCTCCATGGAGAAAATGCTGTTGAAGTAGAGTTATCTGAAGAACTTAGCAACAAGCACCCCACATTTCCAGTAAGCTTGATAAAGCCATATAAATCTAGTGATTCTGAGAAATTTCCCTTGAGGAACAAGATTCCCCAAGTTATATCTCCTATTGAGACATCTGGTACTAAGAAAATTACCAAAGTTCTTAAAGAAAGAAAATTAAGAACTAAGAAAGTAAGGGAATACCTTGTTAGGTACAGTGACCCAACTTGTGAAGATGAATGGTTAGAAGAAAAAGATATACCAGAAGCTACCAAACTCCTCAGGAGATTCAGACACACTAGAAACACCAATATTACAAAGTAATATTCTTTTTTGGGTGGAGGGAATGTGAGCCTTAGAGGTAATTTCATATACCCAAAAGACCACAAATACAAAAATAACATATTAATATAAATAAAATATATTTATTTATATTATCAAAATCAAAATCAAAATATAAATATAAAATTATATTAAAAATAAAAAATTAATTGCAATTTAAGAATAAAAATACATTAAATTTTGTAAGTATAAAATTACATTTATACTTGAAAAATTTAAGTAAATATAAAATTTTAACAAAATTGTGAAAAAATGAATAAGTTTGGAAAAAAGTTAAATAAAAATTATTATAACTTTTTGCTCAATAAAAAAACACATAAAAATTATTTCACCATTGGATTCCTCATAAAAAATCAGGTGGGGTCACCCCTGAGTGAAATTCTTGTAACTCAACTCTGAATAAGCTTAAATTAAGTTTTTAGTATTTTCAATACAAAATTTGAAAATCCTAAAACCTTAATTTAATTCACACCACATGTGGTGTTAACCATCAATTTTTGTGTTAAAATTGAGGTGTTGTGTTTAGCTTAGAAGTTATGAGGAATTGAAGTATTTTCAATTGAATTCAATTGAAATGTCAAAATGTGCGCGTGTATTACATAAGTGAACTTTGATTTACATATGAGGTGTCAATTATTACTGTATTGTACTGTACAATTGAATTGAATTACATATGTAAATTATAAGTATAATACATGATGAGGAATCAAAGGAAAAATAAATTGGAAAGATTAAATTTGGGGGGGAAAAGGAACTCCAGCTCTAAGGGGGAGCTAGACCCCCAAAATCCTTGCTGACAGGCGTGGGATGTCAAAATTCACGCAAAAGTTCATCACTTTTGGCCTGGAATTGAGTTACAGGGTCTGTGGACTCAATTGATGATGAGGTTTTGATACCAACTGGGGTAGTTTTAGCTGTTGCCAAGAGGGTAAAACTACCCTTAAGATAAAACAACCATAGTAAAAACAGTTTTAACTGGTTTCTACGCCTCTTACACACATTCTGACATGTTTTGAAGGCTCTAGGCCTGGTATTGCTATAGTAATGGCTGATTTAAGGGTCTAAAATGGCTAAAAATGGCTTAAACCAGCCCTTTTTGGTCTAAACCAGGGTTCAATGATGCCATAATTGGCTTTTCTGTTGTCAGAATGTTTTTCACGACTGAAAAGAGTAAAATTTACATTTGGAGTAAGAGAATTGATGGCTATAAAAGAATGTACTCTTTGCCCCACTTTTCTCTTCATGTTAGAATCTTTTCCTTTTATAATTAGTTTAAACATTGTTAAACAAATCAATAGAAGATTCCAACCACCTTTCTTATATCATTTTAAACCTTTTAACCACGTGAAAAAATCATTATAATCATTGTTTGTAACTCTTATAATCATTTTTACCCCTGAACCACCCCAAAAGTGAATTAAAGCATCTTTCATCACTGTAAGCTTTGTCACTTTGTTTCCAAATTCACTCTGGTCACTTTTGGGCATGTTTTCTCTTTAATATTCTTTTTAAAGACTTTGTTCTTTGATTAATTGCTTGCAGTTCTTTGCTCAATTAATTCCAATTGAAATTGCTCTTGAAGAAATTTCTTTTGTAGCCTTAAAATATCTCTTGTAGAGTATTTTTTGGATAAATTTTTATAATATTATTGTTTTATACTAATAAAGTTATAAACAATAAAATTGGCGTGTTTTCTCTTAAAAATAATATTCCATACTATTTTTAATTGATTCTTACCTTATACCAATTTTGAGGACAGGAAAAGTACTTGATTTTTAATCAAAGTTTCATATCCACACCTTACAGTTACTATATTAAAAAAAAAATATAAAATAAAAAGAAATTAAATTAGTATAATTAACCAAAGTAAAAAAAACGTCACATAACAAAATTGTAAAGTTTTAATTAATGCCACAAAAATACAACAGCAATGGAATAGAGTCTAATATAAAAGAAAATTAGTAGGCTAAAATAGGAAGCAATCTTAGACAATACCAAATAACTCACTAGAAATCACATCAAAAGAAGAAGGACAGCCCAAATATGGTATTGGTGGTTAAATTGGGAGGCCATAATAAAATATAGTGAAGTTCAAATGGAAAGAATTAAAATAAAGAAGATAATTAAAATTAAACAATATCTTAACCTGGAATATGAGAAATATTCACACATTTATTTAATTAATTTAATTGAAAAATATATATCACAAAATAATGTAAAGAAATAATAAAAAATTAATTACTTTAATCGTAAAAGTTAATAAAAGTGCAAGCTTCAAATTTGAAGCATTCGCAGTGCCTGCAGAATTTTATTGAATTTTATTTTTATTTCTTCTTACCTTATATTCAAAATTACTATATATTTCAAATTAAAAATGATATCATGTTATAATAAAAATGAATAAATTAACATTAATATTTAATTAATTAAATTTAATACAGCATATAACAAATATGTATAAAATTTAGGTTAAATACATTTTAAAAAATATATAATATTTAATTAAATTGAAGTAATCTAAATTACAAATTTATTAAATTAATTAATTTCAATTCAAAATACTTTACTAAAAAATATACATTTAAACAATAAAAGAAAATAAAAAAAGATTAGAATAAATTAGAGTTTAATGAAACTTAAAAAAATATATCTGAAAAGAATTGTATAAAGATAATATAAATATATAAATACAAAATAAATAAATAAAAATCAATTCAATAAAAAGAACTTTCTTAATTAAATATGTATACACATTCATATATACATAGAATATCTGCATAAATACAACTTATTTTTTTTAAAAGAACAATATATATATATAAATAAAAAATACCAAAAAAAATATAAAAATTCAAAATTAAATATAGATAGAAAAATAAAATATAAATAGTTCCTTTGAAACTGTTTCCATGGAAAAAGGTACTAGGCCCTTACCAAATATAATGATTTTGAATTTTAGCTACCCTATTTTTTCTTATTTGGGCTTCTGGGGCTCTTATTTTGTTATTGCATGTTTCATTTTATTATCTATAAGTCTAGTTTTCTATCAATTTATCTTTCTTATTAATTAAAAATAATAATAAAATGATAACAAAATAATAATAAAGTAAAGTAATTATAAAGGATAATAGTCATAATTGTTTTTAAATGGTGAGGGGGTTATCCCCTCAGACATACAATTTTTTTGGAATTGATTTGAAATTTCATTTTTTTCATTGAGTCTTGGCTAGTTTTAATTTAATTTTCATTTGAAAATGAGTTATCCTTTATTTTATCACCTTACTAGCAGAATAAGTGACATATTCTCCTTAAACTACATCCTCAATGGTCCTTGATAGGACCTTAAACTGTACAAAGAATATTTTTCATAATTACTCAGACTAGCTATTACCTCAAAAATGCTCCTGAGTATGACCTTAAACTGCCTCATCAATATATTTTATCTTCATTATACACTCAGGACTAAATCAATGGTCCTGAGTATGACATTAAACTGATTCATAATCCACAAAAAAAAATTACTATTATTATTCATTATTAAAATATCACCAGAGATCAAGAAATGGTCCATGACATGACCTTAAACTGTACACATCACATTTTATTATATTCACCATAAAAAAACAAAGACTAAAGGAATGTTCCTATAAAAGAACTTAAACTATCCAAAACATATTTATCATATATATTCATCAATAAAACAAAATCTCAAGAAATGTCCCTGGACAAGACCTTAAACTGGACTATAATACTTCTTCAATAAAATTTCATCAAACTAATCAGGATGCAAGATATGGTCCTGAGCATGACATAAAACTACATCATCTCTGATTTATTTTTATTTTTTGCAGGTCGTTTTTGAAAAAGGATTTTCAATAAAGAAATAAACTTTTTTCAAGAAGGTTAGAATCAAATTATCAAATGGAGAGGAAAATACCCTCTTCAACCAACTTGAGTGAAGATATTTGAAAAAAGAGGCAATTTACAATACACCAAAATACCAAAGTGAAACTGTATGTATTTCACGCTAGAAAGGAGGGAATAAAAAATAAAAAAAACAAGAATCAATAATTAAAGAAAACACACAAAATAATAATAATAATAATAATAATAAAATAAGAAGAAGAAGAAGTACAAAAAATACCTCAATAAAAATCATCCATAACGAGTATAAATAATTTCAACCACAATACAAGCAATTAATTCATTGAAAAGGGGTCTTTTTTCACTAAAAGACAAAAGGATAAATGAAGTACTATAAATATTCTATCTGGAATATGAACCAATACCTGGTGCATCAACTCTTCATGTCTTTTCCTGTCACAACCACGTATTTTGACCCTCCTCCTTGATGGCGGCGGCAATCCAACCTGGAGCCAAGTTGGGGCCAATTGGCCATGTCACATCATTTATAGCCAATTGACCCCTTTTGGGTGTTCCATGGCTCTTACGCCATAACCCATTCCATTGGCCACGTATGGCCTCCATCATCTTTTATGGCCTCAGGCCATATCCTGCGTCATTGGTCCTCTTGGCCAATTTCCACCTCACCAACCCCCAGGCCTCCATCACTGTTTTTGCGCCTGGGGGGTCCCTTTGTCTTCTAGGAGCTTCCAGGCCCCATGGCCACCTTCATTGGTTTCCTGGCCACCCCTTTCATTATGGGGGTTTTGGCCTAAATGGCCTTTTTGGGCCATTTAGGCCCCCCCACGGCTTCTACGGTCCGTGGTCCGTAGGCGGATTAGGCCCCTTTTGGCCTAATCCAATGAGGCCAAAAGGGGCCAAAGGGGGCAGCCACCTAGCCCCCAAGGCCAGGTGGGTCCCAAACCACAATTGGGCCCACCTGAGCCATTTTTGGCCACCAATCCCTTGGACCCAAATTGGACCAAAAACACCTTGGATCCATTTTTGGCCATAAATCCCGTAGGACCCATTTTTGGCCCTGGACCACCATGGACCAACTTCACCGTCATGGCCTCTGGCAACCACCAGAGGCCACCAAATCATCTCAACAAGCATTTCCCTCAACTTAAGGGAGGATTGCTTCATTCCTCCATGCACCTCGTACTCAAGGTTGCAGGAGTGGTGCATATATGGTGTTATATACCATTATGCACCATTTTTGCTCAGCAATTCAATGGTGACGTTTTCAGGACCCAAATCAACCTTCTTAACTCAAGGTACCAAGATCCAATGCCCATTTCGAAGGAGAACCTTTGGACTCATCAGTTTGATAATCCATGGCGGCAATCAGAAGACCATTCAAGGACTCCAATCACCTGGCTCAGCAGGAGTTGGGTTGGCAATTTCATTCAGGGTTATTCTAAGGGCAATTCTCAAAAGGCGGTGATCAATCAACCTGTACGTACTTGGCCCAATTGGGCCAATTCATATTCTACTGTGGGAATTCAATCACACAGTTTCAAATTCAAGATGGCCAGAACTGTATTGGCCCGATTCGGACAATACAGCCGGTGATCCAACTCCAGGATCAATCTTTCAGCTTTTCACATATACTGGCCACCTTTCAGCACCTGGGGACTTTTTCCCCAGTTAATTAATATATTGGATTTATTTTTATCCTTATTTTCTTTTACCTCATTAAAGTTAATACTGATAATCTTAAGTCAGTCATTCAGCACCCTTTTTCTTTTATTTCCTCGCCTGTCCAGTGGATATTGGTGGTCATATCCTTATACTAATTCCATTTCCTTTTCTGGCAGGTTGAAACAGTGAATTGAGGATTCACCTGGTTGGCTTCTTGGCTTTTGGCTTCTTTAGTATCTTTGGCCATTGGCTTCATCTTTTTCTTATCTCACCTTTTGGCATACTTGTTTTCTCCCATATTCTTTCTTAGAGAAAATTCATTCTTATTATTCTTTTATCTTTGGAGCCCTCCAAGTGAGTTCTTGATTCCTGAGTGCCAGGCCCTCTTCTTCCAAGAGCCCCTGTGACATTATATTAATTAACTCATAATTCTTCTTCATTCATTCATTCTTTTATTCTTATATTTTAAATTCATTCATTCATTTCATCAAAATTATGATTCTTTAACGTTTTATGATCTTATGATTCTTTGTCACCTCTCAATTTTCTCTCATTCATTCTTCATTCTGAAAATTGAAGGCTGACCCATTTTTTATCTTTTGTTATCTTTTCAATCTCATTCTCAATCTTAATCAATCTATTTTTATCCATAATTCACGCATTTTTTATCTTTGGTTCTCAAGTTATTCATCAGGTTATTCAGACACGTTCTTCATATCAGGATTTACTTTGATTTATTCCTCAAGAATTTTTGATTTTTTGGAAGAATTCACTTGAAAATTGATTTGATTGACTAATTTGACATAATTGAAATTGACCTCAAGATAATTGATTTACCTGAAGATTTCATTGATTTTGCTGATTATTCACATCAAGATTTTTGACATAAATTGATTTTGACTCAAGAATTCATTTTGATTGATTGATTTTTTCTGCAAGATTTTGATTTGATTTGATTTTGATTGTTTGATTGATTGATTTATTGACTTCAAGATTCTCATTGATATTGATTTTTACTTCAAGACTCATTTGATTTGATTGATTGACGTATTTGAAGAATTTTGATTCATTGATTATCCAATTTCCTCAAGATTTGATTGTTGATTTTGTACTTCAAGAAAATTTTGATTTTATTTCATCTATTTTGGTTGATTATTCCTGAAATCATGCCAGTTCAACATTCACCTCCAGCAAGACAGACTAGATCTCAGGCCAGAGCTCAAGCTGTTCTGACTCCAACTCCAAGGGCTCCTCTTGACGGTACCCCAGCAGTTTCTCAACTGAGGGCCAGATTGGACAGAGGACCCATTATGGAAGGAGCAGCACCATCCAGGAAGGAGGGAAGAGGGCCAAGAAGATCAATTTCTTTATCAGGAGTGTTTGGCGGATTCCCAGGATTTTCAAGAACCAGTCCCAAGGTTCAAGGTGAAGATGGTGAAGAGGAGGAGGAGAATTCTGTGGAAGAGGAAGAGTCTAATGGCACTGAGGCTGCTCCTGCTCCTGTGGGAGCATCTGAGGGCACCAGAGGACCAACTCTAGCCCAGTCTGATCAGCCTGACTCTCATCAGTCTGAACCATCTTTATTGGCCATTATGCAGCAAATGACTCAGATTATGGCCAATCTTCAAGCAGCTTCTTCTTCTGAATTATCAAGACCACCAGCCTTCAAGACTCCCTCTATGAAGGCTCCAGAATGCTTTGATGGGACTCATCCCTTCAAAGTCAGAAGCTTTATTCAATCTTGTCAACTCATCTTTCATAATGATCCGGCAAACTTCTCTCAAGACAGAAAGAAGGTTCTTTATGCCACTTCATTCTTATTTGGCAGGGCTGCAAAATGGATTGAGCCTTATCTTTCCAACCTCAATAATCAAGACTCAAATTATCTCCTCAATTCCTGGCCATTATTTGAATCCCAATTGTTCACTTTATTTGGAGACCCAAATGAAGTTAGAAAAGCAGAAGCTGAATTGGATGGCCTTAGGATGAAAGAAGGTGGGCATGTTCCTTTGTATATTGCCGATTTCAGGAGTTTGATTTCAAGAATTGGGGATTGGGGTGAAAGGGCTCTTATTCATCATTTCAGGAAGGGCTTGGCCTCCAGGATTCTGGATCAATTGGCCTCCCATCCTTCAAACATTGATTCTCTTCAAGACTTAATGGACGTCAGCCTAGAACTTGATACTAGGTACCATGAGAGGCAGAAGGAAAAGAATCATCATCAAGAGAAGAAGCCTGAAGCCTCAAAATCTCACTCTTCTCATCATCAAGTTTCTTCAAGTTCAAGACCAAAGAAGAAATTTCATTCTCAAAAGCGGGACAAGCCCCATTCTTCATTGTTGAATAAGGACTTCAAGTTGAAAGGTTCTGAAAAGGAAAGAAGAATCAAGGAGGGTTTGTGTACCTATTGTGGTGGGAAGCATAGTCTTGAGTCCTGTGTCAAAAGGCCTCAAAACAAGCTTACCCAACCGTCAGGCAGTTTTCCCAGCCAGGGAAAAGCCTGAGTGAAGATCATGTTGTGTTCAATGGTCTTCACAGTTTTCCTTCCAGAGCACAATTGTGCATTCTGAATACTGGTGTCAAGAATTCTCTCAAATTCTTTGTTTTCTCTTCTCTTTCTGATGTTTTTTACAGTATTCTCATTGATTCTGGTGCTACACACTCATTCATTGCAAAGCAGTTTGTTCACAAGTACTCATTGACTACGTCAGAACTTCCAGAGAAGATTCCTCTTATCATTTTGGACTCCTCTGAGTCCCCTTCCTTATTTGTGACTCACCATACTAAATATATGGTTGAGCTCCCTTCCTTCCCAAGCTTTGAATGGGATTTTTTAGTCATTGATACTCCCAAGGGAGAAGACCTCATATTGGGCTTTGACTTTCTCAATCATTTTAATCCTTCTATTGATTGGAGGCAAGGGCTGATCACCTTTAATACTGATCAAAAGGACTATTCTGATCCTTCCAATTCCTTCCGTAATGACCCTTCTTCTGCCAAATCATGTGCAGCTCTGGTTGGTGATTCTAGAACACCATCAGTTCCATCTTCTGTCCATATTCCTTCCCTTAATTTCCATCTGTCATTACCATCATCTGGAGATGAAGTCTTCAAAGAGATTCAAGATGTTGGGGAAGATAATTCTGTATCTTCACTTCATCTCTTCTTTGGGAATATGGACCTTCCTCCTTCATCTTATCATGACTCCCTGGAGGAGTTGTGGGATGAAGAGGAAGAGCCAGAAGAAGTAGAAACCGTGATGAAGGTTTTTCCCTCTGTTTATCACCAATACTTGGATGTATTCTCCAAGGTGAAGGCAGAGAAACTTCCTCCTCACCGTGCCTGTAATCATCATATCGAACTGGAGGGGTCTCTACCTCCAGTTGGGGTGATCTACTCTTTATCCAAACAAGAGTCAGATACACTCAGGGCCTACATTTCAGAGAATGTAGAGAAAGGTTTCATCCGGCCAAGCTCCTCCTCAACAGGAGCACCTGTCCTCTTTGTTAAAAAGAAAGATGGTGGCCTCCGTTTGTGTGTTGATTACCGCAAACTCAATGCTGTCACTAGGAAGAACAAATATCCTGTTCCTCCTATGAACCAGCTTCTTAATGTCTTTAATGGCTCTTCTATCTTCTCCAAGATTGATTTGCGTGGTGCATATAACCTGCTCAGAATCAAGGAGGGTGATGAACATTTGACATGCTTCAGAACTAAATATGGCAGTTTTGAGTACTTGGTTATGCCATTTGGGCTCACCAATGCTCCTGCCTCTTTTCAGAATCTTGTTAATGATATATTCCAAGATGTCCTTGATGTTTTTGTTGTGGTTTATTTGGATGACATTATGGTCATTTCCAAATCTGAGGAGGAACATGTCACCCATGTGTCCACTGTTCTTTCCAGACTCAGAGCCAATAACCTTTTTGCCAAGGCTTCTAAATGCCTTTTTCATGTTTCTAGTGTAGAATATCTTGGTTATGTTGTTTCTTCTGAAGGCCTCAAGATGGACCAAGCAAAATTCCAGCAGATCCTTAATTGGCCTCCTCCAAGAAACCTCAAGGCTCTTCAATCCTTCCTTGGCTTTGCCAACTTCTACCGCCGTTTCATCAAGAATTATTCAAAGAAAATCAGTTCACTCACCAGTTTCCTCAAGAAAGATTCCTGTTTCCCCCTCAATGAGGAAGCTCTTAGCCAGTTTCATCAACTCAAAGAGGCCTTCACTACCGCTCCAATCCTTTCCCACTTCAATCCTTCTCTACCCACCATTGTAGAGACCGATGCATCCGATTATGCTTTGGGTGCTGTACTGAGTCAGGTCTCTGACTCAGGAAAACATCCCATTGCATTTGACAGCCGCAAGCTTATTCCAGCAGAACTCAACTATGAAATTCATGACAAGGAACTCCTTGGTATAGTCTGGGCTCTCAAGCGCTGGAGGGGTTTTCTTCTTTCTCTGTCCTCTCCTTTTGAAATTCTCACCAATCACAGTTCCCTTCAATACTTCATGTCCTCAAAAGTACTCACTCGCCGTCAAGCCCGCTGGGCTGAATTCTTATCTGAATTTCATTTTTCAATCACTTACCGCCCTGGCCGCCTAGCAACTCTTCCAGATACCTTATCACGTTGGGACGACGTCTATCCGGAGAGGGGGGAGGATTTCATCAGCAGGAATCCAATGAATTTTCAACAACTCATTAAGCAAGATGAAGTTCAACCCTCAAAGTTCTTTGCAGTCAAGGTGGATTCTTTTTCAAATTTGATTGATTCAATTCAGAAGAAATTATGGCAAGATCCTCAGTACAGAAGTATCCTTCAAGATTTGGGTAAAGGTAAATCCATTCAGGATTACTCTCTTGACTCCTTTTCCCAACTTCTCCTCTTCAAAGATCGGGTGGTGGTCCCAAATGACCCCACAATCCAACTCAGCATTCTTCAAAAGCGTCATGACTCTCCTCTAGCTGGACACCCTGGCCAAGAGAAGACTCTCAAACTTGTCAAGCGGGATTTCCACTGGTCCGGCATGACTCAATTCATTAAGGATTATGTATCATCCTGTCAACAGTGTTCAAGAAACAAGAATATCCACCATAAGAAGTTTGGACTCCTCAAACCTCTTCCAATTCCAAATGGTCCTTGGATTTGTCTCTCAATGGATTTCATCACTCAACTGCCCCTGTCCAATTCTTTTGACTCAATTCTTGTCATAGTGGACAGATTCTCAAAAATGGCGGTTTTTATTCCAACAATGTCTTCAATAACTTCTTTGGATTTGGCCCATTTATTCATCAAGAATATCTTCTCAAAGCATTGTCAGTGATAGAGGTCCCCTTTTTGTTTCTTCCTTCTGGACCAATGTTTGTCAGCAGCTCAAGATTTCAAGAGACTTGTCAACTGCTTACCATCCAGAAACTGATGGACAGACAGAGAGGGTAAATCAGATACTAGAACAGTATCTTCGGATGTATGTTGGTTATCATCAAGATGATTTGAACACCTGGCTCCCTCTGGCTGAATTTGCCTACAATAACTCTGACCACTCTTCAACAAAGCAATCACAGTTTTTAACTGTTTATGGAAGAGATCCTCAATTTGATTCAGTTCACATCACTCAAGATACTCCTGCTGGAACGTTATCAACAAAAATCCAATCAGTACAGCAAGATGTCAAGAGAGAACTTGAAGCTTCCATAAACTGGTTTAAGAGGTATGCAGATAAAAGTAGAGCAAGTCCACCTGTTTTCAATCCTGGTGACATGGTATGGCTTTCTTCCAAGAATATCAAATCAACTAGACCCACCAAGAAACTGTCTGAAAGATGGTTGGGTCCCTTTCCAATCTTGAAGAAAGTCAGTACTCATGCTTACCACCTCAAGCTTCCATCTCAATGGAAATCCATCCACCCAGTCTTCCATATCTCACTCTTGGAACCAGTCAAGACATCAACAATCCCAAATCGGCATCAAGAGCCTCCTCCGCCAATCATTATTGAAGAAGAAGAGGAATGGGAAGTCTCTCAAGTACTGGATTCAAAGCTCAAGAGAAGAAAATTATGGTATCTGGTGGAATGGAAAGGTTTCAGTCAAGATTCAGAAGGATCCACATGGGAACCAGCTGAAAACCTCAAGAATTGTCCTGAACTTGTGAAAGATTTTCATTCGTTATATCCTGACAAGCCAGGACCCAATTCTTCAATGGCTTGAATTTTTATGGTGCTTGGTGGGGAGAGGAATTACCAAAAGTAAGTCCCACTCCTGGTATGCACCTTTAGGGGTATTCTACTCTTCTTGTTGTAAGCATCACCTTGGCCACACTGTGAGCACTTTTCAATTTGGACAAAGACTTCTTGGCCCGGCTTTCAACATCCGAATTCCAAATTTATGGCCATTTACACTTGGGCAAATGGACCATTCCTTTTTTATTCTCCCTCCCAAGACTTTATTCTTTCAACACATTCATTTATCAAGATCTTTCTTATTTATGGCACTGGCGGGAGTGGCAACTACTAAAAGTAAGTTCCTCTCCTGGTGTGCACTTCCCTGAGGGGTCTACAATCTGTCAAAACATCACCTTGGCCACTCTGTGAGCACCTGGCATCAAATTCTTTTATCCAGGTCCTTGGTCACTTTCAAAATCAATTGTCGTAATCCATGATGAAGATTTGATTCCTCCTCAAATTTCATTTTCTTTATTTTTTCTGTTTTCTCTCTTTATATCTGTTTCCTTTTCTCTTTTACTCTTTATATTCTTTTAAAATTTCTTTTCTTATAACTCTTTAACGCCAAAATCTTTATATCAAATCATGTCTTCAACTTTGTCAAAGCCAAATGTCAAGAGAAGATCAAGTCAACCTCAATTCATATGCCAACAAGCTTATCAGTTCAATTCTTCTTTTCAAGATTCAATACCTCTGGAATCCTTACGTCAAATCCGTCTCATTAGCCTCAACAGGCCTCTACCTTACCTTGGTGCTCAGGAGCTTACCATTCAAGGTAGGGGGGTACTGTCACAACCACGTATTTTGACCCTCCTCCTTGATGGCGGCGGCAATCCAACCTGGAGCCAAGTTGGGGCCAATTGGCCATGTCACATCATTTATAGCCAATTGACCCCTTTTGGGTGTTCCATGGCTCTTACGCCATAACCCATTCCATTGGCCACGTATGGCCTCCATCATCTTTTATGGCCTCAGGCCATATCCTGCGTCATTGGTCCTCTTGGCCAATTTCCACCTCACCAACCCCCAGGCCTCCATCACTGTTTTTGGGCCTGGGGGGTCCCTTTGTCTTCTAGGAGCTTCCAGGCCCCATGGCCACCTTCATTGGTTTCCTGGCCACCCCTTTCATTATGGGGGTTTTGGCCTAAATGGCCTTTTTGGGCCATTTAGGCCCCCCACGGCTTCTACGGTCCGTGGGCCGTAATACGCGGTCCACGGTCCGTAGGCGGATTAGGCCCCTTTTGGCCTAATCCAATGAGGCCAAAAGGGGCCAAAGGGGGCAGCCACCTAGCCCCCAAGGCCAGGTGGGTCCCAAACCACAATTGGGCCCACCTGAGCCATTTTTGGCCACCAATCCCTTGGACCCAAATTGGACCAAAAACACCTTGGATCCATTTTTGGCCATAAATCCCGTAGGACCCATTTTTGGCCCTGGACCACCATGGACCAACTTCACCGTCATGGCCTCTGGCAACCACCAGAGGCCACCAAATCATCTCAACAAGCATTTCCCTCAACTTAAGGGAGGATTGCTTCATTCCTCCATGCACCTCGTACTCAAGGTTGCAGGAGTGGTGCATATATGGTGTTATATACCATTATGCACCATTTTTGCTCAGCAATTCAATGGTGACGTTTTCAGGACCCAAATCAACCTTCTTAACTCAAGGTACCAAGATCCAATGCCCATTTCGAAGGAGAACCTTTGGACTCATCAGTTTGATAATCCATGGCGGCAATCAGAAGACCATTCAAGGACTCCAATCACCTGGCTCAGCAGGAGTTGGGTTGGCAATTTCATTCAGGGTTATTCTAAGGGCAATTCTCAAAAGGCGGTGATCAATCAACCTGTACGTACTTGGCCCAATTGGGCCAATTCATATTCTACTGTGGGAATTCAATCACACAGTTTCAAATTCAAGATGGCCAGAACTGTATTGGCCCGATTCGGACAATACAGCCGGTGATCCAACTCCAGGATCAATCTTTCAGCTTTTCACATATACTGGCCACCTTTCAGCACCTGGGGACTTTTTCCCCAGTTAATTAATATATTGGATTTATTTTTATCCTTATTTTCTTTTACCTCATTAAAGTTAATACTGATAATCTTAAGTCAGTCATTCAGCACCCTTTTTCTTTTATTTCCTCGCCTGTCCAGTGGATATTGGTGGTCATATCCTTATACTAATTCCATTTCCTTTTCTGGCAGGTTGAAACAGTGAATTGAGGATTCACCTGGTTGGCTTCTTGGCTTTTGGCTTCTTTAGTATCTTTGGCCATTGGCTTCATCTTTTTCTTATCTCACCTTTTGGCATACTTGTTTTCTCCCATATTCTTTCTTAGAGAAAATTCATTCTTATTATTCTTTTATCTTTGGAGCCCTCCAAGTGAGTTCTTGATTCCTGAGTGCCAGGCCCTCTTCTTCCAAGAGCCCCTGTGACATTTCCAAGCATTGACCACCAATCAGTATTTTCAGTAATAGAGGTTCATTATCTGTTTCATCATTCTGGACCCAATTAGGTCAGCAGCTCAAGATATCAAGAGATCTTTAAACTGTCTTTCACCCTAAGTCATATGGACAGACAGAGAGGGTAAATAAGGTTCTAGAAAAGTATATTTTGATGTATTTCAGTTACCATTAATATTATAAGTACATCTGGCTCCCTTTGGCTGAACTTTATAACAACAATTCAGGACTCTTCAATAAAAAACACCCTTTTTACCATTTACCAAAGAAATACCAGTTTTGATACAATTCAAATTTATCAAGACACACCTACTGGAACATTATCAACAAAACTCCAATCAGTACAGAGAGGTTTCAAAGAAGAATAAGAGTAAGAAATAAAGTGTTTTAAGAAGTATGCAGATAGAAATAAGAAAATTCCACCTGGTTACCAACCTGGGGAAAAAGTATGGCTAGCTTCCAAGAACATCATGACAACAAGACCCACCTACAAGCTCTCAGAAAGATGTTTGGGACTCTTTGAAGTTGTGAAGAAGATTGGAAGCCATGAATATCACCTCAGGTTGCCTCAACAATGTAAGTAGGTTCACCCTACCTTCCAAGTGTCCTTGTTAGAGCCAGTCAAGAAAGCAACTATCCCAAATAGCCATCAATTTCCACCACCACAAACATATTGCAGGAGCAGGAGGAATGGGAATTGGCAAATTCTATGGACTCAAAACTCAAAAGAGGTAAATTATGGTATCTTGTAGAGTGGAAAGGATTTAGTGAAGACCCAAAAAGAGCCACTTGGTAACCAGCTTCCAAACTTACCATCTCACCAGAGATTTTCAAGGATTTCCATGCTTTATATCCTGACAAGCCTGGCCCAAATGCCTCAAGAGTTTGATTTCATGTTTCTTGGTAGGTATTAGAGCTTATGAAAGTACATTCCTCTCCTGAAATACACCTTTAAGGGGGTATTCTACCCAAATTTGCTGTAAGAATCAGCTTGACCACTTTGTCAGAAATTGTCAATCTTTTGGTCAGATTCAGAAGGCCTTGAAACATCACTACCTTCAAATTTTGACCTTTTCTACAAGATATTGCCAAGTTACTTTTTTCATATTGTCTTTTCTTATTTATGCAATCAATTGTGAGTCAAGAAATTCCTTACATCAATTCATTTTATGGAAAAAGTTCTTATGTTCTTTCATGGTGCTTGGTGGGGAGGGGAAGTTATGAAATGAAGTCCCATGTCCTGGTATGCATCTCTGAGGGTTTCTACTTCTTTTAAAACAACACCTTGGCCACTCTGTGAGCATCAACTGCTTGTGTTTTTACCTTTCAGGAAGTTTATGGCCAAAATAAGGCAGCTCACCTCAAGAAGAACACCTCTCAGAAGTTGCTCTTTTATCTTTTTCTCTCCTATCTTTTCTCTTAACTCTTTTTTTGATTTTTTTTGATTTTTTTGATTTTTTTTTTGATTTTTTTGATTTTATTTTATTGTATAATTCTTGCTTTTTATTTCTTATTTCAAAAGCAGAAGTCATACCTCCCATATCTTGTATTGGGAGTTCAATTCATTCAATAATAAAAGAAACAAAACAATAGTGATAATACAGATCAACTACAGATAGTCTTCATCAAATTTTGTTTTATTATTCTTTGAATTTAACAGCCAAGGAATCTTCATAAGCAACTTCCTCCCTGGATAAAGCCCTTGTGGCTTCACCTGGAACAGTAATATTCATAGCTTTATCATCAAAACCTCAGTAAAAGTATTCACCTCTTCAAAGAAGGATGTGAACACCTCCTTATTAAGATTCTTTTGATCAGTGAAATTAGAAGTGATATTCAAGGGTAAATGGTGGTCAAAGACTGATTCAGGCTCTAGAGGTGCTGGCCTTGGGTGGATGAAAGTTTTAATGGCATGGTTGGAGATCTAGTTGAAGGTTGAGGTGGTTAGGGGGACCTAATCAGTTCATGGGTGGTGGTATTTACTTGGAATGGGGATAGTGAGGTGGACTGGATTCTTCTTCTTTGTATGGGGGTAGTTACTTCAAGTTCTTCTCCATCCATTTCATCACTAAGTTCAGAATTGGTATAAACATTGTCTTGGACCACTAGATTTCTCTTCAATTTTCCAAGTCTTCCATCCTTCCTGGTTATGCCAATAGGAGCCTCTGGGGCCGCCTCAATGGGGTTTCCTTGGGGTTGAATGGATCCTCCAATGTTGGCCCAGGAGCTGGTGGTGTTATTCTATTTTGAACACCTCTCATTCTTGAGACAGTCACTGAAGTAGAAGGAAAGAAAACCATACAGTCCCTAACTCAGCAATTCTTTGACCACTCAACTCACAAGTGGAGCTACCAGAGGTGGCATGAGAGGTTGGGAGTTCATCAACAAGAGCTTCCAATATAAATCTTCCACCCTTCATGATACTTCTCCATAATCTTTGTTGATTGTCTGGAAATATATGGTTTGCCATAGGGAAGTTTATTTTGCCAAGGTTGAAAAATTGGAACCTGGTGGACCTAGCAGTGGCAGATTCAACACAACAAACCCCTTCTTCTGACAATTGATGCAGGGTGTCACAGCCATGGAGACGGAGAATGGCATTACCAATTGTTACCAATTGAAGATCTTTCAACACCCAATCAACAAGGGGGTTTCATGGAAGATACACCAAATACAGTTTCAAACCTCAATACAGGAAAAACCCAAATACAGGACTGTCCTCAATACAGGTGCAAATACCTGTATTGGATACACGAAAACAGGTTTACATCTCAAATACAGATTCCTCCATCATACAGTCATGGGTTCTCAACATGCAAACTCCAAGCTGGCACTTTTTCACATATACAAGCCCCTTTCACCCACCTGGAGGTTTTTCCCCCAGTTAATTAAAATATCTGCTTTATTTATTAATGTTATTTTATTTCTTACTCAGAAGTATTATCTTATTAGCTCTTAAGTTAGTCTTAGCCTTCCTTCACCTGTTCAGAAGAGTCCTGGTAGTCATATCCTTATTAATGCTTTCCTCTTTTCTGAACAGGTTGAAAAAGTGATTCAGGATTATTTGTGGTTGGCTCTTTGTTATTGCTTTTGTTTTTATTTCATGTCTTTTAATGCTCATTCTTTATAGGTAGGAATTTTACACTTTAACTTAGTGCTCTTATCCTTTGAGTACTTCCCTTGAGCCTTTAATAAGCAATTTGGTTCACTGAGTTCCAGGCCCTGTTCATTTACAAGAGCCACTGTGACATTATTTTCATTAACTCATAATTTCTTCTCTTCTTTCATTAATTTTTATTCATTTCTCTCATTTTTCAATCATGATGTTTATTATCTTATAATTTTTATGATTTCATTATCTCTCACCAGTTTTCATCTCATTCATTTATTTCAAATGAAAATTGATTCTCTTTCTCATTTCTTAAATTTTCCTGACCATTTAACTTCTTCTTAATTCTCCATCATATTTTATTTTCATTTTCTGTCTGAATTCAGGTTAATTTATCAGGTTTAATTGATTGGAATTTGGGGTTAATTGATTCATCATTTTAGGAGTTTCATTGAATTATTTATCATTTGTTGATTTGAAATTTCCCAAGAACTATTGATTGATTGATTTGATTATTCAAGAAATCAACTTAACCCAAAGATTCTGATTCGATTTAACTGATGGATCTGATTTTATTCCTCAAGATAGCTGAGTTATCCTCAAGATCTCATTTAATTTATTGATTTGAAGTTCATACCTTAAGAAATTGACTTTATTTTTGAAGATATTGATTAAATTTCTCAAGACATAATTGATTTGATCTTAGATTGAATTGATTTATTTGGTTTTCAATTGAATTGATTGACTTTATTGATTTGATTTGACTTATTGATTGAAATTGATTATTCATAAAAATTTGACATTGTCATCTTCATTTTTCAAGCGTTATTCATATTGATTCACTTCAAGACTTTGAATTGATTCCTGAAGCTCATCAAGATTTTTCATTTGATTGATTTGGTCAAGCCTTGTTTTCTTCTCAAGTATCATAAAATTTTATTTTCTTTCTTCAATAATGCCAGTTCAGCATAGCCCTCCAGCCAATAATACAAGATCTCACAGACATCAAGCTGTTCTCACTCCTGCAGAAAGGGCTCCTCTTGACTGCACAACATCAGTTAATCAACTGAGTGAAAATTTGGACAGAGTACCACCAATTGAAGGAGCAGAACCCTCCAGAAGAGGAGGTGTGAAGTCAGGAATATCAAGATCATTCTCTGTCCTGTTGGGTGGCTATCAAAGCATTTCCCAAGGGCCTAGAAGAAGATCAGGGGAAGCTGAAGATGAAGAGGGGGAGGGGTCTGTGGAAAAGGAGGAGTCTGAAGAAACTGAAGTAGAAGCTGCCTTGGCAGGTCCCCCTGAGGCTTCTGAAGCTGCAAATATAGCCCCTTTTAATCAACCTCTTCTCTCTCAAGCTGAACAAAAGTTTCTCAAAATGATGGAGCAGATGACTGAATTCATGGGACAGCTTACCCAAGAAGTTTCCCCAAGGGAAATTTCAAGAGCCCCAGCATTCAAGACTCCATCAATGAAGGCACCTGATTCCTTTGATGGTACTAAATTTTATAAATTGAGAGAATCTATTAAATATTGTCAATTAATCTTCCATAATGACCCAGAAAACCTTTTATCTTACAGGAAGAAAGTTTTGTACTCAACTTCCTTTCACAGGTAGAGCTCGCAAATGGATTGAACCTTGCCTCTCAAATATCTCCAATGAAGACCCTTCTTATCTCCTCAATAACTGGAAGTTATTTGAAACCCTGTTATTCACTCTGTTTGGTGTTCCCAATGAATTCAGGAAGGCTGAACAAGAGATAGAAAATCTCAGGATGAAAGAAAGTGGTCAAGCTTCCTTGTACATAGCAGACTTCAGAAGCTTGATGTCAGGAATTGGAGACTGGGGGGAAAGGGCTTAGATTAATGTGTTTAGAAGAGGCTTGGAATCAAGATTGTTGGACCAATTGGCTTCTCACCCTAGAAACTTTGATAGCCTCTAAGAACTCATGGACATCACTTTGGAATTAGATACCAGGTACCATGAGAGGCAGGAGGAAAAGGGTATTCATCAACCAAAGAAGCCTCCAATCAGTGGATCCAGATCCTCCAATCCTCCCCAAAATTAATCATCATCAAAGAAGCCTTATCAGAAAGAACAAAAAGGGAAGAATTTTCAAGTGTCCAAAGACAAGCCACATGCTGCTCTCCGCACTATGGACAAAAAATTAATTGGTTCTGAAAATGAGAGGAGGATTAAAGGCTTATGCACTTATTGTGGTGGCAAAGACCCAGTTTGAAAAATTCTTCAAGAGGCCTTAAAATAAGGAAAGGTCATCAAGAGGCTTCCCTAGCAAGCAGGGAAAAGCCTGACTGGGGATCATGATGTGTTCAATAGTTCTCACTCATTTCCTTCAAGAGCACAATTGTGCACTCTAAACACTAGTGTCAGGAAATCTTTAAAATTTCTTATTTTGTCTTCTCTCTCTAATATTTTTTATAGTATTCCCATTGATTATGGTGCTACAAACTCTTTTATTGCAAAGAATTTTGTTCTTAAATACACATTGACCATGTCAGAGCTCCCTGAAAAGATTCCTCTTTTAATTTTGGATTCCAATGAATCCACTTTCCTGTTCATCAGCCATTAAACAAAGTGGGTTGTTGACTTGCCTTCATTCCCAAGATTTAAATGGGATTTCTTTCTCATAGATTCACCCAAGGGAGAAGACCTAATATTGGGCTATGACTTTCTTAACTATTTCATACCCATTATTGATTGGAAAAATGGATTGATCACTTATGACTCTAGTCATAAGGATTCTAGTGGTATTATTTTTTCTACTACTACTGAAATTGCCACTTCTGTCAACAGTGTTGCTCTGGTTTCTGAACTTAATACACCTTCCCTTCCTCCTTCAGTCAATATCTCTTCCATCATTCCCTCTCAGTAATTACCTCCATCAACAGATGATGTATGCAAAGAGATAAAAGATGTTGGAGAAGATGTTTCTATATCTTCACTTCATCTCTTTCAAGGGGATGTGGACCTTCCTCCTTTATCTTTTTGTGCCTCCCTGGAGGAGCAGTGGGATGAGGAGGAAGAGCCAGAAGAGATTCAAACTGTGCTGAAGGTAGTAACTCCTGCTTATCACCATTATTTGGATGTATTCTCCAATGTGAAAGCAGACAAACATCCTCCACACCACAGCTGTGATCATCATATTGACCTGGAGGGTCTTATACCCCCAGTTGGTGTTATCTACTCTTTATAAGAGCATGAGTCAGAAACACTATGGGCTTACATTTCAGAGAATGTAGAGAAAGTTTTCATCAGGCCAAGCTCCTCTTCAACAAGAGCACCTGTCCTTTTTGTCAAGAAAAAGGATGGTGGCCTTTGTTTGTGTGTTGACTCCTGCAAACTTAATGCTGGTACTAGGAAGAACAGTTATCCTGTTCTGCCAATGAATCAGCTCCTTACTGTCTTTAACAGTTCTACTATCTTCTCCAAGATATATTTGTGTGGTGCTTATAATATCCTGAGAATTATAGAAGAGGATGAGCACTTAACTGCATTTAAAACTAGATATGGTGGCTGTGAGTATTTGATCGTGCCATTTGGCTTGACCAATGCCCCTTCTTCTTTCAAAAGTATGTGAATGATATCTTTTCAGACTTCTTGGATATTCTTGTTATAGTCTACTTAGATGATATTATGGTCTTCTCTAGTTCTGAGGAGGGACATGTCAAACATGTGGCCTCTGCCCTCCAAAGACTGAGGGACAATAATTTGTTTGCTAAAGCCTCAAAGTGTGTATTTCATGCCTCAAGTGTGGAATACTTGGGCTATGTTGTTTCAAGTAAAGGCCTCAAGATGAATTCTTCCACAGCTCAGCAAATCCTCAATTGACCTCAGGCAATGAACATCAAGGCACTTCAATTTTTCCTTGGATTTGCCAACTTCTATTGTCATTTTATTAAAAACTGTACAAAAAGAAATCTCTGCACTCACTTCCTTTCTTTATAAAGATTCCCCCTTCATCTTCAATGACGAAGCTCTCAGTCAGCTTCATATACTCAAAGAAGCTTTCACCACTGCTCCTATCCTATCCCATTTCAGTCCTTCTCTACCAGGTATTGTAGAGAATGATGCTTCCAATTATGCCTTGGGTGCTGTAACGAGTCATGTGAATGACTCTGGAAAGCATCCCATTGCATTTGATAGTTGCAAGCTCCTCCCAGCTGAGCTCAACTATGAAATTCATGACAAGGCACTTCTTGGCATAGTTTGGGCTCTCAAGCGCTGGAGAGACTTTCTTCTTTCTCTTTATTATTCCTTTAAAGTATTGACAGACCACTCTTCCCTTTAATATTTCATGTATTCCAAAGTCCTTACTTGCTGTCAAGCCTGTTAGGCAGAGTTTCTCTCTGAATTTCACTTTTCTATTACTTACCTCCCAGGAAGACTTGCAACTTCACCAGAGGCCTTATCATGTCAGGAGAAAGTTTACCCAGAGAGGAGGGTGGACTTCATCAAAGATAATCTTCAAAACTTTCATCAAGTTCTCAAGCAAAATAAAATTAAGGAGTCAACGTTTTTCTCAATCAAAGCTGAAGTTTTCTCAGACTTAGTTGATCAAATTCATAAGGAAGTATGGCAAGACAAATATTACAAGGAAATTATCAAGCAATTAGCAAGAGGTGAATCAGTATCAGATTATTCTCTTGAACCTCCAGCCAAATCATTGTTATTCAAAGATAGAGTAGTCATCCCAAGAAATCATGAAATTCAATTGGATATCCTTTGAAAGTGTCATGACTCACCATTGGCTGGCCACCGTGGCCAGGAGAAGATCCTCAAGCTCATCAAGAGGGATTTCATTGGGCTGGCATGAATCAAATTATCAAGGACTATGTATCCTCATTTCAGAAATGTTCAAGAAACAAGAAAATTGACCATAAGAAGTCTGGATTACTCAAGCCTCTTCAAATTTGATCTGGCGCTTGGAATTAATTATCAATGTACTTTATCACTCAATTGCCTCTGTCAAGAAAGTTTGATTCAGTTTTGTTAGTTATATAAAGATTCACCAAAATGGCAATCTTTATTCCAACTTATTCAACAATCACTGCTTTTGACTTAGCTCAAGTCTTTATTAGTCATTTCTTTTCCAAATATGGTCTTGTAATAAGTATTTTTACTTATAGAGGTTATTTATTTGTGTTGGCATTTTGGAATAAATTATGTCAGCAGCTCAAGATATCAACAGATCTTTCAACTTTCTTCCATCCTTAAAAAGATGGACAGATAGTGAGGGTAAATAAGATTGTAGAACAGTATCTTTGGATGTATGTCAGTTACCATCAAGATGACCGGCACAGATGGCTCCCTCTGGATGAGGTTTCCTATAATAATGCAGAAATTTCATCAACAAAAAATTCACCTTTTTTCACTATTCATGGAAGGAATTCCAGCTTCGACTCAGTTCACATTTCTCAAGATACACCCCCTGGAGAGTTATCAAAAAAACTCCAATCAGTACAGAAAGTTATCAAAGAAGAATCAGAGTCAGAAATAAAGTGTTTTAAGAAGCATACAGATAGAAATAGGGCAATTAAACCTGATTTCTAGCCTGGGGACAAAGTATAGCTAGTTACAAGAACATGAATACAACAAGACCCATGAAGGAACTCTAAGAAAGATGGTTGGGACCCCTTGAAGTTCTGAAGAAGATTGGCAGCCATGCATATCACCTTGAGTTGCCTCAACAATGGAAGTCAGTTCACCCTGTCTTTCATGTGTCCTTGTTAGAACCAGCAAAGCAATCAGCTATCCAAAATTGACATCAATTGTCACCACCACCAGTAAGAGTGAAGGAGCAATAATAATTGGAAGTGGATCATATTCTGGACTCAAACTTCAAGAGAGGTATATTATGGTACCTTGTGGAGTGGAAAGGATTCAATAAAAACCCAGAAATAACAACTTTTGAACCATATTACAACCTTACCAACTTGCCAGATCCTTTTAAAAATTTCCACACTTTGTTTCTTGATAAGCCTGGCTCAAATACCTCAAGAGTTTGATTCATGGTGCTTGGTGGGGATTGGAGTTTATGAGTGTAAGTTCCTCTCCTAGAAAGCACCTTTAAGGGGGTATGCTACCCAAATATGCTGTAAACATTGCCTTTGCCACTTCTTTAGAGCTTTTAAGTTTATTTGGACAGGTTTAGAAGCCCTTGCAAAATTAATAACCTTGAATCCGGACCTTCCACCAAGATATGGCCAAATTCTCTCTTTTCTTTTTTATTCATTCTCTTTCTTTCATATTTCATTATTACAAATTATGCTATTCACTATTCCTCAAGACATTCCTCAACTAAAATGCATATATGGCAAGTTTTCTATTCTCTTATGATGCTTGGTGGGGAGTGGAAGTTATGAAGGTAAGTTCCATCTCCTGGTATGCCTCTATGAGGGATCTAATTCTTGTAAAACAACACCTTGAACACCTGTGAGAATCAAATGTTTGGTTTTGTCTTTTCAGGAAAATTATGGCCAAAATCAATCCACTCACCACAAGAAGATCAATCCTCAGAAATTTCTTTATTTTATTTTCTTTACTCTCTTTTTCTCTCAATTCTTTCTTTTCGTTTTATTTCATTTCTTTTACTTGTATCATTTTATTTTTTATTTCTTGTTTCAAAATTAGCAGTTATCACTCCCATATCTTGTTTGAGGAGTCAATTTATTCAATAATCAAAGAGGAAAGCACAAGTCATGATGAAGACCAACTACAGATAATCCTCATCAAGCTTTCTTCAAGGCTTCTCCAAATTTAACAACCAAGGCATATTTGTAAGAAATTGCCTCTCTGGTCAAAGCCCTAGTGGGCTCACCTGGAAGAACACTCTTCATAGCTTTATCCACAAAAGCTTCAGTCAAGGCATCCACCTCTGCAAATAGGGATGTAACCACCTTCTTATTCACCCTCTTATGATAAGTAAAGTTTCCAGTGATATGTCGGCATTGACAGTTGTAAAAGATTAATTCAGGTTTTGGAGACGTTGGGTCTCTAGAAGTGCTGGCCATAGGTGGTTGAATATTGGTGGAGGTAGAGGAAAGTGTGGATGGCCTAGTTGGGGATCTGTTTGGAGGTTTAGGTGGTTGGGGGGACCTGATCACTTCATGGCTAGTGGTACTGGCTGGGACTGGGGATAGTGAAGTGGATTGGATTCTTCTTTGTTGGATGGGGGTAGTAATATCAAGTCCTTCTCCATAAAGCTCATCACTGCCTTCAAAATCAGTATCAATTGCATCTTGAACCACCAAATTTCCTTTCAATTTTCCAAGTCTTCCATCCTTTTTGGTGACCAAAATAGGAACTTACAGGGCTACTCCAATGGTGTTGCCTTTGGGGTAATGGTTCCTCCAGTATTGGCCCAGAAACTGTTGGTGTTTGTCCATTGTTGAGCACCTCTCATGCTGGATCCAGTCACTGAAGCAGAGGAAAAGAAAACCAACAAGTCAGTAACTCAGAAATTCTTTGACCAATCAGCTCACAATTGGAGTGGCCAGAGGTCGCATCAGAAGCTTGAGGTTCATCAACAGGATCTTCCAATAGAGCTCTTCCACCCTTCTTGATGCTGCTCCATAATCTTCTGGGATTATCTGGGAATCTATGGTTGTCCTGAGAGAAATTTCCTTTTCCAAGGTTGCAGAATTGACACCTGGTGGACCTAGCAGTAGCAGATTCAACACAAGGAACCCCCTTCTTCTGATAATTGATGCAGGGTGGCGCAATAACTCTAACAGATTTAGAACCATCATAGGTTTTATTGATGTCATAAATCTCTTTAGGGGCCATACTCTCTTCAGAAAGCTCCCTCAAGTTATCAAAGACACCAGAACCATAAAGTACAGAAGGCTGAGAATCAGAGTGATTAGAGTCACAAATGGAAGTCAGCTTTTGTCACAGCCAAGGAGGCAGGGGCATTACCAATCATATTCTACAATCATTACTTCATTGATACCCCTCAAAACCCAATCAGCAAGGGGGTTTCATTCAACAGTCTCCAAATACAGTTCCAGACCTCAATACAGTTTCATACAGGCAAGACCCAAATACAGGATTCACCAAATACAGTCCTGTAATCAATACAGGCGCAAATACCTGTATTGACTGTATCACCTGTATTGGATTCCCCAATACAGGATTCAATCCCACATCCAACTTCTTCCAGCATACAGGCAAGTATCTCAACACTCAAACTCCAAGGCTGGCATTTCTCACATATACCAGCCCCTCTTCACCCACCTGGGGGTTTTTCCCCCAGTTAATTAAAATAGTTGATTTATTATTTAATATTATTTTATTCTCACTTTTGGAATATTATTTTATTACTTATTAAGTTAGTCTTAGCCTTCCCTCACCTGTTCAGTAGAGTCCTGGTGGCCATATCCTTATTAATTCCTTTTCTCTTTTCTGAACAGGTTGAAACAGTGGTACAGGATTATTTGTGGTTGGCTCTTTATTATTGCTTTTGTTTTGTCTCTCTTATCTTTTATGCTTATTATTTTATGAATAGGAATTTATCCTCTTACTCCATTACTCTTATCATTTGAGTATTTTCTTCTGAGCCCGCCATAAGTAAGTCTGTTCACTGAGTGCCAGGCCCTCTTCATTTTAGAAGAGCCCCTGTGACATTATTTTAATTAACTCATAATTGCTTCTTTCTTTTCATTCATTTTATTCATTTATCTCATTCTTCAATTATGATTTTTTCATGATTTTGTGATTTTTTATGATTTTTATGATTTTTCTCTCTTATTAATTTTCATCTCATTCATTTTATTCAAATGAAAATTGATTCTCTTTCTCATTTCAAAAATTCTGCTGACCATTTCACTTTATTCTTTATCATTCTAATTTCTATTTTGTCTAAATTCAGGTTTTTATCAGGTTATTTGAGTGGAATTATTTGGGTTAATTGATTCATCATTCAGGGATTTATTGATTTGGGGTATTCAGTGATTTGGATTTTGAAATTTCTCAAGATTATTGATTGATTCCTCAAGACATTGATTTCACCTCAAGATTTTGAATTGACTTGATTGATTTGATTTGATTTGATTGACTTGATTTGATTCTTCAAGATACCTGATTTATCCTCAAGATTTCATTTAATTGATTGATTTGAATTTGATTCCTCAAGAAAATTGAATTTATTTTGAAGATATTGATTGAATTCCTCAAGACTTAATTGATTTGATTTTGATTGACTTGATTTGACTTATTGATTGAAATTCATTATTCATAAGAATTTGACTTTGTCATCTTCACTCTTCAAGATTTATTCATATTGATTCACTTCAAGACTGTTTATTGATCCTTCAAGATCATCAAGATTCTCATTTAATTTGATTTGGTCAAGCCTTAATTTATTCAAAGTATCATCAAGTTTTTATTCATTCTTCTTTCATAATGCCAGTTCAGCATAGCCCACCAGCCAAGAATACAAGATCTCAGAGACATCAAGCTGTTCTCACTCCTACACCAAGGGCTCCTCTTGACCGCACACCATCAGTTCATCAACTGAGTGCAAATTTGGACAGAGGACCACCAATGGAAGGAGCAGCACCCTCCAGAAGAGGAGTTGTGAAGTCTAGAAGATCAAGATCATTCTCTGGACTATTGGGTGGTTATCCTGGTGTTTCTCAAGGGCCTAGAAGTAGATTGGGGGAAGCTGAAGATGAGGAGGGGGAGGAGTCTGTGGAAGAGGAAGAATCTGAGGAGACTGAAGTGGCAGCTGCCTTGGCAGGTGCTCCGGAAGCCCCTGAGGCTCCAAATCCAGCCCTTTCTGATCAACCTTCTGTCTCTCAAGCTGAACCAAATTTCCTCAAGATGATGGAGCAAATGACTCAGTTTATGGGACAACTCACTCAAGCAGTTGCCCCAAGGGACACTTCAAAAGTCCCTGCATTCAAGACTCCATCAATGAAGGCACCTGATTCTTTTGATGGTACTAAAGCTCATAAATTGAGAGGATTCATTCAATCCTGTCAATTAATCTTTCATAATGACCCAGAAAACTTCTTCTCTGACAGGAAGAAGGTGCTTTACTCAACTTCTTTTCTTACTGGTAGAGCTGACAAATGGATTGAACCTTACCTCTCAAATATCTCCAATGAAGACCCTTCTTATCTCCTCAATAACTGGCAGTTATTTGAAACCCAGTTATTCACTCTTTTTGGTGATCCCGATGAAGTAAGAAGAGCTGAACAAGAGTTGGATAATTTGAGGATGAGGGAAAGTGGTCAAGTTTCCTTGTACATAGCTGATTTCAGAAGTTTAATGTCAAGGATTGGAGACTGGGGGAAAAGGGCCTATATTCATGTGTATAGAAGAGGCTTGGCATCAAGATTGTTGGACCAATTGGCTTCTCACCTTGGAACTTTTGATAGCCTTCAAGAACTCATGGATATCACCTTGGAATTAGATACCAGGTACCATGAGAGGAAGAAGGAAAAGGGCAGTCATCAAGAGAAGAAGCCTCCAATCAGTGAATCCAACTCCTCCAAGCCTCCTCAAAGTTCATCATCACAGAAGCCTTATCACAAGAAGAATAAGAAGGGGAAGAATTTTCAAGTGTCCAAAGACAAGCCTCATGCTGCTCTCCTCAATAAGGACAACAAATTAATTGGTTCTGAAAAGGAGAGGAGGATTAAAGAAGGCTTGTGCAATTATTGTGGTGGTAAACACCCATTTGAAAAATGTTTCAAGAGGCCTGAAAATAGGCAAGGGTCATCAAAAGGCTTCCCTAGGAAGCAGGGAAAAGCCTGAGTGGGAATCATGATGTGTTCAATGGTTCTCACTTATTTCCTTCAAGAGCACAATTGTGCACTCTGAATACTAGTGTCAAGAAATCTTTAAAGTTTCTTATTTTTTCTTCAATCTCTGATATTTTTTATAGTATTCTCATTGATTCTGGTGCTACAAACTCCTTTATTGCAAAGAATTTTGTTCTCAAGTACTCATTGACCATGTCAGAGCTCCCTGAAAAGATTCCTCTTTTCATTCTGGATTCTAATGAATCCACTTCCCTGTTCATCACCCATTATACCAAGTGGGTTGTTGATTTACCTTCCTTCCCAAGCTTTGAATGGGATTTCTTTATCATAGATTCACCCAAGGGAGAAGACCTAATATTGGGCTATGATTTTCTTTACCATTTTAATCCCATTATTGATGGGAAAAATGGATTGATCACCTATCATTCTAGTGGTATTATTTCTTCTACTAGTAATGACTTATCCACTGCTGTCAACAGTGTTGCTCTGGTTGGTGAACTTAAGACACCTTCCTTTCCTCCTTCTGTCCATAACCCCTCCATTTTTCCCTCTCAGTCATTACTTCAATTAAGAGATGAAGTCTTCAAAGAGATAAAAGATGTTGGAGAAGATGTTGCTATATCTTCACTTCATCTCTTTCAAGGGGATATGGACCTTCCTCCTTTATCTTTTCATGCCTCCCTGGAGGAGCAGTGGGATGAGGAGGAAGAGCCAGAAGAGATTGAAACTGTGCTGAAGGTAGTCCCTCCTGTTTATCACAAATATTTGGATGTATTCTCCAAAGTGAAAGCAGAGAAACTTCCTCCACACCGTGCCTGTGATCATCATATTGAACTGGAGGGTCTTCTACCTCCAGTTGGTGTTATCTACTCTTTATCAAAGAATGAGTCAGAAACACTCCGGGCGTACATTTCAGAGAATGTAGAGAAGGGTTTCATCAGACCAAGCTCCTCCTCAACAGGAGCACCTGTCCTTTTTGTTAAGAAAAAGGATGGTGGTCTTCGTTTGTGTGTTGACTACCGCAAACTTAATGCTGTCACTAGGAAGAACAGGTATCCTGTTCCTCCAATGAATCAGCTTCTTACCGTCTTTAACGGTGCTACTATCTTCTCCAAGATAGATCTGCGTGGTGCTTATAATCTCCTGAGAATTAAAGAGGGGGATGAGCATTTAACTGCCTTTAGAACCAAATATGGCAGTTATGAGTATTTGGTTATGCCATTTGGCTTAACCAATGCTCCAGCTTCATTCCAAAATCTTGTGAATGATATCTTTGCAGATTATTTGGATATTTTTGTTGTAGTGTACTTAGATGATATTATGGTCTTCTCTAGCTCTTTGGATGAACATGTTAAACATGTGGCCTCTGTTCTCCAAAGACTGAGAGACAATAATTTGTTTGCTAAAGCCTCCAAGTGTGTATTCCATGCCTCAAGTGTGGAGTACTTGGGCTATGTTGTTTCAAGTGATGGCCTTAAGATGGATTCTTCAAAAGTTCAACAAATCCTCAATTGGCCTCAGCCCAAGAACATCAAGGCCCTCCAATCTTTTCTTGGCTTTGCCAACTTTTATCGTTGTTTCATTAAAAATTATTCCAAAAAAATCTCTGCTCTCACTTCCCTCCTTAAAAAAGATTCTCCCTTTATCTTCAATGAGGAAGCTCTTAGTCAGTTCCAGATACTCAAAGAAGCTTTCACCACTGCTCCTATCCTCTCTCACTTTAATCCTTTTCTCCCAACTATTGTAGAGACTGATGCCTCTGATTATGCCTTGGGTGCTGTACTGAGTCAGGTTAATGACTCAGGAAAGCATCCCATTGCATTTGATAGTCGCAAGCTCTTACCAGCTGAACTCAACTATGAAATTCATGACAAGGAACTCCTTGGCATAGTTTGGGCTCTCAAGCGCTGGAGAGCCTTTCTCCTTTCTCTTTCTGATTCCTTTGAGGTCTTGACAGACCATTGTTCTCTCCAATATTTTATGTCCTCTAAAGTCCTTACTCGTCGTCAAGCCCGTTGGGCTGAAGTTTTGTCTGAATTTCACTTTGTTATCACTTACCGCCCAGGCAGGCTGGCCACTTTACCAGATGCCTTGTCACGTCGGGACAACGTGTACCCAGAGAGGGGGGTGGATTTCATCAGCAAGAATCCTCAAAACTTTCATCAAGTTCTCAAGCAAAATGAAATTCAAGAGTCAAGATTCTTTTCCATAAAAGTTGAAATGTTTTCAGATTTAGTTGATCAGATCCAAAGACAAGTATGGCAAGACAAAGACTATAAGGAGATCCTCAAGAAATTAGCAAGAGGAGAATCAGTCCCAGACTATTCTCTTGAACCTCAAGCAAAATTATTATTGTTCAAAGATAGAGTAGTCATTCCAAGCAATCATGAAATTCAATTGGACATTCTTCAAAAGCGTCATGACTCACCGTTGGCTGGCCATCCTGGCCAGGAGAAGACCCTCAAGCTCATCAAGAGGGATTTTTATTGGGCTGGCATGAATCAAATCATCAAGGACTATGTGTCCTCATGTCAGCAATGTTCAAGAAACAAGAACATCCACCATAAGAAGTTTGGATTACTCAAGCCTCTTCAAATTCCATCTGGTCCTTGGAATTCTTTATCAATGGACTTTATCACTCAATTGCCCTTGTCAAGCAACTTTGATTCCATTTTAGTAGCTGTAGACAGATTTTCAAAAATGGCAATATTTATTCCAACTTATTCAACAATCACTGCTTTGGACTTAGCTCAAATATTCATTAATCATGTCTTTTCCAAACATGGTCTTCCAATCAGTATTGTTAGTGATAGAGGTTCCTTATTTGTTTCATCATTCTGGACCCAGTTATGTCAGCAGCTCAAGATATCAAGAGATCTTTCAACTGCATTTCACCCTGAAACAGATGGACAGACAGAGAGGGTAAATCAGATTCTAGAACAGTATCTTTGGATGTATGTCAGTTACCATCAAAATGACTGGCACACCTGGCTCCCTCTGGCTGAATTTGCCTATAATAATGCAGAACATTCATCCACAAAGCAATCACCTTTTTTCACCATTTATGGAAGAAATCCCAGCTTTGACTCAATCCATGTTCCTCAAGATACACCTGCTGGAAAGTTATCATCAAAGCTCCAATCAGTACAGCAAGTTGTCAAAGAAGAATTAGAGTCAGCAATAAAGCGTTTTAAGAAGTATTCAGATAGAAATAGAGCAATTCCACCTGATTTCCAACCTGGGGACTAAGTATGGCTAGCTTCCAAGAACATCAAGACAACAAGACCCACCAAAAAGCTTTCAGAAAGACGGTTGGGACCCTTTGAAGTTCTCAAGAAGATTGGCAGCCATGCATATCACCTCAAGTTGCCTCAACAATGGAAGTCAGTTCACCCTGTTTTCCATGTGTCCTTGTTAGAACCAGTGAAGCAATCAACTATCCCAAATCGACACCAATTGCCACCACCTCCAGTAATAGTGGAAGAGCAAGAAGAATGGGAAGTGGCTCAGGTTCTGGACTCAAAACTCAAGAGAGGTTCATTATGGTATTTAGTGGAGTGGAAAGGATTCAATGAAGACCCAGAAAGAACAACTTGGGAACCAGCTTCCAACCTTACCAACTCTCCAGACCTTGTCAAGGACTTTCACACTTTGTATCCTGACAAGCCTGGCCCAAATGCCTCAAGAGTTTGATTATGGTGCTTGGTGGGGATTGGAGTTTATGAAAGTAAGTTCCTCTCCTGGCATGCACCTTTAAGGGGGTATTCTACCCAAATTTTTTGTAAGCACCACCTTGGCCACTTTGTGAGCACTTGTCAATTCCTTGGACAGGTTCAGAAGGCCTTGCAACATCATACCCTCAAGATTTGGACCTTTCATCAAGATATGGCCCAATCTTTCTCTTATTTTCTTTTCTTTCTTTAATCATGCCATAAATTATCTTTCAAGACATTCATTATCAAATTCATCTCATGGCATATTTCAATTTTCATTTATGGTGCTTGGTGGGGAGTGGAAGTTATGAAAGTAAGTTCCATCTCCTGGTATGCATCCCTGAGGGGTCTAATTCTTGTAAAACACTACCTTGGCCACGCTGTGAGCATCAAATGCTTGGTTTTATCTTTCAGAAAATTTTGGCCAAAATCAAGAAACTCACCACAAGAACGACAACCCTCAGGAATTTCTTATTTCTTTCTTTACTCTCTTTTTCTCTCAATTCTTTTTCATTTTTATTTTTTATTTTCATTTCTTTTACTTGTATCTTTTATTTTTATTTTTATTTCTTATTTCAAAAAGCAGTAGTAATCACTCCCATATCACGTTTGGGGAGTCAATTCATTCAATAATCAAAGAACAAAACACTAGTAATGGTAAAGACCACCTACAGATAATCCTCATCAAAACTTCTTCAAGTCAGCCTTAAACTCATTCCTTAAGATCAAAATTGAAAGCCAAAACCCAATCAGCAAGGTGTTTATGGCAATTGACCAATCAAGGAGGGGATAAGAAGAAGATATTCAAGAAAAAAAATCAAGTTCATAGAAGAAATTTGTTCAAATGGCCCAATTGGCCAATTTCATCAAGATGTGCACTTTGGCACAATTGGCCACATCAGACCTCAAAACATCAAAACAGCCATTTTTCATCAATTCTTATCATAATATGCTTAATTAGGCATATTGGCAAATTAAGCATTTTGCGCACTTTTGCGCAAAAGGGCCTTTTTTCTTGTCAAAAGCCTTCAAAAGGCCTTTTTGGCCAAAATCATTATAATTGCACATTTGCGCACTTTGCGCAAAAATGCGCAAAATGGCCAAAACCCACTTTTAGGCCATTTTTTCACAATAAATCAGTTTTTTCATCATTTTCACCAATTTATGGAAAATGTGGCATATTTGCGCATTTGCGCACTTTGCACAAAAATGCGCAAAATGGCCAAAACCCACCTTTAGGCCATTTTTTCACAAGAATTCAGTTTTTTCATTATTTTCACTAATTTATGCCACATATGGCATATTTGCGCATTTGCGCATTTTGCGCATTTTTGCGCAAATTGGCCAAAAAACCCATTTATTCACATTTTCAGGGATTTTGGCCAGGACTACTCATTTGGTCCAAAATTTCAAATGTTGGCCACCTTATGCCAACACTTCAAAATTCAAAATTATAATGATATCAGGTGTTCTTGGGACATAAACCCAGGTCACCCACTTTTCAAAAGCCATGAGGACTCAAGAAAAGTTTTGGTGAAGACACTCAAGACAAGAATGAAGAAATTTTAAGAAGAATGAAAGTATTTTGAAGTAAAAGAGGGAATTCAGAATCAAGATCAAGGGGAAAATACCTACAAGTTATCAAGTGAAGGGTTGTTTGAGTATTGTTGAAGAAGAAGGTTTAATGGGATAAATTTAATGAATTGGGGGAAAGAACTGTATGGATTGTTTCAAGCTCATCAAGACTCACTATACTTATGGTGCTCAGAGCTCACCATTTTCAAGAGGGGGATAATGTCACAGCCAAGGAGGCAGGGGCATTACCAATCATATTCTACAATCATTACTTCATTGATACCCCTCAAAACCCAATCAGCAAGGGGGTTTCATTCAACAGTCTCCAAATACAGTTCCAGACCTCAATACAGTTTCATACAGGCAAGACCCAAATACAGGATTCACCAAATACAGTCCTGTAATCAATACAGGCGCAAATACCTGTATTGACTGTATCACCTGTATTGGATTCCCCAATACAGGATTCAATCCCACATCCAACTTCTTCCAGCATACAGGCAAGTATCTCAACACTCAAACTCCAAGGCTGGCATTTCTCACATATACCAGCCCCTCTTCACCCACCTGGGGGTTTTTCCCCCAGTTAATTAAAATAGTTGATTTATTATTTAATATTATTTTATTCTCACTTTTGGAATATTATTTTATTACTTATTAAGTTAGTCTTAGCCTTCCCTCACCTGTTCAGTAGAGTCCTGGTGGCCATATCCTTATTAATTCCTTTTCTCTTTTCTGAACAGGTTGAAACAGTGGTACAGGATTATTTGTGGTTGGCTCTTTATTATTGCTTTTGTTTTGTCTCTCTTATCTTTTATGCTTATTATTTTATGAATAGGAATTTATCCTCTTACTCCATTACTCTTATCATTTGAGTATTTTCTTCTGAGCCCTCCATAAGTAAGTCTGTTCACTGAGTGCCAGGCCCTCTTCATTTTAGAAGAGCCCCTGTGACAGCTTTGAACTCATCTTCAAGTCAAGATTTAAAGCCAAGACCAAGGAAATCATTGACAAATCTAAGTCAGAAAGTCAATTATGAAAATTTGAACTTCAAGAATGGAGTGAAGCACAAGAAAATAGAGGAAATTATCATTAAAAGGTGTTTCATTGGCCAAATGGGCCATTCTTATGCATTTGCATATTTTTGTGCTTTTGCCCATAATCACTTAAAATCATCTGAAAGACTTTTCAAAAAACAAAAACCAAAGGAAAAAGCCAATGGGTGCATTTGCGCACTTTTGCACATTTTTCAAATTTTGGCTTATTCTGCTTCAAAAATTTCAAAAACTTCATTTTCTTCAACATTTCATCAAATATGCAACTTTAATGTATATTGGCATAATTGGAAACTTTGCACATTTCTGGTTATCACTTATTTAAAGCCATCAAAATTATCAATTCAGCCCCTTTTTGTCATCAAAGATCCATCAAATTATTTATATTCTTGCATAATGCCATAATTGCACATTTTGTGCATTTTGGCCAAATTGGCCAAAAAAACCCAGAATACACAAAAATTGGGGAAATTTCAATGGAATTCCGGAAGCGTCCACAAGTAAGAAAGGCGCAATTTCAGCCCATTTTTAAGATTAAGGAAAGTTATTCAAGGAAGAGTGTTCTTAGGACATAAACCTGAAGTCATCTACTTGTCATGAGCCATGAGAACTCAAGACAAGTTGAATGAAGCACACTGGAATGAGAAGAATAAATAAAAATACCACAGAAGAAGAAGAAGAATCAAGTAAAAGCAAAAGGACCTACAAGTTATGAAGATGAATAAGGTTTTGGAGTTATTATTGATGAAGAGGAATGATGAGGGATGAAAATTGGGTAAGTGAGGGGAAGAAAGTTTTTCTTTAATTGACCTCATCAGCACTCACTATATCTTATGGTGCTCAGACCTCACCACTTTCAAGAGGGGGATAATGTCAGCCATGGAGACAGGGCAGGGAATTACCAATCATTACCAATTGAAGATCTTCCAACACCTAATCAACAAGGGGGTTTCATGGAAGATACACCAAATACAGTTTCAAAACTCAATACAGCTCAATACAGGAAAAAAGTACAGGACTGTCATCAATACAGGTGGAAATACCTGTATTGTATACACCAATACAGGTTTACATCTCAAATACAGATTCCTCCATCATACAGTCATGGGTTCTCAACACGCAAACTCAAAGCTGGCACTTTTTCACATATACCAGCCCCTTTTACCTACCTGGAGGTTTTTCCCCCAGTTAATGAAAATATTTGATTTATTTATTAATTTCATTTTATTTCTTACTCATAGGTATTATTTTATTAATTATTAAGTTAGTCTTAGCCTTCCCTCACCTGTTCAGATATGTCCTGGTGGTCATATGCTTATGAATCATTTTCTCTTTTCTGAACAGGTTGAAACAGTGATTCAGGATTATTGCTGGCTGGCTCTTTGGTACTGCTTTTGTTTTTATTTCATGTATTTTAATGCACATTCTTTATAAGTAGTAATTTTACACTTTAACTTATTTATTTTATCCTTTGAGTATTTCCCTTTAGCCCTCCATAAGTAAGTCTGTTCACTGAGTTCCAGGCCCTTTTAATTTAGAAGAGCCCCTGTGACACAGGGTGGCTCAATAACTCCTACATATTTGAACACATTATAGGTTTTATTAATTTCATAAATCTCTGTAGGTTCAATACTTTCTTAAGGAAGCTTTTTCAAGTTATCAAAGACACCAGGACCATAAATTACAGAAGGTGGGCTGTGAGCCTTGAGGTATATTTTACATACCCAAATAGGCCACAATTATCTTAAAAAGAAATTTTGAATTATGCATAACTCATAAGTCATGCATATATCCAAAATTCATCATTTTTGATTTCAGAAAAGATGAATAACTTTTTATTGAGTAAGTAAATCCATGGATTTAAGGCCAGATTTGTATTCTACACAAAAGTGCACCTAGGGTAGCTTCATAGAGTGAAAAAGCTCAAATTAACTCTTTGAGGTGGTAAAATGGAAAAAACTTCAATACCACATCATCAATACCACATAAAAGATCCATGAAAAGTTTTGTTTTTCTTAAATTCACGCCAAAATAATGGGAATGTGAGAAATCGCATGTTACATATACACTAAGAATAGTGTTATGCATGTTTTGAGCACTTAATATCATGGTATTTGTACATGGACTTTTGGTACACCCATAGTGGATATCTCACTTTAAGCTTAAATTTCTATTTTGACGTAAAAAATAAGCAAGGGGGACAAACGACATCAAAGAGAGCCAGGGTACCCAACTTCTGAGTCCTCAGAGGCGTGGAAAGCTCCAAAGCTTGGATCCATGGCTGATCTTGGCCTAATTGGTAAGCTAAAACCTTTTGGGAACTTGGTTACCATGTTACAACTACTGTAAATCTTAAGAAAATAGCAAATAACCTGCTATTTTGACCTGCCAAGGAGGTAAAGAGCTACTTAGACTCCTGTAACCATGTCAATTCTTAATGATTTTCCATGGATAAACCCAAAAAGAGCAATTAAAACCCTTTTTGGACTTGAATCCATTTATTTACCTCATAGCAACCAGTGAAACACTGATATTTGCAATTCTACGTAGAAATGAGGTCAAAACTTCAAAAATTCATTAAAAATACCATTCTTGATGAATCTTTCTGAATCTTTCAGGACCAATGGATAGCTGTATTATCTATTGTACAACCAAAAATAATCACAGTTTTACTTACAGTCCATTTTTGACTATTCTACGTGAAACACATAATCTTCAAAAATTTACAGTAATTACAACCTGTGATTAAATTGGCAATAACATTGATAACTTTGAGAAATCAATGATTATTCTTGGAATAAAAGAATATTTACAGATTTTACTCCTTTTATTCTTAACCATATTGGGGTTGGTAGTCATGTAAAAGCATCAATTAAGTAATTATGATAATCTTACGTGACAACAGATGATGCAATCAATAATCCAAAAGGTTTTATTGTTTTCTCACTCACTGGTTCTTCAGTTTACTCCATGGCATGCCTCTGTGAGCTGTTGTTGACTTAAAAGAGGCCTCTTCTTGCTGTTTTTTCCACATCATCATCATCTTATTATCATTTTAACCATTATTACCAACAATTAAGTATTAGTTATAGCTATTCTTAAGTTTTTTAAATCTTTCAGAATCAATCAGAAAGACGTGACATCATAGAATCCAACTATATATTGTTGTAATACTGTTCTAAATTCATTTTGATCCTTAAAATCCACAATTCTACGTCAAATCTCTCTATCTTATCTTTCAATAAGTTCTTTGGAATATTAGTGAGTGATTTATTTTGAATTCTTAAAGTTTTTCTCAAAAATTAGTTTTCTTCAAGAATTATCATTATAATTATTCTTGCAAAAGATAATTATATATCAAAATAATAAAATTATTTTAATAAAAGCAGTTTTATTCTTAAAATCTTCTTGTAATTGATTCTTGTAGACAATTACTTGCTCACTGTTAAAATCACTAGTAGTGCTTAACATGTGAAAGAAATAATTCTTTAATCATTTAATTGTGGGTATAATAACATTTTGTTATTATATTTCATAAAAACAGTCATAGTACTGCTGATTAATAGTAATATTATCATCAGTTTCATAGACACATCTTACATTTGGGGGCCTGGCCGTGTTTTTTTTTGAACCTTGTATGCTTAATTAATATATTTTTAAGTTTTGAAATATATTAATTTGATAATTTTTTCTTTCATTTTTGAAGTTAAAATAATTCTTATTTTTGAAACTGTTTTGGAAATATTTTTCATTGGGGAATTTGGTTTAATTTTATACTGTTTTTACATGTGGCTTTTTCACATTCAAAAACTTATAAAATTACTCTTTGAGTTACTCTGAATTAATCTTCATTCAAATTCTTAAATTTTAATTTTTTTCTTCAAAAAGAACAATTTTTTCAGTAGTAAAAAATATAAAAACTTAGAAAGAATCTTTAAAAATATTATGAAAAGTATAAAAAACAATTTTTTCTCTTTTATAATTTTTTCTAGTGTCTTTAATCAAATACTGTGAAGATGGCAACAGACACAGTAAAAGATATTCACTAGTCCAGAATCTTCAGAAGCAGAATCTGAAGACAGTATTGAGGTGCAAATTGCTAAAAGAGGCACCTTATTTAGCTCGGAAAAGACTAAATTACCACCAAAAGGTTTGTATTTTATCTTATATTTTCACCTTTTATCTTTAAATTGACGTGAAAATGGTGCATACCAGAAATGGAAGCAACTATTCAGTCCAACCAGATGGATGTGGACAAGGAAGAGGCAAGACCAAATCCAGAAGTTCCAAGTCTTCCACAAGAAAGACACATTTGGAGGATGCCAGAGTTTGCCCCCATTCCCCAAGGTCTGTACCCACATATTTTGACGTGAATTCTGAGCCTGAACTGATTCATGACAATATTTCCAGGGCTGAACCATTTTCAAGTGGCAGCAATAGAAATATATCAATGTCAGTTCAAAAACTGGTTCAGAGAAGCCAAGGAAGAGGAGTGGGAAATATGCCCAAGCCTTTTGCAGGGGGCCATGAACTCCTACTTACACATCAAGAGCTTTTTGGGTCAGGAGAAGGCCATAGAACTCTTAGGAGGATGGAGCCCCCTGTCTTGCAAAGACAAGGTCAAAAAGATAAAGAATTGGTTGAAGAACCAAAGTCTTTTATCCATAGACCAGAAGAAGGAACTGGAAATGACTCCAGCTTTGGAGACAGAGGCACCAGTGGCGTCCACCAGCTCCAAACCAGCTCCAGAAGTGTCCAAGGACAAGCCCAAAGGACCTCAGAAATAGAGAGGTCCCAAGAAGCATCAAGGAAAGGGAAAAGCCAAAGCAAATTGGCACAGACCTTACCCACAAGGGTACAGGATCCCCAAATTGGAGCCTTCAGCCGTGGACAGTGTGTTCAACATGGCCAGAACTCTCATGTAATTCACAGTAAAGGGGCAGGAAAGGATGAAAAGGCCTTTTCCATGCAAATAGATCATGTACAAAGAGCTATTAATGTAGAAATTGGTAAACTTGATTCAAAGTTAACTAAAATAACATTGGATATCAATAATTTGAAAAAACATGACAAGAAATATACTGAATGATATGTATTAACAAATTCCAAATTTGATTCAATTATCAATGCTTGTAGCAGAATTGAGAGTACATGTCAGATTCAAAATGATGAAATGGAAGATCTTTCTATTTTTAAAATGAATGATCAATTTAAGACTCTACAAGAACATGTCTTAAAGATAGTTGAGAATAACAATCAATTTGCTACACATTTGGCAAAAGGTGACAGTGAAAGGCCGAATTTAAAGAATGAAATCATTGCACATGTAGAACAAATTCATAAGAATTATGAACTACATATGCCAAGACATTCTACACCTTTGACTGAAGAAAAAATTTGTGTTAAAGGAAGTTTTACCCCACTTTTAGGAGAAAATGTTGTCTCTGTTAAAGATATTCCCAAGTTAGAAGAATGGCCAACATTCTCTGGTGAAGGAGAATATAACCATATTGGGTTCATCAGGACTATTAATATGTTACAGGAAGACTTTGATATACCTGATGAAATCATAGTGGGGAAATTACACTCTCTGTTTACCAGAACTGCAAAGAAATGGTATTAAAAAATGAGAATGGATCATGGAAAACATGATTGGTCTTGGTAGAAATCTGAAGTGATTACCAAATCGGCCAACAACTCTTGGAGGTTTAAAATGGAAAATGCTTTTGAAAGTGCCATTTTTAACTCAGAGAAAGATAAACCACTTACTTGGTTCTTCAAGCAAAAGGCAGATTATCTGCCTTACACTCAGATATCTCTGACACTATGATTGATATGAAGATATTAAGAAAGTGTGGAGGAGAACTGGAACATGCTATCAAAAGCAGATGTGTGGAACCCTGTTCAACAGAGGGCTACATTAATGCAATGGAAGATATCATTACCAGAACGAGAATTGGTAAAACTTGGACTAGAATCCCCATGGAACCCAAGATGGTCCCAAAGATTTCCAGAGAGACCTGTCTCGAAGTGTCATAAATGTGGAAGTACTTCACATTTAGCAAACAGTTGCACCAAGAAGAGAAAAATAAATGAAGTTCAAGTCATTGAAGAAATTCAGTGTACTGAGGAGAAAGAGGAATCTGATCAAGATTCTGCAGTCTCTGAGGATACACCAGTGGAGGACTATCCCATTAAAAACTTTACAGCTTTCTTTGAGGTCACAGAAGTCCATACCCACTTGCCACAGTACAGTGAGGATTGCTGCAACCTGATCAATATCCAAGATGCCAGCATGTGTAAAACAAAACCTGTTAGAGGAAAGGGTTACACTGCTGGAGCATCCTGTATCACATCAGTTTTGATGAGTGATATTGAAGCCAAAGTAAATTTGGATACAGGGGCATTTTGAACTTGTGTAGGCAAAGATTATCTCCAAATTACACTTCCTGAATGGAAAACCCATCCATTACCAATAGAAGGTGTGCAATTTAGTAGAGCCAGTAACAATATGTACCCCTTGGGTATATTAGACACTAATCTTGTATTTCCACTGTGGTATTCCATACCTCAATGGCCCAGTTTCAAGTGGAATTTCATTTATAGGACTATAGTTTGAATACTGAAGGAAGAAAAATAAATAATTAATCAATTACAATAGAGGAATTCAGCAATAAAATGGATTTAACTTCCTCAATATGTATAATTCCATAAGCAAATACTGGAAGAATGGTCCGTTTGATTACAAGAATAACAATAAAATAAGCAAAAGAAAAAGACAGCCTAGCAAGAATGTTGAATTTACCAGTGAGAGGGGTAGTGTAACACTCAGGTTACCCAGGCTCTGCTCAACCTTTGGATTACTCAGCAATGTAGTTTTTAAACTGAGGCCACTTCAATGAGGAATAAATTAAAACTGTATCAATCAACAGTAACAAGACAGAAAGAAAAATAAATCAATCAATTTATGCAAGGAAAATACATCAAAAACCTTAAATTACCCAGAAAATCTGTGGAAATACAAGCACAGCCACCTGATAAGCCAGTAAATTTAGATTAAAAACAGAATTAAGTTAGATAAAGAAAAGGAAAAACTCATACCGGACAAATAGAATCCCCACAATACACAGAATTCTCCACCTAAAGCTCAAACAGTGCAACAAACCAAACATATGGTGCAATATCTTGATCAAATGACACCATCTCCAAATTACCCACCAGCTTAATTCCCTCAAGGCTGTGTGTAATAATATCAAAGTTTAATTAAAATATAAATGAAGCTTCAGAAATGGTGCAATACACCAAACATGTGGGGCAATATCTTGATCAAATGACACCATCTCAAAATTCCTCACCAGAAAAAACAGCTCAGATTACATAATCATACATATTAATGGTGCAACCAACCAAACAAATGATATCTCACCACAATAAAAAATTATCCCAGCCAAAAGAAGTGAAAAATTCCAAGTCCCTTGTTTTTGAGTGCCTCTATGGAGGGCCCAAAGAATATAAATAGAGGGCCTCTCTCCCTCATTTCTTCCTCTTTTCCCCATGAATGAATGGATGAATGAATCCAATTATTTATATACCAAGAAGGAGAATAACTATTCATCCCTTACTAGTAGGATAATCTAGTTATTTTATTAAAGTATTATAGACTTATAAGTTTAATTCATAGTGATTTCTAATCAATAGTAGTTAACAGAAGGTCTACTTAATATTATTAATCCACCCTATGTTTAAATTCTTAGTCTCATAGTTATAATACTATCAATATTACTCATAATATTGAGTTTATCCCCATAACCTTGACATTATAAAGGAAAAATAGTCTTATTATATATTTATATCAAAAAAACCAACCTTACAACTATATATTATTATATATAAAGAATCCTACCCTTATATTATATTATATCTTTTATATATTTAACAAAAATTCACCCTATATTGAACAAAGTCTTACCAATAAATTATTAAAGGTCTTATTATTATATTATATTAACAATTACCCTCTCAAACCATTAAGTATTATAACATATATAACATCAAATTGAACTTACCCCTTAAAATATATATTATTACTATTATATTAAATCAACCTCTTATACTATTAAGGTCTTACCCTTAAAATTATCTTATATTATTATTTGAAAATTATATTTTCTACTGTTTTAACTTATAAGTTACTTATCTGATTATTGAATAGGTCTGATAGAGACTGCTAAAAAGTCTTCTCTATTTGTAAAGCCAAAATCTTAAATATTGATTTGTGAGCTCTGTAGGGATATTGTTTAGTATATTAAGAGGGGCAGCTAAAACACCATTAGCACCCTTGGTTACAGGATTATTTCAGCAATTCAAAACTGTTTACCTGTGATTTCCCCCTCAAGGACTGCCTTATCCAATCCCACACTAAAAGGAGTTCCACACCACACCCAGCAGGAAGTGTAAGGATGAAAACTGAGATTGTAGTAATGGATAATTGCAAATCTCAGCACATCATTCTTGAAAATGATTACTTAAATATTTATGGTATTGACATCAATAACCACAAAGACAGATATTTCACAATTGGGGATAACAAAAAACACAAATTTGCTTTTTCCAATATTCCAAAACAAATATCTGTGGTATCTTCTGTTAAGGATACTTATAAAGATGAATTTGTGTCTAATCAATTTGTTGAAGCACAAATTAATCAATCATTGTCACCAAAAATGAGGAATGAACTTATTAATGTGTTATACACATACAATAATGCATTTGCCTCTGATAATGAACCATTAGGTGCTATAAGGGGACATGAAGTTGATATTACTCTTAATATTGACAGACCATATCCTCCAGTACTTAGAAGTCCAGCTTATCCAGCCAGCCCCAGAGCTAGAGAAGCCTTGGAAAAACATATCCAAGAGTTAATCCAGCTTGGCGTTGTGGTATTCCATACCATTAGTACCAGTTTCAAGCTTACCAATAAAACAAAAGAAAAAAATGATAATAAAAAGAATTACGCAAAACAGATTTACACACTACAATTACAGATTTCAAAGAGAAATATAAAATACACAGCCTCAAGATCTTATCAAAACAGTATAGTATCAAAGAATTTATCCACCTTATTGCATCATTAATAAAAAATTATGCAATTAAAAGGAGTTAATCTAAATAAAGGTATATGAAGAGGGAACACAGCATCAGAGCTGTATTTTCCCCACCTTGATTCAATTGAAAGAAGAAATACCTCAAGGCTATGCATAAAATTACAATATATTTTCCAAGAAAAAATGCTTCCTTAGTAATAATAACACACATCAAAATTGATAGAAATGATGCAATCTCCATATGAAATGATACAATACTAAAATAAAGCACCAGCATAATTCTCTCATATATATCATATGACTAGAAGAAATTTCAATTTTCAGGAGCTGTATTTTCTCCACTTTCTTGCAAAAAAGAAAATCTCACCAGCCAAATTATCTCAAATACATAACATGATTTTGATAAGAAAAAGCACCACCAGCATAATTCTCTCATAACATAAGTAAAAAATAGAAACAAAAAAAATTTCCCCACCTTGATTCAATTTAAAGAAGAAATACCTCAAGGCTATGCATAAAATTACAATATATTTTCCAAGATCAAATGTTTGCTTAGTAATAATGACATGCATCAAACTTGATAGAAATGATTCAATCTCCATATTAAATTATAAAATACTAAAACAGAAACACCAGCATAGTTCTCTCATAGCATATGTAAAAATAGAAACAAAAAAATACTTTCCCCACCTTCAAGAAAACATCACTAGCTATATTATCCCAATGACCTCACATGACTCTGATAAAAAGAAAATCTCACCAGAAAAATTATCTCAAAGACATCACATGATTTTGATAAGAAGCAGAAACACCAGCATAATTTTCTCATATATATCATATGACTAGAATAAAGTTCAATTTTCAGGAGCTGTATTTTCTCCACTTTCTTGACAAAAAAGAAAATCTCACCAGCAAAATTATCTCCAATACATCACATGATTTTGATAAGAAAAAGCACCACCAGCATAATTCTCTCAGAAAACACGCTGCTACACAAAAACTACACATCTCACCAGCTAAAACCTCTCAACTATTATGTTTTCTAAGTACCCTATTTTGAGAAGCTCTATGGAGGCCCAAAAGCTATAAATAGAGGTCCTCTCTCCCTCATTTTTCCTATCATCATGGAACAAGTTCCCACTATCCAGGATCACCACCATCCCTGAACTAGCAGGATATCTAGAAAAGTAGTAGTGTTTTAGTAGTGAAAAGCTCAGTAGCCTTGCTCAGTAGCTTAGTATTAGTGAAGAATAGTAGTATAACCATAGTGAAAAGCTCATTAGCCTTGCTCAGTAGGTTAGTATTAGTGAAGAATAGTAGTATAACTGTAGTAAAAGCTCAGTAGCTTAGTATTAGTGAGGAATAGTAGTATAACCATAGTGAAAGCTCAGTAGCTTAGTATTAGTAAAGAAAAGTAGTATAACCATAGTTAAAGCTTGGTAGCCTTTCTCAAAATCTTAGTGTTATTAACAAAAAGAAGTAGTAGTGATATAAACTCAGTATTTAAAAAAATACTAAAAGAAACAGATTCAGTAGTCTTATTATTAGTACTCATATCAAAAAAAATCATTATAATCAACCTGAAACCATTAAAAATATATATATTCTTATCATTCTTATTAAAAAAAATAAAAAAAATATTCTTATTAGTTTTATTAAAATAACAGAAACTCAAAACATATATATATATATATATTATCATCACTTTTATTTAAATAAAAAAAAATCTTAGTGTTTATTTTATGAGAAATTTTAGATCAGAGTTTTACTGTAGTGTTATTGATAGGTCTGATTTAGAGACTGCTGATAAGTCTTCTCTATCTGTTAAAGCCACAAATCTTATTTTATTTTTGTGATTTTCTGTAGGCTGACTATTCAGTATTATTTAAAGGGGCAGCTAATACACCTCAGCACCCATGGTCATTGGACAATTCTGAAATTCAAAACAGACTTACCAATAATTTCCCCCTCAAGGTACTGCCTTATTTCATCCCACACCAAAAGGAGTTCCCACAGCGTACTAAGGAAAGTAGGCCCTAATGAGGAAGCTGAAGTAACAACACCTGTTATTATTGCCTGGCATAATGATAAGTCAAGAATCATTGGAGATTTCAGAGCATTGAATACCTACACAGTTTCAGATAGGTATCCAATCCCTAGAATTCAAGAAACCTTGACTCAACTGTCTAAAGCCAAGTATATAAAATCAATGGATGAATTGAAAGGCTTTCATCAAAATGTTTTGACACCTAAAGCTAAGAAATTTCTTAGAATTATCACTCACTGTGGTATTTATTAGTATCTTAGGATGCCATTTGGAATTAAAAATGCCCCATCCCATTATCAAAGAATGATGAATACCATCTTTCCCATAGAATTGTCTGAAGGATGGCTTATCATTCATATTGATGATATTATCATATGTTCTGACTCTTGGTCCTTACACCTTGAAAAACTTGCAAGAGTACTTCAAAAGGTTGCAGAAGTGAACATGAAAATTTCACTCAAGAAATGCAATTTTGGTTTTGAAGAACTCAAAGCATTAGGACATATTGTTTCTGGTTTAAGCTTGGGTATTGACAAAAACAAAGTAGCAGCAGTGTTACCTAAGCCAATACCCCAGAATAAAAAAGGAATGATGTCTTTTCTTGGGTTTGCCAGTTATTATAGGCAACACTCAAAAGACCTTGCAATTCTAGCCAAGTCACTTTATAGAATCTGTGATCAACAGACTGTATTTGAGATGACACAGGAGAGAATTACAGCTTATAAGGAGAGATCTTACAGAATCACCTTTACTCCTCATGCCTGACTGGAATATTCCTTTTAAATTGTACATTGATGCATGTGGAGATGGATTAGGGGCTGCCCTACATCAAGTCCAAATTATTGATGACAAACCTACAGAAGGACCAGTTTGTTTTATCTCAAGACAAATCAAACCAACACGGGCCAGATATGGTGCAAGCCAAATGGAGTGCTTATTCTTGGTATGGGCACTTGAGAAATTAGACTATTATCTTGATGGCAGTGTTTTTGAAGTGATAACTGACTGTAATGCAGTAAAATCACTTCTTAAAATGAAAACTCCCAAAAGACATATGTTGAGATGGCAAATAGCCATTCAGGAATATAGAGGAAACATGACTATAGTCCACAAAGGAGGAACCATTCACAAGAATGCTGATAGACTTAGCCGGTGGGCATTAGCCAACACTCCTGATAACCCAGCTTATGTACATTTGGAGGCCGAACCGCAGATTCCAATTGAAGGGATTAACATAACTGATATTGGGACTGAATTCTTTGAAGAGGTCAGAGAATCTTATAAACAGGACAAGAATTTCCATATCTTGACTTCTTTATTATATCAAGACTGCAAACATACATCTTTGGTCAATGCGCTAGATGAAGTTTGGAGAAATTCCTATTCTGAAGGAAGATTTCCCTTGTTTGATGGGATTATTTACCACAGAACCAAGCATTCTTGGGTAATGACATTATGTAGCAGATTACTTATTAATACCATTCTTCATGAATGCCATGATAGCATCTACTCTGGACACCTGTCAGAAGACAGAACACTTGAAAAAGTAAAGAACTGTTTATGGTGGCCATCTTGGAGAAAAGAAACCAATGAATATTGCCATACCTTTGACAGATGTCAAAAAGCAAACAGGATTATAGGCAAGAAATTTGGACTTATGATCCATATTCAAGAACCAAAATCCCCTTGGGAAGTTGTTCACATGGATTGGGTCACAGTACTTCCTCCAAGTCGTGACAAACGTTATAATGCTTGTTTAGTCATTGTAGACAGATATAGAAAGACTCCCATATTCTTACCATGTCATAAAAATGACACTGCTATGGATACAGCTCTTCTTCTGTGGAGTAGAGTTATTTCTCATACAGGATTATTTAAGAATATCATAAGTGACAGAGATCCCAAGTTCACATCTGCACTTTGGACCAATCTTCATAGATTGTTTGGGACTAAGTTATCATTCTCTACAGCATATCACCCTCAAACAGATGGGCTAGCAGAGAGGATGATTCAAACATTAGAAGACATGATCAGAGGGTTTTGTGCTTATGGGTCAGAGCTCAAAGACTCAGATGGCTTTACCCATGACTGGTGCACTCCAATACCTGCACCAGAATTGGCATACAAGACATCAGTCCATTCTTCCACAGGACAAACTCCTGCTATGTTAGAAAAAGGATGGAATCCAAGACTACCAGCAGGCACACTGAGGAAAGACTTGATTGACATTTCTCCTACAGCTTCCAGATTCAATATAATGCTTGATAAAGTAAAACATCATGCAAAAAAAGGATAAATGATGCTTTTGATTATGCAAAACAGAAGTGGGACAAGAGTCATAAAGTACCAGACTTCAAAGTAGGGGACTTTGTTCTAGTTTCAGCCTTGAATTTTAATAATATCAAAGGCCCAAAGAAACTCAAAGATTCTTATGTAGGACCTTTTGTTATTGTTGCCTTACATGGAACCAATGCAGTTCAAGTGGAATTGAGTGGTGAATTGGAAAATAAACACCCCACCTTTCCAGTCAGCTTGATAAAACCTTATCAACCAGCTGATAAAGAATTGTTTCCTTTAAGGAACCCAAATCCTTTAACTGTTCCACCAGTGGAACAGAATGAAGACAAAAAGATAAAGAAAGTCATTAAAGAAGGGAGACTTAGGGGTAAAAATCAAAGAGAATATCTTGTCAGATATAGAAATCCAGTACATGAAGATGAATGGCTGGTAGAATCAGATATAGCTGACTCAGATAAACTCTTGGGAAGATTTAGACATCAAAGAAAGCCACAAGCCTGAATATGTCTATAAATGTGCTTTAAATTACTTGATATGTGTGATGTAAAGAGGTTGGACAGTGGACATTAACCCCCCTTTTTGGGCCCTTTTACTCTTATACCATTGATAAAATTGTAGTACAATTTTATTTTTTGGTGGGAGGGAATGTGAGCCTTGAGGTATATTTTACATACCCAAATAGGCCACAATTATCTTAAAAAGAGATTTTGAATTATGCATAACTCATAAGTCATGCATATATCCAAAATTCATCATTTTTGATTTCAGAAAAGATGAACACCTTTTTATTGAGTAAGTAAATCCATGGATTTAAGGCCAGATTTGTATTCTACACAAAAATTCACCTAGTGTAGCTCCATAGAGTGAATAAGCTCAAATTAACTCTTTGATGTGGTAATATGGAAAATACTTCAATACCACATCATCAATACCACATAAAAGATCTGTGAAAAATGTTGTTTTTCTCTATTTAACACCAAAATAATGGGAATGTGAGAAATCCCATGTTACATATACACTAAGAATAGTGTTATGCATGTTTTGGGCACTTAATATTATGGTATTCTTACATCCAATTTTGGTACACCCATGGTGGATATCTCACTTGCAGCTTAAAATTCCATTTTGATGTAAAAAATAGGCAAGGGGGACAAAAGACATCAAAGAGAGCCAGGGTACCCAACTTCTGAGGCCTCTGAGGCATGGACAGCTCCAAAGCTTGGATCCATTGCTCATCTTGGCCTAATTGGTAAACTAAAACGTTTTGGGAACTTGGTTACCATGTTACAACTTCAGTAAATCATAAGAAAATAGCAAATAACCTGCTATTTTGACATGCCAAGGAGGTAAAGAGCAACTTAGACTCTTGAAACCATGTCAATTCTTAATGGATTTCCATGGATAAACCCCAAAAGAGTAATTAAAACCCTTTTTGTACTAGTATCATTTGATTCACCTCATAGCAACCAGCGATACACTGCTATTTACAATTCTACATAGAAATGAGGTAAAACTTCAAAAATTCATTAAAAGAACAATTCTCAATGAATATTTCTGAAACTTTCAGGACCAATTGAGAACTGTATAGTTCAAATAAAAACGAAAAAGAATTATACTTTTATATGTAAAATTGAAAGTTTTACTTACAGTCCATTTTTGAGGATTCCACGTGAAATCCCAAATCTTTAAAAATTTACAGAAAATACATTCTGCAATGAGATTTCGAATAACATTGATAACTTTGGGAAATAAATTATTATTTTGGAATAAAAAAAGATTTCCAGTTGTTACTCCTTTTATTTTGAACCATAAATGGGTTGGTAATCACATAAAAACCTCAATTAAGGAATTATGATAATCTTATGTTACAACTGATGATGAAATCAATAATGCAAAAAGGTTTATTGTTTTATCACTCACTGCCTTATCAGTTTGCTCCATGGCACCCCTCTGTGAGCTGTGCTAGACTTAAAAGAGGCCTCCTCTTGCTGTTATTTTCAAAGAATCATCATCACATTATTCATTTATATCATTGTTACCAACCAGTAAGTATTAGTTAAGCTTTTCTTAAGTGTTTTATTCTTTCAGAATTAATCAGAAAGACATGAAATAATAGAAATCACCTATATTTTGTTGTAATATTGCTATAAAATCAGTTTGATTCATTAAATCCACAATTATACATCAAATCTCACTGCTTTATCTTTCAATAAGTTCTTTGGAGTATTAGTGAGCTATTTATTTTTAATTCTTAAAGTTTCTCTCTAGTAATAGTTTTCTTCAAGGATTCTCTTTATAATTATTCTTTCCAAAGCTAATTCTGATAAAATAATTTTATTATTTCAATAAAAGAGGTTTTTATTATTATATTCTTCTTGTAATTGATTCTTGTAGACAATTACTGCTCACTGTTATAATCACTATTAGTGTATAACACATGGAAGAAATAGCTCTTTAATTGTTTAATTGTGGTTATAATAATTCTTTATCATTATATTTCATAAGAACAGTCACAGTGCTGTTGATTAATAGTAATATTATCAACAGTTTCATAGACCCATCTTACATTTGGGTGCCTGGACGTGTTTTTTTGAACCTTGTACGCTTAATTAATATATATATTAATTTAATAATATTTTTTTGTTTCAATTTAAATTGAAATTTATTTTTGTTTTTGAAATTGTCTTAAAATCTTTTTCATTGAGGAATTTGGTTTAACTTTATACTGTTTTTACACGTGGCTTTTTCACATCCAAAAACTTATAAAATTATTCTTTGAGTTACTCTGAATTAATTTTCATTCAAAATCTTAAATTTTAATATTTTTTTCTTTAAAAGGAATAGTTTTTTTAATATTAAAAAAAAATAAAAACTTATAAAAAAATCTTCAAAATATTTTTTCTCTTTTATAATTTTTCTAGTGTCTTTAATCAAATACTGTGCAGCTAGTAACAGACTTAGTAAGAGATATATCACCAGTCCAGAATCTGAGGACAGTATTGAGGTGCACATTGCTAAAACAGGCACCTTATTCAACTTGAAAAGACTAAATTACCACTAAAAGATGTGTTTTATCTTTTTATTTTCACTCTTTATCTTAAAATTGACATGAAAATGGTGCATACCAGAAATGGAAGCAACTATTCAGTCCAACCATATTTATGTGGACAAGGAAGAGGCAAGACAAAATCCAGAACTGTCAATTCTTCCTCAAGAAAGACACATTTAGAGGATGCCAGAGTTGCCCCCCATTCCCCAAGGTCTGTACCCACAAACTTTGATGTGAATTCTGAATCTGAACTCATTCATGATAATATTTTAAGGGCTGAACCACTTTCAAGTGGCAGCAAAAAAAATCTATCAATGCCAATACAAAAACTGGTTCAGAGCAGCCAAAGAAGAGGAATGGAAAATATGCCCAAGCCTATGGAAGGGGGCCATGAACTCCTACTTACACATCAAGAGCTTTCTGGGTCAGGGGAAGACCATAGAACTCTTAGGAGGCTGGAGCCCATTATCTTGCAAAGACAAGGTCAAAAAGATCAAGAATTGGTTGAAGAACCAAAGTCTTTTATCCATAGACCAGAAGAAGGAACTGGAAATGACTTCAGCTTTGGAGACAGAAGGCCCAGTGGTGTCTACCAGCTCCAAACCAGGTCTAGAAGTGTCCAAAGACAAGCCCAAAGGACCTCAGAAATAGAGAGGTCCCAAGAAGAATCAAGGCAAGGGAAATTCCAAAGCCAATTGGCACAGACCTTACCCACAAGCATACAGGATTACCAAATTGAAGCCTTCAGCCATGGACAGTGTGTTCAATATGGCCAGGACTCTCATGGAATTTACAGCCAAGGGGCAGGAAAGGAGGAACAGAACATTTCCACGCAAATAATAGATGAAATACATTTTATTCAATCCAATATTGATGTAAAAATTGGTAAACTTGATGCAAAGCTAACTAAAATAACATTGGAAATCAATGACTTAAAAAAGAATGACAAAAGTCTGCTGAAATGCATAACTCTGTAATTACCACATTGGAATTACTTACCAATACATGTGACAGAATTGAGAGTAAATATCAAGTTCAAAATGATGAAATGGAAGATCTTTCCATTTTAAACATTAATTATCAACTTGAAATTCTGAAAGATAATGTCTTGGAAATAGCTAAAAATACTAATCAGTTTGCCACACATTTGGCAAAAAGTGACAGTGAAAGGCAGAAGTTAAAAAATGAAATCATTGCACATGTAGAACAAATTCATAAGAATTATGAACCCCATATGCCAAGACATTCTACACCTTCAACTGAAGAAAAACATTCTTTTAAAGAAAGTTTCACCCCATTCTTAGGAGGAAATATTATTTCTGCAAAAGATATTCCCAAATTAGAAGAATGGGGAGCATTCTCTGGTGAAGGACAATAAAACCATATTGAGTTCATCAGAACTATTGATATGTTGCAAGAAGATTTTCACATACCTGATGAGATTATAGTGGGAAAATTACACTCTCTGTTTACCAGAACTGCAAAGAAATGGTTTTACAAGATGAGGATTAATCATGGAAAACATGATTGGTCTTGGTGGAAATCTGAAATGTTTACTAAATGGGCCAATAATTATTGGAGGTTTAAAATGGAAAATGCTTTTGAAAGTGCCATTTTTAACTGAGAAAAGGATAAACCACTTACATAGTTCTTCAAGCAAAAAGGCATATTATCTGCTTTACACCCAGATATGTCTGACACTATGATCAATATGAAAATATTAAGAAAATGTGGAGGAGAACTAGAACATGATATAAAGTGCAGATGTGGAGAACCCTGTTCAAAAGAGGACTACATTAATGAAATGGAAGATATCATTACTAGAACAATAATTGGTAAAACTTGGACTAAAATCCCAATAGAGTCCAAGATGGTCCCAAAGATTTCCATAGAGGATAGAAGACCTGAAAAACCTGTCTTGAAGTGTAATAAATGTGGAAGAACTTCACATTTAGCCAACACTTCCACCAAGAAGACAAAAATAAATGAAGTTTAAGTTGTTGAAGAAGTTCAGTGTACTGAAGAGAAAGAAGAATCTGACCTAGAGTCTGAAGTCTCTGAGGATACACCAGTAGAGGACTATACCACTGAAAGCATTACATCTTTCTCTGCGGTCACAGAAGTCCATACTCACTTGCCACAGTACAGTGAGAACTGTCATAACCTGATCAATATCAAAGATGCCAGAGCTTGTAAGACCAAACCTGCTAGAGGAAAAGGTTATACTGCTGGAGCATCTTCTATCACATCAATTCTGATGAATGATATTGAAGCAACAGTAAATTTGGATTCAGGGGAGCTTTGCACTTGTGTGGGAAAAGATTATCTCCAAGTTATACTTCCTGAATGGAAAATCCATCTGCTACCAATAGAAGGTGTGCAATTTATCAGTGACAGTAACAATATGTACCCTTTGGGCATAGTAGACACTAATATTGTGTTCCCACACCCTGCAGGAAGCATAAGAATGAAAACAGAGATAGTAGTGATGGAAAATTGCACATCTCAACATATCATCCTTGGAAATGATTACTTGAATATTTATGGTATTAACATCAATAACCATAAAGAAGGATATTTCACAATTGGAGAAACCAAAAGACAAAAATTTTCTTTTTCCAATATGTGCACACAAATATCTATGGTATCTTCCAAGAAATATACTTATAAAGAAGAATTTGTAGCTAATCAGCTTGTTGAAGCACAAATTAATCCATCATTGTCAACAAAGATGAGACATGGGATTATTGATGTGTTATACACATATAATAATGCCTTTGCTTCTGATAATGAGCCATTAGGCACTATAAAAGGGCATGGAGTTGATATTACTCTTAATATTGACAGACCATACCCTCCAGTCCTTAGAAGACCAGCGTATCCAACAGTCCCAGAGCTAGAGAAGCCTTGGAAAAACATATCCAAGACTTGATCCAACTTTGTGTACTAATGAAAGTACGCCATAATGAGGAAGTTGAAGTAACAACACCTGTTATTATTGCTTGGCATAATGATAAATCAAGAATGGTTGGAGATTTTAGAGCATTGAATACCTACACAGTTCCAGATAGGTATCCTATTCCTAGAATACAAGAATCCTTGACCCAATTGTCTAAAGCCAAGTTTATAACATAAATGGATGCATTGAAAGGCTTTCATCAGAATGCTTTGATGCCTAAATCTAAGAAATTACTTAGAACTATCAGTCACTGTGGTATTTATGAGTATCTTAGAATGCCATTTGGTATCAAGAATGCACCATCTCATTATCAAAGAATGACAAATACCATCTTCCAAACAGAATTATCTGAAGGATGGCTTTTGGCACAAGTAACTGAAAAGTGCACTCCTAAAGATAAGGCTATGCACCAGTCAAGCTTACCCATACCTATTCTACTCATCAACCTCAAATAAACAAATGCTCCTTTGGATATATGCTGACCACCTTATCTTCAGAGGTTCATGGAATGAAGAATTTAAAACAAAAATAAAATACTACTTTTACCTGGACAAATTAGGAAAAGTAAAGTATGCTCTAGGAATCCAAATCTCCCAAAAAGACGACTATATTATCTTAATTCAAAAAAAATTCATAAACAAAATTCTAAAATAATTTCAGCTAATCAACTGGTGAAACATAAACAGCCCTCTCCTAGGAAACATCAAATCCTTCAGAAATATCCCCTGTAAAGAAACAAAACCACTATTCAACTAGTGAAGGGCAATAGGCCTACTGAAGTACCTTTTCCAATGTACCAGACCGGACCTAGTGTTCACCATCTCCTTTTTATCTCATTATCTACAATATCCACAAGACCTACACTATAATGCAGTCAAACACATACTGAATTATCTCAACAGCCCCAAATATTATGAGCTTTGTCTAGCCCAAAATATACTCAAACAAACCAACAACTCAATACTGGCCTTTACTGACAGTCACTGGGGAGGCAGTGAAGGATACAAATTATTGTCCACTTCAATTATTTATTACTACTGGGTAATAGGATGGAGAAGCCACAGATAAAAAGTCATAGCTTTATCATCTGCTGAAGCTGAATAAAATGCAATGTCTGAAGGGACTCAAGATTTACAATGGATATCAAATTTGGTCTTTGAAATAAAAAAAGAAAGAAAACAACAGAGACTATTCACCAACAACCAAAGTGCTATATCAATAGCTTCTAATCACATTTATCACCACCAAACAAGACACATGAATTTTAGGCTACATTTCATCATAAACTTAGCTGAAGAAGAAGAATTAAAAATAGAATTTCTTGATACCAACAAAATGATAGCTGATTCACTGACCAGAAATAATCCCTACTCTAAAATCATCAACCATCTAAAACTGATATTTAACAATCAAGAATTATCAAGTAAGGGGGTATAAAAGAAGGAATCCAGGAACACAACTGACCAGATGAGATAACTATTAGCATATTAAGTGACGTAATGATTCAAAGACTTCCAATCATTGCAGATCCCTGTTGACCATGTACTTAGAATATTTAAACCCAACTAATTTGTATCTAGATATCCCCTGTCATTGTGTTCTTTTTATCCATTTCTTCCGTTCCTATCTAGTTTTGTCTTGCCTGCTCTCTCCTCACCCTACTACATGGCTAAGACGTCCTTGTCTTTCCCTTTAAAGATACTGAAATACTTGATAATGTCTTGTTACTACATCAGCATCTTTAACCCTTAGTGTAACAATTTATTGAGCATTGTTGTGTTCTTTTTATCTGTTTCTTCTGTTCCACTCTAGGTTTGTTGTTCCTGCTCTCTCCTCATCCGACTACATGGCTAAGACCTACTTTCCCTGCCCCTTCAAGGTTTGTCATGCCTGCTTTCTCTTCACCCTACTACATGGTTAAGACATACTTGTCTTGCCCTTTCAAGAATCACTTCTTACAGATGTTGGGGATAGTGGTAGTATAAGAATTATTGGGAGTGAAACTTTTTGCTAATAACTCATCCATATGAGCTTGAAGTAGGCTTCCCGCTAGTCTTTCTTCTTTTAACTGATCAGTTAGCAAGAGGTACTGCTGTTCCAAGGGCCCTAATATAGAAGAAAGATTTAATCTTGTTTTGAGTTGAGGTTTCTAAGTTTGGTACATGGAGTAGGACACATATTTCAATTATTAATTTCAATTTCTGCGTATGTTTTTTAGTTTTTACAATTCTTCTTGGAAAGGCTCATCATGCATATGAGAAAAGAGTGATAATAATATTGAAGATGAGAGTGCAATGTGAATTCTTGAAATGTTTGCGACTACCTGTGGAAAACTATTACCAACGGCGGTCTCACAAATTTAAAAAAGAAAGAAGGGGGAAAAAGTGAGAAAGTTTCGGGATCTTTAGAAGCTCATGTATGGTCCGAGTAGAAAAGAAAAGTCCTTGAGAGAATTTCTGGCCGAAGCCCCAAATCATAACTGGTACATGGCTTCAAAAATTACCGCAATTCTGCCAAACAGACAACACGTTTTTTCCAGAGTCAGATTTCATGTTTGCTAGCCGTTGACAGCCTTTTGTTCCCTTATCCGAAATTCCCTATTGGTATGGTCTAGTAGTAAATTGGATTTATTTCATGAGAATAAGCAGTATTTTTTTTCTACAAAAACAAGCCATGAAATAGGTCGTGCAAACTTAACCCATGACAAGCAATTTTTTTTTCATTTTCAAAACAGTGGAAGTGTTTTGTTTTCAAAGCACACGATCTCCATTTACAAATCTCAAATTTTTCATTAAACCTCTATTATTCATTTGATCATTATGACTTTAGCTGGATTGGTGCTGTTCTGTTTTGTTTTTTAAAAAGATTATATCAGGCCTCCGTTGATGGCCATTACGCAGGAATACAAAAGCTTCTATGGTTGCCTCGTTTGAGCATGATTCATCACATATATAAATAAAGTTAGTCTGAGTTCGTTTCTGGCCAAGTGACCTTAAAAATTAATTTGGTGTTTTATGGTTTCGTAATAGACATCGCAATTCTGTGGTGATTCCTAAAAGGAATTCTCAGCCTTGTATTGCCAAAATCGGCCTAGCCTGGGAGGTGCAGTGGGTCGACCCATTGCTGGTAATCCTTCATCCATGCAGGAAATATGAGCTTTTCTTCGCAATTTGGAGTTTATGAACGTTTCTAAACAAAGCTTACCACTCCCAATACATCCTGTGGTCGGTATGGGCCATTTACCGGTGTTGAATACTTTCTCTCGCCAACGGAGCCTGGTCCGAAATTTTCAAACTCTTGAAATTTGACACTATCCAATCGCGGATCGTCCGCCGCCCACAGTGACCAGCCCTCTGGCTTGACGACGTCACTCAAGTAACTGCGCTGGAATACCACTGAAGCACCACTTCTCCAAGGCCGACCAAGGTATGCAGTCCGCGCCAGGGCGCCAACTGAGAAGACGGCTGCACGGTTGAATACAAGAATACCCGCTGCATCGTTTGCGTATTTTCCACTCGCCGTAATGCTGAGCACTTACTTTACGTTAGCATTGTACCTCAAAACTTCCGATTTAATTTGGTAGAGAAACTTTGCAACGTACGGTTCTTGAGAGCCTAATTGGACCCCAATGGCTGCTTTTTCAAACCACGCCATAACATCCCTAGAAAAGATAAAATCTAGAAAGGGATTCAACTAATTTTCTGAGATTTCAATAAAGAAAACAAAGCTTACCGACTGCTCCTGTAATGTAACATTTGCTGAAGAATTGTGTGCCACGATAGACTCTGATAGTATCTTGATAACTATAGAATTCGCAGTTGTAATAGCCTAGATTTGGATTAGAGAGTTCCGACTATGGGATATGAAATATTAGGGGGGAAAAATTACCTTGCCTCTGCCCTTTAGAATTGAGTGCTAATGCTTGGGTATCCGTTCCTGTTCCATAGGTATTTTTGACCTTACTGGCTCTCAGAAAATGCTTCAGCCCATAAGAAAGGCGTACAACGAGATTTTGGTTCGCTGAAAAACTCACATATTGTAAGCAGAAAAGCTGTATCGAAAAATTGAGGTCGTAAGCTCTTGCCAATTCTAATATTCATTGACTGGACTCACTCATCTTTTACAACATTGAGGGTTGCGCTCGCAGCATTAGATTTTGCGTCTTTCGCAGATATTGCGTCCCAAATAACCACTTCCTCCGTTTTTTCTGGACCGTAAGTGACATTTCCCCAAATGATGAGTGGCTGTTTGACAACAGGAAAAATAATGTCTGAGCGAGGAGGGTTTATAATGAAAGCGAAAAAAACAGCTTACAGGAAAATAATCAATGTAAACTTGTTCGTGGTAAACCCCTATTTAAGTAATGAAGTAAGGCTTTAACTCAGTTTGGCACTTGAAAAATTGACGGGATTGAACATTCTACCTGGGTTGATATAAATGACTTGCGCTCCAGTACGATTTTTCAACGCGTCGACAGCGGCCTGGACAGTACTGAATTTTAAAGGACGAAAAAGCTGAACATATTAAATTTCTTAAAGGAAAAGCTCAAGATTTTTACTTCAGTAAGAGCGTACGGAAATTCATCCTTATTTATTGTGTTTTGTCTAACAACGAGTGTGGGTGGTGGTGGAATACGGACACCTGGTGGGACTATCCATTGGCGATCCTTGCCTCTTGGGGACAAAATGAGGGACTTCCGAGAAATACTCAAGTGAAAAACAGAAGCTAAGCAGAGCCAGAAAAGAAAGTAGCGCTGGCTCCATGCTGATTTCATTACGACAGAAGGAGCTACTATAGTTAACAAAACCCGAAAGCTTTGTTTTCTAAGGAATTTTGGAGGAGGTCACTTCTGGGGAACAACCTGTGCGGTGTTCGAACGCTGTTAAATGGGTTCTGGTAGTGTACGCCACAGGGTATGCAAGGTTTAGTACTCACAACAGTATAATATTTTTTCCTCCAAACCATATTTCTAGCTTGAGATGATACTTGTGGCCAGTGCAAACGCCAGAAGAGGTATTCTGTTTTCAACCCTTTTCATCAATGCTGGGGCATTAATCTTTGAAGTCTACAACAGAACGAATATTAGAGGGGAGGGCACAAGCTCTGCTACAACACTTGGGATTGCATACTTTTGCATGCGGTGCAATCAATGTCTCGGGAATTTCTAATGTACACAGTACAGTGGGGGGAATGTACAACACTTGGTAGTGAAGTGGCTCATCTAACCTATTACATTATGTGAAGTACAATAATTATTTCATATCTATCGAATGTAAGAAGAGATCAAGTTGCTAAAATATGCCTAAGCAACCAAGCCCCCAAGGGGAAACAGCACATGAGCAAATATCCGTTGTGGTACAGCTCTGTACCGACTCCACCGAGTACACCTTCCAATTGGATTATAGAAGTCCGTTGCTTGTTCAATGGCGCAAACACACGTGGCTGTCAACAGTATGCACAATATATCCCTGCTTTGTTCTTCATTCTTCTCGAGTTTTCTGGTGTATCCACTACGGGCTGAAATCGGCAATGTGGCTTAAGGCTGCCGCCTAATCCCAGCCCTTCAAAGAATCCTCGGCCCCAGTCATCGAAGCGGACGGGGCTATTTTCTTTTCTAAATATGGGGCTAGGGAGCCGCGTTTGACATAGAACCCCGACGGGCTCCCAAGAAAATGCAACACGGAAACAAAAATTTTCCGCAAGTCAAAATTAGGAAGAAGCAAGATGAATCATAAAAATAATCATGAGACCTCCAAGGGTCAGATGAGCGGGCCCAGTCTTTTGCACAGGATAGCTTTTGTATCTGCATTGGTGATGGAGATGCCCACTGATAAGACAAATATTGTCTACTACATGAAAGGACCTGATCTGAAGATGCACTGGTTGCTGGTATGGCCAGGTATTTTGTACTGCAATTCTAGAAGTGTTGGTAAGCTGGTCATTTGTTATTTACAAAACATTAAGATGTCGGTTGGCTTGTGCCCAGGTTGTTTTGAAAAGAAGCATTTGCCTTTGTTTTCTAAAGCACTTGTCTCCTGAGAAATAGATAAATCCATTTCTTTGAACAAGCCAGTCCATCCTTTTTCTGTGGCTTCGTCCTGAAGGGTGGACTGAGTCTTCAAGTTTTTCTTTGTCACATCTTTGAGGAGTGCTTCTAATGCTATTTCTGACATACAAAATCAAGTCAAAAGGAAATTGAAATTGAAATGTGGTACAAATATTATAATAGACATTCCAGGAGTATTTGAAGTAAATAATTTGAAGGGGGGCATTGCCATTTACTGGGGAAAGCGCAAATTAGGGTTTCAAATCAAAAAAATTCTGGAATATGTCTATTTCAGGTTATTTACTTACACAAAAATATCATGAAACTAATGTTAGCTAAGCCTCAATAATATTTTAGAAGAAGAAACATAAGCTATGAGTAAAGGAAACAAAAAACTAAAAAGAATGCATGAAAATAATGCAATATAAGTGTAAGCCTCAAGGTATATTTTAGTTACCCAAATAAGCCACAAATAATACTAAAGCAAAACCTGAACTATTCATAAATCATAGGTCATGCATATATACAAAATTTATAATTTTTGATTTAAGAAAAGATGAATAACTTTTTTGTGAGGAAGTAAATCCATGGTTTTGGGGCCAGATTTGGATTCTGCAGAAAAGCTCCCTAGGGTAGCTCCATAGATCTAATAAGCTTAAATCAACTCAATTAGGTGGTAATATGGAAAATACTTCAACATCACATAATCACTACCACATAAAAGAATGGTGAAAATCTTTGTTTTTCTCAAATTCACACCAAAATAATTGGACTTTAAGAAATACTATGTTACATATACACTAAGAATACTATTGTGCATTTATGTGGCGCTTAAAATTAGATTATTCTTACATAAAGTTCTGATACATTCATAGTGGATATCAGTCTTGAAACCTGAATTAATATTTTTGACATGAAATTAGGTAAGGGGGACAAAACACAACCAAGAGAGCAAGGGTACCCAACTTCTGAGTCCTCTGAGGGTTGTATAGCTCTAAATCTTGGATGCATTGCTGATCATGGCCCAATTAGTACTCTAAAAACTTTTTGGGAACTTTGTTACCAAGTTAAAGTTCCATTAAATCATAAAGAAAATAGCAAATAAGCTGCTATTTTGACATAAAAAAGAGGTAATGAGCAACTCTGACTCCTGTAACCATGTCAATTACTATTTCTTGTCCATGAATAAACCTTAAAAGAGTAATTAAGAACCTCTTTGGACTAGTATCCATGTATTTACCTCATGGCAACCAGCTATTACTGTGTCACAGGGGCTCTTCTAAATGAAGAGGGCCTGGCACTCAGTGAACAGACTTACCTATGGAGGGCTCAAGGGAAGAACTCAAAAGATAAGAGCAATAAGATAAAAGGTAAAATTCCTACTGATAAAGAATGAGAATCCAAAGACATGAAATAAAAACAAAATCAATAACAAAGAGCCAACCACAAATAATCCTGAATAACTGTTTTAACCTGTTCAGAAAAGAGAAAAGGATTAATAAGGATATGACCACAAGGACTCTTCTGAACAGGTGAGGGAAGGCTAAGACTAAATTAACAATTAATAAAATAATACTTCTGAGTAAGAAATAAAATAATATGAATAAATAAATCAATTAATTTGATTAACCGGGGGAAAACCCCGCAGGTAGGTGAAAGGGGGCTGGTATATGTGAAAAAGTGCCAGCTTGGAGTTTGAGTGTTGAGAACCCATGACTGTATGATGGAAGAATTTTTATTTGAGATGTAAACCTGTATTGGTGTATCCAATACAGGTATTTGTTCCTGTATTGAGGACAGGCCTGTATTGAGCTTTATTGAGGTTTGAAACTGTATTTGGTGGATCTTCCATGAAACCCCTTTGTTGATTAGGTGTTGGCAGATCTTCAATTGGTAATGATTGGTAATGCCCTGCCCTGTCTCCATTGCTGTGACATTATCCCCCTCTTAAAAGTGGTGAGCTCTGAGTGCGATAAGAGTAAGTTAATATTGATGAGGTCAATTAAAAAAACTTTCTTCCCCCCAATTACCCAATTTTCATCCCTCATAATTCCTGTTCATCAATCATAACTCCAAAAAAAATCTTCCATCTTCATAACTGGTAGCTCCTTTTGCTTTGAATTGATTCTGATTCTTCTCTTCTTTTTCTTCTGTGACTTTTTTCTTCTTTTCATTCCAGTGTTCTTCATCCAACCTGGCTTGAGTCCTCATGGCTCATGATAAGTGGATGACTTCAGGTTTATGTCCTAAGAACACTCTGCCATTGAGTAATTATTGTTCATCTTAAAATTGGGCTAAAATTGCCCCTTTCTTGATTTTGGACAATTGCATAAGTCCATTGAAATTTCCCCAATTTTGGTGTTTTCTGGGGTTTTTGGCCAATTTGGCCAAAATGTGCAGATTGTGCAATTATGTCATTATGCAAGAATTTCAATGATTTGATGAAGTTTTGATCAAAAAGTGCTGAATTGATAATTTTGATGGTCTTGAAGAAGTACTAACCAGAAATTTGCAAAATGTGCAGATTTGCACAAAGTGCACCAAAATATGCAAAATGTGCAAATATGCCAATATAAATGAAAACATCATATTTGCTGAAACTTTGAATAAAGGAACTTTCTGAAGTTTTTCAAGCAGAATTAGCCAAAATGTGCAAAATGTGAAAAAGTGCGCAAATGAACCAATTAGCCTTTTGTCTTTTATTTTTGATGTTTTGAAGGCCTTTCAGATGATTGAAAGTGATTATGCGCAAAGTGCACAAAATTCATAAAAATAGCCAATTTGGCCAATGAAACAGCTTTTATTGACGATTTCTTCTATTCTCTTGCGCTTCACTCCATTCTTGAAGTTCAAATTTCCACAATTGACTTTATGACTTGGATTTTTCCATGATCTGCTTGGTCTTGGCTTTGAATCATGACTTGAAGATAAGCTCAAAGCTGACTTCCATTTGTGACTCCAATCACTCTGATTCTCTGGCTTCTGTACTTTATGGTGTTGGTGTATTTGATAACTTGAGGGAGCTTTCTGAAGAGAGTATGGCCCCTACAGACATTTATGAGATTAGTAAAATCTATGATGGTTTTAAATCTGTTGGAGTTATTGAGCCACCCTGCATCAATTGTTGGAAGGAGGGGGTTCCTTGTGTTGAATCTTCTACTTCTAGGTCCACCAGGTGCCAGTTCTGCAGCCTTGAGAAAAGAAATTGCTCTCAGGCCAACCATAGATTCCCAGGCAATCCCAGAAGATTCTGGAAAAGCATCAAGAGGGGTTGAAGATTTGGCTTGGAAGCTCCTGCTGATGAACCTCCAACTTCTGATGCCACCTCTGGCCACTCCAATTTTGAGTTGAATGGTCAAGGAATTGCTGAGTTACTGAATTCTATGGTTTTGTTTTATTCTGCTTCAGTAACTGGATCCAGAATGAGAGGTGTCCAACAATGGACCAAAACCAGCAGTTCCTGGGCCAACACTAGAGGACCCATTCCCCCCAAGGCAAACCCAATGGAGTAGCCCCAGATGTTCCTATTTTGGTCACCAGAAAAGATGGAAGACTTGGGAAATTGCAAAGACATTTGGTGGTTCAAGATGAAATTTATACTGATGCTGAAGGCAGTAATGAAAGTGATGGAGAAGAGATTGAAATTATTACCCCCATACAGAAAATAAGAATTCAATCCACTTCAATATCCCCAGTCCCAGCCAGTACCACCATCCATAAAGTGATCAGGTCCCCCAAACACCTCAACCTCCAATTAAATCCCCAACCAGGCCTTCCACACTTGCCTCTACCTCCACCAATATTCAACCACCTATGGCCAGTAATTCTAGAGACCCAAAGTCTCCAAAGCCTGAATCAATCATTGACAACCGTTGATGCTGGAATATCACTGGAAACTTCGCTTATTGAAAGAAGGTGAATAAGGAGGTGGTCACATCCCTATTTACTGAAGCTTTTGTGGATAAAGCTATGAAGAGTGATGTTCCAGGTGAACCCACTAGGGCTTTGTCCAGGGAGGAAGTTTCTTATGAAGATTCCTTGGTTGTTAAATTTATTGAAGCCTTGAAGAAATTTGTATGAGAATCATCTGTAGTTGGTCTATATCATTACTAGTGTTTTCTCTTTTATTATTAAATAAATTGACTCCACAAACAAGATATGGGAGTGATGACTGCTGCTTTTTAAAACAAGAAATAAAAAATTAAATCATACAAGTAAAAGAAATGAAATAAAATGAAAAGAAAGAATTGAGAGAAAAAGAGAGTAAAGAAAATAAAATAAAGAAACTTCTGAGGATTGATCTTCTTGTGGTGAGTTGCTTGATTTTGGACATAAATTTCCTGAAAATATGAAACCAAAAATTTGATGCTCACAGAGTGGCCAAGGTGTTGCTTTAAAAGAATTAGAACCCTCAGAGATGCATACCAGGAGATGGAACTTAATTTCATAACTTCAACTCCCCACAAAGCATCATAAAAGAATAGAAAACTTTTTCATAAATGAATTTGAGTTAAGGAATGTCTTGAATAATAGTGAATGGAATAATTTGGAATAAGAAAATATGAAAGAAAGAAAAATAAAAAATAAAATAGAGAATTTGGCAATATCTTGATAAAAGGTCCAAATTCAAGGGTATTGATGTTGCAAGGCCTTCTAAACCTGTCCAAAGAAATTGAAAAGTGCTCACAAAGTGGACAAGGTGATTCTTACAACATATTTGGGTAGAATACCCCCTTAAAGGTGCATTCCAGGAGGGGAACTTACTTTCATAAACTCCAATCCCCACTAAGCACCATGAATCAAACTCTTGAGGTATTTGGGTGTGGCTTGTCAGGATACAAAGTGTGGAAATCCTTGACAAGATATGGGGAGTTGGTAAGGTTGGCAGCTGGTTCCCAAGTTGTTCTTTCTGGGTCTTCACTGAATCCTTTCTACTCCACAAGGTACCATAATATACCTCTTTTGAGTTTTGAGTCCAGAACCTGAGCCACTTCCCATTCTTATTTCTCTTCTACTATGACTGGTGGTGGCAGAAATTGATGTCAATTTGGTATAGTTGATTGCTTCACTGGTTCTAACAAGGACACCTGAAAGACAGGGTGAACTAACTTCCATTGTTGAGGCAACTTGAGGTGATATGCAAGGCTTCCATTATTCAGAACTTCAAAGGGTCCCAACCATCTTTCTGAGAGTTTCTTGGTGGGTCTTGTTGTCTTGATGTTCCTGGAAGCTAGCCATACTTTGTCCCCAGGTTGGAAATCAGGTGGAATTTCCCTATTTCTATGTGCATACTTCTTAAAATGCTTTATTTTTGACTCTAATTCTTTGAAAACTTGCTTTACTGATTGGACTTTTGTTGATAACTTTCCAGAAGGTCTATCTGGAGAAATGTGAATTGAGTCAAAGCTGGGATTTCTTCCATAAATTGTGAAAAAAGGTGACTGCTTTGTTGAATAATGTTCTGAATTATTATAAGCAAATTCAGCCAGAGGGAGCCAGGTGTGCCAGTCATCTTGATGGTAACTGATGTACATTCAAAGATACTGTTCTAGAATATGATTCACCCTCTCTGTCCGTCCATCTGTTTCAGGGTGAATGGCAGTTGAAAGATCTCTTGATATGTTGAGCCAATGACATAATTGAGTCCAAAAGGATGAAACAAATGAAGAACCTCTATCACTAATAATAGTGGTTGGAAGACCATGTTTGGAAAAGACATGATTAAGAAATATTTGAGCTAAGTCCAAAGCAGTGATTGTTGAATAAGCTGGAATAAAGATTGCTGTTTTTGAGAATCTGTCTACAACTACCAAAATTGAATCAAAGTTTCTTGACAGAGGCAATTGAGTGATAAACTCCATTGATAATTAATTCTAAGGACAATATTGAATTTGAAGAGGCTTGAGTAATTCAAACCTCCTATGGTGGATGTTCTTGCTTCTTGAACATTGCTGACATGAGGACACATAGTCCTTTATAATTTGATTCATGCCAGCCCAATGAAAATACCTCTTGATGAGCTTGAGGGTCTTCTCCTGGCCAGGGTGGCCACCCAATGGTGAGTCATGACTCTTTTGAAGGATATCCAATTGAATTTCATGATTGTGTGGGATGACTAATGTATAGCTTAATAATAACAATTTGGCTTGAGGTTAAAGAGGATAATCTCAGACTGATTCACCTCTTGCTAATTTCTTGAGAATTTCCTTACAATCTTTGTCTTTCCATACTTACTTCTGAATTTGATCAGCTAAAGCTGAGAAAAACTCAACTTTGATTGCGAAAATTATTAACTCTTCAATTTCATTTTGCTTGAGAACTTGATGAAAGTTTTGAGGATTCTTTCTGATGAAGTCTGCCTCCCTCTCTGGATACACTTTGTCCCAAGGTGATAAGGCATCTGGTAAAGTGGCCAGTCTGCCTGAGCAGTAAGTGATAGAGAAGTGAAATTCAGAGAAAAACTCTTCCCAATGGGCTTGACAACAAGTAAGGACTTTGGAATACATAAAATATTGAAGGGAAGAGTGGTCTGTCAAGACTCCAAAGGAATCAGAAAGAGAGAGAAGAAAGGATCTCCAGCGCTTGAGAGCCCAAAATATTCCAAGGAGTTCCTTGTCATGAATTTCATAGTTGAGCTTAGCTGGGAGGAGCTTGCAACTATAAAATGCAATGGGATTCTTTCCTGAGTCATTCACCTGAATCAGTACAGCACCCAAGGCATAATCAGAAGCATCAGTCTCTACAATAGCTGGTAGAGAAGGTTTGAGATAGGATAGGATAGGAGAAGTGGTGAAAGCCTCTTTGAGTAATTGAAAATGACCAAGAGCTTCCTCATTGAAGATGGAGGGAGAATCTTTTTCAAGATGATAAGTGAGAGCAGAAGTCGTTTTGGAATAATTTTTAATGAAATGACAATAGAAGTTGGCAAAGCCAAGGAAAGATTGAAGTGCCTTGATGTTGTTTGGCTGAGGCTAAATAAGGATTTGATGAACTTCAGAAGAATTAATCTTGAGGCCTTCACTTGAAAAAACATAGCCCAAGTATTCCACACTTGAGGCATGAAATATACACTTTGAGGCTTTATGTCAGGCTGAGTCTATTATAAATATGTAATAAGGCTGTTTACAACTTTATCTATGACTGCAACATGGATAAAAGTATTTTAAAAAGGTTTGATTAAAGATAAAAAGGGATTTACTAATGAGAATTAGTGGTGGTGAGCACTATTGAAAGCCCTGGGTGCAGCTTTACCTATTGGGTTACAATAATAAAGACTAAAATACTAATATTTATAGTATAACCTGATTGTTTTACAAGAGTATAACTTTTTTTGACAGTTGTAATACATAGGAATTCCTTTTCTTGCAGTCAAAAGGCCTCCTTTTATCCTGAAATGGAGTGAAAAGGCTGCTACACCTTTCCACATTGAGGAAGTGGAGATTTTTGTCACATTCTAGGACAGGCTTGTGATTTGAAAAAGGCCTGTATAGCCTGTATTGGACTCAGATGTGGCTTTGAAACCACATCTGGGCAGTTTTCACCAATACAACGTGAAAATTTTCATCTGGGGACCACATAGCCTGATTCTGACGTGTATGACATGTAGAATGCTGTACAGAACCTGTATAGGACCCCAATGAAATCTGATTTCTTGAAGTAAAAACAAGCTTTTTTATCTGTTTGACACCTCATAATCATAGTTATGGCATATTATCCCATGGTAAGGCTGTATTGGCCAAACTGTGGGATTTTGACCTCAAAACAGCCATAACTTTGTCAGTTTTTGAGATATCAACCTCAAGATTGGTTCAGTGTTTAGCCCTGTATGCTTTCTACAAAATGGTACCTCCTTTGATATCACTATCACTAAATATGGTAAAGCTATGCCATGTACAAGAGTTTTGGTACATATGTGTGTTTTAGGCAAAAAGCTGTATTGGGCTTGTTTGCCTTATAACATTTGTTCAAGGTGAGATATGGGGAAATTAATGACACCATCAGATATCCCTGATTGTTCCCTTTCAAAAAAGACCCCACTTTAGGTATTTCACACTAAGACTGTAGAAGTTAGATGAGAGCTGAATATCTTATTCACCCCTATTTGGCCTCTGTTTGGCCATAACTTCTGTAATACTGGTTCTAGCTTAGTTTGGCTGGTACCATTGGATAGCCCTGACTTGGAGCTTCATTTGGAATACCAATTTGATGGTGTTAAGACTCTTCCTTTGTATTTCAGATGAGAGGTGAAAATTAAGATTTATGCTCAGCAACAACTTTGAGGCAGGATAACTTTGTTATTCTTTGTCCTATAATGATGGGACTTGTATATTTGGAAATAAGTGAGTTTCCCTTTTCTTTTGATGAATTTTGAGCCAATTTGGCTCAGATCCATGTTTTGGTGGTATCTTGGCTTTACCATTGGTTTATGGTATTTGGCTGTCATGATTGTGCTCTGGTTTTGAGTCACAGGCTGGCATACCCTCTCTCTAAAAAAGGCTCATAATTGATGAGACTTTTAAGTCCTCCTAGAGGCTCTGAATCTCCTTAAATGAAGTTTCCCATCTGGTATGGAATCTTCTGCCAACCACTTGTCCTTATCAGCTGTCTGGTTCTTGAACCTGACTAAGTACTGTCTCTGATCCTTACCATTTAGTCTGATCTTCCTGGCCTTGATAATTTTCTTCAAAGGTCCAGGGGAGTCCTCCACTTCCACTATTTCTGGTGGGGTGGGGTTCTTCTCCTCTGTCTGGAAGTATGGCTTGACTAAACTCACTGGAAATACTGGGTGTTTCCTTGAAAATTCCACTGTGAGTTTGACTTCCACTGCATTTTTCCCTATCAATTTAATGATAGTGAAAGGCCCTACAAATGAGTCTCTCATTTTTTTAGGTCCTTTGAGATTATTAAAGTTTAGTGTAGACAGTAACAGTTGGTCCCCTTCTTTAAAGTCAGGTTCCATGTGTGATTTCTCCCACCTCTTCTTATTATATTCTTTTGCCTCAGCTATGCATTTGGCTGCTGTGTCACAAGCTCTCTTCCACATTTCATGGAAATCTTTGGCTGAGGCGTGGATGGTAAAAAGATTTTTCTTCAAGTGATCCACAGGCAATAGGGGATTCCACCCTTTTTCTACCAGTGCAGGTGTTTTTCCTGTGGTAGAGTGCCTAATTGTGCTATAAGCAAGTTGGACTACAGGTAGAAGGGTAACCCAGTCATGGGTGTAACCTTCATGGTCCTTATATTCCATTCCATAGGCACAGAATCTTCTAAGGATGTCCTCCATTGTCTGGATCATCCTTTCAACTAATCCATCTGTTTGGGGATGGTAAGCCGTGGAAAATGAAAGCTTGGTGGCAAACATGTCATAAAGGCTTGTCCAAAAATCAGATATGAACATTGGGTCCCTATCACTGATGATTATCTTAGGGACTCCACAGGTAGATATGATGTTGTTCCAGAATAACAGAACAGTATCCATGACTGTGTCCTCCTTGTGACATGGTAGGCACCTCATACTCTTGCTGAACCTATCAACTACTATTAAGAAGCCATTGAAATTTTCTTTTCCTCCTGGGAAAAGTACTGTAACCCAGTCAATGTTGATGGTTTCCCAAGGGTTTTTGGGTTCTTCTATGGGTTGAAGTAACCCATAATTCTTCCCATTTTTTCTATTTTCCTTCTGGAATCTTTCACAAGTGTTGATGTATTCACTTAAATTTTGTTCCCATTTGGGCCACCAAGAAGTGCTTTCTAACCTTTCTTTGGTCCTGTATTCACTCATGTGTCCCATATAGGGGAAGTCCTGGCATTTCTGCAGGATCAAATAAATATGGTCTCTGTGTATTACTGTGAGTGCATTAGTGTGCTTAGTCCCCCAACCAGGGTTCCTCTAACTGGGATTCCAGTTCTGGGCTCCTGTACTTTTGTTGAAGGAGTTGCCAAAATATGCCACATTTTTTGTGTTTGGCATATGTCTTCATAACTGCATTGAAGAATTCATTATGCAGTTCTGGGGAGCTAATTCCAAATATTGGAGTTTCTGTTCTTTCTGAGTCAGTGTTTCCACTGTCTGGGGTACCACGTTCGGGTGCCCGCTCAGAAAATCTGAAGTTTTGCTTCCTTTCTATTTCCATGAAATGGATAGAAATTCTAGCTGCTACTTCAGGGTCATAAGCTGGGTTTCTGTTGACATTATCCAGTGGCCATCTTCTGAGGCCATCTGCATTGGTATAAATTCTACCCTCTTTGTATTTGATGGTCATATTCCCTCTATACTCCTGGATGGCTATTTGCCACCTCAGAATGTGTCTATTGGTAGTATTAATGTTTAGTAAAGACTTCAAGGCTGTGCAGTCTGTGTAGACTTCAAAGACTGGACCCTCCAAATAATAATGGATTTTCTCTAGAGCCCAGACTAAGAATAGACATTCAGTCTGGGTGGCCCCATACCTGGCTTCTGAATCTTTCAGCTTCCTAGAGATGTAACATATTACTCCCTCTCTTGGTTCACCATCTACAATTTGTCTCTGGTAAAGGGCTTCCCCTAAGACTTGGCTACATGCTGCATCTATGTATAACTTGAATGGTAGTTCAAGGTCAGGAAAGATGAGCATTTTGTGAGTTCATATTTGATCCTCTCATATGAATCCCTTTTTTCCTTGGTAATTCCAAAAACTACATCTTTTGAACATAACTTGTGCAAACTACTAGTTTTGTGGGCAGAAATTTTGATGTGGTTTCTATAGTAGCTAGCAAACCCAAGGAAAGATTGCATATCTTTGATGTTTCTTGGTACTGGCTTTTGAAGTACTTCTGCTACTTTGTTCTGGTCAATTTCCAGACTAAGACCTGAGACTTTATGTCCTAGAGCTAGTAGCTCTTGTTGGCCAAAATTGCACTTTTTAAGTGAAATTTTCAGATTTATGGGTGTGCACTTACTTAGCACTCTGTCTATATATTGCAAATGGTCTTCCCATGTCTCTGAGTATATAATGATGTCATCAACATATACTACCATCCAGCCTTCAAATATTTCTTCTTGAAATATGGTGTCCATCATCCTTTGGAAGTGGGCTGGTGCATTCTTGATGCCAAATGGCATCCTGGTGTACTCATATATGCCCATATGACATATTATTTGCAGTAATTTTATGGAGTTTGGCTTAACTCAATTCTGGTGGAAGCCTTTCATACAATCCATTTTGGTTATGTATTTGGATTTTCCCAGTTTGTCTAATGCATGAGATATCCTGGGTATAGGGTACCTGTCAGCTTTGGTGTAGTTATTCAGAGCTCTGAAATCTTCACACAGCCTAAACTTGCCATCATTCCAGTTGATCAGGACAGGTGTGGTAATTTCCACTATTTCATTGTGTCCAATCTTTCTGATGACATCCATGTCCAGGAGTTCATTGATATGTTTTCAAGTTCCTTCATGGTTTCCAGACTTGCTGGGTAAGGAGGTCTCCTGAGAATGGGTGGATAACCTCTCTCCACATCCAGATATAGCTCTATATCATTTCCTTTAATCCTACCTAATGGTTCTTCACCAATGGCAAATGCTGGTCAATTCTTTCTCTGCATTTTCAGTAAACCTAGTTTCTGTTTACTGGTTAGGGTAGTGCTAAACTGTCACCCTCTGAATTCATTCAGTAGTTCTTTGAGAGGATCTTGGGCAGAGATTTGGTATATATCAAGTGAGAATCTCTTTTCCTTGTTGGTTCCAATGGTAATGAGCCTGTTCTTACTATTGTAAATATCTATGCCATACATCCTCTGGTAATCTTTTCCCAGGAAAACCCCTTGGATGTGGGAATCATCAAGCACAACAAACTCTGGGTTAAGTCTGATGTTACCTTTCCTATGGGGTATGATTATCTCTTTGATAATTGTCCCAGTGGAAGTCATATTCCCTGATGCACTCTTGAAGTTCTTTGCCTTGGTGGGCAAGAGCTGGTTTTCCCAACTTGGGAAGTGATGATCCAGATAATTTCTGGCCACTATGGAGCAGTGTGCTCCACTGTCAATGATCAATGGATTTTGAGTATTGTCAATACAAACAGTAATCTTTGTGGCTGTTCCATATATGTATGCCATTCCTTTGGTTGGTGTGACCAGGAATGTTTGTGCATCTTGTGTGTGTTTGCACAAATTTTTGTTGGAATTGTCTTTTGTCATGCCTGCTTCCAACTGTATGTCCTGGATTTCCAGTAGGGTTTCCTCTTGGTATTCCACTAGAAATTCTTCTCTTGGGTCTTTATCTTCATCAGATTGTTCTCTGATGGCATTCCCCATAGAGTCTGAGTCAGAATACTCTGTTGGGGATTCCTCCTCTGGGACTTTCTCAATGGCATAGAATTTTTTTCTTTGGCTTTGGACAGTTGTTGGAATAGTTGTCTGTTGAACAACAGTTGTGACAAGAATTTTTGTTCTTTGCCACTTCTGCCACCCTTTCTCTGGCTTTGTCTTCAAACTCCACCCTGAAAGGTTGTTTCTCTTTGAAACCACTGCTTTTATATCAGGTGTAAATGGCCTTGTGGGTGGGGCTTCCTGCTATGATAGACATTAAACAGTTTGTTTATGTCTTGCTCCAGACAATCCCTGTCCTTTTTGCTGTGGTTTTGTTCTTCAAAGACTAGATTAAGTCTTGTTTTGGTTTCTTCAGAGGCTTTGCTCAATTGAGCATGTCCTTCTTGAAAGGTTTTAGCAATTTTGTCCATGGAGGCTGTCAATATTTCCATCATCTCATGGCTTGCTTCAAGTTCTGCAAACTGCTTTTGAGTTTGCTCAGAAAATTGCGACATTTGTAACCACAGTGCATCACTGTTTAGGTTACTTTCAGGTGTGACAACATTATGTTCAATCTGAGTGGGAGTAATATTTCTATTAATAGGACTACCTTTTCTAGATTTATGTACAGCTACTTCTGGTTCTTGTGCACTTCTTTCACCCAATACAACAGCTTCTCGATCATTGGGTCTGACTCTCTCTTCCTCTGGTGGAAGGTGGTCTTGTTTTTGCCGTTGTATCCTTGTCTTCTCCTGGAAGCCTCCTGGGATTGTGAAGAATGGTGACTTCTGGCCACTGATTTGTTGGTTTCTGAATGGTGTGAAGCCACTGGAGAGCTTATTTGGCCTGCTCCTTGTGAGCCTGAAGGAATCTGAGTATGCCCTGTCTGGGTCAGCTTGTGAGCCTTAGAGGTATTTTCATACACCCAAAAGACCAAAAATAGCAAAATAAGATATACATAGAAATAAAATAAATTTATTCATATTATAAAATTAACGTTGAAATATAAACGCAAATTTATATACAAAAATAAAAGTTTAACTATAATTTAAAATGAAAATTACATTAAATTTCAAAATTGTGAAATTGCATTTTTACTTGAGAAATTAAGTAAAAATGAATTTTTAATAAAATTAATTAAATTAAACTATTTTTGGTAAAAGGCTACATACAATATATTATGACTTTTTATCCAAAGAATAAACTTGAGAAAATTACTTCACCATTGGATTTCTCATAAAAAATAAGGTGCGGTCACCTCTGGGTAAAATTTCTGGAACTCAAATCTAAATAAGCTTAAATTAGATTTTAGTATTTTCTGTACAGAAGTTGGAAATCCTCAAAGCCTTAATTTGATTCACACCACATGTAGTCTTAACCATCAATTTTTGTGTTAAAATTGAGGTGTTGTGTGTAGTTTAGAAGTTATGAGGAATTGAAGTATTTTCAATTGAAATGTCAAAATGTGTGTGTATATTACATGAGTGAACTGTAATTTAAATATGAGGTATCAATGATTACAGTTGTGTACTGTAAAACTCATTTAAATTGTATGTGTAAATTACAAGTGTATTACATGATGAGGAATTAAAGAAAAAAATAAATTGGAAACATTGATTCTGGGGGGGAAAAGGTACTCTAGCTCCAAGGGGGAGCTAGACCCCCAAAATCTTTGCTGACATGCGTGGGATGTCAAATTCCATGCCAACGTTCATCAATTTTGGCCGGGAATTGAGTCACAGGGTCTGTGACTCAATTGATGATGAGGTTTTGATACCTACCAGGGCAGTTTTAACTGTTGCCAAAAGGGTAAACCTACCCTTAAGCTAAGACAATATTAGTAAGAACAGCTTTAAATGGTTTCTACATCTCTTACACACATTTTGATGTGTTTTGAAGGCTCTAGCTCAGGTATTACTATATTAATGGCTGATTTAAGGGTCTAAAATGGCTAAAAATAGCAAAAAATGGCTAAAACCAGCCCTTTTTTGGTCTAAACCAGGGTTCAATGATTCCATAATTGGCTTTTCTGATGTCAGAGTGTCTTTCATGACTGACAAGAGTAAATTTCACTTTTGGAGTAAGAAAATTGATGGCTATAAAAGAATGTCTTCTTTGCCCCACTTTTCTCTTCATGTTAGAATCTTTTCCTTTTATAATTAGCTTAAACACTGTTAAACCAATGAATAAAAGATTCAATTTTTTCTAAATCATTTTAAAGCTTTTAATCACATGAAAAGATCATTATAGTCATTTTTTGTAACTCTTATAATCATTTTTACCCCTTGAACCACCCCATAAGTGAATTAAAGCATCTTTAATCACTGTTAGCTTTGTCACTTTGTTTCCAAATTCACTCTGGTCACTTTTGGCAATGTTTTATCTTTAAATATTTTTATAAAGACTGTGTGCTTTAATTAATTTCTTGCAGTTCTTTGCTCAATTAACTCCAATTGAAACTTCTTTTGTACCCTTACATATCTCTTGTAGAGTATTTTTGGATACATTTTTATTGTTGGTAAAACAATGAATCTTTATAATATTATTTTTTTATATTTATAAAGTTAAAAAAAAATAAAGTTGGTGTGTTTTCTCTTAAAAATACTATTTCATACTATTTTTTTGATTATATTTTACCTTATACAAATTTTGAGGACAGGTAAAGTACTTGATTTTTAATCAGAGTTTCATATCCACACCTTACATTTGGGGGCCCAGAAGTGATATCTTACCTTTGACATAATTTTTTACCCTTTTTAAATTTTTCTTTTCTGAAAGTGAAAAATTTAAAAATAGATGAAAAATACTTATAATTGAAAAATACATAAAAAATAACTTTTTTCATATTATAAGTGAGGCTTTATTTTTTCATTTCTCTCTTGAAAAAATCTCTTTTTTGTTTAATCAATGGCCTTTTTAATTAATTTTGGTTTCTGACAACATGGTAAGACAAGAAAATATTGGAACAGCCTCAACAGTAACAAGCATTATTCCTGCAAGTACTGTGAATTCTGACCATAATAGTACAGTTATTATAGCTCAGAACAATCAACCTGAACCAATTTCTTCTGAATTAATTAGCTTGGACCTAAGTAATACCCTTCAGAAGGCAAAGAATATGGCCAATAGTAAGTTTTTTGACGTAAAAAATACTATTCTTAAGCTTTTTAATAATGAAATATGCCTTCAACCAGATCAGGAGCCACCTATAACCACTCAAGCAGCTCCCAAAAAGGTCATAGACATGATCATGGCAGAAGCCAATCAGCTACAGAAGGACAAGGGTCAGTTGATGACCTCCAAATTAAAAAATTATGTCATTCTGAAGCTGATAATACTATTTAACCTTCAAACAGAGCTCACACCACCACAAGAAGCCTCAGTGGACATATAAAAAGCCAGCCAGAAGGCTTACAACAATGCATTGCTGCACAAAGAGTACCAGATCCTTTCAGATCTGTGGAAAAACTGCATGAATTCTTACCTGACTGTGAGGAAATTCCTGGGCCATACCAACACTTGCAAGTTACTCAATGGATGGCATCCATTGATGGAAAAGAAGAACATGATGCTTTTAACAGCATAATGGAGGAAAAACAACCCTCCACCACCCAAGCAAGTGCCAAAAACAGCCCCAGTAGCCAGAAGCAGCAATTCCAATGTGAAAAAGTAGCCACAAGCTCAAACCAAGGGCAAGGCAAGGCACCAGCCACAAAGCCTTACAGCCAGGGCTACATAATCCCAAAGATTGAGGAGGATGCCATGGAAAATTTATTTCAGATGTCCAGAAGAATGATGGAATTGCAGAAAAAGGAGGAAGCCAGATTAAAATATCAGAAATGATTTCTGACATTTTTGATTCTATCCCAGAGCTGTATGAAGCTATAAATGAGTTAAAAACTCATGTTTCTGATAAAGATTCATCCATTTGTAACAATCTTAAAACAAACAACTTAAGTCTGAGCCAAACAAATGAAACACTAATGTGTTTTGAGAAAGTTTTAAGAGAAATCAAAACTTCTAATAATGCAAATTATTTTGGCAATAAAATAAATGAACAATCTGCCATTATTAAATAATTAACAGACAAATATTCTAAATCCAATATCGATGACATAATTGAAACAAGAATTGAACAAGCCATAAATATTATCAAGACAGATAGCAAGAAAGTACTTGATGACATTTTAAAATTCATTTACTGAAGTAAAGACATATAAAATTGCCTTGAAAAGGTGTTTAGATGCTTCACAAGAAGAGGTATCAAAATTAACAATGAAATTGAATCAAGTCACTGCTGATAATACAAGACAAACAGAGTTATTTGAAGAACTGACACATAAATAAGACATTGTTAAATTGAAGTAACAAATTTAATACAAGCCTTCCAACATGAATTCAGAAATTCCCAAAGGTGTAGCAACAGTAAAATGAATGATATTGAACAAATACTGAAGACCTTACCAAGAATGTCTACACCTCTGAATCAAAATGAGGGTACAAGAACTCCTAATCCACTAGTATTGAAGGTTGAAAACTCACAGTTAAAAAATGAATTTTTCACTTCTTTTCATAACTTGGAACTATCAATGGGCCAAACACTCCTGAGAGAAGTAACAAAACTCAAAGAATGGCCTCACTTCGGTGGTGAAGGAGAATATGACCATATGGAATTCATCAGAGGTATTGACATGATTAAAGAAGATTTTGAATTACCAGAAAGATTGGTAACAGCAATATTTAATGCCTTGCTTACCAGATCAGCCCACTGATGGCATATCAAATTAAGACAAGCACATGGACACCAAAGTTGGACTTGGTGGAAAAGCCAAATTATCAACAAATGGGCCAATGATTCTTGGAGGCTTAAAGTGGAAGCAGCCTTTAAATCTTCCAAATTTAATGCTAATAAAGACAAAGCTTTACCATGGTTTTGCCAACAAAAATAAAGATTAACAGCATTGTATCCTGACATGTCAGAATTTATGATCCACAGAAAGATTCTGAGACAATGTGGAGGTGACTGAGAGCATGCTGTCAAAAGCAGGACTACTGGACAATCTTCAGCAGAAGATATTATTAATATATTAGAAGATGTAACCACCAGAGCCAGGATTGGTTCTAGTAGGGTGGATCTCAAAACAACCTTTAATACACCTTGGAAGGATTCTGTGGAAAAAATTCCCAAAGAAAATTCTAATAATGTTAAGTATAAATCTGAAGATTTAATCAGAAAGTGCCATATTTGCCAAAGCACCACCCACTTAGCCAATAAATGTCCAAAGAGGGGGAAAATCACTGAAATTGACATTGAAAAAGAACTTGATGTTGAAAAAGATGATAATATAATTGAAGAAAATTCAGATGATAAGTCATCAATATTTTCTGAATCTTCCAAAGATATAGAAAATATCAATGCCACTTTTGAAATCATGGAATCTTATTACCACTTGCCACAATTAAGCAATGGTCAACTTGATTTATCAAAAGTTCAATATGCACAACTGATGAAAACCGAACCAAACAGAGGAAAAGGTTATACAACTGGTAACTCCTGTATAACAGAAGTGGTAATATACAACAAACCCACTAAAGGTTTACTTGGCCCAGGAGCCTTCTGCTCTTGTGTTGGCAAATCTTTTCTTAAGGCTTGTGTACCAAATTTTGAAGACCACATGTTACCAATTGATGGCATAAAATTCAATAGTGAAAGTAATCCAATGAAAGCATTGGAAATATCTGAGACCAATGTCTTATTTCAAGATATTAATGGAAATTTAAGAAGGGTGTTGGTAAAAACACATAAGCAAATTGGTAAAAACACGTAAGGGGTGCCCTGGACCCATTCTTAATTAAAACTGAAACACAATTGGGCCTTTATTGGGCCAAAACATGCCCAAAAGAGGTTTTTTCCCCACAAAACCTCTCTAACTCCAAATCGTTTCAGATTTTTTTGCCCAGCCCCCCCCAAAAAAAACAAGCCCAAACACCCCAATAATCCACATTATCCCCACCCCAAACCATTGTTTTTTTTGGAAAAACAGCATTACCAAAGCCATTTTGCAAAGCTTTTCACACTTTTTTTTCTTTTTTTCCCCCAAAGACTGCATTTTCCACCACAACAACCTGCTTTCATGCCTCTCAATTTTAAATTTTTTACCTTCCCTCATCTATTAATCCCACATTTGAACCACTTTCTTTCACTCTTAACCACTTCTGTTCATTTTTCACACCTTTTTTCACCTCTTTTTAACATTTCAAAAGGTTCTTACCCCATTCCAAATCCCCCAATTCCCCCTTTTTTTCACTTTTATACATATTTTTCATTAAAAAATGCTTCAACCCCCCACTGAAGGTGAATTTCAGACCCTTGAGCTTCTTTGGCAACATCTGCATAATGTTGCCAGGGCTCAGGGGTATGCTGTGTCCACCTTGAGGTCCAATATGACCCACAACCAAATTGAAATATGTTGTGACAGGTCTGGCACCCCAAATCCCAACAACAGCCCCTCCAAAACAGTCACCTCAAGAAAGCTTGACTGTCCTTTTAGACTTTATGCCAGGAAATATGCCAAGAGTACCACTTGGACTCTTAAAGTCAAAAATCCTGAACATAGCCATGATGCCACTGAAAATATCATGGCACATCCTGCTTTCAGGAAATTCAATGAGCAAGAAACATCCCAAATTGCTCATATGTCTGAATCACTGCTCATGCCAAGGCAAATTCAGGCCCAATTATGCAGCCAGAGGGAGTCTGACAGGCCTGTAATCCTTCAAGACATTTATAACCAAGTCAAGAAAATCAAGAAAGACAAACTGCAAGGCAGAAGGCCCATTGATACTCTTATTGACACTCTCAAAGAAGAAAATTTTGTTTGGCCCTCTGCAAGGAATTCTGAGGGACACATTACCTGCTTGTTTTTTACTCACCCCCTGGCCATCAAACTTCTTCATGGCTTTCCTCATGTCATTCTTATGGATTGTACTTATAAAACCAATAAGTAGAAAATGCCCCTTTTTCATATTGCTGGATTCAGCTCAACAAATAAGACCTTTTCTGGGCCTTTTTGTTTGATGAAGAATGAAAATGAAACTTCATATACTTGGGCATTAAATCAATACATTGAAAAGGTCCTCAACAACACCAATCTTGTTCCCCCTCCAGTTATTGTTATTGACAGGGATCTGGCCTTGAAAAACTCTACTAAGAAGCTCTTCCCAGACTCCAAAGTCATGCTATGCATTTGGCACATCAACAATGATGTATCTGCACATTCCATCAAGAAAATTGGTCATGGAACTGATTTTGAGATGTTTATGGGCCTTTGGAATCAAGTAATATACTTCTTTACTTGATTTCATTTTATTTCACTTTTTTCTTATTATTTTCTTTATTAATGACTTTGGGATTCTTTTCCCAGCTTATGTATTCACCCACTGAAAGGTCTTTCAAAGACAACTGGAAGAAGCTTCAAAAGCAAGTTAAAAATCCTGAGGTCTTGCAGTATTTGGAAAATACCTGGCTTCCTCTAAAGGAGTATTATGTGCCAGCCTGGACCAACCACCATTGCCACCTGGGTGTGGGCTCCACCTCCAGAGTTGAAGGTGCCCATGCCATGGTTAAACTTTGGCTCCAAAAGTCCACTGGTACTCTCCTCGAGGTAGTCAGGGCTCTCCACATGGCATTCAGAAAACAATTTTTTGAAATTATCAACAGAATCTCCAAAGAAATGATTGTCCATGTCAAGAATTTTCCTCCACACATCTGTGCCCTCAATGGCAAGGTGTCTCATTATGCTCTTCAGATTGCCTTTGACAATTTCAAAACAAAATTTCCTCCAAATGAAAAATGCACCAACAAATACAACAATTATGAAGGCATTCCTTGCAAGCATAAGACCCAAAAGGCATTTGCCAAGCGCCAAAGGCTTGAATTATCAGACTTCCATCCTCAATGGCATTTGAACTTGCCTGTGAGGGTTTTTTAATTTATTCTCATTATTATTTTTCTTATTAACTGATTTTATTTGTCATATTCTTCTCAGGCTGGTTTTCAAGGTGATGATCAAAGTGTGGAAAAAGAAAGAAAGAATGAAGCCAAGAAAATATTTGAAGACATTGGGGAAGACCTGTTTCAAAGACCAATAGCAGAAATCACTCCAATACTTCAACATTTTCAAGATGTTTTGACTGGAAAAGTCCCATTTGATCAAATTCCCAAGAGTCAAGAGGATGATCAATATTATGAAGACCCTCTAGAATGCAAGAATATCCGTGGAAGACCCCAAGGAGCCAAGAATAAAAACAAAAGAGAACCTTCAAGATTTGAAATTATTGAAAGTCAATCCAAGAGAAGAGGAAGACCCCCATCAAAAGTGACCAGAACAACAACATCAAGATCCCTGTCAAATGTCCCCTCTACAATTATGGAAGTGGACTCATTTGAAGATTCTGAAGATTCTGAGGACTCATTATCTAAATCCATCAGTTCATCAGATTCACTACCCTCAGCAGCTGAATTAAATAAATAAGAAGTAACCCTTAGAAGGTCCAGAAGATTGGAAATTGGAAGAAAAGCCTCACAAAGAAAATCACACAAGCCTGCCACCAGTTTGAATATCTATGATGCAATTGAACTGACCTGTGAGCATTGTCAAAGCAATTATCACACAAGTGATGAATGCTCCAAGCTGTTTGCAAGTTTCTTATTATTTTTGATATATATTTCTCTTGTTTCTTTTGATATTTATTTATTATTTGACCTTATTTTATCAGATAACTGGCTCAGAAGACTTGCCCAAGTTTATATTGAAATACACCTTCAAGGCCATCAATGTCCAGGGTGATGGAAACTGTGGCTACAGAACAGTATCCCACTTCATTTACAAGACTCAAGATCAATGGGCTGATGTCAGAGGTGACTTGGCTGAAGAAATTATCCAAACTCAAGACCTTTATGAAGCCATGAACACCTTAATTCCCTCAGTCTCCTCTTATTTGGAAATACTTGAATGGTATGAAGATGTTGGCCAGGCTCCAAAAAGTAAGTGGATGTCCATGCCTGACATGGGGGATCCAATTGCAAATAAGTATAAATGACCAGTTTTCTTTTATTCCACAGCCCAATATTTTTCTTTTTTACCTTATTTCTGTCCTACAAATGATAATCCCCCATTTTCATCTGCTTCTTGAATAGTTGTGCTCTTTTTTTCCTTTGGACATCATCATTTCTAAAGTTTATCCAGTCCCCCCCATTACTGTGAACTGGTAGATTCATGCCCAAAAACAAGCCCTGGGGTTGGCTGATAAATTTAAGAAACACAGAATGTTGTACTTGTCCAATCTTCCTCCCCCCTCTCAGAAAAAATCCACTTTTTTGGAGGTTGATTCTGATTGAATGATTTTTGTATATACAATTTATGCCAATTATCCCCCTCCTCAGTCATATTTATTGCTTAAATCCCACCTCAGTCTCCTTTTTTATCAAATATGTGGAGCTTTTGTACTTGAAAATAGTCATATTACACACAAGCAAAAAAACACTCATTGCGCCTTCACTTGTTGTCCCACCCAAGAAGTTTTCCCAATTCATGAGCTTCTGGTTCTTTATTGTCCAGATTGAACCATTTAATTTAAAAAAAAATGAATGCAATTCATAAGTGGGAAGTTATTAAATTCACTTTTTAAAAATAGGCATATTACAATGACGGGAAACAACATTTGAAAAAAAAACCCTTTTTGCGCCTTCAATTGTCCCACTCAAAAAAATTCCCAAAATTATGGGATTCTGATGCTTTATTCTTCACATTGAACCCTTCATTTTTTTAAAAAAATAAGGAAATTCATCAGTGGGAAGATTTTAAATGAATTTTTGAAAAAATATGCCATTTTGGCATATTGGCCAAATTGGTGAAATTTGGCAAAAAAAATTTTTTGAAAAAATTTGTGCTTATTGACATGTCAAGTCGGGACAAATATGGCAAAAAAAATTAAAAAAATCCCCAAAACTGAGCGTGAGGAATTTTCTTTGAAAATTAAGGTCATTTACGTGTTTTTACCAGAAATTGGTAAACACACGTAAGTTTTTAGTAAAAACACGTAAGGGCTTACGTGTGTTTTCCAACAGTCTTTAAGAATCACTGTTGAGTTTGTTGTTATGGAAAATTTCTCTAGTACCCATTTTATATTGGGAAATGACTATTTAATCATGTATGGAATAGACTTACATAACAACAAGGACAGATACTTTACTATTGGAGACAATAAGCATCAAACATTTTCCTTTTTACCATTTAAAAGACAAATTACAGTAAATAAAGTAGCACCAGTCAACTTAGAGTTGGAAAAATTCAAATATGAACAGTTAAATGAATCTGAAATAAGCCTACATCTGAATGATAGTCAGGAAAATGAACTTTCTTCCATTTTATAATATGACCACAGAGAAGCATTTGCATCAGAGAAAGAACCTTTGGGGGAAATTATTGGTCATGAAGTTGACATCATCCTTAATATTGAGAGACCTTATCCACCACTCTTAAGAATACCTGCATATCCAGAAAGTCCTAAATCAAGAGAAGCTCTGGAGATTCATATTAAAGATCTTCTGGACCTTGGTGTAATAAGAAAGTTTGGCCATAATGAGGAAGTAGAAACACCTACACCAGCCATAGTGGCATGGCATAATGGAAAATCTAGAATGGTTGTGGACTTGAGAGCTCTGAACACATACACTGTTCCAGATAGGTATCCAATACCAAAAATCTCAACTTCCCTTAGCCAGATATCTCAAGCAGTGTATATAACCACTATGGATGCCCTTGAAGGATTTAATCAAAGTTTGATGACACCAAGGGCAATAAAATACTTGGGAATTATTGTTCATTGTTGAGTATATGAAGATCTGAGGATGGCTTTTGGTATCAAGAATGCACCTTCACACTTCCAAAGAATGATTAATGAAATTTTCCCTGAAGAACTTTCAGAAGGATGGTTGATCATTTACATTGATGACATTATTGTCTGTTCCAAAACTTGGGAAGAACATATGGACAGATTATCAATAGTTTTGACAAAACTCCAATCTGTCAACATGAAAATTTCTTTGAAAAAATGCCATTTTGGATATAAAGAGCTTAAAGCACTGGGAAATGTAGTATCTGGTTTATCCCTTGGAATTGACAAAAACAAGGTTGCGGCAGTATTGCTGAAACCCATGCCTCAGAACAAGAAAGAAATTCAGTCATTTTTGGGGTTCTCAGGATATTACAGGCAATTCATTAAGGATTTTGCATCCATAGCAAGACCCCTTTATAAATTATGTGACAAAGACACAGTATTTGAAATGACTGTTGACAGAGTCAAGGCCTTTCAATCTTTGATACAAGCCTTGATGTAAGGTTTGACTATGAAACAATAAGAATTACTAATATTTTACATATTGTACTATGAATGTCCTTATAAATGAAATAAATAAGATAAAAAATAATTATAATAATAAAGAATTATTATAATTATGGCGTAAAAATAATTATATTATTAATAAAATATAATAATATAATTTATATTATAAAATATAATATAATAAAATAAATATATTAATATAAAATAATTAATATATTTAAAAGCAATTTATTATTGTTACAAACAAAGAATAAAGGCGTAAAAAATTGTTTTTTATCAATAAAAAACAATTAATAACAATAATATTACTAATATTAAAGTTATAAATTAATATAAATACTATTTATATCAATTATGGAATTATTAAAAAGTAATAATAGAGAAAAATTATTATAATAAGAGAAATAACCTACTTTTAATGCTTAATATAATAATTTTGAATAAAGTTACGCCAAATAATGTAAAGAAAACTTAAACAAACTGTATTTACAATAAAAAATAGAGAAATTACAAATATTCTTGATTTTTTTACGTGGAAACGACCTTTAGAGAGATTTTTAACAAAAACAGTTAAACAAATGATTTAATCACGTCACAATTGGTGATTATAATAAAGATTAACTTTGGTCTTTAATAATATAAAAGTTTTATATGTAAAGAATAAAGATTTTACCTTTTTGTTTGTATTTATTTAATGTTTTTTATGTGTCTGAGGGGAAAATAGAGTAAAAAGAGCTCTATTTATAGTGAATACCTCCCTCCTAGAGTCCAAAAGGCTTCTAGTAGACGTGTACTGATGATATCCACTGGAATTGATCAATATGTTAAGGTTTGGAGATGATTACATCATGATCAAACCATATTGCATCATTATTACACCATTATTTAGAGTTATCACTATAACTCCAAAGTTGATGACATCAGAGGCTTGGCAGAACCCCAATTTTTGTGAATTTTATTAGTTTTAATCATAAACTAATATTATTCACCAATTTTATCACTAATATGACTGTTAAACTTAAATTAAGGTTACAGTGAGTGATCATAACTGCTCAAATTAAGCTCAAACTTTGATCTTGAATACCTTTAAGGTTTTACACGCTACAGTAATTTAGAGAGTGAATTCTGATAGCCTGACATAACCTTACTATGCTGCCAAGAGCTTTACATTACATCATCAAAACTCTAATTTTGATGATTTTTCTTGTAACTCATCTTTTCTGTTGAAATTCAATATTCTAAACTTCAATTCATGATTTCTGGGGTTTATACCCTGAATTTAATAATACAAATTGCATCATTCTTCACGAATGAACTAGGAGAATCCAACTGTGTACTTTATTTTAAGTTTGGACCACTTTCACAACAAAGTGGTCAACAGCTCTGTTGATTTTTATCAATATTTCATCATAGGTTTTAACCTTGTTTATAAATTGTAAAATAAAGTTCATATCTGTGTTCTTACAGTAAGTACGTGGTAACTTTATTTTTGGTTCATCACTCTATCTTGTATATTTTAAGAGATATTAGCTATGATCCTTGAATATATGCGTTGACCAAAAAAGTGCATATATTCAGGTTAATTCCTTAAGTATTAACTTTGGTAATTAGCTCATTAATTGTTTTATGTGTGGCCTTTCATGGGGAATCCAATGGTTCAATTTATTTCACATGTTGTTTCATTGGTTCTTGAAATAAATAAGGATTTATGGTTTTTATAAGGTATTATTCCTTATAACTCATAAAATATTGGTTTTACAGATATGCCATAAAAATGGTATATGTGTATTTTACCATAGGGAATCCAATAGTATAATTTATTTCATATGTTGATTCATTGGTTTTTAAGTTAAACCAAGTTTTGTACCAATTTATGGTATTTTTGTATTTTTAAAGTAATTATTTTAAATGTGTAATTATTCTAAGTGATTTTAATATAATTATATTAAAGGTATAATTCTTCTAAGTATCTTTTGTGTCCTTATTGGGGATGTAGTCATATCTCAAAGGCTCACACTTGACCACTGCTCCACTCTTACTGATTCCAGACTTTAAGCTGCCTTTTAATCTTTATATTGATGCATCAGGAGATGGGCTTGGTGCTTCACTTCATCAAGTTGAGATTATCAATGATAAACCTGTGGAAGGACCCATATGCTTCATATCCAGGCAAATCAAACCAACTGAAGCCAGATATAGAGCCAGTCAAATGGAGTGCTTATTCCTTGTCTGGGCCTTAGAAAAGCTAAATTAATTTCTTGAAGGATGTGTTTTTGAAGTAAGAACACATTGTACCACTGTTAAGTCACTTTTAAACATGAAGACTCCTAACAGGCATATTCTCAGATGGCAAATAGCCATACAAGAGTATAGGGGCAATATGACCATTGTTCATAAAGATGAGAATATTCATAAAAGTGCAGATGAACTCAGAAGATGGCCATTACCAAATAATATTGATAATCCTGCTTATGTTCCAGAGGAAGCTTTCCCACAAATCCCCATAGAAGGAATAAGTGTTACAGACCTGAACACCACCTTCTTTGAGGAGGTAAGAAACAATCATACTCAGGATATAAATTGTAGCATTTTATGCAGCTTACTCACTAAGGACTGTAAAGACAATTATTTGATACATGCCTTAGATGAGATATGGAGAAAATCATATGATGAAGGAAGATTCCACTTACTGTATGGTATAATTTACCACAGAACTAAGCATACATGTGTTATGACAGTTGTGGACAGGTCCTTAATCAATCTTGTACTTAAGGAATGCCATAAGAGCCCATTTTCAGGACATCTGTCTGAGGACAGAACAAGAGAAAAAATAAAAACCTGCATATGGTGGCCAATGTTGCAGAAGGATGTTTCAGAGTATTGCAAAACCTGTGACAGATGTCAAAAAGCAAATACATTCACTGGCAAAAGACTTGGAAATATGATCGAGATCCAAGAACCCAGAAGACCTTGGGAAATTTTCCATATGGATTGGGTAACTGGCCTGCCACCAGGGGGTGACAGCAGTTATAATGCTTGCCTAGTGATTTTTGAAAGATTTAGTAAGACTCCAATCATTCTACCATATCACATGGATGATACGGCCATGGATACAGCTCTTCTAATATGGAACATAGTAATATCATGGACTGGCATATTCACAAACATCATTAGTGACAGAGATCCCAAATTCACCTCAGCACTATGGACAAATCTTCACCAACTATTTGGGACAAAATTATCCTTCTCTACAGCCTACCACCCACAAACTGATGGTCTAGCTGAAGGGATGAGACAAACCGTGGAGGATATGGTAAGAAGATTTTGTACATATGGCCTTGAATTCAAAGATTGTGATGGATTTACCCATGATTGGTGTACTCTTTTACCAGAACTAGAGTTGGAATATAAGAAATGCATCCATGACAGTACCAATCAAACTCCTGCTATTCTAGAAAAAGGATGGAATCCCAAATTACCTCAAGATTTCTTGAGGAAAGAATTGGTTGAAATACATCCTACAGCTTCTATTCTCAAAGTAATGCTATAAAAAGCTAGAAAGCATGCAGTAAGGTGTATTGAAGACTATTTTGCATATGCTAAGAACAAATGGGACAAGTCACATGCCACTTCAGATTTCATAGTGGGAGATTTAGTACTTGTATCCACCACTAACTTCAATAACATCAAAGGATGTAAAAAGCTCAAAGATTTTTTTGCAGGACTTTTATTATTAAGGCCCTCCACAGAGAAAAGCTGTTGAAGTAGAATTATCTGAAGAACTTGGCAATAAACATCCTACATTTCCAGTGAGCTTAATAAAGCCATATAAATCTAATGGTGCTGAAATTTCCTTTGAGGAATGAAATTCCCCAATTTATACCTCCTATTGAATTATCTGGTATTAAGAAGATTACCAAAGTTCTCAAAGAAAGAGAGATGAGAACCAATAAATTAAGGGAATACCTTGTTAGATACAGTGACCCAACTTGTGAAGATGAATTGTTATCAGAAAAGGACATACCTGAAGCTACTAAACTTCTCGGAAGATTCAGACACACTAGAAATAAGAATATTAAAAACTAATATTTTTTTAGGGGGAGGGAATGTGAGCCTTAGAGGTATTTTCACATACCCAAAAGACCACAAATAACAAAATAAGATGTAAATATGAATAAAATAAATTTATTTATATTATCAAAATAAAAATTAAATTATAAATACAAACCTATATATAAAAATAAAAAATTAATTTTAATTCAAAATATAAAATTACATCAAATTTTAAAATTGTGAAATTGCATTATTACTTCAAACAATTAAGTAAAAATGAATTTTTAATAAAGTGAATTAAATTAAAATATTTTTGGTAAAAAGTTACATAAAATATATTATAACTTTTCATCCAATAAATAAATTTTAGAAAATTACTTCACCATTGAATTACTCATAAAAAATAAGGTGGGGTCACCTCTGGGTAAACTTTCTGTAGCTCAACTCTAAATAAGCTTAAATCAAGTTTTAGTATTTTCTGTACAAAAGTTGACAATACTTAAAAATGAAATTTCATTCACACCACATGTAATGTGTACCATCAATTTTTGTGTTAAAATTGAGGTGTTGTGTGTAGTTCAGAAGTTATGAGGAATTGAAGTATTTTCAATTGAAATGTCAAAATGTGCACATGTATTACATAAGTGAACTGAAATTTACATATGAGGTATCAATTATTACAGTTGTGTACTGTAAAACTCAATTGAATTGTATGTGTAAATTCCAAGTGTATCACATGATGAAGAATTAAAGAAAAATATATTACAAAGATTAATTCTGGGGGGGAAAAGGTGCTCTAGCTCCAAGGGGGGGCTAGACCCCCAAAATCCTTGTTGAAACGCGTGGGATGTCAAACTCCGTGCAAAAGTTCATTACTTTTGGCCTGGAATAGAGCCAAAGGCTCTGTGACTCAATTGATGATGGAGTTTTGATACTAACCAGGGCAGTTTTAACTGTTTCCAAGAGGGTAAAACTACCCTTAAGTTAAAACAATCTTAGTAAAATCTTTTTAACTGGTTTCTATGTCTCTTACACACATTCTGACGTGTTTTGAAGGCTCTAGATTAAAGTATCATTATTGTAATGGCTGATTTAAGGGTCTAAAATGGCCAAAACCAGCCCTTTTTGGTCTAAACCAGGGTTCAATAATGCCATAATTGGCTTTTCTATGGTCAGAGTGTTCTCCACGACTGAAAAGCGTAAATTTTACCTTTTGATTAAGAAAATTGATGGCTATAAAAGAATGTCTTCTTTTCCCCACTTTTCTCTTCATGTTAGAATCTTTTCTTTTTATAATTAGTTTAAACACTGTTAAACCAATCAATAGAAGATTCCAACCACTTTTTTGAATCACTTTGAACCTTTTAATCACGTGAAAGAATCATCATAATCATTTTTTGTAACTCTTATAATGATTTTTACCCTTTGAACCACCCCATAAGTGAATTAAAGCATCTTTCATCACTGTTAACTTTGTCACTTTGTTTCCAAATTCAAGCTGGTCACTTTTGGGAATCTTTTATCTTTAAATATCTTATTAACACTTTGTTATTTGATTGTTTGCTTGTAGTTCTTTGCTAAATTAATTCCAATTGAAATTGCTCTTGAAGAAATTTCTGTTGAAGTGTTAAATATCTCTTGTAGAATATATTTGGATAAATTTTTATTTTTGGTCAAACAATAAATCTTTATAATATTATTTTTTTATACTTATAAATTTGAAGACAATAAAATTGGTTTGTTTTCTCTTAAAAATACTATTTCATACTATTTTTTAATTATTTTTTCCCTATAAAAAGTTTGAGGACAGGAAAAGTACTTGATTTTTAATAATAGTTTCATATCCACACCTTACACAGCTGTTCTTTTATAGCTTGGATAGTGGCTTGATTCTCCCTTATCCTGTTTTCCCTCACCCCCCAGGAGTCTGAACTGTCTAGTGGGATTCCAAACATTGGTGATTACCATAAGGTCTTTGAAGTCTATCTCTTTGAGACAAATCTTCTGGCAACATGCTCCAAGTTCTGCCCAGTGGGGTGCCTGGTTAAAAATCTTGTTTTCAATGCTACATTGAAATAAGCTTTTAAGGAGTTGGTGGAGCTGAAGAACTTGATCCATATCTTTCCAGTCCTCTGGTTTGAGGTTCCTGTTGAATTCAAAAGTGAATGGCAAGGTGGGTATGATTTCCCTCAGTGTCTTTCCATAAACAACTGTGTCCAAGGTGTCCTATTCCAGGTCTTCTGGTTCTGGACAAGCCTTCTCTGTCCTCTGGTTGGTTCCTTTGGAAGCCAAGGTTTCTGAGGGGTACAGGTGACATATCAGTGTTTGCAAGCAGTCAACAAATTAATGTTCTTAGGGTATTTACCTTTGACTGTGCCTTGTACGAATTTTCTGTCCACTGCTTTTGGCAATTTTCCTTTGGAGGTTAAAGCTGGGTTAATGATTTCAATCTTCCCTCTACAAGTGGTTAAGGTTGGTTTACCTTCTATTGAAGCAGAGGTTTGTGGTTTTATATTTCTGTGAGTGGCAATGGGTGTCCACTTTTTTTCTGTAATCAGGCCTTTACTGTGCCTCTTTCCATTGCCCTTGCTGCCCTCTGGTTCTGAGGGTTTCACTAGTGTTTTGGCCTGTGACTGGGTCTCAAGTGGTATGTAGTTTTCTTCCACTGAATCAAGCAGGAAAAGAGGGCTTAATGTCAGTTAAGACTTCTTGAACTGCCTTTTGCTTGTCCAAGAATGGCCTCTGGGCTTGTATGTTACTACAATATGCCCTGTATAATGACAGTGTAATTGAATTAACAATTCCAAGTCAGAAATACAGCTTACATATATGTGGTACACTTTTTGTATGCCAATATCTCACAGAATAACTTGTAATTCACAAATATAATCTGATAAAAGTGGTATGTAAGAGTGTAATTGAATCAACAATAAACTCAACCACACTTCAACTGTTGATTTTACAGTAAGAGGTGTCCTTATATTAATTAAAAAAAGGACTTTATTAATGGCTTAAAGTGTTTTTATATGTAAAAAAAACCAAAAATAAGGGTTTTTGTGGTGATTAAATTATAATCAACCATGCAACAATTTGATTAAAGAAGGTAAATAATGGTGATACATGACATATACCACTTTGAAAGTATATATAATAAATATATTATATATATCTTAATTAATAAATTACACATAAAAAGATAAAACAATTTGTCAGAATACAGAAAATAAGAGAAAAAACTCACTTATAAGGTCCAAAAAGTTAAAAAAACACATCCAGGCCCCCAAAGTCTCAGGCTGAGTCTATGATAAAGATGTAATGAGGCTATTTACAACTGTAACTATGACTGTGACATGGATAAAGGTATTTAAAGAAAGGTTTAATTAAAGATAAAAAGGGATTTAGTAATGAGAATTAGTGGTGGTGAGCGCTATTGAAAGCCCTGGGTGAAGCTTTACCTGTTGGGTTACAATAATAAATACTACAATACTAAGATTTATAGTATAACATGTTTATTTTCCAAGATTATAACTGTTTTTGACAGTAGTACTATGTAGGAATTCAAGAGCAGGATGGGGATTCCTTTTCTGGAAGTGAAAAGGCCTCCTTTAATCCTGAAATGGAGTGAAAAGGCTGCTAGACTTTTCCAAATAGAGGGAGTGAAGATTTTTCACTCTCTAAGACAGGCTTGTGATTTGAAAAAGGCCTGTATAGCCTGTATTGGGCTCAGATGCGGTTTTGGAAACCACATCTGGGCAGTTTTCACCAATACAGGGTGAAGATTTTCATTTGGGGACCACATAGCCTGATTCTGACATGTAGAACATTGTACAGAACCTGTATGGGACCCCAGTATTGAATGAACTATGAGTTATTGAAGTAAAAACAAGCTTCTTTGTCTTTTTGACACCTCATAATCATAGTTATGGGATATTATCCCATGGTAAGGCTGTATTGGCCAAACTGTGGGATTTTGAACTCAAAACAGCCATAAATTTGTCAGTTTTTGAGATATCAACCCCAAAATTGATTCATTGTGTAGCTCTGTCTTTTTTCTACACAATAGTAGCTCATTTGATATGGTAAAGCTATGCCATGTACAAGAGTTTTTGTACATATATGTGTTTTAGGCAAAAAGCTGTATTGGGCTTGTTTGCCTTATAATATTTCTCCTAGGTGAGATATGGGCAAATGAATGGCACCATCAGATAGCCCTATTGTGCTCTTTTCACAAAAACACCACTTAAGGTATCTCACACTAAAACTTTAGAAGTTTGATGAGAGGTAAATATTTTATTCACCCTTATTTGGCCTGAATTTGGCCATACCTTTTGTAATACTTGTGCTAGCTCAGTTTGGCTGGTACCATTGGATATCACTTACTTAGAGCTTCATTTTGAATACACATTTGATGAGGTAAAGCCTCTTACTTTGTATTTCAGATGAGAGGTGCAAATTAAGGTTTATGCTCAGCAACAACTTTGAGCAGGAATAACTTTATTATTCTTTGTACAATGATGATGGGACTTGTATGTTTGGAAAGAGGTGAGTTTCCACCTTTTGATACCTTTTGAGCTAATTTGGCTCAGCTCCATGTTTTGGTGGTATCTTGGCTTTACCATTGGTTTATGGTATTTGGCTGTCATGCTTGTGCTCTGGTTTGAGTCACAGGCTGACACTTTAGCAAACAAATTATTATCCCTCAGTCTTTGGAGGACAGGGGCCACATGTTTGACATTTTCCTCCTCAGAACTAGAGAAGACCATAATATCATCTAAGTAGACTACAGCAAAATATCCAAGAAATCTGCAAACATATCATTCACAAGATTATGGAATGAAGCAGGAGCATTGGTCAATCCAAATTGCATAACCAAATACTCATAAATACCATATTTAGCTCTAAAGGCATATAAGTGCTCGTCCCCCTCTTTAATTCTCAGGAGATTATAAGCACCACACAAATCTGTCTTGTAGAAGATAGTAGAACTGTTAAAGACAGTAAGGAGCTGATTCATTGGAACAACATGATACCTGTTCGTCCTAGTGACAGAATTGAGTTTGGGGTAGTCAACATACAAAAAAAGGCCACCATCCTTTTTCTTAACAAAAAGGCCATGTGTTCTTGTTGAAGAGGAGCTTGACCTGATCAAACCTTTCTCCACATTTGCTGAAATGTAGGCCCACAGTGTTTCTGACTCATGCTTTGATAAAGAGTAGATAACAACAACTGGAGGTAGAAGACCCTCCAGTTCAATATGATGATCACAGGCATGGTGTGGATGAAGTTTTTCTGCTTTCACCTTGGAGAATACATTCAATTATTGGTGATCAGCAGGAGGGACTACCCTTAGCACAGTTTCATTCCCTTCTGGATCTTCCTCCTCATCTCACTGCTCCTCCAGGGAGGCATGAAAAGATAAAGGAGGAAGGTCCATATATCCTTGAAAGAGATGAAGTGAAGATATAGCAACATCTTCTCCAACATCTTTTATCTCTTTGAAGACTTCACCTCTTGATTGAAGGGAAGGTGTCTTAAGTTCACCATCCAGAGCAACACTGTTGACAGCAGTGGCAAAGTCATTACTAGTAGAAGAAATAATACCACTAGAATACTTATGACTACAATCATAGGTGATCAATCCCTTTTACCAATCAATAATGGGATTAAAATGGTAAAGGAAATCACAGCACAATATTAGTTCTTCTCCCTTGTATGAATCTATGATAAATAGATCCCCTTCAAAGCTTGGGAATGAACGCAATTCAACAACCCACTTGGTATAGTGGGTGATGAACGGGGAAGTTGTGAGCCTTAGAGGTATTTTCAGATACCCAAAAGAGCACAAATAATAAAACAATATACAATTATAAATAAAAGAAATTTCTTTATATTATCAAAACAAAAATTAAAATATAAACACAAATTCATACACAAAAATGAAGACTTAATTGTAGCTCAAAAATAAAGTTGCATTGAAATTTAAATTTGTGAAAACACATTTTTACTTGAAAAAATCAAGTAAAAATGAATTTTAAACAAAAATACCAAAATTGAAATATTATTGTAAAAAAGGTAAATAAAAATCATTATAAGTTTTTATCTCACAAATAAACATCTGAAAATTATTTCACCATTGGACTTCTCATAAAAACTAAGGTGGGATCACCTCTGGGTAAAATTTCTGTAACTCAACTCTAAATAAGCTTAAATTAAGTCTCTAGTATTTTCTGTACAAAAGTTGAAAATACTCAAAACCTTAATTTAATTAACATCAAATGTGGTGATAACCATCAATTTTTGTGTTAAAATTGAGGTGTAGTGTGTAGTTTAGAAGCTATGAGGAATTGAAGTATTCTCAATTGAATTGTCAAAATGTATGTGTGTATTACATAAGTGAAATTTAATTTACATATGAGGTGTCAATTCTTACAGTTATGTACTATAAGACTCAATTGAATTACATATGCAAATTAGAAGTATGATACATGATGAGGAATTGAAGAAAAAATAAATTGGGGAGATTGATTCTGGGGGAAAAGGGAATCTTGGCTCCAAGGGGGAGCCAGACCCCCAAATTCCTCACTTACAGGCGTGAGATGTCAAAATTAACGCAAACATTCATCACTTTTGGCCTGGAATTGAGTCACAGGGTCTATGTCTCAATTGATGATGAGGTTTTGAAACCAACCAGGGCAGTTTTAACTGTTGCCAAGAGGGTAACACTACCCTTAAGTTAAAACAAACATTTTAAGAACAGTTTTAACTGGGTTTAATGTCTCTTACACACATTCTGAAGTGTTTTGAAGGCTTAAAGACAGTTATTTCTATAGCAATGTCTGATTTGAGGGTCCAAAATGGCTAAAGCCAGCCCTTTTTTGGTCTAAACCAGGGTTCAATGTGGCATAATTGGATTTTATGTTGTCAGAGTGTTTCCCACAACTGAAAAGAAAAAAATATACTTTTGGAGTAATTGAATTTATGGCTATAAAGGAATTTCTTCTTTTCCCCACTTTTCTCTTCATGTTTAAATCTGTCAGGATGAAACTATGATGAAGGTGTAAATAGGCTAAATACAACTTTATCTATGTTTGTGAGACGGTAAGAATAGTTTAAAAAGAGCTATAAGGGTTTAAAGATATCTGAATTTAAGATTAAAAGGGCTTTACTATATATGATATAGTGGTGGTGAGCGCTGTTGAAAGCCCTGGGTGCAGCTTTATCTGTTGGGTTACAATAATAACAGACTACAATAATTAAGATTTATAATTATACCTGATTATTAACCAAGAGTAAAACTGTTTTTGACAGTTTACTACATAGGTTATTCAAGAGCAGGATGAGGAGACAATTCTGGCTGTGAGCCTCCTTTTTATCTTGAAATGGGGTGGAAAGAGTGCTAGACCTTTCCACGTAGAGGAAGTGAAGATTTTTCACTCTCTAGTACTGGCTTGTGGTTTGCAAACAGCCTGTATAACCTGTATTGGGATCAGATGTGATTTTGAAACCACATCTGGGCAGTTTTCACCAATACAGGGTGAAAAACTTTCATCTGGGGACCTCACAGCCTGATTCTGACGTGTATGACGTGTAGAATGCTGTACAGAAACTGTATACGACCCCAGTATTGACTGAAATATGAGGTATTGAAGTAAAAACATGCTTCTTTGTCTATTTGACACCTCATATTCATTATTATGGGATATTATCCCATGGTAAGGCTGTATATGACAGCAGGTGGGAATCTGACCTTAAAACAGCCATACCTTTGTCAATTTTTGAGATATCAACCTCAAATTTGGTTCATTGTGTATCCGTGTATGTGCTTTACACAATGGTACCTCATTTCATATGGGTATCATTAAATATGGCAAAGTTATCCCATGTACAAGATTTTTGTACATTTGTGTGTTTTAGGCAAAAAGCTGTATTGAGCTTGTTTGCCCCATAACTTCTGCAGTAAATGAGATATGGGGAAGTGGATGACACCCTCAGATAGCCCTGACTGTTCTCTTTCCAAAAAGACCCCACTTCAAGTATCCCACACTAAAACTGTAGAAGTTAGATGAGAGGTGAATGTTTTGTTCACCCTTATTTGGCCTGAAATTGACCATAACTCCAGTAATATTGGTGCTAGCTCAGTTTGGCTGGTACCATTGGATAGCCCTGGATTAGAGCTTCATTTTGAATACCCATTTCATGGGGTTAAGCTTCTCCTTCTAGATTTTAGATGAGAGGTGAAAATTAAGGTTTATGCTCAGCAATAACTTTGAGCAGGAATAGCTTTGTTATTTCTTGTCCTATGGTGATGGGACTTATATTTTCAGAAAGAGGTGAGTTTCCTCTTTCTTTTGATACCTTTTGAGCTTATTTGGCTCAGCTCTATGTTTTGGTGGTATCTTGGCTATACCATTGGTTTATGGTATTTTGGCTGTCATGCTTGTGCTCTGGTTTGGAGTCACAGGCTGACAAAATCTTTTTCTTTTGTAATTACCATAAAAACTGTTAAACCAATCAATAATAAATTCCAACCACCCTTCTCAAATCAATTTCAGCCTTTTAACCACATGAAAAATTATTATAATCATTTTTACCCTTGAACCACCCCATAAGTGAATTACAGCATCTTTCATCACTGTTAACTTTGTCACTTTGTTTCTGAGTTCACTCTGGTAACCTTTGGGTGTTTTTTCTCTTTGATAATATTCTTGAAGACTATGTTCTTATATTAATTTTCTGCAGTCTTTTTCTCAATTAATTCCAATTGGAATTGCTCTTGAAGAAATTTCTTTTGTAGCCTTAAATATCTCTTGTAGAGTATTTTAGGATAAATTTTTACTGTTGGTAAAACAATAAATATTCATATTATTATTTTCCTATAATAATAAAGCTAAAAACAATAAAATTGATGTATTATTTCTTAAAAATCTTATTTCATACTATTTTCAATCAATTTTTACCTTAAACAAATTTTGAGGACAGGAAAAGTACTTGATTTTTAATCAAAGTTTCATATCCACACCTTAAAAAATTGGATTCATTTGAATCCAAAATGAAAAGAGGAATCTTTTCAGGGAGCTCTGACATGGTCAATGAGTACTTGAGAACAAAATTCTTTGCAATAAAAGAGTTTGTAGCACCAGTATCAATGAGAATATTATCAAAAATACCAGAGAGAGAAGAGAAAATAAGAAATTCTAAAGATTTCTTGACACTAGTATTTTAAGTGCACAATTGTGGTCTTGAGGGAAATATGTTAGATCCATTGAACATGTCATGATCCCCACTCTGGCTTTTCCCTTATTTCTAGGGAAGCCTCTTGATGTCCCTTGCCTATTTTCAGGCCTCTTTGAGAATTTTTCAATTGGGTTCTTGCCACCACAATAAGTGAATAAGCCTTCTTTAATCCTCCTCTCTTTCTTAGAATCAATCAATTTGTTGTCCTTAGTGATGAGAGCAGCATGGGGCTTGTCTTTGGACACTTGAACATTCTACCCCTTCTTGTTCTTCCTGTGATAAGGCTTTTTTGATGATGAACTTTGGGGAGGCTTGGAAGAGTTGGATCCACTGATTGGAGGCTTCTCTTGATTACTACCCTTTTCCTTATGCCTCTCATGGTACCTGGTAATTCATTCTGACGTGATGTCCATTAGTTCTTGATGGCTATCAAAGTTTCCAGGGTTAGAAGCCAATTGGTCCAAAAATCTTGATTCCAAGCCTCTTCTATACACATCAATATAAGCCCTTTTCCCCAGTCTCCAATTATTGACATTAATATCCTTAAATCTTCTATTTAAAAGTAAGCTTGACAACTTTCTTTCATCCTGAGATTGTCCAACTCTTTTTCAGCCTTCCTGACTTAATTGGGATAACCAAACAGATTGAATAACTGGGTTTCAAATAACTGCAAGTTATTAAGGAGATAAAAAGGGTCTTCATTGAAGGTTTTTTAGAGGCAAGGTTCAATTTATTTGCCAGCTTTATCAGTGAGAGAAAAAAGTTGAGTACAAAAACTTCTTCCTGTCAGAGAAGAAGTTTGCTGGGTCATTGTGGAAAATTAATTGACAAGATTGAATAAATCCTCTCAATTTATAAGCTTTAGTACCATCAAAGGAATCAGGTGCCTTCATTTATGGATTCTTCAATGCTGAGGCTCTTGAAGTGTCCCTTGGGTCAACTCCTTGAGTGAGTTGACCCATGAATTGAGCTATCTGTTCCATCATTTTGAGAAAATTTGGTTCAGCTTGAGAGGCAAGAGGTTGATTAGAAGGGGCTAGATTTGGAGCTTCAGAAGCCTCAGGGGCAGCTGCTACTTCAGTTTGATCATAATCCTCCTCTTCCACAGACTTCTCACCCTCTTCATCTTCAGTTTCCCCTTATCTGCTTCTAGGCCCTTGAGGAATGCTTGGATAGCCACCCAACAAGCCAGAGAATGATCTTTATCTTCTTTACTTCACACCTCCTCTTTTGGATGGTTCTGCTCCTTCCATTGGTGGTCCTCTGTCCAAGTTTGCACTCAGTTGATGAACTGATGGTGTGCCATCAAGAGGAGCCCTTGCTGTAGGAGGGAGAACAGCTTGATGTCTTTGAGATCTTGTATTCTTGGCTGGTGGGCTATGCTGAACTGGAATTATTGAAGAAAGAAAATAAAACATGATGATAATTGAGAATAAAACAAGGCTTGAACAAATAAATCAAATGAGAATATTGATGAACTTGAGAAATCAATCAAAAGTATTGAAGTTAATCAATATGAATAAATCTTGAAGAATGAAGATTACAAAGTAAAATTCTTATGAATAATCAGTTTCATTATATAAGTCAAATCAAGTCAATCAATAAATCAAATCAAGTAGATCAAGTCAGCTCAAAATCAAATCAATTATGTCTTGTCAAATTCAATCACTATCTTCAAAAATCAATTCAATTTCTTGAGGGATGAATTTCAAATCAATTAATTAAGCAAAGTTTTGAGGATAAATCAGCTATCTTGAGGAATAAAATCCAATCAATCAATTAAATCAAATCAGAATTGTGAGGTAAAGTCAATTTCTTTAATATCAAATCAATCAATAGATAATTCTTGAGAAATTTCAAAATCAATAAATGATAACCCCAATTCAATGAAAACTTATGAAATGATGAATCAATTAACCCCGAATTCCACTCAATTAAACCTGATAGAAGAACCTGAGTTCAGGAAAAAATTAAAATAAAATTTGATTGATAATTAAGAAGAAAGTGAAATGGTCAGCAAGATTTAAGAAATGAGAATGAGAATCAATTTTCATTTGAATAAAATGAATGAGATGAAAATTCATGAGAGATAATGAAATCATAAAAATAATAATTGAGAATGAGAGAAATCAATAAAATTGAATGGAAGAAAAGAAGAAATCATGAGTTAATTGAAATAATTTCATAGGGGCTCTTCTAAATGAAGAGGGCCTGGCACTCAGTGAACAGACTTACTTATGGAGGGCTCAAGGGAAGAACTCAAAAGATAAGAGCAATAAGAGAAAAGGCAAAATTCCTGATGATAAAGAATGAGAATTAAAAGAAATGAAATAAAAACAAAAGCAATAACAAAGAGCCAACCACAAATAATCCTGAATCACTTTTTCAATGTGTCCAGAAAAGAGAAGAGGATTCATAAGGATATGACCACCAGAACTCTACTGAAAAGGTTAGGGAAGGCTAATACTAACTTAATAATTCATAAAGTAATACATCTGAGAAAGAAATAAAATAATATTAATAAATAAATCAAATATTTTAATTAACTGGGTGAAAAACCCCCAGGTAGGTGAAAGGGGGCTGGTATATGTGAAATAGTGCCAGCTTGGAGTTTGAGTGTTGAGAACCCATAACTGTATGATGGAAGAATCTGTATTTGAGATGTAAACCTGTATTGGTGTATCCAATACAGGTATTTGCGCCCGTATTGAGGACAGGCCTGTATTTGGTGAATCTTGTGTTTTGGTTTTGCCTGTATTGAGCTGTATTGAGGTTTGAAACTGTATTTGGTGGATCTTCCATGAAACCCCCTTGTTGATTAGGTGTTGGAATATCTTCAATTGGTAATTACCTTCCCTGTCTTGATGCCTGTGACATACTGTGCTATTTTCAATCCTATGTAGAAATAACATAAAAACTTCATTAATTCATTAAAAATGCAATTATGGATTAATCCTTCTGAAGCTTTCAGGAGAATGGAGAAAGGGAAAATCCATATAAAATCAAAAAATGAGTATTACTTCATAATTCAAATTAAAATTTTTACTTACAGTGCAATTTTGATAATTCCACATGCAACACTGAATCTTCAGAGATTCACAGAAAATAAACCCTGTGATTGAATTTTCAATGAAATTGATAAATTTGAGAAATTGATAATAATTTTCAACTAAAAGAAGATTGACAGTCATTACTATTTTATTTCTTAACCATAAATGGGTGTTTAGTCATGTAAAATGACTTAATTAAGTAATTATGATAATCCTATGCAACAACAGGTGATATAGCCAATTATAAAAAGAGGATTAATGGTTTATCACTCAATTGTTTTCATTTTTATCCATTGAAAGCCTCTGTGAGCTGTTATTGACTTAGAAGAGGCCTTTTCTTTCTGTTTTTTCCAAATCATCTGATTATTCAAACATATAATTAATACCAACAAGTATTTATTAGTTTATCCTTTTCTGAAGTGTTTCAAGTCTTTCAGGATTGATCAGAAATATTTGAAATCATAGAAGTATACTATCTACAATAGTATTTAACTGTTATATCTCTGTATCACCGTTATAATCCAGTTTTGATCCTTTAAATACATAAATAATCTGTTAAATAATGCTACCAATCATAATCAAGGTATTCTTGGAGTATTAGTGAGTGTTTTCAATTAATTATTAAATTTTCTCTCTGGTAATGGGTTTCTTCAAAGGTTATCTTTGTAATTATTCTTTCAAAAAGATGATTATACATTCAAATAGTTTTATATGATTTTGATTAGCAGTTTTATTATTAATACTTCTTGTAGTTTATTCTAGTATACAGTTACTTCTTACTTTTATAATTGGTAGTGGTGTATAAAAATTGAAAAGAATAAATAAATAAATAAATATTTTCTTAATTTTGGTTATAATAAATTTATTTATTATACTTCATAAGAACAGTCATAGTATTCTCAGTTAATAGTAATATTAGTAAGAGTTTCATATACAAATATTACATTTGGGGGCATGGCCATTATTTTAACCAAATTATTGGACTTTAATCATATTTTAGATTTCATTTCTCTGTTCTAAAAAACTGGCTTATCTACAAAAAATCTTCCACTTGGGTTCTGGCCATGTTTTTGGAACCTTGAACCCTAAATTGATATATTTTTAAGCACCAAAATATATTTAATAATTTTTTCTTTCATTTTTAATTCAAAATATTCTTATCTTTGAAACTGTCTTGAAAGTCTTTCTCATTGAGGAATTTGGATCAATTTTATATTGTTTTACACATGGCTTTTTCACATCCAAAAACTTATAAAGTTCTTCTTTGAGCTACTCTGAATTAATTTTTGATTAAAACTCTTGAATTTTAATTTTTTCTCTTAAAAAAGAATAATTTCAAATGTAAAACATGATATGCTGATAAAATATCTTAAAAATACCTTAAAAGTATAGAAAATAACTTTTCTTTTATCAATTTTTCTAGTGTCTTGAATCAAGTATATTACAGGTAGTAATAAGCTAAGTAAGAGATATATTACCAGTCCAGAATCCTCAGAAGAAGAATACAAAGAGGATATTGAATTGAAAATATCCAAAAGAGGCATTTTATTTAAAGCAGAGTTATCCAAAAACCAACAAAAAGGTGTGAGTTATTTGTTTTTATTCTTAATTTTATCTTGAATTGATACCAGAAATAGAAGCAACTATCAAGTCCAACCAGATGAATAAGGACAAGGAAGAGGCAATCCCAGGTACAGACCTGGCAGGGATTCCTCAAGAAAGGTTCATCTGGAGGATTCCAGAGGTTCCTCCCATTCCCCAAGGGTTGTAACAACACTGTTTGGAATTATCTCTGAGCCTGAAATGATACAAGTTAATGTTTTGAGGGTTGAAGCACTTCAAAATGGCAGCCATAGAGGTATATCAGTACCAGTACAAAAACTGGTACAGAGAAGCCAAGGAAGAGGAATGGGAATTTTTTCCAAGCCTTTGGCATGGGGCCATGAAATTCAACTTAAAAATAAAGAAAAATATTAATATTTGGTTGAAAAACCAAATCATTTTATCCATAGACCAAAAGAAGGAACTCGAAATAACCCCAGCTTTGGAGAAAGAATGACCAATAGCCTCAACCAGCTGCAAAATGGCTCCAGAACAGTCCAAAGACAAGCCCAAAGGACCTCCGAAGAAACAAAGAGCTACCAAGAACAATAAAGAAAAGGTAAAAGGAAAAGCCAACTGGAACAACCCATAATGATAAGGGTACAGTATTGCAAAATTGGAACCTTCAGCCACAGCCAGAACCCTTATGTAGCTCACATCCAAGGAGCAGGGAAGGATGAAAGGGACCTTTATACACATATAATAGATGAAACTATATATATTCAGTTTATTATTGTTTTAAAAATAAATACTGTTGATAAATAATTGAAGAGATTAACATCAAACATCAATGACTTAAGATATCATGACAGAATTTCCACTCAATGGTAAAAAGTGACAAATGCAAGACTTGATTAAATTTCCAACACATTTAAAAGAGTTGGGATTAAATTTCAATTCAACAATTATGAAATTTAAATGATTTCTATTAATCACATGAATGACCAACTTACAGCTAAGAAAGATCATTTTCATATATAGTTGTCAAAACCAATCTTTTTTGGTATGCATCTGGAAAGAAGTGAAAGTATAAGGCAGAAATTGAAGAATGAAATAATTGCACATTTGAATCAAATTCACATAATCCCAGAAACTCCACACCTTCAACTGAAGAAAAACTCTCTGTGAAAGGAATTCTTACCCCTTTTCTAAGAGAAAATGAAATTTCTGCAAGAGATATTCCCAAAATAGAAAAATGGTCAACATTATCTTGTGAAAGAGAATTCAACCATATTAAATTAATTACAAAAATTTATATCTTGCAGGAAGATTTTCATATACCTGATGAAATGATAGTGGGAAAATTGTACTCTTGATTTACCATAGCTGTGAAGAAATGGTATTACAAGATTAAACAAGAAAATGGAAGACATTGTTGGCTTTGGTGTAAATCTGAGATTATCACCAAGCTGGAAAACAATTCCAGGATATTGAAAATGGAAAATCATTTTTAAATACCAGCAGAAACACTGAAGGAATACTTTATTTACATGCATCCTACAGGTTCCAGATTCAAAAATATGCTTGATAAAGTGAAACATTAGGCAAAAAAAATAATTAACAATTCTTTTGCATATGCAAAACAGAAGTGGGACAATAGTCATGAAGTACCAGACCTCAAAGCAGGGGACTTAGTTCCAATTTTAAAGTTAAATTTTAATAATATCAAAGGCACCAAGAAACTCAAATATTGCTCTTTAGGACCTTTTTTATTATTGACTTGCATACAAAAAATGCAATTCAAGTGGAGTTGAGTGGTTAATTGGAAAAAAACCCACCTTCCCAGTCACCTTGATGAATTGTATTAAACAGATAATAAAGAATTGTTTCCTTTGAGGAACAAAGTTCCCTTGAATGTAACACCAGTGGAACAGAATGAAGACAAATAGAGAAAGAAATTCATCAAACAAAGGAGACTTGGGGGTAAAAATCAGAGAGAATATCCTGTCAGATATAGAAATCCAGTGCATGAAGATGAATTTCTGGCAGAATCAGATAAGCCTTTGGGAAGATTTAGGCATGAAAGAAGGCCACAAGCCTGAATATTTCTATGAATATCCTTTAATTCCTTGATCTGAGTATTATGAAGAGATTGGAAAGTGGAAATTAACCCCCTTTAGGGCCTTTTTTTATTCTTAATATCATTGATAAAATTGTAGTACAATTTCATTTTTTGGTGAGAGGGAATGCAAGCCTTGAGGTATACTTTATATACCCAAATAGGCCACAATTGATATTAAAACAAATTATGAAATATTCATAACTCATAACTAATGCATATATCCAAGATTTGTCAATTTTTATTCATGAAGAGATGAATAATGTTCCTGTGAGTAGATAAATCCATGGATTTAAGGCCAGATTTGGATTATACACACATATCTACCTAGGTCAGCTCCATAGAGTGAATAAGCTTAAATTAACTCTATTAGGTGGTAACATGGTAAATATCTCAACACCACATCCTCAATACCAAATAATAGAACTGGGAAAACTTTTTTTTCTCAAATTCACACCAAAGTGATGGGAATTGGATAAATTCCATGTTACATATACACTAAGAATAATGCTATTAATTTTTTTGGCACTTAATATTACAGTATTTCTATATACAGTCTTGATACACCCATAGTCAATATCAGGCTTTAAGCCTGAATTCCAATTTTTGATGTGAAAATAGCTATTGGGGATAAAATACATCAAAGAGAGCCAGTGTACCCAAAGTTTGAGGCCTCTGAGGCATTGATAGCTCTAAGGCTTAGATCCATAACTGATAATGGCCCAATTAGTATACTGAAAGCTTTTTTGAGAGCTTCATTACCAAGTTCAAGTCCCATTAAATCATAAAGAAAATAGCAAACAAGATGCTATTTTGAAGTGACAAGGAGGTAATGAGCAACTCTGACTTCTGTAAGAATGTCAATTACTATTAATATTTCATGTATAACCCTTGAAAGAGTAATTAAAACCCTTTTTTGGACTACTATCCATGCATTCACCTCATGGCAACTAGTTATCACTGTGCCATGTACAATTCTACATAGAGAAAGGTAAAAACTTCAACACTTTATGAAGGTAAATTTCTTTATGAATCCTTTTGAGACTTTCAGGACCAATGGAGAAAACAATATTCCATATAAAGACCAAAAATAACTATGAACTCATGATTCAAATTAAATCTTTTACTTACAGTCCATTGTTGATAATGCCATGTGAAGCACCAAATCTTCAAAAATTCACAGAAAATACAATCTGTGATTAAATTTCCAATAAAGCTGATAAATTTGAGAAGTTATATATTTCTTTCAAATAAAAGAAGATTGAAAGTTGTTACCCCTTTATATCTTAACCACAAATGGGTTGGTAGCCATTTAAAATGACTTAATTAAGTAATTATAATAATCTTACGTGACTGCAGGTGATTTGACCAATTATCTAAAGAGGAGTAATGGTTTCTCACTCATTGATTTTTCATTTTTCTCCATGGAAGCCCTCTGTGAGCTGATGTTGACATAAAAGGCCTCTTGCCTTTTTTCCAAATCATCCTATTATGCAATTATATCATTAGTACCAACAATTAAGTGTTATTTAATCCTTTTCTTAAGTGTTTTAGTTATTTCAGAATAAATCAGAAATACGTGAAACCATAGGAATATATCTCTTAAAACAGTATTCAACTGTTATATTGATGTATTACTGTTATAATGCAATTTTGATCCTTTAAATCCACACTTAATCTGCGAAATCACTCTACCCATTCTTATGAAAGTATTGTTTGAGTATTAATGAGTGGTTTCACTTAATTCTTAAATCTTTTCTGTGGTAATAGTTCTCTCCAAGAATTATCTTTAGAATTATTCTTGAAAAAGAAGATTATACATTAAAATAGCTTTATCTCATTTTAATAAGAAGTTTCATTATCAATAATACTTTTAATAGATTCTAGTAGACAATTACTGCTTACCGTTATAGTTACTATTAGTGTATAACAAGTCAAAGAAATAATTAAGTAATTAATTACTTAATTGTGGCTATAATAAGTTTATTGATTTTATTTCATAAGCACCATCATAGTAATATTAACAAGAGTTTCAACAGACAAATCTTACAATATAAAAGCTGGATACATAAATATGAGGGATATATAACTAAACTAAACAGAATTTCATTTAAATACGATTTCACAACAGCTTATATGCACAACTTAGCTCACTTAGCTTTACCCTTATGGCCAAAGTATTGATAATTATAATTCTTATAGCTGGTCACGATCCTTTTTATGCCACTTTTTTGGTTACCATCATCTTTAAAAGAAGTATTGGGCTCACCCTAAATTTTGGCATTTGAGGCCACTGCACAGTGTTGAGACCCTCACCAATAGATTTCGAACCCCAACCTGACTTAGGCCCATTTTGTCATTCTCCATTTGAGGGATTCATACATCCTCTACAGGATGTGGGATGAATATTATGATCCACAGGGGGGTTCAACTACATAAAAGATCCCACAAGTCCCAAAAAAGACCAATTCATCCAAAAAGAGCAAGGATGGCCAAACAGACTATGGTTTCAAGGGTTTGGACTAAAGAAACTCAGACCAACGGAGCAAATTTCTGGTCATTTAAAAAAACCCAAAACATGACCCTATTAGGACAATGGACCACTTTAACCTATGGTTTCTTTTCTGTAGTTTGTTTCTGCTTGATCCATCTTATGGAACCAATTAATTAAGGACTTCAATATTAAAGTACAGAAACTAAAGGGGAACAGTGCAAGGTATCCAAAAGATCTACACATCAACAATCATCCATATATTTCTATCATATTGTTCCTTAAACTATTCAGTATTGCCCCAAGGGAATACTTTCCAGGTATTTCAAGGGACTTTAGAAAAGGAATTTCAAGATCAAATTTCAAGGTTTCAAATCTCAATACACCAAGGAAATAACAAATTCATTCAATAAATCCTTTATGGGATTTAACCTTTTGAGTTATTTATGATTATACTGTGGGTAATTCAGCTCACCCAGCTACATTCACAATTCAGCCATTTATATTCTTCCCATGCTTCCAATGAAGCTTTCCAAGCCCATACAGCTGAGATTTTATCCTTCAAGGAGGAAATACGCAAATTTTTCTATATAATGGCCACTCTTTAAACCACGGGGGTTTTTCCTTCAGTAAAGTGATATACTAGATTGTTTTATTATTTATTTCATGTAATCTTTTCATAGCTAATAGCTATAATCTTAAGTCAGTAATATTTTCCTTTTTTTCAGAAGTTATTGGTGGTCATATTCTTACTAATTACTTTATTCATTATATGAAGGTTTAATAAGTGAGCTAAGGATTCACTTGGTTAGATATTTGACCATATGCCTCTCCTCTTAATTATTATTCTTTGAATTGCATCCTTGTTAAAACAATCAATATTCATATTTCTTCAATTATTTGAATTTCCTCAAAGTGATCTATTAGTCACTGAGCTCCAGGAAACTATTACTCTCAAAAATCTACCGTGAAAATGTAACAAACAATGGTTTCAACAATTCCTTCTTATTTTGTAAATCCGAAACAGGATCTTTTAATCCGGATTTCTACTATTTGAGATATATATTATAATTCCATATGTAGAGTCTCAAGTATGAATTCTTTTCCAACCAATTTTAATTGATTTTAATATGTAAGCCTACTTTTGAAAGCTTACCGCATATGAATCAGATTTTAGAAAAGAATTAAGCATTTTCTTTGAACATTCCACCACATATTTCATCTAAAAGTATCAAAATATCCCCGAATTAATAATTATAGAGATTTCTTCATTCAAATAGTCAAAATTATATATTTAAATAATAAAAATTCTTGTTATAAAATAAAAAGGGTGCTTTTAAGTGTAAAAGAAATAATAATTAAATGAGGAGTATTGTGATTCTCTGATTAATTTGATATAAATCTTTTCATTCAATTAATAGAGTTTTTTATATTCAAAATGATAAGAATCTTATCTATAAACACTATTTCTACTAATGGTTTGAAAATGATTACTTTAGTAATATTATAATCAAGGTGTGCTTATTTAAATAATGAAAAATTGTGATTCTATGGAAAAAATATTAAATGGAAAAACAAGATCAGAATTTAGAAAAATGGTCAATATTTTTAAAATAATGTTTTCTCATTAAAAATGGAAGATTTGTGGCAGGACTTTTCTTTTTCAAAGTATCTTTTATTTGATTTTCAAAACCATTTTGTGATTTTTGCTTATTGGATCATGTTCATCAGAGAAATTAGCTATAAGAATAATATTTCTATAAATTCATTTTTGGAAATAATATGAAAAATATGACAGTCAAAATTTTGAAAAATAACAGGAATATAGCTGCTTTTTAATAAACAGTAATCAGAAAATGCTAGGATTTATAAAACTAGACAGAAAACACCATAATCTCTTTTTGTTATTTAATCCCACAATTGATATTTAAATACCTATCTTTATAACTAAATAACACACATATTTGAGATTTGAATTCTATTATTTTGTGAAATAATCAAATCAAAGGAAATATACCCAGTTTCAGCTCGAAACATCATCCTCTTATTTCATATTGGAAACTGAACTAGACAAGATACACATATACCAAGAATGTTTATCATGTTAATTTTATTCACACTCTAAATCAATCTTCAAGTTCAGGCAGTTCTATAAAAATAAATTTCAGATTCAGAAAATAAACAAACTAATTGTATTGTCAAAGACTCAGGGAAGCTTACTAACTATCAGTATGAGTCTATTTAGAAATTATGAGACAGTATGAAGAAGGTTTAACTATGACTTTGGAATGAAAAAACGGTATAATAATAAAATAAAAGAGCTTTTCTATAGAAGGATAGTGGTTATTAGTATTTTTAAAGCTCCAATTGCAATGATTTTTGATTGAATTATTTTAATAAGTACTAAAATAGTTAAAGTTATGATTAATTTTTGAGTATTATAAGGGTTGGTTCTGTGTGAGAAAGCTCAACTATTTAATAACAATTTTAGAATAGGATGGGTGGTTTTTCATAGAGGGGAAAGACTCCTTTTATCTCAAATAAGGGTGGGAAGAGTTGGATAACCCCTTTTTGAATTGGAAGAGTGAAAATTTTTACTCAGGTGGTAGGTGTAACATTGATTCCAGAAACCATCAACAGGAACTTGATCTCTTCACTCACAGCTGTTTTGAAACAGGTGGTCCCCCACCACCATCATTACTAGACCCTAGGCTTTTTTATCTGTGCAATTATCACAACCAGAAAGAAAAGGCGACAAAATCAAGGTTGAATTTCCGTTCTATTTTTCTGGTATTATATTTAACAATTAAACCTTCTGTGAAAGTTGGAATTTGTCTTAAAACAATCAAAAAAACTTTGTATTAGTGCCCAAATGTGGCTTTGAAACCATGACTCAACCTTTTATACCCATGAAAGGTTCAAGCTTTCAAAAATGGAAGTCCCTTGCTTTTTTTACAAGCCAACATTCCCATAATGATGTAAAAGCCATATCTGGGGGCTCTTATTAGTAAATTCATGAGTAATAAATGTAAAAACAACAATTTCATGTTTTTGACATGTCATGATTCAGTTTTATGCTGGAATATCCCGCAGTACCACCCTATATGAGAATATGCTTGAGTTAATGATCTAATTTAATGCGGAATCAATGAATAAAATGCTTTTTTATAGCTTTCAAAATTAATGATTCAATTGTCTGGGATACTATCCCACAATACCAGCTGGTGTGACATCCTAGCCTTAGATCTTAAATGAATTTGTCATTTCTCAAGATAAAGGGCTGAAACGTGGCTCAAATTGTAGCGACAAGAGATTTCAATATAATACCGCTCTTGAATCACCTTTAATTTAATATTTCAAAGATATAAATTCTCAACGTATTTCTTACTTTTTGTGAAATAGTATTTTTCTTTTTTTGAGAGAAAACTATCAATAATATTTGATCTACGTAATATAAAGGGAGAATAATATATTTTTTGTAGAGCTACTATATCAATTTCAAAAAATAAGCACTACCTTATGGTTCTCACATGAAAACAGTCAATTTGAGATGAGCAATGAAAGAATAGTGTGGCTTTTCCTGATTGTTCAAATAGTAATTTTGTGGTAACTTTTGATCCAGTGGTACTAAAGTCTTTAATCTTGTATCTTTTGATACCCCTCTTTGGAAGATTTAATAAAAAAACTAATTTTGTTTTTCTGTAGTGTGAATTCTAAATTTTAGATGAGAGGTGAAGATTAAGGTCTCTGCTTAGCAAGAGTTTACACCCTCAACAACTTGGTCGATTCTTATTTGTGGGTAACAAGAGTGTAATTTTATTTAATTTGAAGATTTCTTATTTCATATTTTCAAATTTAAATTCTAGCTATTTCAACTAATGCTTTTGTGTTTGTGGCCTTATCGCACATTTATTCGGTTTAATAAAGGTTAAAGGCATGTCTTTCACTCCTTTCGTGTGTAGCTTGTTTATGGTAACTTTGAAGTTCATTATTTTGAGCTGGCTTCAATTAATAGGCTAACACACCTTCCCTGCAAATCAAGCTCATAATTGATGAGACTCTTCTGTCCTCCTGAGGTGGATCTGTCCATAACGTATGTCTTGTTCAGGAACCCACTAATATTTCTCTTCCGGATTCTTCCTAAGTCTTAAAATTAATTTTCTATGGAATTTCCCATCAATTTTAATCTCCCAGAACTTGATTATCCTATCGAATAGTCCAGGTTAATCTACTTCCACTATTATCCCTGGTGAAGGGGATAACTTCCTCTTGTGAAATCTTTCCTCATCTATTTGACAATAGGGCTTAAGCAGACTGACTGGGAAAACAGGGAGTTTCCTGTAGAGTTTATTGGTGAGTTTTTCTTCCACTGCATTCTCTTCCACCAGCTTGATTATGTTGAAAGGTCCTACATAGGAATCCCTCATCCTCTAGGGATCTTCTAGGTTGTTCAAGTTAGGTTTTGATACTAACACTCTACCCCATTCTTTGGACTCAGTTTCCTTATTAATTTTTTCATGTTTCTGCTTCTTATATACTTTGGACACTGTGATGCATCTTGATACAGTATCACAGGCCTTATTCCATATAATGTGTAATTATTTGGCCATAGGGTGTACAGCTAGTTGGCATTTTTTAAGGTAATCTACTAGCAACAGGGGTTTTCATCCATTTTCACAGTTAAGATAGTTTTTTGTGTCACTTAGTTTTAACTGGTGCTCTAGGTCAGCTGAAGTGAAGGAAGGATTGTGACTCAGTAATGGGTGTGCACATAATTATCTTTATACTCCACTCCATATTCTCAGAATCTCCTGATAATATCTTCCATGTTGTGGATCGTTATTTCTGCTAGGAAATATCCCTTTTTATTACAGGCTTTGGAGAAGGCCACTTTGGTACACAACATATAATAAAGATTAGCCCCAAATTCAGAGGTGAATTCAGGATCTCCATCATTTATGATAAAACTGGGTACTCCAAAGTGTGGGGTTATATTATTCTTAATTGATATTACTATTTCCATGGATGTTTCTTATTTGAGACAAGGAGGGAATATGAAGGTTTTGCTGAACCAATATACTAATTTCAGGTAGGAATTGGAGCTATCCACCCCCTGGGACAAGTTCTATCACTCGGTCCAATTTAATAAGCTCCCATGGTTGTTTTGGCTATTCAATATCTTAGGGAAGTCTATATATTTTTCCATGGATTTTATTAGACTTTTGAAATATTTCACATCTGTTGATTAATTCACCTCAATCTTTTTCCACTTAGGACAGAATTCTTTACTCCACACCCTTTCTCTTTTCCTTTTTTCACTAGTATGTCTCATGTAGGGGCAGTCATGACATTTCTTAAGGATAATTGATATGTAGTTTTTATCTTCAATCACTAAGGAACTAGTGTAACTCCCTATTATATAATAGATAATTGATTAAGTAACAATTTACTGCCTTTGTAATGCCAGATCCATGGTTCATCAATTTGGATTTCCATTTCTGGTTTTCTGTACTTCTCTTTAAATATGTGTACCAGTTTGCTGCATTGTTTATGCCTTGAATAGTCGTGTTGTACTGATATGGAAAACTGTTAATGAATTTCTGGAAATCTTATCCCTAGGATTGTTGTCTGTATTTCTGAGTATATCCCTCTTCTTGTATTAGTCTCATAATTATCAAAAACCTAGTTTGATAGATTTAAGAGTCTTCTTATATCAAGATCCATATATCTTATGGGTATTTTGTTCCTTTATCTAGGTTATATTCTGGTCCGTATTTATCATTATGAAGTTTGAATCTACTCAGGCAATCCAGTCTTTTATGAATTTTACCTTCTTTTTAGATTATACTCATGTTTCCTCTGTACTCACCATTATGAAGGTGGCTGCACCTGACAGCAGGTGTTGCATTTTAGAACTAGCTTTGAACCAAAATAAAATGAGCTTTAAACCTTCCTCTAAACTAGATTTTACGCAGCATTAGAATGCTTTCTGATCTTTCAAGTTATTCCAATCCACTAGAATGATCCAGAAGCTCTAAGATTGCCTCTTTTGATTTTTTAGAATACATGTGTATTATATTATATAGAATATCTTATGAATTTGTGATTGTCAAAAAAGCCATTCTGCTTTATTTCCATTTCTGTGCAGCCATGATATACTATGGATATTTTACTCTATGTGTATCGTCTTAATTTAAACACTAATTTCTGTCTTTTAAGAGCCTTAATAAGGAAAGCTTTTATTTAAATCCATTTCAAATTGATTAATAATCCATAATAATATTTTTGAGTATTTTTTCCTTGAGATTAAAGCTGGATTAGAAAAATTCTTCTCCTGAATGAAATACTCATCTTCAAAATAGTACTTATTGTACCTTTATTGTTTTCTATATAGTCAGTTTTCTTTCCACTCAAAACAGAGAAAATAAAATACTCAAAATCTTTGTGAATGAAATCATTTAAAAAAGGAAATTGTACAAGTGATATTTTTCACTTGGTTTATTATGAACTTATCAATATCAGTATTTATTTATTTTCATTTTTATTGAACCTTCTCATAATTAGCAAGGCTCATCAGTTTTTCATTAGTAAGTCTCTTATCTCACTTCTTAGAACAAAATGATGCCTTCATATTTTGGTATTTTTGGATTTTTGATTTTTTTTTATATGAAAGGAGAGTAGCAGGGTCTGTGAAGGAAATAATACTACTGGAGAAAGCTTTAAAGTTTTACTTCCTGATAGATTCTTAGGAATCAAGGGTTAAACCACTTTAAGAATTGTAAATCATTTTTTAAGTATCAGAAATACAAGAGCCCCCTATTGTAAAATTGTCAATTATAATTGAAAATTTTACAGTAGAACACCTTCTACTTTATTTTTCAAGAGAAAAAATGAAAAAAGTATTAAAATTCAAAATATAAAAATATTCAGACAGATTGAAAAAGGAAAATAAAAAACAAAAGTTATCCATTTTGTAAAATAACATTCTTCATAAAACCCATTATTATTGAATTAAAAAGTCAAGTAAAATAAATAAATAAGATTTGTGACACCAAAAGCAATATAATTTTTATATTAACTTTCTTTGAAAGAATATGACAAAATAATCTCAACTATAATAATAGAAGAATATTTAACTCATTTCTCATAATCTTTCTTTTCATTATTGCTTTTACGTATCCTTTGTTTTGAGTTATCTTAGAAGTAGGCTTTCTCATTGAATTTTTTGCATTTTTTGTTTCTCTCTTCACTTTAAACAGCCAAGACAATAAATATTGAATTGAAAGACAAGAAATGAGGGAAGAAATTACTGGGAATATTTCAGTTCAATATCATAGTTATCATATTAATTTTAAATCTCAATACTCTGTTAGGCCACCAGAAATAAGGACCTAGTCACTCAAGATATAAAGTTTTTATGAATTTATCTCTCCTAATATTGAGAAAAAAAATATTACGAAAACATTTTTAAGTGTAATACTGTTCAACTCCAGTCACACTTAAAGCTATGAGTTTTATATGCCCTTTCCAAGGCTTAACAGAGATTTCTTATTTCAATTCTTTTTTTCAAAATTTAATAATACCTCAATTGCAACTATCCGATAATCAATCTATTAGCTGTGTGATAAGTCAAGTTTATGAAAAATAGTCGTATCTGTGAGTTCTGATATTTCAAACAGGACAATTTCAATAAATTACCATCCAAAACTGATCAAAATATTGGTAAATTCCTTTTTGAATTTTCAATAATTTGTATTTTAAATTTGCAATTTGATTTTGGAATTTCTTTGAAGCTGGTTGGATACGGCTCTGAAGCGATATTTTCATCAATTCAAGCCTACTTCCAATCAGCGTTCAGTCTAATTCTGTAGCCCCCACTTAAAATATAGCCGTTTAATCAATATGATATGCTATTACTAAGCCTCAATAACAAAAAGGAAAAGAATTCCCAGTTATATTTTATCTTATGAGTATTCCAATGATATTAATTGATTATTCCATGAACTAAGCTTTATAAATAACTTATTATTACAAAATTAATATTATTTTGAGTTGAAAGAATCCGTCAAGGTAAATTAAGCTTCAGAAACTTCAAAGAAACTTCATAAATGAAAATTGAGAAATCAATTGGGTAAAAACACTTATTAATCCCTATTAGTTTGTTTTAATATCACATAGATTTTAATAGTGAAAAAAAAATATCATGAATGATCTGTTCAAAAATAAATTATTTCTAGTTCTTTCCACTAAATACCTGATGTGAATATTATATTTTATTCAATTTTGGAACATAATTTACACAGGTGCCCCCATAACTTTCAGGAAAATTGAATTCAGGGAAATAAGAAGACCATTTTTTAAATCAAATTTCCTAGTTTCGTTTTCTTTTTGTTTAGTATTAAAAACCAATTTCTTTTCTAATAACTAAATCTTTTAGCCATTGAGAACAAAATATTTGTCTTTCAAAAAATGGAGAACTCCCCATTCATTCCAATTATTAACAAAGAGATTAAAAGATAATTAATGCAGAAATACAAGAAAATTGAAGCTCCTATTGAATATAAAAATAATAATCTCAGTAATAACTCAACATAAAATAAAATCAATGGAATCTTTAAAATAATAACTCAATTGAAGAAAATTCAGTCTGACCATATCAATGAATGAAGTTTAAATTTACTAAAATTTAACACATATACTTTTAGGATATTTATATAAAATACATAAAAATTCATTTCTAGACCTATAATACAATTATATATTTTCTTTATACCCTTAATTTAATTAAATATTGAATGACAAAATCAACAATATTGAGAATATCATCTTAGTTTTTGCAATATTGAAATATGAAATTAAATCAATATCATTGATTAAAAATATTATTTTCCAACATCAATGTATTAAGTGATATATTATTCAGTATTTCCAAAGAAAATGTTTCATTGTCCAAAAAACTGAAAAAAAATTATATCTTAGAAGAAGATTGAACTCCCTATTTTATAATTAGGCAAAAGTTCTTTTCTTAAAATAAGAGTGCTTATTAGTTTATATATTTGTATTTTATCATACAAAAAATCACAATTTTAGAATTAAAGCAAGGTATTTTTCTTTCAATATCAGTGAGAAAATTTTCAATACATAAGTTTATGTTCTGGGATACTATGGGTATCTGATTTGCGTATATTATATCTTGGTAATCCCTCCTTAAAATATCTTTTGTTATATTAGTTCCTTTTAAGCTTAAAAGAAACAATCTGTATGTAAAAGATAGGAAAAATAAGGTATATCATGTATTACTTGATTCAGAAATTTGGAAGAGATACCAATATGACTTTAGGGTGACTCTTGTGTGATATATATATATTTATGGAACACTAAAGTCCTTGAGAAAGTCTTTCTTAATGAGATATTTAAAAGTACAATTTTTACAGTATAAATATTATTCAGCTATAGCTTTTCATATATGGGTTGGTGAGGATGTGATATCTATGTGAAAACTACGAAACAGACCTCAAAGGTTTAATCTTTTGTTCATGAAATGATATTAATTAAGTAAATATATTAAAATACATGAGAAATTGAAACAAACATTCCAAATTTTCTTTTGAGTTAGTGAGCCTTTACCAGAATGATCAAACAAGGACATTCGGGAAACTAAATTTAAGCTTTGGGGCTTGAAGGTTTTCCAAAACTTTCATTTTAAGATTAAACTTCTGTCCTCTCTCTCACCTGCAGCCAGTTTATATCCCATGTCAAACTCTAAATTAAACACCTGCTTCCATGTATAGCAATTTTTCTCATGGTGACTATCCATGGTTATTAACCATATCAACATGTGCCTGTTAGTAGTTCTCATTTTAAGTAGAAATTTGAGCTCAGTACAGTCTGTATATAATTTAAATACTGGCCCTTCCAAGTAGTCATATAGATTCTCCAGAGCCCATACTGAGCATATACCCACTTTGTATAGGTCGGTACCTGGATTCTTTGTATTTTAGCTGTCTATTAATATAACATATTACTCCTTATTTGGGCTTGCCATTCACTAGTTTCTTCAGAGGGAAGACTTCGCCTGGTCCTTGGATGCATGCTGCATCAATTCAAAAGCTGAAGGGTAGCTCAAAATCTGGTTCAGGTGGTAGTTTATATTTGATTCTCTCATAAACAATGCGTTGATTCATTGCACTTGAAAGCAGGTGTTGCATTTAAAAATTAGAAAGGACTTAGCAGATAATGAGCTTGGATCCTTTCTCCAAACTAGGGTTTACACAAGATTTCAATTTTTGGTGATATTCCAGTTTCTATCAATCCACTTTAATTCTAAAGAAATTTGAAGATTTTCATTTCTTTGATTTTATGTAATACCTCTGTATTATATTATATCAGATATGGAGGGATTTTTTTCAATAAAAAGGGCTTTTAATTCTATTTTCATCTCCATGCAGGTATCATATACTGTAAATTATTCACTCTACATATATATTCTGGTTCTTCTCACTTCTATTTGTATTTTTAAGGCCTTAAAAAGTAAAATCAAGTCCTCAAAAATGAATGAGAACGTTATTTTGACTTATTTGTGAGCTGTTATTAATATATAATAATATCAATTTTTTTCTTCGCTCCAAAAAGTTTCTTATAAAATATTGTATCCTTGATAAAATGTACATCCTAAGAAGGAAAAATAATTTTCTTTCTTTTGTGTTTTAAATGATTAGTTTTCTTAAAATTGGAAAAAACATAAATAGATAATTTCAAAGCTTTTCTTGACTTAAACTCTTGAAAAAGGAAGAAAATTAAAAAGAGAAAATATTTTCTTCTTTATTTATGAGAATGTTCTTAATAAAATTCTTATTTTGATTTTTATTTCATCCAATGATTGATCTTGACATTATTAAAGTGCATTAATCCTTTTTTTATGATTAAATCTAACCTCTCTACTTTTTACACAGGAAAAATGTTTTATTTAGATTATTTTGAATTATTATTTTCATTATACAAAGAAGGAGAAGGCTCTATAAAGTTACTCCTGCTGCTGTAAAAGGATCCATAATCTTGATACGTTTTATACTTCAAGGATCAAAGGGAGAACTTCCATGACTAATTCTAATCATTTTTTACCCTATATGGAATTGAAGAGCTTACAAGTGTGAGTTTTCCAATGATCGTGAACAATTTCACAGTATCGGAAATTGCAGAGCCTGCTATTCTACTATGTAATAGAAAGCTGTAAGAGAAGAAACTAGAAGAACCTAGAATTTCATAAAATTTAGAAAAGCACAAAGAAAGAGACAAAAACATAAAAACCACCCAAGAACATAAATCAATTATATCATCAAATAATATAGCCTTCACCAAAAATTGATGATAAAATTACAAAAGCTAACTACAATCAATAAAAAAAATTCTTTCCATTAGAAAAAGAAAGTTTTTTGTAATAAATTTCTTGTAAATAAATCGACAAAGTAATTTTAATAATACTAACAGAAAAATACAGCTCAGCTGTGATAATTATTTCTTATCATCCGTTTTTTGCAGTAAATGTATCCTATGATTTTGTATTTTTGAGAAAAAAAACTTTTGTAATGCTTTTTTGTGGATTTTTGGTTTTCACTTCTCACTCGAAGCAATCAAGAAGGAGGAAATTGAATTTGAAATGAAAAAATTTGGGAAGGAATGATAGGAAATTAATTGATTAAAAATCTTAGTTATCGTCTTAATTTGGCATTGTAATATTATGTTGGATCTCAAGAGATGAGGACCAAGTAACTGTATCTCTGAGAGCTATCTGCCTATACTTTCCATCGCATTTAGCCAAATAATCTTTCATAAAGTTTATTAAACTGGAATCCTGTTTAAATCCAGTCAAAGCTCAAACGAAGATCTTTATGTTCCTTTCTCAAAGTTTAACGCCAATTTCATAATTTTAAATTATTATTTTTCCAAATTTTGGTTGTATTTTCATTTACACAGTCTGATGATTCATAAATTGAATGGATGATAAATTTGGTATATGAAGAGTAAATTTCCTTTCGAGTTGGGATATTTCTCACAGGAAAATGATAAAACCGTACCATCCAAAACTGATCAAAATCTGGATAAATACTTTGTGAAATTTTGAATAAATAAATGTATATAATTTAAAGGTAATTGTGACAATGTTTCAAAGATGGGTGGATTAGGCTCTGAGGTGATGTTTGAATCACTTCAAGCTCTGTTCCAAAGAGCTTTAAGCTTATGTCCGCGGTGCCTCGCTTGGAAAATAACAAATTAATGAATATCATAGGCTATAAATCAGAATGAATACCAAAAAACAACACAAGGAGAACGTTTCTTATTTTTTTTGAAAATATCTATGAGAGATTCATATATAATTTTATCAAATACATCTGATAAATAGCTGATTATTACAGCTTGAATATAATTTGAGGCTCAATAACCTTATCATTCAAAATCAATTTTCTGATAAATATAAAATTATTGATAACTGATTGCCAAGAAAGAAATTTGGTGAAAGAAAATTTCTATCCCAATAGATTCCTTGTGCAATAGCATAGATGTTAATCATTGAAGATAATCAGACAATTTTGTATTTCTCTAGAAAAAATATCTTCCAACTTTTTTCAATTGCTATAAAATATTCATATAATATTTTAGATGGGTGTTGGACATAATCTACAGAGCCCCTCCTAATAGCTTTGAGTAAAGTGAAATTTAAAGAAATTGTAAAATTATTTACTAATTTTTTTTTAATAATTTGAGCTCTAAAGATTTTGTGAATTGGAAAAATAAAAGAATAATTGCAAAACTATTTAATTAAAAAAACAATCACATAAGATTATAGTTTTTTATTTTTCAACAAATTGAAAACTCTCAATACATCCTAGTTTTTGAAAAGGTTGAATTAAATGTAAAAATCCTTAAAAAAGAAAAGGAATTGATTTGAAAGATAAAAGATAAGATTTAAATATAAGCTAAATTGAAAATGAGATTGATAGGATACCTTAAAATCAAAAAGGATAAGAATTAAAATTAAGATTAAGCAAATCAACTAATGAAGCTTAACTTCAATTAATATTAGCACATAAACTTGAATTTGAATCATAAAAAGTATAAAGATATTAGGAATGCACTATATCATATATCTTGATATAGCTTTTCTCCTAAAATTATTGAAATAATAGCTGAAAAAATCAACAATTGATGAAAATATCATCTCTTATTTTGACATTTGCAAGTATTTTACTATATAAGCATATATTGAGCTTCTTGGAATTATTTCAAGAGTTTCTATTGTGAGTCCTTTTTTGTTATGGATCATGTTAAAATCAAATGAGAATTCTTCGTTTGTCTTTCCCAAATTTCAGGTTACTTTGTTAATTATTCCATATGTCCATAACATTCATCATCTGGCGTTATTTTCATAGTATAATTTCTCAGAATTTTATATTATTGAGCACAACAAATTCTGGTTCAACTCTGACATTCCTTTTCTTGTGGGGTATGATTCCTGTCTTTATAATTGTACCAAGTTCTTTATTTTCTCATCAGCCTCTGTTGAAGTTCTTAGCCTTAGTAAGTACTACTTCTGTGCCCCCTTGGGGGAGATTTTCATCCATATAGTGTCTAGCTACCACATAAAATCTTTCTCATACATCAATAATTAGTGGAAGCTTATTAACATCAATAGAAACTTTCATATTTGTTGGAATTTCATGTATTTACCCCATTCGTATGGCATATATCACTTTAAATGTCTTAGCATTATTAGTGTGGCTAATTATTGTTTTATCAGTAGTTTCCTGGGGTATCCCATGTTCAGACTGCACTTCCTGTATTCCCAATGAGGATTTCTCTTCATACTCCACTATTAATTCTTCCAAAGCCTCATATTTACCCTTTTATTCATCCCTTAGGACATTACCCATATGTCAGCTTCAAATTTCTCTTCATATCCTGATCCTCTGAATTTATGGCATAGAATTTTTCTTTTGTTTGTGAAAATTATATGCATAGTGGTTTGGTGATTCACAGTTGTGGAACACACTTCTCTTCTTTGTTTTTTCTACCCCCATGTATCTCAAATTTTCCATTGACTCTGGTACAAACTTAGCTCTGTCTTTGAAGCTGTCAATATTCTAGAATTTTTATCTTCCTATGGAAGTCCTTGTTCTGACCTACTGTATGGTATTTGAAATATCATCTATGTTGCATTATTTGTTTTACCTTCATTTTAATGCATGCTCCGAGTCCCTGGAAAATTTTCAGGTAGTTTTTGGTTCCTCATTTCAGATGAAATTTGAGGATTAATGGCTTTCATAATTTAGATGCCTCTGAAGAACAGCTCAAATTAATCTTCCTCCACTGTTTATTTGTCATCATGAAAAGAAATTGTCTTTTTTACACCCAGTTTCCATTGATATACCTATAAATAAGTTCATTCTTCCACCAAACCAAAATTTTTAGCCATGAATATCTTTCTTCTCATTGTACCACATATTGGAGTGAATTTTACATTCTTTGCTATACCTGTAAGTACTTCAATAATTAGGAGTGCTTTGTACATAAATTAGGAGACTAAAGATATAGTAAATGAGCTCTATGTTGTCATATTCCCCTGTACCTCAGAATTTGGGGAAGTTGGCCACCTCTAGGAGCTTTTTGAAGGGCCTCTCTTTCAGATTAGTAAATACCTTCTCCTTATTGGTACATATGCTTGTCACAACCATGGCAATTCACCTCCTTGGATTTCCATATGGCATATCAAGCCACAGTCCTTTTATGGCCAATTGGCCATATCCATCACCAGTGGCCAATATGGCCACATCATCATCTTATGGACCATTTGTCTTTTGGGGCCTTCATGGCCCTTCACCTCAATCCAGAAGCCATAGAGGCAATTTATGCCCAAATGGGTATTTGTGGTCATTTCCCTCAAGACCAGGGGAAATGGCCCAAATGGCTGTTTTTGGCCATTTGTGCACTTCTTGCACACTTTGCGCATTTGCGCATATTTGTGCAAAAATGCGCAATTTTGCGCACTTTGACGCAAAGTGTCCAGAAGACACTTTCCCGCCCTTTGGGCCAGTTTTTGGCTCAGAACCCAAAAGTAGCCAAAAACCCCAAAGGACCCAGAAACACTTTTCCAAGCTCTGAAGCCATCACATCCATCTTTTCCCCTCTGTCTTTCCATCTCAAGACCTTTGGATGTAATCTTCTTTCCAACAAACCAATATGCCATAAATGATGCTATATATCATTGTGAATCATTTTTCAACAGCAATTCAATGGTGGCAATATAAAATGGTCATTTCAACATTCCAAAATATCATCACATCATGTAGGCACCCAATCATTCAGAGGACTCATCAAGGCTCAAGAGCAAGTGTTTCAGCGTCAAAGACCAATCACACCATCAAGACGCCATTGGATAATTTCATTCACAGTATTCCTCCAAAGCAATACTGTTCAACCATTCTCAAGGGATTCAAGAGGCATTTCATCCATTCAGTTCATTCATTAATTAATTCAATTGTCAAGTGTCAATGCTCCACTCAATCCATCTTGGCAACCATATTCATTTCAATACAGTCTGGATCCATCAAGAACTGTATTTCATTTTCAAGCATGGGAAATTCATTCAACCCAATTCAATTTCAATATTAGCCAGCTGTATCAATTCCCAAAACAATCAATACAGCCTCAAGGATCAATACAGATCAGTTCTCAGCCTGAAGAACTCAACCTCCCAACTTTTCACATATACCGGCTACCCTTTCCACCCTGGGGGGTTTTTCCCCAGTTAATTAATATATTCTGATTTTATCTTATCATTTTTGTTAAGTGAATACTGATATTATCAAGTCAGTCATTTAGAACCTTTTCTCTTTTTCTTTCTTTGCCTGTCAATGGATATTTGGTGGTCATATCCTTACTAATTCCATTGTTCATTTTGGCAGGTTGACACAGTGATTAAGGACTTACTTGGTTGGCTCTTTGGCCATTTGGCTTCTTTTTCCTCTCATTGCATCTCATCTTTGTACCTTCATATTTCTTAGAGGAATTTATTCTTTTATTTTTATTTTCTTTACTCTTTGGAGTCTTCAAAGTGAGTTCCCTGATTGCTGAGTGCCAGGCCACTCTTGTATTTCTGTCCAAGAGCCCCTGTGACAATGTTCTGGCTTATTTTCAAATTCATATAGTCTGTGGAGTCAAACCTACTGGTTATGTCTCTAATATTTGTCTATGAAAATCTTGAGTATATTACTATGAATGTTGTTATGATATAGAATAAATAGAATTATAATAGCCAAAAATGAATAATTACTTTACTATTTCTGTTACTGCTATACACTACTAGTTATTATGAAATTAAACAGTAATTTTCTACTAAAATAAATTTCAAGAATAATTAAGAATAAAGATTCTTATTAAAATAATATGACATTATTTTTGTTAATAAGTTTCTTTTTCAAGATTAATTATTATTAAGTTCTAGAAGAAAAACCTTAAGAGCTCAATAAAGGGTGTTGGTAAACACATGTAAGCCCTTGCATGTTTTTACCAATTTATGGCAAAAACATTCAAGTGGCCTATTTTTCAAAACAAATCCTTCAGACTTAGCTTTGAGTATTTCTTCAATTTTTTTGAAATACTTTTTCTGACATGGGATATGAAGATCCCCAATTTTTTTTCCAAATTTCTCTAATTTGGCCAATTTGGAGAAAGGGTGTATTTTTTGAGAAATTAATTAAAAATGTTCACACTGATGGATTTCCTTCATTTTTCAAAATGAAGGGTTCAATCATGAGAATCAAAATCAAGACGCCCATAATTTTGGGGATTTTTTTGGTGGAACAAGTGAAGGCCCATAAATGTGTGATTTTTTCCATGATCTTTTTTATGCTTGTAATATGACTATTTGTAAGTATGAAAGTGCCACATTTTTTATCACAAATGAGAATGAGGTGGGATTAAAGAATTAAATAGGACTGAGGAGGGGGATAATTGGCATAAGCTGTATATACAAAAAGATTCAATCTGAACCAACCTCAAAAATAGTAGGTTTTTTCTGAGGGGGGAGGAATATTGGAAAAATATAACATTCTGTGTTTCTTGAATTTATCTGCCCACCCCAGGGCTTGTTGTTGGGAATTAAATCCCCAATTGACAGTAATGGGGGGGACAGGGTAAAATTTAGAAATGATGATATCCAATGCAACAAAATGAGAACAACTATCCAAGAGACAGATGAACATTGGTGGAATGTCATTTGGAAGAAAGAAATAAGGGGAAAGGAGAAATATTGGACTTTAGAATAAAAGGAAACTGGTCTTTTATACTTATTGGAAATTGGATCCCCCATATCAGGAATGGACATCCACTTGCTCTTTGGAGCCTGGCCAACATTTTCATCACCAATTCTGTCTAAATTAAAGGATACTGAGGGTAACAATGTCTTCATGGCTTCATAAAGTTCTTTATCTTTTTGAATTTATTCAGCAAAGTCACCTCTGACATGAACCCATTGATCTTGAGTATTGTACATTTAATGTGATACTTCTCTTTAACCAAATTTTCCATAACCCTGGACATTGATAGGCTTGTAGGTGTATTTCAATATGAATTTTGGCAAGTCTTCTGAGCCAGGTACATAATGGAAATGGTAGCCTGCAACTCAGAACCAGAGCACAAGAACTACAGCCAAATACCATAAACCAATGGTAGAGCCAAGATACCACCAAAGCATGGAGCTGAGCCAAACCAGCTAAAAACGTATCAAACAAAAGAGGAAACCCACCCCTTTTCAAATATACAAGTCCCATCATCATAGTATAAAGAATAACAAAGTTATTCCTGCTCAAAGTTGCTGCTGAGCATAAACCTTTTTTTCCACCTCTAATCTGAAGTCCAGAGGAAGAGTCTTAACCCCATCAAATGGGTATTTAAAATTAAGCTCTAAGTCAGGGCCATCCAATGGTACTAGCCAAATTGAGCTAGAGCCAGAACTACAGAAGATATGACCAAAATAAGCTCAAATAAGGGTGAATAAAATATTCACCTCTCATATAACTTCCACAGTTTTGGTGTGAGATAACTAAAGTGGGGTCTTTTTGGAAAGTGAAAAATCAGGGCTATCTGATGGTGCCATCTATTTCCCATATCTCAGCTAGAACAAAGGATATGGGGCAAACAAGCTACATACAGAGTTTAAGTACATCATACATATGTACAAAACATCTTGTACTGTGGGAACTCCTCTTGTGTGGGATTAAAATGAGGCAGTACCTGGAGGGGGAAATCACAGGTAACTAGTTTTGAATTGCTAATAACTCCTGTAACCAAGGGTGGCAAGGGTGTATTGCCTGCCCCTCCTAAAATACTGAACAAAATCTTCCTTGGAGCTCACAAACCAAAATAAAATTAGTAAGTGGCTTTACAACTGCAGAAGATAAAATTCAGCAGTCTCAGATCAGACCTATTCATTATATAATAATAAAAAAATAATGTCAGTAATTTGGTTAATTTTTAGATTTAATTAAATACTTGTCTGTTTTAATTTTAATATTTTTTTTTTGGTGAAATTGAGGTGAGTTTTTTCTTCTTGGTTAAAATTCCTTTTGCAAGATGGTTTTTTTTAAGGTGTTCTGGAAAGTTTGATGAGTGTTGATAAAGGTAATTTTGTTAAGGTAAAGTTATAATAGAGTAAAATAATTTCTTTAAAGGTTTGTTATTTTTTTTAAGAGTGGTTAATAATGAGATAAAATAGTATTTGTTAAATTTAAGAGGTAAGATTCTTGGATATTTGATTTTAAATGGGTAAGTTAGTTTTAAATCTTGTTAAATGAAGTTAATTTCACTAGTTAAAATATTTTAATAGAGTAGTAACCCTAATATTGGGTACTGGATAATTTTCATTTTTATTTTAATAATAATAAGATTCCACTGAGCGTAGCTACTGGGTAATCTTCAACACTATACTTCCACTGAGCTTAGCTACTGGGCAAGTAAATTTACTATAATATGCTGGACTACCTCCCAGGTGAGGGATGAATTATTACTGTGCTTGCAATTTGCAGGGGATATATTTTTCATGGGGGGGTATTTTGAAATTTGGGGGAGAGAGCCCCTCTATTTATACCTTTTGGGAGCCCAGAGGGCCCTCCATGGGAGCTGTCTTTTTCCACTTTAATTCCTCTTGATTTCATCATGTGACTCTGTTTTTGGTGAGGATCTTTCTTGCATGGGTCAGGTGATTTAAGGTTTGGTGATAATTTTCTCTCTGCACAGCCTCCATTTATCACATGATCATCTTTTGGTGGACTGATTATGATGTGATATTCTTGGATTTTCCTTGCATGCATGAGGTGATTTCATTTTGGCTGAGGATTTTTTTTGTGCACAGCCTCTTTTCTGTCACATGATATTCTGTTGGTGGATGCAGGACCACATGATGACCTTGTAATTCCTTTGCATATGTCCTATTTTAGGTTTGGTAGAAGTGGCTGTGTAATTTATGCAGGTGTCATGTTGTTTTTCTTCTTTTTGAACTTTAAAATGAAGTCAGGTGATAATTTCTTGCACAGGTGAAATTACTGTTATGTATGAGATGATGTGATTTTTTGAGTTTGACACATGCTGTGCATAGTCATGTGGTTGAGATTTAATTTAAAATTGTGTGCTGCATGCAGCCTGTTGTAACTAGCTTTGGTTTGCATGAGGTGATGAGTGGTGTAAATAAATCTGATTCTGTTTTAAGGTTTCAAGTGGGATTACTTTGGATATATGGTACTCCTGTGGCTGTGTTGTAAATGAGTTGCAGGAATTCCATGGGGCTGGGCTTTGCATCATGTGACTTTGAATGCAAGTTGGCTGTATAACTAATGCATGTGTCATTTTCTTGATGCATGAGTCCTGTGGCTGTAAGGGGGTGTAAATCTGGGTGGGGTGTGTAATTTAAAGGGTGGTACCTTATTTGTTGTAACTAGTGTACTATATGTAACTTGATTTTTTACATATGAATACTGAAATTGAATAATTTATTTAAACACATACACTGCCTTTTGGTGCCTGTGCCATGGTTTTATGAGTTAAATCCAGCTTCTTGCTGTAAAATTGACCTTTTGGTGTAAAATTTGAGTGTAAGTCTGCCTGTAGGCTGGATTGACTGCTGTTTTGGGGTACTATGAGCTTTAGCCTGGTAAAAAAAATGGTATGGAATACCACATCCCCCTCTCCATTTAATGCTGTCCCCAGCATTCCAGGTGAGAGCTCTCTATTCTTCATCTGATTCTGTGGCTTCCTCCAATACCTCCTCCTCATTTATTGATTCATCTTCTTCACTTTCCTCTTCTTCTGTGTCTTCTTTTGTGTCTATCAACTTTCCTCTTGGGTAAAACCTTTTGACTTGAGAGGCTGCAAATCTTCTTGCTAATTCTGTTCCATCCAGCTCCTCAAGTTCATATGGTCCATTGGTTATTTGTCTGATTACTCTGTAGTGTCCATTCCATTTGTTTTTGAAAAGTAGTCCCCAATTAGTTTCTATTGCTTTGTTGTAAACCAGCACCAAATCTCCTGGATTGAGTGGTGACCTTAGTTGGTGTGCCATTCTTCTATCCCAATATTTTATTGAGTCTTCCCTTGATTTTTTGAGTTTTTCTGCTGCTTTCCCTCTCATTTCTTCTTTCCCGCCTAATTGCTTAGCTCTGGCTTCCAGTAATTCCTCAGTTGTGGATATTTTGTGCCATTCTACTGCTAAAAAGGTTTTTGTTTCAATGTCAATTGGTAATACTGGTAGTTGTCCAAATTGGAGCTCATATGGTGAGAAACCAGTTGTCCTTTTAGTGGAGATTCTGTCAGCCAAGGTAACCAAAGGTAGATATTTTCTCCATTTTCCTCCATTTTCCTCCATTTTCTCCACACATCTTGACTAATGCATCTTTAAGTTGTTTATGGCCTCTTTCAACCATTCCTTGAGACTCTGGGTAATAGGGTGTGGTGATTCTGATCTTTGATCCTGCTTTCTTTACTGCATCCTGTAATTCTTTTCCAAACTCTGGACCCCCATCAACAGTTATTTCTTTTGGTGAGCCATACCTGCATATCCATTCTGAGGTGAACCATTCTGCAACTGCTTTTGCTATTAATTTGACTAGTCCAACTGTTTCTGGCCATCCTGAAAAATCATCTCTTGCCACAACCATATACTTCCATCTTCAATATTTGATATGGACTGCATCCATACTGACCCTTTCAAAGATTGTTGATGTTGCTGTAGGCCTTCCTTGTTCCCTTTGCAAGCTTTGACTTCTCTTTTGGCAGGCCAGGCAAGATTGAACCCATTTCTTGACTGATTTCTTCATTCCTTCCCACCAAAATCTTGCTTTAATTCTTCTGTAAGTTTCATTTTCTCCTCTGTGGCACATGTCTTCATGAAGTGACTTTGAAATGTATCTTTGAGCTTCTTGACTTGATACCACCAATTGAGGGTTTGGATTATTTCTCCTTTTGAGTTGGCCATTTTCCAAGAAAAAGTTGGATGAACTTCTTTTTATCCTTATAAACTCGTCATCTTTGCTTGATTGTGGTTTTTTCATTGTGCTTAAGTATTCTTGCATTCTCTTCCAAAATCCTTCTTGTTTGGTTGGTACTTGTATTCCTGAAAAATGGAGTGAATTTACATTCTTAGCCCCAAATCCAGGGTGTGGCTTGATCCAATCTTCTTCTTCATCAAATTCTGGTGCATCTTCTTCTTCGTCTTCTGAGTTTTTTGGTCTTCTGGATAGCCCATCTGGAATAGTGAGGTTTTCCCTGGTTTGTGTACCAAATCAAAGGAAAATAGCTGAAAGAAAGCCACCCATCTTGTCATGGGGGCATTGGGTAAGCAAGGGGTGTTTATCATTTCAATTAAGGCCTTGGCATCAACCTGTAATTCAAAATGTTGTCCCCAAAGTATGGTTTGAAGTTTCTTGAGAATTCTTGCAACTCCACAGAGCTCTAATTTTGGTTGTGAGTATTTTGATTCTAATTTTGAAAAAGTTATTGATTCATATAATACTGGTCTGTCTTTTCCTTCTTTGTCTTCTTGAGTGAGTACTTCTCCTGCAGCAATGTAGCTTGAATCTACTGCTAGCTTAATTTTTCCTGATCCTTTGTCATAATCCAATTTCTTGAGAGTTATTTCTTCTCCAACTATTCTTCTGAGCTTATGGAAAGCTTCTTCACATTTTTGATCCCAATCCCAGTCAACATCTTCTCTGGTGAGCCTCCTGAGTGGTGATGCAACTTGTGAGAAGTTTTCAATAAACATTCTTACATAGGCACAAAGACCAAGAAATCCCCTTATTTCCTTCTTGTTAAGAGGTGTTGGCCAATTTTGAATCTTTTTGATCTTTTGTTTTGAGATTGTTCTTCCTTTGAATGATTCAACATGCCCTACTATGTCCAAAGCTGGCACACAGCATGCAAAATTTGATCCTGAGATAGTCAGTCCTGCTTCTTCAATTCTGAATAAAATCCTTTCTAATGTTATGGCATATTCCCATATAAATCTTCTTATTGAGGGGTTTTCTGGTAGTGTTTCTTGATTGTAAATTGATCTTGGTCCTTTTATTCCTCCATCATCAATAAATATTCCTACACTTTCTGGTATTTCTTCTTGGAGTATCCAGGTCATTTGTGCTTGGTATACTGCTACTGAGTTGGTGGCTCCTTGGGGTAGTCTTGTGAGTTGCATCCTTCCAAGGGGTGTTTCAAAAGTGGTGAGGGGTCTTGTAGTGACATCTAATTCTCTTTCATCATATCCTCCCATGATATCTCCTAGTCCATAGCATGCTCTTCCAGCAAATGCATCTACAAATTCTTCAATATGAGGTGGTAAGCCAGCATCCTTTATGGTGACTTCGTTGAGTTCTTGAAGGTCATGGACAATTCTGAGTTTCCCATTTGATTTGGCCACACAAAAGATTGGGCTTGTGTAGCTTGAGGTGGATTGCTCATAGAGTCCAGTCATGATTCTTTCTCTGATTAATCCAGTAAACTGAGGTAAAATTGATTTGGGAATGGGAATTGGTTTCTTCTGCCAAGGTTCATGAGGTATTACTGGTATCTTGTAAGGTTTTCCATATGAGTGTTTGAGTAATCCTCTTTCTTCTTCACAGAAAGCTATTGCTTTTTCCCTTAAGGTAATAACATTTTTGAGTAAATTGATTTCTTCATTTGATAACCATCCTGGTGGGCCAAAATTGACTGCTTGCAGTCTTTCATGGGTGACCTTGAAGGTTTCTTGAAATATAGCTGGGTTTGGTGATAAGGGTTTTTCATAAGGATCTCTTGACAAAGGTGGTCTTTCCAAAGGTGGGTTAAGGTCTTGAGGCATTGGCTCATTGACTGGTGTCACCTTCTTCAGGACTGATTTATATTTGGCTGCTAAAATTTGGTGATCCATCTTCAATTAGTTATTTTTTTCTCTTTTTTTTTTCTTTTAATTATTTGTAAGAATTTGTCAGTGTCCTGAAATATTGAGGTCTTCACAATTCTTCTTTCTTCTTTCTTCCATAAAAAATGTAGTTTAAGGTCATACAGGACCTACAACTAGGTGTGTAACCCCTGTATATTAGGTATACAAGTCCTGCAGTTTAAGTCATGCAAGGACCTCCTGGCCTAATCCAAGGGCTTATCTTGATTATTGAGCTCCTTTGGGCATGAATTTGGATTCCTCCTGACTCTTGTTTTATTCTTCAATATTCATGATTCCCAATTGATGCAAGATTATTCTGGTTGTTTTATTTCTTGATAAGGAATTTTCTTGTCTTAATTGATGGCTTGAGACTTCACTTTGTTCATTTTGGCCAATTTGATAATGATAAACACCTGTGAAACCCCTTGTTCCTGTTACACAAAGGGAGAAGTTTATTGTCATGCTAAGGACAAAGATGGTCCTTCAGCACTTCTCCTGACTAGGAAAATCCCCTCCAGCTTCTTGGCTGTTATTTTTTATAAGTTTCCCTGCCCAAGTCTACAGGGGAAGCAGTTCGGTGTCATGCTGAGGACCTCTTGAGTCTTCAAGCTTCTTTAAAATCCCAAGGGCAATTTAAGCTGAGTGTTTTCATAATCTTGTTGGTCCATCATGTTGAGTGAGTCCTAAGTCAATAATTCATCCAGTGAGTCATCCTTCAGTCCATAAATCCTGGCCAGTGATTCTGGAATTCCAAATGAGTTTCAATCCAAAATCAAAGAAATCCAAGGTCTTGTGTTGTCTAGAGGTCAATCCATAAGGAACTCCTGTTTTTCTTCATAAATAATCTTCTTCATTTTCAGTATTGTGAATAATTGCCCTATGATAAATTGTTTCCAAATTCTCTTGCTATTTCATAAAAATAATGTATGTCCTTTTGTTCTTTTGTATTCCTGAATTATACCTGTTATAAAGAAATGAAAAATAAAAGATAAAAAAATAAAAAATTGTAATAACAAGATGATTTGAAATTTATTTTAATTTTAATTGGTTGATATATTATTTGTTTTTTTTTTTTTTTTTTTTAATAATATTCTTTTTGGATGAGGGCCCCCCTCTCCATTTAAAAATCTTGAGTTGGTTTTCAAATTTTGAAGAGGATATGTTCTCATTCCCCGGAAACTTCCACTATAAGGGATAGTGTAAGAAATAAGTTTACCCACCCCTTATTTTTTATAGTGATTTTGATGAGGATAAATAATGATACAGTAAAGATACATAATTTCCTTTTAATGATGATTAAATAAATTTTTATTTTTTATTTTTTATTTTTTTTATTTTTTTTATTTTTAATTTAAGTATAAAATAACCATTAAAGGAGATATCTGATTAAAAATCAAAATTCAAATGAAATAAACCTGAATCACAATTAGGATCCTGGAACTATTTGGTTGAAGGTGGTAATTTGTGCCAATCAGTAAAAATTGGTGCTCTTGAGAGTATTTCTGATTAATATTACATAATTGAATGATCATAATTTGAGTCCTTTATTCATATAATGACCCTTATGATGCCACGACTCTTCCTTTTGGAATCATCATTGTGACTCAGACTTTATTTCAAGTCCATCCCCTTTATGGTTCAGATTTCCTGTTACCCATAAATGCATTTGAGTTGTTAAAAATATAAACAGTGAAAAATAAAAATTTGTACAATTTTTTTTAAAAAAACTCTTGTTTGCTTTTTGGGGGGCTTTTGAAATTCCTTTTGGAATCAATAGCACATTGAGGTGTTATTAATATGTAAATTCCCCAAATTATGTCATCAATTTATGAGTTTTTAATATAAATAACTCCTTCAGAGTTCAATTAATGCCTTCATGGCACAAATACTTCTTCTTTTCAAACAAGCTCCAATCACTCTCTTGTAATTGAAGAAATATTTCAAATAAATTTATTATTTTTTTAAAAAAAATAATACTTGATGTAGAGTTTTTTTTTTTTTTAAATTATTGCTATTATTGAGTTGAAAAATTAAGCCAACTTAATGGCTCTTGTTGTAATAGTAGGAAAAGTATAATAGAATATTCTTGAGCTCATGAATGGGATATGACCCTAATTCTTAGTGAAAATGAATAAATAAATTCAAAAAGAAATAAAAGAATCTTAGGTAGTTTATAGTCTTGCCAAGGACCATATGTTGTCTTTGCTTTGGTCCTTGTTGATAATTTTAGTGATGTATTTTTGATATTTGAAGGGGCTGTTTATGGTCTTGCCAAGGACCATTGGTTTATTTTTGATTATTGTTAATAATTTGAGTGGGCAGTTTATGGTCTTGCCAAGGACCATATCTTGTGTCCAGGCACCTGATTGTTGCCTTTGGGGTTTCATGGCATGTGATTTATCTTCAAAGCCAAGTTGTATAAGTAGTTCAAAAAGTTTATAGTCTTATTGAGGACTCATTTTCACTTTAAAAGCATATTTAAGCCTATAAAATAAGAGAAATATTTTATTAATGTTGAATACCTGTAGAAGCCAAATAAAATATATTAGTATAGTTATTATTCAAAATAAGAAAGCATAAAAGATAAAATAGCAGTTTAAAGCCTTGCTTAGGGCTTTTATTTTGTCCTCCATAGCCCTGTAGCACATAAAAATAAATAAGTCAGCTTCATTTAATATTAATGAGAAAATGAAAAAATTCCAGCAGTTTAATGTCTTGCTGAGGACATATTTGTTATTTTTTTTTATCCCTGTAGCATAAAAAAAATTAATAAACTAAATTCAATCAAATAAATAAGCAAAACCAGCAGTTCAAAGCCATGCTGAGGGCTTTTTGCTTTTTTTATTGGTAGCCCTAAAAATAATAGAATCAGCACAAAAATCAAGATATAAAAATTGAAAACTAGCAGTTTATAGCCATACTGAGGGCTCTTTTGTTTTTCAACCCTCATTCTGATATATATATTTCTCTTTATTTTGTTATTTTATATATATTGATTGATAAAAGCTGTAAAAAATAAAATAAAATTGTCAGTAAAATAATTAAGTCAATAAAATGATAAAATAATATAAAATTGAGCAGTTTAAAGCCTTACCCAGGGCTTTTGTTTTCTTTAAATTTCTAGCCCTGTAGCAATCAAAATGTCCAATAAAACCAGTTATGAAAGAAAAAATAAAAAACATGAGTAAAATAAAAGAATAAATCAGTTTAAAGCCTTGATGAGGGCTCTTTATTTTTTTGTAGCCCTGCAGCATAAAAAAATAATTAATAAACTAAATTAAGTAAGATAAATAAGAGAACCAGAAGTTTAAAGCCATACTGAAGGCTTCTTTCATTTGTAGCCCTGTATAATATCAAAATAAGAAAAATCAATTAGCAATTTTAAAAAAAATCAAAATTATAATTCATAAATGAATAAAGCAGTTTTAAGCCATGCTGAGGGCATTTTTTTTAATTAAATTATTTTAAAGCCCTGTAAAAAAAATAGAATATCATTTTAAGTAAAATAAATAGCTAGAAGATGAAAAATGAAAGCAGAAACCAGCAGTTTAATGTCTTGCTGAGGACATTTTCATTGTTATTTATAGCCCTGTATAATATCAAAATAAGAAAAATCAATTGGCAATTTTAAAAAAATCAAAATTATAATTCATAAATGAATAAAGCAGTTTTAAGCCATTCTGAGGGCATTTCTTGTTTATTTTTTGTTTTGTTTTTAGTTATTATTATAATTCCTGTTATTATTAGAAGGTAAGATGGTCAGCTATACAGGCTGATCTAGAAGCTGTTACAACCCTCCAGGGGCTTCGGGTGGGGTGTTTCCATCTCCAATCATGTTGAAAAGCACTTTATTGTGCTTTAAACCACTTCGGGTGGTTTATTTTTTTTAATATGTGGGAGCTCTCAGCCCCTTACTTTGCTGAATAGTTGAATCGGTTGGAGTGTAGGCGCTATAATATCCTTTTAGGGTGTTTAAAATATGATTGGGTGAGCTCTTCTTTCTCTTCTTTTTTTTTTTTTTTTTTTTTTTTCTTTTTCTTTTAATGATATTATTTAAAATCAATTTCATCGTTCTCTAAGCCACTTTGCATGGTTTTTACTTTGATCAATGGCTATTTCAAAGCCTCTAAGCAGCTTTGGATCTAAGATGGGCTTGCTGAAATACCTTCATAAAATCAAGTCATTGGTCCTGTTAATTGCTAGAGTGTCATATACCTACTCCTAATTGCATCGGTTAGTTTGTTTTTGGGTCTAGGCAAGTGTTTTCTTTTACTTCTATATTCAGATCGAATCGGGCTGAAACGCTGGGTATTCCTGGTGTCACTCCACCTTTTTTTTTTAGTGCTGTAAACAACGTTGGGCACATCGTTCAATAATAGGTCAGATCAGGGTAGGTATTGGTACTCCTAGCTTCTGCTGTACCTCACTGTACAGTAAAGTAGAGGTACTTTGGGTGGGTCATTTTTTTGGTTAATGGGTGCCTCATCTAGCGTAGCTATAGTCAACAGGGCGCTGAGAAGCCTCTTTGGTACTCAAAACCAGATTGGTGTGGCTCTTCTGAGTGTTTGAGGTTCTCTACCTATTGTCAGGATTTTAGTCGGGTGAGGTGCTTTTGCTGTAGTGGGGTTCATGGTCCTCTGGGCACCTTAATCTTTGTCGTGATTAATTTAGTAGTCACAAATTAAACTGGCTTTCGGTTAACTCGGGAGTAGCATAAGGATGGCTACCATTAACGTGCTGTTTTTTTTTTGTTTAAGTTTTTGAGTACTGTTTAAACCAGAAGCAATTCATATTCGGTGACATCTTCTCCTCTTTGCTGATTGTCTTGAAGAAGGGATCTGTTCAATTTGAATTTGTGGCTTTTCAGCTTCACACTGTCTGCCATTGGTTTAAAAAAAATTGAAGCCTCCTTTAGAGGTTTTTTTTTCCAATCAGTGTTATTTTGAATGGTAACAAGTATTATCATGTGACAGAAGAGCATTTGAGCAAACTTTGGGGTCAAAATTTCTTTTTTTTTTTGAGAATATAAAGTTGCTCAAATCTTTTTGAGGATAATCCCTCATCTATCCATCGTCTAACTTGAAAGAAAATCAAAGATGAACCCAGATCATTCATTCTCCGACAATTTTTTTGAGACTTTGAAAACTGCTACAATGGATGATGAAATACGAAAATTTATTTTTGGATCACCTGACCCTTTCTTGAATGAGATTACACCTGAAGGGTCCAGCTTAGTGATAGATACCTCTCCAACTACAAGCCCAGCTTCGACATTGTCAGTTTCATTTAGCAATTCCGGCTCTAAGATTGAGTGGATAACTTTAAGCACCACTCCTTCTATTATCAGTGATAGTAATAATTCTCCATTGAATGGAGCTATTACATCACCACCGGCCTTAGCAGAATATGTGGAATTTCAACCCTCCAGTCCCCAAATCATACATCCTCCAGCCCCTGCCAACAAGATGCGAAAAAAAACAAAAAATGTTGAAGACCTGGTGGAGAGACTGGCCCTATCATTGTAATAAAACCAAATCCACTCGGTTTGATCTTCCTGAGCTCCGCCCCAGAAACTGTGTTGGTAAAGCCTTTACTGAATCTTCCTTTGATGTTGGTCTTTTCTTTTTCCTTTTCTTTTTCTCTTTTTTTTTATGAAATTACTAGCTTAAATTATAATTTATTATTTTCAATTAGATTTTCTAAGTTATTCATCAGTACCTGTATTCTAAATCTTCTTTCTATGGTACTCCTTTATCTGAAAAAAAATCTGGGAAAAGAAAAAAATGTGTTCAGTTTTTTTTTTTTTTTTTTTTTTTTACAAAAATATAAATATATATAAAATATTAGTAAAATAAAAAAAATAAGAATAAAAAAAAGAAGCAAAACAAAAATTTATAATGGGCTAAAAAAGAAAATAATTTTTCTTCTTTCATTTTTGTTAAAATTATAATCTCAATTATCAGGATTTACAGAAGTAAATAGAGGTTGTTTTTTTTTCTTTTTTTTTGATATTTCTAGTTTTAAAGGAAATGAAACGTTTATCTTCATCTTTTTTTTAACAAAAGTAAGAAATTTAAGAACAAAATATAATCAAGTACATATTAAGATAATATAGAATTCCAATGTCTACTGCTTGGAATTAGTAAAAGAAAAAAAGAAAGAAAAAGAAAATAAATAGAACATGTTTTTCTTTTTTTGTTTGTTTTGAGATTGGCAACTATTATTTCTTTGATTAAAGTTTTTTTTTTTCTTCTTTTTTTTTATATTGAGAAAGTAATAAAAAATCAACTCAATAAAATAAAAAAAACCTAAGTAGAATTGAGATTAGAATATAAATCAATTTTGACTAAAACATGAAAATAAACCAAAATTAAATTAATAAAATTCAAATAAAATAGTTAGCTAAAGTTTCAATAAACCATAAGCTGTTTATCTATCTAATGTTTTTTTTATAGTTGAGGATGGAAAATACTTTTAACAAGATAATTTCTCTATCACTTCTCCTTTGATTTATTTTTATTTTTTATTTTTATTTTTATTTTTATTTTATTTTTCAAAAAGAAATAAATAAGATAAAATAAAACATTCAAATTTAAGGTAAGTTTCCTTTTTTTTTTAGTTATCAATCAAGAAGTATGATTTGAGTGAAAATGTTTTTCATTTTATTATTTTTTTTTATATTTATTTATTTTTTTTATTTTTTTTTTCGTTGATTATGAAAGAAATAATAAATAATAATAAATAAGAGATGAAATAAGGGTAAAATAATAAATATAAATCATATTTATGGAAATAGGGTGGATTACAAAAAAAACAGAAAAAACAAAGAGCTAGGGACTTAGCAGGTGATATTTCTTTGAATTAATTCCTGTGACCAAGTATTTTCTTCACTAATTCTTGTTTGATAATTTTACCTCCCCTCCCTTCTTCTTTTTTAAGGCTTTTGAAAAGGTATTCTTGACAGAAGGATTTCCAATCTTCTGTATTAATTTGAGTTCTATCATTTTTGATTCTGAGGATTGCGAGTATAAGTGCTTCTTCCCAATGACAATCCCATGTGGCATTTTTTACAATATAATTTTCTGAGATCTTGCTGATTGTTCCATTTTGTATTTCAAAGTCCTGAAGGTTGAACCAGTCTTGGGATTCCCAGGTCCTCCAAAATAGTGATTTCCTGATATCTTTATCCATATGGAATATTTCATTCCAGTATTGGTTTTTAAGGTTGCCTTCAATTCCATCCCAGGTCAGTAACTCTAAGAATTCATATTTTGTAAGGTTGAATCCAGGTAATTCTTTCCATGGATTAGGAATGACATTTTCTGATGGTGTTTTTTCTTTTTCAAAGATATCTTCAAACTCAATATATGGAAGGAGTATTGTGGAAATATCAGGACAAGGTTCTTGTGAGGATGATACTATGATAAAGGTATAACTAGGCTAATTACAGCTTTAACTGTGTATGTGACACGACAGAAAATGATTTAAAAAAAGATTTATAAAGGTTATAATAAGATAAAAGGGTTCTACTATTAAGAAATAGTGGTGGTGAGCGCTATTGAGAACCCTGGGTGCAGGCTTTATCTGTTGGATTACAATAATAAAGTCTACAATAATTAAAGATTATAATTATACCTGATTATTCAACCAAGAGTAAAACTGTTTTTGACAGTTTACTACGTAGGTTATTCAAGAGCAGGATGAGGAGAGGATTTTGGCTGTGAAAAGCCCTCCTTTTATCCTGAAATTGGGGTGGAAAGGCTGCTAGACCTTTCCACGTAGAGGAAGTGAAGATTTTTCACTCTCTATGACAGGCTTGTGGTTTGAAAACAGCCTGTATACCCTGTATTGGGCTCAGATGTGGTTTTGAAACCACATCTGGGCAGTTTTCACCAATACAGGGTGAAAATTTTCATCTGGGGACCTCACAGCCTGATTCTGACATGTATGACGCGTAGAATGCTGTACAGAAACTGTATGGGACCCCAGTATTGACTGACATATGAGGTATTGAAGTAAAAACATGCTTCTTTGTCTATTTGACACCTCATATTCATGGTTATGGGATATTATCCCATGGTAAGGCTGTATCTGACAGCAGGTGGGATTTTGACCTTAAAATGGTCATAACTCTGTCAGTTTTTGAGATATCAAGCTCAAAGTTAGTTCATTGAATAGCTCTGTATGCGCTCTACACAATGGTACCCAACTTGACATGGCTATCATTAAATATGACAAAGTTATCCCATGTACAAGTATTTTTGTACATTGGCGTGGTCTGGCCAAAAGCTGTATTAAGCTTGTTTGGCCAATAACTTTTGTTGTAGTTGAGTTATGAGGAAATGGATGGCACCATCAGATAGCCCTGATTGTGCTATTTCCAAAAAGACCCCACTTCAGGTATCTCACACTAAAACTGTAAAAGTTAGATGAGAGGTGAATGTTTTGTTCACCCTTATTTGGTCTGAATTTGACCATAACTCAAGTAATACTGGTGCTAGCTCAGTTTGGCTGGTACCATTGGATAGCCCTGGCTTAGAGCTTCATTTTGAGTACCCATTTGATGGGGTTAAGCCTCTCCTTCTAGATTTTAGATGAGAGGTGAAAATTAAGGTTTATGCTCAGCAATGACTTTGAGCAGGAATAACTTTGTTATTTCTTGTCCTATGGTGATGGGACTTATATTTTCAGGAAGAGGTGAGTTTCCTCTTTCTTTTGATACCTTTTGAGCTAATTTGGCTCAGCTCCATGTTTTGGTGGTATTTTGGCTATACCATTGGTTTATGGTATTTTGGCTGTCATGCTTGTGCTCTGGTTTTGAGTCACAGGCTGACAGTTCTGGTTTTATTTTCAAGAACCAGTCAGGAATTTCATCTACTTCTTGTGGATTAATGTAATTGGCCCAGACTTCTTTTGCTTCTAGCCAGCTGATATCTGTGTCCAATGACCAGGGATCTTCTTCAAGTAATGGCCATGATTCCATTTTGAAGTATTTGGTGGAGTTTGAAGTGTTAATGTAAGATGAATTTAGAATAGTATTAAATTTATTCATCAAAAATAGTTTGAGGGTAGGTTTAATGGATTTTCGATGGTAATTTTGGGTAAGAATTTGGATATTCCTCTTTGATAAGGCAGGAGGTCACTGCCTAGTGATTTATGATTTAGGTGAGTGAAATTGGTTATTTTGGTTGATAAGAATTGATTTTCCTCTTTGATAAGGCAGGAGGTCACTGCCTAATGATTAATTAAATTTGAATCTGACTTTTTTCTTTGATTTTTGATTTTTAGAGCTGTTATGTGACTTCAAGATGGGCCTTGATGGTTTGAAATTTAATTGTTCCATTAATTCTTGAGGAATTTGTTCATTGGTTTTGTCAGAAATCTCAAAACTTTTCAGCAATTCCTTGATTCCTTCAATTTGTTGACTTCTTGATATTGATGAAGTATTCTTAAAGTGCCAAAGGTTCTCTTTATTGAAATCATAATCTTCAGCTTCCAAAATTGAATATTCATTATTAATTTTATCTTCTTTTATTAATTCTTCCCCATAAGATCCAAAATTTGGTGAATTGGGCATGGTGGAAGTGATTGATATATTTTTGTAAGTTTTTTTTTTTTTTTTAACTTTTAGGGAATAATTTGTTGATGAATTTCTTCTTTGTTAAGGCAGGAAGTCACTGCCCTAAGAGAAGATATAAAGAAAAAAACTAATGATACATTTGATGAATGATACTAATACATTTTAGAGAAAATAAATCTTGATTTTGTTGGTTTATTTAAAGTTGAGCTCCCCCAAGGGGGAAAGGTAAGTGTCTGTTGAGTAATCTGGCCAAAATAAGGTCTTTGAGGGCTTCCAAAAAGGCATTTCTTTCCTCAATTTCTTGTTCTGATGGAAATTCTGACCACCATAAGTCTTCATCAATGAATATATATCCATCCCCAACCCATTTCAGTTTTCCAGTTTGATATGTTGATCCATTCAATCCAAGGTACCACTGGGCCCAAATTTGATTGAAGTAAAGTCCTCTTCTTGGTAGTGTGGCCATTTCAAATATTTCATCCCAAAATTTGTTTTCAAGGTTACCTTTAATTCCCTCTTCAGTTAATAGTTCTAGGAATTGGATTTTGTTCAAGTTTGCTCCTGGAAGTTGACATAAATATTTATCTTCACATAAAATTTCTTGAGCTTCATCCCCATAAATGTCTTCAAAGGTGATGTATGGCAGGTAAATGTAATTGTATTCATTTTCTAAGATGGATTCTGTTTCTTCATCTTCATTGGGAGGTTGCTGGATAAATTCAGGGTTTTCCAGTTTCCATTCATAAGGTTCTTCTTGGTTGTTCAATGGTCTGTCCAAGAAGTTGATATGGTATGTGTCTTTTAGGTTTTTGTCTCTTTCTTCCATAATTTTGAGGTCCTTTTCAATTTCATTTATAATTTCTTCATCTGAAAGCTCATGATGTTCACTCAATCTGACTTTCTTTTTTTTGGGTTTAGGTTTGAAAGGGTTTCCATGTATTTTCTCATTTCCATTCACCAAGATTTGGAATTTTTCTTCATTATTGTTAATTGACTTGTAACTTATATTGGGTAATTCATCTTCAGAGGTTGAGTCTTCAATTTGTCTTTTGAAGCTGTTTGGCTTTTTGTTATTTTGTAAATCTTGACCAAATTCATCACTTTTTGGAGATATGGATAAATGTTGGGTCTTCTGGGTCAAATTGATTATGGTATTGTCTCTTTTTGCATTTTGAAAGTTCTTTCCTAAGTTATTTCTGACCAATGTTGCCATATTGCATAAATCCATTCCTCTAGGTGGTCCAGTTTGCCATCCAAGTGCTTGAGGTTTGCATATTGGCATGCATAACCTTCTTCCATCAGGTTCTTGATCACTGAGTATCTCTCCTTGTTTATGGGAGAATTCTAGTCTGATATTGTTGTCTGCCAAGAAAGGTCTTCCCAGTACTGTATGGACAGATCCTTTTGCAATAAAAAAGTGAATCAGAGTTTCTTCACCTGAAGCCAAAATGATTGGAGTAAATTCTGAAAGTGCCACCAATGAAGTAGTATGGCCTCCAATTCCCCTCAGGTTCATGTTAAGATTTCTTGTTGTGAGTAAAGCTTTGATTGCTATTTCTTCTGGTATGATGTTGAGTTCTGCCCCAGTGTCCACTAATGCTCTGATAGGATATTCTTCCTTTCCAATGAAGATTTCCATAAATCCCAAAGGACAAGCATAATGAATCTTGGGCTTTGGTATTTCTTTGAATCCAAAGGTTAATAATCTTTCTTGAAGATCCATTGAGTTGAGTGATTTAATCTTTTCCTTGTCTTTTTCTGATAATTCCTGTAATTTATGGACAAAATTGGTTGACATCCTCGAAATTTCCCCAATGGTGAGGTTGATCTTTTGTTGCATAATTTTCTTGATAATTTTGTCAATTTCCAATTTAGTTTCAACTTGTTTCTTTTGAGGTTTTCTGAGCTTCTTTTCTTCTTTGGAAGTTTCCTCATCTTCATTCTTATCGGCAATATTTTCAATTTCCTCCTCAGGTTGGTCTGGTTTTGGAATATTTGAATTCTGGAATTTGGTAGGAATTATGACTCTTTCCTCTTCTTTTTCTTCTTCAATGTAGATTCCTGGAATTTCTGCTTTCTTCTTTGGCTCTTGATTTTGGGCTTGTCTTTCCATCCTTTGTTTTGTCTGTCTTAATCCAATGTGTGATTCAAAAGGGTCATTGGCTGAGGAAATGGTAGGTGGTTTCCAATTTGACCAATCTTCAACATGAGCAATTGAGGTTGTTTTATCATCTGATTTCTTTTCAGTGGGCTTAACCTCTTCTTCTGGTTTTTCTTTGATAGTAGGTTTTTCCATAAATTTCTTGTTGAGCTCTGATTGTTCTTTTGCAAAAGCCCTGACTATGTTTTTGGCACTTTCATTTCCTTCCATAGGTACTCTCTGATAATTGGGGAAGAGGGAAGATTCTCCTTGGGTTCTGACAATTCTTCTGTTCAGATCTTCAGCAAGGTGAGTGCATCTAGTTGCTGTATGACCTTCTTCCTTGCAGTAAGCACACTTCAATGGTGGTCTTGGAGCCATTTGAGCTGGTATGTAAGGTTGATAACTGGATGAAAATGGTGGTAAGGGATTCCTTGGCCTATATGGCTGATTATTCTGAGGGAATCTTTGCTCTTGATTGTTGTTCCAGTTCCTTCTTGGTGGATTAACTGCTTCTGAAAGGGTTTTGAGTTGATTCAAAACTTCTTTAACTGATTCTTTTCCCTCATTTCTTGGTTGAGGCTCTGGTTGTGGAGGATTTTTGATCTTTTGGGTGAGTTCTTTTACTTGTTTTAAAACTTCATCCCAGCTTTCATCCTCAAATCTTGTTTTCTTTTCTGGAGGTTTTGATTTAGAAAATTCTTTTTGTTGAATAAGTACCTTGGCCTCCAAGTCTTGTTCAATGTATAATTTCAAAATATCCAATCTTGGAATGATGTAACCTCCATCCAAGGCTTGAACCATAGCTCTTTCTTTAATCATTTCTTTGTAAATTGATTCTTGAACACTAGTGGAAAGGCTGGCTAATATTTCTTGATTATGGTTGATATCACCTTGAATATATTGGTATCTTTTGGGGTAAGTGATGATTGCTTCATATTCCCCAATGAATTTTCTGTATTGAGTCATGTTTCTTATTCCACCTTCTTGTTGAGTTTTTGTGAATAATTCAGTGATTGAGCATAATCTGTATCTTCTTTCAGGTGAGACTGTTCCCCATCTTCTTTTCATATCCACTTTTAATTGATCCCAATCAGCTGTTTCATATCCAGGCATTCCTTCAATATGATAACTGATTTCTTCATCTTTTGTCCAAAATGCTATTTGTCTTGCAATGTCTCTTCCACTTGCTCCTTCAATTTCTGCAATATTTTCAACTTTCTTGATGAATCTTTCAACATCCTTTCCATCAAACCACAGATTATAGTCTTTGGCTCTGATTTTTACTATTGGAGTAGTGTTTCTTGGAGTTTCTTGATGTAATGGAGTTGGGATTTGTGCAGAAATGTTGACTCTTCTTGGTAAAGTTCTTGGTGTTTGTTCTGTATAAGGTGTTGATGTGGCCATGGGTCTAGGATAAGGTGAAGGAGATCCATGTTGCCTGAATGATCTTGGAAGGGTGGTTTGCTCTTAAAGTGGACTATTTTGTGGAGTATAACTTGATGATTTATTTTTGCCTTCCTTTTTGATTAGTGCTAGTAATTCTGCTTGCATTTCTAGCATCTTCTGCTGTAGTCTCTCTGTTGAAGAAATTTCCTCCTGTCCTTCAACAGTTTCTTCATTAAGGTTTTCTTCCTGAATTTCTTCAATACTACCAGGTAATTTTGATGATGAAGGTTTATCCATTTTTGATTGATTTATTTCTTCTTTTGATTTTGGTGTTGAGTTTTTGATTTTATTTCTTTCAAGGAGATCAAGGAAAGATTTCTCCACAACCTTCAAGTCCCTTTTATTGGTTCTTGGTGTTGCAATTGGGAAATTGGAATATTTATTTGATTCCTCCCCTAGTTCTGTTTCTTGCTTGGGTGGATAATAGTAATGATCAGAGTGAGTTGAGTATTCAGATTTTTGAGATGATGGTTTTGGCTGATTTTGATTATTTGACTCAAGTTTTTGTTATAAGAGAATTATTCTGGAGTAGTTAAGAATTTTGTAATTGATTGTAATTTAATTGATTTTTTTATTGAAGTTGAGGTTATCTGCCACTGTTGGGACACCAGATGTGGGAACTCCTCTTGTGTGGGATTAAAATGAGGCAGTACCTGGAGGGGGAAATTACAGGTAACTAGTTTTGAATTGCTAATAACTCCTGTAACCAAGGGTGGCAAGGGTGTATTGCCTGCCCCTCCTAAAATACTGAACAAAATCTTCCTTGGAGCTCACAAACCAAAATAAAATTAGTAAGTGGCTTTACAACTGCAGAAGATAAAATTCAGCAGTCTCAGATCAGACCTATTCAATATATAATAATAAAAAAACAATGTCAGTAATTTGGTTAATTTTTAGATTTAATGAAATTGTAAGGTTTGACTATGAAACAATAAGTAAAAATTACTAATTTTTTACTTATTGTACTCTGAATGTCTTTATAATTGAAATAAATAAGATTAAAATAATAATAATAATAAAGAAATATTATTATTATGGCGTAAAAATATTATATTATTAAATATATATAATAATATAATTAATATTATATGAAATTATAATATTATAAATAATATATTAATATAAAAGAATTAATATATTATAAATCTCTTTATTATTGTTACCAACAAATAATAAAGGCGTAAGAAACTGTTTTTTATAAATAAAAAACAATTAATAACAATAATATTACTAATATTAAAGTTATATATTAATATAAATACTATTTATATTAAATAAGAATTATTAAGAGTAATAATAAGAGAGAAATTATTATAATAAGATGAAATAACCTACTTTTAACACTTAAAATAATAATTTTGAGATATTTTACGCCAAAAGAATATAATACAACTTTTTCAAATTGTATTTACAATAAAAAATAAAGAAAATTACTAAAATTCTTGATTTTACGTGGAAATGAGTTTATAGAGAGATTTATGACAAAAACAATTAAAGAATTGATTTAATCATGTAAAAAATAGTGATTAATATTAAGATGGTCTTTGGTCTTTAATAATATAAGAGTTTTATATATAAAGAATAAAGAAATTACCTTTTATTTAATTGATTTAATGTTTTTGATGCGTCTGAGGGGTAAATAGAGTAAAAAGAGCTCTATTTATAGTAAATACCTCCCTCCTAGAGTCCAAAAGGCTTCTAGTAGACGTGTACTGATCATATCCACTGGAATTGATCAATATTTTAAGGTTTGAGGGTGATTACATCATGATCAAACCATATTACATCATTATTACACCATTATTTAGAGTTATCACTATAACTCTAAGTTTGATGACATCAGAGGCTTGGCAGAACCCCAAATTTCGTGGATTTTATTAGTTTTAATCATAAACTAATAGTATTCACCAATTGTATCACTCTTAAGACTGTTAAACTTAAATTAAGGTTACAGTATGTGATCATAACTGCTCAAATTAAGCTCAAACTTTGATCCTCAATAACTTTTAAGATTCACACGCTACAGCAATTCAGAGAGTGAATTCTGAAAGCCTGGCATAACCTTATTATGGTTCCAAGAGCTTTTCATTACATCATCAAAACTCTAATTTTGATGATTTTTCTTGTAACTCATCTTTTCTGTCGAAATTCAATATTTTAAACTTCAAACCTTGATTTCAGGTGGTTATACCCTGAATTTAATAATAAAAATTACATCATTCTTCACGAATGAACTAGGAGAATCCAACTTTGTACTTTTTTTTAAGTTTGGAACACTTTCACAACAAAGTGGTCAACAGCTCTGTTGATTTTTATCAATAATTCATCATAGGTTTTAACCTTGTTTATAATTTGTAAAATAAAGTTCATATCTGTGTTCCTACAGTAATTGCGTGGTGACTTTATTTTTGGTTCATCATTCTATCATGTATAGTTTAGAAGATATTAGCTATGATCCTTGAATATATGCATTGACCAAAAAAAGTGCATATATTCAGGATAATTGCTTAAGTATCAAAATTGGAAATTAGCTTATTAATTGTTTTATGTGTGGATTTTCATGGGGAATCCACGGGTACAATTTATTTTACATGTTGTAACATTAGATTTTGAGATAAATAAGGTTTTATGGTTTTTATAAGGTATTATACCTTATAATTCTTTAAATATTGACTTTACAGATATGCCATAAAAATGGTATATGTGTATTTTTCCATGGGGAATCCAATTGTATAATTTATTTTACATGTTGATTCATTGGTTTTTAAGTTAAACCAATTTTTGTACCAATTTATGGTATTTTTTGTATAATTAATTAATTATTTTTAATGTATAATTATTTTAAGTAATTTTAATATAATTATATTAAAAGTCTAATTATTCTGAGTCTTTTTGTGACCTTATTGGGTATGTGGTCATATCTCAAAGGCTCACAGAAATACTTGTCTGTTTTAATTTTAATATTTTTTTTTGGTGAAATTGAGGTGAGTTTTTTCTTCTTGGTTAAAATTCCTTTTCCAAGATGGTTTTTTTTAAGGTGTTCTGGAAAATTTGATGAGTGTTGATAAAGGTAATTTTTTTAAGGTAAAGTTATAATAGAGTAAAATAATTTTTTTAAAGGTTGGTTATTTTTTTTAAGAGTGGTTAATAATGAGATAAAATAGTATTTGTTAAATTTAAGAGGTAAGATTCTTGGATATTTGATTTTAAGTGGGTAAGTTAGTTTTAAATCTTGTTAAATGAAGTTAATTTCACTAGTTAAAATATTTTAATAGAGTAGTAACCCTAATATTGGGTACTGGATAATTTTTATTTTTATTTTAATAATAATAAGATTCCACTGAGCTTAGCTACTGGGTAATCTTCAACACTATACTTCCACTGAGCTTAGATACTGGGCAAGTAAATTTACTATAATATGCTGGACTACCTCCCAGGTGAGGGATGAATTATTCCTGTGCTTGCAATTTGCAGGGGATATATTTTTCATGGGGGGATTTTGAAATTTGGGGGAGAGAGCCCCTCTATTTATACCTTTTGGGAGCCCAGAGGGCCCTCCATGGGAGCTGTCTTTTTCCACTTTAATTCCTCTTGATTTCATCATGTGACTCTGTTTTTGGTGAGGATCTTTCTTGCATGGGTCAGGTGATTTAAGGTTTGGTGATAATTTTCTCTCTGCACAGCCTCCATTTATCACACGATCATCTTTTGGTGGACTGATTATGATGTGATATTCTTGGATTTTCCTTGCATGCATGAGGTGATTTCATTTTGGCTGAGGATTTTTTTTGTGCACAGCCTCTTTTCTGTCACATGATATTCTGTTGGTGGATGCAGTACCACATGATGACCTTGTAATTCCTTTGCATATGTCCTATTTTAGGTTTGGTAGAAGTGGCTGTGTAATTTATGCAGGTGTCATGTTGTTTTTCTTCTTTTTGAAATTTAAAATGAAGTCAGGTGAAATTACTGTTATGTATGAGATGATGTGATTTTTTGAGTTTGACACATGCTGTGCATAGTCATGTGGTTGAGATTTAATTTAAAATTGTGTGCTGCATGCAGCCTGTTGTAACTAGCTTTGGTTTGCATGAGGTGATGAGTGGTGTAAATAAATCTGATTCTGTTTTAAGGTTTCAAGTGGGATTACTTTGGATATAAGGTACTCCTGTGGCTGTGTTGTAAAGGAGTTGCAGGAATTCCATGGGGCTGGGCTCTGCATCATGTGACTTTGAATGCAAGTTGGCTGTATAACTAATGCATGTGTCATTTTCTTGATGCATGAGTCCTGTGGATGTAAGGGGGTGTAAATCTGGGTGGGGTGTGTAATTTAAAGGGTGGTACCTTATTTGTTGTAACTAGTGTACTATATGTAACTTGATTTTTTACATATGAATAATGAAATTGAATAATTTATTTAAACACATACACTGCCTTTTGGTGCCTGTGCCATGGTTTTATGAGTTAAATCCAGCTTCTTGCTGTAAAATTGACCTTTTGGTGTAAAATTTGAGTGTAAGTCTGCCTGTAGGCTGGATTGACTGCTGTTTTGGGGTACTATGAGCTTGAGCCTGGTAAAAAAAAATGGTATGGAATACCACAGTACATGGCATAACTTTGCCATATTTAATGATAGCCATACCAAACAAGGTACCACTGTGTAGAACACATCCAAGGCTACACAATGCACCAACTCTGAGCTTGATATCTTCAAAACTGGCACAGGTATGGCAGTTTTAAGGTAAAAATCCCCCAATTAGACCAATACAGCCTTACTGTGGGATATTCTCCCATAATTATGATTATGAAGTGTCAAAAAGACAAAAAAGCCTGTTCACACTTCAATACCTTATAGTTTGGTCAATACTGGGGTTCTGTACAGCATTCTACGCATCATACACGTCAGAAGAGGGCTATGTGGTCCCCAGATGAAAATCTTCACCCTGTATTGGTGAAAACTGCCCAGATGTGGTTTCTAAACCACATCTGATCCCAATACAGGCTATACAGGCCTTTTGAAAACCACAAGGAAGTTCTTGGAAGTGGAAAATCCTTACTTCCTCTACGTGGAAAGGTCTAGAAGCCTTTTGCACCCAATTTCAGGATGAAAAGGGACCTTTTCTCCACCAGAAAAGGTTTCTTCATCCTGCTCTTGAATTACTACATAGTACAACTGTGAAAAACGGTTATACTCTTGGAAAATAATCAGGTATACTTCCAATTTTAGGTATTGTAGTCTTTATTATAATAACCCAATTGGTAAGGCTGCACCCACTGCTTTCAACAGTGCTCACCACCACTAAAAATACTTTTAGTAAAGCCCTTATATTTTAATTAAAAATTTTCTTTATAATTATTATCCATGTGACAGTCATAGTTTGAGTTGTAAATACCATTATTATCACTTTTTCATAGACTCAGCCTGTCATTTTGGGGGCCTGGCCATGTTTTTTTGTTGATTTTTGGACCTTTTTACACATAAAAGTGAGTTTTTTCCTATTTTCTTTTATTTCTGACACTTGGGGGGCCTGGCCATGTTTTTTTTGTTTTTGGTATTTATTTTTGAGTGGTATATGTCATATACCACTGGGTTCTTTTGTTTTCAATTGCCTTGTTGCATGGCTTAATCACCACAAAAACCCTTATTTTTGGCGTGTTTTAAATATTTAAATGTTTTAAGCTATCAATTCTGTCCAATTTTTAATTAAAAAGGACACCTCTTACTGTAAAAGCAACAGTATTAGAGGTGTGGTTGGGTATATTGATAATTTCAATTGCCCTTTACAGAACCACTTTTTGATTATACTTGCTAATTACAAGTTAGTCCTTGAGATACTGGTATACAAACAGTGTACCAGATATCCATAAGCTGTATTTCTGAGATGTAATTGCTAATTTCAATTGCACTATCATAATACAAGGGCACAATATAGAAATATATTTCTCAGAGCCCATTCTTGGATGTGCAAATAGCCTTTTAAAAAGTATTAACTGACATTAAGCCCTCTTTTACCGTTTGATTAAGTGAAGAAAACTGCATTCCACTTGAGACCCAGTCACAGGCGAACACACCAGGGACACCCTCAGAGCCAGAGGGCAGCAAGGGAAAAGCAAAGAGGCATAGTGAAGGCCTTATCACAGCTAAAAAGTGGATACCAATTGCCACTCAGAGGAGTAGAAAACCATGAAGTTTTGAATTAATACAAGGTAAACCAACCTTAACCACTTGTACAGGGAAGATTACAATCATTAACCCAGTTTTATCCTCTAAAGGCAAATTTCCAAAAGCAGTAGACAGAAAGCTTGTACAAGGAACAGTCAAAGGTAAATACCCTGAGAACATTAAGTTGATGACTGCTTCAAAACACTGATATGTCACCTTTACACCTCAGAAATCTTGGCTTCCAAAGGAACCAGCCAGAGGACAGAGAAGGCTTGTCTAGAACCAGAAGACCTGGAGGAGAACACCTTGGACACAGTTGTGGATGGCAAGACATTGAGGGAAATCATACCCACTCTGCCATTCACATTCCGATTCAAAATAAACCTCAAACCAGAGGACTGGAATGATATGGATCAATCTCTTCAGCTCCACCAACTCCTCAAAGACCTTTTTCAATGGAGCATGGAAAACAAGAGATTCAACCTAGAATCCCACTGGGCAGAACTTGGAGAAAGTTGCCAGAAGATATGTCTCAAAGAGATAGACTTCAAAGACCTTATGGAAATCACCAAAATTTGGAATTCCACCAGACAGTTCAGACTCCTGGAGGTGAAGGCAAACAGTATAAGGGAGAATCAAGCCACTATCCAAGCTATAGAAGAGCAGCTGACCCAGACAGGGCATACTCAGATTCCCTCAGGCTTACAGGGGGTTAGCCAAATCAGCTCTCCAGTGGCTTCACACAATTCAGGAACAAGAAGATCAGTGGCCAAGAGTCACCATTCTTCACAATCCCAGGTAGTTTCCAGGAGAAGACAAGGATACAAGGGCAAGAACAAGACCTTTTTCAACCAAAGGTGGAGAGATTCAGACCCAATGAGCCAGAAGCTGTTGGACTTGGTGAAAGAAGTAAACAAGAACCAGAAATAGTTTTAAATACTTCTAGAATTAGTAGCCCCATTAATAGAAATATTATCCCCACTCAGATTGAACATAATGTTGATACACCTGAGAGTAACTTAAAAAGTGATTCACTGTGGTTAAAAATTTCCAAAGTTGCTGAGCAAACTCAAAAGAAGTTTCCAGAACTCCAAGCAATCCATGAGAGGATTAAAACATTAACACCCTCCATGGACAAAACTGTTAAAGCTCTTCAAGAGGGACATGCTCAATTGAGAAAAGCCTCTTAAGAGACCAACAAAAGACTGAATTAAGTCTTTGAAGAACAACACCACAGCAAAAGGGACAGGGATTGTGTAGATCAAGACATAAAAAAACTGTTTAATGTCTACCATAACATGAATCCCCAACCACAAGGCCATGTTATGGATAATCCATATCACCAAGAAGACATCAAAGCAGATTCCATATTGGTGAATAAGGCAAGATCTCCATCTCAATACCAGGATGGAGACAATGTGTCTTATTCCAAGAAGGAAGCCTTAAAACAGATTCCAGTGGCCTCAAGCTGGCCCAAGTTCTCTGGAACAGGAGAATATGATCACATGGAGCTCATTGATTATATTGATGGACTCTTCATTGATGTACCAAGCACATCAGACTACTGGATTACTGATAGACTCAACACAGAACTCAAAGGACATGCTAGTTGTTGGTACAAAGAAATGAATGATATTGATGGAAGAAGAAACTGGCCATGGTGGAAGAATGAACTCATCCAAAAGAACAGCAATGGTACTTGGATATGGAAGAAGACCATGCCTTTTGAAAATGACAAGTACTCTGTAGACAAAGATCCATATGAGTGGTGTCTCAGACAGTCTAAAAGACTTAAAGCCATTGATCCTCAAATGAACATTGAGGTGAGGAATCACAAACTCCTGACACAAATGCTAGGAGAACTAGAGCATGCAGTGAAATGTAGATGCAACCAAAACTTCACTCTGGATGACATTGCAAATACCTTACTAGATATAAGGAAAAGGACAAATATAGGGAAATATTCCACATATAAAAGCGGTGGTTCCAGAGAGAAAAAACCTTTCAGGGTGGAATTCAAAGACAAACCCAGAGACAGAGTGTAATAAGTGGCTAAGAAGAAGAATTCTTGCCACAATTGTGGTTAAACAGACCATTATGCCAACAAGTGTCAAAAGGCAAAGAAGAAAGGCTATGCCATTGAGAAAGTCCCAGAGGAGGAATCCCCCACAGAGGATTCTGAATCAGAGTTTATGGGTGATGCCATCAGAGAGCAATATGATGAAGACCAAGACCCAAGGGAGGGATTTCTAGTGGAGTACCAAGAGGAAACACCACTAGAAATTCAGGACATACAGTTAGAAGCAGACATGCCACAAGATAATGAAAATAAAAACTTGTGTCAACACACAAAAGAGCACAAAAATTCTTAGTTACACCAACTAAGGGAATGGCATATATGCATGGGACTGCCACAAAGATGACTGTTTGCATAGACAATGCTCAACACCCATTTATCATTGAAAGTGGAGCACACTGCTCAATAGTGGCCAGAAATTATCTGGATCATCACTTCCCAAATTGGGAAAAGCAGCTCTTGTCAACCAAGGCAAAGAACTTCAAAAGTGCATCAGAGAAGATGGCATCCATTGGGACAATTATCAAAGAGATAATTATACCCACAGGAAAGGTAATATTAGACTCAATCCAGAGTTTTGTGTGCTTGAAGATGCCCACATCCAAGGGTTTTTACTGGGAACAGACTACCAGAGGATGTATGGCATTGACATTTACAATAGTAAAAACAGGCACATTACTATTGGTACAAACAAGGAAAAGAAATTTTCACTTGACATATACCAAATATCTACCCATGACCCTCTAGAAGAATTACTAAATGAGTTCAGGGAGGGCCAATTCAGTACTACCCTCACCAGTAAACAAAAAATTACTTTACTGAAGATGCTGAGGAAAAATAGACCAGAATTTGCCATTGGTGAAGAGCCATTGGGAAAAATCAGAGGCCACGATATAGAATTATATCTGGATGTGGAAAGACCCTATCCACCCATGCTAAGAATACCTCCATACCAAGCAAGTCTGGAAACCAGGAAGGAAATTGAGAAACACATCAATGAACTCCTAGAAATGGATTTCATCAGGAAGATAGGGCACAATGAAATAGTGGAACTCACCACTCCTGGCCTTATCACCTGGCATGATGGCAACTCTATGTTGTGTGGGGATTTCAGAGCTCTGAATAACTGCACAAAAGCTGACACTTACCCTATACCAAGGATACCTCATTCCCTAGACAAACTGGCAAAATCCAAATACATAACCAAGATGAATTGTATGAAAGGCTTCCACCAGAATGGGGTTGAGCCAAGCTCTATGAGACTACTCATAATTATATTCCATATGGGCATATATGAGTACACCAGGATGCCATTTGGGATCAAAAATGAATCAGCCCACTTCCAAAGGATGATGGACACAATATTTCAAGAAGAAATATTGGAAGGCTGGATGGTAGTATATATTGATGACATCATTATATACTCAGAGACATGGGAAGACCATGTGCATTACATAGAAAGAGTACTAAGTAAGTGTGCACCCATTAAGCTGAAAATTTAACTTAAAAAGTGCAATTCTGGCCAACAATAATTACTAGCACTGGGACACAAAGTCTCAGGCCTTAGTATGGCCATAGACCAGAACAAAGGAGCAGAAGTACTACTAAAGCCAGTACCAAAGAACATCAAAGGGATGCAATCTTTCCTTGGGTTTGCTAGCTACTACAGAAACCAGATCAGAAATTTTGCCCACATAACTAGTAGCCTATAAAGGTTGTGTTCAAAAGATGTAGTTTTTGAAATTACCAAGGAGAGGAGGGATTAATATGATAGAATCAAGCATGAGCTCACAAAGGCACCTGTGCTCATCTTACCTGACTTTGAACTACCATTCAAGTTAGAGATAGATGCAGAATTTAGCCAAGGCTTAGGGGCAGCCCTTCACCAGGGACAACTTGTAGATGGTGAACCAAGAGAGGGAGTGATATGCTACATCCCTAGGCAACTGAAAGATTCAGAAGCCAGGTATGGGGCCACCCAGACTGAATGCCTATGCCTAGTCTGTGCCCTGGAGAAACTCTATCACTATTTGGAGCATGCAGTCTTTGAAGTCTACACAGACTTCACAGCCTTGAAGTCTTTACTGAACATGAATACTGCCAATAGACACATGCTGAGATCGCAAATAGCCATCCAAGAGTATAGAGGTAATATGACCATCATATAAAAAGAAGGAAAGAGCCACACCAATGCAGATGTCCACTGGACAATGCCAAAAGCAATTCCACCTATGACCCTGAAGTAGCAGCCAAGACTCCTATCCATTTAATGAAAATAGACAGGAGGAAGAACTTCAGATTTTCAGAATGGGCACCAGGAATGGTACCCCAGACAGTGGAGACACTGGATCAGAAGGAACAGAAACTCCCATATTGGGAATAACTTCCTCAGAGCTGCATAATGAGTTCTTCAATGCAGCAATGAAGACATACGCTAAACACAAACAGTGTGTTATATTGTTGCAACTCCTTCAAAATAAATACAGAATCCCAGCTATGGTAACCCTGGTTGAGGGATTATAAGGACAAAACGTTTTTCCTTATAGATGGCCTGCTCTACCATAGAGAGAAGCACACAAGTGCACTCACAGTAGTAGAAAGGGACCATATATCCATTATCCTTCAAGAATGTCATGACTGCCCCTATATGGGACACATGAGTGAAGACACAACCAAGGAAAGGGTAGCAAGCACAGCTTGGTGGCCCAAATGGGAATAAGAGTTGAGTGAATACATCAACACTTGTGAAAGATTCCAGAAGGCAAACAGAAAACATGGGAAGAAGTATGGGATACTTCAACAAATAGAAGAACCAAAAACCTCATGGGAATCCATCAACATGGACTGGGTTACAGGACCTGTCCCAGGAGGCAAAGAAAACTTCAATGCTTGCCTGATCATAGTTGATAGGTTCAGCAAGAGTGTGAGGTGCCTACGATGTCACAAGTAGGATACAGAAATGTATACTGCCTTGTTCTTTTGGCATAACATAATATCCACCTGTGGAGTCCCTAAAATTATCATTAGTGACAGGGACCCAAAACTCACATGAGAATCTTGGATCAACTTGTATGGCATTCTTGTTACTCAACTTGCATTCTCCACAGCTTACCACCCACAGACAGATGGTTTAACTGAAAGGATGATCGAAACCATGGAGGACATCATCAGGAAACTCTGTGCATATGGCATTGAATACAAGGACCATGAAGGATAGACCCATGACCTGGTTACCCTTCTACCAGCAGTCCAACTGGCTTATAGCACTAGTCAGCATTCTACCACAGGGAAATGACCTTCACTGGTAGAAAAAGGGTGGAACCCCCTGTTGCCAGTGGATCACTTTAAGAAGAGCCTTCTAACCATCCACCCCACAGCAAAGGACTTCCATGATATGTGGAAGAGGGCTTCTGAAACAGCTTCCAAAGGCGTAGCTGAGGCAAAAGAATACAACAAGCAGAGGTGGGACAAATCACCCATGGAACCTGACTTCAAAGAAGGGTACCAAGTGCTAGTGTCTAAACTTAACTTCAACAATATTAAGGGACCAAAGAAAACAAAAGACTCATTTTTAGGGCCCTTCACTATCATTAAGCTGATAGGGAAGAATGCGGTGGAGGTCAAACTCACAGAGGAATTTTCTAGGAAAAACCCAGTATTCCCATTAAGTTTGGTCAAGCCATACTTCCAGAAAGAGGAGGACAAGTTCCCCCCAGGAAGAAGAATCACACTCCACCAGAATAAGTGAAGGTGGAAGACTCCCCTGGCCCTGTGAAGAAAATAATCAAGGCCAGGAAGATCAGAATGAATGGTAAACACCAAAGGCAATGCTTGGTCAGATATAAAAACCAGATAGCAGATAAAGACAAATGGTTGGAAGAAGATGCCATACCAGATGGGAACCTTCATCTAATGAGATTCAGGTCCTCTAGAAGGACTGAAAAGTCTCATCAATTATGAGCCTTTTTCAGAGCGAGGGTATGTCAGCCTGTGACTCAAAACCAGAGCACAAGCATGACAGCCAAATACTATAAACCAATGGTAGAGCCAAGATTCCACCATAACATGGAGCTGAGCCAAACCAGCTCAAAAATTATCAAAAGAAAGAGGAAACTCACGCCTTTGCAAATATTCAAGTCCCATGATCATAGGATAAATAATAACAAAGTTCTTCCTGCTCAAAGTTGCTTCTGAGCATAAACCTTATTTTTCCCATCTCATCTGAAATCCAGAGGAATAGGCTTAACCCCATCAAATGGGTTTGCAAAATGAATCTCTAAGTCGGGGACATCCAATGGTACTAGCCAAATTGAGCTAGCACCAGAATTACAGAAGTTATGACCAAAATAAGCTCAAATAAGGGTGAATAAAATATTCACCTCTCATCTAACTTCTACACCTTTAGTGTGAGATACCTAAAGTGGGACCTTTTTGGAAGGAGAAAAATCAGGGCTCTCTTATGGAGCCATCAATTTCTCCATATCTCATCTAGAACAAAGGTTATGGGGCAGACAAGCGCCATACAGTTTTTAATTAATTCATACGTATGTACAGAACATCTTATACATGGCATAGCTTTGTCATATTTAATGATAGCCATACCAAATAAGGTTTCATTGTGTAGAACACATCCAGGGCTACACAATGAACCAACCTTGAGCTTGATATCTCAAAAACTGACAAAGGTATGTCAGCTATAAGCTCAAAATCCCACAAATAGGCCAATACAGTCTTACTGTGGGATATTCTCCCATAATTATGATTATGAGGGGTCAAACAGACAAAAAAGCCTGTTAATACTTCAATGCCCCATATTTTGGACAATAATGGTGTTCTTTACAGGTTCTATACAGCATTCTACGTGTCATACACGTCAGAAGAGGGCTATGTGGTCCCCAGATGAAAATCTTCACCCTGTATTGGTGAAAACTGCCCAGATGTGGTTTCAAAACCACATCTGCGCCCAATACAAGCTTTACAGGCCTTGTGAAAACCACAAGCCAGTCCTTGGAAGTGAAAACTCTTCACTTCCTCCAAGTGGAAAGGTCTAGAAGCCTTGTGCACCCAATTTCAGGATAAAAAGGGACTTTTTCTCTACCACAAAAGGTTTCCTCATCCTGCTCTTGAGTTCCTACATAGTACAACTGTCAAAACCAGCTATACTCTTGGAAAAAAATTAGGTATACTTCTAATTTTGAGTATTGAAGTCTTTATTATAATAACCCAATCGGTAAACCTGCACCCAGGGCTTTCAACAGCGCTCACCACCTGTAAGGTTTGTCTATCAAACTCTTGATAATAGTAGCAATATCAAGAGTACTATGACTGTCATCAGTAGAAATATATAATATAACAAAATATTATAACCACAAATTTTAATATAATTATTAAAAATTATTATATATAAACAAATAAATTTAATTATTATTATAAAAATAGAATAAAAAAATAATTATAAATATAATAAATTATAATTATTCTATTATTGTTATAGTCAGTGACAGTTATAACAATAAGAAGTGTAAACCTCTTGATGAGACAATTACACGTGGAAAATATGAATATTAACGACTTATAAATAATATAAATATTATTTATAAAGGAATTAAGACACACATTGTGCAGAAATAATTCTTATAGAATTAAATTCTATATCAAAAAACTAATACTAGATAAAAAATATAGAACTTTAGAGAAAACTTACTTATAATATTTATTCAATACAACAGGTCAAACAACAACAGTTATTATATTAAATAATAATTATAAGTTAAAAACACACCAATGATCAATATTTTTAAAGATAAAACAGCTTTTTATGATAAAAATTATGATTAAAGAGTTTTTAAGAAGAATTTGTGTATTTTTGAAAGATATTTAAGATGATTAATTTTATATAATAAAATATATTATTGGTGATTACAACAATAATATAAATTATATGATTTCAATTCTTTAACTTTAATTAATAAAGAATAAAATAACTTAAGAATTACTTTAATAATAAGATTTTATTCTTAATAAAACTTTACCTGTTTAAATTTCTAATATGATTGGATTGATAATGAATGATGGACAAAAACAGTGATGAAAAGACTCTTTTTATGTCTTCAGAGAAGCTCTCAAGATTCATAATAGATATAGAGGGCGTGCCCAGGTCAAAACTGAAAACCCATGCTTAAAAATAAAGTTCTTAGCTTGAGGTAACTTATTTTTAATTCCAATTCAAAGTTATCAGTGATATTCTTAACTCCATGTAGCTTTAATCCTCATTTAAACTAATTATTTTAAGTTTTTAATATAAATAAACTTCTTTATATTAAATTTAATCACATGAAAAACTTAAAAATAGAGTTTTAAGCAGAAATCTCTTAAACTCAATTTTTAATTAATTATTAAAGAAATTATAATTTTCTTTGAGCTTTAATTAAAAGAGTAAATTTCCAGTCTAATTAACCAGGAAATTTATTTTCAAAAGATACCTAAAATTTGATCTATATGTAGATAATATTAAATTGTAAGCTGTGTGAAATTTTAAAGCAAATCCATTAAGAATTGGATTTTTAATGAATTTTTGAAGTTATTGCTATTTTTCCACGTAAAATAGCAATACACACCAAACCTTAACTTTTGATAAGGTTTTAATGCTTTTAACCTTAAAATTTCAAGCACATTAAGATTTTTTAAGCTTAATTAAGCTTTTACACTTCTTGAAACCTTGAATTCAAGCCTGCATATTGGGATTTACCCTTTGGCAGCTTGAAATTCCTGTCTAATTTGGGATAAAACCAGTTTAAACTTTAATGTTGGATGAAAGTCTAATCTTAAAGTTTCAATAAGGTTGAAAATCCTCCAATACAGGTGGACAACCTTAATTGAATCCTTGCACATCCAAAAAGTTGGGTACCCAAGCTCTATTTGGTCTTTTTCCTTTGTCCCACCTTTCTGTGTGGATTTTGCCCTTTTATTTATTTAAAGCAATACTATGGCCTTGAACCCTTTTAAATTGAGCTCACACAGGATTTACATTCTGTATGGCTAATGAATCTTTGAAGTTATTGCTATTTTTCCATGTAAAATAGCAATACACACCAAACCTTAACTTTTGATAAGGTTTTAATGCTTGTAACCTTAAAATTTCAAGCACATTTAAGTTTTTTAAGCTTAATTAAGCTTTTAAAGTTCTTAAAACCTTAAATTCAAGCCTGAATATTGGGATTTACCCTTTGGCAGCTTGAAATTCCTGTCTAATTTGGGATAAAACCAGTTTAAACTTTAACGTTGGATCAAAGTCTAATCTTAAAGTTTAAATAAGGTTGAAAATCCTCCAATACAGGTGGACAACCTTAATTGAATCCTTGCACATCCAAAAAGTTGGGTACCCCAGCTCTATTTGGTCTTTTTCCTTTGTCCCACCGTTGTGTGGGGATTTTGCCCTTTTATTTATTTAAAGCAATACTATGGCCTTAAACCCTTTTAAATTGAGCTTACACAGGATTTACATTCTGTATGGCAAATCCTTAGCCAATTCAGTAAATATACACAACACCTCAATTTTAACTAAAATTTTGGTAAGTTTGCATAAACTTTATGCAACTTTAAATTTAAGCTTATTTAAGCTTAAATTTAGAAATTCTAAAAAAATGTTAAGAAAGTTACATTAGTACTGTGAGATTCTTAAATATTCCAATAACATAAGAAATAAGTGTTTTTGGGTATAACACCTTATGGATATACCCTAGGTTATTTTTGGTGTAGCATCCAAAAATGACATAATATTTATAGCTTTGTTTATCCAAAAAAATGTTATACTTGTTTTTTGTTATTTTTTATTTTAAATTCAATTAAAAAGTCTGTTGAAGACAATTTTAACTGTGTATAAAGCTATTTGTGGCCTTATGGGTATGTTATACATACCTCACAGGCTCACCACCACTAAAACCCTTCTTAGTAAAACCCTTATATTTTGATTAAAACCTTGTTTTAAAGCTATCATCCGTGTCACAGTCATAGTTGAGGTTGTAAATTCTATTATTATCACCTCTTCATAGACTCAGACTGACACAAAATGTGTCAAAAAACTAATAAATATTACAAGAAACAAAACAATTCCACATTCAAATGAATCAAAAACTCACAAATAGCTTGGAGTATTCATCAGTTGTCTTATAATTGATTTGGCACTTCTCACACTTTAATTTGATTGCATCATATATCTTCAAAGTTGATTCAGGTTTATGGGACCTTTGTGAGGTTTTGCTACACTTTGAAAATCTGATGGACCTTATAAGGGTGACTCCTGATTTGCCATATTCATTCAATTCAGTTTCTGAGGGTAGTGCATCTTATGAGGTTTTAGATTTGGATAATGAGGCCTCCAAATATTAAGATGAATACACTTCTATAATCTGAGAGGGTGAAATTAACAGTGATCTTGATGTTGTTGTTCTGGTCACTTTTAATGGGGATCATCCTCTTTGCTTTGATTGACTTTAAATGACTTCAAATATTGAGGGATCTCTTTTCTTTTTATTTGTATTTTTATTTTTGGCTCCTTGGGGTCTTCCATGAATATTTTTGCATTCCAGTGGGTCTTCATAGTATTTATCATCTTCTTGAATCATGGCAATTTGCTCAAAAGGAACATTTCCAGTTTAAAAATCTTGAAGATGTTGAAGAATTGGGGTGATTTCTACCACTGGTATTTGAAAAAGGTCTTCCCCAATATCTCCAAATATTCTCTTGGCTTCATTTATTCTTTCCTTCTCAACAATTTGATCATAACTTTGATAACCAGTATGAGAAGAATATGACAAAGAAAATCAATTAATATGAAAAAAGTAAGAATTTGAACATCAAGAAATCCTCACAGGTAAGTTCAAATTCCAATTAGGATGGAATTCTGATGTCTGGAGCCTTTGGTGGTTGGCAAATTCCTGTTTTGTCTTGTGCTTGCAAGGTATTCCCTGCTAATTATTGTATTTTCTGATGCATTTTTCTTTGGGGGGAAATTTGGTTTTGAAATTTTCAAAGGCCATTTGCAAGGAATAACAAGACACCTTGCCATTGAGAGAACAGATGTGTGGAAGAATTTTCTTGACATCGACAATAATTTTTTTGAAATACCTTTGATTATTTAAATAAATTGTTTCTTGAAATACATGTGAATAGCCCTAACTACCTCCAGGAGAGTACCAGTGAGCTTTTGGAGCCACATTTTAACTATGGCATGGGCACCTTCAGCTCTTTAGGTGGAGCCCCACCCAGGTGGCAATAGTAGTTGGCCCAGGCTGGCACATAATATTCCTTTAGAGGAAGCCAGGCTTTTTGCAAATGTTGCAATACTTCATAATTTTTGACTTGCTTTTGAAGCTTCTTCCAGTTATCTTTAAAATACTTTTCAGTGGATTAATACGTAACCTGAGAAATCAGTCCCCAGGTCATTGCTAAAAGCAATAATAATAATAAAAGTGAAATATAAGATTATATCACTTGCTTCCAAAGGCCCATGAAATTTGCAAAATAAGTGGAATGACCAATTTTCTTCATGAAATGGACAGATACCTTTTTATTGATGTGCCAAATTCATAACATGCATTTTGAATCTGGGAAGAACTTCTTAAAAGAATCTTTCAAGGCCAAATTCCTTTCAATAACAATTACTGGATGGGAAAAATATGGGTTTTGTTGAGAACTTTTTCTATGTATTGATTCAATTCTCAAATTTATGAGGGTTCAGTTTCATTCTTCATGAAAAAAAGGCCCATAAATGGTTGTATTTGTTGAGCTGAATCCAACAGTTTTAACAGGGGAATTTTGGACTTACTTGTTCTATAACTACAATCCATAAGAATCACTTGGGTAAAACCATTAAGGCGCTTCATGGGAAGGGGGTGAGCTAAAAGCAATGGGGTAATGTGTCCCTCAGCACCCCTTTCAGAGTACCACACAAACTTTTCTTCTTTGAGGGTGTCAACAATAGCATTGATGGGCCTTCTGACTTTCAGTTTATCCTTCTTGATTATCTTGACTTGCTTGTAAGTTCCTTGAAGGATTACAGGCCTTTCAGTCTCCCTCTGGCTGCATGATTGGACCGCAAATTTCCTTGGAATGAGGAGTGATTAACACATTTGAGGTCTTTGGTATTTTTATTTCTCATTAAACTTTCTGAAAGCAGGATGTGCCATAATATTTTCAGTTGCATTATGGCTGTGTTCAAGATTTTTGACCTCAAGAGTCCAAGTGGTGCTCTTGGCATATTTTCTGGCATAAAGTCTAAATAGACATTAAAGCTTTCTTGAAGTGACTGTTTTCAAGGTGTTTTTGTGGGGATTCTGGGTTCAGATCTGTCACAGCCAGCTTCAATTTGGTGTGGGTCATATTGGACCTCAAGGTGGACACAGCATACCTCTGTTCCCTGAAAACATTATGCACATGCTTCCAAAGAAGATCAAAGGTCTGAAATTCACCTTGATTGGGGGTTGAAGCATTATGTAGTGAAACATATTTATAAATTCTTAAAAGGGGGTATTTTGTGGATTTGGAATGAGGAAAGAACTTTTCAAAATGTGAAAACAAAGGGATCAAAGGTGTTAAAATTCAAACAAAGTGGGAAAAGGTAAAATGAAGAGGTTTCAATTTAACAATAAAAAAAGGTAGTTTTAGAGGCTTGAAGGCAGGTTCTTTTTGAGTATAATGAAGTCTTTGGGAAAAAAGAAAAATAGTGTGGAAATCTTTGCAAAATTTGTTTTGTAATTCTGTTTTTCAAAAAAAATGTTTTGGGGGGATAATGTGGATTATTTGGGTGTTTGGTCCTTTTTGGGGGGCATCTGAAAAAAAAAGTAAAACAAATTGGTTAGGGTTATTTTTGGGGAAAACCCCTTTTTGGGGGGTTTTGGCAGTTTTGGACCAATAAATGTTTTTTGTTTCATTGTCATTTACAATGGGCCCAGGCAACCCCTCACATGTTTCTAAAAACTTTCTTACCTGGGTTTACCAATACCATTAATAAATCACTGACTGATACCCCATGGATACCTTGAAAAGATTGTGTAGAGCTATTTGAGGCATTATCTGTGGATTTACAGAATAAAAAGCTGGGTAAAAGAAATAATATAACAATTTAAAGCTATAATACAATCATAAATAGTAATATTCTATGGGTTCATTTCCTTATTTTTTATTTTGAAGGATTTAAAACACTTAAAAATTATTCAAGAACTGATAATTACTGGTGTGTTTAAGGATTAAGTTATTCAACTCAATCATAATGGAATGATTGGAAACAACAGCAATTTTAGACTTCTTTCAAGTCTACAAGATCTCACAGAGGCTGTTCATGGATAAAATTAAAAAAAAGGCTTTTGAAGCCAGCTACCACATTTTGATCAATCATTACATCACTTGTCACCTAAAACTATTATAATTGATTAGTTAACTCATTCTACACAGCTACCAACCCATTTATAGTTAAGAAATAAGGGATTTGATACTTTAAATATTCTTTTATTTAAAGAAAAACATTTATTTCTCAAAGCTATGTATTTTATTTTAAATTTAATCCCAGGTTGCATTTCCTGTGAATTCTTAAATATTTGCTTTTTCAGATGGAATCATCAAATATAGACTGTAAGTAAAGCTTTTGATTTGCATGATGAATTCAAAATTATCTTTTTTTAGTATGTATTATACTCTTCTCCATTGATCCTGAAGGATTAAGGGAGATTGATTAATAATTGTATTTTTAATGAGTTTCTGAATTTTTACCTCATCTGATACATAGTATAAGTAAATAGTATAGTTACAGCTGGTTTCCATGAGCAAGCTCCATGGATATTAGTCCCAAAAGGTTTTGGATTACTGTTTTTGGGCTTATACACAAAACGTTATTAATAATAGACATTTTAAAATGAGTCAGAAAGGATCATTACTTCCTTGTAATATCAAAATAGCAGCTTATTTTCTATTTTCTCATGATTAAATGAGAATTTGCCTTATTCAAAAGGTTATCAAGGTTTCTTACTGACAAATTGGCCAAGATCAGCCATCCATCCAAAATTTGAGACTTCTTACACCTCAGAGTCCTCAGGAACTAGAGTACTGTGGCTCTCTTTTGATGTCTTTTGTCTCCTTAAGCTATTTTCACCTCAAAAATAGGGATTCAAGGTTAAATACTAATATCCACCATCGGTTTATCAAGCCTTTATTTAGTAATGAATTACTTTGTTGAGCCATAAACAGGCATAACACTAATGTTAGTGTATATGCAACATGGGAATTATTAAGAATCCCATTATGTTGGTGTGAAAATGCAAAAAAATTACACTATTTGTTTATGTGATATTTGTTATTATTTGTTGAAGTATTTTCCATATAACCACCTCATTAAGTTAATTTGAGCTTATTCACTCTATGGCGCTATCCTAGGTAAATCTTTCTGTATAATACATATCTGCTCTTATATTGATGGAGTTACTTAATCATAAAAACATGATTCATATTTTTTTATAAAAAACAATAAAGTCTTTTTACATACATGAATTAAGGCTTATTCATATTGAAAAAGTTATTTTGAAATACTTTGTGGCCTATTCTATGTAAAATATGTCTCAAGGCTCACATTCCCTCTCACCAAAAAAAAGATTATACAACAATTTTATTGATGTGGGTTTTAAAAATACAAAGTGCCATAGTGGCTTCAATTTTTATTTCCAACCTCTTTTTATAAATCAGATGAAGTAATCAAAGCATATTTATAGGCATATTGAGGCTTGTGGCCCTTTTTAATGCCTAAATCTCCTCAAAGGTTTATCTGAGATAGATATTTCTGATTCTTCCAGCCACTCATCCTCATGAATTAGGTTTCTACATCTTAATAGATGATCTCTTTTATTTTTACCCCCAAGTATTCTCTCTTGGATTAATTTCTTTCTTTTTATGTATTTATTATGTTCCACTGGTGGTATGGCTAAAGTAGGGGGGTTACTTAAAGAAAAAATTTCTTTTTCAGCTTGTTGATTAGGTTCAATAAGTCTAAAAGTATATAGTATACACATCACGTATTACTTTGAGGATGAAGAAATTATGTCTGAAGCTTATTGATAATATCCATTCATCTTTGTAATATTTGACTATGAAAGTAATAATTAAGTTCATCTCAATTTGATTATTTTACTATGTCTGTTCTTATCTCTAAAAAAACCCACTCTATTAACATTAAAAAATTTATATTATACAGTTAATAAAGAAATAATCCTATAACAATAAAATTATATAGAATTTAGTTTTATATTGAAAATAAATATATATGGGTTCAATAATATTAATACTACCAATAGCTATTATTATGTGTCAGTCTGTGACTCAAAATCAGAGCACAAGCATGACAGCCAAATGCATAAACCAATGGTAGATTAAAATACTGCCAAAACATGTAGCTGAGCCTGAACAGCTCAATAGGTATCAAAAAATGATTCAATTCATCCCTCCCCAAATATACAGCTCCCATAATGATACTACAGAGAATAACAAATTTATTCAGGCTCAAAGAAGTTTCTGAGCATAAACCTTGATTTTCACCTCTTATTCAAAGTCCAGAGAAAGGGGCTTACCCCCAAAAAATGGGTGTTATAATGGAAGATCTCAGTCAGCACTATCCAATGGTTTTGGACAAACTTATCTAGCATCAACATTACAGAGGCTATGGCCAAATGAAAGTCAAATAAGTGTGAATAAAATATTCACCTCTCTTCTAACTTCTACAGACTTGATATGAGATACTTAAGGTGGGGTCATTTTGGAAATAGCAAAATCAGGGCTATCCTATGGTGCCACTCACCTTCCCATGACCCATCTAGAATGAAAGTTATGGAGAAAACAAGTTCCATACATTATTGGAGAAAAATCCATATCTGAATAATGGATATTAAAAATTTTATGCCTTTGCCATATTTAATTTTATCTGTAGACACTAAGGTAAAATTGTGTAGACCCCATCCAGGGCTGAAAAATGAGGCAACTTTGAGCTCAATATATTGAAAACTGACAAATTCATGGCATTTTTAAGGCTGAAATCCCACACTTTTGCCAACACACCTCTACTGTGGGATACTTTCCCACATCCTTTAATCTGAGGGAGCTTGTTTATCCTTTAATACCTCATAGTTTGGTTGATATGGGGTCCCCATACAGGTTCTTTACAGCATTCTATGTGTCATACATGTCAGAAGAGGGCTGCATGGCCCCCAAATAAAATGTTTCACCCTGTATTGGTTAAAACAGCTCAGATATTGTCTTAAAGCCACATTTGAGCCCAATGAAGGTTATAAATGCATTTTAAGTATCATCAGGCAGTCCTTGGAGGTGAAAAATCTTTACTCTTCCTATGTGAACAGGTCTGAAGGAACTTTTCACCCATTTTCATGATAAAAAGGGACCTTTTTCTGCCCAAAAGAGGAATCCCCATCCTGCTCTTACCTTGCTATATAGTACAACATTCAAAAATGGTTATACTCTTGGAAAATAATCAGGTTAAGCTCTAATCATAGCATTGTATTTCTTATTATATTTAATCAGCTCATAAACAGTGCATCCAGGGCTTTCAGCAGTGCTCACCACCACTATAATCCATAGTAAATCCCTTATCACTACTATTAAAAACTCATTTTTATCATAAATCACTGTGTAACAGTCCAAATTAACGCTTTAAATACTACTTCATAGCCTTATTATAGACTCCGCCTGAATTTATGAATTATGATTATTTTTCATTACCAACATAATAACAATAATAGTAAAATCATTCTACCAGAATTAACTTTACATTGCAGTAAGTTATTTATCAATAAATAGCTATAATATTATAATAACATTGTAAAAATGAATGAAATTATATAACCCATAAGAAATAATAACAGAAAAATACCTATTGGTTAATTAAAAACTATTATCATTATAAAAATATGTCAAAAAACATCATTTAAAAATATTTATAAGGGAAACCTTCAAGAATATAAATAATAGTGGATCTAATTTGAGAAAAACAAAAAATCAATAATATAAATGAATTTATTAATTTATAAAAAATTAGTGTTTTTTTTAATAAGAACAATTTACAAGATTTTTTCATTTGATCACAATGAAATAAATATTTTACAATTATGATTATAAATATTGATTTAATTTATTATATTATCTTAATCTGGGTTAAATTCTTGGGATTTTCAATTTTCGTTGGAGGTATTTTTATACTAAATAAATTCCTCCATATTAATCAAGAGTATCGATTTCTATATACACGTTCATATTCCTCTAAATAAGCTTAATTTGGAGCTTTAGGCCTGAATAACACTAAATTTAATCTTATAATAAGGTTTTAGTGGCTATTTTCAAGGTTTATGAATCCAAGAAAATCTTTTGTGATATAATAAGTCGACGAATAATTTTTATTACACATAATTAAATTTTATTTAAGATCAAATTAGCTATATAAACTTATTTATTTTAGATTTATAGCACCATTTCCCAAGAATTAGTGCTTTTTCTAAATTTTGCCCAATTGAGAAATTTTTTTAAAATTTAATATCCAAAATTTCCAAAGTTCAGTTTAGTATATGTTTACACCCAAACTATGGTGGTTGAAAATTTGGAGGGCTTTTATAAGAAAACAAAAAGGGTTTACTTCTGAGTTAATTTAAATTTTAATTTCACTAGAACAGCAAATGCCGTTTTTTCACTATAAATAAAGCTTCTTCCATTTCCTGTATGTTTTCTCGAAAACCGTAGGGAATACGTTTTCGAAGGTAAACCTTACTATCTCCAATTTTCCTGAAAGTCTATAATCCAAAAAGATTGCTTTACTCAAAGTTTTCACTTTGCTACGCTTTTGAAGTTTTAATATTAATTCAAGCTTAAATAAGCTCAAATAAGCTTTTATTTTAGCTTATTCATGAGTTTTCAACTTCAAATCAAATCTAAAACCTCATATGACTTTTTTTTGGCTTCAGAACGTTAATTAAGGCTGGCCAAATTCAAAAACCACTCTGTACAGACCCAAAAATTTGGATACCCTGGAACCCTTTTCCAGAATCCCTTTGCCCCACCTTTTTTTTGTGTATCTTTCTCTTTTCATTCATCAAAAGCCATACTATGGTATTATTAACTTAGTTTGGACAAAGGACCCACAAGATTTACAACCTTCATCGTAGATCAAAGGCTAATTTTAAAACTACACACCACACCTTTATTTTACCACTTTTTAGGTAAGCTAATTTATACATTAGAGATTTTCGTAATAAATATTTTTTAGTGGGTACCATCTGCAATGGCTCAGGAGAGGCCCTTTCTTAGCCCATATTGTAAATCCGTATAGCTGTATTTCACCAAATATGTAAAAAAACCTTTTTAAACCCATATCCTGAAACCATAATTCATCATAATTGATCTGTAAACTAATTTACTATAAATAGCATTTAATTGATCAAATTCAATTCAATAAACTATGTACAAGTTTTTTTGACAGTTATAACAGTAAAATGGGATGATAACGTTTTTCAGAAAAAAAAGCTATTAAATGCGATTTAAGTAATATAGCAATGATCATTGCTTGCAAGATTTGAAAATATTCAATTTCATACTCCTAAGGTAGTAATCAAGGAATTCATTCACATGAGCAGCTTCTTTAGTTGATTCAGATGCCGCATATTTCAACACTAAAGAAATTTCCTTGTGAACTTCAGAAAGTGGTGGAATGACTAATACTGGCCAATTCAGGCCATTTTATTTTATTTCTTGATTAAAAAGTTGGTTTTTTTCAAGACTTTACACTTTTGAAAAACAGATGAGCTCACTTTACTTGACTTTTTTTAATAGCTACAGGAATTACATTTGATTATGGTTAGTAATTAGGCCCAAAGCTTGCAGAAGATGCCCTTCTTCCACCAAAATCATCTGGGCTTGGGTTAGATTTTGGAAATTTAATTCCAAGCTAGGCTGAATAAGTGCATGGCACTTAGATTTTTTACATTATAGATATGTTTTTGTACTAACATTTGTATTGTAATAAAAACATATCAAGGGAGATGAATCTTTTTACAATATTTCTATTTGAATTCTCAGATTATGTCAGACTTAAGTGGTTTCACCTTTTCAGTGAGATTGGGCTTAGAAAAATTGGTTTGAATGCTTGAAAAGCCCTCACTTTTAGGTTTATGACATTTGAAATTATCTGGTAGTAATGCGATATTATGGTTTTCTTTGAATAATTAATGATTCCACAAGGTAATCCATTTTTTGAAAATTTGAGTCTTGATTTGCACCTTGGGGTTATTATAGTACTAATAGCCATTCTGAAAAGCAAACTTCTTGTTAAAGCATTGTGGCCTCTCATACCTTCTAATAAAAATTGAAGGCAGATTGTAAGTACCTGTGGAATTACATTTCAATAAAACAGTAATTTTTCTCTTGTTTGACTTTACTCCATTCATTTGATTATATGAAAGAAACTTATTAGCTGGAATACTTGTAATGTAAAAAACTCTAAGATTAAAAAAAATGATGGTTATTTAAGATCTGGGCTTATGCATAGAAAATACCAGTTTCATACATTTTAAATATATTTGAGTTATCCAATTATGATAAAATCTGTACCAGGAATTTGATTTCATATTGAACATAAGCTTGATTGGTTGCACCAATTTTTTCCATTCCACTTGTTGCTATTGAGCCTGTTATAATTCTTGAAGTGATCCAATCACCCAGTTTCTAATGGAGACACCTGAAAGCCTTGAAAAATCTTCCTGCTTGGCTCCAAAGACATCACCAAATATATTATTATTAGGGTGTTGGTAAACACACGTAAGCCCTTACATGTTTTTACCATAAATTGGTAAAAACACATAAGTGACCTTAATTTTTCAAAAAAAAATTCCTCAGGCTCAGTTTTGAGAATTTTTTTAATTTTTTTTTTGCCATATTTTTCCCGACTTGGTATGTCAATAAGCACAAATTTTTTCAATTTTTTTTTTTCTGCCAAATTTCACCAATTTGGCCAATATGCCAAAATGGCATATTTTTTTCAAAAATTCATTTAAAATCTTCCCACTTATGAATTTCCTTAATTTTTTTTTAAAAGGAAGGGTTCAATGTGAAGAAATAAAGCACCAGAATCCCATAATTTTGGGAATTTTTTTGGGTGGGACAAGTCAAAGGCGCAAAAAGGGGTTTTTTTCAAATGTTTTTTTGCGTCATTGTAATATGCCTATTTTTTGTAAAGTGAATTTAATAACTTCCCACTTATGAATTTCCTTCATTTTTTTTTAAATTAAAAGGTTCAATCTGGACAATAAAGAACCAGAAGCTCATGAATTGGGGAAAATTTTTTTGGGTGGGACAGCAAGTGAAGGCGCAATGAGTGTTTTTTTTAACTGTTTTTTCTCTTGTGTGTAATATGACTATTTTCAAGTACAAAAAGTTCCACATGTTTGATAAACAATGAGACTGGGGTGGGATTCAAGCAATAAATATGACTGAGGAGGGGGATAATTGGCATAAATTGTATATACAAAAATCATTCAATCAGATTCAACCTCCAAAATAGTGGGTTTTTTTCTGAGAGGGGGGAGGAAGATTGGACAAATACAACATTCTGTGTTTCTTAAATTTATCAGCCCACCCCAGGGCTTGTTTTTGGGCATGAATCTCCCAGTTCACAGTAATGGGGGGGGACTGGATAAACTTTAGAAATGATGATGTCCAAAGGAACAAAATGAGCACAACTATTCAAGAAGCAGATGAAAATGGGGGGATTATCATTTGGAGGACAGAAATAAGGGAAAAAAGAAAAAGATTGGGCGGTGGAATAAAAGAAAAAACTGGTCTTTTATACTTATTTGAAATTGGATCCCCCATATCAGGCATAGACATCCACTTTCTTTTTGGAGCCTGGCCAACATCTTCATACCATTCAATTCTTTCCAAATAAGAAGATACTGAGGGAATTAAGGTGTTCATGGCTTCATAAAGGTCTTGATTTTGGTGAATTTCTTCAGCCAAGTCACCTCTGACATCAGCCCATTGATCTTGAGTCTTGTAAATGAAGTGGGATACTGTTCTGTAGCCACAGTTTCCATCACCCTGGACATTGATGGCCTTGAAGGTGTATTTCAATATAAGCTTGGGCAAGTCTTTCTCAGCCAGTTATCTGATAAAATAAGCTCAAAAAATGAATAAATATCAAAATAAACAGAGAAATTTACATTAAAAAGAATCAGAAACTCACAAACAGCTTGGAGCATTCATCACTTGTGTGATAATTGCTTTAACAATGCTAACAGGTCAAGTCAATTGCATCATAGATATTCAAGCTGGTGGCAGGGCTTGTGTGATTTTCTTTGTGATGTTTTGCTTCCAATTGCCAATATTCTGGACCTTCTAAGGGCTACTTCTGATTTATTTAATTCAGTTGCTGAGGGGTAGTGAATCTGATGAACTGATGGATTTAGATAATGAGTCCTCAGAATCTTCAGAATCTTCAGATGAGTCCCACTTCCATAATTGGAGAGGGTACATTTGACTGGGATCTTGAAGTTGTTGTGCTGGTCACTTTTGATGGGGGGTCTTCCTCTCCTCTTGGATTGACTTTCAATAATTTCAAATCTTGAAGGTTCTCTCTTGTTTTTATTCTTGGCTACTTGGGGTCTTCCACAGATATTCTTGCATTCTAGAGGGTCTTCATAATATTGATCATCCTCTTGACTCTTGGGAATTTGATCAAATGGGACTTTTCCAGTCAAAACATCTTGAAAGTGTTGGGAGTATTGGAGTGATTTCTGCCATTGGTCTTTGAAACAGGTCTTCCCCAATGTCTTCAAATATTTTCTTGGCTTCATTCTTTCTTTCTTTTTCAACACTTTGATCATCACCTTGAAAACCAGTCTGAGAAGAATATGACAAAGAAAATCATTTAATAAGAAAAATAATAATAAGAAGAAATTAAAAAACCCTCACAGGCAAATTCAAATGCCATTGCGGATGGAAGTCTGATAATTCAAGCCTTTGGTGCTTGGCAAATGCCTTTTGGGTCTTACGCTTGCAAGGAATTCCTTTATAATTTTTGTATTTGTTGGTGCATTTTTCATTTGGAGGAAATTTTGTTTTGAGATTTTCAAAGGCAATCTGAAGAGCATAATCAGACACCTTGCCATTGAGGGCACAGATGGGTGGAGGAAAATTCTTGACATGGACAATCATTTCTTTGGAGATTCTGTTGTTAATTTCAATAAATTGTTTTCTGAATGCCATGTGGAGTGCCCTTTACTACCTCCAGGAGAGTACCAGTGGACTTTTGGAGCCAAAGTTTAACCATGGCATGGGCACCTTCAACTCTGGAGGTGGAGCCCACACCCAGGTGGCAATGGTGGTTTGTCCAGGCTGGCACATAATACTCCTTTAGAGGGCGTCAGGTATTTTCCAAATACTGCAAGACCTCAGCATTTTTAACTTGCTTTTTGAAGCTTCTTCCAGTTGTCTTTGAAATACTTTTCAGTGGGTGAATACATAAGCTGAGAAAAGAATCCCAAAGTCATTAATAAAGACAATAATAAGAAAAAAAGTGAAATAAAATGAAACAAAGTGAAGAAGTATATTACTTGATTCCAAAGGCCCATAAAATTTTCAAAATCAGTTCCCTGACCAATTTTCTTCATGCAATGAGCAGATACATCCTTGTTGGTGTGCCAAATGCATAGCATGACTTTGGAGTCTGGGAAGAGCTTCTTAATAGAGTTTTTTAAGGCCAGATCCCTGTCAATAACAATAACTGGAGGGGGAACAAGATTGGTGTTGTTGAGGACCTTTGCAATGTATTGATTCAATTCCCAAGTATATGAAGTTTCATTTTCATTCTTCATCAAACAAAAAGCCCCAGAAAAGGTCTTATTTGTTGAGCTGAATCCAACAATATGAAAAAGGGGCATTTTGTACTTATTGGTCTTATAAGTACAATCCATAAGCATGACATGAGGAAAGCCATGAAGAAGTTTTTATGGCCAGGGGGTGAGTAAAAAACAAGGAGGTAATGTGTCCTTCAGAATCCCTTGCAGAGCACCAAACAAAATTTTCTTCTTTGAGAGTGTCAATAAGAGCATCAACGGGCCTTCTGCCTTGCAGTTTGTCTTTCTTGATTTTCTTGACTTGGTTATAAATGTCTTGAAGTATTACAGGCCTGTCAGACTCCCTCTGGCTGCATAATTGGGCCTGAATTTGCCTTGGCAATGAGCAGTGATTCAGACATATGAGCAATTTGGGATGTTTCTTGCTCATTGAATTTCCTGAAAGCAGGATGTGCCATGATATTTTCAGTGGCATCATGGCTATGTTCAGGATTTTTGACTTTAAGAGTCCAAGTGGTACTCTTGGCATATTTCCTGGCATAAAGTCTAAAAGGACAGTCAAGATTTCTTGGGGTGACTGCTTTGGAGGGGGCTTTTGTTGGGATTTGGGGGTGCCAGACCTGTCACAACATATTTCAATTTGGTAATGGGTCATATTGGACCTCAAGGTGGACACAGCATACCCCTGAGCCCTGGCAACATGATGCACATGTTGCCAAAGAAGCTCAAGGGTCTGAAATTCACCTTCAGTGGGGGGTTGAAGCATTTTTTTTAATGAAAATTATGTATAAAAGTAAAAAAAAGGGGAAATTGGGGTATTTGGAATGGGGGTAAGAACCTTTCCAAATGTGAAAAAGAGGTGAAAAAAAGGTGTGAAAAAATGAACAGAAGTGGTTTAGAGTGACAGAAAGTGGTTTAAATATGGGATTAATAGATGAGGGAAGGTAAAAAATTGAAAATTGAGAGGCTTGAAAGCAGGTTTGTTGTGATGGAAAATGCAGTCTTTGGGGGAAAAAAAAGAAAAAAAAGTATGAAAAGCTTTGCAAAATGGCTTTGGTAATGCTGTTTTTTCCCACAAAAAACCAATCGTTTGGGGGTGGGGGATAATGTGGATTATTGGGGTGTTTGGGCTTGTTTTCTTTGGGGGGAGGCTGGGCAAAAAAATCTGAAACAATTGGGAGTTAGAGAGGTTTTGGGGGGAAAAAAACCTCTTTTGGGCATGTTTTTGGCCCAATACAGGCCCAATGGTGCTTCATTTTTAATTAAAAATGGGCCCCAGGGCACCCCTTACGTGTTTTTACCAAATTATGGCCAAAACACGTAAGTTTTTAGTAAAAACATGTAAGCTCTTACGTGTTCTTACAAATATGCTTACGTGTTTTTACCAACACCCTATTATTATTATTGATTTCATGTTGAACCCAATATTCAAGTAATTCATCTACTTGACTGAGTTTCATAGGAACATTTTTTTTGACATATTTTGAATTTTTCAACTTATTGGTCTCCAAAATATTACTTCCTGCTTTCAGCCATGCAGAGATGTGTGGCTGTTCAACACAAAGGTTAACATAGATTTAATTGAAAGCCTCTGTTGAAACCTGTTGTTCTTTGCCATTTTGGTGATGAAAAGTGAGTATTTTGAGTTTCTGGGACAATTTTGCATTTTGTGTATTCTCCTGTGATTGTCCTGCTTTTACCCATTATTTTTCCTTTGGTGTAAATTTTTATTTAATTTATTCTAACTTCTTTATTTATGAGCTAGCATTAATTCTCTCCAAGTTATTAAAGTTCTTTGCTAAATTTTTATGGAATAACATTTCCTTTTAGACTATGGAATGGTATCCTTTCCATTATTATTGCTATCAATAAATCATTTATGTAAGATTTGTCTATGAAACCCTTGATAATAATACTATTTATCAAGAGTACTATGACTGTTCTTATGAGATATCATAAATAAACTTACTATAAACACAAATAAGAAATAAATTTCTGAATTATTCCATTTACATGTTAAAAACTAATATTTATCATAAAAGTAAGCTGTAATTGTCTACCAGAATGAATTAAAAGAGTTTTTAATAACAAAACGTTTTATTAATATAATATAAAACTATTTTAATCAATAATTATCTTGTACATGAATAATTAAAATAAACTCTTGAAAAAATACAGAGCTTAGAGAAAAGCTTCAAAATTTGACAAAAAACTCAGCAATACTCTGAAACTACCTTGAAAAGAATTGACAGAGTTATTTGACAGATTGTTTGTGGATTTAAGGGATAAATAATTTATTAATAAAAGTAATAAAAAATCTAAAATTTGAATACTATTTCAAATGTTATAATTATTTTATTTAATGTCTTTCTTATTGTTTTTGAAGCATTTTAACAAATACTTGGTTGTTGTTATTAATGATAAAGCTGAATGATAAGATGATTCTTGGAGAAAAAAGAAATAGTACACCTCTTTGAAGTCTAAAACAGCTTACAGAGTCATTATATGGAAAAACTGAACCTCTAATGTGTGAGAAAAACTTTAATCTCCTTGGATTATTGGTTACATCACTTGTTGTCATGTAAGATTATCATAGTTTCTTGATTAAGTCATTTTACATGACTACAAACCCATTTATGGCTAGTAAATAAAGGAGCTACTACTGTAAATAATCTTTCATTTCAAAATCAACTTTCTTTTATAAAAATCTTTAATTTTATTTGAAATTTAATCACATGTTGTATTTTCTATGAATTTTTGAAGATTTAGTGTTTCATGTGAAATTATCAAAAATGGACTGTAAGTAAACCTTTTAATTTGAATGATGAAGTAATAGTTTTTTTGGGATTTATTATTGATTTTTCCTTTCTCCATTTTTCCTGAAATCTTCATAATTATTCATTGCAATCTTTATCTTTAATGAATTGTAGAGTTTTTGACCTGATTCCTAAGTAGAAAAGCAAATAGCATAGTTAAAGCTAGTTGCAAAGGGGTAATATCATGAATACTAGTACCAAGCTTTTTTAAATAATCTTTCTTAGCTTATCCATGGATAATCATTAAGAATGGACTTTGTTACAGGAGTCAGAGTTGCTCATTACCTCCTTGTCACATCAAAATAGCAGCTTATTTGCAACTTTCTAATGATTTAATGAGATTTTAACTTGGAAACCAGGTTCCCAAAAGGCTTTAGTATATTAATTGGGCAATTATCATCCATGGATCAAATATTTAGAGCTATTCAAACCTCAGAGGCCTCAGAAGCGGGGTACCCTGGCTCTCTTTGATGTATTTTGTCCCCCTTAGCTATTTTCACATCAAAAATAGTAATTTAGGCTTCACGGCTGATATCAACTATGGGTGTACCAAAATGGTTTTCAGAATACCATAATTTGAAGTGCAAAAAACATGCATAACACTATTATTAGCCTATACGTAACACACAATTTCTCACATTCCTATTATTTTGGCATGAAATTGAGAAAAACAAAAATTCTCACAATTCTTTTATGTGTTATATATGATGTGGTTTTCAAGTATTTTCCATATTACCACCTCATAGAGGTGATTTAAGATTATTCACTCTATGGAGTTACCCTAGGTGAAATTTTGTGTAGAATCCAAATTTGGCCTTAAATCCATGGATTTACATACTCACAAGAAAGTTATCCATCTTTTCTGAAATCAAAAATGATCAATTTTGGATATATGCAGGGCTTATGTGTTATGCATAGTTCTGAGTTCATTTCAATATTAATTTTAGCCTATTTTGGTATGTAAAATATACCTCAAGGCTCACATATTCTCTGGCAAGTATGTCAGCTTAAATAAGAAAACATTCTTGTCTTTTCATCTGAATTGTGGTTTTGGATCTCATATTTCACAATTAATCCAAAACTTCCCCTCAATAAAATATAAGCTATATTAAATTGTTGAATATAAAGTCTGATAGAAATCCAAAATTAGAGTTTAATTTTTGAAAAGATTGTCTTGGTTTTAAAGTTGGGACATATGTAAAAACTACCCTTTTTGGTTCAATTTCTTGGGGATCAAATATTTCAAAACATAAGCTGACCTAAAATTTGTCCTTAATTTCATCTTTGTAATATTTGACTATGAAAGTAATAATTAAGTTCATCTCAATTTGATTATTTTACTATGTCTGTTCTTATCTCTAAAAAAACCCACTCTATTAACATTAAAAAATTTATATTATACAGTTAATAAAGAAATAATCCTATAACAATAAAATTATATAGAATTTAGTTTTATATTGAAAATAAATATATATGGGTTCAATAATATTAATACTACCAATAGCTATTATTATGTGTCAGTCTGTGACTCAAAATCAGAGCACAAGCATGACAGCCAAATGCATAAACCAATGGTAGATTAAAATACTGCCAAAACATGTAGCTGAGCCTGAACAGCTCAATAGGTATCAAAAAATGATTCAATTCATCCCTCCCCAAATATACAGCTCCCATAATGATACTACAGAGAATAACAAATTTATTCAGGCTCAAAGAAGTTTCTGAGAATAAACCTTGATTTTCACCTCTTATTCAAAGTCCAGAGAAAGGGGCTTACCCCCAAAAAATGGGTGTTATAATGGAAGATCTCAGTCAGCACTATCCAATGGTTTTGGACAAACTTATCTAGCATCAACATTACAGAGGCTATGGCCAAATGAAAGTCAAATAAGTGTGAATAAAATATTCACCTCTCTTCTAACTTCTACAGACTTGATATGAGATACTTAAGGTGGGGTCATTTTGGAAATAGCAAAATCAGGGCTATCCTATGGTGCCACTCACCTTCCCATGACCCATCTAGAATGAAAGTTATGGACAAAACAAGTTCCATACATTATTGGAGAAAAATCCATATCTGAATAATGGATATTAAAAATTTTATGCCTTTGCCATATTTAATTTTATCTGTAGACACTAAGGTAAAATTGTGTAGACCCCATCCAGGGCTGAAAAATGAGGCAACTTTGAGCTCAATATATTGAAAACTGACAAATTCATGGCATTTTTAAGGCTGAAATCCCACACTTTTGCCAACACACCTCTACTGTGGGATACTTTCCCACATCCTTTAATCTGAGGGAGCTTGTTTATCCTTTAATACCTCATAGTTTGGTTGATATGGGGTCCCCATACAGGTTCTTTACAGCATTCTATGTGTCATACATGTCAGAAGAGGGCTGCATGGCCCCCAAATAAAATGTTTCACCCTGTATTGGTTAAAACAGCTCAGATATTGTCTTAAAGCCACATTTGAGCCCAATGAAGGTTATAAATGCATTTTAAGTATCATCAGGCAGTCCTTGGAGGTGAAAAATCTTTACTCTTCCTATGTGAACAGGTCTGAAGGAACTTTTCACCCATTTTCATGATAAAAAGGGACCTTTTTCTGCCCAAAAGAGGAATCCCCATCCTGCTCTTACCTTGCTATATAGTACAACATTCAAAAATGGTTATACTCTTGGAAAATAATCAGTTTAAGCTCTAATCATAGCATTGTATTTCTTATTATATTTAATCAGCTCATAAACAGTGCATCCAGGGCTTTCAGCAGTGCTCACCACCACTATAATCCATAGTAAATCCCTTATCACTACTATTAAAAACTCATTTTTATCATAAATCACTGTGTAACAGTCCAAATTAACGCTTTAAATACTACTTCATAGCCTTATTATAGACTCCGCCTGAATTTATGAATTATGATTATTTTTCATTACCAACATAATAACAATAATAGTAAAATCATTCTACCAGAATTAACTTTACATTGCAGTAAGTTATTTATCAATAAATAGCTATAATATTATAATAACATTGTAAAAATGAATGAAATTATATAACCCATAAGAAATAATAACAGAAAAATACCTATTGGTTAATTAAAAACTATTATCATTATAAAAATATGTCAAAAAACATCATTTAAAAATATTTATAAGGGAAACCTTCAAGAATATAAATAATAGTGGATCTAATTTGAGAAAAACAAAAAATCAATAATATAAATGAATTTATTAATTTATAAAAAATTAGTGTTTTTTTTAATAAGAACAATTTACAAGATTTTTTCATTTGATCACAATGAAATAAATATTTTACAATTATGATTATAAATATTGATTTAATTTATTATATTATCTTAATCTGGGTTAAATTCTTGGGATTTTCAATTTTCGTTGGAGGTATTTTTATACTAAATAAATTCCTCCATATTAATCAAGAGTATCGATTTCTATATACACGTTCATATTCCTCTAAATAAGCTTAATTTGGAGCTTTAGGCCTGAATAACACTAAATTTAATCTTATAATAAGGTTTTAGTGGCTATTTTCAAGGTTTATGAATCCAAGAAAATCTTTTGTGATATAATAAGTCGACGAATAATTTTTATTACACATAATTAAATTTTATTTAAGATCAAATTAGCTATATAAACTTATTTATTTTAGATTTATAGCACCATTTCCCAAGAATTAGTGCTTTTTCTAAATTTTGCCCAATTGAGAAATTTTTTTAAAATTTAATATCCAAAATTTCCAAAGTTCAGTTTAGTATATGTTTACACCCAAACTATGGTGGTTGAAAATTTGGAGGGCTTTTATAAGAAAACAAAAAGGGTTTACTTCTGAGTTAATTTAAATTTTAATTTCACTAGAACAGCAAATGCCGTTTTTTCACTATAAATAAAGCTTCTTCCATTTCCTGTATGTTTTCTCGAAAACCGTAGGGAATACGTTTTCGAAGGTAAACCTTACTATCTCCAATTTTCCTGAAAGTCTATAATCCAAAAAGATTGCTTTACTCAAAGTTTTCACTTTGCTACGCTTTTGAAGTTTTAATATTAATTCAAGCTTAAATAAGCTCAAATAAGCTTTTATTTTAGCTTATTCATGAGTTTTCAACTTCAAATCAAATCTAAAACCTCATATGACTTTTTTTTGGCTTCAGAACGTTAATTAAGGCTGGCCAAATTCAAAAACCACTCTGTACAGACCCAAAAATTTGGATACCCTGGAACCCTTTTCCAGAATCCCTTTGCCCCACCTTTTTTTTTGTGTATCTTTCTCTTTTCATTCATCAAAAGCCATACTATGGTATTATTAACTTAGTTTGGACAAAGGACCCACAAGATTTACAACCTTCATCGTAGATCAAAGGCTAATTTTAAAACTACACACCACACCTTTATTTTACCACTTTTTAGGTAAGCTAATTTATACATTAGAGATTTTCGTAATAAATATTTTTTAGTGGGTACCATCTGCAATGGCTCAGGAGAGGCCCTTTCTTAGCCCATATTGTAAATCCGTATAGCTGTATTTCACCAAATATGTAAAAAAACCTTTTTAAACCCATATCCTGAAACCATAATTCATCATAATTGATCTGTAAACTAATTTACTATAAATAGCATTTAATTGATCAAATTCAATTCAATAAACTATGTACAAGTTTTTTTGACAGTTATAACAGTAAAATGGGATGATAACGTTTTTCAGAAAAAAAAGCTATTAAATGCGATTTAAGTAATATAGCAATGATCATTGCTTGCAAGATTTGAAAATATTCAATTTCATACTCCTAAGGTAGTAATCAAGGAATTCATTCACATGAGCAGCTTCTTTAGTTGATTCAGATGCCGCATATTTCAACACTAAAGAAATTTCCTTGTGAACTTCAGAAAGTGGTGGAATGACTAATACTGGCCAATTCAGGCCATTTTATTTTATTTCTTGATTAAAAAGTTGGTTTTTTTCAAGACTTTACACTTTTGAAAAACAGATGAGCTCACTTTACTTGACTTTTTTTAATAGCTACAGGAATTACATTTGATTATGGTTAGTAATTAGGCCCAAAGCTTGCAGAAGATGCCCTTCTTCCACCAAAATCATCTGGGCTTGGGTTAGATTTTGGAATTATGTTTGTGTGGTCCCAGAGGTTTCTTATTGCTTCTTGTGGAATTTAATTCCAAGCTAGGCTGAATAAGTGCATGGCACTTAGATTTTTTACATTATAGATATGTTTTGTACTAACATTTGTATTGTAATAAAACATATCAAGGGAGATGAATCTTTTACAATATTTCTATTTGAATTCTCAGATTATGTCAGACTTAAGTGGTTTCACCTTTTCAGTGAGATTGGGCTTAGAAAAATTGGTTTGATGCTTGAAAAGCCCTCACTTTTAGGTTTATGACATTTGAAATTATCTGGTAGTAATGCGATATTATGGTTTTCTTTGAATAATTAATGATTCCACAAGGTAATCCATTTTTTGAAAATTTGAGTCTTGATTTGCACCTTGGGGTTATTATAGTACTAATAGCCATTCTGAAAAGCAAACTTCTTGTTAAAGCATTGTGGCCTCTCATACCTTCTAATAAAAATTGAAGGCAGATTGTAAGTACCTGTGGAATTACATTTCAATAAAACAGTAATTTTTCTCTTGTTTGACTTTACTCCATTCATTTGATTATATGAAAGAAACTTATTAGCTGGAATACTTGTAATGTAAAAAACTCTAAGATTAAAAAAAATGATGGTTATTTAAGATCTGGGCTTATGCATAGAAAATACCAGTTTCATACATTTTAAATATATTTGAGTTATCCAATTATGATAAAATCTGTACCAGGAATTTGATTTCATATTGAACATAAGCTTGATTGGTTGCACCAATTTTTCCATTCCACTTGTTGCTATTGAGCCTGTTATAATTCTTGAAGTGATCCAATCACCCAGTTTCTAATGGAGACACCTGAAAGCCTTGAAAAATCTTCCTGCTTGGCTCCAAAGACATCACCAAATATATTATTATTAGGGTGTTGGTAAACACACGTAAGCCCTTACATGTTTTTACCATAAATTGGTAAAAACACATAAGTGACCTTAATTTTCAAAAAAAATTCCTCAGGCTCAGTTTTGAGAATTTTTTTAATTTTTTTTTGCCATATTTTTCCCGACTTGGTATGTCAATAAGCACAAATTTTTTCAATTTTTTTTTTCTGCCAAATTTCACCAATTTGGCCAATATGCCAAAATGGCATATTTTTTTCAAAAATTCATTTAAAATCTTCCCACTTATGAATTTCCTTAATTTTTTTTTAAAAGGAAGGGTTCAATGTGAAGAATAAAGCACCAGAATCCCATAATTTTGGGAATTTTTTTGGGTGGGACAAGTCAAGGCGCAAAAAGGGGTTTTTTTCAAATGTTTTTTTGCGTCATTGTAATATGCCTATTTTTGTAAAGTGAATTTAATAACTTCCCACTTATGAATTTCCTTCATTTTTTTAAATTAAAAGGTTCAATCTGGACAATAAAGAACCAGAAGCTCATGAATTGGGAAATTTTTTTGGGTGGGACAGCAAGTGAAGGCGCAATGAGTGTTTTTTTTAACTGTTTTTTCTCTTGTGTGTAATATGACTATTTTCAAGTACAAAAGTTCCACATGTTTGATAAACAATGAGACTGGGGTGGGATTCAAGCAATAAATATGACTGAGGAGGGGGATAATTGGCATAAATTGTATATACAAAAATCATTCAATCAGATTCAACCTCCAAAATAGTGGGTTTTTTCTGAGAGGGGGGAGGAAGATTGGACAAATACAACATTCTGTGTTTCTTAAATTTATCAGCCCACCCCAGGGCTTGTTTTTGGGCATGAATCTCCCAGTTCACAGTAATGGGGGGGACTGGATAAACTTTAGAAATGATGATGTCCAAAGGAACAAAATGAGCACAACTATTCAAGAAGCAGATGAAAATGGGGGGATTATCATTTGGAGGACAGAAATAAGGGAAAAAAGAAAAAGATTGGGCGGTGGAATAAAAGAAAAACTGGTCTTTTATACTTATTTGAAATTGGATCCCCCATATCAGGCATAGACATCCACTTTCTTTTTGGAGCCTGGCCAACATCTTCATACCATTCAATTCTTTCCAAATAAGAAGATACTGAGGGAATTAAGGTGTTCATGGCTTCATAAAGGTCTTGATTTTGGTGAATTTCTTCAGCCAAGTCACCTCTGACATCAGCCCATTGATCTTGAGTCTTGTAAATGAAGTGGGATACTGTTCTGTAGCCACAGTTTCCATCACCCTGGACATTGATGGCCTTGAAGGTGTATTTCAATATAAGCTTGGGCAAGTCTTCTCAGCCAGTTATCTGATAAAATAAGCTCAAAAAATGAATAAATATCAAAATAAACAACATAAATGTACATTAAAAAGAATCAGAAACTCACAAACAGCTTGGAGCATTCATCACTTGTGTGATAATTGCTTTAACAATGCTAACAGGTCAAGTCAATTGCATCATAGATATTCAAGCTGGTGGCAGGCTTGTGTGATTTTCTTTGTGATGTTTTGCTTCCAATTGCCAATATTCTGGACCTTCTAAGGGCTACTTCTGATTTATTTAATTCAGTTGCTGAGGGTAGTGAATCTGATGAACTGATGGATTTAGATAATGAGTCCTCAGAATCTTCAGAATCTTCAGATGAGTCCACTTCCATAATTGGAGAGGGTACATTTGACTGGGATCTTGAAGTTGTTGTGCTGGTCACTTTTGATGGGGGTCTTCCTCTCCTCTTGGATTGACTTTCAATAATTTCAAATCTTGAAGGTTCTCTCTTGTTTTTATTCTTGGCTACTTGGGGTCTTCCACAGATATTCTTGCATTCTAGAGGGTCTTCATAATATTGATCATCCTCTTGACTCTTGGGAATTTGATCAAATGGGACTTTTCCAGTCAAAACATCTTGAAAGTGTTGGAGTATTGGAGTGATTTCTGCCATTGGTCTTTGAAACAGGTCTTCCCCAATGTCTTCAAATATTTTCTTGGCTTCATTCTTTCTTTCTTTTTCAACACTTTGATCATCACCTTGAAAACCAGTCTGAGAAGAATATGACAAAGAAAATCATTTAATAAGAAAAATAATAATAAGAAGAAATTAAAAAACCCTCACAGGCAAATTCAAATGCCATTGCGGATGGAAGTCTGATAATTCAAGCCTTTGGTGCTTGGCAAATGCCTTTTGGGTCTTACGCTTGCAAGGAATTCCTTTATAATTTTTGTATTTGTTGGTGCATTTTTCATTTGGAGGAAATTTTGTTTTGAGATTTTCAAAGGCAATCTGAAGAGCATAATCAGACACCTTGCCATTGAGGGCACAGATGGGTGGAGGAAAATTCTTGACATGGACAATCATTTCTTTGGAGATTCTGTTGTTAATTTCAATAAATTGTTTTCTGAATGCCATGTGGAGTGCCCTGACTACCTCCAGGAGAGTACCAGTGGACTTTTGGAGCCAAAGTTTAACCATGGCATGGGCACCTTCAACTCTGGAGGTGGAGCCCACACCCAGGTGGCAATGGTGGTTTGTCCAGGCTGGCACATAATACTCCTTTAGAGGGCGTCAGGTATTTTCCAAATACTGCAAGACCTCAGCATTTTTAACTTGCTTTTGAAGCTTCTTCCAGTTGTCTTTGAAATACTTTTCAGTGGGTGAATACATAAGCTGAGAAAAGAATCCCAAAGTCATTAATAAAGACAATAATAAGAAAAAAAGTGAAATAAAATGAAACAAAGTGAAGAAGTATATTACTTGATTCCAAAGGCCCATAAAATTTTCAAAATCAGTTCCCTGACCAATTTTCTTCATGCAATGAGCAGATACATCCTTGTTGGTGTGCCAAATGCATAGCATGACTTTGGAGTCTGGGAAGAGCTTCTTAATAGAGTTTTTTAAGGCCAGATCCCTGTCAATAACAATAACTGGAGGGGGAACAAGATTGGTGTTGTTGAGGACCTTTGCAATGTATTGATTCAATTCCCAAGTATATGAAGTTTCATTTTCATTCTTCATCAAACAAAAAGCCCCAGAAAAGGTCTTATTTGTTGAGCTGAATCCAACAATATGAAAAAGGGGCATTTTGTACTTATTGGTCTTATAAGTACAATCCATAAGCATGACATGAGGAAAGCCATGAAGAAGTTTTATGGCCAGGGGGTGAGTAAAAAACAAGGAGGTAATGTGTCCTTCAGAATCCCTTGCAGAGCACCAAACAAAATTTTCTTCTTTGAGAGTGTCAATAAGAGCATCAACGGGCCTTCTGCCTTGCAGTTTGTCTTTCTTGATTTTCTTGACTTGGTTATAAATGTCTTGAAGTATTACAGGCCTGTCAGACTCCCTCTGGCTGCATAATTGGGCCTGAATTTGCCTTGGCATGAGCAGTGATTCAGACATTTGAGCAATTTGGGATGTTTCTTGCTCATTGAATTTCCTGAAAGCAGGATGTGCCATGATATTTTCAGTGGCATCATGGCTATGTTCAGGATTTTTGACTTTAAGAGTCCAAGTGGTACTCTTGGCATATTTCCTGGCATAAAGTCTAAAAGGACAGTCAAGATTTCTTGGGGTGACTGCTTTGGAGGGGCTTTTGTTGGGATTTGGGGTGCCAGACCTGTCACAACATATTTCAATTTGGTAATGGGTCATATTGGACCTCAAGGTGGACACAGCATACCCCTGAGCCCTGGCAACATGATTCACATGTTGCCAAAGAAGCTCAAGGGTCTGAAATTCACCTTCAGTGGGGGGTTGAAGCATTTTTTTTAATGAAAATTATGTATAAAAGTAAAAAAAGGGGAAATTGGGGTATTTGGAATGGGGTAAGAACCTTTCCAAATGTGAAAAAGAGGTGAAAAAAGGTGTGAAAAATGAACAGAAGTGGTTTAGAGTGACAGAAAGTGGTTTAAATATGGGATTAATAGATGAGGGAAGGTAAAAAATTGAAAATTGAGAGGCTTGAAAGCAGGTTGTTGTGATGGAAAATGCAGTCTTTGGGGGAAAAAAAGAAAAAAAAGTATGAAAAGCTTTGCAAAATGGCTTTGGTAATGCTGTTTTTCCCACAAAAAACCAATCGTTTGGGGTGGGGATAATGTGGATTATTGGGGTGTTTGGGCTTGTTTTCTTTGGGGGGGGCTGGGCAAAAAAATCTGAAACAATTGGGAGTTAGAGAGGTTTTGGGGGGAAAAAACCTCTTTTGGGCATGTTTTGGCCCAATACAGGCCCAATGGTGCTTCATTTTTAATTAAAAATGGGCCCAGGGCACCCCTTACGTGTTTTTACCAAATTATGGCCAAAACACGTAAGTTTTTAGTAAAAACATGTAAGCTCTTACGTGTTCTTACAAATATGCTTACGTGTTTTTACCAACACCCTATTATTATTATTGATTTCATGTTGAACCCAATATTCAAGTAATTCATCTACTTGACTGAGTTTCATAGGAACATTTTTTTTGACATATTTTGAATTTTTCAACTTATTGGTCTCCAAAATATTACTTCCTGCTTTCAGCCATGCAGAGATGTGTGGCTGTTCAACACAAAGGTTAACATAGATTTAATTGAAAGCCTCTGTTAAAACCTGTTGTTCTTTGCCATTTTGGTGATGAAAAGTGAGTATTTTGAGTTTCTGGGACAATTTTGCATTTTGTGTATTCTCCTGTGATTGTCCTGCTTTTACCCATTATTTTTCCTTTGGTGTAAATTTTTATTTAATTTATTCTAACTTCTTTATTTATGAGCTAGCATTAATTCTCTCCAAGTTATTAAAGTTCTTTGCTAAATTTTTATGGAATAACATTTCCTTTTAGACTATGGAATGGTATCCTTTCCATTATTATTGCTATCAATAAATCATTTATGTAAGATTTGTCTATGAAACCCTTGATAATAATACTATTTATCAAGAGTACTATGACTGTTCTTATGAGATATCATAAATAAACTTACTATAAACACAAATAAGAAATCAATTTCTGAATTATTCCATTTACATGTTAAAAACTAATATTTATCATAAAAGTAAGCTGTAATTGTCTACCAGAATGAATTAAAAGAGTTTTTAATAACAAAACGTTTTATTAATATAATATAAAACTATTTTAATCAATAATTATCTTGTACATGAATAATTAAAATAAACTCTTGAAAAAATACAGAGCTTAGAGAAAAGCTTCAAAATTTGACAAAAAACTCAGCAATACTCTGAAACTACCTTGAAAAGAATTGACAGAGTTATTTGACAGATTGTTTGTGGATTTAAGGGATAAATAATTTATTAATAAAAGTAATAAAAAATCTAAAATTTGAATACTATTTCAAATGTTATAATTATTTTATTTAATGTCTTTCTTATTGTTTTTGAAGCATTTTAACAAATACTTGGTTGTTGTTATTAATGATAAAGCTGAATGATAAGATGATTCTTGGAGAAAAAAGAAATAGTACACCTCTTTGAAGTCTAAAACAGCTTACAGAGTCATTATATGGAAAAACTGAACCTCTAATGTGTGAGAGAAACTTTAATCTCCTTGGATTATTGGTTACATCACTTGTTGTCATGTAAGATTATCATAGTTTCTTGATTAAGTCATTTTACATGACTACAAACCCATTTATGGCTAGTAAATAAAGGAGCTACTACTGTAAATAATCTTTCATTTCAAAATCAACTTTCTTTTATCAAAATCTTTAATTTTATTTGAAATTTAATCACATGTTGTATTTTCTATGAATTTTTGAAGATTTAGTGTTTCATGTGAAATTATCAAAAATGGACTGTAAGTAAACCTTTTAATTTGAATGATGAAGTAATAGTTTTTTTGGGATTTATTATTGATTTTTCCTTTCTCCATTTTTCCTGAAATCTTCATAATTATTCATTGCAATCTTTATCTTTAATGAATTGTAGAGTTTTTGACCTGATTCCTAAGTAGAAAAGCAAATAGCATAGTTAAAGCTAGTTGCAAAGGGGTAATATCATGAATACTAGTACCAAGCTTTTTTAAATAATCTTTCTTAGCTTATCCATGGATAATCATTAAGAATGGACTTTGTTACAGGAGTCAGAGTTGCTCATTACCTCCTTGTCACATCAAAATAGCAGCTTATTTGCAACTTTCTAATGATTTAATGAGATTTTAACTTGGAAACCAGGTTCCCAAAAGGCTTTAGTATATTAATTGGGCAATTATCATCCATGGATCAAATATTTAGAGCTATTCAAACCTCAGAGGCCTCAGAAGCGGGGTACCCTGGCTCTCTTTGATGTATTTTGTCCCCCTTAGCTATTTTCACATCAAAAATAGTAATTTAGGCTTCACGGCTGATATCAACTATGGGTGTACCAAAATGGTTTTCAGAATACCATAATTTGAAGTGCAAAAAACATGCATAACACTATTATTAGCCTATACGTAACACACAATTTCTCACATTCCTATTATTTTGGCATGAAATTGAGAAAAACAAAAATTCTCACAATTCTTTTATGTGTTATATATGATGTGGTTTTCGAGTATTTTCCATATTACCACCTCATAGAGGTGATTTAAGATTATTCACTCTATGGAGTTACCCTAGGTGAAATTTTGTGTAGAATCCAAATTTGGCCTTAAATCCATGGATTTACATACTCACAAGAAAGTTATCCATCTTTTCTGAAATCAAAAATGATCAATTTTGGATATATGCAGGGCTTATGTGTTATGCATAGTTCTGAGTTCATTTCAATATTAATTTTAGCCTATTTTGGTATGTAAAATATACCTCAAGGCTCACATATTCTCTGGCAAGTATGTCAGCTTAAATAAGAAAACATTCTTGTCTTTTCATCTGAATTGTGGTTTTGGATCTCATATTTCACAATTAATCCAAAACTTCCCCTCAATAAAATATAAGCTATATTAAATTGTTGAATATAAAGTCTGATAGAAATCCAAAATTAGAGTTTAATTTTTGAAAAGATTGTCTTGGTTTTAAAGTTGGGACATATGTAAAAACTACCCTTTTTGGTTCAATTTCTTGGGGATCAAATATTTCAAAACATAAGCTGACCTAAAATTTGTCCTTAATTTGATGGAATCATTCAAAGACTTTAGTCCAAATCTGTGGTTGAAATGAACTTTATTTTTTTGTCAATAATATTTGGGCTTAAAGAGGATATTTTTCTAAGGTTATTCAACCCATATTCTAAGTAATTTGTAAAATATTCCATGAGATACAGATAGTCCTTTGATAATGAGAGAGTGTATAATGATAATTAATTTGGATTTTTGTCTCTGGATGAGCTTTTATTTCAACTTTAATCCAACTAGATGTAGACCAATTCTGTGCAGGGGGGTTAGAAGAAGGTTTGGTAATAACATTATGGAAGGTTTACACTGGCTTCCCCCAAAGCTTAAAATCTACCTCAATGTTTCATCAAATATTTTATAGATATTTATTCCCAGAATAATGGCCACAGAGTATGTAAATATATCTTAAAATAAGTAAATTTTAAGATGTATTAATACTATATTCAATATGTAGAAATCAAATTTTTAAGGAAAATCAGGATCAAATTGACTGAAATAATTGAATATTTTATACTAAATATTTTTAAAAATTCGAGTGATTTTTATTGGAAGACTTACCAATACTTATAAAATTTATTGAAAATATTTATTGACCAAAGCTCAAAAAAACTACTTCAAGACCACTTTTAATAAGTTTTTTCAAATTATTTAAGGCTAGGCATTACTCTTCTGATGATTAAAAAATAATTTCTTGGAAATTGAGAATGTAAAGTTTTTTCCACATTTATTAATGATAATTTCATTAATTCAAAACCTAGCTAATAAGCTCAAAATAAAATAAAATATATCACTTCGGTCGCCATTCTTAAAATACCTGTAGGAAATGGAATTATTTAGTAGAAAATGAAATAATATATTTTACTTTATTCAGAAGCTTTGGATGTGAAATAATTGAAGAAGCTTCCCAACTAATTTTTTAGAAATAAGTGTATCAATCTTGGAGCCATTCATATTAATAATATGAGAATCCAGGAAAATAATAACCTGTTATTTTGATATCTTGATATATTTTATCAATATGATTCAGATTAATTCCTTAACAAAAGTACTTAAATTGATGGTGACAAATTTATCATACTATGAAAAATTATTTTTACATAAAGACATAGTGAAATAATCCTTATAGTACTTATTTATTGAAGAAATGATTCAAAAAGTGAATAGGAATGAGAAAATGGGAATCTTTCTTTCAAATTACCCTTTGAGATATTTTAAAAACTCAATTCTATTTTATCGAAGATCACTTTTGAAATTGAATGATACTGAAACTGGATTTCAAATATTTCAGAATACTCTTATTTATTGATAGCCAAAAACTCATGTTTGAGATTTTCACTTATATACTGTCAGTAATTGTTATTCATCCTTATAGAAAGATTGGAGGTGATTTTTTTGAATAATATTATCTTAAAAAACTTAATATCCTGAAAAACAGACTACGTCAGGCGTATTTGTTATTTACCGATGAAATGACCTTTTCTAATTTTAGCAGTCTTTAAATTGAATTTAATCTTTCTGTTCATAAATAATATAATTAAGGGGTTTTCCTATGTAAGTTACGAAATATTAGTGGCTTATTAGCCCTCTATCAGCTAGTAGTAGAGTCTCTAAAGGTATTTCTTTTCCTTGAAGTACAATTAAAGTCTTAAAGCTAAAAAGTGTTATTTCTCCCTTATTCAATATCCCTTCAAATTTATGAAATTGATTATATTGATACAGTTTTCAATAGAAAATTTTAACTCTTTTAGCTTTATTCATTTAAGATTAATCCTCAATATCTCTATATTTTGGAGTCTAGCTTAGCCAAAGAATATTGGAGTTTAATGAGGCTTACTCATGAATCTCAAATTATGAGTATCAATAATAGAATACCGTAGTATTTACCAATCTATAATAAGACAAAACCTGGATCCGAGATTATGGTCATTTTTGAGACCTATTTTCAAAATTTTCGGTAACATCAATGATCCTCTTTTTTGGAAAAAATTCATGAAATAATTTTCCCAGAATTTCCAAAACACTTCTTTGAATTCAAATAATATTTTCATTGAAATTGAAGCCAATTAAAAGCTTATATATTAATACCATATCCATTACAGTACCTTAATTGAAAAAGAAATTATTGTTTATACAAATGAATTGGAATATAAGAAGGATGATTTATCTGAAAGAGCTTTACTTTTCTTAGGGAATAGTACTTTATCCACAGTTTTTGATTGGGGGAAGTTAATTATTTCTCTGGAAATAGGATTTCTTACTTGATATCAATTGTGGTCAAGAGCACTTGTGGTGACAAAATTTTCTGTTTTGAATAACTTGAAATATTTTCTCAATGGCTCTTTGCCTTATATTAGGAGAAATTGAGATCGGAGAGGAATAAGAACTTCGAATTCTTCTGTTTGTTAAATCTAGTTACTTGTCAACTGGTAATAAAGGATTTTCGACAAAATATTTTGAAATATATGTTTTTTAATGTTTTAAAATATAACGATCTGATCAAAGTATTTCTTTAAAAACAAGTTTTGAAGTAGATATGTGATAGGAGCTGAGTAATAAGAATATTTTAATTTTCAGGGAAATTCAAAATTACATTTCCATAGTTTGTAAGTTGCCTTCATCTTACAAGTTTGTTGGTTTGTTTTTGAGGAACTCTTTGGAATATGGAATTATGAAGCAGCTTCCTTAAGGTGTATGATTCAATTGGTTTTGCTTAAATTGGAATATTTCCAAATTAAATTAAAAAGCTAGATCCCAGTATCAAGAAATTTTATATCTCATGCCCTATAATATTTTGGTATTTATTCCAAAAAAGACTTTATCATTGAGCCTTTAAATCTAGTTATGATTTTGAATGGTAAATAAATGGAAAATTATTTCATGATTTTTTCAGGAATTCTGACACAGCTGATTTGATATTCTCATTTGAAATGGGTGAATTTTTTTAAAATATTTTCAATTAGCTATGTTTGGATTGAAATATTTTTACTTTAAAGCTAAGAGAAACGTTGAAATGAAGTTTAAATATTGGTATTTTGGGAGCTCCCCTTTGGTGGAATTAAAGCTAGGCAGTACGTGGAGAGGGAAATCACAGGTCACTAGTTTTTAATTTCTAATAGCTCCTGTAACCAAGAGGGGAAAGGTGTATTTCCTGACCCACATAAAATACTGAACCAAATTTTCCTTGGATATGAAAAACTAAAATAAAAGATATAAATGGCTTTACAGCTGAAGAAAACAGAATTAAGAAGTCTTATATCACACCTATTCAGTTTATAGTAATAAGAAGATAATTCCAGTTTAATGTTCAAGTCTTAGAGTTTCATTGATGATTTTCTGTACAATTTGCATTTTTAGTGAATTTGAGGTGAGTGGTTTACTCTTGGTGATATAATATTGGTAACCTTGATTATTTGGGATGTTCTGTAAATTTTAATTATTTTTCATAAGCTTAGTTTTAACAAGATCAATTAATAATATAGTGAAATAATTTTGAATGGTTTGACTTTTTAAGAGTCTGTAACAGTAAGATATATTATTATTTTTTTGAGTCTGAAATTGAAACTCCTTTGATATTGGATATTTGGAGGGGTAAGATAAGTTAGAATATTTGTAAAGGCTTTTATTTTACTGGATAAAGTATTTTGAATATATTAGTACCCCAAATCTTTGCTACTGTATAAGTTTTTCAATTGTGTTGTTCAACCAGGCTTAGCTACTGGGCAATTGTCAGGGTGACTCTATGATATGGCTTTAAAATGATAATAAAAGGCTATAACTCTGAGTGTGACACAAAAATGAGGATGATAAATTAATGATAATATGGCTAAAAGGGCTATACTAAAGATCTTAGTGATGTTGAATGCTACTGATAGCCCTGGGTGAAGTGTTTATCTGTTGGTTTACAATAATAAACTCTAAAATTATTAATATTATAATAATACCTGATTAATTCTAAGGGAAACACCTCTACATGAAGCTATACCATGTAATAATACTAAAACAGGATGATGAATTGGCTTTTTTATGAGGGAAAGCCTCCTTCTGTCTTTTTCTGGGGTAGTGGAAGGTTACTTACCTCTGCACATGATCAAAGAGTGAAAATATTTACTACTGTGGGATGGTTTGAGGCTCTATGCACTCAATACAGACTGGAATTGGGTGGAAATGTGTTTTTAGAACCACAAGCTGTCATTCTTACCCTATAGAGGGTGAACACTTTCACCAATGGAGGTTACCGGTGTGTTCTGGTGCTTCTGACGCGTCAAAAACTGTAAAAAAACATGCCTGTATGACTTTTATTTGTCATTTTATGAGAAAATAAAGAATAAACAGCATTTAATTGAATTTTATGGACAGCTGTCCCACAGTAAGATCCCATACTGGCTGGTGTGGGATTAAAATCTTAAAGCCTGAATATCTTTATCGGTTTTAAAGATAGAGAGCTCAAACGTGGCTCATGTTTTAGCCCTTGAGAAGCTCTACAAAATGGTCACTCATTTGGTATAGCTAGAATTAAATATGGCAAAGTTATACCAATTCTAAATTCCCTTATCAAACTGTGGATTTATTATGAATTCTGTATTGATTTTGTTTGCTCCATAGCTTATGTTCTAGATATGAGGAGGGGGATAGCACCATTAGAAATCCCTTATTGTGATATTTTTAAAGAGACCCCACTTCAGGTATCTCACACTCAAATTGTAGAAGCTGAATGAGAGGTGAATATTTTGTTCACCCTTATTTGGCTTATGTTTAGCCATAACCTCTGCAGTTTTGATCCTATCTCAACTTGGCTAGTACCGTTAAATAGCCCTGATTGAGAGATTAAAATTGAACACCCATTTGATGGTGTTCTCCCTCTTCCTCTAGATTTTAGTTGAGAGGTGAAAATTAAGGTTTATTCTCAGTTATTGCTTTGAGATGGAATGACTCTGTCATTCCTTATCCTATGATTATGAGAGTTCTATCTTTGGAAATAGGTGACTTTCATCTCTCTTTTAATACCCTTTGTGAGCTATTTTGGCTCAGGTCACTCTTTAGTTGCATTTTCCTCTGCCATTGGTTTATGTTATTTTGGTTGAATGCTTGTGCTCTGGCTTTGAGTCACAGGCTGACAGCAATATTCAGCACTGTAGTTCCACTGAGCTTATCTACTTGAGCACCAAATTAACTATGATTAGTATAATGGACTAACTCCAAGGTAAGGGATGAATTATTCCTGTGCTTAGGATATGGCATTCCTGGGGCCAATTTTCAAATTTCAGGGAAGAGAGCCCCTCTATTTATACCTTTTTGGATCCTGGGGTGGCCTCTATGGGAGCCGTCTTTCCCCACTTTAGTTACTCTTGATTTCATTGGGTGGCTTGGTTTTTGGTGAGGACCTTTCTTGGATGTGTGAGGTGATTTAAGGCTTTGTGATAAATGTTATTCTGCACAGCCTCCATTTTTTTCCCATTATTCTCTTTTGTTGAGAATATCATTCCATTATATTGTTAGATTTTCTTTTCATGCATGAGGGGATTTATTACTTTCACAATCTTTGTTCTGTTACATGATATGATTTTGACAAGGGAAGTGTTGAATGATGACTTTTCATTATCTAATGGCTGTGTTTCTTCTTTCAAACTTAGAATTGGGGTTAGGTTATTATTTATTCTACAGATAAATTTCCTGTTGTGAATTAGTTTGGTTAACAATTTTATTTTGACCCATTTTGTACATAACCATGTTGTCAATCTTAGGGTGTAACTTTGTGTTTCTGAAATAAATAAGGGTGTATATCCCATGCAGCTTGTTGATTTTGAACTTCATGAGGTTTCCAATGGTTTAAAGAATTTTGAGTTTCATTTATTGTGTTACCAATCAAGTAGTTCATTTCCTTTCATAAGCTTATATGGTTGTTTTCTAAAGGGATATTCATCTCTTTTAAGCTTATAATTTTTTCCAATGAGGATTTCAAATGGGATATTCCTATGGATTGGAAATCAGGTATTCCTGTAGCTGTTCTGGAGATTAATTCCAGGAATTCTAGCAGATTGAATCTTGGAATCATGTGACTCTCCTGTGGCTGTGTAGCTCATTCTGGTTTTATTTTGTTTCTGTATGAGTCCAGTGGCTGTAAGAGGGGTGTGTAACTTCAAGGTTGGTACCTTCCTATATGTAGATTTATTTTTACATATTCATAATGGAATTTGGTTAGTTTTCTTATCACATGCACTACCTTTTGCTGTCTGTGTTATTTTATTATTATTTAAATTCAAATTTTTGCTGTAAATTTAAAAATTTAGCATAAAAAATTAATTTAAGTCTTCCTGTTGGAAGGATTCATTTCTGTTGTGGGGTACTATCATTCTGAGACTAGTGAGAAAATGGTATTTAATACCACAGTGTGATTTTTTTTAAATACTATTTTCATTAATTAGCTGGGAGTGGGTTTTCTTGACTTCTGATAATTGACTAAAATTCAAGTTTTTGAAATATAAATTGAGAAATTCATTCACAGGAATTTTCCAGTCCAAAAAAACAAAAAAAGTAAAGAATCATTTCTTTATACACAAATTAAATAAATGATTCAGCTTCTTCATCCAGTTATTTTTTACCCATTGTATTATTCTTTTATGACAATTGTTTTTCTATAGATCTAAAAAAACCAAAAAATTCTTTTCAACTACCCAAAAAAAGGGGGACTGAAAACAATTAAAAACAAAGAAAAAATCTTTCTTTAGTTTCCTGAAAAAAAGATCTTTCTTCAATAAATTTGACTTTTTTTTTCAAAAAAAAATTGGAAATAAAATAAAAATTGGAAACAATTCCAAAAATGTTACTTCTACTTTTTTGCAAAAAATCAAGTTTTTTTGAAAAAATACTTGCTTCTTGTGTTGAAAATGACTAAAAAATTCAAAACAAATATATTGAATCAATCAAAAAACCAAAATTAGTTTCTTCTTGTTTGTACCCAATAATAAAACCTGAATTTCTTTTTAAAGAATAATATTTATTTGATAAAATAAAGAATAAAATAAAAATCATCCCACAAAGAGGAAAATTTGATCCTTTTATAAAAAAAAGAAATCCTAGAACTAAATCATAAAAAAGGAAAAAAATAAAAAATAATTTTAACCAATCCAAAAATAATCCTTTCCTTTATGAAGAAAGAAGTTGAGCTTTTCAAGTGAGATTTTTTATTTTTCTTTCAACAATCAAACTAAAACAAAGAGGAAATGAAAAATAAAAAATAAAAAGTAAAAAATAAAAAATAAAAAATGAAAAATAAAAAATAAAAAAGAAAAAAGAAAAAAGAAAAAAGAAAAAAGAAAAAAGAAAAATTCAGTCATTTCTTTATATATTATTTGATCCAAGGTTCATTTCATACTAAAATTACTGTATTTTTGATAATACGTCAAAAGAATACAAAAAACATGAAAGGAAAGAAAATTAATCAAAAAAGATCCTTTTTTTGTTTTTCAAAAGGAAGTTCCTATTTATATCTTTTGGCGAGAAAAGTTCTGTAAGGATAAAAGCTGAAACGATCCAAAAGAAAATCAAAAATCATATTCTTTTCAATTTTTTCAATTATAAATAAAAAATAAATTAAGCTGAGCAAAAAGGAGTGAATTTCAGATATTTTTATTTGATAGAAATGAAACTTTCAAAAACAAACTTACTGTTTTTCTAGAAAAATGAAAAGTAATGAATAATTTTAAAACAGGAGAGATAATAAAAATAACAATTATATTTTTTCTAACTATAACAAATGAAAAGGAAATTGAGAAATAAAAAAAGAACACCAAAAATCTGTTTTCCTTCATTTAAATAGAGATTCATTCCTTTGAAAAAAACTCAAAGGAAAGGAATTTTAATTGAAGTTGTATTCTTTTTCAACAAAAACTAAATAAATAAGGAAATAAAAGAAATGGAAGAAAATACTATGGAGAAAAAGTTTTTTTTTTTTTGAAAAAAGAAATTTTATTTGAGATGTAATTCCTCTTTATTTCATTACTAAATAATTCAAAAAAGTGCAAAAAAAGGAAATTGAGCAAACAATGAAGGAAACATTGTTTTTTGGTTACTTTTTTTCAAGAAAGAGGGATTCCTTATTTAATCAAAAAAGACAGAAGGAAGACAAAAAATTCCTAAAAAAACAATCCAAATCAATAAGATAAATTCAAATGAAATAACTATTTTTTTTTGTTTTTGTGAGAAAATGAAGTATTTTGATATTTCCTTTTTTGATTACTATTTACAAAACTTGAAGAAACTAAACATATGAAAATAAAGTATTTTTTATTTTATTTATGAAAGAAACTGAGCTAATGAAAATCTTGAATACAAAAAATCAGTTCTTTGTTCTTTCATACCAGTTAAATACCTCTTTGGAAACAACCTAATCTCTCAAAAAAGGGAAAGAAGGAGATAAAATTGATTTATCATACACTTTTTTTCCAATTTTTCAACAATTTATCTCATATCATTAGAATTAGTTGATATAATAGTAAGCTTTTATTGGGATTTTTTTACATTATTATTGTACATTTGCCCATTGTCACCTCATTTTGGTATCAATTGTAACTCTTTCTGGTCTTTATAATCACAGAATTCTAGCCAATGATCACCAATCTTTTTCAATATATTAGAAAGAATATCACATCTTATCATTTAATAAAAAAAAGATCTGAAAATTCCCTTGTTCTTTCATTTGAAATTCCATACCTTTCAAGGTAGACCCATTCCCCTAAAGCCTTCCAATTGCACACCTAATATAAACATGTAATTTTCACAGATGAACTTTGATCTTCTGCTAATTTTCTACTTGTTTCAAATTTTCTTCCTGAAAAACAATGAAATTGGAGCTTTGAAATGAAATATCTATAAGTAACTATTGATTCTCTGAAAAAAATTGGCCAGGTTATTTCTGTATATTCATTTTTCAATATTATATTGGATCATACACTGAAACAGGAGGAGCAACATGTAATGCCTTAAAAGTTTTTTGAAAATCACAAACTAGATCAATTCATATTGAATATTTAGAGGGTTTTTGTAAACACATGTAAGCTTTTAGTAAAAACACGTAAGCCCTTACATGTTTATACCCAAAATGTACGTTTTTTTACCAATTTATGGTAAAAACACATAAGTAACCTTATTTTTCAAAAAGAATTCCTCAGGCTCAGTTTTGAGGATTTTTTTTAATTTTTTTGCCATATTGATCCCAACTTGGCAGGTCAATATGTGTGAGCCTTGAGGTATATTTTACATACCCAAATAGGCCACAATTATCTTGAAAAGGAATTTTGAATTATGCATAACTCATAAGTCATGCATATATCCAAAATTCATCATTTTTGATTTCAGAAAAGATGAATAACTTTTTATTGAGTAAGTAAATCCATGGATTTAAGGCCAGCTTTGGATTCTACACAGAAATTCACCTAGGGTAGCTCCATAGAGTGAATAAGCTCAAATTAACTCTTTGAAGTGGTAAAATGGAAAACACTTCAATACCACATCATCAATACCACATAAAAGATCCGTGAACATTTTTGTTTTTCTTAATTTCACGCCAAAATGATGGGAATGTGAGAAATCCCATAATACGTATACACTAAGAATAGTGTTATGCATGTTTTGAGCACTTAATATCATGGTATTCTTACATGGACTTTTGGTACACCCATAGTGGATATCTCACTTGAAGCTTAAAATTCTATTTTGACATAAAAAATAAGCAAGGGGGACAAAAGACATCAAAGAGAGCCAAGGTACCCAACTTCTGCGGCCTCAGAGGGTTGGAAAGCTCCAAAGCTTGGATCCATGGCTGAACTTGGCCTGATTGGTAAACTAAAACCTTTTGGGAACTTGGTTACCATGTTACAACTACTGTAAATCTTAAGAAAATAGCAAATAACCTGCTATTTTGACGTGCCAAGGAGGTGAAAAGCTACTTAGACTCCTGTAACCATGTCAATTCTTAATGACTTTCCATGGATAAACCCCAAAAGAGTAATTAAAACCCTTTTTGGACTTTTATCCATTGATTTACCTCATAGCAACCAGTGAAACACTGATATTTGCAATTCTACATAGAAATGAGGTAAAAACTTCAAAAATTCATTAAAAATACAATTCTTAATGAATCTCTCTGAAACTTTCAGGACCAATGGAGAACTGTATTATCTATGGTAACTCAGAAAAGAATTACAGTTTTACTAGTAAAAAAAAAGTTTTACATGCAGTCCATTTTTGACTATTCTACGTGAAACACTGAATCTTCAAAAATTCACAGTAATTACAACCTGTGATGAAATTGGCAATAACATTGATAAATTTGAGAAATCAATGATTATTTTGGAATAAAAGAATATTTACAGATTTTACTCCTTTTATTTTTCACCATATTGGGGTTGGTAGTCATGTAAAAGCATCAATTAAGTAATTATGACAATCTTAGGTGACAAAAGATGATGCAATCAATAATTCAAAAGGGTTTATTATTTTCTCACTCACTGGTTTTTCAGTTTGCTCCATGGCACGCCTCTGTGAGCTGTTGTTGACTTAAAAGAGGCCTCCTCTTGCTGTTTTTTCCAATAATCATCATCTTATTATCAGACTAAACCATTATTACCAACAAGTAAGTATTAGTTATATCTATTCTTAAGTGTTTTAAATCTTTCAGAATCAATCAGAAAAACGTGAAATCATAGAATCCAACTATATATTGTTGTAATACTGTTATAAATTCATTTTGATCCTTAAAATCCACAATTCTACGTCAAATCTCTCTATCTTATCTTTCAATAAGTTCTTTGGAATATTAGTGAGTGATTTATTTTTAATTCTTAAAGTTTTTTTCTAAAAAAAGGTTTTCTTCAATAATTACCATTATAATTATTCTTGCAAAAGATAATTATATATTGAAATAGTTTTATTATTTTAATAAAAGAAGTTTTATTATTAAAATCTTCTTGTAATTGATTCTTGTAGACAATTACTTACTCACTGTTAGAATCACTAGTAGTCTTTAACACATGAAAGAAATAATTCTTTAATTATTTAATTGTGGTTATAATAACATTTTGTTATTATATTTCATAAGAACAGTCATAGTACTGTTGATTAATAGTAATATTATCATCAGTTTCATAGACAAATCTTACGATATGCACAAATTTGGCCAATATGCCAAAATGGCATATTTTTTTCAAAAATTCATTTAAAATCTTCCCACTTATAAATCTCCTTAATTTTCTTTTAAAAATGAAGGGTTCAATCTGAAGAATAAAGCACCAGAAGCCCATCATTTTAGGAATTTCTTTTGGTGGGACAAGTGAAGGCGCAAAAAGGGGTTTTCTTTCAAATGTTTTTTCCTGTCATTGTAATATTCCTATATTTAAAAAGTTTATTTAATAACTTCCCACTTATGAGCTTCCTTAATTTTTTTTGGAATTGAAGGGTTCAATCTGGATAATAAAGAATCAGAAGCCCATGATTTTGGGGAATTGTTTTGGTGGGACAGCAAGTGCAGGGGCAATAAGTGGATTTTTTCAGATTTGTTTTTCCTTGTTTGTAATATGAATATATATAAGTACAAAAGCTCCACATGTTTGATAAAGAAGGAGACTGAGGTGGGATTTAAGCAATAAATATGACTGAGGAGGGGGATAATTGGCATAAATTGTATATACAAAAATCAATCAATCAGAATCAACCTCCAAAATAGTGTGTTTTTTCTGAGGGGGGGGGAAGATTTGACAAATACAACATTCTGTGTTTCTTAAATTTATCAGCCCACCCCAGGGCTTGTGGTTGGGCATTAATCTCCCAATTCACAGTAATGGGGGGGACTGGATAAACTTTAGAAATGATTATGTCCAAAGGAACAAAATTAGCACAGCTATCCAAGAAGCAGATTAAAATGGGGGATTATCCTTTGGAGGACATAAATAAGGGAAAAAAGAAAAAGATTGGACTGTGGAATGAAAGAAAACTGGTCTTTTATACTTATTTGCAATTGGATCCCCCATGTCAGGCAGGGACATCCACTTGCTTTTTGGAGCCTTGCCAACATCTTCATATCATTCAATTCTGTCCAAATAAGAGTGTACTGAGGGAATTAAGGTGTTCATGGCTTCATAAAGGTCTTGATTTTGTTAAATTTCTTCAGCCAAGTCACCTCTGACATCAGCCCATTGATCTTGAGTCTTGTAAATGTAGTGGGATACTGTTCTGTAGCCACAGCTTCCATCACCATGGACATTGATGGGCTTGAAGGTGTATTTCAATATAAAATTGAGCAAGTCTTCTGAGCCAGTTATCTGATAAAATAAGGTCAAAAAATGAATAAATATCAAAATAAACAAGAGAAATTTACATTAAAAAGAATCAGAAACTCACAAACAGCTTGGAGAATTCATCACTTGTGTGATAATTTCTTTGACAATGCTCACAGGTCAAGTCAATTGCATCATATATCTTTAAACTGGTGGAAGGCTTGTGTGATTTTCTTCGTGAGGTTTTGATTCCAATCTCCAATCTTCTGGACCCTCTAAGGGTTACTTCTGATTTATTCAATTCAGTTTCTAAGGGTAGTGAATCTGATGAACTGATGGATTTAGATAATGAGTCCTCAGAATCTTCATAATCTTCAGATGAGTCCACTTCCACAATTGTAGAGGGGACATTTGACTGTGATCTTAATTTTGTTGTACTGGTCACTTTTGAGGGGGGTCTTTCTCTTCTCTTGGGTTGACTTTCAATAATTACAAATCTTGAAGGTTCTCTTTTGTTTGAATTTTTGTTTTTATTCTTGGCTCCTTGCGGTCTTCCACAGACAGATATTCTTTCATTCTAGAGGGTCTTCATAATATTGATCATCCTCTTGACTCTTGGGAATTTCATCAAATGGGACTTTTCCAGTAAAAAAATCTTGAAAATGCTGAATAATTGGGGTTATTTCTGCCATTGGTCTTTGAAAAAGGTCTTCCCCAATAGCTTCAAATATTTTGTGGGCTTCATGCATTCTTTGTTTTTCAACACTTTGATCATCAACTTGAAAACCAGCCTGAGAAGAATATGACAAATAAAATTAGTTAATAAGAAAAGAAAGTAAGAATAAGAAATTAAAAAGCCCTCACAGGCAAATTCAAATGTCATTGAGGATGGAAGTCTGATATTTCTAGCCTTTGGTGCTTGGAAAATGCCCTTTGGGTCTTATGCTAGCAAGGAATTCCTTGATAATTGTTCTAATTGTTGGTGCATTCTTGATTGGGAGGAAATTTTGTTTTGAAATTTTCAAAGGCCATCTGAAGAGCATAATGAGACACCTTGCCATTGAGGGCACAGATGTGTGGAGGAAAATTCTTTACATGGACAATCATGTCTTTGGAGATTCTGTTGATAATTTCAATAATTTGTTTTCTGAATTCCATGTGGAGAGCCCTAACTACCTCCAGGAGAGTACCAGTGGACATTTGGAGCCAACGTTTTACCATGGCATGGGCACCTTCAACTCTGCAGGTGGAGCCCACACCCAGGTGGCAATGGTGGTTGGACCAGGCTGACACATAATACTCCTGTAGAGGAAGCCAGGTATTTTCCAAATACTGCAAGACTTCAGGATTTTTGACTTTCCTTTGAAGCTTCTTCCAGTTGTCTTTGAAAGACATTTCAATGGATGAATACATAACCTAAGAAATGAATCCCAAAGTTATTAATAAAAAACAAAATAAGAAAAAATTTAAATAAAGTGAACTAAAGGGAATAGTAAAAGTATATTACTTTATTCCAAAGGCCCATAGAGTTTTCAAAATCAATTTCATGACCAATTTTCTTCAGGCAATGAGCAGATACATCTTTATTGATGTTCCAAATGCATAGCATGAATTTGGAGTCTGGGAAGAGATTCTTAAGAGGGTTTTTCAAGGCCAGATCCCTGTCAATAACAAAACTGGAGGGGAACCAAGATTGGTGTTGTTGAGGACCTTTTCTATGTATTTATTTAATGCCCAAGTATATGAGGGTTCAGTTTCATTCTCCATCAAACAAAAAGCCTCAGAAAAGGTCTTTTTGGTTGAGCTGCATCCAACAATATGAAAAAGGGGCATTTCTAACTTATTGGTTTTATAAGTACAATCCATAATAATGACATGAGGAAAGCCATTAAGGAGTTTTATGGCCAGGGGGTGAGTAAAAAACAAGGAGGTAATGTGTCCCTCAGAATCCCTTGCAGAGGACCAAAAAAAAAAATTTTGTTCGAGAGTGTCAATAAGAGCATCAATGGGCCTTCTGCGTTGCAGTTTGTCTTTCTTGACTTTCTTGACTTGGTTGTAAATGTCTTTGAGGATTACAGGCCTGTCTGACTCCCTCTGGCTGCATAATTGAGCCTGAATTTGCCTTGGAAGAAGCAGTGATTTAGAAATTTGAGCAATTTGGGATGTTTCTTGCCCATTGAATTTCCTGAAAGCAGGATGTGCCATGATATTTTGAGTGGCATCATGGCTATGTTCAAGATTTTTTGACTTTAAGAGTCCAAGTGGTACTCTTGGCATATTTTCTGGCATAAATTCTAAAAGGACAGTCAAGATTTCTTGAGGTGACTGTTTTGAAGAAGCTTTTGTTGGCATTTGGGGTCCCAGACCTGTCACAACCTATTTCAATTTGGTTGTGCGTCATATTGGACCTCAAGGTGGACACAGCATACCCCTGGGCCCTGGTAAAATTATGCACATGTTTCCAAAGACGCTCAAGGGTCTGAAATTCACCTTCAGTGGGGGGTTGAAGCATTTTTGAATGAAAAAAATGTATAAAAGTGAAAAAAGGGGGTATTTGGGGATTTGGGATGGGGTAACAACCTTTCAAAATGTGAAAAAGAAGTGAAAAAAGGTGTTAAAAATGAACAGAAGCAGTTAAGAGTGAAAAACAGTGGCTTAAATGTGGGATTAATGGATGATGGAAGGTAAAAAATTGAAAATTGAGAGGCTTGAAAGCATGTTGTGGTGGTGGAAAATGCAGTCTTTGGGGGAAAAAAAGAAAAAAAGGTGTCAAAAGCTTTGCAAAATGGCTTTGGTAATGCTGTTTTTCCAAAAAAAATTGGTTTGGGGTGGGGATAATGTGGATTATTTGGGTGTTTGGCCTTTTTTGGGGGGGCTGGGCAAAAAAATCTAAAACAATTGGGAGTTAGAGAGGTTTTGGGGGAAAAAACCTCTTTTGGGCATGTTTTGGCCCAATACAGGCTTGGTTGTGTTTCATTTTTAATTAAAAATGGGCCCGGGGAACCCCTTACGTGTTTTTACCAATTTATGGTAAAAACACATAAGATTTTAGTAAAAAAAATGTAAGCTCTTACGTGTTTTTACCAACACCCTAGATATATTCAACTTACTTTACCCTCAGTGTATATATATATCTATAAGTGACTTAATTTGGATAACCATATTATGCTTTTGGTAAAAATGTGCCTCTTTATCATTATAGAAATTCATCATAATTGCTTTCCAAAAGGTTAATTTCATTGGGTTGGTTTATGATTTCGATTGCTAGAATCAAGCCTAGCGTTCCAAGAATTTTGGTGTTAAGTTAATACTCAATTGCTATTTTTAATTTTCCAAAGTCACTTCCAAATATTCCAATTCCATCTACATGAAGGAATAGCCACATTGGTTCATTCTCGGAGTAATAAAAGCCACAATAATCAGCTTTAGACACTTTGAAACCAAATTTCAACAGCCGGAAGGAGAGTTGATTGTGCTGGTAAAGTGGATCCTGTTTTAGTCGATAAACTTCCTTGTTCTGCTTCAAACGGGTGTGAAATTTATCTCCTGAAAGTCTTTGTGGGATTATTAGATAAATATTTCCTTCCAAGGGAGAATTTAAAAATGCGCTTTTCAAATCCATCTGTTCAAATATTAAATTTTTTCTTTCTGCAAAGGATATTAGTGTCCTCAATTACTTTAACCTTCTTGTTGGGGAAAATTTCTTTGAGAAGTCCATTCCAGGTGCTTGTTGGAATTCTTCGGCATAAAGTTGGGCTTTGTGTTCAAAAACCTAATTTCTCCCATTTATATTTGTCTTAAATACGAAAGTGGCTCCCACAAGTTTTTGATCTGTTTTGATTGGGACTTCCATCAATACATTTAAATAACTCATTTATTTTAGCTCCCTTTTAGCATCTTTTATCCATAGCTCTGATAGTCTGGAGCTGAGATATTGATTGTAGGATTTCGGGTCAGTATGAGTGAATAAAGCAGCAGAATTTCTGGGATATGCTAAAACGTTAGAATCACTTATTTTGGAGTTTATTAATGTGGTTCGTCTTGGGCGTCCAACTACGATTTCATTTCTGGGTGGAGATGGTGGTCCTTTGTTTTTTTGAACTATGTTTCCTCCGCTACTGTCTTCCTCAATCAGTGGTTCCTGTTCGGTTTATACTTCGCCTTGTTTGAGGTGCTCAATACAATCAAAAAATGAATCCAAATCTGTCACCATGAAATAATTCCAGCTAGGATTTAAATTTGACATGCTAGCTTCTGATTCTGTTTCTAAATATGGAAACGCTTTTCAAAGAAAAAAACATGCATACTTTAATAAAACTTTTTGTTGTGTAATTTTAACACTTGGTATGAGAAATCATAGTGTTACCCTATTAATATTCCATCTTTTCCGACAGGAGCCAGCTTCCAAGACCACTCTTGATAGGGTATTTCAAACACAAATTTTCAGCCATAAACTCTTATTATTCAAATTTTGGGAGCTTTTATAGTCCACAGGAAATGTGGATTATCATTATTTCTTTCTGGGGTTGGAATTATATTGAGGACAAAAGTATCTTTTTTCATAGCTTCTTTCCAGTATGTTTTGGGAAGAATGTAAATGAGAAGTAGGCACCTTTCCTTATCTAATATTCTTCTGTTGGCTCATTCTGTAAGCTCATTATGCTCAGGTGTATATGGAATATTTATTAACTGAATAAAGCAATGCTGATTTTACAAGTCTTGAAATGTTCTATTCGAAAATTCTCCACCATTGTTGATCATAATTCTTTTCATTTTTCTATCTTGAGGATTTTGCATGAAATTGTTTCTAATGACAAATCTTTCACATTTTTTGGATTTTTTTTTCAAGAATATTTCTGTTTTCTAGGAAGTTAATGGATTGGAAATACTTAATATGTGATGATCACCATAAGCTGAGGTATGCATGATAGGCCCTATAATGTCCATATTTACACATTCCAAAGGAGCATGCGCTTCAGAGAAATTCCCTTTGAAAGTTAATAAGATCATTTCTCCTCATACACAGGTGTTTCTGGGACTCATTTTATTGTGAGTAAGTCCTAGAGACTTTAACACTAGGGTGAAAAAGTCAAAAATTCCATGGATTATTCAACATTTTTGCTGTTAGGAGAGAGCTTGGTTGATTCAAATTAACTATCATTAGTCTATTAATAAGTTTTCCTGAAAGGATTTCTCCTTTTTTGTGGAAGAGCTGGAATATTTATTTATTTTTAGTGATAGTGATTTGATTTTCGCTTAGGTCTAGCAGGATGACAATACTCTTGGACATATTAGGTATTGAAAGACATTTTTCTATTATGAAAGATTTGTTTTGAATTATTTTCTTCGCTGTGCCTCTTCATTTCCATAAAAGATTACTTAAGCGGTCACTTGTGTTTAAATTTTCTCCTGAGTTGATTGTAAGTTTGGTTAATAACTCCTTGTTATTGTAAATTTGGTAAGTCACACCAATCAATCAAAAGACTGCGGAGAGTAATATAAATATTATTTGCATTTGTTAGTAGAGCTGAAAGACTTGTTTAGTAGCTTTTTTCCTCTTCAGTTGTCGTTTGATTTTTCTTTTGGTGAAGTTCAGAGCTCAGGATGTTATACCCAACACATTTCTTGTTTGTGGGTTGTGTTTTTTGAATTATTTTTTCCATCTTTACAGAAATGATTTTTTTGGGTAAAGTTGGTATTGCGTTTTAAGAAGTCTGAGCTTTTGTTCTCTTCCGTTTTATTATGTTTGATATTGTTTTTGTTTTCTTTTTTTCTAATAATTCGGATAGTTTATCTAACACTAATTGAGTGTTAATGGTATATTTCATGGTTTATATCATTGAGTCTATAACATGGGTGTATGTGCTTCTGTCTCTGCTGATTTTCCCAAGGATAGAGTGCACCATGATTCCTTGCGGTGGCCTCATCCCAATACCGGAAGTTTCAAAAAGTATTCTTGAAAACCGTTTGACTTATTCCTCAATTTCACCTTTAAAACGCAAGCATTTCCATCTTACCCAGGTTCTTCCCCTGTTAGCGACAGTGTGGGAGGAATATTTTGATTTTTTTTTCACAATTCCTTGGTGTTTTTTACAGCAAAACCATTTATAAAACTGATGGTGATTTCTTGGTGTAGTCTACTTAAGTGCAGTGCTACTGCTTCTATTTTCGCTTGATTCCTGCTGAATATTGTGTTTGTTTTGGATTAAGGTGGAGATTCAGCATCACAAAGTTCATGTAGTTCTCTAGCAGAACGTTTCACATCTAGCATAACATTATAGATGGTATAGTTTTGACATTTGAGAATGTTTATTTGAGAAAATTCTTTTATTTGAGATATTTCTGGAAAAATATTTCACCTTTGATATTGTTTTTCTTTAGCACTCAATACTGTAAATATGTATCTTTTTTATGAGACTGAATATTTATATTAACAGAAAATTAGAATAATGAAGAAACAAATGAAAGCAGATATGTAACTAAAGGTGAATAAATATGTACAGAATTAAATTAAAAGGTAAAATTTGTGCTAGCCTGCTTAAGTATTTCTCAAAACACGCCGTTCTTTTATTTAACTTATCAATAATTGAAACAAAAGAGTGGAAACAGTGTAGCACGGATTAAGAGTGGTCAGTGTAAACGTTCGACGTTGTCAATAAATAATTATCAAAAAACCACTATTCCTGGATTTTAGCTGTGTGTGTTTGGTTTCCCTTTATTTTAAGCTTAGTTTTTTAATATTGCTAACTTGTGAAAATATTAAAGAAATAGATAGTGGTCTTCCCCTTTTAATTTCATGTTGAAGAGGAATCCTTATAAGGAAATGTACCCTCATGAAATCAAGGAGTATAGCACATCAGCGGCTTGTAGAATCGTGGTTCTCTATTTAGACAGAGATGGGTCCTTAGATCCAGAAAAAATAGCTTCTCATAAATTGGAAGTTATTCTCTCTTTACAGAAGTAGTACTAAATCCAATTTCTTCAAAAAATTAAGATTTTGAAAATATTTTTATCATTGATGATTATTAAAGTAATTTTAAACACTTATAGTTGAAAACCTTCTTTGTTAATATATCATAAGGATCATATTAACAAAAATTTGAAAATTCTTTTGGTAAAATATTTTTTAATATTTTTTTCCTTTAATATAGAAATAACAGCAATCAATTATAGTTGAATAATTCATGAATTTTCATCCTTGTTCAAAAAAACATTGATAATTTCATTTACTTATATCATTCATTATTAGATATTTTAAAGATTCAAATTTATTTATATCAAAATTACAAATTTAAAAAAAAAAGAATAATAATATTTTTATTTATAAGTTAAAATTAATGAATAATTAACTCTTATTGTTTTAAAACACCATGGGAATTTGCTACACCTTACAGCATTTTTTGAAATGGAAATTTGACATAGGAAATAGATTTTATTAATCTTTGGGAGATTAAAAAGATGAAATTTAGAAATAGAAGTTTTGAAATAAATTAAATACAAATATTCAATCCATAAAAGCTCAATTCATTTGGCTTAATATCAGCTGTTTTTTAGTATTGTTGAATCTCAATAGCTCAACAATACATTATGGAAAGAATTATTTCTATTCAAAATTGTGGTTTGATTATTTTTTTGATTAATTCTTACCATTTCATGAGCAAATGATTCAAAATTTTAAATATTTCTTATAAATTCTTCCATATATATTGAAGTTGAGATATGGGTTCTGTCTCCAATTCAATTATTGCAGTCCATAGATTAATATTATTAACACTAAAATGACTTTCTATGGAAATGAGATTTTGATTAAGGATAAAATGGCTTAAATAATTGGGGAGTTTCTTATTATATAGATATTCTAAAAGCAATACCCTGAAGTTAAATTGTCTTCTATTATGAAAACTGAATTTTTTGAGTAATCAAATCCCTTATTTTTATTCTATTATTAAAGTGTTCCTATATTCTAAATTTAAAAAAGATTAAAATATTTATGGATCAAATTCATGCAAAGCAGAGGATCATGAAAAATATATAATATATATTGAATGCATATCACAAGTATTCCAACGCATGAACTTTAAAAAAAAATTACACTTGTAAATAGAATATTTAAATATTTTGAGTATAGTATTTTTTTTAGCTTCATAATTAGGAACTTTCTTATTATCAAATCTCAAGTTGTTAATTAATGATAATTTTGATCTTCATATGAAAAAACATGTCTTAATAATAACATATCTAACTTTCATGATCCTCAAAAATATTCTGTTCTTTCTTTTTTTCTTCATTCATAAAATTTTACCTTTAGTTCTTATATTTCTCTTGAAAAAATTATTGGTTCTTAAAACACATATTTATTCATTTGATTACTCTAATATTCATAAAAATTAGGATAATTTTAATTCTTGTTTCAAGAAAATTAGGTTCATATATGTATCAAGAATTAAAATATAGCACTAATAGGTAAGATCTCTATAATTTAAATTAAAGAATTTTGATGAATTTTCTGGAAATTTAATATTAATATATAAATATGTTTAGCATTAATTTTCACCAATCATTTTCTTATATAAAGATCTTTCATTGAGATAAATTTCCATTTTATTTATTTATAAATGATATTTATTTTATATAATAAAGATTTTCAATTTAATATTAACTTACTTAAACCTGAAGCCATTTTATAATTGTTAGGATATATTTTAATTTTTTAAAAAACAAATCAAAATTTCTATCCGAATTTTAGGATTTTGATAATCTTAATTATTTTCAAATCACACTTGTTTGAATTTATAAATATTGTAGAATTTACAAAAAAAAAATTCTTGTAAATGATTAAAAAAACAATTTTCCAATTTCTTTAAATTAAGTTTTCCTCAAAGCCTCTCTAAGTGTTAAATATAGGGTATTGGCAAACCCACATAAGCATTCTGGTAAAAACGTGTAAGCTCTTAGGTGTCTTTGCCATAAATTGGTAAAAACACGTCACGGGTTCCTGGGCCCATTTTTAATTAAAAATGAAATACAAAAAACCTTTATTGGACAAAAAACTCCCAAAACACACCAAAAAGAGGTTTTTTCCTCACAAAACCCCTCTAACCCAATTGTTTCAGTTTTTTTTGAACATGCCCCCCCAATAATCCACATTATCCTCCCCCAAACATTTTTTTTGAAAAACAGTATTACCAAAGCAATTTTTCAAAGCTTTTCACACTCTTTTTCATTTTTTCCTCCAAAGGCTGCATTTTTGTCCACAACAACCTGCTTCCAAGCCTCTAAACTTCCAATTTTTTACCTTGCCTCATCTATTAATCCCACATTTCAACCACTTTGTCCCACTTTTACCCACTTCTTTTCATTCTTAACACCTTTTATCACTTTTTTTCAGATTTTGAAAGGTTCTTTCCACATTCTAAATACCCAAACTCCCCTTTTTTTGAATTTATACATATTTTCACTCAATAATGCTTCAACCCCCCACTGAAGGTGAATTTCAGACCCTTGAGCTTCTTTGGCAGAATATTCATAACGCTGCCAGGACTCAGGGGTATGCTGTGTTTACCTTGAGGTTCAATATGACCCACAACCAAATTTAAATAGTCTTTTACAGGTCTTGGACCACAAATACCCACAAAACCTCCTCCAAAACAGTCACTTCAAGAAAGCTTGACTGTCCATTTAAACTTTATGCCAGAAAATATGCCAAGAGTACCACTTGGACTCTTGAAGTCAAAAATCCTGAAAACAGCCATGATGCCACTCAAAATATCATGGCACATCCTGCTTTCAGAAAATTCAATGAGAAAGAAACATCCCAAATTTCCCAAATGTCTGAATCACTGCTCATGCCAAGGCAAATTCAGGCCCAATTATGCAGCCAGAGGGAGTCTGACAGGCCTGTAATCCTTCAAGACATTTACAGCTAAGTCATGAAAATCAAGAAAGACAAAATGCAAGGCAGAAGGTCCATTGATTCTCTTATTGAAACCCTCAAAGAAGAAAAATTTGTGTCTTCCTCTGCAAGGTATTCTGAGGGACACATTACCTCCTTTTTTTCACTCACCCCCTTGCCATGAAGATTTTTCATGGCTTTCCTCATGTGATTCTTATGGATTTTGCTTATAAAACCAATAATTACAAAAAGCCCCTTTTTCATATTGTTGGCTTCAGATCAACCAATAAGAACATTTCTGTGACTTTTTCTTTGATTAATAATGAAACTGAACCCTCATATACTTGGGCATTAAATCAATACAGAGAAAAAGTCCTCAACAACACCAATATTGTTCCCCCTCTGGTCATTTTTATTGACAGGGATTTGGTGTTGAAAAACTCTATTAAGAAGCTCTTCCCAGACTCAAAAGTCATGTTATGCATTTGGTACATCAATAAAGATGTATGTTCCCATTTCATGAAGAAAATTGCTCATGGCACTTATTTTAATATTTTCATGGGCCTCTGTAATCAAGTAATATAGTTTTTTCTTTCATTTTTATTCTTATTTCAAAATTTGGCTCTAAAGGTCCACTGGTACTCTCATGGAGATATTTGGAGATCTTCAAATGGCTTTCAAAAAACAATTTATTTAAATAATCAACAAAATATCCAAAAAGATTATTGTCCATGTCAAGAATTTTCTTCTACACATCTGTACTCTCAATGGAAATGTGTCTTATTATTTCTTTCAAATGGCCTTTGAAAATTTCAAAACCAAATTTTCCCTCAATGAAAAATTCACCAACAAATACAACAATTAGCAGGGAATACCTTTCAAGCACAAGACTCAACAGGTATTTGACAATCACCAAAGGCTTCAGATATCAGACTTCCTTCCTCAGTGGCATTTAAATTTACCTGTCAGAGTTTTTTTATCTTCAAATTCTTAGTTTTTTATATCAATTGATTTTTTTGTCATATTATTCTCAGATTGGTTATCAAGGTGATTGTCAAAGTGTTGAGAAAAAAAGAAAGAATGAAGCCCAAAGAATATTTGAAGATATTGGGAAAGGCCTTTTTCAAAGACCAATGACAGAAATCACCCCAATCATTCAGAATTTTCAAGATTTTTTGACTGGAAAAGTCCCATTTGATCAAAATTCCAAGATTCAAGAGGATGATCAATGTTATTAAGACCCACTATAATGCAAGAATATTTATGGAAGACCTCAAGGAGCCAAAAATAAAAATAAAAATAAAATCAAAAAGAAAATAAAAATAAAAATAAGAATAAAAATAAAAATAAAAATAAAAATAAAAATAAAAATAAAAATAAAAATAAAAATAAAAATAAAAATAAAAATAAAAACAAAAATAAAAATAAAAATAAAAATAAAAATAAAAATAAAAATAAAAATAAAAATAAAAATAAAAATAAAAATAAAAATAAAAATAAAAATAAAAATAAAAATAAAAATAAAAATAAAAATAAAAATAAAAATAAAAATAAAAATAAAAATAAAAATAAAAATAAAAATAAAAATAAAAATAAAAGAGAACCCTCAATATTTGAAATCATTGAAAGACAATCCAAGAGAAGAGGAAGACCTCCATCACAAGTGACCAGCACAACAGCATGAATATAACAGTCAATTGCACCGTCTCCAATTATGCAAGTGGATTCATCTGAAGATTCTGAGGCCTCATTATCAAAATCAATAAGTTCATCAGATTCACTATCCTTAGAAACTGCACTGAATGAATATGGCCAATCAGGAGTCACCCTTAGAAGGTCCAGAAGATTGGAACTGGGTAGCAAAACCTCACAAAGAGGGTCCCACAAGCCTTCCACAAATTTGAAGATATATGATGAAATTTACTTGACCTGTGAGCATTTCCAAAGCAATTATTACACAAGTTATTATTTCTCTAAGCTCTTTGTGAGTTTCTGATTCATTTTAATGTATATTTTTTTGTGTATTTAAATATTTATTCATTTTTTTGACCTAATTTTATCAGCTACCTGGCTCAAAATACTTGCCCAATTTTACATTGAAATACACCTTCAGGCCCATCAATGTTTAGGGTGATGGAAACTGTGGCTACAGAAAAGTATCCCACTACATTTACATTACTCAATATCAATGGGCTGTTGTCATAGGTGACTTGGCTAAAGAAATTCAAAAAAATAAAGACCTTTATTAAGCCATGAACACTTTGATTCCCTCAGTATCCTCTTCTTTGGACAGAATTGAGTTTTATGAAGATGTTGGAAAAGCTCCTAAGAGCAAGTGGATTTCCATGCCTGATATGGGGAATCCAATTGCAAAGAAGTATGGAAGACCTGTTCTCTTTTATTCCACAGTCCAATATTTCTCTTTTTTCTGTTATTAATGTCCTCAAAATGATAATTCACCAGTCTTTATCTGCTTCTTGAATAGATGCTCTCATTTTGTTCCATTGGATATCATCATTTCTAAAGTTTATCCAGTCCTCCCCATTACTGTAAATTAGTAATATCATGCCCAACCGCAATCCATGGGGTTGGCAGATAAATTTAAGAAACACAGGATGTTATACTTGTCAAGTCTTCCTCCCCCCCTCAGAAAAACAAACTATTTTGGAGGTTGATTTAGATTGATTGATTTCTGTATATACAATTTGTTCTAATTATCCCCCTCCTCAGTCCTATCTCTTGCTTAAATCCCACCTCAGTCTAATTCTTTATCAAACATTTGGCACTTCTGTTCTTAAAAATAGTCATATTGCAAACATGAAAAAGAAATTGAAAAAAAAACCTTTTTGTTCCTTCACTTGTCCTACCAAAAAAATTCCCCAAAATTTTGGGCTTCTAGTTTTTAGTTTCCAAGATTGAACCCTTCATTTTAAAAATGAAGTAAATTTATAAGTTTGAATATTTTGAAATAATTTTTTAGAAAAAATATTCCGTTTTTTCAAATTGGCTGAATTTGAGAAATTTGGGAAAAAAAATTGAAAAAATTTGGGGATATTGACACCCCATGTCAGAAAAAATATGGCCAAAAAAAATTCCAAAACCTCAAAACTAAGCCTGGGTATTCTTTTTAAAAAAAATAGGTCACTTATGTGTTTTGGCCATAAATTGGTAAAAACACATAAGGGCTTATGTGTGCATACCAACACCCTAAATATATATATTTGTATTATTAATCAGTAATTGAAAAACAAAGTATCATATATTTTCTAAGAAATAGGAAAAAATGAATTCAATTGGATGCAAAATAATTGGAATTATATCTAATAGTAAGGAAAAAATCAATTGGAATAAAATTCAATTTGAGAAAAAAAAGGCTTAAGCTATTGATTATATCCATATTCTCAAAATTTAGTAGATAAAATTAAATCGCAAGATTTTTTGGGAAGCAAGAGTGGAGGTACACAAAAATAATCTCAGTTTCATGTAAGCTCAAATTCCAAAAAATGGTTCCAATAAATTTCCATTATTGAACATTTACTAAAGCAATTTACTCATATCTTATTATTATTTTTTACAGTCATTCATGAAAAGTGTATCTTGAAAAATCTTTCAAATAAAGAATTATTTTTTTAAAAAAAAAATGGAATCGACTATTAACTTGAAATCCTGTATTATATATCTTCCATCAATTAAGATATGATGAGAAAATATTTTGAAATTTTTATTTTTTTTTCAAAATGAACAAAGAATTTCTTGTAAACCTTTAAAAAAATAAGATTAATTCAAATATTTTGAACTTTTTGAGAAATATTAAAAAGAAATAAAGTTTGTTTGTTATTTGATAGAATCCTACTATGAATAAAATTTGCAATCAGAGTTCAAAAATTGATTTACTTGATACTCATTTCTTCAAATTTAATAAAAGGATTTGGTTTTTTTCAATTACAATTATCATTATAATGTTAATTTCATATATTTAATATTATCCTCTCCCAAATATTTTTTTTTCCTTTTTCTTTTGCATTCTTTTAAAGGAAAAAGAAACAATAAATTAAAACACAAAAAAAAACTTTTTAAGAATTTTTTATTTTAACCAAGAATACAATCACCACCTCAAAAAATTAATTATAATGACATTTCTGAAAGAATTCAACTTAACTTCTTTTAATTATTTTAATTAAGATTTTTATATATATGATCACATATATTATTTTTTGCAAGAAAAACCGGTAATCAAAATATTCTTTCCTTCTAATCCAAAAGAAATCAATGTTGTTGCAGCTTGTTTTTTTAAGTTTTAATATTGATTTATATTTCTTATTTAATTACATTTTTTTGAATTAGTTTCAATTTAATTTGATTTATTATTTATTTTTTGATTAAAGATTACAGTATAAATAATTTCAAGGCCTTTTAATATTGCATTATTGAAGATTTCAACCTGTTTAAATTATAGGTCCTTTAATTGCTTCTACAATACAATGATTGACCATTTTGAATCTTTCAAACTAAAGCTTCTGAAAACTCATCAACAGTTTTAAAATTTTCCCCCCCTTTTTTTATTACTAATAACTACAAAAATTAGTTTCTTGGTCCTTATTTTTTTTGTTTTATAAAATAAAAAAAATAGAAATTATATTTCTTTTATGAGAATAATAATAATATAAGAAAAACAAAAATTGATAACAACTTGTTTACAATTAGTAAATGAGTGTGAAAAATATTCAAAAAGGAAAAAACTTAATCAATGAAAGAAAATATGTATTATGTATCTATACATTTCTATTTATATATATATATATATTCTTTTTCTTTTTCTTTTGAAAATAATAATTTTGATCCCAAAGAAAATCATAAAAAAAGAATGAAAAATTAAAAAAAAGGGTGTTAATAAGCACATGTAAGCTTTCAGTAAAAACACATAAGCCCTTACATGTTTTTACCAATTTCTGGCCAAAACACGTAATTTTATGTAAAAAGATATAAGTGGTCTATTTTTTAAAAAAATTCCTCATGCTTAGGTTTGGGATTTTTTTCAATTTTTTTTTCATATTTTTTTCAACATGGGATGTGAAGATCCCCAAGTTTTTTCAAAAAACACTTTTTGCCAAATTTCTCCAATTTGGCCAATTTCGCAAAATGACCTATTTTTTAAAAAAATCATTGAATATTTTCCTACTTATTAATTTCCAGACTTTCTTTTCAAATATAAAAGGAAGAACCTTGAGAACCAAGCCCAATAAGCTCAAAATTTTGTGATTCTTTTTGGTTGGGACAATTGTATGCCCAAAAAGTGCCTTTTTATGTTTTTTTGTTCATGCTTTTAAATAAATTTAAAATTCCATTTATGACATCAATGGAATTTATTGCATCATTGGAAGTTATAATGCCATTTATGGCATTAACAGTGCCATAAATGGCATCATCAAGGACACAATAATGCCATGAATAGAATCAAAAGTGCCATAACAATGCTATAAATGGAATCAACAGTGACATTTATACCATTTGTGGCTTTATTTACAGTTCCATAAATGGCATAAACAACAGTATGAAATGCCATTTATGGCATGAAAAATGACATGGCAATGCCATAAATGGTATTACCAGTCCCATTTATGGAATCAACAGTAACATACCAATGCCATTTATAGAATTGAAAGTGTCATAAATGGTATCAACAATGACATAGAAATGCCATTTATGGAATTAACAGCGCAATAAATTAGGTTTTACCCAATACAGGTTCTTTTTAGCTACATTTCAATCAAAAAACACCCCTTATGTGTTTTTACCTATTTATGGCAAAAGCACATAAGTATTTAGTAAAAACACATAAGGTCTTACATGTTTTTACCAAATTTCTTATGTTAGTTTACCAACACCCAAAGAAAATTAAAAAAAACTTTTTCATTTTTTTCCTTTTTTTTGAAGTTAAAAAAATTTTGATCATATAATTGAAGAAAGAAATAAAAAATAATAATGATCAAGATTTCAATTATTTTAAATAATAAATACATATATATTCTTTTCTTTTGAAGAAAGCAAAGAATATAATAAAGGGGAGTTGAACTATTATTTTCATAGCCCAATTTGTTTTCAAGTTATTCCTTAGTTAATAAGGTTAGAATTAATGTTTTATATCACCTTTTTGAATAAAGTTAAATTTATGATAAGATTTATTATTTATTATTTCATTTTTTCATATGTTTAGCATTATTAGTCAAAAAAAACTAAAGATTAATTTTTGAAAAAATTAAACAAAATATTTAATTGAAGATTTATTCTTGATAAGAGTAATAAAATTGTTTTTATTGTTTTTTCTCAATTTAATAAACCCCCTTTTTCATTTTCAAAATTCCTACATTATCAACTTGGAAAAGAAAATCAGCAATCAATTTTTTTACGTTGGGTTCTAATAGGTTTATAATTAAAGAGTACTCATTAATAGAAAGACTGATTTACATTGAAGAAAAAAAGTTTTCTTATTTAAATATTTCACTGATATCAAAGAATAGCATCTTTTGTATTAAATTGGTTTTATTTTAATGACAATTATGAATGAAAAATATCTTCGATGAGATTCCAAAAAAGATGATAATGTAGAAATATCATATAAGAATCCTGTTTTAAATGAAAAATCATGAATTTAAGCAATTTGTTATCAAAGCCAAATGAAGATTAATTTTTTTTTGCAAGAAATTGAAAAATACCCAATTCTTCAATCAAAAGTTACGTCAAGAAATTAATTATTATAGATAAATTAGCTTTGACACTTGTCACAACCTTGTGTAATTCCCCCCCCAATGGGTGTTTATGGCAAATCTTGCATGACCCCATTTTATGGCCTATTGGACCATTTTGGTGCTTTATGGCCTTTCGGCCATATCACTTTACACTTGCCACTTATGGCCTCAGGCCATATCCTGTAACAATTGGCCCTTTTGACCAACTCTCCACCTCACCAACCCCCAGGCCAAAACCTTTTTTTGGGCCTGGGGGTCCATCTGGTCTTCCAGGCGCTTCTGGCCCCTCTAGCCATCACAAAAGCCTTTGTCCCAACCACTTCTATTATGGGGTCTAAGGCCTCAATGGCCTTTTTGGGCCATTTAGGCACCCTATGGCCTCTACAGCCCATGGTCCATGGGACCCTTGGGCCCCTTTTTTCCTAAATCCACCAAAAGGGGACAAGGGGGCATTCCACCATCCCTCAAGGTCAGGTGGGTCCCAAAACACAAGTGGGCCCACCTGAGCCAATTTTGGCCTCTAATCTCATCAATACCAAAATAGCCAAAAAGGACCTCAGGACCCAAATTTGCCAAGAACCACATTTTGGCCACTTTCAATCCATGGCCTCTGGAAGCCACCACAGGCCACCAGCTCAGCTCTAGTAAGGCTTCTCCTCAATTAAGGGGAAGACCTCTCCTTCACCAATGTACCCTTTAACAAACAATCCAGGCATGGTGCATATATGGTATAATATACCATTATGCACCATTTTGGGTCAGCAATCCAATGGTGATGTTTTCAGGACCCAATTATTTTCTTCCAATTCAAGTCCCCAAATACATCACCCATTTTAACAGAAGACTTTTCAGTCATTCAGTGTTGCAATCTCTGGAGGCTACCAGAAGACCATTTGAGGACCCCAACCACCTGGCCCTGCAGGATTTTGGTTGTATTTTCTTTTCAGGATTATTCCAAGCGAAATTTCAAGAGGTTATAAATCATTCAATCAGCCGTCAAGGCATGCAGTACTTCCGTATTCCTTGGACAACTCAATTGGTCCATACAGGCTGTATTCAAGGAACTTATATGGCCTTGGCCCTTTTGGGACAATTCATATTCCACTGTGAGAATTCAATCACAAAATTCAATTCTCAAGATGGCCAGATCTGTATTGACTCAAAACAGTCAATAAATCCAGGTGATCAACCCTCCAGGATCATTCTTCATTTTTCACATATACTGGCTACTTTTTCTTCCCTGAGGACTTTTTCCCCAGTTAATGAATATATTGGATTTATTTTTATCCTGATTTTCTTTTAATTTTATTAAACTAAATACTGATAATCTTAATTAAGTCCTTTGCATTTTTTCTTCTTTTTCTGTCAGTGGATACTGGTGGTCATATCCTTTACTAATTCAATTGTTCTTTCTGGCAGGTTGAAACAGTGAATTGAGGATTCATTTTGTTGGCTCTTTGGGTTTTGGCTTTCCTTTATTATGTTTGGCCATTGGCTTCCCTTTTTTTTTATCTTTGGAATATTTTTCCTTACTCTTATTCTTCTTCAAAGAAATATAATCCTTGTTATCTCTTTATTCTTTTGGAGCCCTCCAAGTGAGTTCTAGATTCCTGAGTGCCAGGCCACTCTTGTCTTTCAACTAGAGCCCCTGTGAGATTACATTAATTTACTGATAACTCCTTTTCATTCTATTCATTCATTATTTATAGTTTCATTTATTCTTTTCATCAAAATTATGATTTTTCAATGCTTATGAATTTTATTATTTATCATCACTTCTCAATTTTCTCTTGTTCATTCTTCATTCTTGAAAATTGAAAGCTGACCCATTTTTATTTCTGTTTTTCTCTTTTAAATTTTTAACTTTAATCATCAATTCTTTTCAAATATTAATTAAAGTCTTATCTCAAATTTCAATTGATTTTAAAATTGGTCATCAATATTATTCAGACATGTTCTTCATATCAGGATTCACTTTGATTTATTCTTTAAGAATTTTGATTTAAAGAAGAATTTAATTTATTTTTGATTTTATTGACTCATTTGAAATAAAATTGATTTTGACTTCAAGAAATTTGTTTAACCTGAATATTATTGATTTTGCTGATTTTTTCACATCAACAATTTTGACATAAATTGATTTTGCCTCAAGATTTTATTGATTGATTTATTCTCTGAAAGATTTTGATTTGATTTAATTGACATATTGATTGATTGACTTCAATACTTCATTTGATAACTGAATGATTGAAATACCTAAAGATTTTGATCCAATTCATTGACTTTGATTTTCACTTCAAGCTCATTTTTGATTTGCCTCAAGTTTCTCATCTCAAATTTTGATTTTCTATTCTTTTATTTTAATTCTTATCCTGTAATCATGCATATCCAACACTCACATTCTGCAAGACAGACAAGATCTCAGGCCAAAGATCAAGCTGTTCTTACTCCAACTCCAAGCGCTTCTCTTGATGGCACTCCAGCAGTTCCTCAACTGAGGGTCCAATTGGACAGAGGACCCCATATGAAAGGAGAAGCACCATTCAGGAAGGAAGGAAGGAAGAGGTCTAAGAAGATTAAGTTCCTTTTCAGGAGTAGTTGGCGGTTTTCCAGGACTTTCAAGGACCACTTTCAAGGGTCCTGGTGAAGATGGTTAAGAGGAGGTGGAGAATTCTGTGGAAGAGGAAAAGTCTGATGGTACTGAAAGTGTCCCTGCGCCCGTGGGGGCATCCCAAGGTACTGAAGGACCAACTCTAGCCCAGTCTAATCAGCCTTTCTCTCATCAGTCTGGATAATCTGTATTGGCCATTATGCAGCAGATGACTCAAATTATGGCCAATCTTCAAGCAGATTCATCTTCTGAATCATCAAGCCCACCAGCCTTCCAGACTAAATCTATGAAGGCACCAGAATTCTTTGATGGGACTCAGCCCTTCAAATCTAGAAGCTTCATTCAGTCTTTTCAATTAATATTTCATAATGATCTGACAAATTACCCTCAGGAAAGAAAAAAAGTCATTTATTCCACTTCATTTCTTATTGGCAGGGCTGCAAAGTGGATTGAGCCCTATCTCTCCAATCTCACCAATCAAGATCCAAATTACCTTCTCAATTCATGGAAATTATTTGAATCTTGACTCTTCACTTTATTTGGGGGCCCAAATGAAGTTAGAAAAGCTGAAGCAGAGCTGGATTCCTTAATAATTAAAGAAGGTGGAGATGTGTCATGATACATTGCTTATTTCAGAATTTTGGTTTCAAGAATTGGATATTGGGGTGAAAGGGCTCTTATCCACCATTTTAGGAAGGGATTTCAATCCAGAATTTTGGACCAATTGGCCTCCCATCCTTCAAGAATTGACTCTCTTAAAGACTTAATGGATATTACCCTGGAGCTTGATACCAGGTACCATGAGAGGCAGAAAGAGAAGAGTCATCATCAAGAGAAGAATCCTGAAGCCTCAAAGTCAAATTCTCCTCATCCTCAAAGTTCTTCAAGCTCAAATCAAAAGAAGAAGTAGAATTTTCAGAAGAGGAACAAGCCCCATTCTTCTGTGTTGAATAAAGATTTCAAGCTGATGAATTCTGAAAAAGAGAGAAGAATCAAGGAGGGTTTATGTACCTATTGTGGTGGGAAGCATATTCTTGAGTCCTGTTTCAAAATCCCTCAGAACAAGCTTACCCAACTGTCAGGCAAATTTCCCAGCCAGGGAAAAGCCTGAGTGAAGATCATGTTGTGTGCAATGGTCTTCACTGTTTTCCATCCAGAGAGAAATTGTGAATTCTTAATACTGTTGTCAATAATTCTCTTAAATTCTTTGTTCTTTCTTCCCTTTATTATGTTTTTTACAGTATTCTCATTGATTCTGGTGCTACCAACCCATTTTTTTGCTGGGCAGTTTGTTCACAAGTATTCTTTGACCATGTCAAAACTCCCAGAGAGGATTCCTCTTTTCATCTTGGACTCTTCTGAGTCCCCTTCATTATTTTTGACTCACAATTCCAAATATATTGTTGAGCTTCCTTCATTCCAAAGCTTTGAATGGGAATTTTTAGTAATTGATACTCCCAAGGAAGGAGACCTCATACTTGGATTTGACTTTCTTAATCATTTTAATCCATCTATTGATTGTAGGCAAGGGATGATCATCTCTAATTCTGATCATAAGGACTATCATAATCTTTCAAATTCTTTCAGTAATTATTTTTCTTCTGCCAAACTATGTGCAGCTCTGATTGGTGATTCTAGAACACCATCATTTCCATATTCTGTCCATATTCCTTCCCTCAATTCCCATACATCATTAATTTCCTCTAGAGATGAATTCTTCAAAGAGATTCAAGATGTTGGAGAACATAATTTGGTATCTTCACTTCATCTCTTCTTTGGGAATATGGACCTCCTTCCTTCACCTTATCATGACTTCCTGGAGGAGTTGTGGGATGAAGAGGAAGATCCAGAAGAAGTAGAAACCATGATGAAGGTTGTTCTCTCTGCTTATCACCAGTATTTGGATGTATTCTCCAAGTTGAAAACAGAGAAACGTCCTCCTCAACATGCCTGTGATCATCATATTGAGCTGGAGGGGTCTCTACCCCCAGTTGGGGTGATCTAATCTTTATCAAACCAAGATTCAGATACACTCAGGGCCTACATTTCAGAGAACTTAGAGAAAGTTTCAATCTGTCCAAGCTCCTCTTCAACAGGAGCACCTGTCCTCTTTGTCAAAAAGAAATATGGTGGCCTATGTTTGTGTGTTGATTACCACAAACTCAATGCTGTTATTAAAATGAACATGTATCCTGTTCCTCCTATGAATCAGCTTCTCACTGTTTTTAATTGCTCTTCTATCTTCTCTTATATTGCATTGTGCATATAACCTGCTCAGAATCAAGGGGGGTTATGAACACTTGACAGCTTTTAGAACAAAATATGGCAGTTATGCCATTTGGGCTCACCAATTCTCCTGCCTCTTTTCAAAATCTTGTCAATGATATTTTCTATGATCTTCTTGATATTTATTTTGTGGTTTATTTGGATGAAATTATGATCTTTTCCAAATCTCAGGAAGAACATGTCACTCACATGTCTACTGTTCTTTCCAGAATAAGAGCCAATAACCTCTTTTCTAAGTCCTCCAAGTGCCTTTTTCATGTTTTTAGTGTAGAGTACTTAGGTTATATTGTTTCTTCTGAAGGCCTCAAGATGAACCAAGCAAAAGTTCAGAAACTTCTCAATTGGCCCCCTCCAAGAAACCTCAGGGCTCTCCAATTATTCCTTGGCTTTTCCAACTTCAACCATTGTTTCACCAATAATTATTCAAAGAAGATTATTTCACTCACCAGTTTCCTCAAGATATCTTCCTGTTTCCCCCTCAATGAGGAAGCTCTTAATCACTTTCATCGACTCAAAATGGCCTTCACTACTGCTCCAATCCTTTCCCACTTCAATCCTTCTCTACCCACCATTGTAGAGACTGATGCATCCAATTATGCCTTGGGTGCTGCACTGTGTCAGGTTTCTGACTCAGAAAAACACCCCATTTCATTTGATAGCCACAAGCTTATTCCAGCAGAGCTCAACTATGAGATTCATGACAACAACCTCCTTGGCATAGTCTGGGCTCTCAAGTGCTGGAGGGTTTTTTTTCTTTCACTCTATTCCCCTTTTGAGTTTCTCACCAATCACTCTTCCTTGCAATACTTCATGTCTTCAAAAGTTCTTACTTTCTGTCAAGCCTTATAGGCTGAATTTCATTTCTCTATCACTTAATCCCCTGGCCACCTAGCTACTCTTCTGGATGCCTTATCATGTTAGGACAACATTTATCCGGAGAGGGGGGAGGGCTTCATCAGCAAAAATCCAATGAATTTTCAACAACTCATTAAGCAAGATGAGGCTCAACCCTCAAGATTTTTTGCAGTCAAGGTGGATTTTTTTTCGAATTTGATTTAGTAAATTCAGAAGAGATTATGGAAAGACGCTCAGCGTGGAAGTATCCTTCAATAATTGGGTAAAGGTAAATCTGTCCAAGATTATTCTCTTTATTCCTCTTCCCAACTTCTTTTATTGAAAGATTGGGTGGTGGTCCCAAATGACCCCACAATTCAACTCAGTATCCTTCAAAAGTGGCATGATTCTCCTCTAGCTGGACACCCTGTCCAAGAGAAGACTCTCAAAATTGTCAAGAAGGGTTTCCACTGGTCCTGCATGACTCAATTTATCAAGGATTATGTCTCATCCTGTAAGGTGTGGATATGGAACTTTGATTAAAAATCAAGTACTTTTCCTGTCCTCAAAATTTGTATAAGGTCAAAATCAATTAAAAATAGTAAGAAATATTATTTTTAAGAGAAAACATACCAATTTCATTTTTGATAACTTAATTAGTATAAAACAATAATATTATAAAGATTTATTGTTTTACCAACCATAAAAATGTATCCAAAAATACTCTACAAGAGATATTTAAGGCTACAAAAGAAATTTCTTCAAGAGCAATTTCAATCGGAATTAATTGAGCAAAGAACTGCAAGCAATTAATTAAAGAACAAAGTCTTTAAAAAGAATATTAAAGATAAAACATTCCCAAAAGTGACCAGAGTGAATTTGAAAACAAAGTGACAACGTTTACAGTGATGAAAGATGCTTTGAACACTTTTGGGGTTGTTCAGGGGTAAAAATGATTATAAGAGTTACAAACAATGATTATAATGATCTTTTCACGTGGTTGGAAGGCATAAAATGATTTAAGAAAGGTGGTTGTAATCTTCTATTGATTGGTTTGACAATGTTTAAACTAATTATAAAAGGAAAAGATTCTAACATGAAGAGAAAAGTGGGGCAAAGAAGACATTCTTTTATAGCCATCAATTTTCTTACTCCAAAAGTAAAATTTACTCTTGTAAGTCGTAAAAAAAATTCTGACAACAGAAAAGCCAATTATAGCAGCATTGAACTCTGGTTTAGACCAAAAAAGGGCTGGTTTAAGCCATTTTTAGCCATTTTAGACCCTTAAATCAGCCATTACTATAGCAATACCTGGTCTAGAGCCTTCAAAACACGTCAGAATGTGTGTAAGAGACGTAGAAACCAGTTAAAACTGTTTCTACTATGGATGTTTTATCTTAAGGGTAGTTTTACCCTCTTGGCAACAGCTAAAACTACCCCAGTTGGTGTCAAAACTTCATCATCAATTGAGTCCACAGACCCTGTAACTCAATTCCAGGCCAAAGGTGATGAACTTTTGCATGAATTTTGACACCAAATGCCTGTCAGCAAGGATTTTGGGGGTCTAGCTCCCCCTTAAAGCTGGAGTTCCTTTCCCCCCCCCCAAATTTAATCTTTCCAACTTATTTTTCCTTTAATTCCTCATCATGTATTATACTTATAATTTAAATATATAGTTCAATTGAGCTGTACAGTTCAATACAGTAGTAATTGATACCTCATATGTAAATCGAAGTTCACTTATGTAATACATGTGCACATTTTGACACTTTGTGAGCCTTGAGGTATATTTTACATACCCAAATAGGCCACAATTATCTTAAAAAGGAATTTTGAACTATGCATAACTCATGAGTCATGCATATATCCAAAATTCATCATTTTCAATTTCAGAAAAGATGAATAACGTTTTATTGAGTAAGTAAATCCATGGATTTAAGGCGAGATTTGGATTCTACACTAAAATTCACCTAGGGTAGCTCCATAGAGCGAATAAGCTCAAATTAACTCTTTGAGGTGGTAAAATGGAAAATACTTCAATACCACATAAAAGATCCGTGAAAATTTTTGTTTTTCTTAATTTCACGCCGAAATAATTGGAAAGTGAGAAATCCCATGTTACATATACACTATGAATAGTGTTATGCATGTTTTGAGCACTTAATATCATGGTATTCTTACATGGACTTTTGGTACACCCATAGTGGATATCTCACTTGAAGCTTAAATTACTATTTTGACATGAAAAATAGGCAAGGGGGACAAAAGACATCAAAGAGAGCCAAGGTACCCATTTTCTGAGGCCTCAGAGGCGTGGACAGCTCCAAATTTTGGATCCATGGCTGATTTTGGCCTAATTGGTAAACTAAAACCTTTTTGGAACTTGGTTACCATGTTACAACTACAGTAAAACTTAAGAAAATAGCAAATAACCTGCTATTTTGATGTGCCAAGGAGGTAAAGAGCTACTTGGACTCCTGTAACCATGTCAATTCTTAATGACTTTCCATTGATAAACCCCAAAAGAGTAATTAAAACCCTTTTTGGACTTGTATCCATTGATTTACCTCATAGCAACCAGTGAAACACTGATATTTACAATTCTACATAGAAATGAGGTAAAAACTTCAAAAATTCATTAGAAATACAATTCTTGATGAATCTTTCTGAAACTTTCAGGACTAATGTAGAACTGTATTATCTATGGTACAACCAAACAGAATTACAGTTTTACTAGTAAAATTAAAAGTTTTATTTACAGTCCATTTTTGTATATTCTACATGAAACACTGAATCTTCAAAAATTCACAGTAATTACATCCTGTGATCAAATTGGCAATAACATTGATAACTTTGAGAAATCAATGATTATTTTGGAATAAAAGAAGATTTACAGATGTTACTCCTTTTATTCTTAACCTTATTGGGGTTGGTAGTCATGTAAAAGCCTCAATTAAGTAATTATGATAATCGTATGTGACAACAGATGATGCAATCAATAATCCAAAAAAAGGTTTATTGTTTTCTCACTCACTTATTTTTCAGTTTGCTCCATGGCACGCCTCTGTGAGCTGCTGTACACTTAAAATAAGCCTCTTTTTGCTGTTTTTTCCACATCATCATCTTATTATCATTTAAACCATTATTACCAACAAGTAAGTATTAGTTACAGCTATTCTTAAGTGTTTTAAATCTTTCAGAATCAATCAGAAAGACGTGAAATCATAGAATCAAACTATATATTGTTGTAATACTGTTATAAATCCATTTTGATCCTTAAAATCCACAACTCCACGTCAAATCTCTCTATCTTATCTTTCAATAAGCTCTTTGGAATATCAGTGAGTGATTTATCCGTAATTCTTGAAGTTTTTTTCTCCAAAATTAGTTTTCTTCAATAATTATCATTATAATTATTCTTGCAAAAGATAATTATATATATTAAAATAATTTTATTATTAAAATCTTCTTGTAATTGATTCTAGTAGACAATTACTTGCTCACTGTTAAAATCACTAGTAGTGCTTAACACGTGAAAGAAATAATTCTTTAATTATTTAATTGTGGTTATAATAATATTTCATTATTATATTTCATAAGAACAGACACAGTACTGTTGATTAATAGTGATATTATCATCAGTTTCATAGTCACATCTTACATTTGGGGGCCTGGCCTTGTTTTTTGAACTTTATACCCTTAATATATTTTTAAGTTATAGAATATATTAATTTAATAATTTTTTTTCTTTCATTTTGAAGATAAAATAATTCTTATTTTTGAAATTGTTTTGGAAATCTTTTTAATTGAGGAATTTGGTTTAATTTTATACTGTTTCTACACGTGGCTTTTTCACATCCAAAAACTTATAAAATTATTCTTTGAGTTACTCTGAATTAATTTTCATTCAAAATCTTAAATTTTAATTTTCTTCTTCAAAAGGAATAATTTTTTTAATATTCAAAAATATAAAACTTATAAAAAATCTATAAAAATATTTTAATAAGTATAAAAAATTATTTTTCTCTTTTATAATTTTTTCTAGTGTCTTTAATCAAATACTGTGCAGCTGGCAACAGACTCAGTAGAAGATATATCACTAGTCCAGAATCTGAAGAAAGTATTGAGGTGCAAATTGCTAAAAGAGGCACCTTATTTAACTCAGAAAAGGCTAAATTACCACCAAAAGGTGTGTATTTTATCTTATATTTTCACCTTTTATCTTTACATTGACGTGAAAATGGTGCATGCCAGGAATAGAAGCAACTATTCAGTCCAACCAGATGGATGTGGACAAGGAAGAGGCAAGACCAAATCCAGAAGTGCCAAGTCTTCCACAAGAAAGACACATTTGGAGGATGCCAGAGTTGCCCCCCATTCCCCAAGGTCTGTACCAACAGATTTTGACGTGAATTCTGAGCCTGAACTGATTCATGACCATATTTCCAGGGCTGAACCATTTTCAAGTGGCAGCAATAGAAATATATCAATGCCAGTACAAAAATTGGTTCAGAGCAGCCAAAGAAGAGGAGTGGGAAATATGCCCAAGCCTTTGGCAGGGGGCCATGAACTCCTACTTACACATCAAGAGCTTCCTGGGTCAGGAGAAGACCATAGAACTCTTGAGAGGATGGAGCCCCCTGTCTTGCAAAGACAAGGTAAACAAGATAAAGAATTGGGTGAAGAGCCAAAGTCTTTTATCCATAGACCAGAAGAAGGAACTGGAAATGACTCCAGCTTTGGAGACAGAGGCTCCAGAAGTATCCAAAGAAAAGCCCAAAGGAACTCAGAAGAAGCAGAGAGGTCCCAAGAGCCATCAAGGCAATGGCAAAGGCAAAGCAAATTGGCACAGACCTTACCCACAAGGGTACAGGATCCCCAAATTGGGGCCTTCAGCAGTGGACAGTGTGTTCAACATGGCCAGAACTCTCATGAAATTCACAGCCAAGGAACAAGAAAGGATGAACAGGACTTCTCCACGCAAATAATTGATGAAATACACTTTGTTAAATCTAGTATTGATGTAGAACTTGGCAAATTTGATGCAAAGTTAAATAAAATCATATTGGACATAAGTGAATTAAAAAGAAATGACAAAAAATATACTGAATGGTATGAATTAACAAATGCCAGATTTGATTCAATTACCAATGCTTGTAGCAGAGTTGAGAGTACATGTCAGATTCAGAATGATGAAATGGAAGATCTTTCTATTTTTAAAATGAATGATCAACTTAAGCTTCTACAAGATCATGTCTTGAAGATAGTTGAAAATACCAATCAATTTGCTACACATTTAGCAAAAAGTGACAGTGAAAGGCAGAAGTTAAAGAATGAAATCATTGAAAATGTAGAACAAATTCACAAGAATTATGAACCACATATACCAAGACATTCTACACCTTTAACTGAAGAAAAACTTTCTGTTAAAGGAAGTTTTACCCCACTTCTAAGAGAAAATGTTGTCTCTGTCAAAGATATTCCCAAATTGGAAGAATGGCCAACATTCTCTGGTGAAGGAGAATATAACCACATTGAGTTCATCAGGACTATTGATATGTTTCAGGAAGACTTTAATATACCTGATGAAATCATAGTAGGTAAATTACACTCTCTGTTCACCAGGACTGCAAAGAAATGGTATTAAAAGATGAGGATGGATCATGGAAAACATGATTGGTCTTGGTGGAAATCTGAAGTGATTACCAAATGGGCCAACAATTCTTGGAGGTTTAAAATGGAAAATGCTTTTGAAAGCGCCATTTTTAACTCAGAGAAAGATAAACCACTTACTTGGTTCTTCAAACAAAAAGACAGATTATCTGCTTTACACCCAGATATGTCTGACACTATGATTAATATGAAGATATTAAGAAAGTGTGGAGGAGAACTGGAACGTGCTATCAAAAGCAGATGTGTAGAACCCTTTTCAAAAGAGGACTACATTAATGCAATGGAAGATATCATTACCAGAACAAGAATTTGTAAAACTTGGACTAGAATCCCTATGGAATCCAAGATGATCCCAAAGATTCCCAGAGAGGATAAAAGACCAGAAAGACCTGTCTTGAAGTGTCATAAATGTGGAAGTACTTCACATTTAGCAAACACTTGCACCAAAAAGACAAAAATCAATGAAGTTCAGGTCATTGAAGAAATTCAGTGTACTGAAGAAGAATCTGATCAAGATTATGCAGTCTCTGAAGATACACCAGTGGAGGACTATCCCATTGAAAACATTTCAGCTTTCTTTGAGGTCACAGAAGTCCACACCCACTTGCCACAGTACAGTGAGGATTGCTGCAACCTGATCAATATCCAAGATGCCAGAATGTTTAAAACAAAACCTGCTAGAGGAAAGGGTTACACTGCTGGAGCATCCTGTATCACATCAGTTTTGATGAGTGATATTGAAGCCAAAGTAAATTTGGATACAGGGGCATTTTGCACTTGTGTGGTCAAAGATTATCTCCAAATTATACTTCCTGAATGGAAAAACCATCTATTACAAATAGAAGGTGTGCAATTTAGTAGTGCCAGTAGCAATATGTACCCCTTGGGTATATTAGACACTAATCTTGTATTTCCACACCCAGCAGGAAGTGTAAGGATGAAAACTGAGATTGTTGTAATGGATAATTGCACATCTCAGCACATTATTCTTGGAAATGATCACTTGAATATCTATGGTATTGACATAAATAACCATAAAGACAGATATTTCACAATTGGGGATAACAAGAGACAAAAATTTGCTTTTTCCAATATGCCAAAAGAAATATCTGTAATATCTTCTGTCAAGGATACTTACAAAAATGAATTTGTGTCTAATCAACTTGTTGAAGCACAAATAAATCCATCATTGTCACCAAAAATGAGGAATGAACTTATTAATGTGTTATACACATACAAAAATGCATTTACCTCTGATAATGAACCATGAGGTGCTATAAGGGGACATGAAGTTGATATTACTCTTAATATTGACAGGCCATATCCTCCAGTACTTAGAAGACCAGCTTATCCAGCCAGTCCCAGAGCTAGAGAAGCCTTGGAAAAACATATCCAAGAGTTAATCCAACTTAGTGTACTAAGAAAAGTAGGCCATAATGAGGAGGTTGAAGTGACAACACCTGTTATTATTGCATGGCATAATGACAAGTCAAGAATGGTTGGGGATTTCAGAGCATTGAATACCTACACAGTTCCAGATAGGTATCCAATCCCTAGAATTCAAGAAACCTTGACTCAATTGTCTAAAGCCAAGTATATAGCATCAATGGATGCATTGAAAGGTTTCCATCAGAATGTTTTGACGCCTAAAGCTGAGAAGTTACTTAGAATTATCACTCACTGTGGTATTTATGAGTATCTTAAAATGCCATTTGGCATTAAAAATGCTCCATCCCATTATCAAAGAATGATGAACACAATCTTTCCCACAAAATTGTCTGAAGGATGGCTTATCATTTATATTGATGATATTATCATATGTTCTGATTCATGGTCTTTGCACCTTGAAATACTTGCAAGAGTACTTCACAAAGTTGCAGAAGTGAACATGAAAATTTAACTTAAGAAATGAAATTTTGGTTTTGAAGAACTCAAAGCATTAGGACATATTGTTTCTGGTTTAAGTTTGGGTATTGACAAAAACAAAGTAGCAGCAGTGTTACTTAAGCCAATACCCCAGAATAAAAAAGAAATTATGTATTTTATTGGGTTTGCCAGTTATTATAGGCAACACTTGAAAGACTTTGAAATTCTAGCAAAGTCACTTTATAGAATCTGTGATCAACAGACTGTATTTGAGATGACACAGGAGAGAATTAAAGCTTATGAGAAGATAAGGAGAGCTCTTACAGAAGCACCTTTACTGCTCATGCCTGACTGGAATATTCATTTTAAACTGTACATTGATGCATGTGGAGATGGATTAGGGGCAGCCCTACATCAAGTCCAAATTATTGATGACAAACCTACAGAAGGACCAGTTTGTTACATCTCAAGGCAAATCAAACCAACAGAAGCCAGATATGGTGCAAGCCAAATGGAGTGCTTATGTTTGGTATGGGCACTTGAGAAATTACACTATTATCTTGATGGCAGTGTTTTTGAAGTGATAACTGACTTTAATGCAGTAAAATCACTTCTTAACATGAAAACTCCCAATAGACACATGTTGAGATGGCAAATAGCCATTCAGGAATATAGAGGAAACATGACTATATTCCACAAAGCAGGAAACACTCACAAGAATGCTGATGGAATTAGCAGGTGGGAATTAGCCAAAACTCCTGATAACCCAGCTTATGTACCCTTGGAAGCTGAACCACATATTCCAATTGAAGGGATTAATATAACTGATATTGGGACTGAATTCTTTGAAGAGGTCAGAGAATCCTATAAGAAAGACAAGAATTGCCATATCTTGACTTCTTTATTAGATAAAGACTGCAAAGATACATCTTTGGTCAATACACTAGATGAAGTTTTGAGAAATTCCTATTCTGAAGGAAGATTTCACTTGTTTGATGGAATTATTTACCACAGAACAAAACATTCTTGTGTAATGACATTATGCAGCAGATTGCTTATTAATACAATTCTTCATGAATGCCATGATAGCATCTACTCTGGACACCTGTCAGAGGACAGAACACTTGAAAAAGTAAAGAACTGCGCATGGTGGCCATCTTGGAGAAAAGAAACCATTGAATATTGCCATACCTGTGACAGATGCCAAAAGGCAAACAGGAGTACAGGCAAGAAATTGGGACTTATGATCCATATTCAAGAACCAAAATCCCCACGGGAAGTTGTTCACATGGATTGGGTCACAGCACTTCCTCCAAGTGGTGACAAAATTTATAATGCTTGTTTAGTCATTGTAGAAAGATATAGCAAGACTCCCATATTCTTACCATGTCATGAAGATGACACTGCTATGGACACAGCTCTTCTTCTATGGAGTAGAGTTATTTCTCATACAGGATTATTTAAGAATATCATAAGTGACAGAGATCCCAAGTTCAAATCTGCACTTTGGACCAATCTTCATAGATTGTTTGGGACTAAGTTATCATTCTCTACAGCATATCACCCTCAGACAGATGGACTAGCAGAGAGGATGATTCAAACTTTAGAAGACATGATCAGGAGATTTTGTGCTTATGGGTTAGAATTCAAAGACTCAGATGGCTTTACCCATGACTGGTGCACTCTGGTACATGCATTAAAATTAGCATACAAGACATCAGTCCATTCTTCCACAGGACAAACTCCTGCTATGTTAGAAAAAGGATGAAATCCAAGACTCCCAGCAGACACACTGAGGAAAGACTTGATTTACATTCATCCTACAGCTTACAGCTTCAAGATAATGCTTGATAAAGTAAAACATCATTAAAAACAAAGTATGGATGATGCTTTTGATAATGCAAAACAGAAGTGGGACAAGAGTCATAAAGTACCAGACTTCAAAGTAGGGGACTTAGTTCTAGTTTCAACCTTGAATTTTAATAATATCAAAGACCCAAAGGAATTTAAAGATTCTTATGTAGGACCTTTTTGTTATTGTTGTGTTACATGGAACCAATGCAGTTCAAGTGGGATTGAGTGGTGAATTGGAAAATAAACACCCCACTTTTCCAGTCAGCTTGATAAAACCTTATCAACCAGCTGATAAAGAATTGTTTCCTCTAAGGAACTCAACTCCTTTAACTGTCCCCCCAGTGGAACAGAATGAAGACAAAAAGATAAAGAAAGTCATTAAAGAAAGGAGACTTAGGGGTAAAAATCAGAGAGAATATCTTGTCAGATATAGAAGTCCAGTACATGAAGATGAATGGCTGGCAGAATCAGATATACCTGACTCAGATAAACTCTTGAGCAGATTTAGACATGAAAGAAGGCCACAAGCCTGAATATGTCTATGAATGTGCTTTAAATTACTTGATCTGAGTAATGTAAAGAGGTTGGACAGTGGACATTAACCCCCCTTTGGGGCTTTTTATTATTTCTATCATTGATAAAATTGTAGTACAATTTTATTTTTTGGTGGGAGGGAATGTGAGCCTTGAGGTATATTTTACATACCCAAATAGGCCACAATTATCTTAAAAAGAAATTTTGAACTATGCATAACTCATAAGTCATGCATATATCCAAAATTCATCATTTTTGATTTCAGAAAAGATGAATAACTTTTTATTGAGTAAGTAAATCCATAGATTTAAGGCTGGATTTGGATTCTACACTAAAATTCACCTAGGGTAGCTCCATAGAGTGAATAAGCTCAAATTAACTCTTTGAGGTGGTAAAATGGAAAATACTTCAATACCACATCATCAATACCACATAAAAGATCTGTGAAAAGTTTTGTTTTTCTTAATTTCACGCCGAAATAATGGGAAAGTGAGAAATCCCATGTTACATATACACTAAGAATAGTGTTATTCATGTTTTAAGCACTTAATATCATGGTATTCTTACATGGACGTTTGGTACACCCATAGTGGATATCTCACTTGAAGCTTAAATTACTATTTTGACATGAAAAATAGGCAAGGGGGACAAAAGACATCAAAGAGAGCCAAGGTACCCAACTTCTGAGGCCTCAGAGGCGTGGACAGCTCCAAAGCTTGGATCCATGGCTGATCTTAGCCTAATTGGTAAACTAAAACCTTTTCGGAACTTGGTTACCATGTTAGAACTACAGTAAAACTTGAGAAAATAGCAAATAACCTGCTATTTTGACATGCCAAGGAGGTAAAGAGCTACTTGGACTCCTTTAAACTTGTCAATTCTTAATGAATTTCCATGGATAAGCCCCAAAAGAGTAATTAAAACCCTTTTTGGACTTGTATCCATTGATTTACCTCATAGCAACCAGTGAAACACTGATATTTACAGTTTTACATAGAAATGAGGTAAAAACTTCAAAAATTCATTAAAAATACAATTATTAATGAATCTTTCTGAAACTTTCAGGACTAATGGAGAACTGTATTATCTATGGTAAAACCAAAAATAATTACAGTTTTACTTGTAAATTTAAAAGCTTTATCTACAGTCCATTTCTGACTATTCTACATGAAACACTGAATCTTCAAAAATTCACAGTAATTACATCCTGTGATGAAATTGGCAATAACATTGATAACTTTGAGAAATCAATTATTATTTTGGAATAAAAAAAAGATTTACAGATTTTACTCCTTTTATTCTTAACCATATTGGGGTTGGTAGTCATGTAAAAGCATTAATTAAGTAATTATGATAATCTTACGTGACAACAGATGATGCAATCAATAATCCAAAAAAGGTTTATTGTTTTCTCACTCACTGATTTTTCAGTTTGCTCCATGGCACGCCTCTGTGAGCTGTTGTAGACTTAAAAGAAGCCTCTTCTCTCTCTTTTTTCCAAATCATCATCTTATTATCATTTAAACCATTATTACCAAAAGTAAGTATTAGTTACAGCTATTCTTAAGTGTTTCAAATCTTTCAAAATCAATCAGAAAGACGTGAAATCATAGAATCCAACTATATATTGTTGTAATACTGTTATAAATCCATTTTGATCCTGAAAATCCACAATTCCATGTCAAATCTCTCTATCTTATCTTTCAATAAGCTCTTTGGAATATCAGTGAGTGATTTATCTGTAATTCTTAAAGTTTTTTTCTCTAAAATTAGTTTTCTTCAAGAAATATCATTATAATTATTCTTGCAAAAGATAATTATATATATTAAAATAATTTCATTATTTCAATAAAAGAAGTTTTATTATTAAAATCTTGTTGTAATTGATTCTAGTAGACAATTACTTGCTCACTGTTAAAATCACTAGTAGTGCTTAACATGTGAAAGAAATAATTCTTTATTTATTTAATTGTGGTTATAATAATATTTTATTATTATATTTCATAATAACAGACACAGTACTGTTGATTAATAGTGATATTATCATCAGTTTCATAGTCACATCTTACACATTTCAATTGAATTCAATTGAAAATACTTTTATTCCTCATAACTTCTAAAATATACACAAAACCTCAATTTTAACACAAATTTTGGTGATTAACACTACATGTGATGTGAATTAAATTAAAGTTTTGAGGATTTTCAATTTTCATACAGAAAATACTAAAAACGTAATTTAAGCTTATTTAGAGTTGAGTTACAAAATTTTCACTCAGAGGTGACCCCACCTCATTTTTTATGAGGAATCCAATGTTGAAATAATTTTTATATGTTTATTTATTGGATAAAAAGTTATAATAATTTTTATTTAACTTTTTTACAAATTCATTTATTTTTTTACAATTTTGTTAAAAATTCATTTTTACTTAATTTTTTCAAGTATAAATGTAATTTTACAATTTCAAAATTTAATGTAATTAAATTTTGAATTGTGAATATAATTTTATATTTATATTTTGATTTTCATTTTAATAATATATATAAATTTATTTATATTTATATTTATATGTTAATTTTGTATTTGTGGTCTTTTGGGTATATGAAATTACCTCTAAGGCTCACACATCCTGTCAACAGTGTTCACAAAAAAATAATATTCATCACAAGAATTTTGGACTCCTTGTACCTCTTCCAATTCCAAATGGTCTTTGGATTTTCCTTCAAATGGATTTCATCACTCAATTTCCACTGTCCAATTCTTTCAACTCAATTCTTGTTATAGTGGACAGATTCTCAAAAATGGCAGTTTTTATTACAAAAATGTCTTCAATAACTTCGCTGCATTTGTCCCATTCATTAATCAAGAGTATCTCCTCAAATAATGGACTGCCTTCAAGCATTGTTAGTGATAGAGGCTCTCTTTTTGTTTCTTCTTTTTGGACCAATTTTTCTCAGAAGCTCAAGATTTCCAGAGATTTGTCAACTTCTTACCATCCAGAAACTGATGGACATACAGAGAGGGTAAATCAGATACTAGAACAGTACCTTTGGATGTATTTCAGCTATCATCAAGATGAGTGGAACACCTGGATCCCTCTGGCTGAATTTTCCTACAATAATTCTGATCACTCTTCAACAAAACAATCACTGTTTTTTACTGTTTAGGGGAGAGATCCATAATTTGACTCAGTTGACATCACCCAAGATACTCCTTCTGGAAAGTTATCAGTAAAATTCCAATCAGTACAGAAAGATGTCAAGAGAGAACTTTAATTAGTTGTAAACAGGTTTAAGAGGTATGCACATAAAAGTAGAGCAAGTCCACCTGTTTTCAATCCTGGTTACATGGTATGGCTTTCTTCCAAGAACATCAAATCAACTAGACCCACCTAAAAGCTGTCTGAAAGATTATTGGGTCCTTTTCCAATCTTGAAGAAATTCAGTACTCATGCTTACCACCTCAAGCTTCCATCCCAATGGAAATCCATCCACCCAGTTTTCCATATTTCCCTCCTTGAACCAGTCAAGACATCAGCATTCCCAAATTGGCATCAAGAGCCTCCTCCTCCAATCATCATTCAAGAAGAAGAGGAATGGTAAGTCTCTCAAACTCTTTATTCCAAGATTAAGAGAGGATAATTATGGTACTTGGTGGAATGGAAAGGTTTCAGTCAAGATCCATAAAGATCCACTTGGGAATCAACCAAAACCCTCAATAATTGCCCTGAACATATCAAGGATTTTCATTCTTTATATCCTGACAAGCCAGGACCCAATTCTTCAAGAGGCTTGGTTAGTTTATGGTTGTTGGTGGGAAGAGAAATTACCAAAATCTAGTCCCACTCCTGGTATGCACCTTTAGAGGTATTCTACCCCTTCTTGTTGTAAGCATCACCTTGGCCACTCTGTGAGCACTTGTCAAATTTCTAGACACAGGACTCTGGCCAAGCTTGCAACACCAATCTCAATCCTTATGGCCATTTTTGCTTGAGAAAATGAACCATTCCATATTCTTTCCACTTTCCAAGTTCTTTCATTTCAATTCATTCCTTCAGCAAATGTTTATTTTCTACGGCACTGGAGGCAGTGGTAACTACCAAAAGTAAGTTCCTCTCCTGGTGTGCACTTCCCTGAGGGGTCTACAATCTTTGGAAACATTACCTTGGCCATTCTATGAGCAACTGGCATCAAATGTTGTTTTCCAGGTCCTTGGCAAATTCAATTCAGCTGTCCTCTTCTGTGATCAAGATTGGAATCCCCCTCAACATTCATTTCTTTTAATTTCCTTTTCTTATTTCCGTTTTATTCTTCTTAATCTTCCTTTATTTAGATTATTTGAAAATTTTCTTTCTTATAATCTTAATGCCAAAATTTTTATGTCAACTCAATTTTTCAAAACTTACAAAGCAAAATGTCAAAAGGAGACTAAATCATCCTCACATCATATGCCAACCTCATACCAGTCATAAAATTTATTTCAAGATTCAATACCTCTGGAATCCCTACATTAAATCTTTCTCAACAGCCTCAACAGATTTTTACCTTAGTTTGATGCTCAGGAGCTCACTATTCAAGGTGGGGGTTACTGTCACAACCATGTGTAATCACCCCCCCCCAATGGGTGTTTACGGAAAATCTATCCTGACCCCATTTTATGGCCCATTGGAAAATCTTGGTTTTTTATGGCCTTTGGGCCATATCACTTTTCACTGGCCACTTATGGCCTCAGGCCATATCCTGAAACCATTGGCCCTTTTGGCCAACTCTCCACCTCACCAATCCCCAGGCCAATACCTTTTTTTTGGTCCTGGGGGTCCATCGGGTCTTTCAGGGGCTTCTGGAACCTCTAGCCATCACCAGGGCCTTTGGCTCAACCCCTTTGATCATGGGGTCTAAGGCTTAAATGGCCCAAAAGGGCCATTTAGGCCCCCTGCCATCTCTATGACCTGTGGGCACCTGAGGCCCCTTTTGGGCTAAATCCAATGAGGCCAAAAGGGGCCAATTGGGCTCACCTGAGCAAATTTTGGCCTCTAATCTCATTAATACCAAAATGGCCAAGATGGCCAAAAAGGACCTCAGGACCCAAATTGGCCACTTTCAACCTATAGCCTCTGGCAACCACCAGAGGCCACTAGCTCATGTCCAGAAAGGCTTCCTCTCCTTCACCAATGTACTCCATACCAAAGGATCCAGGCATGGTGCATATATGGTATAATATACCATTATGCACCATTTTGGTTCAGCAATCCAATGGTTATGTTTTCAGAAACCACTCATGTCTTTCAAATTCAAGTCCCCAAATACATCACCCATTTCAAAGGAAGACTTTTCAGTCATTCAGTCTTGCAATCTCTGGAGGCTACCAGAAGACCATTTGAGGACCCCAACCACCTGGCCCTGCAGCAGTTGGGTTGTATTTTCTTTGCAGGGTTATTCCAAGGTTAATTTCAAGAGGTCATCAATAATTCAATCATTTGTCAAGGCATCAAGTACTTTAGTATTCCTTGGACAACTCAATTGGTCCATACAATTTGTATGGCCTTGGCCCTTCTGGGACAATTCATATGTCACTGTGGGAATTCAATCACACAGTTTAATCCTCAAGATGGCAAGATCTGTATCAACCCAAAACAGTCAATAAATCCAGGTGATCAACCCTTCAGGATCAGTCTTCAACTTTTCACATATACTGGCCACCTTTTCTTCCCTGGGGACGTGTTCCCCAGTTCATTAATATATTGGATTTATTTTTATCCTTGTTTTCTTTTTATTTTATTAAAGTGAATACTTATAATCTTAAGTAAGTGATTTGAACCTTTTCTTCTTTGCCTGTCAGTGGATATTTGTGGTCATATCCTTTACTAATTCCATTGTTCTGTCTGTCAGGTTGAAAGAGTTAATTGAGGATTCATTTGGTTGGCTCTTTGTCTTTTGGCTTTCCTTTATTATCTTTGACCATTGGCTTCCTTTTCTTTTATCTTTGGCATATTTTTCCTTACTCTTATTCTTCTCTAAAGAAATACAATCCTTGTTATCTCTTTATTCTTTTGGAGCCTTCCAAGTGAGTTCTAGATCCCTGAGTGCCAGGCCACTCTTGTCTTTCAACTAGAGCCCCTGTGACACACTTGGGAGATTAGGATAATTTGGAAATGGTGGCTTTGCTGGAAAGTTATTAATAAATATTCAGTTCTTCAAAGAAAAGATATCAAAGACCTTTAGGGGGTAATACTTTCAATAAACTCACTAGAAGATATTAACTTTAACTTTCCAAATTCAAGAAATAATAAAACAAATATCACATTTCATTAAATATGTAGGCTTCAACAGATGCATTGGCTTAATCAATGGTATAAATATCCTTCCTGATAAGAGACCTGTTTCTGATTCTGAAGCTTTTTTTGATAAAGTAAAAGGCAACTTTTTAAATTCAAAAATAAAATTATCATTTGCTTAATTTCTGGATGGAATGGCCTAATTTCATACTCAAAGATATACCAAGAAATTTAAATATATAAGCAGAAAGGATCATTTTTAAAAATCAATATTCACATTTTCAGCTGTATTTTCAACTCATAATATATAATATTATTCATTTCTCTTTTTTTTATTATCATTTTTGAAATATTTTCAGTTGAAAATTTATAAGGGGACTAATAGTATCAATTCATTGAAACACTTATACCAGAATGCAAATAACTAGAAGAAAATTTTTAAATAAATAAGAGCTTGAGTTATTTTTGGAAAAAGTCAAAGAAATAAATGAAAAAATAATTGGAATTTTGAAGTACCAATTGGCCTCACCCAAGAAGATGTAATTAGAATTTAATAAGCCTCAAGATATGAGTCATCACATAATTTGGATTAAAGAATGTTTTCTTATGAACAAAATCTTTCCTGATCTGAATTATTAATTGGAGAAATAGAAGTGTAATTATCATAGATTACAAGAAGAGAATCATCATAATCCATTGGTATCTGTAGAAAAGCTACAAGATGAAAAACTTCATAAATGTGTAAGATACAATTTTAATTTTTGGTTTTCACTAATTCAGTAATTTTAGTTTTATTAATATAGTTTTAATTAATTCTTTTAAAAATAGATCTTAAAGCAAATGAATCTGAAAATCAGATAAATCAATTCTTATTTATAATAGTTATTTTGAATTTTTTGATAGATTTTTGAAAAAAGGATTTCATATGTATATTATTAATAATAGGGAGTATTTAAGAATTTTATTATGATCTTATTAAATAAATTGAGTTTAGTTTTTGGAAAACAACTAATAATATGAGTTGTCACAAAATTGATTGATCTCAAATATATTAAAAAAATATTTGGGTGAAAGATCTATATTATTTTTCAGGTCAGTGAAATGGATATGATAATTATTTAGCGGGAATATTATATCAGGATGAACTATTCTTTTAATACCTCTAATTCTTAATAGTGAGCTGGAATTTTTGTTGTTTCATTTTTATTTTTCTCCTGACCAGTTAATTTTCTTTTATCAAGTCTTTAGCCTTGTATTTTTATTCAAGCTGGTTCTTTTCAAAATATTTTTCATCTTGAAATCTTTTAAGCTTTATTTATCTTTCCATTATTATATTGGAAAGCTCAATTTTCTTACTTAGTAATTCATTTTTTAAGAGAAAAAATCTTTTGTTATTGTAATAAAAGTACTCTCTTTTTTTTGGGGGATCTTTGGAGGATCTTGCTTCTGTTGAATTGAAGCAGATTGGGTTAATTATATAATCTTTAAGGGCCCTGTTCTTCTTTTAATATAATTCTCAATATTATTATTATTTATTTATTTTCTTTTTGTTCATTTCTATAGGTTGGCGTTTTATTTAATTCATTGAATTTATTCCAAAATAATCACTTTTTTTCTTTTCAATAATTTTTTCATTTAATTAAATAAAGTTTTTCTCATTTTTTTGATCTCTTCCTCTTTGATTTCTTTATTACTGTTGAAATTTGAAATTTATATTTTATAATCAATTTATATAGTATCAAATCCAAGCTTTTTATTGCTTTGATCTTCCAGGAATCTTGTGGCTGTATCAATAGATTTTAAAGGATTTAAATTTACCTTTTCTTCAAGAATACTGTTTAGAAAATGATAAAATAGGAATTAATGGTATTTATAATTATTTCTTGAGTTACTCCAAATTAATTTGTAATTAAAATATTCAAATTTTAATTTTTTTTAATAAAAACTGATAAAAAATCTTAAAAATATTCTGAAAGTATAAAAATAATTTTTCTTTTATCCATTTTTCTCTCTAGTGTCTTTAATCAAGTACATTGTAGCTGATAATAAGCCCAGTAAGAAATATATTATGAGTCCAGAATCTGAAGAGAGTATTGAAGTGCTAATTTCTAAAAAAGGCACTTTATTTAAAGCATAAATAGTCAAACAACCCCCCAAAGGTGTGTTTTTTCTGTCTTTATCTTTCATTTTCTCTTAAATTGACATGAAAATGGTACATACCAGAAATGGAAGCAACTATTCAGTCCCACCAGATAGATGTGGACAAGGAAGAGGAAAGACCAAATCCATATCTGAAAAGTCTGCCTCAATAAAGGCATGTATGGAGGATTCCAGAGTTTCCCCCCATTCCCCAAGGTCTTTACCCACAAACTTTGATGTGAACTCTGAGCCTGAACTGATTCAAGGTAATATTTTAAGGTCTGAACCATTTCCAGGTGGAATCCATAGAAATAAATCAGTTCCAGTACAAAAACTGGCCCAGAGAAGCCAAGGAAGAGGAGTGGGATGTATGCCCAAGCCTTTGGCAGGGGGCTATGAACTCCTACTTACACATCAAGAAATCTCTGGGTCAGGAGAAGACCATATAACTCTTACAAGGATGGAGCCCATTGTTTTGAAAATACAAGGTCAAAAAGATAAATAATTGGCTGAAGAATCAAAGTCTTCTATCTATAGACCAGAAGAAGGAGCTTAAAATTACCCCAACTTTGGAGAAAGACAGCCCAGTTGCATCAACCAGCTTCAAACCAGGTCCAGAAGTGTCCAAAGACAAGTCCAAAGGACCTCAAAAGGAACATAGAGGTCCCAAGAACAATCAAGGCAAGGTAAAAGGAAAAGCCTATTGGTACAGATCTTACCCACAAGGGTACAGGATCCCCAAGTTGGAGCCTTCAGCAGTGGACAGTGTTTTCAATATGGCCAGAACTCTTTTGGAATTCACAGTCAAAGAGCAGGGAAGGATGAGCAGAAATTTTCTATGCAAAAAATACATGAAATACAATTTTTTAAATCTATTATTGATGTATAACTTGGTAAATTTGATGCAAAATTGAAGAAAATAACATCTTATATTAATGAATTCAAAAAGAATGACAGACCCTCTTCTGAATGGCACAAGTTGAAAACTTCCAGACTTCAGTCAATTTCCAATACATGTGAAAGGATTGATAGTAAAATTAAAGTCCAAGATGATGGAATGGAAGATTTTTCCATTGAAAATATTAATTACCAACTCACAATTCCAAAAAATCATGTTTTAAAAATAGAATCTTTTTGCCACACATTTGAAAAGAAGTGACAGTGAAAGGCATAAGTTGAAGAATGGAATAATTGCACATGTAGAGCAAATTAATGAGAATTATGAACCAAATTTACATATGCCCAGACATTCTACACCTTTAGCTGAAGAAAAATATACTGTGAAAGAAATTTTAATCCCTTTTCTAGGAGAAAATGCAATATCACCAAAAGATATTCCCAAATTAGAAGAATGACCAACATTCTCTGTTGAAGTTTGATATAACCATATTTAGCTCATCAGATCAATTGATATGTTTCAGGAAGATTTTCATATACCTTATTAAATTATAGTGGGAAAATTACACTCCTTTTTTACCAGAACTGCAAAGAAATTGTATTACAAGATGAGACAAGGCTATGGTAAACATGATTGGCTTTGGTGGAAATATGAGATAATCACCAAATGGGCCAATAATGTTTGGGGATTTAAAATGGAAAATTCTTTTGAAAGTTCCATTTTTAACTCATAAAAGGATGAACCACTTACTTGGTTCCTCAAACAAAAAGACAGATTATCTGCATTTTACCCAGATATGTCTGACTCAATGATTAATATTAAAATATTAAGAAAATGTGGAGGAGAACTAGAGAATTCTATCAAGTGAAAATTCTTAGAACCCTGTTCAACAGAAAAATACATTGATCCCATGGAAGATATCATTACTAGAACAAGAATTAGTAAATCCTGGACTAGAAAAACTATGGAATCACAAATGGTCCCAAAGATTTCCAGAGAAGACAAGAGACCTGAAATACCTGTCTTTAAGTGTCATAAATGTGGAAGCACCTCATGTCTAGCCAACACTTGTACCAAGAAGACTAAACTCAATGAAGTTCAAATCATTGAAGAATTTCAGTTTTCTGAATAGAAAGAAGAATCTGACAAAGATTCTGAAATCTCTGAAGATACACCAGTAGAGGACTATTTCATTGAGAACATTACATCTTTCTTTGAAGTCACTGAGGTCAATACTCACTTGCCACAGTATAGTTAGGATTGCTATAACCTGATAAATATCCAAGATGCCAGAATGTCTAAAACCAAACCTGCTAGAGGCAAAGGATACACTGGAGGAGTATCTTATATTACATCAATCTTGATTAATTATGTTGAAGCCAAAGTAAATTTGGACACAGGGGCATTTTTCACTTGTGTAGGAAAATACTACCTTTAAGCCATACTCCATGAATGGAAAAACCATCTATTACCAAGATAAGGTATGAAAGTCACCAGTTCCAGTAATAATATGTACCCTTTGGGTATATTGGACACTAACCTGATACTTCCACACTCTGCAGTAAGTGTGAGAATGAATAAAGAGATAGTAGTAATGAAAAATTTTACATCTCAACATATCATTTTTGGAAATCACTACTTAAATATTTATGGTATTGATATCAATAACCATAAGGATAGATATTTGACAGTTGGAGAAAATAAAAGATAAAGATTTTCTTTTTCCAATATTCCCAAACAAATATTAGTAGAATCCTCAAATAAAGATACTTATAGAGAGGAATTTGTGACTAATCAACTTGTTGAATTACAGATTAATCCATCATTATCATCCATAATGAGGCATGATCTTATTGATGTGTTGTAAACATATAAGAATGCATTTGCTTCTTATAATGAGCCATTAGGAGCTATTAAAGGGCATGAAGCCTATATTACTCTAAATATCAACAGATCATACTCTCCAGTACTTAGAAGACCAGCTTATCCAGCAAGTCCCAGAGCTAGAGAAGTCTTTGAAAAGCATATCCATAGTTGATCCAACTTGGTGTACTAAGAAAATTAGGCCATAATAGGAAGCTGAAGTTAAAACCTCTGTTATTATTGCTTGAAATAATGGTACATAAAGGATAGTTGGATATTTTAGAGTATTAAATACCTAAACAGTCCCAGATTGGTATCCAATTCCTAGAATCCAGGAAGCCTTAACCCAATTATCTAAAGATAAGTATATAACATCCATGGATGCATTGAAAGGCTTTTATCAGAATGTTCTGAGACTCAAAACCTTAAAATTACTTATAATTATCACTCACTGTGGTATTTATGAGTATCTTAGAATGCCATTTGGTATTTAAAATGTGCCATCCCATTATTAAAGAATGATGAATAACATCTTCCCCACAGAATTTTCTGAAGAATGGCTCATTATTTATATTTATTATATCATTATATGTTCAGATGCATGGTCTTTGTACCTTTAAAGACTTGCAAGAGTACTTTACAAGGTTTCAGGAGTGAATATGAAAAGTTCTCTTAAGAAATGCAGCTTTGTATTTGAAGAACTTAAAGCATTAGGACATATTGTTTCTGTTTTTAGCTTGGGTATTGACAAAAAAAAGTGGAAGAAGTGTAGCTTAAGACAATACCCCAGAAAAAAAAGAAATGATTTCTTTCCTTGGATCTTCCAGTTATTACAGGAAAAACCTGAAAGACTTTGCAATTATAGCCAAATCACTCCATAGAATATGTGATAAACAGACAGTATTTGAGATGACACAGGAAATAAGCAAAGCTTATGAGAATATAAAGGAAGCTCTTAAAAAAGCACCTTTACTCCTCATGCAAGACTGGAATATACCTTTAAAATTGTAAATTGATGCATGTGGAGATGGATTAGGGGCAGCCATACATCAAGTCTAAATTATTGATAACAAGCCTACATAAGGACCAGTTTGTTACATCTCAAGGCAAATCAAACAAACAGAAGCCAGATATGGTGCAAGCCAAATGGAGTGCTTATTTTTGGTATGTGCACTTGATAAATTACACTATTATCTTTATGGCAAGGTTTCTGAAGTGATAACTGCCTGTAATACCATGAAATCACTCCTTAACATGAAGACACCCAACAGACATGTTTTGAGATGGCAAATAGCCATTCATTGATATAGAGGTAACATGACTGTGAGCCTTTGAGATATGACCACATACCCAATAAGGTCACAAAAAAGACTCAGAATAATTATACCTTTAATATAATTATATTAAAATTACTTAGAATAATTATACATTAAGAATAATTACTTAAATATACAAAAAATACCATAAATTGGTACAAAAATTGGTTTAACTTAAAAACCAATGAATCAACATGTAAAATAAATTATACCATTGGATTCCCCATGGAAAAATACACATATACCATTTTTATGGCATATCTGTAAAGTCAATATTTAAGGAATTATAAGGTATAATACCTTATAAAAACCATAAAACCTTATTTATCTCAAGAACTAATGAAACAACATGTGAAATAAATTGTACCAGTGGATTCCCCATGAAAATCCACACATAAAACAATTAATAAGCTAATTTCCAATGTTAATACTTAAGGAATTAACCTGAATATATGCACTTTTTTGGTCAACGCATATATTCAAGGATCATAGCTAATATCTTCTAAACTATACATGATAGAATGATGAACCAAAAATAAAGTTACCACGTAATTACTGTAAGAACACAGATATGAACTTTAATTTACAAATTATAAACAAGGTTAAAACCTATGATGAAATATTGATCAAAATCAACAGAGCTGTTGACCACTTTGTTGTGAAAGTGCTCCAAACTTAAAAAAAAGTATACAGTTGGATTCTACTAGTTTATTCGTGAAGAATGATGTAATTTTTATTATTAAATTCAGGGTATAACCCCCTGAAATCAAGGTTTGAAGTTTAAAATATTGAATTTCGACAGAAAAGATGAGTTACAATAAAAATCATCAAAATTAAAGTTTTGATGATGTAATAAAAAGCTCTTGGAAGCATAATGAGGTTATGCCAGGCTATCAGAATTCACTCTCTGAACTGCTGTAGCGTGTAAATCTTCAAAGTTATTGAGGATCAAAGCTTGAGCTTAATTTGAGCAGTTATGATCACACACTGTAACCTTAATTTAAGTTTAACAGTCTTAAGAGTGATAAAATTGGTGAATACTATTAGTTTATGATTAAAACTAATAAAATCCACGAAATTTGGGGTTCTGCCAAGCCTCTGATGTCATCAACTTTAGAGTTATAGTGATAACTCTAAATAATGGTGTAATAATGATGTAATATGGTTTGATAATGATGTAATCATCTCCAAACCTTAAAATGTTGATCAATTCCAGTGGATATGATCAGTACACGTCTACTAGAAGCCTGCTGGACTCTAGGAGGGAGGTATTTACTATAAATAGAGCTCTTTTTACTCTATTTACCCCTCAGACGCATCAAAAACATTAAATCAATTAAATAAAAGGTAATTTCTTTATTCTTTATATATAAAACTCTTATATTATTAAAGACCAAAGACCATCTTATTATTAATCACTACTTTTGTGTGATTAAATCAATTCGTTAATTGTTTTTGTCATAAATCTCTCTATAAACTCATTTCCACGTAAAATCAAGAAATTTAGTAAATTTTCTTTATTTTTATTGTAACTACAATTTGAAAAGGTTGTATTATATTCTTTTGGCATAAAATATCTCAAAATTATTATTTTAAGTGTTAAAAGTAGGTTATTTCATCTTATTATAATAATTTCTCTCTTATTATTACTCTTAATAATTCTTAATTAATATAAATAGTATTTATATGAATATATAACTTTAATATTGGTAATATTATTGTTATTAGTTGTTTTTTATTTATAAAAAACTGTTTTTTACGCCTTTATTATTTGTTGGTAACAATAATAAAGAGCTTTATAATATATTAATTATTTTATATTAATATATTATTTACAATATTATAATTTTATATAATATTAATTATATTATTATATTTATTTAATAATATAATATTTTTACGCCATAATAATAATATTTCTTTATTATCATTATTATTTTAATCTTATTTATTTCAATTATAAGGACATTCAGAGTACAATAAGTAATAAATTAGTAATTTTTACTTATTGTTTCATAGTCAAACCTTACAATGACTATAGTTCATAAGACAGGAGATATTCATAAGAATGTTGATGGAATTAGTAGGTGGGCATTAGCCCATACTCCTGATAAACCAGCTTATGTGCCTTTGGAAGAAGAACCACAAATTCCAATTGAAGGCATTAACATGACTGATATTGGGACTGAATTCTTTGAAAAAGTCATAGAGTCTTATAAGCAGGATAAAAATTTTCATATCTTGCCATCATTTCTTGATAAAAACTGTAAATACACCGCTCTGGTTAATTCACTGGATGAATTGTGGAAGAATTCCTATTCAGAAGGAAGATTTAACTTTTTTTACAGCATAATTTACCACAGAACCAAACATTCTTGTGTAATGACATTATGTAGTAGATTGCTTATCAATACCATTTGTCATGAATATCATGATAGCATCTATCCTGGATACCTTTCAGAGGACAGAACACTTGAGAAAGTGAAAAACTGTGCATTGTAGGCATTTCAGAGAAAAGAAACCATTGAACACTGCCATACCTGTGACAGATTCCAAAAAGAAAACAGGAGTACAGGCAAGAAATTTGGACTTATGATTCATATTCAAGAACCAAAATCCCCTTGGTAAGTTGTTCACATGGATTGGGTCACAGCACTTCATCCAAGTGGTGACAGAAGCTATAATGCTTGTTTAGTCATTGTAGACAGATACAGAAAATTCCCATATTGTACCATGTCATAAGGATGAAACCTCTATGGATAAAGCTCTGCTTCTTTGAAATAGAGTGATTTCTCATACAGGGTTATTTAAGAATATCATAATTGAAAGAGATCCCAAGTTCAAATCTGAACTTTGGACCAATCTTCAAAGATTGTTTGGGACCAAGCTATCATTCTCTACAGCATACCACCCTCAAACCAATTTGTTATCAGAAAGGATGATTCTAAACTTTAGAAGACATGATAAGGCAATTCTGTGCCTGTGGCTTGGAATTCAAAGACTGAGATGGATTTACCCATGACTGGTGCACTCTGATACCTGCATAATATTTGGAATATAAGAAATCAGTCCATCCTTCCACAGGTAAAACTCCTGCTATGTTAGAAAAAGGATGTAATCCAAGACTCCCAGAAGACACACTGAGGAAAGATTTAGTTGACATCCATCCTATAGCTTCAAGCTTCAAGATGATGCTTGATAAAGTGAAACAACATGCAAAACAAAGGATGTATGATGCTTTTGACTATGAAAAACAGAAGTGGGACAAGAGTCATAAAGTATCAGACTTCAAAGTAGGGGACTTAGTTCTAGTTTCATCCTTGAAATTTAATATTATCAAAGGCCCAAAGAAACTTAAATATTACTATGTAGGACCTCTTTTTATTGTTTCCTTACATGGAACCAATGCAGTTAAAGTGGAATTAAGCGGTGAATTGGAAAATAAACACCCCACTTTCCCAGTCAGCTTGATAAAAACTTATTGACCAGCCAATAAAGAATTGTTTCCTTTGAGGAACCCAGCTCCTTTAACTGTACCACCAGGGGAACAGAATGGAGACAAAAAAGATAAAGAAAGTCATTAAATAAAGGAGACTTGGGGGTAGAAATCAAAGAGAATATCTTGTCAGATATAGAATTCCAGTACATGAAGATTAATGGCTTGAAGAATCAGGGATACCTGACTCAGATAAACTCTTGACATGATTTAGACATGAAAGAAAGCCACAAGCCTGAATTTGTCTGTAAATGAGCTTTGAATTACCTGATCTGAGTAATTTAAAGAGGTTGGACAGTGGAAAGTAACCCCCTTTGGGGCCTTTCTCCTCTTAATATCACTAATAAAATTGTAGTACAACTTTATTTTTGGTGGGAGGGAATGTTAGCCTTGAGTTATATTTTATATACCCAAATAAGCCACAATTATCCTGAAAATACATTCTGAACTATTCATAACCCATAAGTCATGCATATATTCAAAATTCATCATGTTTTATTTCAGAAAATATTAATAACTTTTTTGTGAGTAAGTAAATCCATGGATTTAAGGTCAGAGTTGGACTCTACACAACAAATTCACCTAGGGTAATTCCATAGAGGGAATAAGCATATATTAACCGTACAAGGTGGTAATATGGAAAACACTTCAATACCACATCAAAGAATTGTGAAAAATTTCATTTTTCTCAATTTCATGCCAAAATAATGGGAATGTTAGAAATTCCATGTTACATATACACTCAGAATAATGTTATGCATGTTTGTGGAACATAATACTATGGTATTCTTCTATACAGCTTTTGTACACCCAGAGTGGATATCAGTCTTTGATCCTGAATTACTATTTTTGACCTGAAAATAGCTAAGGGGGGCAAAAGACATCAAAGAGAGCCATGGTACCCAACTTCTGAGTCCTCTGAGGCATGGATAGCTCTAAAGCTTTTATCCATGGCTGATCATGGCTTTATTATCATATAAAAACCTTTTTTGGAACCTGGTTACCAAGTTAAAATCTCATTAAATCATGAGAAAATTGCAAATAAGCTGCTATTTTGATGTGACAAGGAGGTAAATAGTAACTTAGACTCCTGTAACCATGTCAATTATGAATTATCTTCCATGTAAAAAGCCTTAAAATATTAATTAAAACCTTTTTGGACTAGTATCCATTTACTTACCTCATAGCAACCAGTCATATTGTGCTATTTGCAATTGTATGTAGAAATGAGGTAAAAACTTCAAGAATTCATTAAGAATACAATTCTTAATTAATATTTCTGAAAATTCCAGGACCAATGTAAAATTTCATTACTTATAAATAAATTAAAAACAACTGTTGTTTCATAAGTAAAATTAAAAGTTTTACTTACAGTCCATTTGTGATGATTCCACATGAAACACCAAATCTTCAAAAATTCACAGAAAATACAACCTGTGATGAAATTTCAAATAACATTGATAAATTTTTAATATTGATTTATATTTTGAAATAAAATATTATTTACATATTTTACTCCTTTTATTCTCAACCATAAATGGGTTGATAGTCATTTAAAAGCATTAATTAAGTAATTATGATAATCTCATGTGACAACAGATGATGCAATCAATAATCCAAAAAGGATTATTGTTTTCTCACTCACTGGTTTTTCAGTTTTTTCTATGGCATGCCTCTTTAAGATTTATTTGACCTAAAAGAGGCCTCCTCTTTCTGTTTTTCCCAAATCATCTTATTATCCAATCATATCCTTGTTACCAACAAGTAAGTATTAGTTGAATCTTTTAGAATAAATTGGAAAGACATGAAATCATAGAAAATCAACTATATATTGTTTTAATATTGTTATAAATCAATTTTGATCCTTTAAATCCACAATTTATCAGTCAAATCTCTCTACCAATCTCTTTCCAAGGTTCATTGGAGTATTAGTGAGTTATTTATTATTAATTATTAAAAAATTTTCTCTAGTAATAGTTTTCTTAAAGAATTATATTTATAATTATTCTTGAAAAAGATTATTATATATAAAAATACTCTTATTATTAAATACTTCTTGTAGACAATTACTTCTCACTATTATAATCACTAGTAGTGTATAACAGGTAAAATAAATAATTATTTATTTATTTATTTATTTAATTCTGGTTATAATAATTTTCATTACTATATTTCATAAGAAAAGTCATAGTACTGTTGATTGATAGCAATATTATCAGCAATTTTATAGACATATCTTACAGATAAAGTCAATTTTTGAGATTCCAAAACCTAAAAAAAGTAAAATAAATTCACATTTCTTTTAATTTTCAAAATTCAAAATCAGATATAAGATCAATAATAAATCTTTATGACTGATTTTCAAATCAGTAAAGATTATTTAAAAAGAAGAAACAAATTACAAATAAGTCAAGTAATGAAAAAATTAAAAAATTAGATATTAATGATAACAAAGAAGAAACAAAAAAAAACATTTCAATTATTATTTTTTTTTCAAAATATATATTTTATAATTTCTTTAAAATAATTTCATAAAAAAGAAAAAAAAAAAAAGGGAGGATTTTTTAAATTTTTTTTTTTTTTTTACTTTTTTAATTTTTTCTCTAATTTCTTCTTTTTTTTTTCTTTTTTTCTCTAATTTCTTTCTTTTTTTTTCTCCTTTATGTTTCTTTCTTTGTTTTTTTTTTAATTAAAAATTCAATTTTTTTTTTGTTTTCATAAAATAATTAAAGATAATTAAAAAAAAAAAGGTCATTGGAAAAAAAAACAAAATAATAATAATAATATTATTATTATTATTATTAAAATTAATTTTTGATAAAAAATTTAATATTTTAAATTAATTAATTTTTTTTAATTTAATAAAACAAAACAAAAGAAATCAATTAAATTTTTTTTCAATTTGTTTTTTTTAAAGATTTATTTATGAATTTCTTAATTTATTAATTTCAAAAGTTAATTTAAATTTTACCATAATTTTCCAAAAAAAAAAAAAGGTATTGGTAAAAACACGTAAGCAAATTGGTAAAAACACGTAATTTTATGGTAAAAACACGTAAGGGATGGTTTTTAAATGAAATATGGCTATTTATGGCATTTATGATGCCATTAATGCCATTTGTGGCATTAAAAATTCCATTTATGGCATTAACAGTGCCATCAATGGAATTATCAATGCAATATTCCTGATGCCATTAATGCCATTTATGGAATCAACAATGCCATAAATGGCATTAACAATTCCATTTATGGAATTGACAATGCCATTAATGGCATTATCAATGAAATATTATTGATGCCATTAATGCCATTGATGGAATCAGCAATGCCATTTGTGGCATTAAAAATGCAACATTTCTGATGCCATTAATGCCATTAATGGAATTACTAATACCATGAATGGCATTATCAATGCAATAAATGGCATAATGCCATTTATGTAACACCATGAATGGCATCGTTAATTCCATTTATGTAATGCCATAAATGGCATTTTGGATGCCATTTATGTTATAGTTAAGGCCATTAATTCCATTTTTAAGGCCAATGTTAAGGCCATTTATGTCATTGTTAAATGCATAAATGGCATTTTCAAGGCCATTAAATTCAATTTATGGCATTGCTGTAATGCCATTTATGCCAATTTTCTGGCCATAAATGGCATCTGTATGTCATTCTTGATGCCATTTATGGCATTTTTGATGTGATAAATGGCACTGTTAATGCCAAAAATCAAATTTTAACTTCCACTCATCATAAATTAAATTTTGAATTCAATTTATGTCATAAATGGCATTATCAATTTAATTACAAACATGAACAGAAAAACATAAAAAAAACATGGACTTTTTGGGCCTACAAATGTTCTTGCAAAAGAAATACCAAAATGTTGGGCTTCTGGTTTATTATTCTCAACATTCTCACCTTCATTTTAAAAAAAAAAATCATTGAAATTCATAAGTGGGAACATTTTTAATGAATTTTTTCAAAAAAATGGGCCATTTTACCAAATTGCCCAAAATAGAAAAATTGGGCAAAAAAAAAATTTTAAAAAAATTTGGGGACCTTCACATCCCATGTCCGAAAAAATATGGCAAAAAAAAATGTTAAAAATTCTCAAAACTGAGCCTGAGGAATTTTTATAAAAAAATTAGGTCACTTATGTGTTTTTACCATAATATCATGTGTTTTGGCCATAATTTGGTAAAAACACGTAAGGGCTTATGTGCTTTTACCAACACCCAAAAAAAAATAACCTTCTTCATGGTTAAAAATTAAAACTTTACTAATTAATTTATAGATTTTTAAGCTATTAAAATTCTAACATTAGATATAATAATATTTTTAATATTTAATAATTTATTTTTAGTTATGAATTTTTTTTTATATGTATAGTTAAAGTTTTAAAAAAATTTATTTAAATTTAGATTATTTTTTTTTAATTTTATTATTTCTTTTAATTATATAAAGTTTAGTTTTTTTTTGATTAATTTTTCTCTTTAATCAATTTTTTTTTTAACTTCTTTAAAATTAATTATTATTTAGTCATTTTTACCTTAATCTAATTAAATTATTGAATTATTTGAGTTTTTTTTTTTATTTAAATAAAGAAATAAAAAAGAAAACTCTCTAAAAGAATATTAAATTAAATTTTTTAAATATTGAATTATTATTTTCAATAGAAACAATTGAAGAGAAAAAAAAAAACTAAGTATTTAAATACTTGAATTAATGAAGGAAAAATTAAAGAAATGGAAAAATGTTTAAGGTTATAAAGGTAGAAATTTGGGAAATTTAGTATAGAATTTTGATATTTCTTATAGATTTTATTTTATTTTATTTTGTAAGATATCATATAATTAAAAGTATAAGTGAAAAAAAAAAAGGAAAAATCATTAACAAATTTGTTAGTTAATTTTATATAATTCAACCAAGATTCACTTAAAATTTGGACTATCCAAATTCAATTTTCAATTAATTCAGTTTGGCTTTCCATTTTATTTTTCTACCAAATATGTATGATTTGAAAATAGGTTAAACTAAATTTAAATACCATATCATTAAAAAAAAAATCAATTAACTCATTTATTTAATTTACTTTTTTATATATTGAAAAAAGGTCTAAAAAAACTTCAAATCTAACAAAAGTATTCTTAAATTTCTTGAAAAGATTTTTTAATAATTTAAAAAAATTTGAAAAAAAATTTTTTTTTAAATTTTTTTAATTTAAATTCAAATATCAGTTTTATTTTATTTATTTTTATTTTTTATTTTTTTATTTATTTTTATTTTTATTTTTCAAATTTCTTTTATTAAGTTTTTTCTTTTTTTTCAAGTTTTTTTCTTGGGGAAGTTATTTTTGAGATAAATAAGAAAAAAAAGATGAAAATAATAATAATTTAATTCTGATAAAACTTTTTTGTTTTTAATAAAAAAAAACTCCAAAAAAGTTTATATATATATATAATTAATTAATTCATTAATTTTTCTTTTACCAAATATATATATATATATATATATGTAGTTTTTTCTTTTTGAACTCAAATTTATAAAAAAACATCTTAAAAGAATTTTCTTCAATGTATTTAATATTCAACTTATATGGATTTACCGTTGCCTTAATTTTATTTCACTTCGAATTTAAATTTATGAATTTAAAATAATCATTCATAATACGAAAATATTCTGATTCAATTCAATTTAAAGATTTTTTTAATTTAATTTTGAAGCAAAAAATAAGAGTTTTTTTTTTCGTCATTCAGTAAAATCAAAATTTCCAAAAACAAACATTATGACTTTGGGAAGTGTAATTGGAGCAAACATTATAGCTATAGTTGTAAGACAAGACATAGCTATGATTTGATACCGAGGATTGAGTAGTTGATGTGCTTCCCTTGAAAAAATCCCTAGTGAAAATTGTCAATTGATCTTGAGCAATGAAAAATCTTTAGCGTGCAAAGTTCTGATTTCTTCAATTTAATTCCACAACTAGTTTGCAAAGTGGAAATCGGGAAATAGTTTTAATTACTTGATTTTCAAATGAGTAGATTAATCTTTTTTAAAAAAAGCGGTCAAAGAATGAGAGGGTTCAATGAGAACAGCATAAAAGTCACCAAACAAGAAATATGAGCAAGGGATGTTGATTGAGAGAACGAGTTGAAATTTCAAGGTTTACTAATGTTATCATCTAAGTCCAACATGAATTAAAAAGTCTACTAAGTAAATAAATAAAATGACAATAACCATGACATCAAGAATAAGATGAGAAAACAACGAGTTGTGCCTTTTTGAAACAACAAACTAATCAACGAGTTATACAATTAAAAGACTGACTTTGAAGCCAAAAACCAAACTCCAACCAAGTTAATTTTAATAATTTGTTTAGAGTAACTTCACTTGTTCCAATTTTTGATTTTGAATAAATTGGTGAGTTGTAAGCTTGAAGTGTGAAAGAAAATCCAAGTAATTGAACTGAGACTTTTAAGTGGGATGAAGCTCCATTTTTTGAGTTTTGGCAGATGGTTGAGATGAAGTTGAAAGTTCTATTTGATCTTGTTCATTACCTAAGCCTGAAGGAGTTTCGATCCAACTGATGGAAAAAAAAAAAGTGAGATTAAGCCAATTTACTAAAAAGTGACGAATAGAGATGAGATATTTACTCGGCTGGAACAAGACAGGGTAATGCACAACCTACTGAAGCGGCACGATTGATCCAATTTGGAGCATGTTTTCCAGTTAATAACAAGCAAAGTTGATGACTAAAAGAGTTACAATTTCTACGAAGTAGATCATAAGATGTCCCACGCCAATCTGGTGATTGATCAAGTTGATGAAGGATTGAAGCTAAAGTTTCAATTTGAGTGAGTTGGTGATGAGATTTTGATGGTAAAGAGTCTGAGATTGAAGAATCCAAAGTTGCCAAGGATTTAGTGATGGGTATATTAAATTTGATAGGGGGTGGAGGATAGGTGTTTTTGATGATAGAATTTGAATTTGAAGGAGAAGAAGGGTTAAGTTTAGGAGATAGTTTGATATGAGTTGAATGATCATCCGATTCTAAGGAGCTTAAAGAATCAAATGAGTTATGATGACTGATAGGAAGATAAGATTGAGGTTTTATGTGACCCATATCTAGATCGCATAGCCATCTTAAACCTGGTAAAGCCGATTGATTTGAAGAGTTTGGATGGATTGGTAATGAGAAGATTCCGGATAGATGAGGATGATGGTGACCACCGAAAGCGATTTCTCTACCTATTGCCGGAATTCTAACGGCTGAATGATATAAACCGAGACCGAATAACCAAGCCAGGTTAGATAGTTTGCCTTGAGGTAACTAAGGAAGCCAATTGAATGAAGATGATAAGTTTGAATGAATGAATGAAAGATGATAAAATCAAGAATGAAAACATACTAAATCATAAACGACTAGGATGACTTGAATTGAATCTGCATTTGAATTTGAATTTTTACAAAGTTCTAGGGTATCTTGAATGAGACTTGAAAGTTTGAATGAATTTGAGTGAGATTCGATTGAAGAAGGAGTGGGTGAGATCGAATTAATAATTTCGAGATTTTTAAGATTATTAGAATCCAAAAATCCAGACGAAGAATTTGAAGAAGATGGATTTTTGGAATTTAGAATCATCTTTTCGAGTTTGAGGGAATCTTTTTAATTAAAATTTTGAATTTTTTTCATTTTTGTTTGAAATTTTTGGATTAAATTGTGAAAATTAAATTAAATTGAAACGATTAGAGCAGGAGTCGAACTTGGGTTAGAAAGAAAAACATAGATTTAAATATTAAATTTAAATTTTTACCATCCATATGACCAGTTAGAATTCAATTATCATCAAATTAATCAAAGATGGTATTCATTAACAATCTTCTGCATAGTCCCATCACAAAAGATGGCTTAATTATTTGTTAGATTATACCATAAAACAAGTTAAACCTTGCTAAAAATTGGAAAAATTGGAATTTCATCCAATCAATTTACCAAATTTGCATCCTTAGAGTCTTTGTTCAATATAAATTTTAAAATATGACAGTTCTCTATTATATGACTCTCTGACTTATTCTGATACTCAGTCATTTTAATTGCTTCAATAGGGATCTGTGGTTCTGCTTTTAAAATAAAATAAACTGGTTTATCAGGTGTTTTTGCTAATTTCCACCTGCAAAGTGTATATTTCCTATCTTATAAAGTATTTTCATACTTCCTTCATACTCTTGAATGTCTATTTTCCATCTTTCTCTTGGGTGTTTTCATATTAAGAAATAATTTTACTTCATTAAAGTCACTTATCACATCAAAAACACTAAAGTTCCCACACCAAGCATAAATCTTTCATTTGGCTTTCACCATATCTGGCTTTTGTTGGTTTGATTTATTTTAAGATAATACAAAATGGTCCTTCTGTTGGTTTATGATTTATAATATGGACTTGGCATAGGGCTAACCCTGATCCATCTGTATATTCATCATTGTACAATTTGAAGGTTAGATTCCAATCAGGAATGAGAATTAAAAGTATTTTTTAAAGGGATTTCTTTAACTTATCATATTCTTTCAATCCTTTCTTGTGTAATCTCCAAAAACTGTTTTTTGATCACAGATTTTGTAGAATTAATTGGATAGAATTTCAAAATCTTTCAGGTCTTTTCCTTAATAACTTTCAAATAAAATAAAAGACATCATTTATTTCTTATTCTGGGGTATAAGATTAAGCAAAACTTCTGATAGTTTGATTTTGTCAATACCCAAGCTTAAGCCTGAAACAAAATTTTCAATTTCTTGAAATTCCTCAAAGTCAAAATTAGATTTCTTAATTAAAATTTTCATATTTACTTTTGTAAATTTGTCTAAGACTCTTGAAAGTTTTTCAAGGTGAAAGAAACATGTTTAACAACTCATTATTATATCATTAATATAAATAATCATCCATCCTTGAAATAAATTTTTGAGAAAGATGGTATTCATCATTATTGGATAGTCAGATAAAGAATTTTCAATACTAAAGTGAATCATAAGATACTAATAAATAACAAAGTCAGTGATAACTCTAATTAATTTCTTATATTTTGATATAAAAAAATTTCAGATGAAATCCTTTTAATAAATCCATTGAGGTTATTTAATTGGATTTGAAAATTTGAGTTAAAGTTTCTTGAATTTTAGGAATTTGGTATAAATTTGAAACTGTGTAGGTATTCAATTCCCTCAAATCACCAACCATGATTAATTTACCATTGTTCCAAGAAATAATAAAAATAATTGTGACTTTAACTTTATAATTATTACCTAATTTTCTCAGCACACCAAGTTGAATTAACTCTTTTATATGTTCCTTCAAGTATTCTATAGCTCTTGGGACTTCTGGTTAAGCAAGTCTCCTTAGTAATTAAGGATATGGTCTATCAATATTAAGGGTATTTTGAAATTTATACTGTCTGATTTAATTTAGTGTTTCATTATATGAAGCAAAGGCATCCTTATATATATGAAGCACATTAATGATCTCTTGCTTCATTTTTGGTGATAATTATGGATTAATTTGTTCTTAACTAGGTTTATTTAAAAAAAAAATCTTTTTTTATCCTTATACTTGACTTCTTATATGACTTATATTTCTCTGGGAATATTTAAAAAGGAAAATTTATGTCTTTTTTTATCTCCAATTTTGAAATATCTGTCTTTATGGTTACTGATGTCAAGGTAATAAATGTAAAAGTAGTCATTACTAAGGATTATTCATTAATAAGTAAAGTTATCCATTAGTATTATCTCTGTCTTAATTATCATACTTCCTTCTGGGTTTGGAAAAACCAGGTTAGTATTCAGTATACCTAGTGGCAAAATATTATTACTAACACTACTAATATTCACACCTTCTATTGGTAGCAGATCTTCTTTCCAATGTGAAAGTATTCTATTCAGATAGTATTTCCCCACACAAGTGAAAATGCTCCTGTGTTGAATTTGAATTTAGCTTCTACATCCCCTATCATAATTGATTGTTTCTGGGACAATTTTTTTTATTATGGGGTCCCTTTAATTTGTTTTTTGGGGATTTATGGAGCTAGTTGTCACAGGGGCTCTTGGGGAAAACAAGAGTGACCTGGAACTCAGTAATAAGGGAACTCACTTGGAAAACTTCAGAAGAATAAAGAAATAAAATGAAAAAATAATTTTTTTTAAGAATATATTCAAGTACAAGATGGGATGCAGTAATTGAAAAGAAGCCAAATGGCCAAAGAGCCAACCAATTAAGTTTTTAATCAATGTTTTAACCTTACAGAAAGAGTAATAAAATTGATAAGAATATGACCACCAATAATCACTGACAGGAAAAGAACGAAAATGTGCTAAATGACTGACTTGATAATATCAGTATTTACATAACAAATTAAAGAGAAATAAAGATAATAGAAAATGAAAGTATGTTAATTAACTGGGGGAAACCTCCCAGGGCTTTAAGGAGGCTGGTATATATGAAAATTTGAGAGCTTGACCCCTTCAGGCTGACAGCTGATATGTATTGATTGCTTGATGAAGTGTATACCTTGCCAAATTGGGAAATGAACAGAGTTGAATGATCTTCCCAGGGTCTATGGTTGAAATACAGGTCTTTAGTAAACAAGACTGTATTGAAATTACTGTGGTTGCCAAGGTGGATTGATGGAGCATTGACCCTTGACATGTTTTTGGAACTTCCTCTTGAATATCCCCTGAGAATGAACTGCCAGTATTCCCTTGAATGAATACTGCATAATTGAAAATATCCAATGACTTCTTGATGGAATGATTGGTATTTGAAAAGAGCACTTGCACTTGAGCTTTTATGAATCCTCTGGATGAAATGATGGAATGTTGTAATAGCCTTCTGATATTGGCACAGTTTGATTTCTGGTGTAAAAGGGTGCATAATGGTGTATAAAACCATTTATCACACTGTTGGTCATTTAAGGGAAAAATTTGCCAAAGATATTTTGAAAGAATGCCAGGAGGATAATGAGACAAAATGGAGTTTGGGTGGCTTCAGGGCTGGAAGAAGTTTTTTGGTAATTTTTGGTTTTTGGCCAAAACAAGCCTTATACAGGCTTAAAACTGTATTTGTGCAAAATGTGCAAATCTTGCATTTAAGCCCCAAATGACCTTTTGGGAATATTTCTCATATTAAAATGGGAAAATGGCATATTATGGATAAATGAACCAAAAAGTGCAAAAAGTGCAAAACTGTATTTGAATCTTAAAAAACATAATGCAGTATTTTGGATGTATTTACCCTGTTGACTGGGAAATTTCCAAAATTTCCCAAAGGAATAAAGTGGCTATTAATGAACTGATGGTGGTGAAGGGGCCAGGTTTGCCCCAGATGATGAAATGGCCATAAAAGGCTGATAGAGTGAAAGTGGCCAATTTGGCCAAAGAATGATGGATATGGCCAAATTTACATAAATTGGATATGCAATTGATATTCTATATAAAGGTCAAAGAGGGTTGTTTTCCATGGTTGTGACACTGGTTAATGCTAAAGGTCTTTCCTTGAAAAATATGCGGTCCTATCCAGTTCCTTCATCTGGTCCAGTGACAAATAAGTTTGGTTGTTGAGCCATTCCTTGACTTTATTGAGCTTAGATTTAATAAAAGAAATGGGGCTCCAACCTCCTAATAGCTCTGTGGTCTTCTACCAACCCAGAAAGATCCTGATATTTAAGTAAGAGCTCATTCCCCCTACCAAAGGCTTGGCCATATTTCCCATTATTCCTCTTTGCCTCCTCTTAAACCAGTTTTTTTCTGGGGGTGATATATCTCTATGGATGTCAATTGGAAGTGGTTTGGCCTTAAGAAAGTAATATGAATAAGTTCTGGCTCATAGTTGATGTCAAAACTAGCTGGTAAAGACCTTGGGGAATATGGGAAAACACTGAAATCATTAAAATATGTCTTTCTTGAGGAGCCTCAATCTGATTAAGCTCTGTTCTTACTTATTACTCCTTTTGAATATCCATCTGGTTGGACTGAACAGTTTCCCCAATTCCCAGTTTGCACCATTTTAATGTTGTTATAAGAGATATGAAAGGATATAAGTAATGAAAACGAAATTTTGGTTTTTATTTGGGTAAATATTTCTTAAATAAAGACCCTTTCTTGGGTATATATACTTTCACACTTTCTTCATATTATGGACTGATAATATATCTATTGATTGTATACTAGAATCAATTAAAAGAATATTTAATAATAAAAATTCTCATTAAAAAAATGAAAATTATTTCAAAAAAAAACTTTTTTAAAAGAGTAATTATAATAAATTTTGAAGAAGAATAAAAATTTTTCAAAAACAAATTTCAAGATTTTAAGGAATAACTCATTAATACTCCAAATAGACCTTATAAGGATTTTCAATAGTCATTTAATTTATAGGATTTAGATTTTAAGGATAAAATATAGGTTTAAGAAAGGAATACAAAATCCATAGTAAAAAAAGTAATAATATTGTATTTGAAGTCTTTAATTTATTTATTTGTAAAGATAAAAATTCTTAGGAATGCTTAATAACTAATAATTACTAATGGTATCAAATATTTAAATGATTTAACTGAACAATAATGTGAATATTGTAAAAAACAAAAACAGTAGTTTTCTTTTAGTTATAAATAAGCTTACAGAGATGTTCCATTGATAAATCTAAAAACCAAATTAATGAGAAAAAAATTAGATCTTTTTTGATTAATAATCATATCACTTTTTTCATGTAGAATCATCATAATTATCTAATTGATTGATTTCACATTGCTACCAACCTATTTATGGTTAAGAAGTTATTAATTTACCTCAGTAAATCCCTTTGATTTTCCAAAGGTATAAATTTCATTGGAAATTTCATCATACTTTTCACTTTTTGTGAAATTTGAATATTAAGTATCTTATTTGGAAGCATCAAAAATGGACTATAAGTAAGACTGTTAGCTTGAATTATGAATTGATGATTGTTTTTTGTTTTAGTGTGGATTATCTATCTATATTTTGCTGCTCAAAGATTAATAAATATCAATTGATAATTTCATTTTGTATGAATTTTTGAATTTTTACCTCAATTTCTACATTGTACAAGCAAATAGTATAGTGGTAGCTGGTTGTAATGTGGAAATTCCAGTGATAATGGTCCCAATGAGGGCTGTGAATACTCTCTCTGGGATTATCTATGGAGATCATTGATAATGGACTTAGTTGCAGGAGTCAGAGATTCTCATTACCTCTCTTTCACATCAAAATAGCAGCTTATTTGATATTTTCTTGTGATTTAATGGGAATTAGCCTTAGTAAAAAGGTTTCAAAAATGTTTTGAATAGATAATTGGTAAGTATAAGAACTTTGTTTTTCAAGATTTAGGACTTTATATGGAGTAATATGTCTCTCTTTGATTTCCTTTTGACCCCTTCAGCCAATTTAATGTCAAAAAAAGTAATTCAGCTTTCAAGCTGGATATCCACTATGAGTTTATCAAAGCTGTATGTACAAGTAAAATATCTTTAAGCTCCAAAAACATTATCAATACTAATATTAGTGTATATTTAACATGATAATCTGAAAAATCCCATGATCTTGGTGTGAAAATGAAAAAAATCCCAATTCTTGTATGTGGTATTGATGATGAGGTGTTAGAGTATTCCTCATATTACCAACCCATAGAGATAAATTATTCTTATTCACCCTACAGAGCTACCCTAGGTAAATTTTATGTTAGAATCTAAATCTGGCATTAAATCCATGCATTTGCTTACCAAGAAAAAGTTATCCATATTTTCATTTATGAAAAAATAATGAATTTTGAGTATTAAGATATATTATGGGCTATAAATAACTATCATGTTATATTTGGAGTTATTTGTTACCTATTTGGGTAGGTCAAGAATACTTCAAGCCCTACAGTGCTTCAGTTAATCCAAGAAAGAGTTTTCTTTATTACAAAACCTGAAATATGGTGGAATCTTGAATTAGGTAGCTGAATAAAACTGAAGATTTTACTTCCAAGAAAAGATGATATTTTATAATATTTTTTTTAAATTCAACATATGATAAAATTTGAAATGTTGTGCTTTGAAAGGACCCAAAGTTAAATATGGTATTTGGTATAAAACACAATTGGGTATTTTAGTCATGGGATCTGGCAAATTTGAGGGGGGGCTATTATATTTAGAGATATATATTTATTGAATTTTCTATATTAAAGTGATAATAATTGTATAAATATATATTAGAATATTTTAATTTTTCCCTTTTTTCAATAATTTATATTTGTGATAATTTTTTTATAAGAAATAAAATTAATTAGAACTATATATATCAACCAAAAAAGGAAAGGAGGGTTTACTATTGTAATTCTTTAAAGTTTAGTTAATATATTAAGTAGGCTTTCAAATTGAAATAGTTAAAAAAAAGGTAAAAAATAATAAACAAAAAGATAAATTAGATACTTAAAACTACTTATAGTGTTTTAATTCTTTCATAAAAAATATACCAATAATTCACTTTATCTAATTTATTTGATTATAGAATTTATTTCCTTTTAAAATATAAACTCTTAAGTTTTTTTATGAAAAACTTTCCCTTGATCAATTATAACAATAAAATATAGAATAAAAATGTATTACAAAGATTAGGAGATATTAGAAAACTGATGAAGTAAAATCTGTATAGCTTATTAAACTACAAATTTACAAAAAGGTAATAGCTTTGTAACACAAATGAACACCTGAGTTAGATCAAAGTTAAAATTTAGTTAATTGAACAATATGATAAAGAAGAAATGAAAAAACAAGAGAGAAAGCATGTGTGAACCTTGAGGTATAAATTATATACCCAAGAAGGCCACAATAAGTATTAAAATAACTTTTGAACTATGCATAACCCATGAGTCATTCATATATCCAAAATTCATCATTTTTCATTGAATAAAAGATGAATAAATTTTTTGTTTATAAATAAATCCATGGATTAAAGTACATATTTGGATTCTACACATAAATTCACCCAGGGTAACTCCATAGGGTGAATAAACTTAAATTAAATATATGAGGTGGAAATAGTGAAGATACTTAAACACCACATCATCAATTCCACATAAAAGGATTGTGAATATTTTTTTTTCAATTACACACCAAAATAGTGGAAATGTGATAAATACCATGCTACATATACACTAATAATAGTGTTATGCATTTTTGTGGCACTTAATATTACTCTATCCTTAAATAAAGTTTTGATGAACCCATAGTGGATATCAGTTTTGAAGCCTGAATTACTATTTTTTATGTAATAATATCTGAGGGGGACAAAAGAAATCAAAGAGAGTCAGCCTCTGAGGGATGATCAGATCAAAATCTTGGATCTATGGCTTATCTTGGCCCAATTGGTCTGCTAAAACCCTTTGCAAACCTGGTTACCAAGTTAAAATACAATCAAATCATGTGAAAATAGAAAATAAGCTGCTATTTTGATGTGACAAGGAGGTAATAAGCAGTTCTGAATCCTGTAACCCTTTATATTATTAATAACTTCCAATGGATAAGCCCAGAAAGAGTAATTAAGACCATTTTTGGAATAGTATCTATGAATTTACCTCATTGAAACCAGCTGTAACTATACTATTTGCTTTTCTATATAGAAGTGAGGTAAAAACTTAAAAAATTCATGAAAAATGAAATTATTAGTGAATATATCTGAAGCTTATAGGATCAATGTATAAAGGGATAATCCATACTAAAAACAAAAATAATTTTTACTTCATACTTAAAATTAAAAGTTTTACTTAAAGTCCATTTTTGATGATTTCACATGAAACACTGAATCTTCAAAAATTCACAGAAAATACAACTTGTGATAAAATTTCCAATTAATTTGATAACTCTAAAGAAAATTATTTTTGAAATAAAATAATATTTTCAGTTGGTACTCTTTTATTTCTTAACCATAAATGGGTTAGTAGTCATATAAAATGAGTTAATTGAGTAATTATGATAATTGCATGTGACAACAAGTAATGTAATCAATAATCAAAAGAGTATAACTGGTTTCTCACTAATTTATTTTTCATTTTTCTCCATTTCATGCCTCTGTGAGCTCTTGTTTACTTAAAAGAGACCTCCTCTTGCTGGTTTTTCCAATCATCATCTCATTATTAAATATTATCATTAGTAACAACAAGGAAGCATTGGTTAATATTTTATCAAGAATTTTAATTCTTTCAGAATCAATAAAAAAGATGTTAAATCAAAGAAATATACTTTTTTCAATAGCGGTTGACTTTTATAAATCTATTTTGATTCTTTAAATCCATAAATAATCCTTCAAATCACTTTTCAAATTCTTTTCAAGGTTTTATTTGTAGGATCAGTGAGTGTTTTGGCTCAATTCTCAAATTTTTTCTATAGTGTGTAGTTTTCTCCAAGAATTTGTATTATAGCTATTGTTGAAGAAGAGAATTATAAATCATAATAATTATATATTATTTCAATAAGATGTCTTATTATTGATACTTCTTGTAATTTATTCTAGTAGACAATTACTGATTACTGTTATAATCACTAGTAGTTTCTAACAAGTAAAAGAAATAATTCATAAGATTAAATATTTAATTGTGGTTATAATAACTTCATTTATTATATTTCATAAGAAAAGTAACAGCACTCTATATTAATAGTAATATTATCAAGAGCTTAATATAAAGATCTTACAGCAGGAAAGAAAAAAATAAAATAAAAGAAAAAATTATTAGTTCTTTTTTTCAATAGCTCAACAAAAACAGAAAAGAGTTTAAATATTGAATCAGATAATAAATAGTAATAATTCATTGTATTCAAAAATAAATTCTGATATTTGATTAAAAATGAGATTAAAAACATAAATAATAATCAAGTTAAATGTTAAAAAAATAAACAAAATTATATTTGATTTTGAAAATTACAACTAAAAAAGAAAACCAAAAACATAACTGAAGCTACTAACTTTAAATATTGATAATTATCTTCATATATCAACTAATCAAATATCAAACTAAGAATTTACCATTAAATGTTCAAAAATCTCATCATTGCAAAAGAATTTGGTAATATTATCATATATTATTAAGTTAATAATCTCAAAATAAACATAATAAGAGTGAAATAAAAGTTGAAAAAAGTTCAATTGTTATTTTTGATTTTTTTTGAAAATTTTGACCGTTTTTTTTTTGGAAAATTCAAAATAAAAAACATTATGGTATCATAGAACTAATAAACAAAAACCAAAAAAAAAACCTTTTTTTTATTTTTGAAAATTTTTGAGAATTTTGAAATTTCTCAATCAGAAAAATGTTTATTAAAAAAAAGATAGAAGATATGAATAATTATTTTTTTTCCTTGAGTAATTTTACTTTTTTTCCCACAAAAACATCATTATATATTAAAATCTAATAAAGTCAAAATTCCCACTATCTTTAAATGAAAAAAGGATTTGACTCATTAAATATTTCAAACTTATTTAAGATTTACTAAAATTTTGTTTATTTTCAAATTTCTGATAATTTAGAATTTGAAATTTGACAAATTATTAATTTCTTTTACTCAATTTAATATGTTCTTTTCTTTTGAAAAAAAGATACATGGATAAAATTGAGGAAATCAAATTAATTATCATATATTAATAATTTGAATGATTTAATTACTATGGTCACAAAAAGAATTTAACAAAGTAATCTTGAAAAAATATTATGATTAGACATAATAAATTTTTTCAAAATTTTCTTACAAACAAAAAGTCTGAGTCAGTCCTTTTATTCAAGTTGTTTTTATAATATTAGGATCTAATGGCAGAGTGTCTTATTTATTTTAAATTGGAATAATTTTTTGGATAATAAATGGGGAAATCAAATTTTATACAAAAACTGTGATATCAGTATTATAGAAGCCTAAGAGAACCTAAATTAAACTGGCTTAATAAAAAAAATTGAGTTTCACAAATTAATAGAAGCTTAAGAGCTTACAGGCTGTTTTAAATTTATCTGCGAAGCTTTTATTCCTTTGTGTTAAATACCAAAACAATATGATGAGGGCTATGTTGATTGTAAAAAAAACGTAAGATTTTGTTTTGAATATGTTTTTCAATCTTTCATTAATATATCAAATTGGAATTTTATTTATAAATACTCAATTTGAATTCAATTTCTATGTGATATCAAGTAAGGGTTTCATAATCTTTCATTTTGGATTAAATTGATTCCTCCATGATTCAGGAATTTATAAGGGCATGAATATTTTGAAATTCCATAATAGGATTATCACACAATACCAGTATTCTATAACGGATCCATCTTATGAAAATTAACTATACAGCTTTACAATTATTTTAAGAAGATTAAGGGAAAAATAATGAAAATCCAACATAAAATTTCTGTCTTGTCAGATAAAGAGTTCTTCTTGAGCATGATATTGGAATTTCAAAAGAGTACTTGTTCTAATGAAGATAAAGCAAATACTGAATTTTTGGGGTTCATGAGGTTAAATTCATTTTAATCTGGGTATTGAAATGTGCTTTATTACACAGCTTATCAAACAAGGTGATAAATTGGATTCTTTTTTATCAAAAGAAAAATCTTTAAAAAATTAAAAAACTCTTGATTTTATTGAAGAAAAAGGTATTTGAATTTTGTGTTTTGTTTTGTGAAAAATTGTATCCTTTAAAACAAAAAAAAACTTCCCAAAGATAATTATAATGTATAAAAAAAATTAAAATAATTCTCACAAATGAAAAAATATTAATAAAATAATTTCACTTAGCTCCATGATCAAGTTAAGTAAAATTTAGAGAAACAATTAGTCAAGGAGAAAAAAAATAAAATATAAGAATCAGATAATCTGAATATTTGCAGCATTATATAGAGGGATGAAGCTTTTGATAATAATGATAAGTATTCTTTCAGCTTAAATATAATTTCTCATTCATTTCTTTCTTTGATAAATTTTAAGATCCCTTAGCAGATTTATATAAATAATTTCTCATTGAAATTATGATCCAAAAAATAGGTAATTTACTTGGGTGTTTGAAAATCTTTTATTATAACTTGGATGTATGCTGAAGAACTTATGAGGTCTTTCAAAAGATTTGAATTATGACTGTATTTTTGGAGAAATTTGTTTCAAAATTGAGTTTAAGGAAGCCGATATCCTCTCTAGTCGTAAGAAGAGTAGTAGGAGTTGTAGTTAGAGTTAATTTATGTATTTTCTTTGAAAAAAACATAAGTCAAATTATTAAAACAATAACAAGAATTATGAATTTTATTTGTGAAATATATTCATGGTTATTATAATATGGAAAAATTGATTCGGATTTTCACTATTCTGTTTGTTTTTAATCTACTCTTATTGACTAAGATTTGGAAGCTTATCTTTTATGTTTATTTGAAAGATAAATTATTCTTGAGTGAATAAAGGAACCATGAGATAATAATTGAGTTCAATCTTAATCATATTCATTGATTTTATTTATAGCTGAGAAATCCCTTTGTGAATGCAATCCTGAAGATCAACCCTGATACAATACTTGACAAAATCAGATTCCAGTCATGGCACCTAATAATACTCGATTTTTGGATGGAATTAGATGGTGGGAACGGGCTAATTTATACAATAATTGAATAATATTATTAAATTTTTATAAGGTTTGAGATGGATTAATGAAAGGACGAATATCAAATACTAATATTAATAATGATAGTTCGCTCCTCTTTTCTACAATGATTTAAGGATGTTGATAAATAATTGTGAGAGACAGAGTAAACCATAAATTATTATCATCTTTCTTTTTATTTTAACAATCAAATTGGGCTGAAATCTCCTCTTTTGATTAATAATTTTTCATTATTTCTGATTTCAAAAATTATTGTTTTCGGAGATAGAGGCAATTTGACAAGGAAATTTGTTTTAGGAACCATCGAAATATTCATTATTTAATGTAACATTATGAAATTAAGCTTGGACATTCAGAACCATTGAATCAGGTAAAACAAAATAATGATAATCATTAACAATGGAGTTATTAAATTCATTTTCTTGAGCTTAAGTCCTGTGTGAAGATAATTAAATTCGAAAATCATAATTATTTCAAGATAAATAAGTTAATGATTCACCACTACAAAACGAGAAAATAGTTATTATACTGTAATAATCAGAATGATGAAAGAAAATATTTCAAAAAGATAATCCCAATTAATTTATAATTAACTATTTTATAATTCTGAAATAATATTGATTAGATTTGAAATCCTTTTACAAAATAATAAAAAGAAAAAAATTAAACAAGAAGATTCTGATTCCAATTGGAATAAGTTCTTAATAAATTTGAAATAAGCTTAAGATTGTAAAAAAAAATAATAAAAATAGGGTGTTGGTAAACACACGTAAGCCCTTACGTGTTTTTACTAAAAACTTACGTGTTTTTACCAATTTATGGTAAAAACACGTAATTATATGTTAAAAAGACATAAGGGGTGGTTTTTAAATGAAATATGCCTATTTATGGCATTTTTAAGGCCATTAATGGCATTATAAATGCAATAAAGGGCATTATTAATTCCATCAATGGAATTGTTAATGCCATTTATTGCATTTATAATGCCATTTATGCCATTTATGGCATTGTTAAGGCCACAAATGACATTAACAATGCCATTTATGGAAATTTTAAGGCTATAAATGACATTAACAATGCCATGAATGGCATTTTTAAGGCCATTAATGCCATTTATGGAATTATTAATGTCATTTATAGCCTTAAAATTTCAATAAATGGCATTGTTAATGTCATTTGTGGCCTTAAAAATTCCATAAATGGCATGATTATTGTCATTTTTGGCCTTAACATTTTTAGTAAAAACACGTAAGGGCTTACGTGTTTTTACTAAAAGCTTACGTGTTTTTACCAACACCCTAAAAATAATAATATTTAAGAAAGATAACAATAATTGAAATTTAAAAAGTTCAAAAAAATTGATCAAATTGAAATTAATGAATTAGTTTTTGTAAAAAATATATTGAAAGAAAAATCAATTAAAATGAAAAGTAATCACCCAATATATGGTTATGGTGATCAATTTAAAAAAATAGCAATTAATCACAATAAAACCCCAAAACACCCACAAAACTTCTAGAACCAAACTTAAAAGTTGACGTTCGTTTTGATATATGAGTCAGGTATAGATCTTGCTTCAAAATGTTTGATTAATGATTTTCTTTTAAGGAAATAAAATTTGATTATTTTTGATTAATTTTGGGATGAGTTTTAGTGAAGAAGAATAATATTTAAAAATAATTAGAGTGGAGTGATTTTTTAAAAAAATATGATGGTTAAATGTTGTTTAAAAAGAGGCTGGAAAAAGAAATTCAGATTAAAATAAAAAAATTGAGCTGGGATGATTATTATTATGAAACAAAAGGCTTAATATCAAAAGAAAAGTTTGAACGAGAGGTTAAAAAGAGGCCAATTTAATCACTTAACACATTGAATTGACAGTAATTAAACCGAATAATCATCATAGAATTCTGAATCAACTTTTCTTTTATCAGCTTTTCAAGTTCTTGGATGCACTGACATTACTATAAATTCAGAGATTTAATTCCTGATTGAAATTTACAATATTAAAATGATTCAAATTATTGAGTATTAATCATTACTGTGCTCAACTATGATCCATAAAGTATTTTGATGGAAACTGTAATCATCCTTACATCTTTCTAATCAATGGAAAGACCTTTTGTACTTTTGCAAGGGGGTGGGAAGAAATAAAGGCAGAAATTGTCAGCTACATATGTAATTGATTCTCCCCGAACTAAAAATTTTTCAGCAATCATTACTTCAAAAATAATCAATGTTGTGTATGTTTCTTCTTCTTTTTAAAATCTAACTGTGATTAAAAATTCTTTTATTAACGATTTTTCTCTTCCTGATTCTTTTACTCTTGGATTGCAAATATATCTCCTTCAAATTCCCTAATTCATTAATATTTGGAATTGAAGAATCTTTTTCTTATCCCATTTTGTTTGATCTCATCATAAGAATGAGGGTTTAATGAAATTTTTCTCTTGAGTTTTTATATATGAATATTTAGCTAAACATTATGGAAGTGGAATAAGGATACCTGTCTGTCATTTCTCTAATAATTGAGTGTATGATGGTGAGAAAAAATTAATTGTCCTTTTTCAGGACCCACTATTAATATTTAAATTGATATTTTTCGCTTGTTTTACTTTGTAAAACTCTATTATCTGATTTGGTTTATCCTGCAGAAATTAAAAATGAAGCTTGAGAGACAAGAAAATATAAGATTATCTATCATTTTCAATCGTGCCCCAGTAATATTGTCATTAATTTCAGAAGATTCATCTTCAATTATATAATTCTTATCATTACCATTGAGATGAAATGATTCCATATTTTCTGAGGGAAATATATCCTTATATGAGAACAAAGAGCTTCTTGAAGTTAGTCATAAATGGATAAAGATATTCATGAAGCTCATTCACCTTTGAGGTAAATACCCTTTATAATAACCTTAAACTTCTTGAATTTAATGTGCATCATATTTGCTAAAAGGGTAATAATTTATTTATGAAAAAACATAATGTCAATTTCTTCATAACAAGTGCAAATTTTGTCAAGTTTTTCAGCCATTCCTAGAATAACCCATTTTCTATGATTTTCAGTTACTAATTCACCTTTTGAGATCTCATAATAGTTTTCAATGGACTATTTCTTCTTGTAACTATGCTATTGGTATCACACAATCGTAGAGGTACAATAAAAGGAACCTTGTGATTTTTTGTTTAATTCAATGGCCAAGCGTTGAAATATATTTTTCTTTTGTTATGGTGAATTTTTACCTGATATAAACCCCCTGTAAAAAATAATGAATTGGGAATTTTTTGATGATTTAATCATTTAATACCATATAAATAATATTCCTTAATCAAGTTTCCAGAACCTTGGTAATTGAGATTTTTCAATTTATGATAATTATTGATACAAACTATTTTTATAATTGATGGGGGTTGTTGAATATTACTCCAGAAAACATATTTTGTTGAAATAAGGGCTAGTTTAAATTAGAAAAGATCCCAAAATGAAATTGAGGATTTTCAAAAAGAAGGTGATATTTGATAAAAATACCAGGAGACTCGATTAAAATAATGTAGAATGTTGTCAGGATGAGTCTATGATAAAGGTGTATATAAGTATTCACAAGCTTTAACTATGACTGTGACATGGTAAAAATAGTTTTAAAAGATTATAAATTTGATAATAAATGATTAAATTAAGATATTCAGGGCTTTACTATAGAGATATAGTGGTGGTGAGCGCTGTTGAAAGCCCTGGGTGCAGCTTTTACCTGTTGGGTTACAATAATAAAGGCTACAATACTTAAATTTAAAGTATACCTGATTATCTTCCAAGAGTATAACTGTTTTGGACAGTTGTACTACGTAGGAATTCAAGAGCAGGATGAGGAGACAATTCTGGCTGTGAAAAGCCTCCTTTTTATCCTGAAATGGGGTGGAAAGGGTGCTAGACCTTTCCACGTAGAGGAAGTGAAGATTTTTTAACTTTCTAGAACTGGCTTGTGGTTTGCAAACACCCTGTATATCCTGTATTGGGCTCAGATGTGGTTTTGAAACCACATCTGGGCGGTTTTCACCAATACAGGGTGAAGATTTTCATCTGGGGACCTCACAGCCTGATTCTGACATGTATGACGCGTAGAATGCTGTAAAGAAACTTTATGGGACCCCAGTATTGAATTAAAAACATGCTTCTTTGTCTATTTGACACCTAATATTCATGATTATGGGATATTATCCCATGGTAAGGCTGTATATGACAGCAGGTGGGATTTTAACCTTAAAACAGCCATAACTTTGTCAATTCTTGAGATATCAACCTCAAAATTGGTTCGGTGTGTAGCCCTGTATGTGTTCTACACAATGGTACCTCATTTGATATGGGTATCATTAAATATGGCAAAGTTATCCCATGTACAAGAATTTTGTACATTTGCATGTTTTAGGCAAAAAGCTGTATTGAGCTTGTTTGCCCCATAACTTCTGCAGTAGTTGAGATATGAGGAAGTGGATGAAACCATCAGATAGCCCTGATTGTGCTCTTTCCAAAAAGACCCCACTTCAGGTATCCCACACTAAAACTGTAGAAGTTAGATGAGAGGTGAATGTTTTGTTCACCCTTATTTGGCCTGAAATTGACCATAACTCCAGTAATATTGGTGCTAGCTCAGTTTGGCTTGTACCATTGGATAGCCCTGGCTTAGAGCTTCATTATGAGTACCCATTTGATTGGGTTAAGCCTCTCCTTCTAGATTCTAGATGAGAGGTGAAAATTAAGGTTTATGCTCAGCAATAACTTTGAGCAGGAATAACTTTGTTATTTCTAGTCCTATGGTGATGGGACTTATATTTTCAGGAAGAGGTGAGTTTCCTCTTTCTTTTGATACCTTTTGAGCTGATTTGGCTCAGCTCCATTTTTTGGTGGTATCTTGGCTATACCATTGGTTTATGGTATTTTGGCTGTCATGCTTGTGCTCTGGGTTTGAGTCACAGGCTGACATACCCTCCCTCTAAAAAAGGCTCATCATTGATGAGACTGTTCAGTCCTCCTAGAGGCTCTGAATCTCCTTAAATGAAGGTTCCCATCTGGTATGGCATCCTCTGCCAACCATTTGTCTTTATCTGCTGTCTGGTTCTTGAATCTGACTAGGTATTGTCTTTGATCCTTCCCATTGAGTCTGATCTTCCTGGCCCTGATGATCTTACTCACAGGTCCAGGGGAGTCCTCCACTTCCACTATCTCTTGTGGTGTGGGGTTCTTTCTCCTGGAGGGGAATTTATCCTCCTCTGTCTGGAAGTATGGTTTGACCAAACTCACTGGAAAGACTGGATGTTTCCTTGAAAACTCCTCAGTGAGTTTGACTTCCACTGAATTCTTCCCTATCAACTTAATGATAGTAAAAGGTCCTACAAATAAGTCCCTCATCTTTTTAGGTCCTTTGAGATTGTTGAAGTTCAGTGTAGACACTAACACCTGGTCCCCTTCCTTGAAGTCAGGTTCCATATGTGATTTGTCCCACCTCTGCTTAATTTATTCTTTTGCCTCAGCTATGCATTTGGCAGCTGTGTCACAGGCCCTCTTCCACATATCATGGAAGTCTTTGGCTGTGGGGTGGATAGTCAGGAGATTTTTCTTCAAGTGATCCACAGGCAACAGGGGGTTCCACCCTTTCTCCACCAGTGCAGGTGTTTTACCTGTGGTGGAGTGCTGGCTTGTATTATAAGCCAGTTGGCCTTCTGGTAAGAGGGTAACCCAATCATGGGTGTATCCCTCATGGTCTTTGTATTCCGTGCCATAGGCACAGAATCTTCTGAGGATGTCCTCCATTGTTTGGATCATCCTTTCAGCTAGGCCATCTGTTTGTGGATGGTAAGCTGTGGAAAAAGCAAGTTTGGTACCAAGCATGTCATATAAGTTAGTCCAAAATTCAGATGTGAATTTTGGGTCCCTATCACTAATAATGATCTTAGGGACTCCACAGGTAGATATGATGTTATTCCAAAACAACAGAGCAGTATCTGTGGCTGTGTCTTCTTTATGGCATGGTAGACACCTCATTCTCTTTCTGAACCTATCAACTATGCTCAAACAGGCATTATAGTTTTCTTTGCCTCTTGGGACAAGTCCTGTAACCCAGTCCATGTTGATGGTTTCCCATGGGTGCTTGGGTTCTTCTATGTGTTGAAGTAACCCATACTTCTTCCCATGTTTCCTATTTGCCTTTTGGCATCTTTCACAAGTGTTGATGTATTCACTCAACTCTTGTTCCCACTTGGGCCACCAAGCTGTGCTTGATACCCTCTCTTTGGTCCTGTCTTCACTCATGTGTCCCATATAGGGGCAGTCATGGCATTCTTGTAGGATCAATGAGATGTGGTCTCTGTCTACCACTGTGAGTGCACTTGTGTGCTTTTCTCTATGGTAGAGCAGGCCATCTATAAGAAAAAACTTATTGTCCTTATAGGCCCTCAACCAGGGTTCTTCCAGCTGGGTTTCCAGTTCTGGACTGCTGTACTTTTGTTGAAGGAGTTGGAGTAGTATGCTACACTGTTTGTGTTTGGAATAAGACTTCTGTACTGCACTGAAGAATTCATTGTGCAGTTCTGAGGAACTTATTCCCAGTATGGGAGATTCTGTCCCTTCTGAGTCAGTGTTTCCACTGTCAAGGGTACCACTTTCTGGTGCCCATTCAGATAATCTGAAGTTTTTCCTCCTATCTATTTCCATGAAATGGATAGGGATTTTTGCTGCAACTTCTGGGTCATAAGCTGGATTGCTTTTGACATTGTCCAGTGGCCATCTGCTGAGGCCATCTGCATTGGTATGGCTTTTACCTTCCTTGTATATGATGGTAATGTTCCCTCTATACTCCTGGATGGCTATTTGCCATCTCAGCATATATCTATTTGTAGTCTTCATGTTTAGTAAAGACTTCAAGGCTGTGCAGTCTGTGTAGACTTCAAAGACTGCACCCTCCAAATAATAATGGAGTTTTTCTAGAGCCCAGACTAGACATAGACATTCAGTCTGGGTGGCCCCATACCTGGCTTCTGAATCTTTCAGCTGCCTTGAGATGTAGAAAATTACTCCTTCTCTTGGTTCACCATCCACAATTTGTCTTTGGTGAAGGGCTGCTCCTAGGCCTTGACTGCATGCTGCATCTATATATAACTTGAATGGTAGTTCAAAGTCAGGTAAGATGAGCACAGGTGCGTTAGTGAGTTCATATTTGATCCTCTCATATGCATCCCTCCTTTCCTTGGTTATTTCAAAAACTACATCTTTTGAACATAACTTGTATAAACTACTAGTTATGTGTGCAAAATTTTTGATATGGTTTCTATAGTAGCTAGCAAACCCAAGGAAAGATTGCATCTCTTTGATGTTCTTTGGTACTGGTTTTTTCAGTACTGCTGCTACTTTGTTCTGGTCAATTTCCAGACTAAGACCTGAGACTTTATGTCCTAGAGCTAGTAACTCTTGTTGGCCAAAATTGCACTTTTTAAGTGAAATTTTCAGATTTATGGGTGTGCATTTACTTAGCACTCTGTCTATGTATTGCAAATGGTCTTCCCATGTCTCTGAGTATATAATGATATCATCAATATATACTACCATCCAGCCTTCCAATATTTCATCTTGAAATATTGTGTCCATCATCCTTTGGAAGTGGGCTGGTGCATTTTTGATGCCAAATGGCATTCTGGTGTACTCATATATGCCCATATGGCATATTATCCTGAGTAATTTAATGGAGTTTGGTTTAACTCCATCTTGGTGGAAGCCTTTCATACAATCCATTTTGGTTATGTATTTGGCTTTAGCCAGTTTATCTAAGGCATGAGGTATCCTAGGTATGGGGTACCTGTCTGCTTTTGTGTAGTTATTCAGAGCTCTGAAGTCTCCACACAGTCTAGACTTGCCATCATGCCAGGTGATTAGGACAGGGGTGGTGATTTCCACTATTTCATGATGTCCAATCTTCCTGATGAAATCCATATCCAGGAGTTCATTGATATGTTTCTCAATTTCTTTCCTGGTTTCCAGGCTTGCTTGATAAGGAGGTCTCCTCAGCATGGGTGGGTAAGGCCTTTCCACATCCAGATATAGTTCTATATCATGGCCTTTGATCTTGCCTAATGGCTCTTCACCAATGGCAAATGCTGGTCTGTTCTTCCTCAGCATCTTCAGTAAACTTAGTTTTTGTTTACTGGTGAGGGTAGTGCTAAACTGTCCCTCTCTGAATTTTTTCAGAAGTTCTTCTAGTGGGTCTTGAGAAGATATCTGGTATATGTCAAGTAAAAATTTCTTTTCCTTGTTAGTACCAATAGTGATGTGCCCATTTTTACTGTTGTAAATGTCTATGCCATACATCCTCTGGTAATCTGTTCCCAGTAAAAACCCTTGGATATAGGCATCATTAAGCACTACAAACTCTGGGTTGAGTCTGATATTACCCTTCCTGTGGGGTATAATTATCTCTTTGATAATTGTCCCAATGGAGGTCATCTTCCCTGATGCAATTTACAAGTTCTTTGCCTTAGTGGGCAAGAGCTGTTTTTCCCAGTTTGGGAAGTGGGTATCCAGATAGTTTCTGGACACTATGTAGCAGTGTGCTCCACTATCAATGATCAGTGGATTCTGAGCATTGTCAATACAAACAGTCATTTTTGTGGCTGTCCCATGTATATATGCCATTCCTTTGGTTGGTGTAACCAGGAATGTTTGTGCATCTTGTGTGTGTTTGCACAAGTTCTTGTTAGCAGTGTCCTGTGGCATGCCTGCTTCCAACTGTATGTCCTGGATTTCCGGTGGGGTTTCCTCTTGGTATTCCACTAGAAATTCCTCTCTTGGGTCTTGATCATCCTCAGATGGTTCTCTGATGGCATCACCCATTGAGTCTGAATCAGAATCCTCTGTTGGAGGTTCTTCCTCAGGGACTTTCTCTATGGCATAGACTTTTTTCTTTGCCTTTGGACAGTTGTTGGCATAGTGGTCTGTTGAACCACAATTGTGACAAGAATTCCTCTTCTTTGCCACTTCTGCCACCCTTTCTTTGGGTTTGTCCTTAAACTCTACCCTAAAAGGTTGTTTCTCTTTGAAACTACTGCTCCTATATGGGGTGAATTTCCCTATATTAGTCCTTTTCCTTATGTCTTGTAAGGTGTTGGCAATGTCATCTAGAGTGCAATTCTGGTTGCATCTGCATTTTACTGCATGCTCTAGCTCTCCTGTAGATTGTGTCAGGAGTTTGTGATTCCTCATTTGGATGTTCATCTGAGGATCAATGGCTTTAAGTCTTTTAGACTGTCTAAGACACCACTCATATGGATCTTTGTCCACAAAGTATTTGTCATTTTCAAATGACATGGTCTTTTGCCATATCCAAGTTCCATTACTGTACTTTTGAATGATTTGACTCTTCCACCATGGATTTCTTTCATTTCTGTGTACCATATACTAGCATGACCTTTAAATGCAGTATTCAATCTAGCAGTGATCCAGTAGTCTGGTATGCTTGGTACATCAATGAAGAGTCCATCAATATAATCGATGAGTTCCATATGATCATATTCTCCTGATCCAGAGAATTTGGGCCAGTTTGAGGCCTCAGGAAGCTATTTCAAGGCTTCCTTCTTTAAATAAGACATGCCATCTCCATATTGGTATTGTGATGGAGATCTTGCCTTATTCATCAACATGGCATCTGGTTGATATGGATTATCCATAACTTGGCCTTGTGGTTGGGGCTTCAAGCTATGGTAGGCATTAAACAACTTGTTAATGTCTTGATCCAGACACTCCCTGTCCCTTGTGCTGTGGTGTTGTTCTTCAAAGACTATATTCAGTCTTTTGTTGGTTTTTTCAGAGGCTTTGCTCAGTTGAGCATATCCTTCTTGAAGATTCTTAACTATTTGTTCCAAGGAGGCTTGAGTTTGTCTCATCCTCTCTTAACTAGCTATAATTTCTGCAAACTGCTTTGCAGATTGTTCAGCATATTGGGAAATTTGTAACCACAGTGTATCACTGTTGATGTTACTCTCAGATGTGACAATGTTATTTTCAGTCTGAGTGGGGGTAATGTTTCTATTACTAGGACTACTGATTCTAGAGTGGTTTACAACTACTTCTGGTTCTTGTGTACTTCTTTTACCAAATCTAACAGCTTCTGGATCATGGGGTCTGACTCTTTCCTCCTCTGGTTGAAGGAGGCTTTGTTCTTGCGCTTGTTTCCTTGTCTTCTCCTGGAAACTTCCTGGAATTGTGAAGAATGGTGACTCTTGGCCACTGATCTGCTGGTTTCTGAATGGTGTGAAGCCACTGGAGAGCTGATTTGGCCTGCTCCTTGTGAACCTGAAGGAATCTGAGTAGGCCCTGTCTGGGTTAATTGTTCTTATATTGCTTGGATAGTGGCTTGATTCTCCCTTATCCTCTGTGCCCTTGCCTCCAGGAGTCTATGCTGCCTGGTAGGATTCCAACCTTTGGTGATTACCATAAGGTCTTTGAAGTCTATCTCTTTGAGACAGATCTTCTGGAAACTTGATCCAAGTTCTGCCCAGTGAGTTGCTAGGTTGAACCTCTTGTTGTCCATGCTCCATTGAAATAAGTCTTTGAGGAGTTGGTGGATCTGAAGAACTTGATCCATATCCTTCCAGTCCTCTGTTTTGAGGTTGCTGTTGAATTGGAGTGTGAATGGCAAGGTTGATATTATCTCCCTCATTGTTTTGCCATCCACCACTGTGTCCAAGGTGTCCTCTTCCTGGTCTTCTGGTTCTGGACAATCCTTCTCTGTCCTCTGGCTGGTTCCTTTGGAATCCAAGATCTCTGAGGTATGAAGGGGACATATCAGTGCTTGCAAGCAGTCAAAAACTTTATGTTCTTAGGGTATTTAACTTTGACTGTTCCTTGTACAAATTTATTGTCTGCTGACTTGGGCAGTTTGCCTTTGGAGGTTACAACTGGGTTAATAATTGTAATCTTTCCTGTACAAGTGGTTAAGGTTGGTTTACCTTGTATTGAAGCAGAGTTTCGTGGTTTTCCACTCCTCTGAGTGGCTATTGGTGTCCACTTCTTGGCTGTAATTTGGCCTTCACTGAGCCTCTTCCCTTTGCCCTTGCTGCCCTCTGGTTCTGAAGGTGTCACTGGTATGTTGGCCTGTGACTGGGTCTCAAGTGGTATGAAGTTTTCTTCCACTGAATCAAACAGGAAAAAGAGGGCTTATGTCAGTTAAGACTTCTTAAAAGGCTGGTTTTGCACGTCTAAGAATGGCCTCTGGGCTTGTATATTATTACAATATGCCCTTGTATTATGACAATGTAATTGAATTAACAATTCCACGTCAAGAAATACAGCTTACTGATATGTGGTATACTGTTTGTATACCAATATCTCACAGAATACTTGTAATTAGCAAGTATAATCTGTCAAAAGATGGTGTATTACAGGGTAATTGAGTTAACAATGTGCCCAAACACGCCTCAACTGTTGGCTTATAAGTATGAGCTGTCTTAATTCACTTAAGAATTAAGGCTTTATTAGTGGCTTAAAGTATTTTTATATACAAAACACGCCAAAATACTAGTCTTGTGGTTATTAGCCACGTGACAGATACTCCATAATATATGGGTATTTATTTTAAAAATTAAAAAAATATATATAAGATATATATTTATAGAGAAAATGACGCCTAGAAAAGGTAAAACAGGTGTCAATAAATGATAAAAAAGAGAAAAACTTACTTGTAAGGTCCAAAAATAAGTAAAAAACATGGCCAGGCCCCCAAAATGTCAGGATGAGTCTATGATAAAGGTGTATATAAGTATTTACAAGCTTTAACTATGACTGTGACACGGTAAAAATAGTTTTAAAAGATGATAAAGTTGATAATAAATGATTAAATTAAGATATTAAGGGCTTTACTATAGAGATATAGTGGTGGTGAGCGCTGTTGAAAGCCCTGGGTGCAGCTTTTACCTGTTGGGTTACAATAATAAAGGCTACAATACTTAAATTTAAAGTATACCTGATTATTTTCCAAGAGTATAACTGTTTTGGACAGTTGTAATACGTAGGAATTCAAGAGCAGGATGAGGAGACAATTCTGGCTGTGAAAAGCCTCCTTTTTATCCTGAAATGGGGTGGAAAGGGTGCTAGAACTTTCCACGTAGAGGAAGTGAAGATTTTTTCACTTTCTAGTACTGGCTTGTGGCTTGCAAACAGCCTGTATAGCCTGTATTGGGCTCAGATGTGGTTTTGAAACCACATCTGGGCGGTTTTCACCAATACAGGGTGAAGATTTTCATCTGGGGACCTCACAGCCTGATTCTGACATGTATGACGCGTAGAATGCTGTACAGAAACTGTACGGGACCCCAGTATTGACTTACATATGAGGTATTGAAGTAAAAACATGCTTCTTTGTCTATTTGACACCTCATATTCATGATTATGGGATATTATCCCATGGTAAGGCTGTATATGACAGCAGGTGGGATTTTAACCTTAAAACAGCCATAACTTTATCAATTCTTGAGATATCAACCTCATAACTGGTTCAGTGTGTAGCCCTGTATGTGCTCTACACAATGATACCTCATTTGATATGGGTATCATTAAATATGGCAAAGCTATCCCATGTACAAGATTTTTGTACATTTGCGTGTTTTAGGCAAAAAGCTGTATTGAGCTTGTTTGCCCCATAACTTCTGCAGTAGTTGAGATATGAGGAAGTGGATGACACCATCAGATAGCCCTGATTGTTCTCTTTCCAAAAAGACCCCACTTCAGGTATCCCACACTAAAACTGTAGAAGTTAGATGAGAGGTGAATGTTTTGTTCACCCTTATTTGGCCTGAAATTGACCATAACTCCAGTAATATTGGTGCTAGCTCAGTTTGGCTGGTACCATTGGATAGCCCTGGCTTAGAGCTTCATTTTGGGTACCCATTTGATCGGGTTAAGCCTCTCCTTCTAGATTTTAGATGAGAGGTGAAAATTAAGGTTTATGCTCAGCAATAACTTTGAGCAGGAATAACTTTGTTATTTCTAGTCCTATGGTGATGGGACTTATATTTTCAGGAAGAGGTGAGTTTCCTCTTTCTTTTGATACCTTTTGAGCTGATTTGGCTTAGTTTCATGTTTTGGTGGTATCTTGGCTATACCATTGGTTTATGGTATTTTGGCTGTCATGCTTGTGCTCTGGTTTTGAGTCACAGGCTGACAAATGTAAGGATTTCAAAAAACAGTATCTTTCAAAATAAGAAAATATATTAGTTCAAATGGGTATGTGTCAGGTCTTAAACCCCCTTATATAACCAGGAATTGAAACTTACTTGGTAGAATCAACAAGAGTATTGGTTTCAAGAAAGCTTCGAAATTATTATTGTTAATTTCCTTCTTTAATAAGAGAATACATATTGAAACAAGTCTCAAATGACAATTAAATCATGATTAATATGGAAAATATGCAAAATTATAGTCAAATCAAATGGGTCAAAGGAAGATACTCCTCAGTAAAAGCCTTCCAAAATTTTATAATGACCAGATATGATTCTCATTATGAGCCTCATTAGTATGAAGGATATCTGAGACCCTGAAGTTATAATATCTTTCTATTCATTAATAAAGCTAATATCAGAATTTTTCCAGGAACTTTAAAGCCTGCTTATTTTTTCCTTCTTCTTTTTTTATAAAGTAAAGTTTGGCTTAGCTTTTTGAAAGAGCTCAAAAACTATTTGAGTGATTTGAAATGATTCTGATATGATAAGTAAAAAAACCAATAAGAAGTCCTTTATAGAAAATATCTCAAAGGCCATTTTGTTTTTTTTTAATCAACAAAAAATTATATCTAATATGGGTAAGAGCTTTTTGAAATTATAATCACACAAAGTACAAGAATTTAATATGTGATGAATAAAGTTGAAACAAACAGATTAAAAAATAATTAAAAAGAAAAGTTTTAATTTATTTTAATCTTCCTTTAATAAATTGAACTCTTCAATATTTAGTTTATTTTTATCTTTTTTGATTTTGTTGAAAGCAATATTTGAGAATTTTCTTATCTCACACCATATTACAGTATTAATAATAGTGAGACTCAATCTTTTATATAACAAACGCACCACTAATAAGACTATAATCAATAAATAAAATTGAAAAAAAATATTTTTAAATAGTGAAACAAAATTTCTCATTAAGTAAGAAATTTTCAATATTTTTTTCAAAAATTTATGTATATAATAAGAATTATAAAGCTTCTATCTTACTTTCAAAATATAAGTAACAAGAAATCCAACAGAAACTTTGAAGATACAATATTGTTTGAAAAAAATCAATAAAGTCTATTATAAATACTTTCCTGGTAAATTAAGCTATTATTTTTATTTCACAACTGGATTCCCCATGTAATTTCAGGTTGAGTCACCTTTGAGTCAAGACTCTGTAACTTCATTTTAAATAAGTTAAATTAAGTTTTGTGTTTTTTCAGTATATAAATCTAAAAATCCTCAAGATTTAATTAATTGATAACCACATGTGGTGTCAACCATCATTTATTTTGTTAAAAATGAGCTGTGGCTGGTAGCATAGAGATTATGAGAAATCAAAATTTTGAAAATTGAAATGTCAAAATATATGCATGTATTACATAAGTTAAGTTAAAATTTACAGATGAGAAATGGAGATTACAGTTTTGTACTGTAAGTTTTCAATTGAATCACATATGTAAAAATTTAAATATAGTACATGTGGAGGAATTCAAAGAAATTCACAGTGAGGATTGAGATTTGGGGGGAAAGAAGAATAATGGCTCCAAGGGTTTCAGAATCCCCCAATTCCTTGCTGAAAGGCTTGAAATGTTAAAATCCATGCAAAGTTTAATAAGCTTTGGCCTGGAATTGATGATAATGTTTTTATATAAGCCAGGGAAGTTTCAATTTCTGACAAGTGGTTAAAACTACTAATAAGTTGAAACATACTTCACCAAAGCCATTTTAACTTTTGTGAAGTGTCCTTACACACATTATTGCATGTTTTCAAGACTTGAAAACAATTATTACTACAGTAATTGATGGTTTATAAGACTCAAAAAAATAAAACCAGGGTTCAATAATTATATAATTGGATTTTATGTTCTAAATGTGCTTTTAACAACTTTGGGGAAAATTTTTTACCTTTTACAGAAGAAAATTGAAGTCTAACAAATCATGTCTTTTCCCAGCCTGTTCTTTTCATGTTGGAATTTTTTCATTTTATGCTTAATTGAAACACTATTGAGCCAATCCAAAAAAATAAAAACAGCACTTTTAAGTCATTTTTATTCTCCTAGCCACATTCCAAATTTATCATAATAATTTCTTGTAGCTCTTTGTCATGATTTTACCCTTCAGCAACTCCAAAAGTAATTTAAATCTTCCTTTATCACTTTGAACTTTGTCAATTTTTTTCTAAATTCATTCAAGTAAATTTTGGGCATTTTTTATGATTGATATTGCCCTCAAGGCTGAAAAAAGAGAGTTAATTACATGCAAGATCTTGAGCTGAAAACACGTTGAGATATATTAATCTTGCTAGCTGAATCACATTCCAAATTTAACTTTGAACAAATGAATTTTCATACAAATTACATCTTGGTATTTTTTGAAAAATTGAAGTGAGGTTTCAAATCCTAACCTCATTAGCAGGAGCTCTCATCCTCAGCATAAATTAAAATTTAAGTCAAAATCCACCTCCTCTCAGTTATGTTCCATATTGATATTATCCATTCAGTTTTCATTCTAATGGCACTTAAATTACTTTTGTCTAAAAAGAAATATAAGACTGATTTAAAATCCTCTGGAAATATTGAAAATGACCAATTATTTGGCTATAATAAAGTGGATTTAATTAAATAAGAGTTTAAATTCTTGTTTCAGAACTTATTGAAAGACCTCAATTGGATTCCCACAATTATCAAAGAAAATTGGATTACAATTTATGGCCAATTAAATCAAAAATATGTCAAAAATTGACTTAAGATTACACCAAGGAATTTTAAAGAGCAATGGCACAGCTATAAAAGTAAATAAGCTTAATTAAAGAGCTCTGAAAGCTCCACCATGGCTGAAGTGACGGATTATGACAAAGAAAAGGGTATTCCTATGATGGTGCAAAAGCTGGAAACCCCTTTCTAATGCTGATAGAAAATCATGAGCCTTGAGGTATATTTGACATACCCAAATAGGAAAGAATAAATATTAAAGTAAATTCTGGAATATAAATAAGCCATAACTAATGAATATATCCACAAATCATTATTTTCATATAGAAAAATATGAATCACTTTTTTGTGAGAAAGTAAATCCATTGATTTAGGGCCAGATTTGTATTATACACAAATATCTACCTAGGGTAGCTCCACAGGGTGAATAAGCTCAAACTAGCTAGAATAGGTGGTAATATTGGAAATACTTTAGCACCTCATCATCCATACCACATAAAGAATTGTGAAATATTTTTTTGTTGCCTTTTAATGCTAAAATAATAGTATTGTGAGAAATAGCATGATAAATGGACACTAATACTAGTGTTATGCATGTTTTTAGCACTTGAAATTACTGTCTTCTTAAATATCAATTTGGTACTCCCATAGTGGTTATCAGTCTTTGAGCTTGAATTACCAATCTAGAGATGAAAATACCTAAGGGGGAAAAATAAATCAAGGAGAGCCAAGGTACCAAGCTTCTGAGGCTTCTGAAGCATGGAAAGGTCTGAATCTTAGAGTTATGGCCTATCATGACCATGCTGGTTTATCAAAACCTTTTGGGAGCTTTGTTACCAAGTCAATATCCCATTAAATTGTGAGGAAATAGCAAATAAGCTGTTATTTTGATGCAGGAAGGAGGTAATGAGAAGCTCTGAATCCTGTAAGCAAGTCTATTATTGATTATTTTCTATTTAAGAACCTAAAAAGAGTAATTAAAATGATTTTTGGGAATATTATCCATGAGATTACCTCTTGGAAATCAGCTGTAACTATGCTATTTGCTTTTCTCTGTAGGAATGAGGTGAAAAATTCAAAAATTAATTAAAAATACAATTAATAGTGAATCCTTGTGAAGCTTCTAGGAACAATGGAGAAAGGAATAATCCATCCTAATTTAAAAAAAATGTGAATTAATAGTTTAAATTGAAGCTTTTACTTATAGTTCATTTTTGATAATTTCACATGAAACACTAAATCTTCAAAAATACACATGAAACAAAACCTGAGAGGAAATCATCAATAAAATTGATAAATTTGGGAAAAACACTGATAATTTTGAAATCAAAGATGATTTGAAGTAGTAAATACTTTATTTCTTAACCATAAATGGGTTGGTAGTCATGTAGAATGACTTAATTTTGTAATTATGATGATTTTATGTGACCACAAGTGATGTGATAATTAAACCAGTTAAAATTACTGGTTTCTTGCTCACTTGTTTCAATTTTTTTCCATGGAATTCCTCTGAGAGCTGTTGTAGATATAGAAGAAGCCTACTATTGAGAGTTTTTCCACATATCATCTTACCCTTAATACCAAAAAGTAAGTATTAGTTAAAGTCCCTCTTCAATATTTTTCTCTTTCCAAAAAAATAAAGAATACATTAAATAAAAGAGATATAGTATTTCAAATAGTGATTTTCTATTAATTTTTGATTTACTGTTATAGATCAATTATTTATCATTAAATCCACAAATAATCCATCAAATCACTCTGCAACTTCTCTTCAAAGTATTTTTTGAAATTATTAATGTTTTCCTCTAAGTTTTGTAGCTTTCTTCAAGAATTCATTCAAAATATTCATCAAAAATATTATTATTAATCAAATTCATGTTATATTTTTTCAATAAGAAGTTTTATTATTAATTTTTCTTGTAATTGATTCCAGTAGACAATTACTTCTTACTGTTATAAGAACTATTAGTTTATAGCAAGGTAAAAAAATAATTAAGAAATTGAGTTTTTATTTGTGAGTATAATGAATTTATTTAGTATATTTTATAACAACAGTCATATTACTCTTGATCAATAGTAGTATTATCAAGGGTTTCATAGAAACATCTTACATTTGGGGACCTGACAATGTTTTTTGACAATTAAGCCCTTAATCAGTACATTTTTTACATTTTTTCTTTCTTTTGAAAAGAAGAATAATTTGTTATTTTTTAAAATTATCTCAAAAATATTTTTTCATTGAGGAATTCGGATTAATTTTATATTGTTTTACACAAGGCTTTTTCACATCCAACAGCTTTCAAAATTCTTCTTTGAGTTACTACAAATTATTGTTTTTTTGTTTCAAAATCTTGATTTTTTTCCCTTTAAATGAATATATTTTTTCAATATAAGATAAAAAACATAAAAAACTCTTTTCAAAAAATGTTTAAAGTATGAAAAATGAATTTCTCTTTATAATTTTACAATTTTTTAGTGTCTTCAATAAAGTACATTTCAGCTGGTAATAAGATCAGAAAAAGATGTATTACCAGCCCAGAATCTGAAGAAAGTGTGGAAGTTCATATTTCCATAAGAGAAACTTTATTCAAGAAAGATTTATCACAACCACCAAAATGGTTTTTTTTTTATTTATTCCACTCTTAATTATTTCATATTGACATCACAATGGTGCATACCAGAAATGCAAGAAACTACTCAGTCCAACCAGATGGATCTAGAAAAGGATTAAGAGGTAAGAACAGAGGCAAAATTGGCAGTCCTTCTTCAAGAAAGGAATATTTGAAGAATTCCAGAGTTGCCCCCAGTTCCCCAAGGTCTTTAACCACCAATTTTGACATGAATTATGAAAAAGAACTTATTCAGAGTACTGTATTAAGGGATGAAAAATTTCCAAGTGGAAGTTATAGAGATATATCAGTCCCAGTACAGATACTGGTTCAGAAAAGCCAAAGAAGAAGCATGGGAAATATTCCCAACTATTTGGAAGGGGGTCATGAACTCTTAATTAAACATAAAGAGCTTTCTGTTTCTGCAGAATACCATAGATCTCTTAGGAAGTTGGAGCCCAATTTATTTAAATAATGTAAAGAAAATATATAATTGGTTGAAGAACAAGAGTCTTTTATCAGTAGACTAAAAGAAAGAACTGGAGGTGACCCCAGCTGTGGAAAAGGAAGGCCCAATAGTGTCAAAAAGCTACATAAATCCCCAAAGAAAAGCCCAAGGCACCTCAGACAAATCAGAAAGGTCCCAAAAACAAGAAAACCAAGGGAAAAAGCAAATCCAATTGGAACAGACCTTACCCACAAGGTTACAGTATTTGCAAATTGGAGCTTTCAGCCATGGAAAGTGTGCTCAATATGGCCAGGACTCTTATGGAGTTCAAATACAAGGAGCAATAAAGGATGGATAGGACCTTTCCAAGAACATTATGGATGAAAATGAACAAATTCATTCCACCATTAATTTAAAACTTGATAATTTTGAGAAAATACTTCAAGAAATTAACATTAAACATTAATTAGTCAAAAAACAATGAAAGAACTTTCACTGAATGGTTTAAAGTGACAGATTTAGGCATTGTGTCTATTTTCAAAACATGTGAGAGGATTGAGAGTAAAATTGAGGTACAAAGTGAAGAAATGGATAATGTTTCCATTGATAATCTTAATTACCAACTCATAAATTTTGAATACAAGGCTTTAGAGATAATTCATAATGAAATGTGTTTTACCATACACTTAGAAAAAATTAATAATGAGAGAAAGAATTTTAAGGTGGGAATAATTGAAAAAGTGAATCAAATTAATAAGACTTATGAACTGAATCCACATGTTACAAGATTATCTACACTCTTAACTGAAGGGAAGCTATCTCCAAAGGAAAGTGTCAATCCATTTCCAAGAGATAACACTGGAAAAATTCCATTTTCTGCCAAGGATATAACCAGACTAGAAGGATGGCAAACATTCTTTGGTGAAGTAGAATACAGCCAAAATAGCTTTATATAAGAAGTGGACATGTTACAGGGAGACTTTAACATACCAGATGAAGTGATAGCTGCAATATTACAATTTTTGTTTACCAGAATTGTCAAAAAATGGCACCATAAGATGAGGATAGATAATAAAAAGAAAGAATATTTGGCTTTAAGGGAATTATGAGATAATCACCAAGTGGGAAATAATTAATGAAGATTTAAAATGGAAAATTCTTTTCAAAGTGCCATATTTAATTCAGAAAAAGACAAACCACTTACTTGGTTCCTCAAAAAGCAGGAAAGACTATTCACTTTGCACTCAGATATTCTGACTTAATTATTAACATGAAGATATTGAGAGAATATGTATGTAAGATGTTTCTATGAAACTCTTGATGGTATTACTAGTAATCAAGAGTACTATGACTATTCTTATGAAATATAATGAATAAATTTATTATAGCCAAAATCAAATAATCAATTACTTAATTATTACTTTTACTTGTTATACACTACTAGTGATTAAAACAGTAAGCAGTAATTGTCTACAAGAACTCTTTAAACATAAAACTTCTCATTAACATAATATAAATCATTAAAATGTATAATTATCTTTTGAAAGAATAATTAAAATTGTAAACCTTGAATAAAACTATCAATAGGGAGAAACTTTAATAATTAAGTGAAAGAACTCACTAATACTCCAATAATACATTGATAAGAGTTTTTTGAGTTTTTTGACAGATTAATTGTGGATTTAAAGGATCAAAATTGTATTATAATGGTAATACAGCAATATAATAGTTAAATACTAAAAAAATAGTGAATTTCTATTATTTCAAATCTTTTTGTTTAATTATGAAAGAACTAAAACACTCAAGAAAAGGATTAACTAATGATTACTTTTTGGTACTAATGGTATGATTGAATGCTAAGATGATTTGAAAAACAGCAACAGGAGTCCTCTTTTGAGTCAACAACAGCTCACAGAGTCTTTCCATGGAGCAAAATGAAAAACTAATGGGTAAGAAAACAATTATCCTCTTTGGATTATTGATTGAAACATCTGTTGTCATGTAAGATTATCATAATTACTCAATTAAGTCATTTTATGTGACTACCAATCCATTTATGGTTAAGAAATAAAGGATTAAAAAATTTAAATATTCTTTCATTTTGGAATTAATATTAATTTCTAAAAGTTTTCAAAGCTATTTGAAATTTTATCACATACTATATTTTCTGTGAATTCTTCAAGATTCAGTCTTTCACATGGAACTATCAAAAATGGACTGTAAGTAAAATTTTTAATTTGAATGATGAAGTAATAATTATTTTATGTTTATATATGGATTATCATTTCCTCCATTGGTTCAGAAGTATTCAGAAGGAGGCATCAAGAATTGTATTTTGAATGAATTTTTGAAGTTTTGACCTCAGGTCCATGTAAAATTGCAAATAGCACAGTTGTAGCTGGTTGCCATGAGGTAACTGTATGGATACTAGTCCACAAAGGTTTTCAATTAATATTTTAAGGCTTATCTATGAAAAATAATTAATAATTGAAATGGTGAAAGGAGTCAAAGTAGCTCTTTAACTCCTTGTCACATAAAAATAGCAGCTTATTTTTTATTTTCTTATGATTTAATGGGACTTTAACTTAGAAATCAGGTTCTCAAAAGGCTTTAGTATAATAATTGGCCCATTGGCAGCCATTGTCTCAAGCTTTAGACCTATCCTTAGCTCAGAGTCCTCAAAATCTGGGTACCCTGGATCTCTTTGACATATTTTGTCTCCCTTAGCTATTTTCACATCAAAAATAGTAAGTCAGGCTTCAAGACTGATATCCAGAATGGGTGTATCAAAACCATATTTAAGACTGTAATATTAAGTTAAAAAAAATGCATAACAATACTCTTAGTGTATATGTAACATGGAATCTCTCCCATTCCCATTATTTTGTGATGAAATTGAGAATTTCTTTTTCACAATTCTTTTATGTGGTATTGAAGTATTTTCCATATTACCACCTCATACAGTTAATTGGAGCTTATTCACTCTATGGAGTTATCCTAGGTGAAATTTTGTGTAGAATCCAAATATGGTCTTAAATCCAAGGATCTACTTACTCACAAAAAAGTTATTTACTTCTTCTGAAATCCAAAATGATGAATTTTGAATATATGCATGAATTATGGGTCATTCATACTTCATATTTTAATTTTAGGATGATTGTGGCCTATTTGGGTATGTAAAATATTCCTCAAGGCTCAAATTCCCTCTCACCAAAAAATAAAATTGTACTACAATTTTATCAATGGTATCTAGAAGAAAAAGGCCCCAAAGGGGGTTAATTTCCACTGTCCAACCTCCTTCCATTACTCAGATCAATTAATTTAAAGCATATTTATAAATATATTCAGGCTTGTGGCCTTCTTTAATGTCTAAATATTCTTAAAAATTTATCTGAGTGAGGTATTTCTGATTCTGCCAACCATTAATCTTGATTTACTGGATTTCTATATCTGAAAAGATATTCTCTTTTATTTTTACCCCTAAGTCTTCTTTCTTTAATGACTTTCTTTATCTTTTTGTCTTCACTCTGTTCCACTGGTGGCACAGTCAAAGTAGTTGTGTTCCTTAAAGGAAATAATTCTCTGTCAGCTGTATGATAAGGCTTTATCAAGCTGACTGGGAAGGTAGGGTGTTTGTTTTCTAATTAACCACTCAATTCCACTTGAACTGCATTGGTTCCATGTAAGGAAACAATAGCAAAAGGCCCTACATAAGAATATTTAAGCTTCTTTGGGCCTTTGATATTATTAAAGTTAGAGGTTAAAACTAGAACTAAGTCCCCTATTTTGAGGTCTGGTACTTTATGACTCTTGTCCCACTTCTGTTTTTCATAGTCAAAAGTATCATTCACCTCATATCATGTTTCAATTTATTGGTTTTTTTATTGGGATTCATCAGGACACTTGATTTATCATTTAATCATACTTGGATTTATTTATTGATATTTATTTGGATTCCTCAACATAACTTATTGATCCTCACCAGTTCATTTGATTTATTGATTTGAATTGTATTCCCCAAGATATTTATTTTTTTGGAAAATATTAATTGATTTACTGAATTCCTCAAGAAATAATTCAAATTTCATTTTTAATTGACTTGATTATTTATTCAAGCCATCAATTTATTGATTTATATTGATTTGAAATTCTTCAAGGAATTTATTTATTCATAAGATTTTGACACTGTAATTCTCATTTCTCAAGAATTTTTCAAACTGATTTCACCTCAAGATTATGATTGATTCATCCAGTTCTCATCAAGATTTCACATTTTATTTTATTTGATAAAGCCTTAATTTTTTTGTTCTATAGTATTATTGAGTTCTTTTTTTCATCAAAATAATGCCTTTTCAGAATAGTCCTCCAGCCACAAATAAAATATCTCAAAGAGCTCCAGCTGGTCTTACTTATACAGAAAGGGTTTCTACTTAACACACACCATCAGTTCATCAAATGAGTGTAAATTTGGACATAGGACCAGAAATTTTGGGAGAAGAGCCCTCAAGAAGAGGATCTATGATGTCTAGAATATAAATATCATTCTATGGCTTATTGATTGGCTACCCTGGAATTTCTCAAGGGCCTAGAAGTAGATAGGGTGAAAGTCTGTGGAAGAGGAAGAGTCAGATAAGCTTGAAGTGGAAGATGCCTTTGAAGATTCTTCTTAAGTGTAACAACCACTCACCAGGGGTAAGGGTACTCATTGATACACCCACTCAAACACCTCAAATCAGAAGATACACTATTTGCATCAGCATTCAGCTTCAGAAATCCTCCTTGCTGAAACCTGCATACAGCTTGGTACTTCAATACAGCCTGTCAGCATATGTACAGGTTGGATTCACCTAATACAGCTTGGATACACCATTATGAAACTGTATGATCACTCAACTCCACCACACCTCTTGTACAGGTTCTGTACAGATGTACAGTACCTGTATTGGCCAGACTCAATTCAATCATTCAATCCTCTCATTAAAATTCTTTCTCTGGATCAGGGCTGGTGATTCTGACATATACCAGCCCCTCTTTCTCCCCCCTGGGGACTTTTCCCCAGTTAATTAATTCAGTTTATTTATTATTGTATTAATACTCTTATCCTTATTTTGGGTATTATATTTTTTGAATATTAAGTTAGTCTTTGCATTTTCTTTCTTTGCCTGTACAGTATGAGCTGGGTGGCCATATCCTTATTAACCCTTCTCTTTTCATTCTGACAGGTTAAAACAGTGGACTTGGACTTGTTTGTGGTCAGCTCTTCTATTTCTTACTCTTATTCTTTTTTTGCTGCTTTTTTATATTTCTTTTATTAGTAATTCATCTCTTAACACTCTTAAGTGTATTCTTTCTTACCATATCCTGAGCCCTCCATAAGTGAGTGCCAGGCCCTATTCACTTAGAAGAGCCCCTGTTACATTAAATTAATTAGCTCATATTTGATTCTTTCTTTTCATTCATTTATATTAATTTCTCTCATTCATCAATGATGACTCTTTAATGATCTTATGATTTTTCTCTCATCAATTTTTATCTCATTCATTTCATTCATATGAAAATTGACTCTTTCTATTTTCTTAATCATTGCTGACCATCTCATTTCACTTCATTTTATTTCAATCAAACTTCTCTTTGTTTGTTTATTCAGGTCTTATCAGGAGTTATTGATTGGTTATTGATTGGTTGATTGATTGGGATTCATTTGGGTTATTGATTCAGTGATTCAGGATTTTATTTGGATTGATTTGATTGATTTTTGAATTCCTCAAGATAACTGATTTATCCTCAAGAATTGATTATTGATTGATTTTGATTCCTGAAGATATTGATTGACTGATTGATTCCTCAAGACCTTGAATTGACCTTGAAGACATTGATTGATTGATTGACTGATTGTTTATTGAATTATTTCAGATTATTGATATTGAATTGAATTAATTGTTGATTATTGATTGAATTGATTTGATTATTGATTGAATTTGACTTCACCTCAAGATTTGAATTAATTCCTCAAGACTCATCAAGACCTTTATTGTGATTGATTTGGCCAAGCTTTGAGCTCTGTTTTTCGTACCATCAATTTATTATTCTAATTCTTCATAATGCCAGTTCAGCATAGCCCACCAGCCAAGAACACTAGATCTAAAAGAAATCCAGCTGTTCTCACTCCTAAAGCAAGGTTTCCTCTTGCCCGCACACCATCAGTTCATCAACTGAGTGCAAACTTGGACAGAGGACCACCAATGGAAGGAGCAGAACCCTCAAGAAGATCAAGATCTTTCTCTGGACTTTTGGGTGGCTACCCTGGCATGTCTGAAGGTGCAAGAGCAAGATTAGGTGAAGCTGAAGATGAAGAGGGGGAAGAGTCTGTGGAAGAGGAAGATTCTGGGGAGACTGAAGTGGCAGATGCCTTGGCAAATGCTCCAGAGGTTCCTCAGGGTTCTAATATAGCCCTTTCTAGTCAACCTCTTGTCTCTAAAACTGAACCAAGTCTCCTCAAGATGATGGACCAAATGACTCAATTCATGGGGCAACTCACTCAAGCAGTTACCCCCAGGGACAATTCCAAATCCCCTGCCTTCAAGACTTCCTCCATGAAGGCACCTGATTCTTTTGATGGTACTAAAGCTCATAAACTGAGAGGATTTACCCAATCCTGTCAATTAATCTTCCATAATGATCCAGCAAATTTTTTCTCTGACAGGAAGAAAGTTCTTTACTCAACTTCTTTTCTCACTGGTAGAGCTGGGAAGTGGATTTAACCCTATCTCTCAAACATTTCCAATGAAGACCCTTCTTATCTCCTCAATAATTGGCCATTATTTGAATCTCAACTATTCACTCTGTTTGGTGAGCCCAATGAAGTCAGGAAAGCTTAACAAGAGTTGGACAATTTGAGAATGAAGGAAAGTGGTCATGTATCCTTGTACATTGCTGATTTCAGAAGGTTCATCTCAAGAATTGGAGATTGGGGGGGAAAATCTTATATCCATGTTTACAGAAGGGATTGGCATCAAGATTATTAGACCAATTGGATTCTCACCCTGGAATGTTTGACACTCTTCAAGAACTTATGAATGTTACTTTAGAATTAGACACAAGATATCATCAGTGGAAAAAGGAAAAGGGTGCTAATCAAGAGCAGAAGCCTCCTGTTAATGGATCCAATCCCTCAAGACCTCCCCAAAACTCATTTCCAAAGAGGCCTCACCAAAAGAAGAACAAGAAGGGAAAGCAATTTCAAGCTTCAAAGGACAAACCTCATGCTGCTCTCCTCAATAAGGACAATAAATTAATTGGTTCTGAAAAGGAGAGGAGGATCAAAGAAGGGTTGTGTACTTATTGTGGTGGAAAGAACCCAATTGAAAAATGCTTCAAGAGACCTCAGAACAAGCCTGGGCCATCATCAAGAGGCTTCCCTGGCAAGCAGGCAAAAGCCTGAGTGGGTATCGTGATGTTTTCAATGGTTCTCACTTATTTCCTTCAAGAGCAAAATTGTGCACTCTGAATACTAGTGTCAAGAAATTCTTAAAGTTTCTTATTTTTTATAGTATTCTCATTGATTCTGGTGCTACAAACTCTTTTATTGCAAAGAATTTTGTTCTCAAGTACTCATTGACTATGTCAGAGCTCCCTGAAAAGATTCCTCTTTTCATTCTGGATTCTAATGAATCCCCTGCCTTGCTCATCACCCATTATAACAAGTGGGTAGTTGAATTGCCTTCCTTCCCAAGCTTTGAATGGGACTTTTTTATCATAGATTCACCCAAAGGAGAAGATGTGAGCCTTGAGGTATATTTTACATACCCAAATAGGCCACAATTATCTTAAAAAGAAATTTTGAATCTTGCAAAACTCATAAGTCATGCATATATCCAAAATTCATCATTTTCAATTTCAGGAAAGATGAATAACTTTTTATTGAGTAAGTAAAACCATGGATTTAAGACCAGATTTGGATTCTACACAAAAATTCACCTAGGGTAGCTCCATAGAGTGAATAAGCTCAATTTAAGTATTTGAGGTGGTAAAATGGAAAATACTTCAATACCACATCATTAATACCACATAAAAGATCTGTGAAAATTTTTGTTTTTCTTGATTTTTAGCCAAAATAATGGTAAAGTGAGAAATCCCATGTTATATATACACTAAGAATAGTGTTATGCATGTTTTGAGCACTTAATATCATGGTATTCTTACATGGACTTTTGGTACACCCATAGTGGATATCTCACTTGAAGCTTAAATTACTATTTTGACGTAAAAATTAGGCAAGGGGGACAAAAGACATCAAAGAGAGCCAGGGTACCCAACTTCTGAGGCCTCACAGGCGTGGATAGCTCCAGAGCATGGATCCATGGCTCATATTGGCCCAATTGGTAAACTAAAACTCTTTGGGAACTTGGTTACCAAGTTACACCTACTGTAATCATAAGAAAAATAGCAAATAACCTGCTATTTTGACGTGCCAAGGAGGTAATGAGCTACTTAGACTCCTGTAACCACGTCAATTCTTGATGACTTTCCATGACTAGACCCTAAAAGAGTAATTAAACCCTTTTGGGATCCATATTCATTGATTTACCTCATAGCAACCAGCAAAATACTGCTATTTGCAATTCTACGTAGAAATGAGGTAAAAACTTCAAAAATTCATTAAAAATACAATTCTTAATGAATCCTTCTAAAACTTTCAGGACCAATGAAGAACTGTATTATCTATGGTACAACCAAAAAGAATTATGGTTTTACTAGTAAAATCAAAAGTTTTACTTACAGTCCATTTTTGACCATTCTACGTGAAACACTGAATCTTCAAAAATTCACAGTAATTACAACCTGTGATGAAATTGGCAATAACATTGATAACTTTGAGAAATCAATTATTATTTTAGAATAAAAGAAGATTTACAGATGTTACTCCTTTTATTCTTAACCATATTGGGGTTGGTAGTCATGTAAAAGCATCAATTAAGTAATTATGATAATCTTACGTGACAACAGATGATGCAATCATTAATCCAAAAGGGTTTATTGTTTTCTCACTCACTGGTTTTTCAGTTTGCTCCATGGCATGCCTCTGTGAGCTGTTGTTGACTTAAAAGAAGCCTCTTCTTGCTGTTTTTTTTCCAAGAATCATCTTATCAATTTATTAAATCATTATTACCAACAAAGTAAGTATTAGTTAAGGCTATTCTTAAGTATTTTAAATCTTTCAAAATCATCCAGAAAGACGTGAAATCATAGAATCCAACTATATATTGTTGTAATACTGTTATAAATCCCTTTTGATCCCTTAAATCCACAATTCCACGTCAAATTTCTCTACTCTTATCTATCAATAAGTTCTTTGGAGTATTAGTGAGTCATTTATTCTTAATTCTTAAAGTTTTTCTCTAGTAATAGTTTTCTTCAAGAATTATCTTTATAATTATTCTTGTAAAAGATAATTATATATTAAAATAATTTTATTATTTTAATAAAGAAGTTTTTATTATTGAATTCTTCTTCTAATTGATTCTAGTAGACAATTACTGCTCACTGTTATAATCACTAGTAGTGTATAACACGTGAAAGAAATAATTTTATAATTATTTAATTGTGGTTATAATAATTTTTTATTATTATATTTCATAAGAACAGACATAGTACTGTTGATTAATAGTAATATTATCATCAGTTTCATAGTCACATCTTACAGAAGACCTGATATTGGGCTATGATTTCCTTTACCATTTGAATCCCATTATTGATTAGAAAAATGGATTGATCACCTATGATTCTAGTCATAAGGGTTCTAGTGGTATTCTTCCTTCTGCTGGTAATGACTTTGCCACTGCTGTCAAAGTGTTGCTCTGGTTGGTGAACTTAAAACACCTTCCCTTCCTTCTTAGGTCCATATCCCTTCCATCATTCCCTCTCAGTCATTACTTCCATTAAGAGATGAAGTCTTCAAAGAGATAAAAGATGTTTGAGAAAATGTTTCTATGTCTTCACTTCATCTCTTTCAAGGGGATATGGACCTTCCCCCCTTGTCTTTTCATACCTCCCTGGAGGAGAAGTGGGATGAGGAGGAAGAGCCAGAAGAAATTGAAACTGTGTTGAAGGTAGTCCCTCCTGCTTATCACCAATATTTGGATGTATTCTCCAAGGTGAAAGCAGAGAAACTTCCTCCACACCATGCCTGTGATCATCATATCGAATCGGAGGGTCTTCTACCTCCAGTTGGTGTTATCTACTCATTATCAAATCAAGAGTCAGAAACACTGCGGGCCTACATTTCAGAGAATGTAGAGAAAGGTTTCATAAGGCCAAGCTCCTCTTCAACAGGAGCACTTGTACTTTTTGTTAATAAAAAGGATGGAGGCATTCGTTTGTGTGTTGACTACCGCAAACTCAATGCTGTCACTAGGAAGAACAGGTATCCTGTTCCTCCTATGAACCAGCTTCTTACTGTATTCAACGGTTCCTCTATCTTCTCCAAGATAGATCTGCATGGTGCATATAATCTCCTGAGAATCAAAGAGGGGGATGAGCACTTAACTGCCTTTACAGCCAAATATGGTAGTTATGAGTATTTGGCTATGCCATTTGGCCTTACCAATGCTCCATATTCTTTCCAGAATCTTGTGAATGATATATTTGCAGATTTTTTGGATGTGTTTGTTGTAGTTTGTTTAGATGATATTATGGTCTTCTCCAGTTCTGAGGAGGAAAATGTCAACTATTTGGCTTCTGTCCTCCAAAGACTGAGGGACAATAATTTGTTTGCCAACGCCTCCAAGTGTGGAATACTTGGGCTATGTTGTTTCAAGTGATGGCCTCAAGATGAATTTTTCAAAGGTTCAGCAAATCCTCAATTGGCCTCAGCCCAAAAAGATCAAGGCTCTTCAATCTTTTCTTGGCTTTTCCAATTTTTATCCTCGTTTCATAAAAAATTATTCTAAAAAAATCACTGCTCTCACTTCCCTTCTCAAAAAAGATTCTCCCTTTATTTTCAATGAGGAAGCTCTTAGTCAGTTTCAAGTACTCAAAGAAGCTTTCACGACTTCTCCTATCTTATCTCATTTCAATCCTTCTCTACCTACTATTGTAGAGACTGATGCTTCTGATTATGCCTTGGGTGCTGTACTGAGCCAGGTGAATGACTCAGGAAAGCATCCCATTGCATTTGATAGTCGCAAGCTTTTCCCAGCTGAGCTGAACTATGGAGTTCATGACAAGGAACTTCTTGGCATAGTTTGGGCTCTCAAGCGCTGGAGAGCATTTATTCTCTCTCTTTCCAATTCTTTTGAGGTCTTGAAAGACCACTCTTCCCTGAAGTATTTCATGTCTTCCAAAGTTCTTACTTGTCATCAGGCCCGTTGGGCTGAGTTTCTTTCTGAATTTCACTTCACTATCACTTACTGCCCATGCAGGCTGGTCACTTTACCAGATGCCTTGTCACGTCGGGATGAAGTGTACCCAGAGAGGGGGGTGGACTTCATCAGCAAGAATCCTCAAAATTTTCATCAAATAATCAAGCAAGATGGAATTCAAGAGTTAAGATTCTTCTCAATCAAAGTGGAAATATTTTCAGATTTAGTTGACAAGATTCAAAAAGAAGTATGGCAAGACAAAGACTATAAAGAAATACTCAAGCAACTAGCAAGAGGTAAATCATTTCCAGATTATTCTCTTGAACCTCAAGCCAAGTTATTATTATTCAAAGATAGAGTGGTAATCCCAAGCAATGAAGAACTTCAACTCAATATTATTCAAAAGCGTCATGACTCACCATTGGCTGGCCATCCTGGCCAGGAGAAGACCCTCAAGCTCATCAAGAGGGATTTTTATTGGGCTGGCATTAATCAATTCATTAAGGACTATGTGTCCTCATTCCAGAAACGTTCAAGAAACAAGAACATTCATCACAAGAAGTTTGGATTACTCAAGCCTCTTTCAATTCCATCTGGTCCTTGGAATTCATTATCAATGGACTTTATCACTCAATTGCTACTTTCAAACAACTTTGATTCAATTTTAGTAGTTGCGGACAGATTCTCAAAAATGGAAATCTTCATTCCAGCTTATGGAACAATCACTGCCCTGAACTTAGCTCAAATCTTCATTAGTCATGTATTTTCCAAGCATGGCCTTCCAGTCAGTATTATTAGTGATAGGGGATCTTTATTTGTTTCATCATTTTGGACTCAATTGTGTCAGCAGCTCAAGATATCAAGAGATGTTTCAACTTCTTTCCACCCTGAAACAGATGGACAGACAGAGAGGGGAAATCATATTTTAGAACAGTATCTTTGGATGTATGTCAGCTATCATCAAGATGACTGGTACACCTGGCTCCCTCTGGCTGAATTTGCCTATAATAATTCAGAACATTCATCAACAAAGCAATCACCTTTTTTCACCATTTATGGAAGGAATCCCAGCTTTGACTAAATCCATGTTTCTCAAGACTAACCTTCTGGAAAGTTATCAACAAAACTCCAATCAGTACAGAAAGTTGTAAAAGAAGAATTAGAGTCAGCAATAAGGAGATTCAAGAAGTATGCAGATAGAAATAGAGAAATTCCACCTGATTTCCAACCTGGGGACAAAGTATGGCTAGCTTCCAATCAAGACAACAAGACCCACTAAGAAATTATCCAGAGGATGGTTGGAACCTTTTGAAGTTCTGAAGAAGATTGGAAGCCATGCATATCACCTCAAGCTGCCTCAGCAATGGAAGTCAGTTCACCCTGTATTCCATGTGTCCTTATTAGAACCAGTGAAGCATTCAACTATCCCAAATTGACATCAATTGCCACCACCACCAGTCTTAGTGGAAGAGCAAGAGGAATGGGAAGTGGCTTAGTTTCTGGACTCAAAACTCAAGAGAGGTAATTTATGGTATCCTGTAGAGTGGAAAGGATTCAGTGAAGACCCAGAAAAAATCACTTGGGAACCAGCTTCCAACCAGAGCAACTCACCAGACCTTGTCAAGGATTTGCATTCCTTGTATCCAGACAAGCCTGGCCCAAATACCTCAAGAGTTTGATTTATGGTGCTTGGTGGGGAGAAGAAGTTATGAAAATTCAGGAAGAATGCAACATCAATACCCTCCAATTTTGGACCTTATGAAGATATGGCCCAATCTCTTATTTTCTTTTCTCTTTATCAATATGTCAATTTATGCCAATCATCATTACTTCAAGTCAATTATGGCAATTTATTCCAGTTTTATGGTGCTTGGTGGGGAGTGGGAATTATGAAAGTAAGTTCCATCTCCTGGTATGCATCCCTGAGGGTTCTACTTCTTGTAAAACATTACCTTGGCCACTCTGTGAGCATCAAATGCTTGGTTTTCATTTTTCAGACATTCTTGGCCAAAAATCAAGCAACTCACTACAAGAAGGACAAACCATCAGGAATTTTTTTATTTCTCTTTCTCTACTCTCTTTTTCTCTCATTTTCTTTCTTTTCTTTACTTGTATAATTTTGTTTTCTTTTATTTCTTTAAAGCAGCAGCATCCCCTCCCAAATCATGTATTGGGAGGTTCCATTTTATTTTTTAATTTCATTTTTAGTAGCTATAAGAGTGGGAATAGAAGTCAAACCAAACACAAACAAGGACAAGGAAACTATTTATCTCTACCTAAATCATCAAAGGTTCTCTGGAAGTCATTTCTTAATTCATCTTCATACCAGGCAAATTTTGCAGCCATCTCTTCAGAAGCAGTACCCAGAATCATTCTATCATTAGCATACATAATCACATCTCTGCTATTTCTATCAACCCTCCTGAATAATCTGGCCACAGCTTCTTGGTTTTCACTTGCCACATTGGGATCTTCTCTGGTAATTCAGATAGGCCAACAATCTCCTTTTGCAAAACTTGAGCGGCAGGAAACATACCATCCTTTCCTCTACTGGAACTGGCCACAGGTTGGAGTTGACGAGAGGTGGTTATGGGTGAGTTCCTGGGTTGCTGGCTTGGTGATGGTCTTACTGCTGGATTCAAGGCAGGCCTGGCATGGGAAGTACTTGGTGAAGAAGGAGGAATTGTAGTAGGAATGGAAGCAAGAACTGGTTGGAAGGCTCTGGGAGTACTGGGAACCACTTGGCTTTGGAATCTGTTGGCAAGAGGCTGAGCAGAGGAATCGCTGGATGGATGGCCAACCAAATGAGGGACAACTTCAACCTCTTCACCATCCAACTCATCACTACCTTCAGCATCTGGATCAGCTGGGGAATCAGCAATCCTTCTTATTCTTTTCACTACCCCTTCAGTATTGATCCTGGAGATTGGGACTTCTGAGCTGGAATATGTTGACCTACCACCAACTGGAATTGGCCCTCCAACATTAGTCGACCTGGCCACATCCCTCTGCCTAGAACCAGTTACTACATCAAAATATCAGTACCAATTTCAATCAACATATGCAAATCACTCACATTGAGAAAATCCTGAAGTTCCATCAGGAGTAGGTGCCTCAGAGACTGGGAACTCTTTCCCAAAAGGCCCATCTTTTCTACTCCATAAATACCTCCTGACGTTAGAAGACGGCACCCCAGTACAATGAAATGGTTTCTTTCCAATGAAGCAATAATGGCACTTTGAAGATTGGGGATTGTAGTGTTGAAAACAATCCTTACCCTTGGCCAAACATTCAGTACAGGAAGGATCAAGAAGTTCAACTGATCTGTATCCGTCATAGGTCTGGGAGGGATCAAAGTGACCAGAAGAAGCCATGGAGGGTGAAGACAATCAACTGAAGACGCCAGAACCACAAAGAGCAGATGGTGGCAGTGTAGAAGGAGAAGATTCCGTGAGTTCAGTCAGTTTGGAACTCATAACTGAAGAATATGCAAGCAGAAGATTCAAGACGTCAGAATCAGTCCACTCCAAATCAAAAAAAGTTGACCTCAAGGAAATGGGGACATAACTCATTTATGCCCCCCCTCAAAGCCTCCAAGGTGAGGATTCAAGACCCCTTTGGGGCTGAATTCATCACCCAGGGCCTCCCCTGAAACTCTGGGGAGGCCAGGATCTTGATGGTCCTGGACCTCCTCAATGGATCCAGGCCATGTAGGTGAAATTTTGGGTCATGGGCCAATTCATGGTCCCATGGTACCCCTGGGTCCCCAGCAAAATTGGGCCCAGGGGGCCTCCAATAGCCCCCACGAACCACGGACCACGGCATATGGTCCACAGCCCATGGACCGTAGGACCCCAAAGCATCAAAATGGCCAGGAATGGCCATAAATCAAAAAATTCAATAAAATCACCAAAGACCCAAAAAGGGCCCAAAAGGCCATAAAATCAAGAAATATCCAAATCACCATAGGAAGGGCCAAAGCCCAAAAAACACTATGGGAAGGGACTTTGAGGCATTTCCAAGGCCAATGGGGACAAGACCCCTTGAAGACTTATTTCAAGACATTTTCAATTGGGCCTTGACAAATGAGTATACATTCATATACTCATTTGGCATGATTTTTTGAGCACAAGAGCTCATTGGCCATCATTTTGGGATACAACCCAAGTCCATACCCCAAGGACAAAAGATTTATTGAATCAGAAGAAAAGAAGCATATTTTGAAATGGAATACTTACTCAAAATTGAAAGAAGGGGGGAATCAAATCAATTTGACAGGGAATAATTGAAAAAGGATTTTCAGGATAATGTTCAAGAGGAAATGAAAATTAAAAAGAATTTTTTTGAAAAAATATGGGGATATTAAGATGCCACTCAACAGTGGCAGGGTATTATGGTTTTCAAGAGCCCACCAGTTTCAAGAGGGGGATACTGTAACAACCACTCACCAGGGGTAAGGGTATTCATTGATACACCCACTCAAACACCTCAAATCAGCAGATCCACTATTTGCATCAGCATTAAGTTTCAGCAATCCTCCTTTCTGAAACATGCATACAGCTTGGTACTTCAATACAGCCTGTTAACATATGTACAGGTTGGATTCACCCAATACAGTTTGGATACACCATTATGAAACTGTATGATCACTCGACTCCACCACACCTCTTGTACAGGTTCTGTACAGCTGTACAGTACCTGTATTGGCCAGACTCAATTCAATCATTCAATCCTCTCATGAAAATTCTCTCTCTGGATCAGGGCTGGTGATTCTCACATATACCAGCCCCTCTTTCTCCCCTGGGGACTTTTCCCCAGTTAATTAATTTAGTTTATTTATTATTTTATGAATATTCCTATCCTTATTTTGAGTATTGTATTTATTTAATATTAAGTTAGTCTTTGTATTTTCTTTCTTTGCCTGTACAGTATGAGTTGGGTGGCCATATCCTTATTAACCCTTCTCTTTTCATTCTGACAGGTTGAAACAGTGGACTTGGACTTGTTTGTGGTTGTCTCTTCTATTTCTTACTCTTATTCTTTTGTTGCTGCTTTCTTATATTTCTTTTATTAGTAATTCATATCTTAACACTCTTAAGTGTATTCTTTCTTACCATATCCTGAGCCCTCCATAAGTGAGTCCCAGTTTACTGAGTGCCAGGCCCTTTTCACTTAGAAGAGCCCCTGTGACATGAAGCTCCTGAGGGTCTAAATCTAGCCCTTTCTAATCAACCTCTTGTCTCCCTAGCTGAACCAAATCTTCTCAATATGATGGAGGAATCACTGAAGAAGTTTCCCCAAGGGACACTTCAAGAGCCCCAGAATTAAACACTCCATCCATGGTGTCACCTGAGTCCTTTGATGGTACTAAGGCTCATAAATTGAGAGGATTTATACAATCCTGTCAGCTTAGTTTCTGTAATGACCCATAAAATTTTTTCTCTGACAGGAAGAAGGTTATTAATTAAACTTCTTTTCTCACTTGAAGAGCTGGAAAGTGGATTGAACCCTACCTCTTAAATATCTCCAATGAAGAGCCTTCCTACCTTCTCAGTAACTGGAAACCCTTTTAACCCCAGTTATTCACTCTGTTTGGTGATCCCAATGAAGTAAGCAAATCTGAAAAAGAGTTTTACAATATCAAAATGAAGGAAAGTGGTCATGTTTCCTTCTACATATCTGATTTCAGAAGCTTAATGTCAATGATTTGGTATTGGGGGGAAATATCTTATATTGATGTGTATAGAAGAGGCTTTGAAGGGAATTTTGGTAGCCTTAAATAACTCATGGACCTTACTCTGGATTTAGATACTATGTACCATGAGAGACAGAAAGAAAAGGTTAGTATTCAAGAAAAGAAGCCTCAAGTCACTGGGTCCAATTATTTCTGGCCACCTCAAAACTCATGTTCCAAGAAGCCATCCAAGAAAAATGAGAACGGGAAGAATTTTGAAGTTTTAAAAGATAAGCCTCATTCTTCTCTCTTGAATAAGGAAAAAAAATTAGTTGTTTCTGAAAAGGAGAGGAGTATTAAAGAGAGTTCATCCACTCATTGTGGTGGCAAGAACCCAATTGAAAAATTGTTCAAGAGGCCTCAAAATAATCCTGTGTCATTGAGAGGCTTTCCTAGAAAGCAAGGAAAAGCCTTAGTGGGAGTTGTGATGTTCTCAATGGCTCTCAATCATTTCTTTCAAGAGAAAAATTGTACACTCTGAATACTAGTGTCAAGAAATCATTAAAATTTCTTATATTCTCTTCTGTCTCTTATATTTCTTATATTATTCTCATTGATTCTGGTTCTACAAACTCTTTCATTGAAAAGAATTTTGTTCTCAAGTACTCATTGACTATGTAAGAGCTCCCTGAAAATATTCCTCTTTTCATTTTTTATTGAAGTGAATACACTTCCTTGCTCATAACCAATTATACCAAGTGGATTGCTTATTTTCCATGTTTATTAAGCTTTTAATGAGACTTTTTCATTATATATTCCTCCAAGGTAGAAAACCTGATATTGGGATATGATTTCCTCTACAATTTTGATCCTGTTATTGGTTGGAAAAATTTATTGATCATTTATGACCCCAGTAATATGGATTCTAATAGTCTTAAACCTCCTTTTAGCAATGCCTCCTCCACTTCCGTCAAAGGTTATAATCTTTTTTGTGAACTTAAGAAACCTTCTCCTCCTTCTTCTTTCCATATTCATACCATCATTCCCTCTTAGTCACTACTTACATCAATAGAGGAAGTATTAAAAGAGATAAAATATGATTTTATACCTTCATTTCATCTCTTTTAAGGGGATATTTGACCTTCATCCTTTGTACTTTCATACATTCTGGAAGGAGCAGTGGGATAAGGAGGAAGATCCCAAATAAATTTAAAACCTACTGAAGGTAATCCCTGCTTCTTATCACCATTATTTGGATGTATTTTATAAGTTGATTGCATATAAATTTTCTCCAAACCATTCCTGTGATCATAATATTGAATTGGAGGGGTCTTTCCTTCCACTTGAGCTTATCTAGTATTTATCAAATTATGAGCCAGAAACACAATGGGCCTAAGATTCAGAGAATTTGGAGAAAGGTTTCATCAGGCCAAGCTCCTCATCAACAGGAGCACTTGTATCTTTTGTTAAGGAAAAAGATTGTGGCCTTTGCTTGTGTGTTGACTACTGAAATCTGAATGCTGTTACTGAGAAGAACCAGTATCATCTTCCTAGAATGAACAAGCTTCTTACTGTCTTGGATGACTTAACTATACTCTTCAAGATAGATATTCTCGGTTCTTATAATATCCTGAGGGTTAAAGAAGGGGGGTGAGCATTTAACTGCCTTGAGAGCCAAATATTATGGTTATGAGTATTTTTATGCCATTTGGTCTGATCAATTCTCTTTATTCATTCCAAAATCTTGTGAATTATATCCTTAAAGATATTTTAAATGTATTTTTAGTAGTTTATTTATATTATATTATGGTTTCCTCAGGCTCTTGGGAGGAAAATTCCAAACATGTGGCCTCTTTCCTCAAAAAACTGAGGGACAATAATCTGTGTATTCCATTCATCACATGTGGAATACCTTGGCTATATCATTTCAAGTGATGGCCTCAAGATTCATTCTTCAAATGTTCAACAGATACTCAATTGTTCACAGCTCAAGAACATCAAGGAACTTCAAGCTTTTCTTGGCTTTTCCAATTTCTTTCTTTGTTTCATTAAGCTTTCTCCAAAAAAATCACTGCTCTCACTTCTCTTCTAAAAAAAGAAATCCCTTTCACCTTCAATTAGAAGACTCTTAGTAAGCTTCAGTTACACAAAGAAGCTTTAACCACCACTCCTATCTTATCTCACCCAAATCCTTCTCTACCTACTATTGTAGTTACTGGTGCTTCTGATTATTCCTTTGGTTTTGTACTGAGTCACGTTAATGACTCAGGAAAGCATCCCATTTCATTTGATAGTTGAAAGATTCTCCCGGCTGAGCTTAACTATGAGATTCATGAAAAGGAACTCCTTGGCATAGCTTGGGTTCTCAAGCCCTGGGTAGCTTTTCTTCTTGTGCTTTTCAATTAATTTTAAGTCTTGAAAGACCACTCTACTCTTAAGTATTTTATGTTGTCTAAAGTTATTAATTTTCATCAACCCTTTTGGGCTGAATTTCTCTCTGTATTTCACTTGTATATCACTTAATTCCCAGGAAGGCTATCCACTGTACCAGATGCCTTTTCACATTATGAGGACCTGTACCCTGAAAGGGGGGTGGACCTTATTGTTGAGAATCCTCAAAATTTTCATCAAATTCTCATACAAGATGAAATTCAAGAATCAAGATTTTTACAATAAAAGCTAAAGTTCTCTGAGAATTAGTGAATCAAATTCAGAAAGAAGTATGGCAAGAAAATTAGTATAAACAAATACTCTAGAAATTAGGAAGAGGTGAATCAATTACAGATCATTCTCTTGAACCTCAATCAAAATTTCTGTTATTCAAAAATATAGTAGTAATTCCAAGCAATAAAGCATTCCAATTAAATATTATTCAAAAGTGTAAGTAGTCACCATTGCCTGGCCATCCTGGCCAAGGGAAGACCCTCAAGCTTATCAATAAAGATTTTTATTGGGCTGTAATGAATCAATTCATCAAGGACCATGTGTCCTCATTTCATCTATCCATGTGTCCTCATTTCATCTATCCATGTGTCCTCATTTCATCTATCCATGTGTCCTCATTTCATCTATGTTCAATAAACAAGAACATCCACAATAAGAAGCTTGGATTACTCAACCCCCTTGGAATTCATTATTAATGGAATTCATCACTCAATTTCCATTTTTGAACAACTTTTATTCAATTTTAATAGTTGTTAATATATTTTCAAAAATGGAAATTTTAATACCAAATTATGCAACAATCACTGACTTGGAATTGGCTCAAATAATTAGCAACCATGTATTTTCCAAGAATGGACTCCCAGTAAGTATATTTAGTGATGGAGGTTCCTTATTTTTTTCATCATTCTGAACCAATTTATTCCAGAATCTCAGGATATAAAGAGATATTTCAACTTCCTTTCACCCTCAAATAGATGGACAGACAGAGAGGTTAAATCATATTCTAGAAAGGTATCTTTGGGTGTATGTCAGTTATCATCAAGGTGTCTGGAACATCTGTCTCCTTCTGGCCAGATTTTCCTACAATAATGCAGAACATTCATCAAAAAAAACAATCACTATTTTTCACAATTTATGGAAGGAATCCAATAATTTACTCACTCCATATTTCTAAAGACATACCTGCTGGAAAGTTATCAAAAAACGCCAATAAGTACAGAAAGTTGAAAAATAAGAATTAGAATCAGACATCAAGCTTTTTAAGAAGTATGTAAATATAAATAGGTCAATCCCACCGGATTTCTAACCTGGGGAGAAATTATGGCTAGCTTCAAAAAGCTTCAAGACTACTAGACCTACTAAGAAGCTCTCATAATGATTTTTGGGACCCTTTGAAGCTCTTAATACGGCTGGAAGCCATTCATATCAGCTCAATTTTCCTCAGGAATGGAATTCAGTTCACCTTATCTTTCATTTCTCCTTATTGAAACCTGTCAAGCATTCAATGGTCTCAAATTGACATTGATTTCCACCACCACCAGCTCTAGTGCAGGAGCAAGAAGAATGGGAAGTGGCTCAGGTTCTGGACTCAAAGCTAAAAAGATGTAAATTATGTTATCTTTTAGACTGGGAAGGATTCAGTGAAGACCCAGAAAGAACCACTTGGAAGCCAGCTTCAAGCCTTAAAATCTCACTAGACCTTGTAAAGTATTCCCACTAATTGTATCCTGACAAGCCTGTCCCAAATACCTCAAGAGTTTTATTTATGGTGCTTGATTGGGATTGGATTTTATGAAAGTAAGTTTCTCTCCTGGAATTTACCTTTCAGATGATATTCTACTGTAATTGTTGTAAGCATCACCCTGGCCAATTTGTGAGCACTTTTCAAATCCTTTAAACAGATTCAGAAGGCATTGTAGCAATTTTACCCTCATTTTGGACCTTCTGAATGAAGATATTGCCAAATGTTTTCTTTCTTTTGTTTTTTATATTTTATGCCAATGATTTTTTTGGAGCCATTCTTTACATCAAGCTACCATTTATTGCAACAAATTTTCTATCCTGCTTGGTGTGGAGTGAAATTTATGAAATTAAGTTCCATCTCCTGGCATGCATCTCAGAGGGACTATAATTCTTTCAAAGCAGCAACTTGGCCCCTTTTTCAGCAACGAATCGTTGTTTTTATCTCTTGGGAAAGTTTATGGCCAAAATCAAGCAGATCATTTCACAAAGAACACCTATAAGAAAGCTGTGTTATCTTTTTCTTTTTCTTTTATCTCTTCTACTTGTATAGTTTTATGTTTTATTTCTTTCATTTTAAATCAGAAGCATCCTCTCCCTTATCATGTATTGGGTGGTTCCATTTTCCTTCTTGTATCAGAAAGGAGTAGGGATAAAGGAGAAATAAAACACAAAAAAAACAACAAACTAGTTATCTCTACCCAAATGATAAACAGTTCTCTAGAAATCATCAATTAACTCATCCTCACGCCACACAAATTTGGCTTCCATCTCTTCTAAAGAAGTCTCAGGAATCATTCTGTCATTTTCATAGAATATTATCTATCTACTATTTATGTAAACCCTCCTGAAAGTCCTGGCCACAGCATCTTGAGCCTCATCACCCACATTTCAGTCCTTTCTGGTAAACATTACAGGCCAACTCTCTCTTTTTTGGAAAAATTGGTCATCTGGGGATGGCAATAGCAATTTTTAAACTCTACTATAGTTGGAGGCTCTGGCCAAAAGCTGGAAGCTAGTGGGGTGAGGCTTTGGTGATGGTCTGGACTGAGGAACTGGAGATGGCCTAATTGGAGAAGCTAAGGCAGGTGGCCTAGCAGCAGATAGAATGGTTGAAGGTTGGAAAATGTAAGATAGGAAAGTTGAAAGCCTAGGTTAAAAACTTTGAGGATTACTGGGGATAATTTGACTTTGGGATTTCCTGGCAGATTGTTGACTAAGAGAGGAGTTTTGGAGTTTTCTACTTTTTTGATTGACAACTTCAACTTCTTCACCATAAGGCTCAGTTGGAGACTCAGAAATCCTCTGGTCCTCTTTACTACTGCTTGGCTGTTGATGCTAGAGATGGAAACCTTGGAACTGGAGTAAATTGGCCTCTCAGAAGTTGGAATAGACTCTCCAACATTGGTACATTTTTCAACATCTCTCTGCCTAGATCCAGTCAATGATTCAAAGTATCAGTAAAATTAAAGTATAGAAACTCAAAAAACTTACAAGTTTAAGACTCTGCAGTATTATCAGGGGTGGAAGCCTCATGGACTGGAAACTCTAATCCATAAGGCCCATCTTTCCTACTCCATAAGAATCTCCTCATGGTTTTTTTGGGCACTCCTGGATGGTGAAAAGGCTTCTTTCCAGCATGGCAGTGATGGAATTTAGAAGATATAGGGTTTAAAGGTTGGAAAAAAATACTTCCCTCTCTTCAAGCATTCAGTACAGGCAGTATCCAAGACTTCACATGCCTTATAGCCATTATATACTTGGAATGGATCAAAACAGCCATGAAAATCCATTGACCAAGGTGAGCCCAATTGACTGTAGACACCAGACCTACAAAGGACAGGATTTGGTGGTGCATAAGGGAAAGATTCAATGTTTTGTTTCATTTTTGAGCTCATTTCTATAATAAAGGGGAAAAATGAGTCAATTCAGTCAGAAAAAGGGTCAAGAAGTCACCAGAATTCATCAAATATTGGGCCATAGAAACCATTATGGCTCCCATCAACGTCCTCAAAATGGGACCCCCTCTCATCAGGCCAGGACCTTCCCTGAAAATCTGGGAAGGGTCCCTCTTTTTCTCCCTGGATGACTCCAATAGGTTCAGGTATATAAGGAAGAAATTCCCATTCTTTGGGCCCTTGGACCCCCTGAAACCCCACAAAATTTAGGTCGATGGGGCCAAATTAATCCTAGGGGGCTTCTATAACCCCTGCACACTGTGTACTGTGGCATACAGGCTGTCTATTTCAGACCTTAAAGGCCCAAAATGGCTAAATTAACCAGGGAGAAAGCATTAGGCCATAAGATCCCTTTGGGGCAAAAATTAAAAATTTCCTCAAAACTTGGCCACCCATTCAACTAGGGCTAATTCAAGCAAAATAATATTCATATAGTAATTTTGCATCAATTTTTTAGCTTAAAACAACTAAAGCATTCTTTTTTTGAGATCTTCCCCAAGGAGAATTTGAAAACTTCTGGCTTTTGGCAAGAGCTTACTAAAGACCAATAAATTGACTCAAAAGGAGAAGGACTTACCATTATGAAGGGTTTAAGGGCTTATAAATGAAAAAAAGAATTAAGATAGAACATTTCCAAGATAAGGATCCTCAGTTAAAGAAATAGAAATTAGAAGAATTTTTAAAAAATGTGGGGAAATGTGGGTGACATTCAAGAGTGGTGGTATATTGTCATTTTAAGGAGCCCACCATCCTCCAGGGGGCAATACTTTAACAGCCACTATCAGGGGTAAATGTTATTCAACCTTAAACCCACCCAAACTCACCAAATTGGAAAGTCCTTACTGTGTATGAATATTCAGTTTCAGCAATCCTTATTTAAAACACTTATTAGGTTTTATTCATCAATACAGCCTTTCACCACTTGTACAGTCTTTATTAAAAGGAATTGAGCTGTATGATCACCCAAATTCACCACACCTCTTTTATGGTCCCTATATATTCATACAGGGCCTATATTATCCAGCTCAATTCAATGAAGTAGTCTTCTCAGGGAAACTCACTCTTTGGATCAGGGCTGGTGGATTCTCACATATACCAGCCCCTCTTCCTCCAGCTGGGGACTTTTACCCAATTAATCAATATATTTTCTTTATTATTTAATAAATACTCTATTACTCTCTTATTGGAATATTCTACTTATAAGAATTAAGTCAGTATTTGCATCTTTCCTCATCTGTTCAGTAGAGTTGTGGTGACCATATCCTTATTAAACCCTCTCTTCCCTTCTGAAATATTGGAACAGTGGACCTGTCCTTGCTTGTTGCTGGCTCATTTATTTCTTGCGTCTTATTATTATTTTTGCTTTTCTTATTCATTTCTTATTAGCAAGCTTATTTTGTTTACACTGATTCAGTTTTTTCTGTTATCAACTCTGAGCCTTCTTCAAGTGAGTACCAGTTTACTGATTTTAAGGCTCTCTTCACTTATAAGAGTCCCTGTGGAAGACAATTACAAAAATATACTTCCACAGGATTAATAGATGATATAGAGCCTTTACTGAGGTTATCTGAGAAATTTCTGAAAAAGTTTTCTCTGTTATCATTCTTTAAATGAGATATTATGGTATTGAGCTAATCCTTTTGTTTCTTTCTAGACTAAATAATCAAAGTTATATATAATTTAATCTATAGAGAAATAATAGACAAATACTTTTAGTTTTCATGATAAATCTAGATGATATTATGGAGAATTCTATATTTTTTTGATATAAGAATTTGCTTCAAAATACAGCTTTGTATTTGAATTAAAGCCCCTTAGTTATATAAAAGGCCACATATTGACCTAGCCATTATTATGATTCATTAATCTAAGTGATAAAAGCTCCTTTTCAAAGTTTTACATTTTAAAAGACTGGAAATATTTATTTGATAATAGCTCCATTTAAGTGTATTTTTATCTCCAACTGATATTTTTTTCAAGTTTTACTGGAAGGAGTTTATTTTATATTCTAGAATCCTGTTTCTCTAGTCAGAGAAATAATTGGAGATATATTATTTATATTTTGATAAAACCTTTTTTTGCATCAAAAATTTAATTAAAATATTGATGAATATGTAGAAAAATTTAACATTTGATAAGCTCTTTTCCAAGATCAAATTCTCCTTTAAAAAAGTTTTTTGATTCTCAGTATAGTCACCAATTTTTTTTTGGAAATGTGTGAAATGGAAAAAAATCCTATGATCAAATATTTCTATATTTGTGGAGACATATGAAACAGTAATTAAAAACTTAAGTTGTTTTTCAATGATATTGATTCAGATAAAAGGTAAAATAAAGTTTTCCTAATTTAAAATTTTGTTAATCACAGAGTTTTTAATTTTCAATGTTAATAGTTCTTACCAAGAACTCATTTTGATCAATTTAACTGAAAATTATTGGCTTTTATAATGTGGCTTCAAGTCTTTCCAAACCTTCTATTTAACAATTTAATCTCAACCCTATCTTATAATATTTATCCATTCTATCTCCCATGTTAATTTTAAAATGAAGAACCTGCTTCCAGGTATTGCCAATTTTCTCATGGTGAATGAGCTCACAGTTCACTTATTTTACCTATACATAATTAATATGATTATCACCAAGAATCAATAGCTTCAGAGAAAAATAATTACTATGAAAGCTTTTTATATATCACAATTAGAAATTCTTCAACATTCAACCAGTAGACTTAATTTACCCAAAAAGGTTCCTTATCATATTTAATTAAGAGTTACGCATACAAATTGCCTATTCAATAAGTCTCACTTATAGATTTCCCAAAAAAATTCAATCATATGAAATATTTGTTCCAAAAAAAACCATCATCATAAGAAATGTAATTTAAGAGTCAAGATTTGTTTCAAAACAGATTCGATTGATTGAAAATAGTCTCAAATTCAATAAGAATTGCTTAATTTTTCACAAATTGTGCTCCTAATATAAAAAAGAACTGACAAAAACATTGAAATTTAATAGTTATACAAATATAAAAGATATAACATGAAATAAAAAAGTATCTTTTGTTTCTATTAAATAATATATTTCAAGCCAAAAAAATTACTTATGTATGGAATATTCACTCAAAAGGATTATGGATTGCTATACCACCTTAAAGTTAATCTCTTTATGAGCTCCTAATATCCATATTTTCATTTAAATGGCCATAATTAGTAATATTTTGCATCTCTGGAGGATTTTCATCATCAAACAGATAGTCCCATTTATCTCACATTTGTGAAAACATTTTACTAAATAAAGTACAGAAGAAAATAAACAAACCTCTTAATCTCCAGCTTGTTCCTCATCTTATTACAAATTTCTTTTAAATATGGACAGTGGCCCTTCAAATTCCTATAGTATTCTCAATTCAGAATATTGATATCAAAATACAGAGGTTAAGTCTACTATTAACATAATCATGAACTATGGAACCCTTATATTATGGGACTATATATGGAGATCTTTAATAAGATGAATCAGAAGTCAAAGAATGATTGTTTGAATGAAGCACTTTGGCATTACTTGATATCTCCATATGTTGATAAACATTCAAATCATGCAATGAACCAATACATACCAAATTTAATGCAATCAATTGTGTGTTTATATTGGAGAAAAGATGCAGTAACATTGAATACCTTAGCTTTCTTTTATCTAAAACATTTTCAAGCACTATTTACATTGCAAAACATAAACCTCCCTCACTAATAATATTTTTTTACAATCAAAATATTCTTCACAATCCTTTTCAGGCAATTGTGACCATTCTCTCAAGCTCCTATGTATAAAGCCAAAAAAACCTGGAAAACCCTCATCTTGAATCACTTCCAAATATTTGGCTCTTTCATTAGAATCAGTCCACTTGATCATTATTTTTTTTGAATTTCACCAAAAATGAAATAATACCATGATTATATAACACAATATCCCCCTGGCTAACCTCAAAAATAATCCCAATGTTACTTAATTCTTCCCCATTCTCATTAGACCCCGACCTTGAAAATTAAATTGCTTATTGGGTCAAAGTATCTTGTTTTTTGAATTCGGAATAATTTTGAAATTTTGGATAATTCAGTATCATCTGAGTTAATATTTGCAAAGAGAAATATGTGGTGTGGAATAATTGTTTGAATTTATCTTAAGTTAAGTTGATAAAGTCATTTTTTGTATATATTTATGGTGCAGGATTTTATTGAAATGGCTTAATTTAACATCTTTTATAAATTGAATGTAATAAATATTCTCCAAGTTAATCATTATTTTTTTCTTCAAACATGCATACATGATGATAAATCACTTAAGAGCTTGTCATGGGTTTTCTTTTGGGAATTTTCAAGGATGGTTGAAAAGATGAATAGCTGTGGCGAGGAGGTATAAGATTCTTATATGAGTGGATAATTTCATTAGGGGATTTCCAAAAGGAAATGTGGGATTTGGTATCCAAAAACTTAGTTTTTTGATTCCTCAAATACCACAGCTGATTTTGTTTAGGATTCGGAAGGTTCAAGCGGCCCTAATAAAAATTATTTTCATATCAAATAAAATATAGCTTACAATTTTAATTCCCCTCAAAAATGAGGTTTGAAAATTGATTTTGGTATTCATTAAAATAAATCCAAAAAGAATTTTTCAAAAACGAAAATTTATATTAATAGAGTATTAAATTAATATCATGTCAATATTTGATTTTAATTTAGTAAAATTAAATTATTTACATTAAAATATATCAAGCATAACCCTTTTCAAAGATAAATGGTGTGAAATTACTTGAAATTTGATGTTTTTACATTATTAATAAACTTTGAGAAATCCGTATCCGACATGAATATTCAAAAACAGTTATTAAGATATTTATTGATAATACCTAATTAAGATTAAATATTTGTTTAAATTAATAAAAAGGCTCAATTAATGTAAACTATTTCTCCAATTGAGCTTTGCAAATTGAAATCCCAAATTTAATAAAAAATCTCAAAAAACCCTATAATCAACTGCTTCCTTCCTGATTATTAAGCTCATTTAGAATCAATTAGATATTCTTCATCTATAGATCATGATATAATTTATGGAGCTCAAATTTATGCAGGATTTTGATTCATTAAAATAAGGCAGTAAAGAATAAAATTAAATAAATATTTTGATCTATGCAATATGAATTATGTAAAGATAATAATTATGAGTTTTTTCTTCTGAAACAAGGTATTCATAAATTCTTGATCACTGAGGAAGATTAAATAATATTTTAGTTATGATCTGAAAGAATCTGAAAAGCTCAGAATATTCTTGATTTAAAAAATAATGATTTTTGTTGTTTTTGAACAAAACATGAAATGTATAGAATTATAGTTTAGCCTAAATAGAAAAGATAAGAGAATAACTGAATACAGTTCGCTGAATATTCCTCAAAAAAGAAACATTTTGGCTTGGAAAATAACCTGAAAAAATAAAAACATTCATCATTTACCCTGTAAAATACAGTTTTTTTTGAAATAAAGTACTTTTTCAATTTTTGGGATATACCTTTATACTCGTTTTTACTTCCCTATTAATATCTTATCCATAATTATGCACTTTGAAATAAGAAATATCTATGGTTATATTCTAAATAAATATCATCAAATCAACCAAGAAGTCATACTTGATTATTTATTGAAGTAAATATAAGCTATTTAAGTAGCAGTAAAGGAGATTGTAATAAATCCCACATAGGAAAATTCAATACTGAATGAGTTCCCAGTGTACTTATTTTACCTAAAAATAATAAATATGATTATAACCAAGAATAAATAGCTTCAGAGTCAAATTTTTTGGTGTAATAATCTTAGAATATTTGTAATATTCCAAAAATAAATTATGATTTCTCAATAAATTTCGAAACCAAATTAATCTTTATTCAATTAGGTATCTCCCATCAGAAACAAAAATTAAGCTCTCCAAATAAACATGCATTTGAAGAATATCTTGTCAATACCTACAACTTATGAATAAGTGATTATATTACCTCTTCAAAGATAAATAAGTATAAGTTGAATTTCTATATAATTCCTCAAAATTTTTAGTGGAATCTCTTTACAATTCAGCTTTTATAGCTATAAGGTCTTGAATGAAGCCAATTATTTTTTCTTTTTGAAAAGGGATTTGAAATTTATTGGTCCATATTTAAGTCCCCCATTTATTTCAAACAATAATATTTTCAAATTTTTCTTTGATTTTGATAAAGTTATATTAGATTTTACAGCTTAGTGGGACATAAATAGGAAATTTTGGAGAATAGGTTGAAATCTAACATAGATAATTTTTTTATCTTATTGATACTTTCAGCTATTAGAAAAAATGATGAGACATGGGGTTTTGTTAATTGAAAACAGAATTCCTCTGCGCATGTGGTCTTTGAATACTTCTCATTTGTACCTTTGGATAAGTGGTATATGCAATGTATCAGAAACATTAATGTATAACATTTGAGGAAACTTCGAAATTAATTAAAAGATTAGCTGTCTTTTAAAAGGGGGATTATTTAATAGTAATGATCAATTAATTCAGAGGTTCCAGTGATTGACCTCAAGGTTAGTATAAAATAATAATAAAATGACCTTGCAAGTAAAAACACAATTATTTATAATCTCATCAAACTTGAACCTAGGACCTTCTCCATTAAGAATTTTCTGAAAAATAAAATTCTACAATATTTGAGTCATAATCCAATAGATTATCTCCCAAATAGTTAGCGGCTGTCATCAATTTTTGTCAATTGCTCTATTCTGTTTAAAGTAACTTCATAAATATGGTGTTGAAATTTCTATGAAGAATTTGATTATTGGGTTATTTTTTCTTTTTATTTCTAATAAATCTCCTTTCCTCCAGAAATTAAAGTACTTTCATGTCTTCCTTTCAATTTTTATTCAGGTGAATTTGAAGTCTCTCAGAAGTTTCAGTGCTTCATTTGTGATTTTTGAATTTTTTAAATGATGATCAAGTATATAAGTTGAGCCAAAGAAGTGGTTGAGTTTAGGGAAAGAAATTGAGTAGAAATTTAGAAGTGGTTTGTTTGGGTGTGATTCTTTGTTTTTGATGAAAACAAAAATTTGGTTGAATCAACGCAAGCAGAAATTTCTTGAGGTAGAGATTGTCAACTTCAAGTCTTCAACCCAGCCTGTATTTGTGGTCTCACTTGAATTTCAATACCGTGTTCATCGATCAATCCGCAAAGGATTTCCTCACTCAGCTCTCCGCAACTATCTCCTACTCAACACTCACCTCCGTCTTCTTGTGCCGGTCGCCTATCTGGCTTTTAGAAGTTGCATTGGCCAAGAAACTTTTCGTCCTTCAGGCATAGACATGGTGCGTGGATCTGTTGTTTGAAATAGATCCTATTTTGGGTAGCTTGCCATAGGGACGTTCATCATCGCATGCTGTTTGGATACCTGTGTTTTTGTAGCTCGTCCGTATTCGGTCGCCCAACGGTAATAATCGATATGAACTATCGCCTAATGATGATATATCATGCTTAATACCCAAGGTGACTTGTTTTTAAGCTTACAAGCACAAAACAAGAGAACTTTTAACGTACTTCATAGGTCTATGGATCAATCAAGCTGACTGCCCTTTTGCCGTGTTTTACCGCTACCATCTCCAGATCCTAGCTGACTGTCCAGAAGCGGACCCACTCACCTTGACCTTGTCCAGTCAGCCACGTGGTGGTGAGAAGCTATTATCATCCGTTTCTGGCACATTTTCTCATTTGGGAATCAAGCAAGTTCATTTAAGACTACTTGATCGTCATTAATCTTTGAATCCTGAAAAGTAACTAGAATTTTACTATGGCTATAGGCATGGCGATTTGCTCTTTGCAAGTTATCAGCGCATGTCTCGACCACCACAAGAGCCATCCGAACTTTCCAACTCAAACATGCCTGCTATTACATTACCTGCCTCATCTTCTAGCCAAACCAATCCATCAACCATTCATCAAGGCTGGAAAAATGTCAAAGAACTTGAAATAGACCAACTTCTTGAGAAGGAAGACGGCAAAATTTCAAGAAAACGAGATAACAAATTTTGCCGACATGGAGATAAAAGCATGTGCGATTATTGCATGCCATTAGAGGTAATTGTCATTTAGCTTGCTTTTTTTTTGAAAAAAAGATATTCTCTGAGGGCGGAAAAATTCAATCACGGTCATGATTATCTTACTTAGCTTGCTTTTAAAGCCATATGACCAAACATTTCATAGTGAACGTGGCATAAAGCATCTTTCTTTTCAAGCTTTCCTACGCAAATTAAACGCTGCAACTAACAAGCCTGAAACCGGCGCAAGCTACATCCCTCCACTCGAAGAACCCGATTACCAAGTCGTCAATCCTTGTCCCTCCCGAACCCATGCCCCTTTTCCCGGTGGGATTTGTAGCAAATGTCAACCTAGTGCAATCACATTACAGCTGCAGTCCTTTCGGATGGTTGACCACGTTGAGTTTATAACTCCTTCCCTGATTGAAAATTTGCTGGTGTTCTGGCGAAAGACGGGATGTCAAAGGTTCGGTTACTTATTAGGAAAACACGAGCGGTATGATCAAGTTCCACTCGGTGTTAAGGCTGTGGTCGAGGCAATCCATGAACCGCCTCAACAAGGCGAAATAGATGGGGTCCAGATTGGCTTGCCTTGGGAAGAAGAGAAGAAAATGGAGGAGTTGGCTTCCTTGTGTGGCTTACAGGTTGTAGGAATGATTTATACAGACTTGACCCCAGACCTTACATCCGAAGAAGCCAAAGCTACTGGTAAAGTTCTGTTCAAGAGACATGCCCAATCGTTCTTTCTCTCTTCATTGGAAACAATTTTTGCTGCTCATCAGCAAGCTGCTAGGCCTAACCCATCCCGATTTTCAGCTTCGGGACAGTTTTCCAGCAAATTTGTCACTTGCGTTATTACCGGCAATCAAGAAGGTGGAATTGATGTATCTGCCTATCAAGCCAGTGATCAGGCGGTCGCCATGGTCAAGGCTGATATGATTGAAGCCAGCGTTGAGCCCGGGACTGTTAGGCTGAAAGAAGAGGCCCGATTGGAGGCACAATCCACCGCTACCCCACGGTACATTCCTGATGTATTTTACAGGTACAAGAACAAGTATGGGATTGATGTCAAAGAAAATGCTAAACCATGTTTTCCTGTCGATTACCTCTTGGTCTCAGTGAGTATATTTTTCAAGCTCAGATCTTTCTTTTCCTTATCAGAATTCAGCCTGTTGATGAAGCTTTACAACCATTCAGCTAACTCATGGATTTCCAGCGACATCATCTCCATTATTTTGTTCGCCATCGCCATTCGCCATCGAAAACAGACCTGGACTTCATGACCAATCGATGGATCTTGTGGTTAACCAAATCAGACCGGTTTTGCAAAGGGTTTTGAGCTGGTTTTCAGATCGACAGGTTCCCTTTACTAGTGTCAAAGGAAAAGGTAGAGAACAAGATGAGGATGATATTTCTGAGCTTCAGCTTTATTTGAGTGATTGGCATCTTTTAGCATTTATTGATTTCATTGGGATTTTTGATCGGGTAAGACTTTTTTTGCATTCAATGATCTTTTCTTTGACCTTTGCTAATACCGCCGTTATTTTTGAGAGTGTATTAGAATGACATTGTTCATTTAATTAACTTTGCCTTGTGTCGAGACTCTCGTCAGCTTCAGTCCGTTGCCAACTCATTATTCATGACCAGCTCATGGCAAACATTCACAGCAATTGTTCAAGAATCTGCCCCTGGTATGTTATCAGATGGTAATCAACGTCATTATATGTCAGTTATTGATTGTATTGTTTCTGGGGCCCACCTTGTCAAACAGACCCGCCTCTATCTAATGGAAACAGGAGCCACAATGAAGCCTCAAGGCCGTCAGACGCTCATTCGTCTGCAGAATTTGTTGAAGATGTATCGATGAGTGGTAATGATTTGAATCGGTTCCAAGATTTAGAAGAGAATTCCGATCTGGCATGCCCTCATTGTACTTTTGTTAATCCAGCCGGCACAACGGATTGTGCGGTATGCGGATTACCTATGTCATGAGTGAAAAGCAAAAAAATCCACAAAAGGATTCCTATTAAGTTATCGTAATGCTTTATATCCGGCCAAGGGCAAAAAAAATAAAGTCAAAGCGCTATAAATTTCTTTCATGAATTTGCAGGTGGTTTAATGCTCATTTAACCTGCTTGGTTTTTGTGATGATGCCCTAATTTCATTCTCTCGATGGTTTTACGTGGTCTAAAGATAGTGTTTTGTTAACTATAAGCGGCATTGTCAGATTCACTACTCATCTTCTGCGCGCCTATCGCATTTATCTACCATAGGAAATCTATTTCAAAAATAGACCATTCCCCATGGGGATTGTCACATGATTTTTTATCAGATCCTGAAAGTCTGGAGCATTCAGACCTTTTTCGGAGGCTTTAACTTGTAGTGGGGCTTCAATACAGTTAATGGGATAATTGACTATATTTCATGTGAGATGTGAAAGGGTTGTAAATGCGTGAAATTTGTGGCTTTCATTTGGAGATTACTGCAATTAGTTGCAGCCTTACTGCTATTTCTGTAACCCAATCTTTTTTTCAACTTTCATATATTACCTGAACCTGCAATTGTGGGAATACAGTTGAGTACGACTGAATCCAGGGACAGAGTTCATCCTTGCTCTCAACAATGCATAGTGTGTGATGTTGAAAAGCTTAAAATCTGAGCCAATATAGATAGATATTTATACAAAACAAGCCTAAGGAGCTTCAACGTTTTGCCTTGTCAAGAATTAAATGTTTTTTTCCCATGCAAAAAAGGATTTAGGATCCAAACATCACTCATAACCAACTTTTTTTTGGATCCTTGACCCTTGAAAGGCAAAAATTAAATGAAGAAAAAGTACTACTAAACTACGCTGGGATGTTTGTGAGGGTGTGCACGGAAAATTGACCAATGTTGGAAAAAACGGGCTAAGGCACCTTTAACAGTGACTGAAGAAAGATCTCCATTGCCTTGTCCAGCTTCCCAATTATTCCAAAAAAGAGAACGCTGGCCTATCCAAATTACCAGGGAAGATCCAAACATGGGGCCTACTAAAGATGCCATAGAAAAATGTTTCAGAAATGTTGATAGGAATATTCAGAGAGGTGATAGTATATGCTAATGTAAGAATGATTCCTGGGACAGCTTCAGAAGAGATGAATGCCAAGTTTTTATGGTATGAGGTTGAGTTGGTGAAGGATTTCCAGAAAACTTTTGATGATTTGGAAAAGAATTAGAAAGGATTTTTGAGCTTGATGTGACTGATTTCCTTATTGCTACTCTTTATTGATACAAGAAGTAATGAATGGTACCTCTGAATACATTATGAGGGAGGGAATGATTTCTACTTTGAATAAATGAAATTAAAAAGAATAAAATTTTACAAGTAAAAGAAAATAAAAACATAATTAAGAGGAAAAGAGAGTTAACAAACAAAAATATAAAACTTAAAACTTCTGAGAGTTTTCCTTCTTGAGTTGAGATGCCTGTATTTGGCCATAATTTTCCTGAAAGATAAAAACAAGTATGGTCTTGCTCACAGAGTGGAAAAGGTTTGGTTTTACAATAATCAGAAATCCTCAGTGGTACATACCATTAGATAGAACTTACTTTCATAACTGCTACTTCCCACCAAGCACCATGAAAAAGAAAAGTAAAAAGAAAAGATAACTTTATGTAGTGAATCACCTGAGAAAAAATAATTGACATAGAATCAAGGGATAAGATTAAGAAAAGGAATTGGCTCATATCATCAATTTAAGGTACAGGTGCTGAAAATACTTCTGAATCTGTTCAAAGGATTGGAAAAGTGATCATAAAGTGGCCAAGGTGATGCTTACAACAATCTTGGTAGAATATCATCTTAAAGGTGCATGCCTCAAGAGGAACTTACTTTCATAAAATACACTCCCCACCAAGTACCATTACATAAAAATCTTGAGGTATTTGTGCTAGGATTTTCAGGATAAAATGAGTGGAAATTCTTGATGAGATCTGGTAAGTTGGTAAGGCTGTCAGCTGGTTCACAATTGGTTCTTCCTGTGTCTTCAATTAATCCTTTCCACTCTAAAAGATACCATAATTTACCTTTTGAGTTTTGAGTCTGGAACCTGTGCCACTTTAAATTCTTCTTGCTCTTTCACTATTAGTGGAGGTGCTGAAAATTGATTTTTATTGGAAATAGTTGATTCCTTGAAAGGTTCTAATAAGGACACATGAAAGACAGGGTGAACTTTCTTCAATTGTTGGGGAAACTTGAGGTGATATGAATGGCTTGTTTCCAAAATTCTTGTAAGCTTCAAAGTTTCCCAACGATTTTCCTGAGAGTTTGTTTGTGGGTTCTATTTTATTTATGTTCTTTGAAGCTAGCCATACTTTCTACACAGGTTAGAAATCATGTGTAATTGACCCATTTTTATCTGAAGACTTATTAAAATACCTAACTTCTGACTGTAATGTATTTTGAAAAATTTGTGTACTTATTGGAGTTTTGATGAGAAATTTTCATCAGGAGTGTCTTGAGAGATGTGAGTTGATTCAAAGCTTGGATTCAATTAGTGGCTTTATGACAAAACAATTTCATAAAAATGCCAATTGAGGGTCCCTCAGCTTTGGCTGCAGGACCCCCCACCACCCTTTCCAGAAGTGGGGGGTCAGAAAGCCAAGCCAAGAGTCCCCAGTTTGGTATGCCTATATAGGTTTTTCTTAATGGACCTAAAGAAAGAATACAATAATGAATTTTAACCTAATATTTAACCTAAGTATTGAGATGCTATAAGTAAAATATATATAGAAAAGCTGAATTCATTCAGTATTCTATTTATTTCATGAATAGTTATATAAAAGGACTCTCAAATTAGAGGACATTTTTTTTTATATTTTTCATGCTAATTGTGTGTAAAATTTCAAAATAAGAAATAATTAATTATATTATGATAGTTCTTTGATTTTAGTATTATATGATAACTTAATTTTTCCTTCTAGTGAAAACTGAGGAGTGGTTGGTCTTTCAAAAAATATTGTGTGGAAAGCCTAATGTAGTGATCTTATTAAGAAGGGTATTGATATTTATTTTATTTATAAAAGATTCATTAGTATAAGATTCATGTATTTTATGATTTTAGTTAGTAAATTTTTATATTTTCAAAGTCAAATAGTAATAGTGTAGTGTTTTCCCTTTATTTTATTGAGCCCATGAGAGTTTAAGTGTGTTGTGTTTCATTTGGAGGGTGGTGATTATTTAGTTGAGGATTAGTGTTAATTATCATTTTTCTTATTAATTTTGAGAAATCTGTTCGATAATTAAGCTTAGTAATGGAGGTTTGCTGTTGAAATAGATCAAGAAAACCAATAGTGTGAAAATATTTTGACTTATTTCTCACTAGCAAGAAGCCTAATAATAATCATAATGAGAATAATGATGCTTGAAGCTCAAGAGTAAGGCATCTATGGAGTTTGGTGATTAAACCTCAAAAGTTATTTTGGGTAATCTCAAAATTAAACCATCACTGTAAATTAATTTCAACAGATTCTATAATAAAACCTGAATTTTTTACAAGGTAATCTTACTAATTTTAAGCTAAAAAATAACCTTCTTATTTTCTTAAATTTTCTTAATATCAATCATAAAACTATATAAGAACACATCAAAGATTTAGGACCAATTAATTAAAATCATTAATACCATCTTCAAATTTCTATTAGCAATAATCATCTATCAATTCTTCATTTTATAACAACAATTTTGATTTTGTACTAAAATTTTTTTAATGTCATGAGATAATAACAAGTTAATAATTACACATATAATTAGCTCTACTCTTATCTTTTGAGATCTTTAGCCAAAAAGCAAAAAGATACCATTATGTTACTCCAAATTTTAGTTTTACAATAAGGAGTAGCAAGTAATTTTTGATGCAATAACAACATTAACTTCTATATTAAATCATAACAGTGGTACTTTTAGTTACTAATATAACTTAAATTCACTATATTTGATTTATTTTACTATACACTCCAATCTTCACTCCCTTACTCCCCTGTGTTTTTAATGATATTGATATACCAATTTATTTCTATTATCCTTATCAAGTGTATCATTTCATTTATCATCCCTATTTACCAAGTATCCTTCTATTAGTTTATTTAGTTATATCTTATGATATCTCATATTTTAACTCTCTTTACTATTTCACTTGAAAAAATAAACATATATATATATAATTTTGTGCTTTCTTTTTTATTTGATGTAATCCAGTCAGATTTTCTCAAAGTGTTATAAATTATTTATTTTTTAAGGTTTTGAATAACAATTTTTTTTAGTAGAGAGAAGTCTGATTAGATATTTCTGATTAAAATATGTAGGAAATTTCAGTCTGAGGGAGCCAGGTCAGCCAGTAATTTTTGTGGTAGCTCACATAAATACAAATATACTGTTCTATTATCTGATTTACCCTCTCTGTATGCCCATATGATTTAGGATGGAATTCAGCTTAAATATTTCTTGATATCTTGAGCTTCTTAAATAAATTTTTCCAGAATGATGAAACACAAAGGGAGCATACATCACTGAAAATACCAATTGGAAGGCCATTTTTGGAAAAGACATTTTTGATGAAGAGTTGTGCTAAATTCAAGGATGTGATGGTTGAATTAGCTGGAAGGAATATTTCCATTTTTGGGATCTGTAGCCAACTACTAAGATTGAGTCAAAGCTTTTGGGAAATTTCAATTGTGTTATGAAGCCCATTGAGACAAAATTCCAAGGACTATATGGAATTTGGACAGTTTTGAGTAATCCAAATTTCTTATTGTGGATTTTTGTGTTTCTCAAAAATTTCTGAAATACAGAAAAATAGTCCTGGATGAATTGATTAATTTTATACAAAGAAGAATTTCTCTGGATAGGATTTAGGGTCTTCTCTTAGCCAGGGTGTCCAGCCAATGGAGAATAATGGCACTTTTTAAGAATATCAGATTATATTGATGTATTTCTGGGGACAACCACCATATCTGTGAATAATAATAATTTAAATTGAGGCTCACAAGACCAAGCGAAAATTGATTTAACTCTTCCTAGTCTCTTGAGTATTTATTTTTAATTCTTGTCTTGCCATAATTATTTTTGTCTTTGATCCACTAAATATGAAAATCTTTATTATTGAATTTTCTGTTCCTTAAGAACTTGATAAAAATTGTGAGTACTATTGATGAATCATACCCCCTCTTAGGGTACATTTCTTGCCATTATGACAAGGAATCTGGTAAGGTGGCCAGATGTACTGGGTGGTAAGTGATAGGAAAGTTAAATTCAGAGAGAAATTCCACCCAATGGGCTTGATGGTGCATAAAAACTTTGGAAGAAATGAAATATTGAATTGAAGAATGGTCTTTTAAGACCTAAAAAGGATTTCAAGGAAAAGAAGGAAGTATATCCAGCTCTCCAGCTTTGAAATTATTCCAAGGAGCTCCTTGGAATGTATTCCATAGTTCAATTCAGCTGGGAGAAGCTTGTGACTATAAATTTCAATGGGATTATTTCCTGAGAAATTCACTTAACTTAGTACAGAACCCAGCAAATCATGAAGAGAATCATTCTATAAAATGGTTGGAGAGGATAGGAGAAGTGGCTCACGGTTCTTTGAGTAATTGAAACTAACCAAAAGATTCCTGATTGGAGGTGAAAGGGGTATATCTTTTGGTAAGAGAAGTAATAGAAGTAATTTCTGTAAAATAATTTTAATGAAATTAAGATATAAAATGGCAAAGCCATGAAAAGATTTAAGCTTGTTAATGGTTTTGGGCTGTTCCCAGTTGAGAAATTGTTGAATCTTCAAAGAATGAATCCTGAAGAAATCTCTTGCAAAAACATAACCATGGTATTTCACACATGAGGAATGGAATATGCACTTGAAAGCTTTAGCAAATAAATTTTTGTCCCTCAGTATTTGGAGAACAGAGGCCACATGTTTGACTTTTTCATCCTCAGAACTGAAAAAAACTGTAATATCATCTCAAGAAACTACTGAAAATAAGTCCAGAGAATCTGAAAAAATATCATTCACAAGATTTCTGAATGAAGCAGGAGCATTGGTCAGGAAAAATGGCATAATAAAATACTCATAGCTACCATATTTGGCTCTAAAGAAGATCAAATGCTCATCCCCCTCTTTAACTATCAGGCAATTGTAAGCACTACACAGGTATATCTTGGAGAAGATAATGGAAACATCAAAAATGGTGACAATTCACTCAATAGGAGGGAAAGATACCTGCTCTTCCTAGCAACAGAATCAATATTGTGGTAGTCAACACACAAGAAAAAACCTCCATCCTTCCTTTTAAAAAAGAGGAAAGGTGATGCTTTTGAAGAGGGGCTTTGCCTTATGAAAACTTTCTCTACATTATCTGAAATGTAGGCCTTGAGTGTTCATTACTCTTGATTTAATAATGAGTAGATAAAGCCAACTTGAGGTAGAGACCCCCCAATTAAAGTGGATGGTACCTCATATTTCTCAAGGATTGTCACAAACATGGCAATTCACCCTCTTGGACCTCAATATGGCATATTCATGCCATATCCAATTTATGGCAATTTGACCATATCCATAATCATTGGCCAAATTAGCCATTTCATCTTTTTGGCCTTTTATTGTCCTTTTAATATCTGGGCCCAACCTGGCCCCTTCTTCATCATCAGGCCTTTCCTAGCCAGGTTTTACTTTTGGGAAGTCTTTTGTATTTTCCACTCAACAGGGAAAATACAGCCCAAAAGCCTGTATTTGTCTTTTTAAGCTTAAAATACAGATTTGCTCATTTTTCACATTTTAGGCCATTTTCCCTTGTAATATGGGAAATATGCCCAAATGGCCATATTAGGCCATTTGGGGCTTAATTTCCAGATTCGCGCATTTCTGTGCATTGTGTGCATTTTTTGCACACTTTGTGAAAATACAGTTTTAAAGCTGTATTAGCTGTATTTGGAAAAAACACCCAAAGACACTCACTCTTTCACCTTTGAAGCCACTCAAAACCCAATTTCCACTTATATCCTCCTGGCATCAATCCAAAAGACCTTTGAACATTTCCACCCTCCAATAACAGAAAGTGCCATAAATGGTGTTATACACCATTATGAATCTGTTTTCACCAGAACTCCAATGGAACCAATATCAAATGGGTATTTCAACTTTTCATCAGGTCATCAAGGAATGTCATCCAGAGGATTCATCAATGCTCAAAAGAAAAGTGTCAATTCCAAAAACCAATGACGCCATCAAGAAATCATTGGTTATTCTCATTCACAGTATTCCTCCAAGGGAATACTGGCAGTTCATTCTCAAGGGGTATTCAAGAGGCAGTTCCAAAACAATCTGCCAAGGGTCAGTGCTCCATCAATACACCTTGGCAACCACATTCATTCAATACAGTATGGATTCATCAAGACCTGTATTTCATTCATACACCATGGGAATTTTATTCAACCCAGTTAATTTTCCAATTTGGCAAGGTATACACTTCATCACACAGTCAAATACAGCTTTAAGGATTCAATACAGACCAGCTGTAAGCCTGAAGGAATCAAGCTCTCAGCGTTTCACATATACCAGGCTCCTTTGACCCTGGGGGGTTTTTCCCCCAGTTAATTAATATATTTTGACTTTATTTTATATTTATTTTCTTTTTATTCTGTTAAGTGAATTCTGATATTATCACGTTAGTCATTTAGAACCTCTTTCTTTTCTTTCTTTTCCTGCCAGTGGATCTTTGGTGGTCATATCCTTACTTATTCCATTTTTCATTTTGGCAGATTGAAACAGTGATTAAGGACTTACTTGGTTGGCTCTTTGGCCATTTGGCTTCTCTTTCCTCTTATTGCATCTCATCTTTGTTCCTGCATATTTCTTAGAGGAATTCAATTATTTGATTTTATTTTCTTTATTCTTTGGAGTCTTCCAAGTGAGCTCCCTGATTGCTGAGTGCCAGGCCACTCTTGTTTTCCACCAGAGCCCCTGTAACAAGGATATACCATAGAAACACAATTTAAGTGGAATTGGCGTTAAGATATATGGGTTTTCAGAGAAATTTCACTTTTTTTTCAAATGTTTGGGCATATTATTTCAAAAGGAAAATGTCAATAGGCCTGATATATTTACAAAATAAAACATCAAAAAGTACAAAAATTGTTAAAAAAAAGCCTAAAAACTTAATTTAGAAGGATACCATAAGCGCTTACTGAGGAAATTTAGCAGTATCACTAATAGAATACATTTACCAAGCTCCTTCATTATGCGCCTCTTACCAAAATCCAAAGCATAAAGTTTTATAAATAAAAGAATCTTTCCAGGAAGCAAGATCTATTTAAGCCTGACAAAAACCCCTTCTTCAAAATCATCAAGCTCAAGTGCTTAATTAAAAGAATTGTAACCAACCATTTCATCAGAATTTTCATCTGTTTCATATTTTCTTTTCCTTGGGAGAATCTTATTGATGGAAATTAAACTTGAAAGGGCTGAGAATTTTCAAAATACTCTGGTGAATTTAATCACAGTATTTTGTTCACAATGCTGACATGAGGGGGAAGATTTCTTTAGCACCAGAAGCATGAAGGATAATCTCAATGATACTCAATGAAAATTGTTTGAGTGTTGAGGCTTGATTTGTATCAGGTAGCCCAAGCTAATATTCAAGGGAATTTGGAGGGAAAAAATTTGAATTTGAGAAAAGAGAAATGATAATATCGACTATTTAAAGATAATTTTAGATAGCTCAACTTGTGAAACATTTTGAAAAGGATCAAGTTTCATGAAATTCCCTGTTATTTGAGGAATTATTTCCCCCAAATCCTTTTTTAGTAATCCCAAGCACATGCTAAAACAAGGATCATCAAAATTATATCCTTGAGTGAATGATGTTGTGAGATTGCCACTTTACAATATTTTAGATGGAAGCAAAAGAAATAATATATATTTTTCTTGAAATAGCTGTGCTAGTGTATTCAAAACCTGTAAGTAATACTTTTGAAGGTTTGAATTGTTCATATTGTTGTAAGGTTTCTAAGAAGTGATAAAAATTACAAAACCCCTTCCATATGTTGGAGAGTTTGGTCTTTCTTTACTTCAACTGACCTATTGAATCCACAACTGGCTTGATCAGGCTGAAAAGGGAATCATTTGTTGTGAAGTGATCAGGATTTTTCATAAATGAAACAACTGATTTTTAATAAGGAGGGGGTACTAATCACCAGGGTTTTGTGAAGAAGGAAGTATTTATTGAATAATTATTCCTTTGATTGTATAACAAGAAAGACCTTTGACAGAGAGTAATTTTTTTTTTAAAAAAACCTCAAAATTCCATTGGCTATTTCATTATTGCTTATCAAATTCTTAAGAAGCTCCCTGTTCAAGAATCGGTTGGTGAAATATTTAGAAAGCTTGCTGTTTGATTTATACATTTTCTGAATCATTTGATGTGTGATGAAATCCTGAAAAGGTAGCTTCAATGAATTTAAAATTTAGTGGAACTGCATTACATGAGGCTGATTGTTAAAAAAAAGAGCCTAAAATTAATCAATATCAGTGTTTGATCTGATGAATCATCAATAAAATATTTCCTCAATTTTAACCACAGCTAAGAGAAAATAAGTAAAAATTTCTCTAGTATTTCTGAAAGGGATTTGTTTTTTTCTGCAAGCATGTCTTGACTTATTTGTAAGGGTTCTCAGCAGTTTCTTTGTTTGAGATTTAAGTTCAGTATATCAAAAGAATTCTCTATTTGTGAGCCACAAAGTAAGAGAAATGCATAAATTGAGGTCCCAGAAGTGTCAGTAAAACCATCAATTGATAACATAATTATCTTTTACTAGCCACCTCCTTCAATATTTGAGCCTAATTCTTATCATGAAGAAGTGGTAAGGTTGTATTGGCAATTGGTAATCTTGTTTGAAGCTTATAGGGTAGGTTTACTATGCATCACTTGTAGCTGTAAAATTGGTAAATTTCCATATGGCTGAATGGGAAATTTGGTATTATTAAGGCCTTCTTTAAGGTTCTGTGCAGTTCCCTTTGTAATACGTACTAAAGAATTGACATTAAGCAATTGATAATGGCAAAGAGCTAGGGGTTTTGTTCTTTTTTTAAGTATGTTAAGCTTAATACATGGCTGGGAGCTGTTTATTGTTCCTGAAAAAATTGATATATCTTCAGTGTAACTTGCTCTTGCATCTTTCAGGAAATTTTGAAGGTAAGTGGTTTTTTTCTGAGGGAATCTTGGTGAAATGGGGTTTGAGGTGGGGAAATGAGAAAGGAGGGTAGGCCTCATTAGAAATGTTTTGACAATAGGTGCATTTGGCTTTTTGGAAATACACAGAATTGGTTCTTGATACAGTGAACATCAATGAGAATTGCCAACAACAGCCATGTCTATTGAATGGAATAGAAAATCCATTAATATTAGACAATTTTTAGAATTAAGAACAAAATTATTATATAAAATGTTTTTGTAGAAAAAAAAGAAAATAATAATAATTGTTGGTGTGAAACAATTATCCTCAACTTTTTAACAAAGTGAAAATTGGAATTAAGAAAAAAAATTATCAGAAAAAGGAAATTTAGGAGAAACAAAAAGATTATATTAATATATAACAATAAATATTCCAGAAGGAAAGTAACTTTGGTAATCTTTCATAGCTTAAACTTAACCTGTGTATATTGGTGTGCCACCTCCCAATTTTGGGTGAAGGCCTAGGGAAGTGGAATGCCGATGTCACAGGGGCTCTTGGAGAAATAAATAGTGGCCTGGAACTCAGGAATCAAGAACTCACTTGGAGGGCTCCAAAAGATTAAAGAAATTAATGAAAGATTATGTTTCTTTAAGGAAAATAAGAGCAAGTACAAATATGGAAAAGATAAGAAAGAAGACAAAGGCCAGAGATAATAAAGAAAGACAAAAGCCAAGAGCCAGCCAAATTAAACCTACATTCACTGTTTCAACCTGTCATAAAGAAGAATAGAATTAGTAAAGGGTATGATCACAAATATCCACTGACAGGAAAAGAAAAGGTGCAAATTACTGACCTATAAAAATCAGTATTTTCTTCAAAGAATGAAAAGAAAATAACAATAAAAAATAAATCTGATATATTAATTAACTGGGGAAAAAGTCCCTGGGGGTGAAAAGGTGGCCAGTATATGTGAAGAGTGGGCAGACCAATCCTGGAGGGTTGATAACCCATCTTTATTGACTGTTTTGGGTAAATACAGATATGGCCATCTTGAGCATTGAGCTATGTGCTTGAATTGCTACAGTGAAAAAAATGGGACAATGGAGTTGTCCAAGGAGTGCTGCAGATTTTGATTCCTTGAACACTGATTTTTTAATAAACAACCACTTAAAACTGCCCTTGAATAATCCTGGACCAGTATTCCCTTGGGGGAATACTGTTTAATTAAAAAGGCCAAAAACTGGAGGGCCAGGTTATTGATGTCCTCAAATGGTCTTCTAGATCCTCCCATGAATTTCCAGCTTGAGTGACTAGAGTCTTCCTTTGAAATGGGATGATGGATTGGTGACTTGACATAAAAAGACAAGTTGGAGTCTTGAAAGAGTCACCATTGGATTTCTGAGGAAAAGTTGTGCATAATGGTATATAATACCATATATCCCCCATTCCTGGTCCCTACAGCCCTGAGTCCATTTCTGAGGAAAGTTTTCCCTTCTCTTGAGGGGAAACCCTTCTGAAGATGACTGCCAGAGGCCATTGCTGGATGGTGTCTTGACTAAATCCCAAAGGCCCAAAGTAAGCTTCTGGCCATATTGTGCCCTTGGGATTTGATGGCCAAATGGGGTCCAGGTGCCCCAAAATGTGGTTTTGGACCCACTAAGGTGTCCGCTTGGCCCCTTTTGGCCAAAAGAGGCTTATGGATTGTGGGCTGTAGAGGCTTTAGGGGGCCTGAATTGCGCAAAAAGTCCAAAAACCCTCTAATAAAAGGGGGTGGGCTAGAGGCCCTGGGGATGGCTGGAGGATCCAAAGCCCCCCCAGGCCCAAAATCAGTGGGATTGACCTAGGGATTTTGGTGAGGTGGAGAATTGGCCAAGAAGGCCAATGGAGCAGGATATGGCCTAGGACTATAAAAAAGGGTTGGGGCCATGGATGGTCATTAACTATGGGTGTTGCCCTGAGGCCAATTGGCCATAAATTGGGTCAGGATAGAATTCCCGTAAACACCAATTGGGGGGAATTCTTCCCATGGTTGTGACAGCCATTCACTTGACCCCCACCTCAATAGGATCATAACAGGAATGGTGTGGAGGAATTTCCTCTTCCTTCACCTTGAAGAGTAAATAAAAATACTGGTGATAAGAAGGGGGAACTACCTTCAAAATGCTTCAAATTTATTGTGGCCCTTGCTCCTCATCCTACCACTTCTTCAGGAATGCATGGATGGAGGAGGAAGGTCCATATCTCTTTTAGATATATGAAGTAAAGACATAGAAAAATATTCTCCAACATCTTTTCATGTCTTTTTGTATTTAATTAATTTATTTAAGTAATTATTGAGGGGGAGTTATGGGAGATATATGGACAAAGGAAGGAAGGGAAAGGTGAATTCAGTTCACCAGAAAGGAGAACAATTCTAGTTTCAGTGGGAAAGTAATTCCTAACAGAATGGATAACACCATTAGACTTCTTAAGAGCAGTGTCATTGGTGACCAATCCAGTTTTCCAATCAATAACAGGATTGAAGTGTTCAAGTAAGTCATAGCCCAATATGAGGTATTCTCCCTTGAGGGAATTCATAATAAAGAAAGGAAAATTAAAATCTTGGGAAGGAAGAAAGGTAAACCCCCCACTTGGTATAATTGGTGAGGAATAAGGAAGGGGATTATTTTGAATCCAAAATAGAAAAGAGTATGTTTTCACGGAGCTCTAACATAGTCAATGAGTACTTGAGAACCAAATTATTTTAAATGAAGGAGTTTTTAGCAATTCAATCAATTAGAATACTGTAAAACATTTTAGAGAGATTGGAAAAAATTAGAAAAGCTAAAGATCTCTTCAAACCAGTATTCAAAGTGTACAATTGTACTCTTGAAGGAAATAATTGGGAAGAATCAAACACAGGATATTTCCCACTAAGGCCTTTCCCTGATTTATAGGGAAGCCTTCTTATTTCTCAGTCTTTTTTTTGAGAACTTTTGAAGGTTCTTGCCACTAAAATATAATACAAAGCCTTACATGACTCTTTTCTCCATGTAAGAACCAATTAATCTGTTTTTGCTATTAAGTAGAGAATAATGAGGCTTATCCTTTGAAACTTTGAAAACTTTCCCCTTCTTTTTCTGTTGAGTCTTCTCAGAGGCTTTACTATTAGAATCCCTGAAGGAGATACAGGATTCTTGTCTTGATGAATGTCCTTTTTCTTCTTCCTTCCATTGTAGCTGGTTTCTAACTTCAAGGTAATGTCCATGAGTTTTTGAGGGCTATCAAAATCTCCAGGGTTAGAAGCCAATTTGTCCAACAATTTTCATTACAATCCTCTTCTGTATAAATTCATATAAGATCTTTCTCCTCAATCCCCAATTCTCAAATCAAGCTTCTCAAATAGGCTATGTGCAAGAAAACATGACCAGCTCCTTTCATCTTCAAATTATCCAGTTCTTGTTCAAATTTCCTTATTTCATTGGGATCACCTAGCATAGTAAAAAGCTTTGATTATAGCAGCTTCCAGCTATTAAGAATATAAGAGGGGTGTTGATTGGAGATATTTGAGTGGTAAGTCTCATTCCACTTTCCAGCCCTTCCAGTGAGAATAGCACTTGAGTAAAGGACCCTCTTCCTGTCAGAGAAGAAGTTTTCTGGGTCATTATCAAGTCTTAATTGAAATGATTGGATAGCCGCTTACAATTCATGAGATTCTGTACCATCAAAATAATTAAGTGCCTTTATGGATTGAGTATTGGAAGAGGGGGCTTTGAAAGTTTACCTTAGTCAGATCTCTTTAGTGAGATGACTCATGATTTTCAGTAGATTTTGTTCAGTTCAATAGACAACAGGTTTAATGAAAAGGGCTATATTTAGACGCTAAGGAGATTAAGAAGGATCTTTCAAGGCAGCTACCACTCCAGTCTCCTCATAATCTTCCTCTTCCATAGACTACTCCTCCTCCTCATTTTCAGCTCCCCCAATCTGCCACTGAAACATTGATAAGCTCCAGGAAAGCCACCTAATAAGCCATTTAATGATCTTTGTCTTCTTGAATTAATACCTCCTCTTCTAAAAGGTGATTCTCCCTGTATTGGTGTCCCTCTTTCCAAATTTGAACTCAGTCGATGTTCTGATTTTGTGCAGTCAGGAGGGATGCTACTTTGAACAGTCAGGAAAGCTTGCATTTTTTCTGGGGGGATATTATTAACAGGCCTTTTGAAAAAATAAAATGGAAAAATTTATGATACTTGAAAATGGAAATTGAATACCTGACCAAATCAAATTAGACTGAAACTCTTGATTATGAATTTGAGGAATAATCAATAATTTTGAGATGAGAGATGCATATGAATGATTCTTGTAAAATGATAATGACAGAATAGAATTTTTATGGGGAAATTAAATCATTGAAGACTATAAAATCAATTCCAATAAATAAACCCAACTCAGATAGAAATGATTGAGGAAAATGGTCAATTAAAATCAATTTCAATCAACTCTTGAGGAGTTAAATCAATAAAATAATATCTCCATATATCAAATAAAACTCTAGTGATGAATTCAAAACAGGTATTCATCAATTAAATCAATAAAACTGATAAGAACTAAGATTCCAACAAGAGAGAAAAGCTAATAGTTGATGAAAATTTTTAATGATAGAGATACATGGTCAGCAGGTATCAGGAAATGAGAAACAAATCAATTTTCAGATAAATAAAATGGGTTAGATGAAAGTTGATGAGGGAATCATAATATCATTAAAATAATGAAGAAATAATAGCTTATGAATCAGTAAATAAATATTTAGAAACAATAAACAAAATTAGGGTGAATTGTGAGCTAATTAATATTATTACACTGAGACTGTTCTAAATAAAGAGGGCCACACACTCAGGGGATTATACCAAATTAAATATCACTAAGAATAAAATAAAAATACAATTGAGTAGTGTAAGAAATAACTAAGATTAATGATAGTAAGTAAATATAAGTTTCAGTTTAAATAGCATGCAGAAATAAGCAATAAACAAAAAACGTGCCAACCACAATCAAGTCAAAATCTAATTCTTCAACTGTTCAGACATAAAAGAAGGTTTAAAAGAATATGACCATCAAAAATACACTAAGAAGGCAAGGGAAGGCTAATACTGAATTAATGCTCAAAAATAAGATATTTCAAATTTAAGAATAAAATATCATCAATAATGAATCAGACATATTATTCAACTATTGAAAAGTCCCCAGAGGGAGGGAGAGGATCTATTATGTGAGAATATACCAGCCCTTGTTCAAAGAGGGATCTTCCTCTGAACATTTGTTTAATTGAAAAGTACAGGACCTGTATAGGAGGTGTGGTGAGGCTGGGTAATCTTACTGTTCCATTTTGGTTGATACAAACTATATAAAGACTGACAAGCTGTGTATTGGGAATACAAACTTTGAAAGTGTGCCACTACCAGAGGAATAAAGCCCATGGATGCAATTACAGGAATCCTTGGACATCATGATAATATAGCCAATTTGTAATTGATACCAATTATGGCCTTTAGGCCACATCCATCACATTTTCTTATTCTGGGCTCAGCCATGATTAATGGAATCATTGACAATTTCTTCACCCCTGGCCCTTATGCACCTCCCTGGGCCTCACAATCAAGCCAGGCCCTTATGGGATATCTTTACCCCCTTAATTAGCAGTGGTTTTGCACAAAGAATCATTTGGTAATGCTAGGCTTTGTACAGCCTTTATTGCCCATAAGAAATTTAGGATACTTTGGCCTTTTTGGTTCTAAATCCAATAAAGCCAAGGGGAATAATAGATCTAAAAATATACCCAGCTACCCCAATGAGCCCCAAATGCCATTGATAGCCCCTTTTAATCAAAACATTTGTCCCATACCTCAAAATGGCTAAATTAACTCTCAAAGCCTTTCCACTGCCAATACTTCCAACACCAAAATTTTCATATATGGTGTTATACACCATTTTAAATTATTTTTACTCAGAAATTGAATGCTTTTTTCAAGGCCCAATTATTGCATCTGAAATACTTGTTCATTATTAAAGAAAGTTTCAAGTGTATGGGTCATGAATTTCAAGTACTTATATTCAATGGTGTAGTGAGTGGCATGTAACAGAGACTCCTCAAGGGAACCAAACACCTTTTCCCATCAGGTATTGGTGAATTAATTTATATATTATCTCCCCAAAGGAAGACTGGAGATTGATCTTCACACAATATTCAAGAGGTAATTCCAAATATTTTGCAAAGTGTCAAAGCTCCATTAATTCACCTTGGAAACCACATTTATCAAATAAATCCTCTTTCCATATAAGCTTGTATTGTTACCACAGACCCCAAGAAGCTTATTCAATACAGTTAATTTCCTAGCTTAGGAAGCTGTATTATTCCCCAAGAAGTCAATACGGATTCAAGGTTTCTTACATATCAGTTTTTGGTCCGAAACATTCAATCTATCAGCTTTCCACATATAGTACATTCCCTTTCATCCCTGGTTTTTTTTCTCCTAGTTAATCAATATACAAATATTCATTATTATCTTGATTTTCTTTTTTCTTTATATCAAATACTGATATTACTAAGTAACTCTTTTTCACCCCTTCTTTTCCTGGTTAGTGGATATTGGTGGTCGTATAATTTACCATTTCCTTTCTTCCCTGTGACAGGCTGAAACAACTATCAAGGACTTAGTTTTTTTGGCTCTTTTCAATTAAATTTTCTTATTTTCATCTGACCTTGTTAAAGAAATACATGGATTTTATTTTTTTCTTCAATTATTTTCAAGTCTTCCAGGTGAGTTCCAGGAAATTATTTTTCTCCTTGAGAGCCCCTGTGAAACTGTAATAATTAACTACAAATTGTCTCTTCATTCTTTTATTTCCCTTATTTATCCCCAAATTCACTCATTCATCTCAATTATGACTTTTAACTCTTATTCTATTGATGATTTCTTGTAACCTCTTACTTTTATCTTATTTATTCTTCACTCCTGAAGATAAAAAGCTGCCAAAGTTTTTATTTTCTCATTTTTCTTTCAAACTTCATCATTTATCATTTTCCTAATAATTGAAATTAAAGAAAAAATTTCTCATCAATATAAAAATTCTGATTTTATTCACTCCTCTCAACATATGTTTTATTTCTTTCTTTCATTTACAATACATATTTTGATATAAGCTTATCTTTTCTCAAGAATTGATATTGATTTATTCTGCAAGATTAAATTTTCATGCTCTGATGGACCTCAAGTTTTGAATTGATTTATTGACCTGAATATTTATTTTGAGTTATTAATTTCTATGAAGATCTTGATTTATTTATTTCCTCAATAATAAGCTTACTTTTGTTTTCCTGAAGAAATTGATTTTAATTTGACATTTTGATTCATTCCATTTTTGACATAAACGTTTTCATTTCTTCTTAGATTTAATTTCCAAATTCATTCTTATCTTTATGCAGGTCCAACACTCACCCCCTTCAATAAAGACAAAATCCTAAGCCTTTCTCACTCCTACTGCCACATCTCCCTTAGATAGCAGACCATAAGCTACTCAACTGAGAACTAACTTGGATGGAGGACTGACTTTGGAAGAAGAAGCACAAACCAGGGAGGAATTTACAAGACCTAGAAGATCAATATCCTTTTCAGGAGCTTTTTAGAGCTTTTCTAGGCACCTCAAAAGAAAATCTCCAGAGTATGATGATACTGAGATATTTTCTGCACAGGAAGAGAGGAGAAGCTTGCTCCCAGTCTTCTCAGCCTTCCTTTAACCAGAAAGACCCAGATTTGTTAGAAATTCTCAAACAGATGGCTTAATTAATGAGCCAATATCAAGAATATTTATCCTCAGAAGCTTCAAGACTCCATCTATGAAGGCACAGAGATGTTTTAATGGGACTAAACCCTACAGAATCAAGAGTTTTGTGCAGTGCTTCCAGCTTATTTTAGAAAATAACATGGCCAATTATTCTGAAGAAAGGAAGAAAGTTATTTATGTCACATAATTACTTACAAGAGTTTCTGGAAAATGGATTGATCCTTATATTTCCAATCTTACAAACATATATCCCTCTTAACTCCTAAATAGCTGGACCTTATTCAACTCACAACTCTTTACTTTATTTAGTGACCTAAATGAAGTTGGAGAAGAAGGATCAGAGTTAGATTCTTTAAGAGTGAAGGATGGAGGACATTTTTTCTTGTATACTTCTTATTTCACAAGGTTGGTTTTAGGGATTGACAATTAGGTAGAAAGGGATTTTATAAAAAATTATCGGAAGCAATTAGCCTTCAGAATTCTGGATCAATTGGAATAGCATCCTTCTAGTAATTATTCTCTTCAAGACTTAATGTATTCCACCTTGAAACTTGATACAAGGTAATATGAAAGGAAAAAAGAAAATAATAATTATCCAGAAAAGAATCCTTAAGCCTCAAATCTGGGCTCTTCTCATCCTAAAATAAAAAGAAGAAGAATTCTAATTTTAAAAATAAATAGAAACCCAATTCTTTTCTCCTTGATATGGACCAAAAGCCTTTTGGTTCCAATAAGGAGGGCTTATGTCCATATTTTTGAGGCCTTTATGCAAAAGCCTCAAATAAAGCCTTCCTGTAAGGTTTGATTATGAAACAATAAGTAGATATTACTAATATTTTACTTCTTTTACTCTGAATTTCCTTATTAAAACAATGAATAAGGATAAAAAATAATTATAATAATAAAGAAAGATTATAATTATGGCATAAAAATAATTATATTATTCAAATAAATAAAATGATATAATGAAAACAATGTATTCATATTTGATAATTAATATATTTGAGGCAATTTATTATTGTTACCGAAAAATAATAAATATGTAGGAAATTGTCATTTAATATCAAAAAACAATTTATAGCAATAATATTACTAATATCAAAGCTATATATTAATATATATTAATATAAATAATATTTATATTAATAAAAGAATTATTGAAAATAACCTACTTTTAACACTTAATATAAACATTTTGTATAATTTTAGGCCTAATAATCTAAATAAAACTCATTTAAATTGAATTTCCAATTAAAGATAAAGAAAATTACAAACATTTTTGATTTTAAATGGAATTAAATATTTTAGCAAGAAATTAACAAGAACATTAAAATATTGATTTAATAAAGGAAAAGGAGCTCTATTTATAGTAAGATTCTCCCTAATATAGTACAGAAGGCCTCTAGTAGACATTTACTGATGGTATTCACTAGAATTGATCAGTATTTTGAGCTTTAGTGATGATGAAATTATTTTTAAACCTTCTTATCTCAATATTATTCCATTATTTAGAGTTATCACTGTAACTCTAACTTTTCTGACATCATAGGCTTGCAAAAAGGTTAAAATTTGTGAATTTTGTTATTATTGATCATAATGTACTAGTATCCATCAGTTGTATCACTTATATAACTGTTAAGCTTTAAATAAGATTATGGTATGTGATAATGAATGATCATTTTTAAGCTTTAACTTTGATAATTAATAACTTTTGAGTTTTTAATGCTAAATCCATTGAGAGAGTTAATTATGATATCTTGGCATGTCCCTACTAATCTTACAGGAGACTTTTATTACATCATTAAAACTCCATTTTTTATGATTTTTCTTGTAACTCATTGTTTCTGTCAAAATTTACTATTTTAAATTTCAAACCATGATTTCAATGGTTTATACCTTGAATATCATGATTAAAACTAAATAATTCTTTAATTATGAACTAGTATAATTTGAGTATCATTTTTTTTAAGTTTGGACCACTTTCACAACAAAGTGGTCAACAGCTATTGCTATTTTGCTCAATAAACCCATGTAGGTTATAGCCTTGTTTATAGCTTTTCAATCAACATTTATATCTTTATTTTCAAATCTAGTATGCTGTAAGTTCATTTTTTAGTTAAACTCTTTATCATGCATATTTCAAGAGATATGAGCTAAAAACCATGAATATTGGTGCTGATAATAAAAGTGCATATATTCAGCTTATCTCAGTAAGTATTGAATTTACAGATATGATATAAAATGTTATATGTGTATTCTCCCATGGGGAATCCAATGGTTAAATATTTTTTACATTCTTATTGATTGGTTGCTGAGATAATCAAGATTTTATTCCTTTTTATGGAATTTCTACTTATTTTAAGATAATAAGTCCCATTCCTCGTTAAAATAAGTATTGTCAAGTTTTTTGTGACCTTTTTGTATATTTGGTCATATCTAAAAGTCTCACACTTTCCAACCAGCAGGGAAATCCCAGAAAAAGGAAAAACTTTGAGTTAAGATCATGCTGTTTTCAATGGTCTTCACTATTTTCCACCCAGAGTACAATTTTTCAGTCTGAATACTAGTGTTGAAAATTCTTTGAATTTTTTTATTTGCTTTCTCTATCTGATATGTTTTGAAGCATTCCCATTTATTCTTTTTCTTTCAAATAATCAATTGCAAAAGAATTTTTTTCACAGAAATTCTTTGACCACATCAAAGCTTCCAAGAGAGGATCCCTCTTTTCATTTTAGAATCCTCAGACTCCCCTTCCTTATTTGTGGTTTAACATACCAAGTCCATGGTTTATCTTTATTAATTCCAAAAATTAAAATGGGAATTTTGATAATTGATAATCTGAATGGATAAACCCTCATACTTGGCTCTTATTTTCTCCATTGTTTCAATCCATCCATTCATTGGGGGAAAGGGCTGAGCACCCTGAATACTTATCATAAGGATTGTAGTAATATCTTATTCTATCTCAGTAAATACTCCAGAGCTCACTGGGAAAAAGAAGCAGAAACTTTCAGAAGTTGAGCTTACTTTAGAACAGATAAAACCCAGATACAATTTGAAAAAAGCCTTCCCCTCAACTGAAACATTTACTTCATATATTACAGGTCATATATTTGATAATTCATAGCTTTAATAAACTGAATTGGAATACACATGAACTTTTAATATGAAGGACTGATCCTAAGCTATTAACATGAAATATTCATCATTCAATCTTCTGTAAAATCATAAATTAATCTTTCACAGACTTAACTGAATTATTGTTTTCATATCCCCAGTGGCGAAAAATGGCTTTGAGCTCTAAAGTAAATTCCTTTCAGTTTAGTCAAAAAGATATTCCAATAAGCAAATGAAGTATGATTTTATTTTTTCCACAAAATTAAGAAAAAATACCAGAATATGAGAAAGGGGTACTAAAGGTGTTTTGAAAAAAAAATTAACAGAAAAATTTATATCTAATAATGTTAAAACAATATTAATTTTCATATTCTCTTTTTTTTTTTATAAAAATAATCCAAAAAAAATTAATACCTAAATAAACTCTTTTAATGAGATATTTTTTCATTAATGAAATTATATATCTAAGTTTTTCAAATTATTTCCTAATCAATTCGAGTTTTTTTATAGCTCAAATTATTTTTGAGAAAACCCAGCTTTTTGATTGAAATTGAAATTGAAATTTCAAATTTCCTTTTCTGTCTAGTGTGATCTATAGCAAGATATCCTATAGGTCCAATGGTCTTTGTAAGATTTAAATTTACTAAATTCATTTTTAAAACTAATTGATAGAATTAAATTTTACTAGCATTTCATTTTTCATTTTAGTCTTAAATATTCATCAAAAAATGAATTTTAAGGAAAAAGAATCTTGTGTCTTGAATGAATTATTTCTGTATCTATAAATATTCATGAATTGATATTTTTGAATTATTTTTGGGAATATCCACTTTTATAAAAATTCAAAATGATTGAAATATATTGAGTAAACAAGAATGAAAGAGATTTTAGATATAACGCAATAATTCATAATGTCTTTAAATCATTTGTTGGAAACTTTCTCTTTATAATATAAAAGGAGCTTGGAGAAAAAAATATTTAAATAAGTCATGAAAAAAATGATACCTAATTGAAAGATTTCAGTCTGTCATTAAAAAAGATTTTCCAATGATTTTATTCAAATTTGAGAAAATATTTCCTTTTTTGTTCTTCTACAATGAAAAAATACTCTGCAATAATACAAAACAATTCAAGAAAAAACCATGAAAGGGTGAAAATGATAACATTCCAATCCTTGTTACTGTTTTGAGACGTTAAAATTAATAATTGTTTGCCTTTCTGAATTTTTCAGTCCTCTTCTAATAATAAAATAACATAAGAATTCTTCAGCTTAACAATGTATATTCAAATTCAACTTCTTATGATTTGTTTCCCTTGAAAAGATTTTTTGTGGAGAAGGGTCAAGTCAATTTGTTGAATATTAAAATTAAAATATATATTGAAGTAACATCATATAAAATATTATTATTATTTAGAAGCTAAATCTATAAACTCATTGTTGTTTATTTCAAAATTTTACTTTAAAAGATTTAGTAATATTGGATAAAGATATTTGAATATAATTTTCCCTTCCAGGAGGATTTGGACAAATAAAATATGTATATCCTTTGATAAAAATACATTCAATATAATATTTTATGTAGGAAATCTATGAAGTGAAAAATCATAATTATTGTAAAAAAGCAAAATGAAAAGCACTTCATTGTGATAGTTAAGTTATTAAAAAGTGTAATTTACCATAAAATCCCAAGTGATCACAAAATAATGTTTTTGTTGTAAAATGCAAAAAGATAATCTATTTAATAGCCGAATGAAAAAGGATTATAAATTAAAATTTTGAAACAATTTTTCTATCTTCTTTCTAGAAATAAAATTATTTTCAAATATCTATTTAAAAACTTTATAACTAAGCTAAATATCTTTCTCAAAATGGTATGAAATAAAATTTGCGTCCAGGAAAACTTATAGAGTGGATTTCAAATTGAAAATTAAGCTAAGAAATAAAATAATAATGCTATCCTGGATTTAAAAAACCAAAAACAATTTAAGTTGAAGAGAAGACACAGATTAAGAACATAAAATATCAAGAGATTCAATTTAGGTATTACTCAAACAACAATGTTCAAGAAGGATATAGAATTTATGAATATTTTATTATTACTTGGAGATAGATAAATAGAATACACTTTGATGTGAGCAAGTAAATTCTTTTTGCAGGGGTATTTGATCTGAATTGTTATTAAATTGGGTATATATTGGAAATTCATAACTAATTTGTTTGAATGAATTCCTTGAAATTACATTTTATATAAGAAAATTAATGCAGAAATTTTGTATGAAGACTTTGATATTTTCCTGACTCATTCCAAAATTAATTTCAAGGTCGATTCATGATTAAATTGGATTAATAAGAGTAGGAAATCCAAACTTTGTATAATTCAATTTTCTGGATAATACAGAATGGAAGGATAAAAATTGAAATGGTTTTTTAATATCCTCAATCAAATATTAAAAAAGGAAAACTTAAAATAAAACCACATTTTGATTTCAATATGAATTTCCCCTGACATTACCATGTAGAATTTTGGGGAACAGTTAAGCTTGTATTTTACTTTAGCTGAATATATGCTAGTTTATCTTCAATTTTTTATAAAAACATTAATTTATAAAAATATTGATTTCTTTATGGAAATTCTTTTCTTTTTAAAAAAATGTTTGGTATTCAATGAAACCTGAAATTTCTATATTATTCAGGGAAACTTACTCCATATTGATTTTCTATGGTCAGGATCTTTCACAATTCATTTTTGATATGTCTTGTAATGTTTTCAATTAAGTTAAAAGCCATTTGAAACAAGCTCCCTCTTTTAAGTGAGCTGGTTCATCTTTCAAAAAAATTAAAAAACAAGCCATACATAATTTGCATAAATTTCTGTATGATTTGATTCTTGTTAAGGTTTATGGAAAGATTATTTTAACTTGTAACAGTATCATTATATTAAATGAGTAATCCATTGTAATTGATAGATTAATATGGATCCTCAATATCAGAAGATATGATGTAAAATTGAAATAATGAGAAATGTTGGGGATGTTTCATATGAAGGAATTTCTAAAATAAGCACCTGTATGAGGCTAAGAAGCGGAATATCAAATTAGTTAACATTTTGGCTCGAGCAAAGAAAAAAATGCACATTAATTTCTGTTTATTTTTCACTACTAGCAAGTCCTGCCCAAGTCTAATGTGGAATTATTGAAGTCCAAATTTTTAATACACAAGTTGGAATGCATGTGTTTATTTTTATCCAATCTTTTTCTCTATTTCAAATATGGTAGCATATTTTTAGCTACCATATTTTCCTGAATTCATTTTCAAAAGGATGGATCAGTTTTGAGAAATTTTGCATACAATGGAAAATTACACATCATTCAAAGCCCAAAATCACATTTTTAATTGAAGTTTTTTCACTTCCTCCAATTAAATCATTTTTTCCTTATTTGAGATATTATGATTTATTTGAAGTTTCTAGATCCTTTTGTGATTAATTTCTCCTAACTAAGGCTTCATATTTGTAAATAAGCATGCTTTCAATCATAAAAATATTCTTTCCAAATACATAAGTGACCTATGAATTATTCTATAGCTGAATTAATTATTTTTAACCAATTACTAAGATTAAACAACTAAATATAAATAATTTGTATAATTGAAAAAAAACTCAAAATCATGATAATTATTGTTTATTTTAATTTTTTGTGGCCTCTTTTGATCAAATAGTGACAAAGAAGGAGAAAAAATTAACTCAAAATAACAACAGGATATTAATTATTATGAAGCTTATCATTGATATCATTATTATTATTACTTTGTAAAATTGATGATAAAAAGAGGGAAGTTTTTTCAAAAATCATGTGATACATCTAATTCTTCAAAAACCTTTTTTGTTATCAAAATAATAATAATTACTTCTTTAGCCCATTTATGATGAAAATAAACCCAAAAAATTAAAATCAAACAAAGAAAAAAATGAATAATTTTTATAGATATAAATTTTTTATTTTGTGGTTTTTTATCTTCAAATCTGCTCCAGTGGGTGTAAATGCCCCTCAAAATCCTGAACAACCCAGTACCACGTTCTGGTAATTTGAGATCCATAGGTAACCTCCTGGGGTTTTACACTGTCAGGGTGACTCTATGATATAGCTTTACAATGACAAATAAAAGCTATAACTATGAGTGTGACATGAAAATAAAGATGAGAATTAAGATAATAGATGGTTAAAAGGGCTATAATGAAGAAATTTAGTGATGGTGAATGCTGCTGATAGCCCGGGGTGCAGTGTTTGCCTGTTGGTTTACAATAGCAAAACCTACAATATCTAAGCTTAAAGTATACCTGTTTAAATTCTAAGAGTACCACTTCTTTTGATAAGTTTTACCACATAAGAATATTAAGAACAGGATTCTGGATTTGCTTCCTGGTGAGGCAAAGCCTCCTTTTATCTTGTTCTGGGGTAGTGGGAGGTGGCTTACCTCTGCGCACGACCACAGAGTAAACATTTTTGCTACTGTGGGCTGGTTTGTGGTTCTATACACTCAATACAGGCTAGTATTGGGTTGAAATGTGGTTTTAGAACCACAAGTAGTCATCTTTACCCTATACAGGGTGAAGATTTTCACCAATGGAGTTTACAGGTGTGTTTTGGTGCTTCTGACGCGTCAGAAACTGTACAGAGCCTGTATGGACCTCTGTATTTGACTTAACTATGAGGTATTGAAGTATAAATAAGCTTTTGCATCTGTTTGACACCTCATAATCATACTTATGGGATAATATCCCACTATAAGGCTGTATTAGCCAAACTGTGGGATTTTGACCTTTAAGCAGCCATACCTTTGTCAGTTTTTGAGATATAAACCTCAAAATTGGTTCAGTGTGTAGCCCTGAATGTGGTATACACAATGGTACCTCATTTTATATGGTTATCATGAAAAATGGCAAAGTTAGGCCATGTACAAGTTTTTTGTACATATGCGTGGTTTAGACAAAAAGCCGTATTGGGCTTGTTTGCCCCATAACTTCTGCTATAGTTGAGATATGAGGGAATGGATGACACCATCAGATAGCCCTGATTGTGCCCTTTCCAAAAAGACCCCACTTTAGGTATCTCACACTAAAACTGTAGAAGTTAGATGGGAGGTGAATGGTTTGTTCACCCTTATTTGGCCTGAATTTGGCCATAACTCAAGTAATACTGTTGCTAGCTCAGTTTGGCTAGTACCATTGGATAGCCCTGGCTTAGAGATTCATTTTGAATACCCATTTGATGGGGTTAAGCCTCTCCTTCTGTATTTTAGATGAGAGGTGAAAATTAAGGTTTATGCTCAGCAATAACTTTGTTATTTAGTGTCCTATGGTGATGGAACTTATATTTTCAGAAAGGGGTGAGTTTCCTCTTTCTTTTGATACCTGCTGAGCTGATTTGGCTCAGCTCCATGTTTTGGTGTTATCTTGGCTATACCATTGGTTTATGGTATTTTGGCTGTCATGCTTGTGCTCTGGTTTTGAGTCACAGGCTGACATACCCTCCCTCTAAAAAAAGGCTCATTATTGATGAGACTTTCCTCTCTTCTTGGAGGTATTAGCATGGTTCATGTGACCTTGAGCCAACAATTTTCTTGTTGTCATACCCTCCCTGTCTGGTGGCTTATGTTTCAAACCACCCAGGTGTTTGGTCATTGGTTTCCTCCTCTGGGAATGGACTGAACCCATTTCCTCTATTGCATGGTTCTTAAATTCCACCAGATATTCCTCATGGGGGTTGGGTTCACTGTATGAATTATCTCCACAGCCATTCCCCACACTATCAGAGTCAGATTCATGACCTTCTTGGTCTTTTCTTGTTTCTTCCTCCCTTGCAAATATCTTCCCTGTCTTTGGGAGAATTTTCTGCATAGTGATTGGGTCATTCACAGTTGTGAAATCCTGTTGTGATTTCAGAATCTGAATCATGAATTTCTTTGGCTTCCAGGGTTGGATTGTCCCTGTTATCACCAGTACTATGGGTGTTGTATCTACCAATGGATGTTCTAATCCTTACTTCTTGAAAGGTAGTTGATATTTCATCCAAGGTGGATTCTTTGGAGCATCTACATTTTACTGCATGCTCTAAGTATCCTGGTATTTTGGTAAACAGTTTGTGATTTCTCATTTCTGTGGTTATGTGAGGGTCAATGGCTATTAGGCTTTTTGACTGTCTCAGACACCAATCATAAGGATCTTTGTCCACTGTGTATCTATCATTTCCAAATGAAAGGGTTTTTTTCCATATCCATGTATCATTTCTGTACTTTTGGATTATTTGGCTCCTCCACCATGGCCAGTTTCTTCTGCCATGGATTTCCTTCATTTGTGTGTACCAAATACTAGCATTTCCTTTAAAAGCTGTATTTAATCTGGCATTAATCCAGTAATCTGGTATACTTGGTACATCAGTGAAGAGTCAATTAATATAATCTATGAGCTCCATATGATCATACTCTCCAGTTCCATGGAATTTGGGCCAGATTGAGGCCTCAGGAAGCTGTTTCAAGGCTTCCTTTTCAGTATAAGACATATTATCTCCATCCTGGTATTTTGATGGAGACCTTGCCTTATTCACCAATAAAGAATCTGGTTTTATGTCTTCCTGGTGGTATGGGGTTTTTCCAGAAAGATGCCCTTGTGTTTGGGGTTTCATTTTTTGGCAGAAATTGAACTATTTGTCAATATCTTGATCCAGGTATTCCCCGTCCCTTTTGGAGTGATTTTGCTCCTCTAAGACTCGATTTAGTCTTCCTTTGGAATCTTCTGAGGCTTTATACAATTCAATATAGTCCTCTTGAAGAGTATGAATAGTTTTGGTTTGTAAGGTACAAACCTCTTGAAACCTTGAAATACTTTCATGGAGTCTTTCAAACGTTTTTTGAGTTTGCTCAACAAATTGGGAAAATTGTAACCATAGGGTATTACTACTTATGGTACTCTCAGGTATCACAACATTGTGTTTCATCTGAGTGGAGATATCATTCCTTATCATAGGGCTGCTAGGTGCATTAAAAGTATTTACAACTGTTTGTTGTTTCTTTGTACTTCTTGCAACAGGTCCAACAACTTCGGGATCATAGGATCTGACTCTTTAAGCCTCTGGTTGAAAGAAGTCTTGTTCTTTCCTTATGATCCTCTTCCTCTCCTGGATTCTATCTTGGATTGGAAAGTATAGTGACTCTTGGTCACTGATCTGCTGGTGCCTGAGTGGTGTGAAGCCACTAGGGAGTCTGGTTGGGTTACCAGTCCTCATGAGCCTGAAAGGGTCAGAGTGTGTTATCTCTTGTTCCATTTCTTGTCTATGATAAGTTCTTTGAAGAATATCTCTTTGAGGGAAATCTTCTGAATACTTTCTACAAGTTCTTTGTAGTGGGAATCTGGTTTGAATTCCCTGTCTGCCATTCCCATTGGAGAATTTCTTGGAAAGTTTGATGGGTTAGAACAAACTTTTCTATGCAAGCCATTCCTGGAGATTTGCTGTTTAAACCCATCTTGGAAGGTGTAGAAAGGTTCATTTTGCCATGTATTATGACTTTGAACAACTTCAACTTCTCTCTTTTCCAGGCCTCTATTGCAACTGATGGTTTTTTCTCTTTGTAAGGAATAATCCCTTGGAAATCCAAAGTCTTCAGAATGAGGGGGTATCATTTCTGATTTGTAAAGTGAGAGTTTCAGCTAGTTGATTGAATCCCTTTTTTGTTAGGAATTTATAAGTCACTTTGGACAAGTTATTATTGAAAATATCAATAATAAATATCAATCAACTCTCCCCAATATATACTCTGTATATATTAAAAAAGATTAATAATATAATATGGTTGGTATTTCATTATGAAGTATTATCATTGAAATTATCAATAATAATGATAATAATCAATTTTTCACGCCAATTTGGGTGAAAAAATGAATTATAAGAGTGTTTCTGTAAGAAAAATTCAAACAATATATACTTTGTATATATTATGAAAAAAAAGATCAACAATAAAATATGATTTGTATTTTATTATTGAGTATTATTATTGAAATTATCAATAATAATGATAATAATCAATATTTCACGCCAATTTGGGTGAAAAAATGAATTATCAGAGTTTTTCTGTGAGAAAAATTCAAATAATATATACTTTGTATATATTATAAAAAAACAATAATAAAATATGGTTTTTCTTTTATTATGAAGTATTATTATTGGTATTATCAATAATAATGATAATAATCAATTTTTCACGCCAATTTGGGTGAAAAAATGAATTATAAGAGTGTTTCTGTAAGAAAAATTCAAACAATATATACTTTGTATATATTATGAAAAAAAAGATCAACAATAAAATATGATTTGTATTTTATTATTGAGTATTATTATTGAAATTATCAATAATAATGATAATAATCAATTTTTCACGCCAATTTGGGTGAAAAAATGAATTATCAGAGTTTTTCTGTAAGAAAAATTCAAATAATATATACTTTGTATATATTATAAAAAAAACAATAATAAAATATGGGTTTTATTTTATTATGAAGTATTATTATTGGTATTATCAATAATAATGATAATAATCAATTTTTCACGCCAATTTGAGTGAAAAAAAGAGTTATCAGAGTTTTTCTTCAAGAAAAATCCAAATAATATATACTTTGTATATATTATGAAAAGAAACAATAATAAAATATGGGTTTTATTTTATTATAAAGTATTATTATTGGTATTATCAATAATAATGATAATAATCAATTTTTCACACCAATTTGGGTGAAACAAAGAATTATCAGAGTTTTTCTTCAAGAAAAATTCAAATAATATATACTTTGTATATATTATGAAAAAAGAAAAACAATAATAAAATATGATTTTTATTTTATTATATGAAGAGAATATTTTCTAAATATAAATTATATATCTATAACTCTTCAAAAATGAAAAATATTCTTTTTCAAAAAAGGATATGTATACAGTTTTTTTTATTATGTTTTTTATATATTTTTTTATTTTTGAGTAAAAAAAATCAGAATAGAGAAAACCCACAAAATTAATCCCCTTCAGGGATTCTTATGGTTTAAAAAAAGTGAAAATAAGCAATAAAACAAGGATAATAACTCCAAAAAGCATTAATATAAGCTAAAAATAGTGAAAACAAGCTAAACTTTTGTCTAAAATAGGTAAAAAACCAGGCCAGGGTGACTCTATGATATAGCTTTACAATGACAAAGAAAAGCTATAACTATGAGTGTGACACAAAAATAAAGATGAGAATTAAGATAAGAGATGGCTAAAAGGGCTATACTGAAGAAATTTAGTGATGGTGAATGCTGCTGATAGCCCGGGGTGCAGTGTTTCCCTGCTGGTTTACAATAGCAAACCCTACAATATCTAAGTTTAAAGTATACCTGTTTAAATTTTAAGAGTACCACTTCTTTTGAGAAGTTTTATCACGTAAGAATATCAAGAACAGGATGCTGGATTTGCTTCCTGGTGAGGCAAAGCCTCCTTTTATCTTGTTCTGCGGTAGTGGGAGGTGGTTTACCTCTGCACACGACCACAGAGTAAAAGGTTTCACTACTGTGGGCTGGTTTGTGGTTCTATACACTCAATACAGGCTAGTATTGGGTTTAAATGTGGTTTTAGAACCACAAGTAGTCATCTTTACCCTATACAGGGTGAAGATTTTCACCAATGGAGTTTACAGGTGTGTTCTGGTGCTTCTGACGCGTCAGAAACTGTACAGAACCTGTATGGACCTCTGTATTTGACTTAAATATGAGGTATTGAAGTATAAATAACCTTCTGAGTCTGTTTGACACCTCATAATCATACTTATGGGATAATATCCCACTATAAGGCTGTATTGGCCAAACTGTGGGATTTTGACCTTTAAACAGCCATAGCTTTGTCAGTTTTTGAGATATAAACCTCAAAATTGGTTCAGTGTGTAGCTCCGAATGTGTTCTACATAATAGTATCTCATTTGATATGGTTGTCATTAAAAATGGCAAAGTTATGCCATGTACAAGTGTTTTGTACATATGTGTGGTTTAGACAAAAAGCTGCATTGGGCTTATTTGCCCCACAACTTCTGCTATAGCTGAGATATGAGGAAATGGATGACACCATCAGATAGCCCTGATTGTTCCCTTTCCAAAAAGACCCCACTTTAGGTATCTCACACTAAAACTGTAGAAGTTAGATGAGAGGTTAATGTTTTGTTCACCCTTATTTGGCCTGAATTTGGCCATAACTCAAGTAATACTGGTGCTAGCTCAGTTTGGCTAGTACCATTGGATAGCCCTGGCTTAGAGCTTCATTTTGGGTACCCATTTGATCGGGTTAAGCCTCTCCTTCTGTATTTTAGATGAGAGGTGAAAATTAAGGTTTATGCTCAGCAATAACTTTGAGAAGGAATAACTTTGTTATTCTTTGTCCTATGGTGATGGGACTTATATTTTCATAAAGGGGTGAGTTTCCTCTTTCTTTTGATACCTTCTGAGCTGATTTGGCTCAGCTCCATGTTTTGGTGATATCTTGGCTATACCATTGGTTTATGGTATTTTGGCTGTCATGCTTGTGCTCTGGTTTTGAGTCACAGGCTGACATACACCCTCTGGAACACATTTTGGGTCAAAAAAACAGAAAAACACAAAATAATTCCATTTTATTTGTTCAATATCTAAATTTTTTGTGTTTTTTGTGTTTTTTGTAATTTTTTCTTCTTTTTGTTTTTCTGTTTTTTTGGCTTATTTTGACCACCAATAGGCCAAAGAAATAAATCAGAACAATAATTATCATTATTTTTTATAATTCATGTTCTTGAAAAAAGTAAATTTCAATTTATTTATTATCATGATTTAATTTCTGCCCAATTGTAATGATAAGTGGCCATAGAAAATTGTAAACCTATTATCCTAATATTATTGTTCTCTTTTTTTGAAAAAAATTAAGCACCATTGGGTTGAAAGTTTTTTCAAATTAACTCATTAAAATATATGTAAGATTCATTAATGAAATTCCTATAAATAATTAAGCATTTCAATTCTTGATCTATAAGAATTTATTATTTGAAAGACCTGCACAAATGAAATCCAAGGGGATTACCTAGAGCTTTGGAGATATGTAAGCAAGCTTGTTTTACATGAAAATATACAGGAAAATAATTAATAAATTTTTATATTTAACTGATAAAATCAAATCACAAGAAATTTTCTTCCCAATTACTGCAAGACCAAATCATATTGGAAGCAAAAGATTTCCATTTCATTCTCCCTTATGAAATACTAATTTAGTTTATCTAGCTGTATTAAATTGTGGCTTGAAATATAATCAAAAGGAAGAATCTGTTGTGCCAAGGTTAGAATATGGTATCAAGACACTTTGGATGAGGTTGAGTCTAGGTTTAATAAAGTTGAAAGCTATGGAACCTTCCAGAAGGTGCTATCTTTTTTCATAGTGACTTCTATCACCAGTGTAGCTGTGGTTGGTTGGTGATTCTGGAATACCATTTTTCCCCTCTTCTGTTCACATTCCATCCCTTAGTTCCACTCAGTCATAACTAATATCAGAAGATGCATTTTTCAAAGAGCTTCAAGATGTTGCAGAAGATAATTCTGTATTTTTACTTTACCTTTTTCATGGTAATTTGGACCTTCCTCCTTCATCATATAATGTCTCCTTGGAGGAAATGTGAGATGAAGATGAATAGTCAGAAGAAATAAAAACTGTAATAAATGTTGTTCCTTCTGTATATCATCACTATTTTCATGTATTTTTCAAGAAAAAAGAAAGCCTTCCTTCTCACAGCACCTGTGATAAGAATATTTAACTGGAAGGGTCTCCAGATCCTGTTGGGCCTATCTATCCTTTTCCCAATCAAGATTCAGGTACACTGTGGGCCTACATTTCACAGAATTTAGGCAAAGGTTTAATGAGGTAAAGCTTTTACTAAACAGGAGAACCTTTGCTTTTTTTTAAAAAAAGGATGGTGTCCTCTGTTTGTGTGTTGACCACTTCAAGATCAATTCTATCTCTATCAAGAACAGATACCCTTTGTCTCTTATAAATTGGCTTCTCACTGTCTTCAGTGGTTCTTTTATATGCTCCAAAATTGATTTTTGTTCATATAGCCTTCCTGGAATCAAGGAGGGTGATGGAAACTTGAAAGCTATTAGTACCTGCTTATGTCTCTTTGTCTTACCAACTCCCCTTCCTTTTTCTAAAATATTTTCAATTACATTTTCTCCTATCTTCTTTACATTAATATTGTGGCCTATTTATATTTTATTATGATCTTTCCAAAGTTTGAGGAAGAGAATGTCACTAATTTGACCTCTCTTTTTGCCAGAATCAGATCTGATAGCTTTTTTTCTAAGGCCTCAAACTGCCTCATTTATGCTTCCAGTGTTCAATATTTATTTTATGTTGCTTCTTCTGGAGACCTTTAGATAAATAAATTCATGTTTCAGAAATCTCTCAATTGGCTACCTCCAAGAAGCCTCAAGGCTCTTCAATAATTCCTTGAATTTTCCAAATTTTACCACCTTTTCATCAGGATTTACCCAAATACAATCAGTTGAATTTCCAAATTCCTCAAGAAAGATTGAATTTTACCCCCCAATAAGATTTTTTTTAGCCATATTCACCAACTCAAGTAGGCTTTCCCCACTTCTCCAGCTCTTTCTCATTTTAACCCATTTCTAAAAACCATTTTAAAGACCAATTGCTTTGGTGCTGTACTGAGTCAGGTGACTTGCTCAGGGAAACATTTTATTTCATTCTATAGTCACAATCTACTTCCATATAAGCTCAACTATGAGATTTATGACAAGGAAATTCTTGAAATAGTATGGGCTTTCAAGAATTGGAGGTTCTTTTTTCTTTTTCTTTCCTCTTCCTTTGAAGTTCTCACAAATCACTTCTCACTTCAGTACTTTATGTAATAAACATTCATCACAATTTTCAAGCCTGTTAGGCTTAATTCCTTTCCAAGTGTCACTTCACCATCACTTACCACCCTTTCTGCCTATCTAACCTTCCAGATTCCCTGTCACATTGTGAAAATATTCCCCCAGAGAGGGGGAGTATTTCATCAGTAATCATCCATAAAATATTCAAAAAATTATCAATAAGTATGAAGTTCAACCCTCAAATATTTTTTCAGTCAAGGTGGAATAAATTTCAATTTTAGTTTACTTAATTCATAAGTAATTTGAGCAAGACTCTCAGTATAAAACTATACTTTAATATTTGGGAAAAGATGAATCTGCTGAGGAATTTTCGCTTTATCCTACTCCTCAAATTTTCCTCTTCAAAGATTGGGAGTGGTCCCAAATTACCTCACCATTCAACTGGCTATAATTTAAAATTACAATTAATCTACTCTATCTGGCCACCCTGGTCAAGAGAAGACTCTCAATATTTTTAAGCAGGATTTTCACTGGTCTGGCATTACTCAATTCCCCAAGAATTATGATTTATCCTTTCAACAGTTATCAACAAATAAGAAAACCCATTACGAGATTTTTGAGTTCCTCAAACTTATTCTAAAAAAAATGTGTCTATGGATTACAATGCTAATGGACTACATCACTCAGATTACCTTGTACCTTTTTTGATTAAATCCTTGTCATATTGGAAAAATTCTCAAACATGAAATTATTCATTCCACAAATTTTTTCAATCAATTCCCTGTAATTGAACCATATATTCATCAAGATTGTTTTGTTCAAGAATGTTCTTCCGTCAGTAAGTTGAAGCTCTCTAGTTTCATGTTTTGTTTCTTCATTCTGGACCAATCTTTGGCAGAAGCTCAATATTTTAAGGTATTTTTCAGTTTCTTTTCATCCTGAAACTGATGTACAGATTGTGAGTCTTGAGGTATATTTCACATACCCAAATAGGCCACAAATATCTCCAAAAATAAACTTTAAACTATGCATAAACCATAAGTCATGTATATATTCAAAATTAATATTTTTTTATTTCAGAAAATATGAATAGCTTTTTTGTGAGTAAGTAAATCCATGAATTCAAGGCCAGATTTGGATTCTACACAAAAATTAACCTAGGGTAACTCCATAGAGCTAATAAGCTTAAAATAACTCTAAGAGGTGGTAATATGGAAAATTGTTCAATACCACATCATTAATACCACATAAAAGGATTGTAAGAATTTTTGTTTTTCTCAATTTCACGCCAAAATAATGGGAATGTGAGAAATCCCATGTTACATATACACTAAGAATAGTGTTATGCATGTTTGTGGCACTTGATATTATGGTATTCTTACATAAACCTTTGGTACACCCATAGTGGATATCAGTCTTGAAGCCTGAATTTTTATTTTTGATGTGAAAATAGTCAAGGGGGACAAAAGACATCAAAGAGAGCCAGGGTATCCAACTTCTGAGGCCTCTGAGGCATGGACAGCTCTAAAGCTTGGATCCATTGCTGATATTGGCCTAATTACTATACTAAAACCTTTTGGGAACTTGGTTACCAAGTTAAAATCTTATTAAATCATAAGAAAATAGCAAATAAGCTGCTATTTTGACATGCCAAGGAGGTAAAGAGCAACTTAGACTCCTTTAACCATTTCAATTATTGATGATTTTCCATGGATAAGCCCTAAAAGAGTAATTGAAGCCCTTTTGGACTAGTATCCATTGACTTACCTCATAGCAACCAGCAATAAAGTACTATTTGCAATTCTACATAGAAATGAGGTAAAAACTTCAAAAATTCATTAAAAATATAATTCTTAATTAATATTTCTGAAAATTTCAGGACCAATTAATAAAAGTATAGTTCATATCAAAACCAAAAAAATAATACTTTTATAAGTAAAATTTAAAGTTTCACTGACAGTCCATTTTTGATGATTCCACGTGAAACACTGAATCTTCAAAAATTTACAGAAAATACACTTTGTGATGAAATTTACAGTAAAATTGATAACTTTGAGAGATTAATGTTTATTTTGAAATAAAATAAGGTTCAAATTTGTTACTACTTTTATTATTAACCATATTTGGGTTGGTAATCACATAAAAGCATCAATTAAGTAATTATGATAATCTTACCAGACAACAGATGATGCAATCATAAATTCAAGAAAGGTATTACCATTTTCTCACTCACTGGGTTTTCAGTTTTCCCCATGGCATGCCTCTGTGAGCTGCCTTAGACTTAAAAGAGGCCTCCTCTTGCTGTTCTTTATAAATCATCACATTATTCAATTATACCATTATTACCAACAAGTAAGTATTAGTTGAATATTTTCTTAAGTTTTTTATTCTTTCAGAATCAATCAGAAAGACATAAAGTCATAGAAATCAACTATATATTGCTGTAATCTTGTTATAAATCATTTTTGATCCATTAAATCCACAATTATCTGTCAAATTTCTCTATTATTATCTTTTAATAAGTTCTTTGGAGTATTAGTGCATGTTTTGTCTCAATTATTAAAGTTTTTTTCTATTAATTGTTTTCTTGAAGAACTATGTTTATAATTATTCTTGCAAAAGGTAATTATATATCAAAATAATTTTATTATTAAATACTTCTTGTAATTGATTCTAGTAGACAATTACTGCTTACTGATATAATCACTAGCAGTGTATAACAAGTAAAATAAATAATTAATTATTTAATTATTCAATTGTGGTTATAATAATTTTTAATATTATATTTCATAAGAACAGTCATAGTACTGTTTATTAATAGTAATATTATTAACATTTTCATAGACACATCTTACACAGATAGAGAGCTTCAATAATATCCTAAAAAATTATCTTTAGACTGATTTTAGCTATTCTCAGGATTATTAAAATACCTGGCTCCCTCTTTCTGAATTTTTTTACAATAACTTTGACCACTGTTTAACCATGATATAACCATTTCTCACCATTAATGGAAGAGCTCCTCAATTTGACTCAGTTAGAATCACCTAAGATACTCCTTCTTGAAATTTATCTTCAAAAATAACAATGATGACATCACTATTTCAAGAGAGAACTTAAATTTTCCATTAAAATGTTTGAGAGTTATTCAGATAAAAGTAGAGCAAGTGGGCCTGTTTTTAATCCTGGTAAAATTGTATGGATTTCCTCCAATAACATCAAATCAATAAGATTCTCCAAGAACCTCTCAGAAAAACTTTCTTTACCCTTTCGAATTTCAAAAAAAGTCATATTCAATGCCTATCACCTTAATTTCTAAAATAAATAAAAGTTGGTCTATCCTGTCTTCCATATTTCTCACCTTTAACCTGTCAAGATGTAATAACAATCCTCCTCCTCTATCTATAGTGAATCAGAAGGAAGGATGAAAAGTCACTCAGATCTTGGATCTGAGGCTCAGGAGAGCAAACTCATGGTACCTGGTATAGTGGAAAAAATTCACTTAATACCCAGAAAAATCCCCTTGGGAACCAACTGAAACCCTCAAGGACTTTAATAAGCTATATTCTGACAAGCCAAAACCAAATTCCCCTTAAGATTAATTTTGTGAAGCTCTTGTTATAGGACAGAAAACCACAACTAAATTCCTCTCCTACTATGCACTTCCAATGACATTTCTACCTACCATCATTGCTGTTGGAATTACCTTGGCCACTCCATGAGCACTTGTAAATTCTTTGGAAAGAGGATTCTGGCAAAGATTTCAGCTTCAATGACACATTTATTTTCACTTTAACTTGATGAAATTCACCATTACTTTCAACTTCATATTTGAAGATTTCAATTTATTCAAAAAATTCCTTTGTCAATTAATTTTGATCTTGTGGAACTGGAGGTGGTGCTAATTACCAAAGGTAACTTCCTCTGCTGCTGTGCACTTTTCTGAGGGGTCTAAAATCCATCAAAGAATCACCTTGGCCACTCTGTGAGAACGTGGAATCAATCTTTTGTTTCCAGGTCCTTTTGCCAATTGAAGTCAACCATCAATCCTGGTCATAAATATTGGAACCTCCTCATTGTTCATTTTTTTCTTTTATTTCTCTTTTAGTTATGTTCTATGTTTCTTTATTTTTTTGCTTTTGTTTTCATTAGAAAATTGTAAATCATTTAATATTTCCCTCAAGTAAAATTTCAACATCACAAGAGGAACAAGAAGTCACCAGATCATATTCCAACCTCAATATCAGTTCATTTTTCATTTAAAAGTAACTCCTCTTTGAACATCCACCTCCAAAATCCTTTTAATCAGACAAAATGGGATTTTGCTTTTTTTGGTTCCTGGAAGCTCACAGTTTAAGATGGGGGTACTGTTGCAGACATGGGAATAAACACCTTGAAAATAATCATCCTATGTCCAATTGCTCATAGATATCAATTATGGGCCTTTGAGTCATTCTAGCCTCAACCATCCCTGGCTCTTTTGGGCTGCTACCTAAAACCATGGTTTTGGTACACTCAGCCTTTTCTGGCTCTGACCTTTGATGAAGAGGAGTTTGTCCAAAATGATCATGTGGGCCACCTGAGCTTGCTATGGCCTCTATGGTGTGGAATGAAATGAGGCAGTAGCTTTAGCGGTAAATTATTGGTAAGTCTGTTTTGAATTTCACTATTCTCCAATAACCATGGGTTCCAGAATCCTGGGCTGCCCCTAAAAATCATACTAAATAGTCAGCCTAAAGAAGATCAAAAAAAAATCAGATATTTGGCCTCATAGGATAGAGAAGACTTATCACTAGTATCTAAATCAGACATATAAATACCAATCACCATGAGCAAAATGATTACACCTGAAAGCATGTGTTGTGTTTGGAAATCAGCTTGGAGCCTTCTTGTGAGCTGGGTTAGACACAGTATTTCAATGTTTGTTAGTATTCCAAGAAATTCTAAGCCAATAGAATATCACAGAATCTCCATGATCTTCCTTTTTTAAACTGTATGGAGTAAGTAGATAAATCAGTATATGGAAATTCTTTCCATTTATATCTTTATCTTCAAGTTAATATTTTTTCAGGAAAAAAATTGACTCTTAAAATCCATTTTAAATTAAAAGAAATATATTTTTGCAAGTTAAGAAGAATTAAAAACCACTTTCAAAATGAATAAAGCGCCTATCTGTATTTTTTATGACTTATGATTACTTGGGAGCAATATTAACTCTTCTTTATCCTTCAAAAAGTGGCGCACAAATACCAAAATCATATTTTCTCAACTGAATCCCCTGTTTAAGAAGATCAATTGATGAAAAATTTTTGTTTATTATATCTCTGAAGTAATGCAACCTCAGAAGGAGGAGATAGTGACTTTCAAATTTTTTGAATGAAATTATTGCTCCAAAAATACAAGAAATTTGAACATATTTTTTCCTTATTGATTAGCAATCCTTAAAATGAATCATTCTTTTTATCTTTTGAATTTTCTCATTACTGTGTATCATTAATATATTTTATTAATTTTTACTATCAAAACCAATGTCTATCTTTTTTCAACAGAAAGTCCCTCCCTCTCTTTTTTGAAGGTTATATCTATTACTTTAAAAGAAAAGTAGTGGTCTGTATGTAATACAGAACTTGATTCTGGAGGAAAGAATTAGATCTCACTGGAAATTACAGTAAATTTTTTGTAATGGAAGCTACTGTAAAACTGTTGACAATCATCGACAATATCACATAAGTAGCCTTTACAGTTCCAGTACTGTAACAACCCTTACACATGTCAGAAGCTTTACAGTAGCAGTTCTTGTGATAGCCTACTACTGTAATTTAAATTAAAAAACCAAACATTAAGTCAAATTCAAAACAAATCTCAAATATAAAAAAACTCATGAAAATTCAAAAAATAACATAAAAAAGGAAAATTAATCAAAATATAATCATGAAATATCACAATACAAAATGGGCAAAAAAACTCAAAAAATCAAATAAAAAGTGAAAAAAACTGTTTTGGAGTGTGAGAAAGGCAGTTTTTTCTATTCCTTCTCTCCAAAAAATATCAAAAAGGATTTATTGTAACAATAAAAGGGAATCCAATGCACCTCTCATAAGTATTTTTATACTTCATTGTTTTGAGGTAGCTTCATCATTTTGCATGAATTATTTTTTAAAAAACCTTTTTTAAATATATTTTTTTTGGTTTTTGTGTTTCTTTTTGCTCTTTCAACAATAAAACTAAATAATATTTCTTCTTCATATGTTTTTTGGAATCACCAAGAGGAGTATATTTTGAGCCCAATATCATTCCAAAAATATTAAGAAGGAATCAAAATGATTTTAAATTTAAATAAAGAAGTGCCATTTAATTTGAGAGACATCTTCTCATAAAGCATGTTATTATGTCAAAAAAATATCAAAAATCTTATTTTCCTCTGATACTAGTGAAATATTATCAAAATTAATATTAAATATACCTTTTCTAATTCTGAAAGGCTCAAAAGCAGTTCATTGAAATTTCAAATAGATATATATCACAGCTATCATCATATTCTCATTTATTAAAGGATATAATACATTATCAATTATCATAATAAGTCTATTTCTTGTAAAAGAAGATTCCTCTATGGGCTTAATAACTTCTGAATATATGCTTCTCATATATTCCCTTGAAAAATCATATTAAAAGTGTTAATATAATCATGAAATCTTTGTAATATTGATTTAGTAATTCAAAGATAATTCAGAACATGTTTTTATTATGAGTGGATATGGTTCTAAAGTGATATTTTTGCCACTTAAAGCTTAATTCCCCAAACGTTTTAGCTTAATTATGTGTCCTACATTTATCTCATTCTACTTTGATAAATTCTGTGACCCTTTTATTAAGATAAAATAAAAAATAAAAACAATAAATATTCTCCTATTATCTTTTAAAAACACTTGAAATATCTGTACATATAATCTGCTTATATATTTTCTAAGAACAGTTGGTTATTATAAAGCTACCACTATTTTGGTATTTCTGAATTCATAAAAGGTATTTAAGCTTCAAAAAACTCCCAGGAGATATATATATATTTTCTTGAGAAATGAATTTTTAAAAATAACCAACCTCTACCAGTTTTCTGCCGTAATACTATATAGCATTCCCTTTATTTGAAAACATATGATTGAATTTTCAGTAATCTGAAGTTTCTAATTCTTCTAAAGGGCTGTTGAAATCTTTTATAAACTTATATTAAATAGTTGATAGAAGTCTATAAAGGGATCCCCCCACATTTGAGGATATATTACTGTAGATAAATTTTCAAATTATTTTCTGAATTATTTTTGATAATATTAGTTTCTCATTGTGTAGTATTTAGAAATTTAAAGATACATATTGAAATAATTAAATTTATCAACCTGCCAAAGAAAGATAAGATTTCAATTTTTCCAGTGCATGGAGAGATTTCCATATATCCTAATCACTTTTAAATTTGTTTAATATTCAGGGAATTTAAGTAACAATGTATATAAGCTACAAAATACAGCAAAGATAATCAAAAATACATTACATAGAAAGATATCTCAAGAGAGCTTTTTTTAATGGTCACATAGCTGATTAAGTCAATTTTTAGCCATGTTGATAAATGAATATGAAGTTTCCCCAAATTTAACAGAAACAGTTGCATTATGAAAGCTTTATGTCATTTCTTGATACAGACACTACCCTAATTTCCTTCAAATGACAGCCAAAATTATCTTGTATTTTCAAGATTAAATGAATTCACTAGATACAGATGGTTAAGTTAGAATTGATAAATTCCCCATAATAATATACAAAGTAAATCCAAGTTATTATTCATGGAGGAAAGTTTTCAATTATCCAAAAAATAAAAGGCATTCATTTTTTACATTTATGAAGTTTTGGAATTACTTCATTACCAAGAATATTTGTATTAATACTATTATAGTGGTAAAACTTTATATTAAAAAGGTCCCCAATTGTAAATCAAAGCTCAATAATCCACTTTGAATATTCATATTATATTATATCTCTATAAGTGTGAAAGTTTCCTCTCAAGAAGTTGATGGGATGAAATAGGGGCTATAGTCTTTCAATAAATACTACATTTTTGTGGGCCTCTCCTTAAAATAAAATTTTCCAGTAAATCTTGGAAGCTTTATTGAATTTTGATCCAAATCTTCCTTGAGAGAGAGGAAAAAATAAGGGATATAATTTCACACAAAATATCCTTTTCAACTCAGAGTAAATAGTTTAATGGTAGGGTATATTTTATACAATATTTTTCTTTGAAGAAAATCCCAACTTCCCAATAAATATTTCATTTATTAAAGCTTCTTTGAAGCTTGAAGGGATCAAATTTCAATTTTATTTGGCCTTCTAAGTGAGCTTGGAAGAGAATTAATATTCAAACTGAAATATACATATTGAAATATAGATATTGAAATATATAAGAAAGACTCCAAAAGTGGAATTATTTGTAAATTAAATGATAAAAAGTAATACAAAAGATCAAAAAAAGGGGAAATTTAAATAAGCCTTTTAATTATGTATTTTTGAACTATTGAACTTTGACAATCCCAGCCAAGAACTGATATTGAGTCAACTCAATTGATAACTTGTGGCTTGCATATGTGGCTTGAATTTCTTGCAAAACTTCCATTTCTGAATTCAATTTCTGTCTTATATGCAACCTTCATCCAATCTATCTCCCATGTCAAATTCCAAATGCAACACCTGCTGTGAGGTGTAGCCACTTTTCCCATGGTGGATATAATCCAAACTCTAATTTTGAAATAATATTGTAAATATAATGAGGTCCAATAGATTTTATTGTGGTAATAATATGTTTTGGAAATCAAATAAATTTTAAGAGTTTTTTTTATTTTTTATTTTGAGAAATATAATTTTGCTAATTTTAACAAGAGATTCTGAAACATACCACACTTATTTAGTAATACCAATAAAAATATTTTCTTTTCTGTTTTTATGTTTATCATATTAATACCAATAATAAGACTGATATATTCAATACTAAGACAAGCTCCTCAATACTCTTTCATACTTCTTTTATGTCAAAAAAAGGTTTTTTTGGATGATACTAAGCTTCTGAGAAGGGATACTAAGCTTTGACTACCATTATGATACCATTTTTCAATGATACCAAGCTACCTAGCAAGGCTATTGAGTTTTTCATGATAAAAACACTGATACTACTTTAGATATCTTGATAGTTCAGGTATGGCTGTGATCCTGGAATTCAGGACCTTTCTCAAGTATTTCTGGAAAAATGAGGTAGAGAGGACCTTCATTTATACCTTTTGGGCCTCCATAGAGCTTTCCAAAACAAGGGATTCAAAAGTCTTAGTGATGATACTTTGTAGTAAGTGAATGTTAAGGTTTTGGTGTAGAAACATGTTTTCTGAGAAATCTTGAAAGGTGTGGTTTTCATAACAGAATCATATGAGTTTATTGAGATAATTTGGCTTTTGATGTTTTTTTGGAAAGATAGTGGAGAAAATACATCTTCTGAAAATTGAAATGACTTCTAGTCATATGATATCTTTGAGAGAATTTAGATCGTGATATTTTTATTGGAATTGGAGAGAGTGGAGAAAATACAGAATTTGTTATTGAGTAAACTGCAGTTAGATTTTAGCAAATGTGGGGAAAGTATTGTTTCAAAATTTGATATGCAATCTTGAGAAAATTGTTTGTGCAGTTTGATTTTCTTATTCTGTCATTTCAAGGAGATATAGAAAAATTTCTATCAAATTATATGAGTTTTATTATTAACAAGAAAACATTTTCTCTTGGAAAATCCATTCTAATCCTCTTGCATATCCTTTAGGTATTTCTTTCAATTGAATTGATGTGGATAAAATACAGCTCTGATGCTGTTCCCAATATGAATATATATAGCTCTATTGAGTTTATCTCCATTTAATTGTGTAATTTTGTTATGGATGATGCAATAAGGTGGAGAAATTGTGAAATTGTTTGATGTTTGGGTGTGCTCCTCATATCTTAGCCATATGATTGTGTAGCCTCTTTGTGTAGATTTTTATGCATTAATGCTTTATCTCAAGGTGGTTATATCCTCATATGGTTGATTATGTGATAGGTTTGATAAATTGGTATTTTTGAGTTTGAATTCTTCTGGTTGAAACTTGTATCTTTCAGACTGCCAAAAACTTTATTTATTCTTTAGGATCTCTCCAAATTTGGATTTACCTAGTTTCAGAGTTCCACAGTTTTATTTCCACCCCTGTAGTTATTCCATGCCTCTTCTTCAATTCTGCAATCGTTTTCCATATCCACACTTATTCCCCAAATTTATTTCCATCTCCATAGTTATTCTGAAATTTTATTTCCCTCTCCAGAGATATGCCACAGTCTTCTTTCCATCTCTGGATTTATTCTTCAATTCCAAAATCATATTTCCATATTTGGAGTAATTTCATAATCCCATTTCCATCTCCATCTTTATTTCACAATTATCTTTCCATCTCTTGAGCTATTCTGAACTTACTCTATAATTCAACAATTATATTTTCATCTCTTTAATTCTCCTTTTTCTTATTATATATATATATATCTGTAAGCTTGATTCTGGTATAAGTGGTATTAAATACTACAAAAGCCTGAAGGAAATAATTTAAGCCCTCAGGCTGTTTACTGCCCTCTTTAGGCCATTTTTGACCCCTTTGGCCTAATTTAAATTAGTACAAGGGGGGTAATATACCAACCAATATGGCCAGCTACCCCAATGGACCCCAAAATCCAGTGTTGGGGCATGGTAATTACCACAGGGCCACCAAGAACTAAATTTGTCCAAACCACACCTCAATTATTTTTCACTTCCAAGTCTTCCAACATCAATGAATTCCATATATGTTGCTATACACCATTATGCATTATTTTTATGTTTTCAAGACAAAATTATTTTATCCAAAAAACTTTACCATTCCTACAGGCAGTTGAAAGATGATGGTCTATGGACTTCAAGTAATTATCCTCAATTTTTTAGTGAGTAGAACTTCATGAATACTACTAAAGGACACCAAGTGCCTTATTCCATCAAGTATTGGGAAGCTAATTTATGCAGCATTTCCCCAAGGTTTTACTGAAAAGGGCTCTTCACAGGATATTTAAAATGCAGTCCCAAATAAGTTTTTAAGTGTCAAAGATTCATCAATCACCCTTGGAAACCACTTTCATCCAATACATCATTTTTTATGAGAAGCCTGTATTTTGAACATAGAACCTGGGAAACTTATTCAAACCAGTTTATCTCACAGTTTTGGAAGGTGTATTTTTCCTCAAACATTAAATACAGCTTCAAGCTTTCATACAGATAATTTTTCAGCCTGAAGGATTGAAGCTCTCAGATTTTCACATATACCAGCCTCCCTTTCAGCCCTGGAGGTTTTTTCTTCCACTTAATTAATCTACTAATATTTATTTTCTTTCATCTTTATAGTAAATGCTTATATTATTAAGTTAGAAATTTTCCCCTCTACTTTGACTTATCAGTGGATATTGGTGGTCATATCCCTTACTAATTCCTTTTTTCCTTCTCAGATGTTCAAAAAGTAACGGAGTGCTTACTTGGTTGGCTCTTTGCCATTGGATTTTCTTATTTTCATCTCCCCTTTTAATTCCATTTTCTTATTAAATAAATATGCTCACTTCATTATTTTATCAAATTATTTTGTAATCTTTCAAGTTAATTCCCAGATTACTGAGAACCAGGAAACTCTTGTTTTCCCCAAGAGCCCATGTGACAGAGACTTACAAAAGAATACTGAGGAAAATTAATTCTCATATACAGAATTTATTTGCTTGTTTGGTTAGTTTGAGTGGGGATCAGGTTGTATACTCCTTACCCATTATAGTGGCTGTTCCAGTGGGCTCAAAAGGGTGTCAAGGAAAATTATGTTTTTTTAAAAGCCATTTTAATAATGAAATTTTAAATTCCAATACTCTTTCAGTGTGAGCCTGCAATAATGAAAGGAATTACATGCTACATAAGCTCAAGTAACTTTCATTAAATTTTCTTTGACTTATTTCAATTCATCCGTGTAAATTCAATCCTAATGTTGTTTTCTTCTATTTTTGCTTACAAGTCACTCACTTAAGATTCATTGCTATAGTCAGCTTGCTACCAAGTAAAAGCTTCAAGACTTTTAGCTATAGAAATCTTCTTTCTATAAAAACCACTTTACTTTGTTGATATAGCTACTTTTCTTCCATGAAAACCATATATTGATTTTTACATATCTTGTTACTATAAAAATACCCTTTATGCTAAAAAAATGTATTAGACTGTTTTTTTGTTTTTTATTTTGTACCTACATAATTTAAAGAGGAACATCCTTCTTGAGAATTATTCCTCAGAGCTCCAACAAATATATATTCTCAAAAATGTATTCATAACAATTTGTTGTTTTTTGATCTCTCCAATATAAGTAATAAAAATTACTTTCAGTATCTTTGATATAAGTAAAGCTCATTCCACCGATTAAATACCATTTTGAATAGTGATGTCTCTATTAATTCAACTTAATAGTATTCCAATGTTATTTTAGTTTATTAAAATTACTAATAATTAGACAGAAGGCCACGCTATAGGCCCCAGGCTAACATTCAGGATAAGAATGTAATACAATTAATAAAGGAAGATTCTCCATGAGCTCATCAGACCCAGAAATTTATAAAGCACTAAATAATTGCCAAATTTCTCAATCCAAAAAAGAAGGGTGTTGGTAAACCCACGTAATCTGTTATTAAAAACATGTAAGCCCTTACGTGTTTTTACTAAAAATGTTAAAGCCAAAAATGACAATAACAATGCCATTTATGGAATTTTTAAGGCTATAAATGCCATTAAAAGTGCCATTTATGGGATTGGTACGGCTATAAATGACATTAATAATGCCATAAATGGCATTAATGGCCTTAAAAATGCCATTCATGGCATTACTAATGTCATTTATAGCCTTAAAATTTCCATAAATGGCATTGTTAATGTCATTTGTGGCCTTAACAATGCCATAAATGTAATTAATGGCCTTCAAAATACCATAAATGGCATTAACAATTTCATTGATGGAATTAATAATGCCCTTTATTGCATTTATAATGCCATTAATGGCCTTAAAAATGCCATAAATAGCCATATTTCATTTAAAAACCACCCCTCATGTCTTTTTAACATATAATTACATGTTTTTACCAATTGATGGCAAAAAACACGTAAGTTTTTAGTAAAAACACATAAGGGCTTACGTGGGTTTACCAACACCCAAAAAGAATTATTACAACTATGGAAAATCTTGAAGGTATTTCTTTCAGAACTCCTTAAAAGAAGTTATAAGCTAGGAAAGAAGCAAGGCCACATAGGAACTCCTTCAGACTAAACTTTCCCACTTTTAGCTGGATTGATTGGAGATATGGAAGCAACATCCTGATTAAATATATGATGAAGATGGTATATAGATTTCAAAATTTATCAATTGGGCAATTAGAATGGTTTATGGAGATTTTTTTCAAAATATAAATTCTCACCTATTTAAAACATTCAATCCTGGAGAAAATAACTGAAATTATTCCTTATTGGAACAATGCTGGATTCAATTATGTGTTTTTGGATCTTTAATAGCTTGTTTATTCTTTTTTTTTCTGGGTTAGTATGATTTTATAATCAGCTATAAAAAGTGCAAAACATTTCTGGGTTTTAATTAATCTAAGTAATTTCAGTGGGTTCTTATAGGTATACTTATTATAGTAGGGTATCATATGGCTTTTATGCTCTAGAGTAATTCTATGTATCAGTATTCATAAATGAAATATCTTTCTAATTTTAATTAAAATCTCAAATAAGCAGGGAGTTTTTACTATATGCCATCCATCCTCAAAAGTACCAAAAATATCTCTCAATACCTTCTTGAGAAGAATATTTCTACAATAGGAAAACTTCCCAGATTCATTTTGGGAATGAGGAAAATGTTTAATTCAATCATCACAACTGGGATAAATCTGATGTACAAGGTGAAATTAATGCTCATACTAATTTCCATTCATTTTTCAATCAATCAATTATAATGAGCTTAATACAAAATGAAATTGGTTTAATAATGAAAAACCTTCTTTTTGAACTGTCTCACCTTGTACAAAATCATTTGAAAATTAACTTTGGTTTTATAAATTGATATAATTGAGGGTACCAGGTGTTCTAAAAGAATTAATTCCATACATTAATTTTCTTCTATTCCAAACACTCCAAAATTACTGATGTCTTATGCCCTTTTCTTCAAAGTTTTCCTTCCTAATCCTGAGATAAATTCTTCCATTTGAAATTAATGAAATCTAGGCTCCAAATGCATCCTGGAAAGTCATTCTGCTCATAATTTGAAGGAAAACCTTGATCTAATCAGATTATTTTTTTTAAATAGTCTCTTCCATAAATTTTGATCATTTCTTTGCAAAATGTCTCAAAAAATAATATTTCTATTCTTTTTACAAGTCTCAATTATACATAAGTGGCATAGGAAGTATAGCCATAAGCCATCTGTTGCATCATGGATAGACTATTTTGAGATTATCAAAAGCATAATCCTGTGACTCAAACCAAAGCACAAGAATGACACCAAAATACCATAAGCCAATGTGTAAGGTGTGGATACAAAACTTTGATTAAAAATCAAGTACTTTTCCTGTCCTCAAAATTTGTATAAGGTAAAAATCAATTAAAAATAGTAAGAAATATTATTTTTAAGAGAAAAACACGCCAATTTTGTTGTTTATAACTTTATTAGTATAAAAAAATAATATTAGAAAGATTTATTGTTTTACCAACAATAAAAATGTATCCCAAAAAATACTCTACAAGAGATATTTTAAGGCTACAAAAGAAATTTCTTCAAGAGCAATTTCAATTGGAATTAATTGAGCAATGAGCTGAAAGCAATCAATTAAAGAACAGAGTCCTTAAAAAGAATATTAAAGAGAAAAAACGCCCAAAAGTGACCAGAGTTAATTTGGAAACAAAGTGACAAAGTTTACAGTGATGAAAGATGCTTTAATTCACTTTTGGGGTGGTTCAGGGGTAAAAATGATTATAAAAGTTACAAACAATGATTATAATGATTCTTTCACGTGGTTAAAAGGTTTAAAATGATTTAAAAAAGGTGGTTGGAATTTTTTATTGACTGGTTTAACAATGTTTAAACTAATTATAAAAGGAAAAGATTCTAACATGAAGAGAAAAGTGGGGCAAAGAAGACATTCTTTTATAGCCATCAATTTTCTTACTCCAAAAGTAAAGTTTACTCTTGTCAGTCGTGAAAAAAAGTTTGACAACAGAAAAGCCAATTATGGCATCATTGAACCCTTGTTTAGACCAAAAAAGGGCTGGTTTAAGCCATTTTTAGCCATTTTAGACCTTTCAATCAGCCATTACTATAGCAATACCTGGTCTAGAGCCTTAAAAACACGTCAGAATGTGTGTAAGAGACGTAGAAACCAGTCAAAACTGTTTTTACTGTGATTGTTTTATCTTAAGGGTAGTTTTACCCTCTTGGCAACAGCTAAAACTACCCCAGCTGGTATCAAAACCTCATCATCAATTGAGTCCACAGACCCTGTAACTCAATTCCAGGCCAAAAGTGATGAAATTTTGCGTGAATTTTGACACCACACGCCTGCCAGCAAGGATTTTTGGGGTCTAGCTCCCCCTTAGAGCTGGAGTTCCTTTCCCCCCCAAATTTAATTTTTCCAATTTATTCTTCCTTTAATTCCTCATCATGTATTATACTTATAATTTACATATGTAATTCAATTGAGTTGTACAGTTCAATACAGTAATAATTTATACCTCATATGTAAAGCAAAGTTCACTTATGTAATACACGCGCACATTTTGACATTTCAATTGAATTCAATTGAAAATACTTTATTTCCTCATAACTTCTAAAATATACACAACACCTAAATTTTAACACAAATTTTGGTAATTAACACTACATGTGATGTGAATTAAATTGAAGTTTTGAGGATTTTCAATTTTCATACAGAAAATACTAAAAACTTAATTTAAGCTTATTTAGAGTTGAGTTACAAAATTTTCACTCAGAGGTGACCCCACCTGATTTTTTATGAGGAATCCAATGGTGAAATGATTTTTATATGTTTATTTATTGGATAAAAACTTATAATAATTTTTATTTAACTTTTTTCCAAATTTATTTATTTTTTTACAATTTTGTTAAAAATTCATTTTTACTTAATTTTTTCAAGTATAAATGTAATTTTACAATTTCAAAATTTAATGTAATTTTATTTTTAAATTGTAATTAATTTTTTAATTGTGAATATAATTTTATATTTTTATATTCTTATTTCATTTTAATAATATAAATAAATTTATTTTATTTATATTTATATGTTAATTTTGTATTTGTGGTCTTTTGGGTATATGAAATTACCTCTAAGGCTCACACAATGGTAGAGCAAACTTCCCACTAAACGTAACCTTAGCCAAAAAGGCTCATGAAAGGAATCAAAAGGAAGAGGAAATCCACCCCTTTCCAATGTTATAACTCCCATAACCACAATATATTCAAGCTCAAAACAAGAACTGAGCATAAATCTTGATTTTCACCTCTCATATAAAATCAATAGAAAGATGCAGAACCCCATCAAATGGGTGTTTAAATTGAAGCTCTCAATAAGTGCTATCTAATTGTACTAGCCAAATTGAGCTATAATTGAAACCACAGAAGTTATGCCTAAAAATAAGTCAAATAAAGGTGAAAAAAATATTCACCTCTCATATACCTTCTACATTTAGTGTAAGATACTTGAAGTGGGGTCTTTTTGGAAAGGGAACAACCAGGGATTTATGATGATTCAATCAAATTCCTTATGAATCCTCTAGAACAAAAGCTATGGCGCCAAAAAGCTCAATACATGATTCATAAAAAATCTACAAATTAATAATTGAGTTTAAAATTGGCATAACTTTGCCATGTTTTATGCTGGCTATACCAAATTAGTGCCCATTTTATATAACCCATCAAAGGATACAAATCGAGCCACTTTTGAGACTTTCATCTTTAAAGCTGACAAAGATATTCAGGATTTAAGATCATAATCCCACACCGGCCAGTATGGGATCTTACTGTGGGACATCTGTCCATATAATTGAGTTAACAGCTGATCAATTCAATTAAATTCTGCTTATTATTTAATTTATCATAAGTTTAAAAACAAGAGTCATACATGAATAATCTGTAAAGCTTCTGACGCCTCAGAAGCACCAGAAAGCACTAGTAAACTCCATTGGTGAAAGACTTCAACTTGTTGTTCTAAAACCACCTTTTCACAAAATACCAGTATGTATTGGGTGTATAGAGCCATATACCAGCCCACAGTAGTGAATATTTTGATTCTATGGTTGTGTGAAGAGGTAATCAACCTCCCACTATCCCAGAACAAGATCAAAGGAGGCTTTTCCTCACCAAAAAGCCAATCAATCATCCTGTTCTAGTATTCTTACATGGTATAGCTCCATATATAGAAGTGGTACCCTTAGAATTAAACAGGTTATTATTATAATATTGATAATTTTAGGGCTTATTATTGTGAACCAAAGGATAAAACCTGCACTCAGGGCTGTCAGTAGAACTCACCATCACTAAGACTTGTTAGTAAAGCCCCAAAACACTTATTAAATCATCTCTTAATCATAATTAATTTCGTGTCACACTCATAGTTATAGCTTTTTTTGATTAATTGTAAAGCTTTATCATAGAGCCATCCTGACAAGAAGCCTGGTTTCCTGAATAAATCCTATGAGACCAAGCTTCCTATATGTTATCAAAATATAAACACAAAACTGACCTTTCACTTCCTCCAGAAATCATTATCCTCAATAATCCTCTGAGAAGATTTTAAAAAATAAAGATAATTGGGAATACAATATCTTTTTTGAAATTAATATTCTCCTTTTTTAGCCTCTCTGAGCGCTGTACACTCTGTAATTAAATACGTTTTTGTGTCCCTACCACAAAATTTCTTGTGTAATCAATTATTAATTTTATTTCCTCATAATCATCTTTGAGTGGTGAGGCTTGTCTTGAAGTTATATTTTAAATCATTTTTCAATCTCTGTAGTTGTTTAAAGCCACTTTTTAATCTCTTTTTGTAAACTTTTTATCTTTGTACAGTCATCTACCAATACATTCTGCACACTTTTATTAGACAGGCTTTTTTCTCTTGTTTTTGTAAGACCTCTTGGTTGTTGCTTTCAAATGCATTGGAAAGATTCTTCCATCGCAAAATCTATTTCAGAATTCTAAGACAGTAATTAAAGTCTTCAAATCATATAAAATATTATGTAGATTGATTAATAGAAAAATAATTTTTTTTATTTTTGTCAAAAAAAACACTTTTGAGTTTGGGGATTAAATTATTCAGAAGGAAAATCCAAGCTATTCACTTATAAATTTTTATTTTAGTTTTTCTTTGAATTTTTTTTCATGAAAATCCCCCCCCCCCAAAAAAAAAAAAAAAAAAATTGAAATTAAAATTAAAATCAAAATTATCAATTTTCTTGAACTTTACATTTTCATCAAATTTTGACTAAATACAATTTTCAATTAAATTCAATATTTAAATATCTGTTTTTTTATTTTTAATAATAATTAAACTCAATCTTTTGGAACGTAAGAAAAACATTCAAATTGGAATTTTTGAGAATTTCTTTTTTGTCATGAAAATTAAATTATAATTAAACTAATAATTCTTATTTTAAAATAAAATTAAATTAAATTAAATGAATTCTTTTTGTGATTTTTTTTCCTTATATTCATCCCATCCCTTTATTTCAAAAATGAAATTGAAATTATTATTAATAAATAATCTTACAATTTATTCTCAAAAACATTTTTTTGAAATATTATCATTATTTTTATTTAAAAAGGATCAATCATTTAAATTAGGAAAATCAAATATTGATTGATTTATGATAGGACAAATCTCATTTTTCAAAAGAAAAAAACCATATATCTATTCAATTGGATCCAAATCAAAAAATATAAAAAAAAGGTTTTTTAATTAAATATCAATTGTAATTTTTTCAATTTCAATTTTAATTTAAGCTATTAACATATTTAAACCTTTTATAATAAGCTTATTTGATTTTCTTCTGCCTTTCCGACTTAATATTTAATTTTTTACAGTTTTGAACCTGTCACCTTGGGCTTCCAGCCAATGTCCCTCCAGTAGAAGCTTTCCTAAGCTTATAAAGCTTATGGTAAGTTTTTGTACATAATAGGCATTTTTGTAAGGTAGTTTTCTGATTTGTGACTTTTCCCCTTTACTTAAAAAACATTCTTATTAAAGGAAAACATAATATGAAAAAATAAAAAATATTTCCCTTTCATCTTATATTCCCTTAAAAAAAATTAATTAAGTAAATTTTTTATTTTTATTCTTTTTTACTAATTTATCAATCTATATATCAATTCATATTATCATTTAATATTCAATCTATAATCTTTTTTTTCAATTTTATAAATATGATAACAAACATTAAAAAATGAGTAAAAAGTTTATGTTCTTTATTATCATTTTTAGTTAATTTAAGTTAATTTGATTTATCTTCATTATATATTTTTTTTTCTGCTAAATAAATAAGAATTATTGAAATTTAACATAAAATAATAGAATTCTTAAAAAAAAGGAGCCTTGTTTAATAATTTAATTAATTAATTAATTAAAGACTTCAATAAAAATGATTTAGGCCCGGTTCATTATTCGGTTTTGAGCATAGTTTTTTCGTTTTTTATTTGTCGGAAAAAAATATAAATTATTTTAATTTCAATTTCTTTTTCTGTCAAAACCTCAACACAATTCTGGCCCATGATTCAAAATTTATTATTATAATTACATTTTTATTATGCCCATGGGTGACCTAGTACTGTATACAATGGTCATGTTGTCCATTTTTATTCCAATTCATTTGTCCTGGTATGGATATGCCAGAAGTCATTGTGCTAGTTGGTTTAATCCATTGAAAGAAGAAGATATTTACAAAGAAAAATGTTCTATTTTTTTTCAAATGGGGGAGGAAAACCTTTTCTTGTTGGTACGTTCCATATTGGATCATGTGTCAAATGAAAATCAACAAGACTTTTTTGGCTAAACCATTGTAGAAAAAATCAGTGTCACTATTTATTGAATTGGACATTTAAGTTCTTAGGAGAAAGTAGGAAACTTATGTAAAATTTTTAATTCTAAGGCATTCAATATCTCACAAGAAATAGGTCAAGATATTCTGTTATCTTTTCGTGACTCTAAAATAAGGTAAGTAATTTTCTTCAAATTTTAACATTTTGTATGCTAATTAATGAAATATTATTAGCTTTCCAGATGTGACTGAAGAATTGAAGTGTAATTGAATAAAGTATTTATTTAAACAAAGACAAGGACTTAAAAATATAGCTTAGGGCTATTTGTAGAACTCACATACCCATAATTCCTCCCCTACACGACTAATTCCATTCCTATTTCAAAAGGAAAGGCTGGCATTGAATTTTTTTCAATGTATTTCAGAAAATAATGGTAATTTCATAAAGCTAAGTAAACTTTATTCAAAAATAAATAAAAAATTCACACATCAATATTGGTATAGTTATACAGGGGATTTCCTGGGTCAGTTCATGACAGTCAGGGTTTTTGGAAATCCCAAATTGGAAATTATCTGTTGAATGGGAATCTTCAATAGCCACAGAATTGCTTTCTTATTGGTGACTCAGGATATTTATCTAGGGTCCCAATCCTTATACCATCACAAAATATTAGTGATGAAGGAAATGTGAGATTCAATTTGTTAACTAATCAATATGGTGAAGACATAAGTTTTAATAATACAAAATTTCCTTTTTAGGATAGTCTTAGAGAAATAATTTGATCTAATAAAAAATATTTCTTTTTGCTTAGTTACTCCACAGGTAGATGTTGCTTTCAATAAAATACAGGTAATGTTACCATAACACAATATCTTGAATAGGAATGGTGGGTGATTCTTGAATTTATGGAATGAAAAAAATTAAGGGGATAAACTTTAAAGATTGCTTTACGAATTATTGTGCTGAGTGATATTAAGTACAAAATACAATATGTTTGAGAAACCACTACTAATAAAGTAAATATTTGGTAAAGATAAACATATAATCAATTGTGAGTGACTTATTTTTTGAACAAATTATGTAGGAAAAAGTCAATTAATGATGTGAATGCTTGATATCAATCACAAGAGGAATTTACATTATATGAAGGAATTAAGATTTTAGCAAGCATTTTAGTGAAACTATGACAAAACATTTTGTTAACTTTGTTTATTAATTAAAAGAAACCCACATTACCCTTGGCAAGTAGTTCTACTCCTCTTACCTTTAAGGTATTCAGCTCATATTCATGCTGCTTGTCCAAAAAATACTTTGAGTCATCTTTTTTTTTCAACTCCTTCAACAAGGAGTTTATTTATTTTCTGAAATTGGCCCGAATTTTTTTCTTCTTTTTGAATTTTTCATCAGAAAGCTTCCCTTTCTTGACTCAACTTACTATTACTTGACTCATTGGTTGCATTATTAGATGAGTTCATTTTGAATTGAATAAATTGATTAATATTGGATCAATTAGCCCAATTTCATGAGAATGAGAAAGTATAGGGCTTTTGAGAACGATGAATAGAGATTAGGCACAGCTTTGCACCGGAAATCAGCACAACATTTATAGTGTTGAGATTATTCCAGTTAAACATTCACATGTTTGTTTTCCCATTGAAAGTTCTCATCCTGGAAAATCTCATCAAATCAATTGTAAAGGAGCTTTTCTCTATTTCCATCAACCGTTGTGAAATTAAATGGAATTTCTTGCTCGAATCAATGACTAATGACAATGAAGATTTTTGTTTCATATGTTCTTGCCAGAATCTTCAGTAATAATTATTTGTAAATAAATAACAATTTATTTTCTTTAATTTCCATTAAGCATTAAAAAATTTTATGTTTTACAACATTCTGTTTTTTTTTGGTTTTTTCTTTTCTTATTTTTCAAGATGAAGAACAAGAAATCAAAACTAAAATTATTTTGAAAAGAGAAAATGACATGCTGCATGTCTGGATACACATCAAAGTGAGCTATAAACTTGGTAACCTTCGAGAGGAAACCCCACTGGCCCTTGCCAAAATATAAAGAACTTCCGAATTGAAATGGTATCGTCTTTATTGATCCTCTTGGTTCCTTTCCTTATCCTCCATTTTTCTGACTGCTTCCCTTTCTATTAACTGTCTATTCCTTTCCTGCGCTTCCTCTTTACTATGTTTAATCATGAGAATAAATGGCCCCCTAACTGACTGCATATTATGAACAAAATTATTTTCTCACCAACATGATCCTAAAGTGAACTTTGACTCCTGACCAAAAAAACTACATACATTAATTTTGGGCGTCTAAATAAATGTATTTCTTGAATGCAATGGGATTGACTTAAAAATACTCATTCTCATTTTCCATGAACTCTTTCCAATAATTTCCATTTATTTTGTCTATATCACCATCATTCCTCAGTAGTGTTTCTTTATTATGCTACTCATTCATTTCTTCTCTTTGTGATAGTGGAAATTCCCCGTATTCCATTACACTTGCATTTAGACCTGAATTGTTAATATTTAATTGTTTTAAAGATTAATACACCTACCAATTTTCACATAAGACAATATTATAATCTCTCAAATATAGTATGCCAAAACATGGATACTTCTCTTTTCATATGATGAGGTTGTAAATGTGCATATAACCATGCTCCCCCTGTTGCATTGCACAAGTCCTTGATCAACTGGAAAATAATGTATTGGTCAAATCTTCTCTTATATGTACTAAAAATGAATAATTGAAAAAAACTCACCCTTTATGTTGTAGCTAATGCCTTTTATCTTCTCTACAAAGCTTCAAATGATAAACTTTTGATATTTTCAAATCATGATCTGTGATCTTGATGATTTTGAAAACAACTTTCCGAATAAATTAACCCCCTTTGCGCCAAATCTAAGATGATATACTCCATTCTTAGCTCTGTAATTAAGTATAACAAATACTTTGTACTATCTTCACTGAAAAAAATTGTGTTTTTCAATTCCTTTGCCATTGCTGGGAGGTCAGTTTATTTTGTGCTTGCTACAGGCATTGGGCTTCTGAATTTACTTGTTTGTCAATTTGCCTCTGTTGTTTCAACCATCACTCATGTTCCAATTTTCGATGATGAACTTTTTCTTCTTCATGAGTTCTTATTTTGTGTTGATGTATGAAAATTTTATTTTGTGAATACCCCGAATTTTTTTGGTTTTTGTTTTTCTCAAGGAAATTTTGTGACTCCTGCATGTCACATGGTTCTTAATCATTGAAAAGAACCTTATTCAACTTCTCATAATCAGAAAATTGTGAGTTGGGTCTTTTATTAGACATTTCGAAATGAACTTATTATATCAAAGGATTTGTAAGAAAATTTAATTAAAAATATTCGATATAATTGTAAAGAGAGATTTTGTGATGGTTCAAAACTAGCCATTCAGCTTTTGAAACTGAAATGATTTGAAAATTATTTCCAAAACCCCATCATGAACCAGGCCGTATTTAAATTTATTTTTTTAATCATTTTTCAACATTATAATTTTTAATTTTTAAGTTATTTTATTTTTTTTATTATTAGTTAAAAAAAGGTTTTTTTAAAAAAAAATTATTTATTTTGAATTTTATGATAATAAGTAATGATACTTTAATAGCAGTTTTCTCCAATATATTCATCCTTTTCTTAATTTGTTGGAATAATTATACAGTATTCTGTATGAAAATTATTTCCATTGATATTTTCACCTTCCTGATAATATCACTTACTATGAAAAATTACTTTATAGCTATATTTTGAATTTAAACATTTATCTTTTTATTTTTTGGGGCCAAATGGAGTGTAACCCGATTTTGAGAAATAATAAAATCTCTTTCTTGCTTGATTTCTTCTTGATTATTTTCCTAAAAGACATCAATTATTATTTTTCCTTTGAAATATTACTGCCAAATATTACATTCAGAAATTTTTCTATTAAAGCCTCTACTCAATCAATTGAATTTTGAATAATTCTTTGGCTTCTTATATGGGCAAGTTTTTTTAATTTAAGAAAGAAAACGAAATTAAATGAGATTATTTTAAAAGAATGAAATATCAATAATTTATATATTTTTTCTTTGGTGATTAGAATTTTTCAAATTAGATTAGTATTTTTACTTCTCTTGATTTTCCAACTCAGTTGTCTCATCAATAGAGCTTATCCATTTTCTATGTTGGTAATACTATGATTTCTCTTTTTTAAAGAGAAAGGCATTCCTCAACTTTTTTCCTTGAAATTTTGAATTCTTTGTTGGTAATAGTACTTGAATAATCTGTGAATTATACAGCCTGATACTGGAAAACATTTAATGAATCAAGCCTAAAGCTACAGTATAAGCAATGAAACATTCCACTACTGTAAAATTGTGTACTATTTTTGACAATTTTACAGTAGCGGCCATTACAAGTCCCATACTGTAACAGGGCTTACAAGTGCATATCATTATCAAAAGCACATCTTACAGGGCTGTATTCTGTAATTTTTAATTTGATCACAAAGAATAAAGTTATATCAAATTCATCTTCATAAAAAATAAAAGATGAAGTAACAAAAATTGAAAAAAAAATCTTAAAGAAATGATAATATATATATGTAAGCATTGAGGTATATTTTACATACCCAAATAGGAAAAAGTTAATAAAAAAACTAACTTTTTAACCATTAATAGCTCATAAGTCATGCCTATATCAAAAATTCAACATCTTTCATTTAAGAAAATGAGTAACTAGGGCCAGATTTGGAATCTACACATAGATTCCCCTAGGGTAGCTCCATAGGTTGAATAATATTAAATTAACTCCATGAAGTGGTAATATGGAAAATAACTCAACACCACATCATCAATACCACGTAAAACAATTGTGAAAATGTTTGTTTTTATCAATTTCACACCAGAATAATGGGAATGTGATAAATCATGTGTTATATATACATTGAGAATAGTGTTATGCATTCTTATGGCACTTAAAATTACTTAATTCTTACATAAAGGCTTGATAAACTCATAGTGGATATCAGTCTTCAAGCCTGAATTACTATTTTGTATGTAAAAATAGCTAAGGGTGACAAATGACATCAAAGAGGGCCAGGGTACCCAGATTCTGAGGTCTCTGAGGCATGGAAAGATCCAAACCTTGAATCAATTTCTTATAATGGAGCAATAAGTCTATCAAAGCCTTTTGGGAACCTGGTTACCAAGTTAAAATCTTATTAAATCATAAGAAAATAGCAGATAAGCTGCTATTTTGATGTGAAAAGAAGGTAATGAGCAACTATGACTCCTGTAACCATTTCCATTATCAATTATCTTCCTTGAATAGGCCCAAAAACATTAATTAAAACCCTTTTTGGACTATTATACATGAACCTACCTCATGGCTACCAGCTGTAGCTATACGTTTTGCCTTTCTATGTAAAAATGAGGTAAGAACTTTAAAACTTCATTGAAAATACAATTCTTAACAAATACTTCTGGAAAATTAAGGACAAATGTAGAAAGGTATAATACATACTGAAGCCAAAAATAATTATTACTTTATAATTCAAATTGAAAGTTTTGCTTACAGTCCATTTTTTATGATTTTACATGAAACACTGAATTGTCAAAAATTCACACAAAATAGAACCTGTGACTGAATTTCCAATAAAATTCATAGCTTTAAAGAATTAATTTTAAGTTTAGAATAAAAGAAGATCCACAGTTTTTATGCTTTCATTTCTTAACCATAAAGGGATTGGTATTCATGTAAATTGACTTAATTAAGAGATTATGATAATTCACATGACTACAAGTGATGTAATCATCAAACCAATTAAGTTATATGGCTTCTCACTCACTGGTCTTTCAGCTTTCTCCATGAAAGTCCTTTTTGATTTGTTTTAGACTTAAAAAGAGGCCTACTCTTGCTGCTTTTTTCAATAATCATTGTATTATCCAATCTTATCATTAGTAACAGCAAGTAAGTATTGGTTAAAATATTTTCTTAATTTTGTGATCTTTCCTGAGAAATGAGAAATACTTCAATTCAGAGAAATAAACTACTCCCTATAGTCCTTTACCGTGATAAACCACCTTTGATCTTTTAAATCCACAAATAATCTTTCAAATCACTCTGCCAATTCTTTCCAAGGTATTTTTGGAGTATTAGTGAGTGGTTTATCAATTTTTTATTTTTTAGTCAGGAATTATATATAATTACCATTTAAAGTAGTTTCATATTATTTCAATAATAAGCTTTATTAATGATACTTGCTGTAAGTGATTCCAGTAGACAATTACTTCTTACTGCTATAATCATTGGTAGTTTATAACAAGTAAAAGAAATAATTGAGCAATTATTTATCTATTTTTGTTCATAATAAATTTATTTAGGGTGTTGGTAAACACACGTAAGATTTTAGTAAAAACACATAAGTGACCTTATTTCCAGAAAAAAATTCCTCAGTCTCAGTTTTGAGGTTTTTTTAATTTTTTTTTGCCATATTTTTTCTTACATGGGATGTCAATATCCTCAAATTTTTTTGATTTTTTTTTGCCAACTTTCTCAAATTTGGCCAATTTGACAAATTGGTATATTTTTGAAAAATTCATTTCAAATCTTCCCATTTATGAATTTCATTAATTTTTTTAAATGAAGGGTTCAATCTTGACAATGAAGAGCTAGAAGACCATAATTTTGGGAAATTGTTTTGGTGGGACAAGTGAAGGCGCAAAAAGTGTTTTTTTTAAATGTTTTTTTGCGTGTTTGTAATATGACTATTTTTAAGAAATTATTTCAAAATATTCCCACTTAAACTTAAGAATTTCCTTCATTTTTTTCAAAAATAAAAGGTTTAATCTGGACAATAAAGAACTAAAAGCTCATAATTTTGGGGAATTTTTTGGTGGGACAACAAGTGAAGGGAAAAAAAGTGTTTTTCTTTCAATTTTTTTCATGTTTCTTATATGACTATCTTTAAGTACAAAAGTGCCTCATTTTCTATAAAAAAAGGGATTTAGATGGGATTTAAGCAATAAATAGGACTGAGGAGGGGGATAATTGACATAAATTGTATCTACAAAAATCAATCAATCTGAAATAACCTCCAAATCAGTTGGTTTTTTCTGAGGGGGAGGAAGACTGGATAAATATAACATCCTTTGTTTCTTAAATATATCAGCCCACCCCAGGGCTTGTGGTTGGGCATGAAATTCCTGATTAACAGTAATTGGGGGGACTGGATAAACTTTAGAAATAATGATATCCAATGGAGCAAAATGAGAACAGCTATCCAAGAAGCAGATGAAAATGGATAGATTATCATTTGGAGGACAGAAATAAGGGGGGAAATAGAAAGATTGGGTTGTGTAATAAAAGAAAACAGGTCTTGGATACTTATTTGCAATTTGATCCCCCATATCAGACATGGAAATCCACTTGCTCTTTGGAGCCTGGCCAACATCTTCATACCACCCAATTCTGTCCAAATAAGAAGATACTGAGGGAATTAAAGTGTTCATGGATTCATAAAGCTCCTGATTTTTGTGAATTTCTTCATCCAAGTCACCTCTGACATCAGCCCATTGATCTTGAGTCTTGTAAATGTAGTGAGATACTGTTCTGTAGCCACAGTTCCCATCACCCTGGAAATTGATGGCCTTGAAGGTGTATTTCAACATGAGCTTTGTAAATTCTTCTGAGCCAGGTACGTGATAAAATTTGGTCAAAAAATGAATGAATATTCAAATAAACAAGAGAAATATACATTAAAAAGCATCAGAAACTTACAAGGAGCTTGGATAATTAATCACTTGTGTGATAATTGCTTTGACAACACTCACAGGTCAAGTCAATTGAATCATACATCTTCAAGCTGGTGGAAGGCTTGTGAGACTTTCTTTGTGAGGTTTTGCTTCCAATTGCCAATCTTCTGGAACTTCTGAGGGTGACTTCTTATTTCCCATATTCATTTAATTCAGTTTTTGAGGGTAGTTAATCTGATGAACTGATTGATTTTTATAATGAGGCCTCAGAATCCTCAGATGAGTCCACTTCCATAATTGGAGAGGGTGCATTTGACTTTAATCTTGATGTTGTTGTGCTGGTCACTTTTGATGGGGTCTTCGTCTTCTCTTGGATTGACTTCCAATGATTTTGAATATTGATTGTTCTCTTTTATTTTTATTTGTATTTTTATTATTTTCTCCTTGAAGTATTCCATGAATATTATTTAATTCTAGTGGGACTTCATAATATTGATAATCCTCTTGACTCTTGGGAATTTTCCAGTCAAATAATTTGAAAATGTTGAAGAATTGGGGTTATTTCTGCAATTGGTCTTTGAAAAAGGTCTTCCCCAATATCTTAAAATATTTTTTTGGCTTCATTTGTTCTTTCTTTTTCAACACTTTGATAATCACCATGATAACCAGTCTGAGAGGAATATTACAAAAAAATCAGTTAATAAGAAAAAAATAATAATTTGAGGTTGAAAATCCCTCACAGGCAAATTCAAATTCCACTGAGGATGGAAGTCTGATATCTCAAGCCTTTGGCAATTGGAAAATGCTTTTTGGGTCTTATGCTTGCATGCAATGCCTTGATAATTGTTCTATTTGTTGGTTCATTTTTCATTTGGGGGGAATTTGTTTTTTAAATCTTCAAAGGCCATCTGAAGGGAATAATGAGACACCTTCCCATTGCCAGATCACTGTCAATAAAAGTGACTAGAGGGGGAACAATATTGGTGTTGTTGAGGACTTTTTCTATGTATTTATTTAATGCCCAAGTATATTAGGGTTCATTCTCATTCTTAATCAAACAAAAAGCCCCTAAAAGTTCTTGTTGGTTGAACTGAATCCGACAAAATTAAAAGGGAGAATTTTGTACTTATTGGCTTTATAAGTACAATACATAAGAATGACATGAGGAAAGCAATGAAGGAGTTTTATTGCAAGGGGGTGAGCAAAAAACAAGGAGGTAATGTGTCCCTCAGCATCCCTTGCAGAGGACCAAACAAGATTTTCTTCTTTGAGAGTGTCAATAAGAGCATCAATGGGCCTTCTTCCTTGCAGTTTGTCTTTCTTTATTTTTTTGACTTGGCTGTAAATGTCTTGAAGGATTACAGGCCTGTCAGACTCCCTGTGGCTGCATAATTGGGCCTGATTTTGCCTTGGCAGAAGCAGTGATTCAGACATTTGAAAAATTTGGGATGTTTCTTGCTCATTGAATTTCCTGAAAGCAGGATGTGCCATGTTATTTTCAGTGGCATCATGGCTATGTTCAGGATTTCTGACTTTAAGAGTCCAAGTGGTACTCTTGGGATATTTTCTGGAAAAAAGTCTAAATGGACAGTAAATCTTTCTTGAAATGACGGTTTTGGAGGAGTTTCTGTTGGGATTTGGAGTCCCAGACCTGTCACAACCTATTTCAACTTTGTTGTGGGTCATATTAGACCTCAGGGTAGACACAGCATACCCCTGAGACCTGGAAACATTACGCACATGCTGCCAAAGAAGCTCAGGGGTCTGAAATTCACCTTCACTGGGGGGTTGAAGCATTTTTGAGTGAAAAAGATGCATAAATTTTAAAAAAGACGGAACTTTGGGATTTTGAATTAGAAAAGGACCTTTCAAAATTTGATAAAGAGAAGATAAAAGGTGTAAGGTGGGGTTATGAACCTTTGATAAAATATCAAGTACTTTTCCTGTCCTCAAAATTTGTATTAGGTAAAATTATTTAAATATAGTATGAAATACTATTTTTAAGGAGAAAACATGCCAATTTTATTGTTTTTAACTTTTTAAGTACTAAACAATAATATAATAAAAATTTATTGTTTTACCAACAATAAAGATTTATCCAAAAATACTCTACAAGAGATATTTAAGGCTAAAAAAGAGATCTTTTCAAGAGCAATTTCAATTGGAATTAATTGAGCAAAGAACTGCAAGAAATTAATTAAAGAGCAAAGTCTTTGAAAAGATTATTAAAGAAAAAATGCCCAAAAGTGACCAGAGTGAATTTGGAAACAAAGTGACAAAGTTAACAGTGATGAAAGATGCTTTAATTCACTTTTGGGGTGGTTCAGGGGTAAAAATGATTATAAGAGTTACAAAAAATGATTATAATGATTTTTTCACATGGCTCAAAGGTTCAAAATGTTTAATAAAGGGGTGGTTTGAATCTTTTATTGATTGGTTTAACAGTGTTTAAACTAATTATAAAAGGAAAAGATTCTAACATGAAGAGAAAAGTGGGGCAAAGAAGACATTCTTTTATAGCCATCAATTTTCTTACTCCAAAAGTAAAATTTACTCTTTTCAGTCGTAAAAAACAGTCTGACAATAGAAAATCCAATTATGGCATCATTGAACCCTGGTTTAGACCAAAAAAGGGCTGGTTTAAGCCATTTTTTGGTATTTTTAGCCATTTTAGACCCTTAAATCAGCCATTACTATAGCAATACCTGGTCTAGAGTCTTCAAAGCACGTCAGAATGTGTGTAAGAGGCGTAGAGATTAGTTACAACTGGCTTACTAACATTGTTTTAAGTTAAGGGTAGTTTTACCCTCTTGGCAGCAGTTAAAACTACCCTGGTTGGTATCAAAACCTCATCATCAATTGAGTCACAGACCCTGTGACTCAATTCCAGGCCAAAATTAATGAAATTTTGCGTGTATTTTGACATCTCACACCAGTCACCAAGGATTTTTTGAGGTCTAGCTCCCCCTTAGAGCTAGAGTGTCTTTCCCCCCCCCCCAGAATTAATCTTTCCAATTTATTTTTTCTTTAATTCCTCATCATGTAATACAATTATCATTTAAATATGTAATTCAATTGAGTTTTTAATTACACATCTGTAATAATTGATACCTCATATGTAAATTAAAGTTCACTTATGTAATACATGTGCACATTTTCACATTTCAATTGAAAATACTTCCATTCCTCATAACTTTTAAGCTAAACACAACACCTCAACTTTAACACAAAAATTGATGGTTAACACCACATGTGGTGTGAATTAAATTAAGTTTTTGATTATTTTCATACTTTTGTACAAAAAACTCTAAAAACTTAATTCAAGTATATTTAGAGTTGAGCTACAGCAATTTCATCCAGAGGTGACCCCACTTTATTTTTTTATGAGGAATCCAATGGTGTGATAATTTCTTTATGTTTATTTATTGGATGAAAAGTTATAATATATTTTATATAACTTTTTACCAAAAATATTTTAATTTCATAATTTTTATTCAAAATTCATTTTATTTTTACAAGTAAAAATGTATTTTCATAATTTTAAATTTTATTGTAATTTCATTTTTAAATTATAATTAAATTTTGATTTTTGAATATAAATTTGTATTTATATTTCAATTTTCTATTTATATTTGTATCTTAATTTATCATTTGTGGTCTTGTGGGTATATGAAAATACCTCTGAGGCTCACATTCCCTCCCCCTGAAAAAGAATATTACTTTGTAATATTGTTATTTCTAGTGTGCCCGAACCTTCTGAGAAGTTTAGTAGCTTCAGGTATGTCTTTTTCTGGCAACTATTCATCTTCACAAGTTGGGTCACTGTACCTAACAAGGTATTCCCTTTGTTGGTTCTCAACTTTCTTTCTTTGAGAACTTTGGTAGTTTTCTTACTTACAGATGACTCAATAGGAGGTATCACTTGAGGAACTTTATTCCTCAAGGGAGACTTTTCAGCATCACTAGATTTATATGGCTTTGTCAAGCTCACTGGAAATGTAGGATGCTTATTGCTAAGTTCTTCAGATAACTCTACGTCAACAGCATTTTCCCCATGGAGGGCCTTAATACCAAAAGGTCCTGCAAAGGAGTATTTCAGCTTTTTACATCCTTTGATGTTATTGAAGTTAGTGGTGGATACAAGTACTAAACCCCCCACTTTGAAATCTGGAGTTGCATGTGATTTATCCCATTTGTCCTTAGCATATGCAAAAGAGTCTTCCATGCACCTTACTGTATGCTTTCTAGCTTTGTCTAGCATTTCCTTGAAGCTAGCAGCTGTGGTATGTATTTCAATCAAATCTTTCCTCAAGGAATCTTGGGGTAATTTGGGGTTCCATCCCTTTTCTAGGATAGCAGGAGTTTGATTGGTACTGGCATGGATTGATGTTTTATATGCTAATTCCAGTGCTGGCAACAGAGTGCACAAATCATGGGTAAATCCATCAAAATCTTTTAGCTCAAGGCCATATGCACAAATTCTGCTTACCATGTCCTCTAAGGTCTGGATCATCCTTTCAGCTAGACCATCAGTTTGTGGGTGGTAGGCTGTAGAGAAGGACATCTTAGTGCCAAATAATTGGTGAAGATTTGTCCATAGTTCTGAAGTGAATTTGGGATCCCTGTCACTAATGATATTTGTAAATATTCCAGTCCATGACACTACTCTATTCCATATCAGAAGAGCTGTATCCATGGCTGTATCATCTTTGTGACATGGTAAAAAGATTGGAGTTTTACTGAATCTGTCTACAATCACTAGGCAAGAATTATAACTTCTGTCACCTCCTGGTGGTAGGCCAGTTACCCAATCCATATGGAAAATTTACCAAGGTCTTCTGGGTTCTTGGATTTTCATCATATTTCCAAGTCTCTTTCCAGTGGATTTATTTTCCTTTTGACATCCATCACAGGTTTTGCAATATTCTGCAACATCTTTCTGCCACATTGGCCACCATATTCTGGTCTTCACTTTTTCTCTTGTTATGTCTTCAGACAGATGTCCTGAAAAGGGGCTGTCATGGCATTCTTTTAGTACAAGATTGATTAATGACCTGTCCACAACTGCCATGACACATGTGGGCTTGGTTCTGTGGTAAATTATACCCTCCAGTATGTGAAATCTTCCTTAATCACAAGATTTCTTCCATACTTCATCCAAGGCATTTATTATAGAGTTGTCTTTGCAGTCTTTGCTAAGTAATTGGCATAAGATGCTACAATTCTTATCTTGAGTGTAACTGTTTCTTACTTCTTCAAAGAAGGTGGTATTCAAGTCTGTAATACTTATTCCTTCTATTGGGATCCGTGGTGAAGCTTCTTCTGGCATATAAGCAGGATTATAATTATCATTTGGTAATGGCCATCTGCTTAGTCCATCTGCATTTTTGTGAACATTCCCATCCATGAACAATAGTCATATTGCCCCTGTATTCCTGTATGGCTATTTGCCATCTGAGCATATGTCTGTTAGGTTTTTTCATGTTTAAAAGTGATTTGACAGCTGTACAATCTGTTATCACTTCAAAAACACATCCCTCTAAGAAGAAGTTCAATTTGTTCAAGGCCAAGACAAGGCATAGACATTCCATTTGACTTGCTCCATATCTGGCTTCAGTTGGTTTTATTTTCCTGGATATGAAACATATGGGTCCTTCCACAGGTTTATCATTTATGATCTGGACTGGGTGAAGTGCAGCACCCAGCCCATCCCCTAATGCTTCAATATACAATTTAAAAGGCAATCTAAAGTCTGGCATCAGTAAGAGTGGAGCAGTGGTCAAGGCTTCTCTTAGAGACTCAAAAGCTTTGACTCTGTCAACAGTCATTTCAAATACTGTGTCTTTGTCACACAATTTATAAAATGGTCTTGCTATGGATGCAAAATCTTTAATGTGTTGCCTGTAATATCATGCAAAACCTAGAAATTACTGAATTTCCTTTTTGTTCTGAGGCATGGGGTTTAGCAATGCTGCTGCAACTTTTTTTTTGTCAATTCCAAGGGACAAACCAGATACAAGATGTCCTAGTGCTTTAAGTTTTTTGAATCCAATAGGACATTTCTTCAAAGAGATTTTCATGTTTACTGATTGAATTTTTGTCAAAACTCTGCACAATCTGTACATGTGCTATTCCCAAGTCTTGGAACAGACAATAATTTCATCAATGTAAATGATCAACCATCCCTCTGAAAGTTCTTCAGGGAAGATTTCATTCATCATTCTTTGGAAGTGTGAAGGTGCATTTTTGATACCAAAGGGCATTCTTAAATATTTCTAAACTCCACAATGAACAATAATTCTCAAATATTTTCTTGCTCTTGGTGTCACCATATTTTGATGGAATCCTTTAAGGGCATCCATAGTGGTTATATACACTTGTTGAGATATTTGAGTAAGGGCAATTTGGATTGTTGCTATTTGGTACTTGTCTGGAACAGTGTAAGTGCTCAGAGCTCTAAAGTCTCCAACCATTCTGTATTTTCCATTATGCCATGCCACTATGACTGGTGTAGTTATTTCTACCTCTTCATTGTGGCCAGCTTTTCGTATTACACCAAGGTCTAGAAGCTCTTTGATATGAGTTTCCAGAGCTTCTCTTGACTTGGGACTTGCTGGGTATGCAGGTCTCCTTAAGAGTGGTGGATAAGGTCTTTCAATATTAAGAATGATGTCAACTTCATGACCAATAATTGCTACTAGAGGCTCTTTGTCTGGAGCAAATGCTCCTTTGTGGTCATACAAAAGGGAAGAAAGTTCATTTTCTTGTTTATCTATCAGATGAAGGCTTATTCCAACCTCCCTCAACTGTTCAGATTTGAATTTTTCCAATTCTAAGATGACTGGTGATACTTTATTTACTGTAATTTGTTTTTTAAATGGTAAAAAGGCAAATTTATGACGCTTATTGTCTCCAATAGTAAAGTATCTGTCTTTGTTGTTATGCAAATCTATCCCTTACATGATTAAATAGTCATTTCCCAATGTAAAATGGGTACTAGAGAAGCTTTCCATAACAACAAATTCAACTGTGATTCTTAAATTCCCATTAATATGTGGGAATATGACATTGGTCTAAAAAATTCCTAATGCTTTCATTGGATTACTTGCACTATTGAATTTTATACCATCAATTGGTAACAATTGGTCTTCAAAATTTGGTACACAAGTTTTAAGAAAAGATTTACCAAGACAAGAGCAGAAGGCTCCTGGGTCAAGCAAAGGTTTACTGGGCTTATTGTCAATCACAACTTCTGTTATACAGGAGTTACCAGCTGTATAACCTTTCCCCCTGTTTGGTTTTGTTTTCATAAGTTTTGCATCTTGAACTTTCAATAAATAAAGTGGACCATTTCTCAATTGTGGCAAGTGGGAACAAGATTCCATGATGTCAAAAGCGGCATTAATATTTTCTATATCTTTTGAAGATTCAGAAAATATTGATGACTTATTATCTGAATTGTCTTCAATTACGTCTTCTTTTTCAACATCAGGTTCGTTTTCAATATCAATTTCATTGATTTTCCCCCTTTTTGGACATGTATTGGCTAGATGGGTGGTGCTTTGGCAAATATGGCACTTTCTGACTGTATCTGCAGATTTATACTTATTATTAGAATTTTCTTTGGGGTTTTTGTCCACAGAATCTTTTCAAGGTGTATTAAACCTTGTTTTGAGATTCACCCTACTAGAACTAATTTTGGTTATGGTGGTTACTTCTTCTAATATATTGATAATATCCCCCGCTGAATATTGCTCAGTAGTCCTGCTTTTGACAGAATTCTCTAAGTCACCTCCACATTGTCTCAGAATCTTTCTGTGGATCATAAATTCTGACATGTCAGGGTATAATGCTGTTAGTCTGTCTTTTTGTTGGCAAAACCATGGTAAAGCTTTGTCTTTATCAGCATTAAATTTGGCATATTCAAAGGCTGTCTCCACTTTAAGTCTCAAAGCATCATTGGCCCATTTGTTGATAATTTGGGTTTTCCACCAAGTCCAACTTTGGTGTCCATGTGCTTGTCTTAATTTGATATACCATCTGTGAGCTTATCTGGTAAACAAGGTGTTAAATCTTGCTGTTACCAATCTTTCTGGTAATTTAAAGTCTTCTTTAATCATGTCAATTCCTCTGATGAATTTTGTATGGTCATATTCTCCTTCACCACTGAAGTGAGGCCATTATATAAGTTTTGATACTTCTTTCAAAAGTGCTTGGCCCATTGATGGTTCCAAGTTATGAAAAGAAGTGGATAATTCATTTTTTAACTGTGAACTATCAGTATCCAATACTTGTGGATTTGGAATCCTTTTGCCCTCATTTTGATTCAGAGCTGTAGACATTCTTGGTAAGGTGTTCAGTATTTGTTCAATATCATTCATTTTACTGTTGCTACACCTTTGGGAATTCCTGTATTCATGTTGGAAGGCCTGTATTGAATTTATTACTTCAATTTTATACATGTCTTCTTTATGTGTCAGTTCTTGCCATAACTCTGTCTGTCTTGTATTATCAGCAGTGACTTGATTCAATTTCATTGATAATTTTGATACTTCTTCTTGTGAAGCATCAAAACACTTTTTCAAGGCAATGGTATATGTCTTTACTTCAGTGATTGAATTTGAAATGTCATCAACGACTTTCTTTTTATCTTTCTTGATAATATTTATGGCTTGTTTAATTCTTGTTTCAATTATTTCATCAATATTGAATTTATAATATTTGTCTGTTAAATCTTTAATAATGGCATATTGTTCATTTATTTTATTGCCAAAAGAATTATCATTATTTGGAGTTTTAATTGTTCTTGAAACCTTTTCAAAACACATAAGTGCTTCATTAATTTGGCACAGACTTAATCTGTTTGTTTTAATGTTGTTACAAATGGTTTCATTTTTATCAGAAAGATGTTTTTTCACGTCATTTATAGCTTCATACAACTCTGGGATGGAATCAAATATGTCAGAAATCATTTCTGGAATCTTAATCTGGCTTCCTCCTTCTTCTGTAATTCCATCATGGTTCTGGCCATCTGAAATACATTTTCCATGGAATCCTGCTGAATCTTTGGAATCCTGTATCCCTGGCTGTAAGGCTTTGGGGCTGGTGCCTTCCCTTTGCCTTGTTTTGAGCTTGTGGCTGCTTTTTCATGTTGGAATTGCTGCTGCTGGCTGCTGGGGCTGGTCTTGGCACTTGCTTTGGTGGTGGAGGGTTGTTTTTCCTCCATTCTGCTGTTAAAAGAATCATATTCTTCTTTTCCATCAATGGATGCCATTCATTGAGTAACTTGCAAGTGTCTATATGACCCAGAAATTTTCTTACAGTCAGGTATGAGCTCATGCAGTTTTTCCACAGATATGAAAGGATCTGGTACTCTTTGTGCTGCAGTGCATTGTTGTAAGCCTTCTGGCTGGCTTTGTCAATGTCCATGGAGGCTTCTTGTGGCGGTTTCAGCTCTTTTTGAAGGTAAAATAGTGTCGTAAGGTTCATAATTGGACAATTTATTTTTGTGGAAGTCTTTTACTGACCCTTGTCTTTCTGTATTTGATTGGCTTCTGCCATAATCACGTCTATGACCTTTTTGGGAGCTGCTTGAGGGCTTATAGCTTGCTCCTGATCAGGTTGAAGGCATTTTTTATGATTAAAAAGGTTTCCAATAGTAATTTTATGTCAAAAACTCACTATTTGCCAAATTTTTAGCTTTCTGAAGAGTATTACTGATATCCAAGTTGATCAATTCATAATAAATTGGCTCTCGCCAGTTATTCTGAGTTATAATAAAAGTGCTATCATTTTCAGAAATCACAGTGCTTTCAGGAATAATGCTAGTAACTCTGGAGGCTTTTTCAATATTTTCTTGTCTTACCACATTGTCAGACACTAAAATTAATGAAAAAAGCCAATTAATTAAGTAAGAAAAAGGTTTTTTCAAAAGAGAAATAAAAAATAAAGCCTCACTTATAATTATAAAAAGAAATTATTTTCAAGGATTATTTTTGAATTATAAGTATTTTTTATACATTTTTTGATTTTTCAATATAAGAACGAAGATTAAAAAAAAGTAAAAAAATTATTTCACAGGTAAAATATCACGGCTGGGCCCCCAAATGTAAGGTGTGGATATGAAACTTTGATAAAATATAAAGTACTTTTTCTGTCCTCAAAATTTTTATTAGGTAAAATTATTTGAAAATAGTATGAAATAGTATTTTTAAAGAGAAAACATGCCAATTTTATTTTTTTTAACTTTTTAAGTATAAAAAAATAATATAATAAAAATTTATTGTTTTACCAACAATAAAGATTTATCCAAAAATACTCTACAAGAGATATTTAAGGCTACAAAAGAAATTTCTTCAAGAGTGATTTCAATTGGAATTAATTGAGTAAAGAACTGCAAGAAATTAATTAAAAAACAAAGTCTTTAAAAAGATATTTAAAGATAAAACACGCTCAAAAGTGACCAGAGTGAATTTGGAAACAAAGTGACAAAGTTAACAGTGATGAAAGATGTTTTAATTCACTTTTGGGGTGGTTCAGGGGTAAAAATGATTATAATGATTTTTTCACGTGGCTAAAAGGCTCAAAATGTTTAAAAAAAGTGTGCTTGGAATTTTTTATTGATTGGTTTAACAGTGTTTAAACTAATTATAAAAGGAAAAGATTCTAACATGAAGAGAAAAGTGGGGCAAAGAAGACATTCTTTTATAGCCAGCAATTTTCTTACTCCAAAAGTAAAATTTACTCTTGCCAGTCGTTAAAAACAGTCTTACAACATAAAAACCAATTATGGCATCATTGAACCCTGGTTTAGACCAAAAAAGGGCTGGTTTAAGCCATTTTTTGCTATTTTTAGCCATTTTAGACCCTTAAATCAGCCATTACTATAGCAATACCTGCTCTAGAGCCTTCAAAACACGTCAGAATGTGTGTAAGAGGCGTAGAAACCAGTTGAAACTGTTTTTACTAACATTTCTTAACTTAAGGGTAGTTTTACCCTTTTGGCAGCAGTTAAAACTACCCTTGTTGGTATCAAAACCTCATCATCAATTGAGTCACAGACCCTGTAACTCAATTCCAGGCCAAAAGTAATGAACGTTTGTGTGGATTTTGACATCTCACACCAGTCAGCAAGGATTTTGGGGGTCTAGCTCCCCCTTAGAGCTGGAGTTCCTTTTCCCCCCCAAATTTAATCTTTCCAATTTATTTTTCCTTTAATTCCTCATCATGTATTATACTTATAATTTACATATGTAATTCAATTCAATTGTACAGTACAATACAGTAATAATTGACACCTTATATGTAAATCAAAGTTCACTTATGTAATACATGCGCACATTTTGACATTTCAATTGAATTCAATTGAAAATACTTCAATTCCTCATAACTTCTAAACTAAACACAACACCTCAATTTTAACACAAAAATTGATGGTTAACACCACATGTGGTGTGAATTAAATGAAGGTTTTGAGGATTTTCAACTTTTGTATTGAAAATAGTAAAAACTTAATTTAAGCTTATTTAGAGTTGAGTTACAAGAATTTCACTAACAGGTGACCCCACCTGATTTTTTATGAGGAATCCAATGGTGAAATAATTTTTATGTATTTATTTATTGGATAAAAAGTTATAATAATTTTTATTTAACTTTTTTCCAAATTTATTTCTTTTTTCACAATGTGGTTAAAATTTCAATTTTACTTAATTTTTTCAAGTATAAATGTAATTTTATACTTACAAAATTTAATGTATTTTTTATTTTTAATTTGTAATTAATTTTTTTATTTTTGATATAATTTTATATTTATATTTTGATTTTTATTTTAATAATATAAATAAATTTATTTTATTTATATTAATTTGTTATTTTTTACATTTGTGGTCTTTTGGGTATATGAAATTACCTCTAAGGCTCACATTCCCTCCCCCTAAAAAAGAATATTACTTTGTAATATTGGGGTTTCTAGTGTGTCTGAATCTCCTGAGGAGTTTGGTAGCTTCTGGTATATCTTTTTCTTCTAACCATTCATCTTCACAAGTTGGGTCACTGTACCTAACAAGGTATTCCCTTACTTTCTTGGTTCTTAATTTCCTTTCTTTAAGAACTTTGGTAATTTTCTTAGTACCAGATGTCTCAATAGGAGTTATAACTTGGGGAATCTTATTCCTCAAGGGAAATTTCTCAGCATCACTAGATTTATATGGCTTTATTAAGCTTACTGGAAATGTAGGGTGCTTATTGCTAAGTTCTTCAGATAACTCTACTTCAACAGCATTTTCTCCATGGAGGGCCTTAATCACAAAAGGTCCTGCAAAGGAGTCTTTCAACTTTTTACATCCTTTGATGTTATTGAAGTTAATGGTGGATACAAGAACTAGGTCCCCCACTTTGAAATCTGGAGTTGCATGTGATTTATCCCCTTTGTCTTTAGCATATGCAAAAGAGTCCTCCATGCATCTCACTGCATGCTTTCTAGCTTTGTCTAGCATTCCTTTGAAGCTAGCAGCTGTGGGATGTATTTCAATTAAGTCTTTCCTCAAGGAATCTTGGGGTAACTTGGGGTTCCATCCTTTTTCTAGGATAGCAGGAGTCTGATTGGTACTGGCATGGATTGATGTTTTATATGCTAATTCCAGTGCTGGCAACAGAGTACACCAATAATGGGTAAATCCATCACAATCTTTTAATTCAAGGCCATATGCACAAAATCTTCTCACCATGTCCTCTAAGGTTTGGATCATTCTTTCAGCCAGGCCATCAGTTTGTGGGTGGTAGGCTGTAGAGAAAGAGAGTTTAGTGCCAAATAATTGGTGAAGATTTGTCCATAGTGCTGAAGTGAATTTGGGATCTCTATCACTGATGATATTTGTAAATATCCCAGTCCATGACACTACTCTTTTCCATATCAGAAGAGCTGTATCCATGGCTGTATCATCTTTGTGACATGGTAAAAAGATTGGAGTTTTACTGAATCTGTCCACAATTACTAGGCAAGAATTATAGCTCCTGTCACCTCCTGGTGGTAGGCCAGTTACCCAATCCATATGGACAATTTCCCAAGGTCTGTTTGGTTCTTGGATTTTTATCATATTTCCAAGTCTTTTGCCAGTGGATTTATTTGCCTTTTGGAATCTGTCACAGGTTTTGCAATACTCTGCAACATATTTCTGCCACATTGGCCACCATATTCAGGTCTTTACTTTCCCTCTTGTTCTGTCTTCAGACAGATGTCCTGAAAAGGGACTATCATGGCATTCCTTCAGTACAATATTGATTAATGACCTGTCTACAACTGTCATGACACATGTGTGCTTGGTTCTGTGGTAAATTATACCATCCAGTAGGTGAAATCTTCCTTCATCATAAGATTTTCTCCATACTTCATCCAAGGCATGTATTAGAGAGTTGTCTTTACAGTCTTTGTTAAGTAATTGGCATAAGATGCTACAATTCTTATCTTGAGTGTAGCTCCTTCTGACTTCTTCAAAGAAGGTGGTGTTCAAGTCTGTAACACTTATTCCTTCTATTGGAATTTGTGGTGAAGCTTCTTCTGGCACATAAGCAGGATTATAAATATTATTTGGTAATTGCCATCTGCTTAGTCCATCTGCATTCTTATGAATATTCCCATCCTTATGAACAATAGTCATATTTCCTCTGTATTCTTGTATGGCTATTTTCCATCTGAGAATGTGTCTGTTGGGTGTTTTCATGTTCAAAAGTGATTTGGAAGCTGTAAAATCTGTTATCACTTCAAAAACACATCCTTCTAAAAAGTAGTTCAATTTTTCCAAGGCCCAGACAAGGCACAGACATTCCATCTGACTTGCTCCATATCTGGTTTCAGTTGGTTTGATTTGCCTGGATATGAAACATATGGGTCCTTCTACAGGTTTATCATTTATGATCTGAACTTGGTGAAGTGCAGCACCTAGTCCATCCCCTGATGCATCAATATACAGTTTGAAAGGCAGTTTAAAGTCTGGCATCAGTAAGAGTGGAGCAGTGGTCAATGCTTCTCTTAGAGACTCAAAAGCTTTGACTCTGTCAACAGTCATTTCAAATACTGTGTCTTTGTCACACAACTTATAAAGTGGTCTTGCTATGGATGCAAAATCTTTAATGTGTTGCCTGTAATATCCTGCAAAACCTAAGAATGACTGAATTTCCTTTTTATTCTGAGGCATGGGTTTTAACAATACTGCTGCAACTTTGTTTTTGTCAATTCCAAGGGACAAACCAGATACAACATGTCCTAGTGCTTTAAGTTCTTTAAATCCAAAATGACATTTCTTCAAGGAGATTTTCATGTTTACTGATTGGATTTTTGTCAAAACTCTTGATAATCTGTACATGTGCTCCTCCCAAGTCTTTGAACAGATAATAATGTCATCAATGTAAATGATTAACCATCCCTCTGAGAGTTCTTCAGGGAAGATTTCATTCATCATTCTTTGGAAGTGTGAAGGTGCATTTTTGATACCAAAGGGCATCCTTAAGTATTCATACACTCCACAATGAACAATAATTCTCAAGTATTTTCTTGCTCTTTGTGTTGCCACATTTTGATGGAATCCTTTAAGGGCATCCATAGTGGTTATATACACTGCTTGAGATATTTGAGTAAGGGCAATTTGGATTTTTGGTATTGGGTATCTGTCTGGAACAGTGTAAGTGTTCAGAGCTCTAAAGTCCCCAACCATTCTGGATTTTCCATTATGCCACGCCACTATGACTGGTGTAGTTATTTTTACTTCTTCATTGTGGCCTACTTTTCTTATTACACCAAGGTCCAGGAGTTCTTTGATATGAATTTCTAGAGCTTCTCTTGATTTTGGACTTTCTGGGTAAGCAGGTCTTCTTAGGAGTGGTGGATAAGGTCTCTCAATGTTAAGAATGATGTCAACTTCATGACCAATAATTGCTCCTAGAGGTTCTTTGTCTGTAGCAAATGCTCCTCTGTGGTCATACAAAAGGGAAGAAAGTTCATTTTCTTGTTTATCAGTCAGATGAAGGCTTATTTCAGCCTCATTTAACTGTTCAGGCTTGAATTTCTCTAATTCTAAGTTGACTGGTGATACTTTGTTTACTGTAATTTGTCTTTTAAATGGTAAAAAGGCAAATTTTTGGCGCTTATTGTCTCCAATAGTAAAGTATCTGTCTTTGTTATTATGTAAATATATTCCATACATGATTAAATAGTCATTTCCCAATATAAAATGGGTACTAGAGCAATTTTCCAAAACAACAAATTCAACTGTGATCCTTAAATTCCCATTTATGTGTGGGAATATGACATTGGTCTCAAAGATTCCTAATGCTTTCATTGGGTTACTTGCACTGTTGAATTTTATACCATCAATTGGTAACAATTGGTCTTCAAAATTTGGTACACAAGTTTTAAGAAAAGATTTTCCAACACAAGAGCAGAAGGCTCCTGGGTCAAGCAAAAGTTTGGTGGGCTTGTTGTCAATCACCACTTCTGTTATACAGGAGTTACCTGCTGTATAACCTTTCCCTCTATTTGGTTTTGTCTTCATAAGCTGTGTATCTTGAACTTTTGATAAATCAACTTGACCATTGCTCAATTGTGGCAAGTGGGAATAAGATTCCATGATGTCAAAAGTTGCATTGATATTTTCTATATCTTTTGAAGATTCAGAAAATATGGATGACTTATCATCTGAATTGTCTTCAGTTATGTCTTCTTTTTCAACATCTGGTTCCTTTTCAATGTCAATTTCATTGATTTTCCCCCTTTTTGGACATGTATTGGCTAAATGGGTGGTGCTTTGGCAAATATGGCACTTTCTGACTGTATCTGCAGATTTATACTCAATATTACTAGAATTTTCTTTGGGGTTTTTGTCCTCAGAATCTTTCCAAGGTGTATTAAACCTTGTTTTGAGATTCACCCTACTAGAACCAATTTCGGTTCTGGTGGTTACTTCTTCTAGTATATTGATGATATCTTCTGCTGAAGATTGTTCAGTAGTCCTGCTTTTGACAGCATGCTCTAAGTCACTTCCACATTATCTCAGAATTTTCCTATGGATCATAAATTCTGACATGTCAGGATATAATGCTGTTAGTCTGTCCTTTTGTTGGCAAAACCATGGTAAAGCTTTGTCTTTATCAGCATTAAATTTTTCAGATTGAAAGGCTGTTTCAGCTTTAAACCTCCAAGCATCATTTTCCCATTTGTTGATGATTTGGGTTTTCCACCAAGTCCAACTCTGGTGTCCATGTGCTTGTCTTATTTTGATGTACCATCTGTGAGCTGATCTGGTAAACAAGGTGTTAAACCTGGCTGTTACCAATCTGTCTGGTAATTCAAAATCCTCTTTGATCATGTCAATACCTCTAATGAATTCCATATGGTCATACTCTCCTTCACCACTGAAGTGAGGCCATTCTTTTAGTTTTGGAACTTCTTTCAAGAGTGCTTGGCCCATTGATGGTTCCAAGTTATGAAAAGAAGTGGATAATTCATTTTTTAATTGTGAATTATCAGGATCCAATACTTGTGGATTTGGAATTCTTGTGCCCTCATTTTGATTCAGTGTAGACATTCTTGGTAAGGTGTTCAGTATTTGTTCAATGTCATTCATTTTACTGTTGCTACACCTTTGGGAATTTCTGTATTCATGTTGGAAGCTTTGTATTAAATTTATGACTTCAGTTTTATACATGTCTTCTTTATGTGTCAGTTCTTGCCATAACTCTGTCTGTCTTGTATTATCAGAAGTGACTTGATTCAATTTCATTGATAATTTTGATACTTCTTCTTGTGAAGCATCAAAACACTTTTTCAAGGCAATGGTATATGTCTTTACTTCAGTAAAGGAATTTGAAATGTCATCAAGGACTTTCTTGTTATCTGTTTTGATAATATTTATGGCTTGTTTAATTCTTGTTTCAATTATGTTATCAATATTGAATTTAGAATATTTATCTGTTAATTCTTTAATAATGGCAGATTGTTCATTTATTTTATTGTTAGAAGAATTATCATTATTGGAATTTTTAATTGTCCTTAAAACTTTTTCAAAACACATAAGTGTTTCATTAATTTGGCACAGACTCAGGTTGTTTGTTTTAATGTTGTTACAAATGGTTTCATTTTTATCAGAAAGATGTTTTTTCACGTCATTTATAGCATTATACAACTCTGGTATGGAATCAAATATGTCAGAAATCATTTCTGGAACCTTAATCTGGCTTCCTCCTTCTTCTGTAATTCCATCATGGTTCTGGCCATCTGAAATACATTTTCCATGGCATCCTGCTGAATCTTTGGGATTCTGTAGCCCTGGCTGTAAGTTTTTGGGGCTGGTGCCTTCACTTTGCCCTTGTTTGGAGTTTGTGGCTTCTTTTTCACGTTGGAATTGCTGCTGCTGTCCACTGGGGCTGTTTTTGACACTGGTTTGGGTGGTGGAGGGTTGTTTTTCCTCCATTCTAGTGTCAAAAGCATCATGTTTTTCTTCTCCATCAATGGATGCCATCCATTGAGCAATTTGCAAGTGTTGGGATGGCCCAGGAATTTTCTCACAGTTAGGTAAGAATTCATGCAATTCTTCCACAGGTCTGCAAGGATCTGGTACTCTTGAATTGAAGTGCATTGTTGTATGCACTGTGGCTGGCTTTGTATATGTCCACAGAGGCTTGTTGTGGCGGTGTCAGCTCTTTTTGAAGGTAAAATGGTATTATCAGCTTCAGAATGACCCATTTTAGTTGTTTGGAAGTCATCAACTGACCCTTTTCCTTCTGTACCTGATTCTCCTCTGCCATAATCACGTCTATTACCTTTTTGGGAGCTGCATGAGGGGTTGTAGCTGGCTCCTGACCTGGTTGAAGGCATAATTATGGTTTAAAAAGGTTTAAAATAGTATTTTTACGTCAAAAACTTACTATTGGCCAAATTTTTAGCTTTCTGAAGGGTATTACTTATGTCCAAGTTAATCAATTCAGAAGATATTGGTTCAGGTTGGATATTTTGAGTCACAATAACAGTACTATTATGGTCTGAATTAATAGTGCTTGCAGGAACAATGCTGGTGACTGTTGAGGCTGTTTCAATGTTTTCTTGTCTTACCACGTTGTCAGACACCAAAATTAATGAAAAAGCCAATTAATTAAGTAAAAAAAAGGTTATTTCAAAAAAAGAAATAAAAATATAAGCCTCACTTATAATATGAAAAAAATTATTTTTTATGGATTTTTTTGAATTGTAAGTATTTTTTATATGTTTTTAAATTTTTCAATATAAGAAAAAGGATTTAAAAAGAGTAAAAAAATATGTCACAGGTAAAATATCACGGCTGGGCCCCCAAATGTAAGGTGTGGATATGAAACTTTGATTAAAAATCAAGTACTTTTCCTGTCCTCAAAATTTGTATAAGGTAAAATTCAGTTAAAAATAGTATGAAATATTATTTTTAAGAGGAAACACGCCAATTTTATTGTTTATAAATTTATTAGTATGAAACAATAATATTATAAAAATTTATTGTTTTACCAACAATAAAATTTATCCAAAAAATACTCTACAAGAGATATTTTAAGGCTACAAAAGAGATTTCTTCAAGAGCAATTTCAAATGGAATTAATTGAGCAAAGAGCTGCAAGAAATTAATTAAATAACAAATTCTTTAAAAAGAATATTAAAGAGAAAACACACCCAAAAGTGACCAGAGTGAATTTGGAAACAAAGTGACAAAGTTTACAGTGATGAAAGATGCTTTAATTCAATTTTGGGGTGGTTCAGGGGTAAAAATGATTATAAGAGTTACAAACAATGATTATAATGATTTTTTCACGTGGTTAAAAGGATTAAAATGATTTAAAAATGGTGGTTGGAATCTTTGATCAATTGGTTTAACAGTGTTTAAACTAATTAATAAAAGGAAAAGATTCTAACATGAAGAGAAAAGTGGGGCAAAGAAGACATTCTTTTATAGCCATGAATTCTCTTACTCCAAAAGTAAAATTTACTCTTGTCAGTCGTGAAAAACAGTCTGTCAACAGAAAAGCCAATTATGGCATCATTGAACCCTGGTTTAGACCAAAAAGGGCTGGTTTAAGCCATTTTTAGCCATTTTAGACCCTTAAATCAGCCATTACTATAGCAATACCAGGCCTAGAGCCTTCAAAACACATCAGAATGTGTGTCAGAGGCATAGAAACCAGTTAAAACTGTTTTTACTATGATTGTTTTATCTTAAGGGTAGTTTTACCCTCTTGGCAACAGCTAAAACTACCCCAGTTGGTATCGAAACCTCATCATCAATTGAGTCCACAGACCCTGTAACTCAATTCCAGGCCAAAAGTGATGAACTTTTGCGTGAATTCTGACATCCCACGCCTGTCAGCAAGGATTTTTGGGGTCTAGCTCCCCCTTAGAGCTGGAGTTCCTTTTCCCCCCCAAATTCAATCTTTCCAATTTATTTTTCCTTTAATTCCTCATCATGTATTATACTTATAATTTACATATGTAATTCAATTCAATTGTACAGTACAATACAGTAATAATTGACACCTCATATGTAAATCAAAGCTCACTTATGTAATACACGCGCACATTTTGACATTTCAATTGAATTCAATTGAAAATACTTTAATTCCTCATAACTTCTAAAATATACACAACACCTCAATTTTAACACAAAAATTGATGGTTAACACCACATGTGGTGTGAATTAAATTAAGTTTTTGAGGATTTTCAACTTTTGTATTGAAAATCCTAAAAACTTAATTTAAGCTTATTTAGAGTTGAGTTACAAGAATTTCACTCAGAGGTGACCCCACCTGATTTTTTATGAGGAATCCAATGGTGAAATAATTTTTATGTATTTATTTATTGGATAAAAAGTTATAATAATTTTTATTTAACTTTTTTCCAAATTTATTTATTTTTTCACAATTTGGTTAAAATTTCAATTTTACTTAATTTTTTCAAGTATAAATGTAATTTTATACTTACAAAATTTAATGTATTTTTTATTTTTAATATAATTTTATATTTATATTTTGATTTTTATTTTAATAATATAAATAAATTTATTTTATTTATATTAATATGTTATTTTTTATATTTGTGGTCTTTTGGGTATATGAAATTACCTCTAAGGCTCACAAAGTAGGAGTTCATGGCCCCCTGCCAAGGGCTTGGGCATATTTCCCACTCCTCTTATTTGGCTGCTCTGAACCAATGTTTGTACTGGCAATGATATATTTCTATTGCTGCCACTTGAAAATGGTTCAGCCCTGGAAATATGGTCATGAATCAGTTCAGGCTCAGAATTCACATCAAAATCTGTTGGTACAGACCTTGGGGAATGGGGGGCAACCCTGGCATCCTCCAAATGTGTCTTTCTTGTGGAAGACTTGGCACTTCTGGATTTGGTCTTGCCTCTTCCTTGTCCACATCCATCTGGTTGGACTGAATAGTTTCTTCCATTTCTGGTATGCACCATTTTCACGTCAATTAGAAAATAAAAGGTGGAAATATAAGATAAAAAACACACCTTTTGGTGGTAATTTAGCCTTTTCTGAGTTAAATAAGGTGCCTCTTTTAGCAATTTGCACCTCAATACTGTCTTCAGATTCTGCTTCTGAAGATTCTGGACTAGTTATATATCTTTTACTGAGTCTGTTTCCAGCTGCACAGTATTTGATTAAGGACACTAAAAGAATTACAAAAGAGAAAAAATTATTTTTTATACTTTTTAAAATATTTTTTAAAGATTTTTTATAAGTTTTATATTTTTTAATATCAAAAAAATTATTCTTTTTAAAGAAAAAAAAATAAAATTTAAGAGTTTTAATGAAAATTAATTCAGAGTAACTCAAAGAATAATTTTATAAGTTTTTTGGATGTGAAAAAGCCACATGTAAAAACAGTATAAAATTAAACCAAATTCCTCAATGAAAAAGATTTTCAAAACAATTTCAAAAATAAGAATTATTTTAACTTTAAAATGAAAGAAAAAATTATTAAATTAATATATTTTAGAGCTTAAAAATATATTAATTAAGGGTACAAGGTTCAAAAAACACAGCCAGGCCCCCAAACGTAAGATGTGACTATGAAACTGATGATAATATCACTATTAATCAACAGTACTATGTCTGTTCTTATGAAATATAATAATAAAATATTATTATAGCCACAATTAAATAATTTAAGAATTATTTCTTTCACGTGTTAAGCACTACTAGTGATTTTAACAGTGAGCAAGTAATTGTCTACTAAAATCAATTACAAGAAGATTTTAATAATAAAAACTTCTTTTATTAAAATAATAAAATCATTTTATTATATAATTATCTTTTGCAAGAATAATTATAATGATAATTCTTGAAGAAAACTAATTTTAGAGAAAAACTTTAAGAGTTATAGATAAATCACTCACTAATATTCCAAAGAGCTTATTGAAAGATAAGATAGAGAGATTTTACATAGAATTGTGGATTTTAAGGATCAAAATGGTTTTATAACAGTATTACAACAATATATAGTTGGATTCTATTATTTCACGTCTTTCTGATTGATTTTTAAAGATTAAAACACTTGAGAATAACTGAACTAATACTTACTTGTTGGTAATAATGATTTAAAATGATAATAAGATGATGATGATGTGGAAAAAACAGCAAGAAGAGGTTTGTTTTAAGTCAACAACAGCTCACAGAGGCGTTCTATGGAGCAAACTGAAAAACCAGTGAGTGAGAAAACAATAAACCTTTCTGGATTATTGATTGCATCATCTGTTGTCACGTAAGATTATCATAATTACTTAATTGATGCTTTTATGTGACTACCAACCCTAATATGGTTAAGAATAAAAGGAGTAACATCTGTAAATCTTCTTTTATTAAAAAATAATCATTGATTTCTCAAAGTTATCAATGTTATTTCTAATTTCATCACAGGATGTAATTACTGTGAATTTTTGAAGATTCAGTGTTTCACGTAGAATAGTCAAAAATGGACTGTAAGTAAAACTGTAATTCTTTTTGGATGTACCATAGATAATACAGTTCTCCATTAGTCCTGAAAGTTTCAGAAAGATTCATTAAGAATTGTATTTTTAATGAATTTTTGAAAGTTTTACCTCATTTCTATGTAGAATTGCAAATATCATTGTTTCACTGGTTGCTATGAGGTAAATCAATGGGTACAAGTCCAAAAAGAGTTTTAATTACTCTTTTGGGGTTTATCCATGGGAAGTCATTAAAAATTGAAATGTTTACAGGATTCTAATGAGCTCTTTACCTCCTTGGCACGTCAAAATAGCAGGTTATTTGCTATTTTCTTAAGTTTTACTGTAGTTGTAACATGGTAGCCAAGTTCCCAAAATTTTTGAGTTTACCAATTAGGCCAAGATCATCCATGGATCTAAGCTTTGGAGCTGTCCACGCCTCTGAGGCCTCAGAAGTTGGGTACCCTGGCTCTCTTTGATGTCTTTTGTCCCCCTTGCTTATTTTTTATGTCAAAATAGAAATTTAAGCTTCAAGTGAGATATCCACTATGGGTGTACCAAAAGTCCATGTAAGAATACCATGATATTAAGTGCTCAAAACATGCATAACACTATTCTTAGTGTATATGTAACATGGGATTTCTCACTTTCCCATTATTTTGGCGTGAAATTAAGAAAAACAAAAATTTTCATGGATCTTTTATTTGGTATTGATGATGTGGTATTGAAGTATTTTCCATTTTACCACCTCAAAGAGTTAATTTGAGCTTATTCACTCTATGTAGCTACCCTAGGTGAATTTTAGTGTAGAATCCAAATCTGGTCTTAAATCTATGGATTTACTTACTCAATAAAAATTTATTCATCTTTTCTGAAATTAAAAATGATGAATTTTGGATATATGCATGACTTATGAGTTATGCATAATTCAAAATTTATTTTTGAGATAATTGTGGCCTATTTGGGTATGTAAAATATACCTCAAGGCTCACATATTCAGAACAAAAAAATAATTTTCTGTGTGTTAAGATATCTATGCACACAAATTCATAGCTCAACAAAACAACAAGATATATTCATAATATTTTTTAACAAGATACACAATCCTAAAGTCCTTCCAATCACCATTTCAATTACATGCTAAAATTTATTCCTGTAACAAATAAAACAATCACACCAATTGAAGTGATCACTTAAATTATATATAAACATACAAGAAAATCTCAAGTATTAACTTACTTAAGAACAGTGAATTTCCATGAAATTTATGAATACAATTCTTCAAATTTTTTTGAGAAATTTGGAAATCTATTTAAATCAAAAAAAGGGTCAAAAAAGTATCTCCTATTAACTTACTACAAAGGTATTATTTGATTGTTTGACATATTATTCAATCAATTTCCATAAATTCATGTTGAAATTCATTTTATTCTCCTTTGAGAAAAACTTTTCAAGTATTAAAAAAAATTGAAATAGCTTATAATTAAATCCTCATAACCTTTTTTGTTTAATCCAAAATAAAATGAATACATATTTAAATAGCTTGGTGTTCTCATTTATTGATTCAAGAAATTAATTTGAGTTCTAAAAATTTATCTAGAATCAATGATCACCAAAAGAAAAAAGGGGAAAAAAGAATAACTTGAAATTTAATTTAAATCCCTCAAAAGAATTTAATTAAATCAAAAAAAAAAAAAAAAAAAAAAAAAAAAACATTAAATCTTTTTGAAAAAAAAAAAAAAAAATAAATTTTAAAAAAAATTAAATCAATTATTTTAATTTTACATATTAAGAGATATTTTTTTCAAAATTTAAATTAAATTACAAAAAAAAGAAAAAGTTTAATCAATAATTAATTATTTGAAAGTTATTTATATTTTTATCATCATTGGGTAATGAGTTGGTACTTAAATATCATGTTGTGTGACTCCAGTATTAAATCATCATAGGAACCTTCCCCAAATTGAGGAAGATTTCCTTAAGGTATTTATTGATTTCAGAAGGTTTGGAATATTTAGAAAGGGTCTTCTCCTGTAGTTTGAGGCTCAAAACTTCCATTCACATAGCCCTTGGATCAAGAAAAATTGCCCACTTCACTTTCCTTAAGGAGTAGCTGAATGAAGAGGCCCCTCCATTTTAATTTGGGGATTGGATTCACAGTCTTATATGACCTTGGTTTTTTTTTTTTACTCTCACTTTGTGTCTTTTTTTTCAGCCTGGTCATGATACTTTTACCACTTTTTTTTAATTCTCATTGGCAATTTATATCTGATTTTAATTTTTGTTTTGAGTATACTAATAATGAGCTAAATAGTAATTTATACAAGACTTATTTGGTTTGGGAAAACAAAGATAATGACTTAGTTCACATTTGATAATTAAGCAAATTATTGAGTGTGAACTTGTATTCATTATGTACTCATATTCCAATACTGGTATTTAGTATATAATTACTTAAAAAAATTCAAAATTGCCTTTATAAATATTTTTGTTTTATAATTAAAACTTTTACATTAAAATAATAATATTATTATTATTATTTTTAAATTATAAGAATATTAATATAATTTTTTTTTTCATATATTAAAATTTAATAAATTATGTTGTTTTTTTTTAACTTTTAATAAAATAATTTTTGGGTGTTGGTAAAAAAACGTAAGCAGATTGGTAAAAACACGTAAGAGCTTACGTGTTTTGGCCATAAATTGGTAAAAACATGTAAGGGGTGCCCTGGGCCCATTTTTAATTAAAAATGAAACACAATTGGGCCTGTATTGGGCCAAAACATGCCCAAAAGAGGTTTTTTCCCCACAAAACCTCTCTAACTCCAAATTGTTTCACTTTTTTTTGCCCAGCCCCCCCCCCAAAAAAAAACAAGCTCAAAAACCCCAATAATCCACATTATCCCCACCCCAAACCATTGTTTTTTGGAAAAACAGCATTACCAAAGCCATTTTGCAAAGCTTTTCACACTTTTTTTTCTTTTTTTCCCCCAAAGACTGCATTTTCCACCACAACAACCTGCTTTCAAGCCTCTCAATTTTCAATTTATTACCTTCCCTTATCTATTAATCCCACATTTAAACCACTTTCTTTCACTCTTAACCACTTATGTTCATTTTTCACACCTTTTTTCACCTCTTTTTCACATTTCAAAAGGTTCTTACCCCATTCCAAATCCCCCAAATCCCCCTTTTTTCACTTTTATACATAATTTTCATTAAAAAAATGCTTCAACCCCCCACTGAAGGTGAATTTCAGACCCTTGAGCTTCTTTGGCAACATGTGCATAATGTTACCAGGGCTCAGGGGTATGCTGTGTCCACCTTGAGGTCCAATATGACCCACAACCAAATTGAAATATGTTGTGATAGGTCTGGCACCCCAAATCCCAACAAAAGCCCCTCCAAAACAGTCACCTCAAGAAAGCTTGACTTTCCTTTTAGACTTTATGCCAGAAAATATGCCAAGAGTACCACTTGGACTCTTAAAGTCAAAAAATCTTGAACATAGCCATAATGCCACTGAAAATATCATGGCACATTCTGCTTTCAGGAAATTCAATGAGCAATAAACATCCCAAATTGCTCAAATGTCTGAATTACTGCTCATTCCAAGGCAAATTAAGGCCCAATTATGAAGCCAGAGGGAGTCTGACAGGCCTGTAATCCTTCAAAACATTTACAGCCAAGTCAAGAAAATCAAGAAAGACAGACTGGAAGAAAGAAGGCCCATTGATGCTCTTATTGACACTCTCAAAGAAGAAACTTTTGTTTGGTCCTCTGCAAGGGATTCTGAGGGACACATTACCTCCTTGTTTTTTACTCACCCCCTGGCCATAGAACTTCTTCATGGATTTCCTCATGTCATTCTTATGGATTGTACTTATAAAACCAATAAGTACAAAATGCCCCTTTTTCATATTTTTGGATTCAGCTCAACAAATAAGACCTTTTCTGGGGCTTTTTGTTTGATGAAGAATGAAAATGAAACTTCATATACTTGAGCATTAAATCAATAGATTGAAAAGGTCCTCAACAACACCAATCTTGTTCCCCCTCCAGTTATTGTTATTGACAGGGATCTGGCCTTGAAAAACTCTATTAAGAAGCTCTTCCCAGACTCCAAAGTCATGCTATGCATTTGAAACATCAACAAGGATTTATCTGCTCATTGCATGAAGAAAATTGGTCATGGAACTGATTTTGAAAATTTTATGGGCCTTTGGAATCAAGTAATATACTTCTTCACTTTATTTCACTTTTTTTCTTATTATTGTCTTTATTAATGACTTTGGTATTCATTTCTCAGCTTATGTATTCATCCACTTAAAAGTCTTTCAAAGAAAACTGGAAGAAGCTTCAAAAGAAAGTCAGAAATCCTGAGGTCTTGCAATATTTGGAAGAGACGTGGCTTCCTCTAAAGGAGTATTATGTGCCAGCCTGGACCAACCACCATTGCCACCTGGGTGTGGCCTCCACCTCCAGAGTTGAAGGTGCCCATGCCATGGTTAAACTTTGGCTCCAAAGGTCCACTGGTACTATCCTGGGGGTAGTCAGGGCTCTCCACATGGCATTTAGAAAACTAATTATTGAAATAATCAACAGAATCTCCAAAGAAATGATTGTCCATGTCAAGAATTTTCCTCCACACATCTGTGCCCTCAATGGCAAGGTGTCTCATTATGCTCTTCAGATTGCCTTTGAAAATTTCAAAACAAAATTTCCTCCAAATGAAAAATGCACCAACAAATACAACAATTATAAAGGCATTCCTTGCAAGCATAAGACCCAAAAGGCATTTTCCAAGCGCCAAAGGCTTGAATTATCAGACTTCCATCCTCAATGACATTTGAATTTGCCTGTGAGGGATTTTTAATTTCTTATTAACTGATTTTATTTTTCATATTCTTCTCAGGCTGGTTTTCAAGGTGATTATCAAAGTGTTGAAAAAGAAAGAATGAATGAAGCCAAGAAAATATTTGAAGACATTGGGGAAGACCTGTTTCAAAGACCAATGACAGAAATCACTCCAATACTTCAACATTTTCAAGATGTTTTTGACTGGAAAAGTCCCATTTGATCAAATTCCCAAGAGTCAAGAGGATGATCAATATTATGAAGACCCTCTAGAATGAAAGAATATTCATGGAAGACCCCAAGGAGCCAAGAATAAAAACAAAAATTCAAACAAAAGAGAACCTTCAAGATTTTTAATTATTGAAAGTCAACCCAAGAGAAGAGAAAGAACCCCCTCAAAAGTGACCAGTACAACACAATCAACATCACAGTCAAATGTCCCCTCTCCAATTGTGGAAGTGGACTCATCTGAAAATTCTGAAGTTTCTGAGGACTCAATATCTAAATCCATCAGTTCATCAGATTCACTACCCTCAGAAACTGAATTAAATAAATCAGAAGTAACCCTTAGAAGGCCCAGAAGATTGCCAATTGGAAGCAAAACCTCACAAAGAAAATCACACAAGCCTGCCACCAGTTTGAATATCTATGATGCAATTGACTTGACCTGTGAGCATTGTCAAAGCAATTATCACACAAGTGATGAATGCTCCAAGCTGTTTGTGAGTTTCTGATTCCTTTTAATGTAATTTTCTGTTGTTTATTTTGATATTTATTCATTTTTTGTACTTATTTTATCAGATAACTGGCTCAGAAAACTTTCCCAAGCTTATATTGAAATACACCTTCAAGGCCATCAATGTCCAGGGTGATGGAAACTGTGGCTACAGAACAGTATCCCACTTCATTTACAAGACTCAAGATCAATGGGCTGATGTCAGAGGTGACTTGTCTGAAGAAATTCACCAAAATCAAGACCTTTATGAAGCCATGAACACCTTAATTCCCTCAGTATCTTCTTATTTGGAAAGAATTGAATGGTATGAAGATGTTGGCCAGGCTCCAAAAAGCAAGTGGATGTCCATGCCTGACATGGGGGATCCAATTGCAAATAAGTATAAAAGACCAGTTTTTCTTTTATTCCACAGCCCAATCTTTTTCTTTTTTTCCCTTATTTCTGTCCTCCAAATGATAATCCCCCCATTTTCATCTGCTTCTTGAATAGTTGTGCTCATTTTGTTCCTTTGGACATCATCATTTCTAAAGTTTATCCAGTCCTCCCCATTACTGTTAATCAGGAATTTCATGCCCAACCACAAGTCCTGGGGTGGGCTGATAAATTTAAGAAACACAAAATGTTGTATTTTTCCAATCTTCCTCCCCCCTCTCAGAAAAAACCCACTATTTTTGGAGGTTGATTCTGATTGAATGATTTTTGTATATACAATTTATTCCAATTATCCCCCTCCTCAGTAATATTTATTGCTTAAATCCCACCTCAGTCTCCTTTTTTTTTTATCAAAAATGTGGAACTTTTGTACTTGAAAATAGTCATATTACACACAAGAAAAAAAAAAACAGTTGAAAAAAAAAAAACACTCATTGCACTTTCAATTGTTGTCCCACCAAAAAAAATTTTTTTCCAATTCATGAGCTTCTAGTTCTTTATTGTCCAGATTAAACCCTTCAATTAAAAAAAAAAAAAAAATGAAGGAAATTCCCAAGTGGGAAGATTTTAAAAGAAATTTTTTGAAAAAAAAAAAAAAAAATGTCCATTTTTTTTTTTTTTTTTTTGGTATATTGGTCAAATTGATGAAATTTGACAAAAAAAAAAAAAAAAAAAAAAAAAAAAAAAAAAAAAAAAAAAATTTTTTTTTTGACAAAAAAAAATTTTTTTTTTTTTTTGATTATTAAAATTGAAAAGTTAAAAAAAATTTGACAAAAAAAAAAAAAAAAAAAAAAAAAAAAAAAAAAAAAAAAAAAAAAAAAAAAATTTAAAAAAAATCCTCAAAATTGATCCTGAGGATTATTTTTTATTTTAATTTTTTTTTTTGAAAAAAATAAGTTTACTTAATTGTTTTTATCATAAATTGGTAAAAAAAAATCATTCAAGTTTTTAGTAAAAACATATAAGGGCTTACATGTGTTTTTACCAAAACCCTTTTTTTTCTTTTATTTTTTATTCATTAAATTTTTTTTTTTTTTTTTAATTAATTAATTTATAATTTATTTTTTAATTTATTTTTTATTAATTAAATATTTTTTTTTTTAATTAATTAATTTATAATTTATTTTATTTTATTTTTTATTAATTAAATTTTTTTTTTTTTATTTTTTTTTTAATTGATTAATTTATAATTTTTATTTTATTTTTTTTTTGTAATTTTTTTTTAATTGATTAATTTATAATTTTTATTTTATTTTTTTTTTGTAATTTTTTTTAATTGATTAATTTATAATTTTTTTTTATTTTATTTTTTATTAATTAAATTTTTTTTTAATTAATTAATTTATAATTTTTTTTTATTTTATTTTTTATTAATTAAATTTTTTTTTAATTAATTAATTTATATTTTATTTTTTATTTTATTATTTTTTATTAATTAATTAAATTTTTTTTTTTTAATTAATTAATTTATATTTTATTTTTTATTTTATTATTTTTTATTAATTAATTAAATTTTTTTTTTTAATTAATTAATTAGTTTATAATTTTTTTTTTATTTTATTATTCTTTATTAATTAATTTTTTTTTTTTAATTAATTAATTAATTTATAATTTTTTTTTTATTTTATTTTATTATTTTTTATTAATTAATTAAATTTTTTTTTTTTTTTTAATTTAATTAATTTATAATTTTTTTTTTATTTTATTTTATTATTTTTTATTAATTAATTAAATTTTTTTTTTTAATTAATTTAATTAATTTATAATTTTTTTTTTTTATTTTATTATTCTTTATTAATTAAATTTTTTATTAAATTAATTTTTTTTTTTATTTATTAATTTAATTAATTTACAATTTTTTTTTTTTTTATTTTTTAATTTTTTATTAATTAAATTTTTTTTTTTTTTTTTTCTTTTAATTTAATTAATTTATAATTTTTTTTTTTTATTTTTTATTTTTTATTAATTAAATTTTTAATTTTTAATTTTTTTTTTAATTTTTTTTTCAATTTTTTTTTCTATTATTATTATTATTAAAACAAAAAAAAAAAAAAAAAAAAAAAAAATTAAAAAATTTTTAAAAAAAAAAATAAAAAAAAATTAAAAAAATTAAAAAATTATTAAAAATTAAATTTTATCATAATTAAAATTATAAAAAATTATAAAAAATTAAAATTATAAAAATTAAAAAATAAAAAAAAACATTAATTTTTTTTTTTTTTTTTTTTTTACTTTTTTTTTTTTTTTTTTTTTTTTTGTTTTTATGATTATAATTAAGTAAAACTTTTAATATCAAAAAAAAAAAATTTTCTTTGTAATAGTCAAGTTTCTTCCCTCCCTCCCCCCCCCCCTTCTCTCACTTCACCTCACCTCACCTTTAAATAAAGAAAGAAATTTATAAAAAGAATTTTTTTTTATTAATTTGATTATTAAAACTCTTAATAATATATTATTATTATTTTTTATAATTATTATTAATCAAAATTTAATTAAATTAAATTAAATCTAATATATATATATATCACACATTATAAAAATCAGTTTCTTTCTTTTTTTTTTTTTTAAATCAAATAAAAGTTAAGTTTAATAAAAAAAAAAAAAAATTTTTTTTTTTTTTTATATGTAAATTTTAGAAGAATTTTTTTTAAACGTTTTCTTTTTTTTTGAGAGAAGTAGAGGGTTGAGGGGAGTTTGTATGTAGATGAGATGAGTGTGTAAGATCAAGTAGAATAATTGTAAGTTGAGGTAGTGATCGAATTTGAAGAGAATTCAATGATCAAAAGTAGTTAAAGGCACCAAGGGATTTTTTTTTATTAAGGTTTGGATAAGATTGCGACGAGTTTGATTGCAAAAGAAAAGTTGACATTACTTAACAAGAACCAAGGATTTACAAAAAGTAATGAGACGAAACAACAATGAATCAAGTTTTTCACAATGGGATGCCATCAACCAAGGCCAGCTTGAAGATGGAACTAATGAGTTGAGATTTGACAAGGGAAAGTAAGAATGTAAAGGAGAAAAAGGTTTAAATTTATTTATTGGACTAACTTGCTAACTTTTGACTCCTCAACAGACAAATAAATAGACTCTTTAAAGACAGGTGTCAAGACATAAGCCATCATTATAACTTTTTGGGTTAGTAAAAGAATGTAAAGAGGAAAAACTATTGATGACATGTAGGGTTGACGGCCATGATTTTGAGTGAAAAGGTGAGATATGAACAAGGTGCAAGATAAATACAAGTACTCCAATAAGGCTTTAGTTTTGTTTTTTAAGGATCAAACAGGTGCGACTACGATAGGAGAGCCAGCAGGACGACCAGTTCTCCTCTGGTGAGCTTGAGCGAGATTTTGAAGCAAAAAGCGACGTTGTTCTGCGCGATTTTCTAATGATGGCTTAGAGTAATTGTGATAGGATTGTGAAAGGAGAGCTTTAGCCAAACCATCTTGAGGGGGTGGAGTGACAATAGGAGTAGAAGTTATTTGAGGTGATTGGACTTGAGATGATTCATCTTCTTCATCGTCTGTGATAGAATAATCCAGACTAGTTAGTATTTAATTAAAAAGTTGAGAGAATTTGAGAAATGCTTACCAGAGTCAAGACATAAACAAATTTGAGGAATTGAGGGATCTCTACCATGAGAATAAATTTGCAAGCTTTTAGAGCGTTTAGACTCTTTAGTGATAGATGAAGGATGAGATGAAAGAGGTTCTTTTAAAGAGGATGGTATGATAGAATCCTTGGATGATTTTGAGTTAGATTGATCGTTACCAGTGCGACGTTGAGCTGCCCAACTACGAATTTGATCAAGGCTTGGTAATGAAGTAGATGTAGGTAATGATGATTGAATAGTAGGACTTGAAGGTGTTAGTTGGTTCAAATTGGTAGAATGGGAGTCACTGAGTACACGACGATGACCATTAATTCTAGACATGATACTTGTTCTACGAGCTGCTAAATATTCACTGTGAGAGGGTTTAGTAAATAAGTCTTTAGATTGAATAGGATTATTTGATGATGAATCAATAGGAGTTAATTTTGATTGTTGGGAATTAGTTTGATTAAATTTTGAATCTGAAGTGATGATATGAGGATTTGAGTTAATTGGGTCTAAATGAGAGACTTTTTTTTGAAAAAGCAAAGAAATAAGTTACTACAAGTAAATTGATAATGAGTTAATGAGAAGAAGCATACCTCGTTGTTTGAAGCTACCGACTGCAGCACGTAAGCCTAAAGTTTTACGTTCATTTCTTTTTGGATTGATTAGACCACCAGCAAAGATGAAAGAGTGACGAGTAGGACTACTTGAGATTGGAATGATTTTATTATCATTTGTTAATCTACGTTGAAAAGAGTCATTAAGTTTTCCCATTGCAAGATTTCGAGTGTTTTTGATTTCAGAATTTGAGATTTTAATTTGATTAAAAGTCATAGAATTGATGATTGCAAGGTTAGATGAAGGATGATCCAAGGAGTTTGATTGAATTGTGGCTTGATTTAGATGAATTTGATTATCATTAGAAAGGTTGATCAAGTTTGAATTATTTGAGTAAGAAGATGAAGGATGAAGATTTGAGTGAAGATTAAGATTTAAAAAAGATTGACAATTAAACTGAGTTTGAATAGCAGGAGCTGATAAAGAAGAATCCATTATTGCTTGAGTTGATGAACGATTTTGGCAAGGTTTTTGATTTTGATTTTAATTTTAATTTTAATTTTTATGAATAAAAGATAAAAAAGCTTGACTAAATAAATAAATTGATTCAAAGTTAAAATGAGGATGATAGTAAAAAGATCAATTCAATAAACTATTTTAAAAGATTGAAGTCAATAATCGATCCAATCCAATCGGAATGATGAATGATTGATTGAATGATTGGTTAATTTTCGATTTGAGTAAGATTTTAAATCCAAAAGATTAAAAAACTTGAATGAATGAAATTGAAATCGATCCAATCTAGTCTTAATTATTAATTTTTTAGTTGAATGAGTTTCTATTTAATTAAAATATGAACATCATCCAACCCAAGTTAAGTTTTAAATTAAATTAAATTAAATTAATTTACCCTAGTGATGATTAATGATTAACGTAGAGAATCGAGTAGATTCAAGTAGAGTGTAAAGTTGGTTGAATTGATAATTGGAAGCTTACAAGTTACTTACTGTAGTAGTGGTAGTAGTAGTAGTAGTAGTTGCTCCATAAACTTTAGATTGTTGAATGATAGACCAGCTATTAAAATTTACAGTAAAACTAAGAAAAATTCAAAAAAATTTCACAAAATCAAATTAGAATTTTTATTTTTATTATTTTTGAAGAAATTATTTAAAATTGATTTATAATAATTTTAATTTTAATTTTGAATAAAAATTGAAAGAAATTAAAAAGGGACGATTAAGATTATTAAATTTGAAATTATGAAATTTAAAATTTAAAATTTAAAATAAAAAAATAAAAAAATAAAAAAATTGATACAGTCAAAATTCTCAACTCTACCACCATACAGTAAATAATTATTGTACAGTACAGTACAGTACAGTTGTAGTCTGTTTAAAGGGTTTTTAATTTAATTTTTTACGATTTTGAATTTTTGACTTTTAAAACTCAAAATAAAACTTTGAAGATTTTTATAGCTTGAGAAATTTTAAAAAATTTAATTTTAATTTTAATTTTAATTTTAATTTTAATTTTAATTTTAATTTTTAGTCTGAATTCTCGACAACCGTGAGAGTGACTTGGTGACTGACTGACTGTCTCTACTCTACTCTACTACAGCGTACAGTAACATTTTAATTAAAATAAATGTACAATACAATACAATAAAATACAGTGCTTTTTTAAAATTAAAAATTAAAAATTCTTCCACAACACAACATTTACCTGTAACGGCGGATAGACTGCGCCGCATACCTCGACAAAGTATTCCATAACCTAACTTGTAACTACAATAGAATAAGGGAGACTGACAAAGAAACAGAACATAACCATTAATAACAATATCACAGGTTATGGGCCTACAATTTTAAAAAAAAAAAACAACGCCAGGAAAGAGAGACGAGGACGCTTTGAACTCTTTTCGTTGGGGCCACAATTAGGGACGCCTGATTGTTAGCCAACAATTTTCTTTCATTTTTTTAATTTTTTTATCACCACCAACTACAAGTTAAAACATACAGTTTCTTTATACTCAGAACGCCGACATCGTATTTTCCTTTTTTTTCTCTCCTTCTTTCTTTTCTCTTTTTTTCTGAACTATTCCTTTCCTCTCATATCGACTTAATCACTTGTTACAAACTATTCTCTATTTCTTTCTTCTTATATCCTCATTGCTATCATAGTTTCATATTTTATGCTATACTTCTTTTTAACCTCACTGCAAACTTCTTTCTAAAAAAAAAAAAAAAAAAAAAAAAAAAAAAAAAAAAAAAAAAAAAAAAAACAACAAACTCTACTTTTGAATGCCGAAAGGGTACTCAAGACGACTACATCCAGAACTATACCAAGACAACGCAGACACAAAGACGATGGCAGCAAAAATCACTGGAAGCACACCGGAGCAAGAACACCACATTACCGATCGAATCTCAAGGATAAGGACAACAATCTCACAGGCGACAGCGATGATCAAGGACGAACACATGCTGAAACTTGACGGAAGTAACTTCAAATCCTGGGAGATGAGAATCGCTATCATTCTGGACGATTTCATTGACGATCCATCTTTTCTCCATCGCGAAGGGCCAACACTATCAAGCGACGAGAAAATCTGTCAAGGAATTCTCATACATTCTCTCCCAGAAGCAATACAAAGCGAGATTTTACACCTACGACCATGCAAAGCAATTTATGACCACCTACGGAGATTATACCACATCACCACGAGGGCAGGGCAAATGGCAAGCCTTGAAGAATTACTAAGCATCAAGATGGACAAAAATGAAACCCCGGCGACATATACCTTAAGGATCCGATCAGCAGCAAGCAAATTCATGCAGAGGGGTGGGACGTTCACCAAAGATACATTGTTGGGACTAATTATACAACGAGGGGTGAAAGATCTTATGTTTGCAAATACGTTGATGATGCGGCTAGAAAATGAAATCAATAACAAAGGAACAAATCCAAACCTTGCGACATGCCAACAACTGCTTGAATCTTCCTTCCAACAACACCTAAGCCAGACTGACCCACCTAAGCAACACGACCTTTTGACTTATCGCCAAGCGTCAGTCAAGCAAGGCACCCCTTCTTCTTCCGGGTGCTACGACGAGGATTCCATAGACCCCGCAGCACTGAAAACGGCTATTCGGGGGATATGTCACAACTGCAAAAAGCCCGGACATTTTGCTCGTGAATGCCAGGCCAAGAAGGACAACGTACAACGAATACCTTCAAGTGACAACGTGCCTCAGTTCCGAGCCTACTACCCAATCATCACGCCACCAACTTACCCCAATGCACGACAACATAGAATGCGGGAGACACCGGTGATGAAGCCTGGTGACTATTACAGGCCGAACTACCAACAACGGCCAATGGCCCCGCTTAATGTACGGTTCGCGGAATTGGGGGAGGATGAGGATTTGATGAATTTATTTCAGGCGGAAATGTCAGAGAATGAGACGGATAGCAAGGAACCGGTATGTGACACTGGAGCAACTCACTCTCTAACTAACAACCGTGATGCTCTGCAAAACTTTCGTACGCTAACAACACCTCTACCGCTATCTGTAGCAACCAAGACAGCAGGAAAATGCAGTTTTGTAACGGGCGTCGGGTCCCTACTATTCAGAGGGACCGGAAACGAACTTGTTGTAGTAAAAAATGTTTTCTATTCCCCGAATGCTACGACGACGCTGATATCCCCAGCATCCATCATACGCACGGGTGGGAAAATATGCATCGAAGGCAATGACCTTATCTTCTGCAATGCACGTAATATTCCCTTATTGACTGCAACTTTCCACACGTCGAAAAGATGTTGGTTTTTCCCCCGTTATCTGAGAGGGCATGAATCAGAGCTAGAAGAAGCAGTACGTACTGAGAGCCTTGTGAGTTTGAAAGCGAGAGTAGGTGGCGAAAAGGAGCAGACGACAAAGGAAGAAGTCAACAACCTTGACGTATGGCACAGGATGTTTGGGCACTGCGGGATAAGACATCTGAGAAACTTCTTGACAGACCGACTCGGGATAAAATTGAGTAAGCACCTGACTGGGAACATACACGACTGTGCTGACTGCCTTGTAACTAAGAGCTTACGCAGGAATACCCTACTCCCGACCGAACAAATTATGAGGCCGATGGACATCATTGTTTCGGACTTAATGGGACCTTTCGAGAAAGCGAACATCAACGCAGGAAGATGGGTAATCACTATACGGGATGTGGCTTCGACATACGGCGAATGCCAAATTATCGCGAGCAAGGCGGACGCGGCGGCAGTGCTACAGGGGACAATCACGCGGTGGGAAATCAAGACGCAACGCAGGCTGAAAACACTACGTACCGATGGCGGTGGTGAATTTTGGTCGAACGGAATGAACCACTGGTGCACGGTAAGAGGCATTACGCATGAACAGAGCTTACCTATGAATCATGAACAGAATGGTTGCGCTGAGAGGTTCAACAGATCGATTGCGGACATGGGACGCACTGTTCTACGTGCGTCTAAGCTGGGAAACACCTTTTGGGGTTACGCTTTCATGTGGGCAGCTTACACAATGAATAACATTCCAAATGAGCGGACCGGGAAGATGACACCAGCGGAACTGCTATTCAACGAAAAACCGCCACTTGATAAAATACGAATTTTCGGTGAGAAGGCCTATGTACACATCCCAAAAGAACACCGCGGAAAGTTAGACGACCGCGCGCACATCGGACATGTGGTAATGTACCTGCAGTGGGCAAAGGGGTGTCTTTTTTACATCCCTGGCACTAACAAGTTGATTCCGTCTGCGTGGGCAGAGTTCCCGGAAAGCAGGCGAGTAACCAACATAATCCGTAGGGACGTCCCCACGGCTGAGCCGGAGAAAGCCGGACGATCCAAAATGGAACTACCTTTCATCCTCAACACGTTGGAGCTTGGAAATTTCAAGAAGGAGAAGGCTTTCACATTGCAGGAAAAGACAGCGGAAGCAGTAACAGCTCCGAAAGAGGTAATCCCGAAAACTTACAAAGAAGCTATGAGCGGAAATGATAAGGCGAAGTGGGCAAAGGTGATTGACGAAGAATTAAGAAACATGCAAAGGATGGAGGTTTTTGGAATAGCCGAGAAAAGGAACGTTCAGCATCTCATCAACGGGGGCTGGATATTTGCAAAAAAGATCGACAATATTACTGGAGACATACGATATAAAGCCAGGTATGTCGCGCGAGGTAACAAGCAATGGCGCGATGAAGAATATAAAGAAACTTTCGCTCCCACGGCAACCTTTAGCGCTTTAAGGCTTCTGCTCACATGGGCAGCCAAGCACAAATGGTTAGTCCATTCTTTCGATTTCATGGCGGCTTACCTTAATGCACCAATAGATATGGACGTATGGATAAAACCGCCGGATGGGTTGAGAATAGCAGAGGGGATGGGATGCCGACTGAAGAAGGCACTATACGGAACAAAGCAGGCAGGAAGATGCTGGTGGAACCATCTCAGTACTAAGTTGAAGGAATTGGGTTTCAAGAAAAGCACATATGATCCGAGTGTATACTTCGACACACAGAACGGTACTGTCACTTGGATCCATGTGGACGATGGAATCGTTATCGCACAAGATGAGAGGGTCCTCACCGCGCTGAAGGAGAACCTGAGCAAAAGCTTTGCGATTAAATGGAAATCAGGGGTAAACACCATAATCGGGATGGAGGTAAGGCGTGAAGAAAAAGGTTTCACCCTCACGCAAAAGACGCTCATTGACAATGTTATCGCAGCGAACTGGGATGGGAAGAAGCTACAGGTTACCCCCTTGCCTCCCAAATGTAATGTGAGTACAACTCCTGAAAATGAAGCCGTTGTTGAACAAAAGTGTTTCCTATCCATCATCGGTGGTCTGAGCTACATAGCAAACGGCACACGCCCGGATATTAGCTTTGCGGTGAACTTACTAGCCCGACATGCACAAGCACCGGGATTACATCATTGGGCGATGCTACAGCATTTACTGGGTTACCTACAAAACACCAAGAACCGATGCCTCAAGTTATTCCCCAACAACGAGTGCATAACCGTGGCTTCGGATGCTAGTTGGGGTGGGGAATTTTCGCGCTCAACGCACGGGTATGTAATAACCATACACAATTGTGCAATCGCGTGGTGCTCTAAGAGGCTAACAACAGTGGCAGCCTCGACAAGTCACGCTGAGTACATGGCGTTGAGTCTGGCGGCTAGACAGGGGTCCTGGTTGAAGAAACTCATCAAAGATGTTTTCAACAGCGATATGCGCCTGTTGCTACAATGCGACAATGAGTCAGCTATCAGAATATCCAACAATTCGGCCTCCAACAAGAGAACTAGGCACTCCGACAGGGATTTTTTCCTGGTCAACGAGATGCTATACAACAAGACAGCGGAACTGGAATGGGTATCTACAAAGGAAATGAAGGCGGACGGCCTGACGAAGAGTTTGGGCCCACATATGCATGGCACCTTTGGGGACCACTTCTTAAGCTAAGCAACCATACATCCCGGCATGCAAAAGAGAAAAATGAACAACCAGTAAACGGGAGGCATGTTTAGAAAGTTTTTGAGTGCAGGAATATATGTCGAGGGGGAGGGTGTAACGGCGGATAGACTGCGCCGCATACCTCGACAAAGTATTCCATAACCTAACTTGTAACTACAATAGAATAAGGGAGACTGACAAAGAAACAGAACATAACCATTAATAACAATATCACATTACCTATCCCACTACACACTGCCACGCACACTCATCATCTTCTTCTTTTTGAATTTTTTTTACATAAACTACAGTTTACCCCTTAGAATTTACATCTTTTATTTTAATCTCAAAATTCTATACCACCTACAGTACTGTACAGTACACACATCAAAATTCTTGTGTCTTAGTACCCAACAATAGAAAAAAAAATAAAAAAACTTATTGTATAATAATACTATTTATTTTAAATTGTTATCAAAAAAACTAAAATAAAAATAATAACACAGTAAATTGATTAAAATGTCTTGAGAATTTGAACATCCCACTGACGCCTTAACCAAATATCATTATAAAAAAATTGTTCACCTTGTATATACATAACCACACTGCGCGTGTACGATGCAGCATTGCAGTTGTCTAGTCTTAACTTAAAACCCACTCACAGTCTAGATCCAAAGTCTTTTTTCTCACCTCTCTTTAATTGGAGGTGATAGAATTGAAACTGACAGGCGAGTGAACTTTGCTACACTTGGCACCATCTTATTAAGTTAAAAGTCTTGCCTCTACCAAGCTCCAGAAATAGGCCACCTTCAAAATCTCAGGTTCCACCCCTTCAAAGAAAGCTGTCAACAACAACCTAGATTCAAAGCCTCTCTCCAATGAGGAGGTGTATTCATTGGTAAATTCCCTAAGATCAAAAGTATCATCACTAAAATAAGACCAAAATTTTGATGCAGCCAAAAATCAGTCACCACAATTGGCTCTATCTTCTCCCCTGCTAGCTCTTTCACCATATCACCACAATTCACCTATAGTCTCCTCTGAATATGATTCTTTTATGCAGGAACCATATAGAGCAACTGACAAAGCAATGGCTCAAATTTTTCCAAATGGTTCACATGCCTCAACAGATTGCTTTGTGTTGCTCTTAGTTCCAAACTATCCATAAAGGATTCCCCCTCATTACAAAAGAATCACTCTCCACATAAAAACAGAACCATTTCTCATTTCATTGAAGCCAAACTACCTTTGGATTTGGCTCTATGCATCAAAGTTATCCCAGCCTGTAAAATGGAAAAAAGAGCTCTTTGACACCATAAAGGCAAAATGTTGTCCTGGGAACCATTTTCAAAAACTAAAGGTAATTTGAAATCTTCTTGACATACTGGTTAAAAAAAGTGCAAGACCACCAAATCCCAACAGTACAGTTGTACTTAAGATACACAGGAAATTCACTATCTTCAAAAAGTTGGGGGTCAAGGCTGATGAACTAGAAGGCCTCATTGCACAGGCCACATGCCACACCCCACCAACTCTTAACCAAGTATCTTTTGATTAACTTATTACAGCCACAATAATGGTTAAAGGAAATTAAAAGCCATTATTGACTTTTTTTTGGGTTAATTCATCTTAAACACATAAAAAAAGAACAAAAAATCTACAAAAAAAAAAAAAAAAACTCCTCACCTTTCATCTACCCATATATCTGACCCACTAAAGTCATTGTCTTTTTTTTTTTTTTTTTTTACTCACACTTGTTCCCCATCACTTTTCCATAACTATAGAATTAAAAATCTATGTTCTCTGAACTCCAAAGAGAACTTTGTCTAAAAATTTAATAAATCTTTCTTTTAATTTGAACAAACAAGAAATTTCAAAAACTTACTTCTTTTCAAAAGACAAAAAAAAAAATAACTTAAAAAAAAAAAAACTCAAATCTTTAATTAACCTATCTAATTCATTTCTTTTAATTTAAACAAAATAAAACCCTTAATTTTTAAATATAAACCTCTTTTTGGGTTTTTTTTTTTTTAATTAACAACAAAAGAGAATTTTTTTTTTAAAAATAAAATTCTTTTTAATAAATTAATTAATTAATTAATTAATAACAATTTATTAAATTTAAACTTTTTTTTTTTTTATCAATTTAAATTAATTTATTAAAAATCTTTAAAAATAAAAAAAAAAAAAACTTAAAAAAATAATTATTTTAATTATTTAAAATCTTAAGTTTTTTCATTTTTTATTTTTTATTTTTTTATTTTTTTTTTTTTTTGAGAAGATTTTATAAATTTAATTTTTATAAATTTATTTATTTTATTGATTTTTATTAAATTATTTTAATAATAATTTTTTTTTTAAACAATAACAACAACATCACCCTTTTTTTTTTATTTTTTTTTTTTATTTTTGGAATGATTTCTAATTAATTAAAATTTTAATTAAAGAAAAAGAAATTGATTAATTAATTTATAAATTAATATATATTCTTCAATTTTTTTTTTTTTTTTATTTAAAATTATTATTTTAATATCTTTTTTTTTTTTTAATACTTTGAACAACTTGATTTTTAAATTAATTAAATTAATTAATTGTAAAATTTTTTTTTTAAAAAAATATTATTATTAATTATTTCTTTCTTTTTTTTTCAAAAAAAAAAAACATTTTTCCAAAAAAAAAAAATTGAAAATTGAAATTAAAATTTAAAAAGATTAATCTATTATTAATTCTATACAAAAAAAAAAATTTAATATTAACCAATCAATTTAAAAGTTTAAAAATTTAAATTTTTGAAAAGATAATCCTATTAATTTTATAGTATTGGATTTCATTGAGGACTTTTGAAAATGATATATACAAGGATTGTGATATATACTTACTATATAGGATCAAATGTAAACCTATAGAATTGTTTATCCCCTTAAGTCATTCTATAAAGAACTTGAAGCCATTTTGAATTTGATCAGGAAGATATATTTGAATCTCCAAGTCACCCCCAAGATTCTGAGGATAGACAATTATTGAGAATTCAAAAACTCCCTGGAAAAACTAGGGGTTAATTTTTTTTCCCCTCACTTCTTTACTCACCTCAATAAAACAGAAAAGAGGAGTGAGTTAACCAAACACTGAGGGACATGGCTGTAGTGGAATTCCTGATTGGTTTTTGGAAATTTGCCTATTCCTCAGCATTCTTTATACACAACCATATCCTCAACTCTTGGTTCATAACTTCATCACCCCACAAATAATTATAAGGCTGAGTGTTGTCCATCATGACACTATACCCCTTTGGCATAGAGGCTATTGTTCACATACTGGCTGTGCATCAACAACACAAGCTAGCACAAAGGGGGAGAGACTTTAGACTATTAAAGGATCTGATTATGAGTGGATGACTTCTGTGGGAACCAAGTACTTTCAAATTGGTTCAGTCAGAAAGAATCATATTCTTGAAATTCAAACCATTCAACATATTGTTGGTATCAGTTACTAAGGGATTTATATCCCAAATTATTAACCCAATTTAACTTGGTGAAGTACAAATGGAATATTATTTAGATTCAGAGAAAAGGGAAATCAATTCAATTTTATTACTCAAAGATATTAACATTCCAAACCATTTAGGAAAGGCCTTGTCTAGACCAAACCAGGAAGACTGAAAAAGGGCATGTATGATGGGGATAGACTAGATGGCTGCAAGGGAAGTCTGGAATTTTGTTAAAAAGAAGCCACAAATGAAGAAAATTGAAAATTTGTGGTTGTTTGATGTAAATCAAAACATCAATGGCAGCATAGAGAGGTTCAAGATATGGCTTATTGCCTGTAGTGACAAAAAACAACCAGGGGTGGACTTTACCAAGACATATTCACCAACCTCTTCTCTCATGTCACTACAGCTTGTTCTGGTACCTTCTTTGTTGAAACACTGATGGGTGGCATCCTTGAATGTGATTGACATGTATATGTGCATCCCTGTTGATGAAAGTGTTCTTGTTGAGCCACCTGTTGCTTTCCTACTGAAGCTCCATAGCAAGATCCTCTTCCTGAAGAAGGCCATCTATAGCATGAAGAAGGCAGGTAGGTGTTGGTGAAATTTTCTTTTTTGGAGTCTTAGGACAACTGTGCTTTGATGTGACAGAAGTTGATCAATAACTCTATATTTTCCATAATGAGGTGGAAGTTATTTCTACCTGGATACACATCAATGATGGTGTTATAACTTCAAGCTTTCCAGATGCCATCTTGGATTTTAAGAACACACCCTACGCCAAAGTCAACATCAAGTGGTATGACCAAATGAAGAAAATTGTTAACCTCAAGTGTTTTTTTTGGTGAAGGTGAAGTAACCATTGCACAACAGCGCCAGACAGATGGTATCCTAAAGTCCTATCTGAGACAGATAATATGACATAACTTGCCACTACTCATTTTTCCAGTGGGAACCCTAGCACCAAATGTGAAGCCATTAGACCCAACACCTTTTAGATCTATCATTGGCTTTCTAGCTTGCCTTTTCAGTGGTAAAATATCTTGCATGCCACTCCATGGGTCAAACAGTGGAGAATTGGGAAATCTTAGACCATGTGATTGGTTACCTACTCAAAACTTGTGACAGTGGTATACAACTATGTCAAGGGAACTTCTCACTGGAAATTTGGAACAATGCAGGATGGAGTGGTGATCTCAAATACTCACAAATGGTGTTCATAATCAAATTAGGCAACACACCCATACTTTGGGGTTTGAAGTGGCAAACTGTGGTAGCCCTCCCTACTTGTGCCTCTGAGTATGTGTCACTATCCAACTCAATTCAACACTTAGTCCAAGCAATAAATCAGATGACAAAACTTTCCAGAGACTTCACCAAGTCAATTTTTTGCAATAATAAGGCTGAATTCCAAATGTAAATTGAAAACAAGTCCTAGAATCATATTTGGTACCTGAACCAAGTGTTTTTCTTTCTCAATGATACAATCCAAAAGCATAGGATCAAGTTTATTTGGGTAAAGATAAAGGAAATTCAATCAAACACACTTAACAAAAAGGATTTAAGGGTCAATTCCCGTTGAAAATCTCCCTTTCCTAGGGATTGGTGAGTAATTGTTCAAATTTTTGAAGTGGATGTTAAGATTTGAAAATTTAAATGAAACATTAATAAAAATATCCTTATCAAAAGAATTTTTCACCATTTATATAAATAACAAAAATCTAAAAATAAAACATATCACAGTTATCTATTTTTAACTTAAAATTAACTTTAAGTCTATATCCAAAATCTTTTTTTTTTCTCACCTCTAATTAAATTTTAAGTAAAAGAATTAAAAATTAAATTAAAGAAAACTTTTTTCTAAAATTTAAATAATTTTATTAAAAAATTTAATTTAATTTATTTTTTTTTTTTTGAGAAAATTTTTTTTTTTTTTGTTAAGATAGAAATTGTTTTAAAATTGAATTAAATTATAATAATTTAAATTTTAATGAAAATAATTTTTTTTTTAAAAAAAAAAAAAAAAAAAAAAAAAAAAAAAAAAAAAAAAAAATTGAAATCTTTTTTTTTTTTTTTGTTGATGAATAATGAATTAAGTTTATAATACTGGGAAAAAAAAAAAAAAAAAAACTCTATTTTATCTAATAATTCTGATAGTGGTTTTTTTTTTACTGATGAAAAATTTTTTAAAATAAATTCCAAAAAAGATAATTATAAGATTAATCAAAAAAAATAAATTTTTAGGATTCTAGTGAATATTATTTATTATTTTCTAAAGAATATAACTTACCTTTATTGATAAATCTTTTTTAAAATTTATTTATAAAATTTCAAAAAAAAAAAAAAAAAAAAAAAAATTTTTTTAAATATAAATCCATTTTAATAATTAAATTAATTCAATCTTCTTTTTTTTTTTTTTTTTTTTAAATGAAATTATAATTTTAAAAAATTAAAATTTTTGATTAAAAAATTTATATTTTTTTTGTTTAATTTGAAAAAAAAAAAAATTTATTTTAATAAAAAAAAAAAAAACTAAATTTTAAGGTTAATATAAATATTATAAAAACTTTCTTATCAAACAAAAAAAAAAAGATTTTTTTTTTTTTTTTTTTGGAATTAATTTTACAAATTTTTTCCTTAAAAGAAAAATTTAATTTTAACAACAAGATTATTGATTTTATAATTTTATAATTTTTTTTTAATATATATTAATTCCTAAACAATCATAATGGGTTAATTTTATAAAAAAACTTTTTAAAACCAAATTTAAGCTTTTTGGAAAAGAAATTGGATGAATCAATGGATATTTTAGTTTTCCCAGGCTTACCAACAATTGGTTCAAATTTTGGAAGGTGATTTGGCTTTGATTTAAGTAATAATAGAGTGGGTTATGAGCTCTGAGGATGATGTGCAAGATATATTAAAGAAGTTGAGTACTCTATTTATCAGTTTGAATAAAATTTAACAAGAAAAATTCACATGTTTTTTGTGGCAGGTACTAAACATTTCATCAATCTCTTGCATCATGTGAAGAATTTGGCTTGGAAACCTTGCTTGGGATGAATCCAAACAATTTCAAACAGGTTGTTTTCAAAAGCCAGGAGGGATTTGTCTATAAATATGATTTGATAAAAGTAAATCATATCTTCCACAATAATAGATATTGTATGCAATTGGCTTTGGAACTTGAACACTTTGGAAGCCATGAAAATGGGGCCTCTGTTGGCCGTCTTGCAAGATCTTACAATATAAGTTGGGGTAGTATAATCATACAAACAAGGAGGGTCATAGATGCATTTTTTTCAATTGGTCACAATTATCTGAAGTGGCCTGACAAGGGAAAACATAAAGCTATATAATCTTTTATTACATATGAAGGTTTCCCTGGGTGTGTGAGATTTCTTGATGGTACAACAATCCCTCTAATTCAATTCCCTGGAATTGATGGAAATGTATTCTATGATAGAAGAAGTCATTACTCAATGAATTCTCAATCCTTTTGTGACCACCACAAAATATTCACAGTAATTTCAGTGGGTGGCCAAGATCTTGTGCAGATGGAGGAATGTATAGAAAGATGGGGCTTTATAGACATCTCAACAAGTTCTTTAGCCCAGGTGAGTGGTTTGATAATTAATGATAAGTTTAACACATTAATAGTATGAATAATCTATTTATTTTTAGGTGAGTAAATTCTGACAGACTTTGCTTATCCCCTTGGGATAAATTGTATCCCATGTTATAAGGGTGCAGCAGCCAACAACTATCACAATCAGAAATTCAACTACTACATAGCTCAATAATGGGTGCATGTAGAGCATCATATAGGAATCCTTAATGCCTTCTGGGAATTTCTGAAGAGTTTATGGCTCACATGTTACAAACCAAAACATATGGTGCATATGAATAAGTGGCTTTATATCTGTGAAGTATTTCACAATATACTCATGAAGGTTGGTGATATGTGGGACACAGATAAACTGGATAATTTCCAATTCTTAGAAATGAGCAATGTTGGAGCTGAGGTAGCTAATAGGGATTTTCAAAATAGAGATGGAATCAAAGCATTTTGCTTGGCATTCAATGGGGTTTTATAGTTTTAGATGAAATGAATTATATAATTTTTTTATATTTATATTAACCAAAACATGAAAACTGAATGTCAAAATCCTATATTTTTCAGGCTGAGTCTATGATGAAAGGTGTATAATAGTATTTACAACTTTAACTATGACTGTGAAATGGTGAAAATGGTTTTAAAAAGAGTTTATTTATAATAATAAATGATTAAATTAAGATATTAAGGACTTTAATATAATATTATAGTGGTGGTGAGTGCTGCTGAAAGCCCTGGGTGCAGTCTTACCAGTTAGATTAATATAATAAGAGCTACAATACTTAAGTTTAAAGTATAAACTGTTTATTTCCCAATATTATAGTTGTTTTGACAGTTGTACTACATAGGAATTCAAGAGCAGGATGAGGATTCCTTTTCTGGCAGTGAAAAGGCCTCCTTTTATCCTGAAGTGGGGTGAAAAGGCTGCTAGACCTTTTCACATAGAGGAAGTAAAGATTTCTCACTCTCAAAGATAAGATTTTGGTTTGAAAAAGGCCTGTATAGCCTGTATAGGGCTCAGATGTGGTTTTGAAACCACATCTGGGCAGTTTTCACCAATACAGGGTGAAAATTTGAATCTGAGGACCACACAGCCTGATTCTGACGTGTATGACACATAGAATTCTGTACAGAATCTGTATGAGACCCCAGTATTTAATGAAATATGAGATATTGAAGTAAAAAAAAGCTTCTTTGTCTTTTTGACACCTCATAATCATGGTTATGGGATATTATCCCATGGTAAATCTGTATTGGCCAAACTGTGGGATTTTGACCTTAAAACAACCATAACTTTGTCAGTTTTTGAGATATAAACCTTGAAACTTGTTAAGTGTGTAGCCCATTATGTGCTCTACACAATGGTACCTCATTGAATATGGTTATAGTTAAATATGGCAAAGTTATGCCATGTACAAGATTTTTGTACATATGCATGTTTTAGACAAAAAGCTGCATTGGGCTTGTTTACCTTATAGCCTTTGCTCTAAATGAGATATGATAAAATTAATGGCAGCATCAGATAGCCGTGATTCTTCTATTTCCAAAAAGAACCCACTTTAGGTATCTCACACTAAAACTGTAGAAGTTAGAGGAGAGGTGAATATTTTATTCACCCTTATTTGGCCTGAATTTGGTCATAACTTCTGTAAAACTGGTGCTAGCTCAGCTTGGATGGTACCATTGGATAGCCCTGACTTAAATATCTATTTTGAGTAGCCTTTTGATGGGGTTAAGTCTCTTAATCTGTATTTCAGATGAAAGGTGAAAATTAAGGTTTATGCTCAGCAACAACTTTGAGCAGGAATGATTTTGCTATTCTTTGTCCTATGGTGATGGGACTTGTATATTTGAAAAGGGGTGAGTTTCCTCTTTCTTTTGATACCTTTTGAGCTGATTTGTATCAGTTCCATGTTTTGGTGGTATCCTAGCTATACCATGGTATTTGGCTGTCATGCTTGTGCTCTGGTTTTGAGTCACAGGCTGACAATATTGGAATTTGAATCAATAAAATAGAAACAAAATTTGTAAATTTTTGCTTTTTTTTCGTTGAACATACAAGAAACTAATGAATAAGTAACAAATATGTTTTTAATTTCAGATCTTATATGTTGAAAGACTTCTTTGGTCTCAGACCTAACACTGAAGGGACTTAACAATCTCATTCCATAATTGCTAAATCCTTCCATAAGTCATGTTCATGATCATCTTCACCTCAGCCGCTTACTTTCCAGACTCTAATAATTTTTCAGTGGATTCCAAATGTTACTACTTTTTGTTCAATCTAATCCCAGCTGCCAATTGGACCTCATTCTCTTTGAGTTTTGTTTCCCGATTTAATTGCTCTTGCTCTAATTGGAAAAGTTTTTCTATTTTATCCTTTTAAAAACTATAATAAAATTCATTCTCCTTTCTTTGCTCTTCCAATTTCATTTTCTCAATTGAGACATAATCCTCAATCATTTTGCAACATAATTTGTGATTCTCCTGGTCCAACTGTTAGCCATTTTATTGCAAAGAAAAGCAACTCCATTTAGAAAAGTTTAGTCTATTGAAATTAGATAGAGTTCCAGATGGTGATTTATTGTCATTATTACCATGTTTAAATTCTCTGTGAACACCCTTATTAGCCTTTTTTTCTACTTGATCTTTCTGAACCACCCTTTGTCTCTGCTCATAGGCAGACAAACCTGAATAACTATCTTCCCTGATTTCCCCTTGGGAATGTATTTAAGAATCACTGTTGTTTTTATTTTAAGCATCTGAAGTTGTATCAATTTGATTAAATGATGTTACATTGTATTTTTGCCCAAACACTTGCTCCATTTGTGCATAACACAGACAGATTTCTTAAAGATTTTCAGATAGCTTCATACCCAATTCTTCTTCATCCAAGCCGGCACCAGTGTTGTGAGCCCAAGCATGAGTAATCAGGTATTTATTTTTGTAATTTTCAAAGCACTGTGCACAATTCTTCCCAGTCAGCTGCAGAGACCTACTAAATGAATTCAAATAACCTAAAAAAAACTTCATAAGCCCCAGAATGTGTGAGAATTTTTTTGCCAATATGTGTTTTTTTATTCTTTCCAAATAGTTTATCATAATTTTAGAAACTTTCAAGGTATGTACAAATGTCTTAAAGATATTTATGGGTAAATTTGGGTGTGGAATCAAAATTATTGTGTTTTTTTGCTTTTGTGGAACCGCTTTTTTTGGGGGGATGCCCTTGTGATTGGACTTTTTCCTAAGGTTTGGGACAGGACCCCCTACTGTTATCACTAGTGTCATGCTTAACATGGCAAGTGGGAGTTTATGTATGTAAATGCATCTGTTCAACTGATTGCATGAGACTTTTAGGGCTAAATGCATGGCTTTTCAGGCTGTAGTGGCCAATTGTTAGAATAATTGGATGAAGTGAATTGGGCATTTCCTCACCAATATATTTTGTATCCAAAGAGTTAGAACAACAAGCATGAAGAGATGACTGTACTGAAGAGTTCTTAAATTCAGAATGAGTGGTTGAGTGTACACCATTTGATGTTGTATGAGGAACCATTGGAATTGGGTGCTGAATAATGGGACAGTTCCTTCCATCACCATTTGATACAGGAGACCAATCATTAGTAATAAATCCTGATCTTTGTGCCCAAGACTGAGTCATTTTATTTGAATCAGGTGTAAATTGGTCCAATATTGATCTTTGTTCCCAATACTGAGGCATTTGATATGAATCAGGTTGTAACAACCACTATCCAGGGGTAAGGGTACTCAATCTTACACCCACTCAAACACATCAAATCAGAAACTCCATTGTGTGTATTAGTAATCAGTTTCAGAAATATTCCTTGCTGAAACATGCATACAGCTTGGTTCATCAATACAGCCTTTCAGCTCTTGTACAGGTTGGATCCACCATCCTGAAACTGTATGATTACTAAATACTACCGCACCTCTTGTACAGATCCTATACAGCCATACAGGACCTGTATTGTTCAAACTTAATAAAATCATCAATTACTCTCATGAAAACTCTCTGTCTGGATCAGGGCTGGTGATTCTCACATATACCAGCCCCTCTTTCTCCCCCCTGGAGACTTTTCCCAGTTAATTAATTTAGTTGACTTATTATTTAATTAATATTCTTACTCTTATCCCTTGGGTATTATATTCATTGGTATTAAGTTAGTCTTTGCATTCCTTCTTTGCATGCACAGTATGAGTTGTGGTGGCCATATCCTTATTGACACTTCTCCTTCCTTCTGACAGGTTGAAACAGTGGACTTGGACTTGTTTGTGGTTGGCTCTTTTATTTCTTACTCTTATTCTTTTTTCCAATTTTCTTATATATTTTCTATAAGCTATTTTGTCTTATTACACTCATAAGTGTACTCCACCTTATTTTCTCCTTGAGTACTCCATAAGTGAGTTCCAGTCAGCTGAGTGCCAGGCCCTCTTCACTTCAAGGATCCCCTGTGACATTATAATAGTTAAATTACAATTGTTTCTTTCTTTTCATTCATTTAAATTCATTTCTATTATTCATCAATTATGAGTTCTCATGATTTTATGATTTTATTATTTTTTATGATTTAAGATTTCTCATCAATTTTCATCTCATTAGTTTCATTCATATAAAAATTGACTCTCTTTTCATTTCTTAATTAGGCTGACCATTTCATGTTATTTTGAATTCTCAATCAATTCTCATTTTCATTTTCTTTCCAAATCCAAATTTTCTTTTATCAGGGTGTAATTGATTGGAATTCTTGGTTAATTGATTCAGTATTTCAGGAATTTTCATTGAATTGGGGTGATAATTTATTGATTTCAAAATTTCTCAAGAATTATTGATTGACTAATTTAATTATTTAAGAAATTGACTATATCTCAAGACTCTGATTTGATTTGATTTGATTGATTGAACTGATTTGATTCCTCAAGATAGCTGATTTATCCTCAATATTTGATTTAATTGATCTATTTGAAGTTAATTCCTCAGGACATTGAATTTATTTTTGAAGATATTGACTGAATTTCTCAAGAAATAATTGATTTGATTTTGAATTGAATTGAGTTATTGATTGACATTGATTATCCATAAGAATTTGATTGTGTCATCTTCATTATTCAAAATTTATTCATAGTTTTTTAGCTTCAAGATGGCTGATTGATTTCTCAAGTTCATCAAGATTCTCATTTGATTTGATTTGGTAAAGCCTTGTTTTTTTTCTCAAGTATCATAAATTTATTTTCCTTATTCTTCACTAATTCCAGTTCAGCTTAGCCCTCCAGCCAATAATACAATATCTCAAAAAAATCAAGCTGTTCTCACTCCTACAGCAAGGGCTCCTCTTTACCGCACACCATCAATTAATCAACTGAGTGAAAATCTGGACAGAGGACAGCCAATGGAAGGAGAAGAGCCCTCCAGAAGAGGAGGTGTGAAGTCAAGAAGATCAAGATAATTCTCTGGCTTGGTGGGTGGCTATCCAAGCATCTCTCAAGGGCCTAGAAGTAGATTGGGGAAAGCTTAAGATGAAGAGGGGGAGTATGAGAAAACTGAAGTGGCAGCTGCCTTGGAAGGTGCCCCTGAGGCTTCTGAAGCCGCAAATCTAGCCCATTATAATAAACCTCTTGTCTCTCAAGCTGAACCAAATTTTCTCAAAATGATGGAGCAAATGACCAAATTCATGGGAAGACTCACTCAAGAAGTTGTCCCCAGGGACAATTCAAGAGCCCCAGCATTCAAGACTCCATCAATGAAGGAAAATGATCCTTTTGATGGTACTCAAGCCCATAAATTGAGAATATTAATACCATCCTCTCAATTAATTTTCCATAATGATCCAGCAGACTTCTTCTCTGACAGGAAGAAGATTCTTTACTAAACTTCTTTTCTTACTGGTAGAACTGGAAAATGGATTGAACCTTACCTCTCAAATACTTCCAATGAAGACCCATCCTATCTCCTCAATAGCTGGAAGTTGTTTTAAACCCAGTTATTAACTCTGTTTGGTGATTCCAATGAAGTAAGGAAAGCTGAAAAAGAGTTGGATAATCTCAGGATGAAGGAAAGTGGTCATGTATCCTTGTACATTGCTTATTTTAGAATTTTAATGTCAAGAATTGGAGATTGGGGGGAAAGGACTTATATTCATGTGTATAGAAGAGGCTTGGAATCAAGAGTGTTGGACCAATTGGCTTCTCACACTGGAAACTTTGATACTCTTCACGAACTCATGGACATTACTTTAGAATTTAATACAAGATACCATGAGAGGAAGAAGTAAAAGGGTGGTCATCAAAAAAAGAAGTCTCCAATCAGTGGATACAATCCTTCAAGGCCTCCTCAAGATTAATATTCCAAAAATCCTAATCACAAGAAGGGAAAGAAGGGGAAGAATTTCCAAGTTTCAAAGGATAAGCCCCATGATTCTCTCCTCAATAAGGACAATAAATTAATTTATTCTGAAAAGGAGAGGAGGATTAAAGAAGACCTATACACTTATTTTGGTGGGAAGCACCCAATTAAAAAATGCTTCAATAGGCCTCACAATAAGCCAGGAGCATCAATATGATTCCCTAACAATCAGGCAAAAGCCTGAGTGAGAATAATGATGTGTTCAATGGTTCTAACTTATTTATTCAAGAGAACAATTGTGCACTCTGAATACTAGTGTCAAAAAATCTTCAAAATTCCTTATTTTTTCTTCTGTCTATGATATTTTTAAGGCATTATCATTGGTTGTGGTGCTACAAACTCTTTTATTGAAAATAATTCTTTTCTCAAGTACTCATTGAATATTTAAGAGCCCTCTGAAAGATTTCTCTTTTCATTTTGGATTCTAATGAATCCACTTCCTTGTTAATCACTCATTATACCAAGTTGTTTGTTTACTTTCCTTTGTTCCCAAGCTTTGAATGGGACTTTTTTATCATATATTCACTCAAGGGAGAAGACCTAATATTGGGCTATGATTTCCTTTACTATTTTAATCCCATTATTGATTGGAAAAATGGATTGATCACCTATTATTCTAGTGGTATTAATCCTCCTACTAGTAATGAATTGGCCACTGCTGTGAACAGTGTTTCTCTGGTTGGTGAACTTAAGAAACCTTCCCTTCTTTCTTCTACCCATATCCATTCCATCATGCCCTCTCATTCATTACTTCCATCAGGAGATGAAGCCTCAAATAGATAAAAGATGTTGGAGAAGATGTTTCTATATATTCAATTCATGTCTTTCAAGGGGATATGGACCTCCCTCCTTTATCTTTTCATGCCTCCCTGGAGGAGCAGTGAGATGAGGAGGAAGAGCCAGAAGAGATTGAAACTTTGCTGAAGGTAGTCCCTCCTGCCTATCACCAATATTTGGATTCATTCTCCAAGGTGAAAGCAGAGAAAATTTCTCCACACTGTGCCTTTGATAATCATATTGAACTGGAGGGTCTTTTAAAATGAGTTGGTGTTATCAACTCTTTATCAAATAATGAGTCAGAAAAACTGACAGCCTAAATTTCAGAAAATGTAAAGAATTTTTTCATTAGGCCAAGCTCCTCTTTGACAGGAGTACCTTTCCTTTTGTTAAGAAAAAAAATGGTGGCCTCTGTTTGTGTGTTGACTACCACAAACTCAATTCTGTAACTAGGAAGAACAGGTATCCTGTCCCTCCTATGAACCAGATCCTCAATGTATTCAATGGCTCCACTGTCTTCTTCAAGATAGACCTGTGTAGTTCTTATAACACCCTGAGAATTAAGTAGGGGGATGAGAATTTAACTTCCTTTAGAACCAAGTATGGTAGTTATGAACATTTTATGATGCAATTTGGCTTAACCAATGCCCTTGCATCATTCCAGAATCTTGTAAATGATATTTTTGCAGATTTCTTGGGAATTTTTGTTGTAGTTTATTTATATGATATTATGGTCTTCTCAATAACTGAGGAGGAACATTTCAAACATGTGGCCACTTTCCTCAAAAGGCTGAGGGACAATAATATGTTTTCCAAAGCCTTAAAGTATGTATTCCATGCATCAAGTGTGTAATACCTTGGATATGTTGTTTCAAGTGATGGCCTAAAGATGGATGCTTCAAAATTTCAATAAATCCTCAATTGTCTTCAGACCAAGAACATCAAGGCCCTTCAATTATTTCTTGGCTTTGCCAATTTTCATTGTCATTTCATTAAAAAATTACTCCAAAAAGATCACTGCTCTCACTTCCCTTCTCACAAAATATTCTCCATTTATTTTCAATGAGGAGGCTCTTAGTCAGTTTCAATCACTAAAAGAAGCCTTTACCACTGCTCATATCCATTCTAATTTTAATTCTTCTCCAAAAACTATTGTGGTGACTGATTCTTCTGATTATGCCTTGGGTGCTATACTGAGTCAGGTGAATGACTCAGGAAAGCATCCCATTGTATTTGATAATCTCAAACTTCTCCCAGCTGGGCTCAAATATAAAATTTATGACAAGGAAATCCTTGGCATAGTTTGGGCTCTCAAGCACTGGAGAGCTTTTCTTCTATTTCTCATTCCTTTAAAGTCTTGGCAGACCATTCTTCTTTTCAATACTTTATTTCTTCCGAATTCCTTACTCATTGTTGAGCCCTCTGGGCTGAATTTCATTATCAGTTTCATTCTACCATCACTTACTTCTCAGGCAGGCTGGCCAATTTACCAGATTCCTTGTCATATCAGGAAAATGTGTTCCAGAGAGGGGGGTGGACTTCATTGACAAGAATACTCAAAATTTTTATTAAGCTCTGAAGAATGATGGAATTCAAGAATCAAGATTATTTTCAATCAAAGTAGATATGTTCTCAGATTTAGTTTATCAGATTCAAAAAGAATTATGGAAAGACAAAGATTATAAAGAAGTACTCAAGAAACTAGCAAGAGGTGAATCAGTACCAGATTATTCTATTGAGCCTTAATCGAAGTTATTTTTATTCAAAGATAGAGTGGTCATTCCAAGAAATCAAGAACTTAAGCTGGATATCCTTCAAAAGCATCATGACTTGCTGTTGACTGGACACCCTGGCCAGGAGAGAACCCTCAAGCTCATCAAGAGGTATTTTTACTGGGATGGCATAAATTAATTTATCAAGGACTATGTGTCCTAATTTCAGAAATGTTCAAGAAACAAGAACATTAATCATTAGAAGTTTGGATTACTCAAACCTCTTCAAATTCCATCTGATCCTTGGAATTCATTATAAATGGACTTTATCACTCAATGACCACTTTTCAAAAACTTTGACTCAATTTTAGTAGCTGTGGACAGATTCTCAAAAATGGCAATATTCATTCCAACTTATTCAAAAATCACTGCCACGGACTTAGCTGAAATCTTTATCAATCATTTATTTTCCAAGAATAGCCTTCAAGTAAACATTGTCAGTGATAGAGGTTCCTTATTTGTTCCATAATTATGGACCAAATTATGTCAGAAGCTCAAAATATCAAGAGATCTTTCAACTGATTTTCATCCTGAAACAGATGGACAGAAAGAAAGGGTAAATAAGATCCTATAACAGTATCTTCAGATGTATGTCAGTTACCATCAAGATTACTGGCAAATCTGGCTCCCTATGGCTGAATTTTACTACAATAATGCAGAACATTTATCAACAAGACAATCACCGTTTATAACCATTTATGAAATAAACCCCAGTTTTGACTCAATTCACATTTCTGAAGACACACTTTCTGGAAAGTTATCAACAAAACTCCAATCAGTACAGCAAGTGGTCAAAGAAGAATCAGAGTCAGAAATAAGGTGATTCAAGAAGTATGCGGATAGAAATAGGTCAATTACACCTTATTTCCAACTTGGGGACAAAGTATGGCTAGGCTCAAAGAATATCAAGACTACAAGACCCACCAAGAAACTTTCAGAAAGATGGTTGGGACCTTTTGAAGTCTTGAAGAAGATTGGTAGCCATGAATATAACCTCAAGTTGCCTCAACAATGAAATTAAGTTCACCCTGTATTTCATGTGTCCTTATGAGAACAAGTCAAACAATTAAATATCCCAAAGCAACATCAATTGCCACAAACACCAGTCTTGGTGGAGGAGCAAGAGGAATGGGAGGTGGCTCAGGTTCTGGACTCAAAAATCAAGAGAGGTAAATTATGGTACCTTGTAGAATGGAAAGGATTCAGTGAAGACCCAGAAAGAACAGCTTGGGAATCAGCTTCCAGCCTTACCAGCTCACCAGAGCTTGTCAAGGACTTCCATACATTGTATCCTGACAAGCCTGGCCCAAATACCTCAAGAGTTTGATTTTTATGGTGCTTGGTGGGGAGTAGAAGTTATGAAAGTAAGTTCCTCTCCTGGAATGCACTTTTAAGGGGGTATTCTACCAAAATTTGCTGTAAGTATCACCTTGGCCATGTTGTGAGCACTTGTGAGCTCCTTGAGACAAGTTGAGAAGGTATTTCACCATCAATACCCTTGAATTGGAACTTTCATAAAGATATGGACAAATTCTTTTCTTGATTTTTATTTTCTTTTCCAAATTATTCCATTTATCATTACCAAAGACACTCTTTGACTCAAAGTCATTTATGGAAAAGTTAATCTGTTCTTATGGTGCTTGGTGGGCAGTGGAAGTTATGAAAGTAGGCTTCATCTCCTGGTATGCATCTCTGAGGGTTTCTAATTCTTTTAAAACAACACCTTGGCCACTCTGTGAGAAACAAATTATTATTTTTATCTTTCAGTAAAATTCATGGCCAAAATTCAAGCAGCTCACCACAAGAAGGACACCTCTCATAAGTTTCTTCAATTTTTCTTTTTCTTTTTTTCTCTTAATTTCTTTCTTTCTTTACTTGTATAATGTTGTTTCTTTTTATTTCTTCATAAAGAAGCAGAATCCCCTCCCATATCATGTATTGGGAGGTTCCATTTATTTTTCAATTTCTAGTAATTATAGGAGTGGGGATAAAAGCCAAACAAAACACAAACAAGGAAAAGGAAACTAGTGATCTCTACCCAAATTATCAAAGGTTCTTGGGAATTAATTAATCAATTAATCCTCATAAAATGCAAATTTAACAGCCATATCCTCATAAGCAGTCCCAGGGAGCATCCTACCATTAGCATATGTCATTACCTTCCTACTATTTCTCTCAACTATTCTAACCAATATGGGCATAGAATCTTGGCCTTTGTTTTCCATATTTGGATCCTCTCTGGTAACCCAGATAGGCCAATGTTCCTTTTTCTTAAATACTTGGGCAGAAGGAAACAAAAAAGGAAAGAGATCTTCTCTTCTTTTACTGGAGCTGGCCACAGGCTGTAGCTTCTGGGAGGTGACCATTGAAGAATTTCTGGGCTGAGGAATGGGGGATGGCCTCACTGTTGAAGCCAAGGAAGGACTGGAAGTGGAAGAATTTGGTGAAGGAGGATGGGATAGTGGAAAGAACTGGTTAGAAATTTCTGGGGTACTTGGTATTACTTGACTTTGGAATATTTTGGCAGCAGGTTGGAAAATTGAAGTACTGGATTGGTGCCCAATAGAGTTAAGTACCACCTCAACTTCTTCACCATCCATCTCATCACTACCTTCAGCATTGGAATCAGTGGGTGAATTGGAAATTCTATTTATTCTATCCACCTAAACTTTGATGTTGATCCTTGAAATGGGGACCTCTGAGCTGGAATAAATCAGCCTACCACCAACAGGAATGGGCCCTCCAACATTGGTCCACCTAGACACATCCCTCTGCCTGGATCCAGTCACTAATACAAAATATCAGTGTCACAATCAATCAAGAAAACCCTCAAGCTTACAGTTGAAATACCCTGAAGTACCATCAGGGTTAGGAGCCTCAAGAACTGGGAGCTATTTTCCAATAGGACCATTCTTTTTACTCCACAGATACTGCCTGATGTTAGAAAGTGGAGCCCCTGGACATTGACAAGGCTTCTTACCAACAAAACAGTGATGGAAATTTGAAGAGTGGGGATTATAATGTTGGAAAAATTTCCTTCCATTCTTAAAGCACTCAGTACAGGAATGATGAAGAAATTTCACTGCCTTGTACCCATCATAGGTTTGAGAGGGATCAAAGTGACCTGAAGAAGCCATTTAACAAGGTGAACCCAGCCAGCTGAACATGCCTGAACCAAAAAGGACAAATGAAAGCAGAACAGAAGGGGAAGATTCAGTGAGTTTAGTCAGCTTAGAGCTCATTTATGGAGCTATGGAAGCAAAAGAGTCAAGGCGTCAGATATGCATATCAGCTTCTGAGCACATCAAGGTTCTGGAGCCATTCTCAAAGTCCTCAATATGGGTCCTCAGCTCAATTACAGGCCCAATCAGCAAGGGTGGACCTTCCTTCCAATCCTTGGAACGCCCCCCTTTTTTTATGGACCTGGGCTGGTCTCAGAAGTCAAGGCCATATAAACCAATGTGGCCACAAACATCATCTCTGGCCCCATGGTAACCCCTTCAAAATTGGGCCCAGGGGGACTTCAATTTCTTCCACGTACTGCAGGGACCCGTGGGCCGTGGGACATAACAATAAAAACTGACCAAAATGACCAGAAATGGAAAAAAATGGCCAAAATTTCAGATTTCCAGAAAAGTGCCATGACATGGCAAAAACTCAAATAAACCAGAATTCCCCCAAATGACCTCAAAAGATCATTTGGGGCCCAAAAATTCAATCTTTATGGGGACAGAACCCCTTCTTGAGATGCATATGGAAGAAAATGGTACAAGAAAAGGCCTCTAATAGTTATTGCCTATTTCTGGGGGTGGCCAGGCATTCATATAGCCATCCTTCACCATTTTTAAAGCTGGACGTGATGGTGGCCTCCATTTTGGGATTCAGCCCATGGCCACCAACACTCCTTGACTCGAAGAAGAGAATTACTTCAGGCGGGAAACAATTCAAGAAAGAAGATCACTTACTTTAAGAAGAAGAATTCTTTGAATAAAGGAAGAAAGAACAGGGAGAATGAGGGGAAAGATTTTCAGGATAATGAGAAAGAGGAAAGAAAATTGAAAATCAAAGATTTTTGAAAATTAGTGGGGAATTGGGGAAGAAACTCAAGAGTGGAAAGGTATTATGGTGTTCAGGAGCCCACCAGTTTCAAGAGGGGGATAATTTCACAGCCACTATCAGGGGTAAGCGCATTAAACCTTAAAACCACTCAAAATCATGAAACCAGAAAATCCAGTATGTAAATCAGGAATCAGTTTCAGCAAATATTTGTGCTGAAACATGCATACAGATTGATTAATCAATACAGCCTGTCAATACTTGTACAGGCTTGATATTCCCAATACATTTTGGATTCACAATAATGAAACTGTATGATAGCCCAAATTTACCACATCTCTTGTACAGACCCTGTAAATCCATACAGGGGCTATATTATTCAAATCAATTTTAATAAAGATTCCTATCAAGAAATTTCACTCTTTGGATCAGGGATGGTGAATTCTCACATATACCATCCCCTTTTCCTCCCTCTGGGGAGTTTTTCCCCAGTTGATTAATATAGTTGATTCATTACTTAATGAATATTCTTACTCTTATTTTTAGGTACTATATTTCTTTGTATTAAGTTAGTCTTTGAATTTCTTCTCACCTGTTCAGTATGAGTTTTGGTGGCCATATCCTTATTAAACCCTCTATTTTGTTCTTACAGGTTAAAGAAGTGGACTTTGACTTTTTTGTGGTTGGATCTTTTATTTCTCACTCCTTTTCTTATATTTCTTCTATTAGAAATTTTATCTTATTACACTGTTAAGTTTACTTCACCTTATTTTATCCTTGAGCCCTCCATAAGTGATTTTGAGTAAACTGAGTGCCAGTTCCTCTTCACTTCAAAGAGCCCCTGTGACAGAAAACTATAATGGTGATTTTTTATCATTTATGAAAATTAAAAATTATACTAAATCAACATTGCTAGACTTTTTCGGTGATAGTAAAAAGAAATTTTAGAAAAAGCAAAAAACAGGCATATATTCAAGCATTTGGCCAATTTGCCAAATACTTGAATTTAGATCATATAAAGGAAATACTACACTTAGATTCTCAGAAATTGCAACAAAATTGGTAGACCTATAGGCAAAAAATATGTGATTTCTTCAAGATATTCACACGCCACAACAATTTACTAACTTTAGAAGAGAAGCTGGACTTAAAATGTCCTCGTTTCAAGAAAATGGATGCTATATTTGGAAAACAAGTCAAATTTTCAAGCCACCAATGTTAAGGACACTGGTAAGAATATGGAAGGTAAAGATCAAGAACTGAGCTCAAGTGAGTGGGATGGATGAAAAAAGTGGGAGTATGGTTGATATTGATAAGGAAGATTTATTGAAAGGGGATGAAAAGGGTCCCAATATTCAACAATTTCAGGTTGAAGAGGACTCCTCCAATTCATAAGTTGTATTAATACATCCCAATTAAAAATTCAACTTCCCATCCAGTAATTTGAGATCCTGGAGGATTGGACTTAAAGGTAGCCTACCTTTCAAAACACTCAAACAAAAAAGATAAAGGGGTTCTGGGCACCCTAGAGAAATCATTAATGACCAAAGATTCTCAATTAGCTGAAAAGCTGAGATACAATCAAGAGAACAATGAAAAGTGGAGAAAATTAATACTTGAACATGATCAGATGCAGAAACCTTTTACAAGGAAGCAAGAAGGAAGGCAGAAAAAATTGATAGTATCAGAAATAAAAAAAAATGAAATAAATTTTCAAGAGTTTAATGAGAAGGTCAATAGTTGAAAAGCAAAGGTGGCCCAATAAATTGAGTTGATCCAATCAGAGATTGAGGAAAGAGATTTAAAAGTAGAGGTACAAAAGGCATCAATTGCAAGCACAGAGCTGGAAAGGGATTGTAAAAATCAGGAGTTGAATATGAAAAAGAAGGATGTTAAAATGAGGGAGAAACAGTTGAGTCATGAGATACAGAAAGCCCAAAAGACTGCACCTATTACAGAATTGACACAGTTGGTGCCAAAGGGAGTAAGTGCTTTAGAAATGGAAAGAGCTTTGAAATTTGTGTTCAAAAGGTGAGTCTGTTTCGCATGTTAGCTTTATAGAAACACAGAAATCGACTTATTAGTGTTTTTCTATATCAGAAATTGAGTTTGTCAAATGTCTTCAACTCTCACACGATGGAGCTTTATGATTTATCCCCAAAAACATAAATAATGAATGAAAAGCTTACATATTAAATATGTTAAAGTGACTTAATAATGTAGTAAATTTAATACAAGTCCCTTATAGGTAGAAAATGAATTTGATTATTATGTTGCAAAAATCAATCACAAATTAAATTGCGAAATTCTTGCACTGAATTTAATTTTTCAGGTATGAGTTCATCTTGTCTTGTTTTTTGTTCTTTCAGAGCTATATCTTCCCATGAGTCCTTAACTTGCATAAGCATGTTGTGTAAAACACAACATGCTGTAATCAATTGATTATGATATTGTTTATGAGCTATCTCATTGAGTTGAAGTTGCATTCCTCTTAATGAAGCCCACCTTCCTTTGAGTATACCAATTGTGTGTTCATTGAAAACTTGAGATTTTGCAAGACAATAATTGAAATCCTTATTCATATTATTATTTTCTTGGGGTGCCTTGAAAGGTGGAATTAGATTATTGTTCAAAGGGTATTCTGAGTCGAAAATCAAATATTTCTCTATATTTTCAGATTAAATCTGATTGATTAACAAAATAAATAAATTAGAAAGATAAGAGATAAATGATTAAATTACCTTGATTGAAAATTCCTTCATGATTTACATGAAAGCCAATTTCCTTATAAAGGCTAGAATCTGAGCAAGAGACAGGCCAGCCTGAAATGAAACAAATGATGAGTTTATCACAATCAAACACAATCTGTGCACTTAGTGAGTAAGCTTTCTTCTGATTAAAATTAATTTCACCATAAAACCCAGGCTTTTGATACAATGGGAATGTTGTTCCATTGATTAAGCCAACACATCCTTAAGATCCTTCACATCTCATAACTTGAGAAATTTAAGCTTCGCAGGCCCTTTCTGGCCATTTGATCTATTCTTTCTCAAGTGCATTGAGTGCCCTTATGACCCTTATTTAATAATTTACCACAGATCCTTCAATAATACCAAATGATCTAGAAAACCTGCCTACGGACACTCCATTTCCATTTGAACCTTATAATTTCATGTTCAGTGCTAGTTGATGTGAAAATGGAATTTGTTTACAGTGGCTATCATTTTTTAATACTTGATTATGAATTATTTATTGGTAGATTAATTGAAACCCTTCTTGTGTCATTCAAACATCTTGTTTGAATTATTTTGATGACATATCAAAGAGCATATTGATGTTGAGACTGCTCATTTTAAATTTTTTAGGGAATCACACCAAGTATTGTGAGCCTAAAATGTGAAAAATTGTATTTTGATAAATTTCAATCATATCCAAAGTTGAGACAAATCTCACAGGTTCAGGAAATGTTAGGCTTGTGTTGTCCAACAGAAATTCTAATACACCAAGTGATTTAAATAGATTCAAGTCCCCTACAAATGAAGGAACTTTGACCCATTCCTAAAATTTCCACATTGTGATTAAATTATTGATTGCGTTTTTACAAGTGGATGTCTTGGTAATTCTTAAATCATTCCCAATATCTCAAATACCTGTAAAGCTAGTAATTAAACTATTAAAACAAAAACAACACAACGGGAATTTCACACCTATCAACCAAATATAATACCACAAGTTTTGATCTTGTTCAACATAAAAATAAGATACAAAATTCTAGCCAGAAAGCCAACTCAAATTAACAAGAGCTTGTCTTAAACCAGTTGAAGAAAATAATTAAAAAATCATTTCAACCATCTGTTGACTATTAAAACATATCATCAATTAGTTTTTTCCAATGAAAACAACTTCAGATGAATTATTTTCACAAATTATTGATTCAAAACTCCTCAATTGGATAATTTTCAAAAATAATCAAATATATTGAATACAAAAGAGTTTATCTTAGCCCTCTAGAAAGTTAGATATTGATTTTGGAAGTTTTTTGCGCAGTTGGAATAAGGCGGTGGAAATATTGAAGCCAAATTCAACCAGTTGAATAAAAAGAATTATTTTTTGAAAAGAGCATTATGGATGAAGGAAACTGGTGAAAACAAAATAATTAATTGTCTTCAAAAAAGGATCCTAGGGTTGAGGTCAAGTGGTCAATTCCAAAGTAAAATAAAGAGAGGGATCTAGACAGCTGAAAAAAAGTGGAAATTTTTGTTTGGTTTAAAAAAAACCGAAGAGTAGAAATTTGAAAGAAGAAAGAGCTTAGGAAATTCAGAATAGTTAATAGTATGAGTATCATCAGACCAATCAGCTGTTCTGCAAGAAGGCTTTTTTGGGAGGTCTTTTTGGGATTTTCTTACTCAAGACCTCTGCCAATCAAGCTGATGAAAAGTATAGATTGTGTACCTCTAATTTTGTGAAATTTCCTTGAAAAATGAATATTAATTTTATTAGATTCTAACAGAGTCTCCACCAGAATTGCTAAATAGTGAGATTCAACATTTTAGCCCTTCCCACATCCAAAATTCAACCCCACCAGAATTTCTAAAGGCAAATTTGATTTATCTTCATAGCTAAAAAACACCTTGAGTTTACAAATCTGACAACCCTTTATCTCCCAAAAAACTTATTAATGTATGTGAAACTTGTCTTTGGAAAATTGACCACCCCTACTCAATTAGAAAATAAAACTCTCTCTATCAAAGTTAAAATTTTATTCCCCAGATACCTATGCTCAAAACTCTTCAGTGATTCCAGTAGGTATCTTATGTTTTAACTCCTCAGAATATAGAAAAACTGCTGTAGATTCTCTGAAAAAAAATTAGTGAAAAGTTAATAATTATTTTTATTATTTTTTCTATTAAATATTTTAATTCTAAGCTGTAATATATATATATATATATTATTTTGTAAATAATTTAAAAAAAATATTCAAAATCAGGATATAATTTTTTTTAAGTTAGAAAATTTATTCATGTTTTTTTTTAAAAAAAAAGTTTTTTTTTGCAAATATTTTTTTAAAAAAGATCTTTTGATTAAAAAAATAATAATAATAAGTTGTTTTTTTAAAAAAAAAAATTAAATTAAATTTTAAGATAAATAATAAAATATTTCAAAAAATAAAAGATTTAATTTTCATGAATTAAATCACAAAAAAAATAAAAAAAACTTATCAAAATTAGAATAACTTAAAAACAAATCTGAAAGTTAAATTAATTAGGGAATTGGTAATAATTTAATATATTTAGCCATGAATGTGTCATAAAGGTAGCAAGGCAAGTTTTGAAATCAATATTTCAAATTGGATTGGAATATGTGTCAAGAAAAAATGAAGAGGGGTGGAAGGTGATTTCAACGTATATATATCAATTGAAGGGGTTCTTTAGTTGTGTTAGTTTTTTTGGATGGTTTAATGATTTCTCTATTTCAAAGACCTAATTTAGATTTTAAGGTCTTCTTTTATTGGAAGAAAAATTATTCACTTAATTGAAAAATTTTCTTTTATCATATTAAAAGGATCACAGAATTCTTGAGTGAGTGATCAGGATCTTTTTCCAGTAGTACTATATATCAAGAAATGATTATTTTTTAAAAAAAATCAATAGGTTTTTCAGCTTAAGGAATTTTTATTTATTATTTTATTACTTTGTTTTGAATATTCTAATGATAAATAATAATCTTAGGTGAATATATCCTTTTAGATCCTACATATCCTTTAGCAATGAACGGTATCCAAATTTACAAGGGGTTGATGGGGGATTAATCAAAGATATCATGATTCATTTTCTAAATAGACCATTAAAGAGTTTAGATAGATAATTGTGTGGTAATTTTTAAGCTATAATGGTCCTTCTTGAGAAACTTTTGTTTTGGGCATAAGAAAATACTTAAAATTGTCTTCATAAATAAATTAATTTATTAATCTGTGTTTTTTAATAAAATCTTATTTGGAGGTTGAAAATTATGAGAAATATTTATATGAACCAAGTATTGATTATGTTTCACTGGATGTTCCTAGAATATTGAAATTGAAGTTAGAAATTGATAATTTTCATCAATTTAAACAATCCTTTTTGTAATTTAATTGAGTTATTTAAAAAAAGTTGTAATTTGTATTTCTTAATTAATAATAATATTTTTGTATTTAAATAATTTTATAAGGTTTCAAATAGGTCAGGTCAGATTTTTTTTTTTAAAAAAACAAACCTAAAATTGGTATTAAAATAAAAAAATAATTTTTTTAATTTTACTGCATGTTAAATCTTAGGAATTTTTTTTTTCTTTTTTTTGACTTTATTTTAAAGAAAATTGATAATAAAAAGAAATAAATTTTTTATTGAATTTCAGAGAAATTATTATTATTATTTTAATTTTTTTTCAAATAAAATATAAATATTCAAATTGAAATTTATAATTAACAAGAAAGTTTTATCTATTTTTTTGAATGATTTTTATTTTTAAAAAACAATTGAGGTTTTATATTCAATTCTTTTTTAAAAAACTGTTTATATCAAAAAATTATAAATAATTTGATTTTTTTTTTCAATTTTTCTTGTTTCATAAAAAAAAGGTACAACATTAATAGTTGAAACTGTTTTTAAAAGGTTGGCCAAGTATAAATCCAATTTGTGGAAAATTGAGTTTTTTTTGGGCCAAAAAGGATTTTGTGAGTATTTTAGTGACTTAACTTAAAATTTATTCAGAATTTATTAATGAATTTATGAAATGATATTTTTCTATTTAGAGTTCAAGTTTTGGTAAAAAAAAACATAATAGAATGTAGTAGTTGAAGGACTAAAATTTAAGAATTCTCGCTAAAAGCTCTTATGATTTTTGACCAAATATCTAGCTAAAAGTAAAAAAAATTAATATTTAATAAATTTATTCATAAATTTTGAAGGAATCAAAAAGTAAAGCACTCACAGACCCAAAAATCCAATTTTTCACAAATTAGTATCATCCTTGGAAAACCCTTTATCTCCAAGTAAAATGATAAGTCTTGTATAAATTTATGCATAAATCCTTAAGGTAAGAACCAAAATAACTACAAATTGTGTTGTGGAATAAAAAAGCTAATTTTTTGAAAATATGAATAAATTAGGAAGTCCTTGAAAATTTAAATCATCAAAGATACATCACACGTCTTTTTCCTCGAAAATTTTATTCTGCCACTAAAGTCTACATTTTTATCAAAAGAGAAAGTTAAATTGTTCATTAATTTGAAAAAATTGAATGTTGCCTTGTTTCCTCTTATTTTGAAGAACCGAATAATAAGAATAAGTAAATTATCAAGAGTTTGGAATTTTCTATTTGGAAGAACTAAATAATAAGAATATATAAATGATGAACAGATCTTACTATATTAAGTCAAATGATTGATACAATTATGAATCAAATGAGGCACATTATCAATTATTCATTGAAGGAATATATATATATATATTTACAAGCCTTGTGAGCTCTATTTATTGAAGAGTAAAATTAAATAGTCTTATATTACTTGATAGATATATCAAAGAAAAAAAAATAAAATTATGATAAATTTCATTAACTAAAAATAATTTTATTTTTTTTAAAAAACTGTAAATTTGAATTAGAAACAATCTTATTAAATTTAAAGAATACAATAAGATTTTGTTTAAAATAAACTATAGGAATTTTCAAAATTAATTTAAATAATTAAAATCATAAATAAATCCTTAATCATCATCATTTGAAAAGAATGAGTCAAAAAAAATGGAAAACTAACTTAAATTTTTATCAATTCTTGTTTAAACTTACCCCTCCAAAAATCCCAAAAAATAAAACAATTAATTTTTCAATTGAACTTCACTTCTGCCACCAACTTCTCTACCATTTAAAATATATCCTTTTTTCAATGGTCCTTCTATTCTGAATCTCCTTAATGAAACATATTCTCCTTTTATAGTTTAAATTGAGCTTTTATTTTATACTTTTAAAATATATATCACTATTTTTAATCTGCTTTTGAAACATCTTTTAGGTGGGCCCATTTTTTTTGACAAATTATTTTTTACTAAATCCATTTAAGGAATTCCAATTAAACAAAATATTTGATAATTTTCTTGAAGGAATTATAAACCTTAAATTACTTTTTATTTATTATTATCCATAAAATTCCTAAATTATTTCTTGGAAGAAATTATTTAATTTTAAATTTTGAGAATTTTGAATTACAGAGAACTTATCAATTCTTTCACTTAACCATCAATAGATAACCTATTAAAAATTTTCTCTTTTTTATTTTTATTTCTAAAATGGAATTTTTTTAACTAATAAGAAATATCTCTCAGAGATGTACATCATTATGTTTGATTCCTGATAAAATGTGCACAAAATTTCTCTTCCATTGATAGTACTCAATTCACTAATGAACACCAAATTAGGATTGTTCCCAAAAAAATACTATCCATAAAGTTGTAGCATGGACAAATTTATTAATAAATCTGAGAAAAATTCATTCTAACCTACCCCTCAATTATTCAGGATCCAGTATTCTTAGACCATAATTTCGTTTCCATTTATTTTTTTTTCTGTCCTTAATTTTTGTGTTCCTTTTCTTTGATAACTTGTATCTTTTTAAATTTGGTGGAAGTAAATTTCCCTCTTGGGAGTTTGGATTTACACAAGCACTAAACTGAGTAATTTTTTATTTAACCTCAAAAGTCTGGAGAAATTATTTGACGTGTGATGAATGCATATTCTTACTTGATTCTTGTGGAACTTTCAAATTTGGGGATTCTAGAAAATTTATTTAGGATGAGTCCACTCATCATCAAAGATAATTATATTAAGCTTTAGAATTGTATAATTAATATTTCTGGGTGGGATAAACCATTTTAAGAACTTGGTGGGGAAATTGGGGATAATTTAATTTAACAAATTGAGACACTAAGCCCCCCTGGCGAGACTTTAATTACCATGTTCTTAATTGAACCAGATGTTTTTGGCCTCACTATTGGTTATGATATGACTCTTTCCACTTGAAATAGACTAGCAGCTGTGAATGGTCTCATAAAGGGATTACAAAATTCCATTCCACAATAATCTTCCCCCAATTTCACAGGGTGGCAATGGATTGTGGAAATAAGGAATCATATTTGAATTTTCAGGTTGTGGCTTCTCACTAATAAAAATGAACAATTCACTTTTTTGAGCCAATTATATTTCTGATTTTATAAGAGTGGCCTATTTCAACAGCCTAATGTTCATGTTGTGAATCACACTCAATAATAGGATTATTAAAGATTGGAACTTTTTGATTAATTTTATCATAAGAAGGGATTAATCCTTAATGCTTTATCTGTTTGATAAGCCAGAAATAATTAATATAAAAATGAAGACAATCATGGAAGGATTTGGTACACACCTTGCTTGTGAAACTTGGTAGAATGATGAAATATATCTCCTTAAAACACAATTTTAGTGAGTTTTGATGAACTGAAATTATAAATAAAAGAAACTTGGACCAGAAAACCAAGAAAAAATGGGAGCGAAAACTAAATAAAAATATTTGTGTTGTTATAGTGAATGATAGACCAACTACTACCCTTTTAAGGGTATTTCCAGATAGAATTGAAAATTGACCACATTTGGTGATTTATAATGGGGCTTTTACTACAAAAATCAAACTTCCAAATAGAACATAATAATAAAAATAACAAATAACAAATAAATATAATATAAAAGGGTTAAAATTAGATATGTACAATATAAAGTTACTGACCATTTTACCTGTTGAATTGAATCAATTGAGAAGATTATATATTTCAAATCAAGTAATTTTTTAGTTACTTTATTTAATCGCATTATAGTTCAGTTCGTATTGAATTATATTTAAGAATATTGATTATATCAGAACTTCAGACTTTAGTAACCCTTTCAAAATTCCATTCCATCCATTCTGACTAAAAATAATTTATTTTTGGTTTAAATTTTTTTATCTATATTGTAATTATTTATAAAATAATAAGCGATTCTTTTTTATTAAATTATTTCATTTCATACTTTTGTTTGACTCACTTCTCATCATATTATATATTTTTAAGCTCCAATATAACTATTCATTGATATTCACAAAGATTAACAATTCAATGCTATTTCCATTAAACATTTTGATAAGACAAGTTTTCAATTACTATTGGACATAATTATACATAAATCAGATCAAAAAACATTGGATCCATTAATATTTAAGACGATTCAGGATTAATAAAAATATTATAGGTGGCGGTGGAAGGGATTTTGAACAAACCTTGGAAATTTTCATTCAAGTGTTACTTTGAAAGACAAAAAAATCAGATAAAGGCATAAATTAATTAAAACATTTTTTTTAGAAAACTCAAAGACAGGGATCAGTACTTAAAATCAAGATTACATTAAAATCATAGTGATCAATTTGTTGAAAAAGGTTACAAGAATTTTTTGAAATAACTCTAATGGTGCATTTATTTTTTATTTTTAATTATTCAAGTACCAATATTATTTAATTATACTAATAAGATTATTTCAAACTTTTTGGTAATACAAAAAAACCCACATGGGGTATGAAGAAAGCAAAGTTATTGAAAGCTTCTAAGAAGATTTCTTAAAACTTGAATAAGAGTAATAAAATTTATAATATTAATATTTATAATTTCAAATTAAAAAAAGGAATGCCTCACATAAATGAAAATGACAAAATGGGAAATAAATCCTGGGAAATTAATAGAAATTGAAGATTAAAAGAACATACTAAATATATTAAAGGCCAAATTTAATTGTTAAAGCTTAATGAAAGAGGTCTTTGGATAGAAGGAAATATTTTGGACATTTGTTATTCATAATAAGAGTATAAATTATATTTAAAAGATGAATTATTTAAAACTTAATTAAAGTTAATTTAATAGGAATTCACTAATAAAGATACATTAATAAGCTAGAAAAAGTAAAGATTTGAATTCAAATTATTATAATGGTAATTTTAATCATAGTGTGGAACTCCGTTTAGTGTGGGATTGGATAAGGCAGTCCTTGAGGGGGAAATCACAGGTAAACAGTTTTGAATTGCTGAAAGAATCCTGTAACCAAGGGTGCTAATGGTGTTTTAGCTGCCCCTCTGAATATACTAAACAATCTCCCTACAGAGCTCACAAATCAATATTTAAGATTGTGGCTTTACAACTAGAGAAGACTTTTCAGCAGTCTCTATCAAACCTATTAAATAATCAGGTAAGTAACTTATAAGTTAAAAAATATAAAATATAGTTTTCAAATAATAATATAAGATAATTTTAAGGGTAAAAACTTAATAGTATAAGAGGTTGATTTAATATAATAGTAATAATATATATTTTAAGGGGTAAGCTCAATTTGATGTTATATATGTTGTAATACTTAATGATTTGAGAGGGTAATTGCTAATATAATATAATAATAAGACCTTTAATAATTTATTGGTAAGATATTGTTTAATTTATAGAGGATGTTTGTTAAATATATAAAAGATATATTATACTATAAGGGTAGGCATTTTTTATATATAGTAATATATAGTTGTAAGGCTGGTTTTTTTAATATGAAGATAATAATAAGACTATTTTTCCTTTATAATGTAAAGGTTATGGGGATAAACTCAATATTTTGAGTATTATTGATAGTATTATAATTATAAGACTAATAATTTAAACATAGGGTGGATTAATAATATTAAGTAGACCTTCTGTTAACTACTATTAATTAGAAATAACTATTAATTAAACTTATAAGTCTATAATAATTTAATAAAATAACTAGATTATCCTACCAGTAAGGGATGAATGAATTATTCTCCTTCTTGGTATACAATTCCTTTTTAATAATAATACTAGGTTGACCTACTAGTGAGGGATGAATAGTTATTCTCCTTCTTGGTATATAACTAATTGGATTCATCCATCCATTCATTCATGGGGGGAGGAGGAAAAAAATGAGGGAGAGAGGACCTTTATTTATATTCTTTGGGCTCTCCATAGAGGCACTCAAAAACAAGGGACTTAGAATTTTTCCACTTCTTTTGGCTGGGATAATTTCTTTATAGTGGTGAGATACCATTTGTTTGGTTTTTTGCACCAATTTATGTATGATTATGTAATCTGAGATGTTTTTTCTGGTGAGGAATTTTTGAGATGGTGTCATTTGATCAAGATATTGCACCATATGTTTGGTATATTGCACCATTTCTGAAGCTTTATTTATATTTTACTCAAACTTTAATATTATTATGCACAGTCTTGAGGGTATTTAGCTGGTGAGTAATTTTGAGATGGTGTCATTTCTTCCAGGTATTGCACCATTTGTTTGGTTTGTTGCACAATTTTTGGTGGTATGAGATGATTTTGTACAGTTATTGCACCATAGGTCTGTGCATTGTTTGAACTGTAGGTGGAGAATGCTGTGTATTATGGGGATTCTATTTGTCCTGCATGAGTTTCTTCTTTTCTTTAACTAACTTAATTCTGCTTTTAATTTATATTTACTGGCTTATCAGGTGGCTGTGCTTGTGTTTCCACAGATATGCTGTGTAATTTAAGGTTTTTGATGGATTTTCCTTGCATAAATTGATTGCTTTCTCTTTCTTTCTGTCTTGTGACTGTTGATTAATACAGTTTTAATTTATTCCTTATTGAACTGTCCTCAGTTTAATAACTGCATTGCTGAGTAATCCAAAGGTTGGGCAGAGCTTGGGTAACTTGAGTGTTACACTACCCCTTTCACTGGTAACTTTAACATTCTTGCTAGTTTGTCTTTTTCTTTTCCTTATTTTATTGTTATTCTTGTAATCAAATGGTCCATTCTTCCAGGATTTGATTATGGGATTATACATTTTGATGAATTTAAATCCATTTTATTGCTGAATTCCTCTATTACAGTTGATTAATTATTGATTTTTCTTTGTTATTTCTTCAATTTATAGCCTTATAAATGAAATTTCACTTGAAACTGGGCCAATAAGGTATGGAATACCACAATAGTTTCCAAACAGCTACATTATAATTGAAAAATAAAAATTAATATTTTCATTTTTTGAATTAGCACACAGTAAGAAACATCCACATGTCAACCATAAATTTGATCAATCAGGGATTTTAAATAATTAGAAACTCTCATGGTAGCTTATTATAAGATTTAATGATTAAAAAAAACTCCAAGAAGTAATCAAAAAAAGTTCACCTCTACTAAAGAAGGCTTTGAATATTTGTTTCAATTTTAAAAATTCATCAGTTAAGCATGAAATTAAGAAATTAAATCAAAGCTAAATCTATGAGCCAGCCAATAAGATTCCCACAGCCCAAAAAAGAAAAAAAGATTCTGTTGTTTATTTTATTTCTCAATTGATGGATTCCCAAGATGGGTTTTCTCTGAAAAGATTTTGAATATCAGAAAGAGAAAGAAACTGTAATAAGTTAGAAAGAGGAAAAATTCTGCATAATTTACATATTTTGAAAAGAAAATGTAATTAAATATGAGAAAATAAGCTTAGTGAAATAATGGGTTAAGATTGGTAAGACACCTCAGGGGTGAGCCTCTGAATTTGAAATTTTCTTAGTTATGAATATTGTTTTTCCTTATTATTACTCATACTCAAACCTATTTTTGAGAATGAACTTGCTACTATTAAAAACTTTACAACCCCTTATTGAAATATATCAAGTCCTAATTCAGGTTAAAAATATGTAGAATGTATTGTTTTTGGTAATTTACTAATTTAAAATCCTTAACTAAGAAAAAACCACCTTATATGATCACTTTCAATACATTTAAATTGTATCTCTCCATGAACTTCCTGCAAATTTCTTGAGGGTTTCTGCATCAAATTATCATTTTTTTCCAAGTCCCTCTTGTCTATGTCTAGGTCATCCCCACCATTCTTACATTGAAAAATATTTTTTGGAATGAAAACCTTCCTTAATGCAATTGGGAGCTAATTTATTATTATACTTTTGATACATAAACAGATTTATTCATCTTAAGGAAGCCCAAATCCCTTTTAAAATTCCAATGAAGTATTAATTGAAAACTCTACTTCTTTCAATTGAATGATTAAGATAATGATTTTCTGGTAAGCTTGATGAAGGAGCTTTATACACTGGAGTTGAATGCTCATTTAGAAAAAGAATTGAATCATACAGTAAATATTTTCTCAAAAATAATCCTCATATAATTAAATTGTTTAGAATTAATCAAGGTAATAAAATTACCTCTTTCAAAAACTCAATTATCATATTCATGAATTAAAATTTCGTTGTAAACCTTTGAATCCACACAAGAATATTCTCAACAATACTCAAAGGCAATTCTATTTTTTGTAATATGAAAATACAATTTTTTCATTTTTAGATTATTTTTTATTCACAAAAAAAATTTTTTTCACCAACCTTTCCTGGTTTCCAATAAATAAGGAATTGTTGTAACATCTATAAAGTAAAAATACTTCAATTTTTATAATTTCAAAATTATTTTCTCCTTATGTCCAATAAAACAAGCTGAGGAAATCTGAATAAAATTAAATATTTTCTGATATTACCCTTCTTGATGCTACAATTACTGTTTTTATACTAATATTTGGTTTTATTACAATCCTTCCCACAGAAGTGAAATTTCCCTTGAAAAAAATCCTCTCCAATTTTATTTCAAAATTATTTGAAGTTCATATCTGTTCATGAAAGCCTTTTTTTAATAATTGATTATATTTTATTTCAGAATTTATGTAAACAAATTCTTCTTTGGTGGCTATAACTGATTTTTTTTTGAATTATTCATATGTGATTTAGGATAATATTTGAATATCAAAAAAGGATGAAGATTATTTTTAATGGGTTTTATTCAGAAATATATTTACTTAATTATCTTGAATAAGAAATAACATTATATATTTGAATGATATATCTTCATTTAAAATATTATTTGAAGCTGAATTTGAACCTATTTTTGGTATAAATTTAAAAAATAAAATTATAATTTAAATAAGATGAAGTTTTTCTCTCTCTTATTTATCTAATTAATTAAGAAGTGCTACAAGGGCTCTTGGGAATACCAATAGTGAGCTGGAACTCAGGAATAAAGAGCTCACCTGAGGGCTCCAAAAGATTAAACAAATAGTTGAATAAGATATTTCTTTAGCAAAGAACAAGTGAAAGTACAAATATGAGGAGGATAAGAAACAGGAAGACAAAAGAAAAAGAGCTAACCAAGAGAATACTCAATCCACTGCTCCAACCTGCCAGAAAGAACAATAAAATTAGTAAAGGATATGACCACCAATATCCACTGACAGGCAAAGAGGAAGGTAAAAAATGACTGACTTATAAGTATAAGTATTTACTTTCAAGAATGAAAAGAGAATAATCATAGAAATAAATCTAATAGATGAAAAAACTGGGAAAAAAGCTCCAAGGGAATGAAAGGGTGGAAAGTATATGTGAAAATATGGAAGACTGATCCTGGAGGGTTTAATACCCAGAAGTATGATTGGTGTACAGCTGTATTGACTGCTTTGGGAAATACAGCTTTTCCATATTGGAAAATGGAACTGTGTGTATTGAATTCCCACAGTGTATAAGTGAATTGACCCAAAGGGATCAATTCCATACAGGTTGCTTGAGTACAGCTTGTATGGATCAATTGAGTTCTCCAAAGAGGGCCAGAGCTGTTGATTAATAGGAAACTAATTTTTCAAATAACAACCTATTGAAGTTACCCTTGAAAAATAATTGGCCAGTATTTCCTTTGAGGAATAATTTTGGAATGGAAATGACCACTCCTGAAAAGCCAGGTGAATGGTGTCCTCAAATGGTCTTCTAAGTGTCCCCCATGAATTAAAAGCTTCAGTCCCTGGAAGCCTTCCTTAAAAAATGGGTTGGTGAACTGGTGACTTGAATTAAGATGGAATAATTGAGTCTTGAGATGGTAAAAATTTAATTTATGAGGAAAAATGGTGCATAATGGTATATAATACCATATACTCCTCATGCAAGTTTCCTGCAGTTCTGGTTCCAAGCGTGGGGAAGGATTTCCTTTGTATTGAGGGGAAGTCCAGGAAACAATGGCTGGTGGCCTCTTGTGACTTCTAGAGGCGATTTATTGAGTATTTAGGGGTCCATGGTCCAAATGGAAATTTTGCCCCCTTGAGAATGGGTTGGCCAAAGGGCATGACCCATTGGATTTGGGCCAAAAGGTGACCTAAATTCCCCAAAACACCCCAATCAAAGGGGGTTGGCCTGAGAGCCTGGTGGTGTTAGAAGAGGCCATAGGCCCCTGGAAGACTCAAAGGGTCCCCCAGGCCAAATTACAGTGGGATGGCCTGGGGGCCAAAGATGATGAGAAAAGGCCTAATGGCCAATTAACCAGGATATGGACTTTGAAGCCATAAATGACAAGAGAAGGTGGATGTGGCCCTAAAGTTTCTAAGCACTAAAAAGAGCCAATTGGCAATAAGATTGTTAAGGTTGGAAATTGGCATAAACCAGTCATTGGGGGGGTATTTCCTGTGGTTTTGACAGTAACCCCCACCTTTAATGGTGAGCTCCTGAGAGCCAAGACAAGGTGAAAGCCTGTTGAGGCTTATTGAGATTGATTTGAGGTAGGGATTACAGAGGTTTTGAAAGTTGATTATAGATTTGATACTGATAATGAGCTTGGCATAAGATGTGAGGATTACTTGGTCTTCTTTTGAAATTTGGATTTGTACTTGAAGGATTTTGGGTTTTTTGTGAAATTTTGAATTATTGGTATGAAAGAAAAGAAATTTTCAAAGAATAATAATGAAAATAAATATGAAAAAAAAGGGAAGAGAAAGAAAAATTAGATGAAATTGCTGTTTAGGAAGTTTCCAATCTTCATCACAGAGTTGAATTATGAATTGCTTTTGGCCAAGGACCTGGGTAAGAAAATGATGAAAGGTGGCAACAGAGTGGCCAAGGTGATTTTTTGAAGAATTTTAGACCCCTCAGAGAAGTGCACACCAGGAGAGAAATTTACTTTTTGTAGTTACAAATACTTCGAGTGCAATGGAAAGTAAAATACAATGGAATAATGAGTGACTTGAAGGATAAAGTATTCATAGTTAAACCTATGAGGATAGTTCATTTTTCCAAGGGAAAATGGCCATAAAACATGAAATTGAATTTTGAAAGCGTGGCAAAAGGTTCTATGTCTAAAAATTGGGAAATGCTCACAGAGGTTTTAAGGTGATTCTTACAAAAAAAGGTAGAATACCTCTAAAAGTGCATACCAGGAGTGTTAAACTACATTCATAAACCCCTGTCCCCACCAAGAACAATAGAAAGATAAATATTTTGGAGAATGTTGTCCTGGAATTTTACGATAAAATTGATGGAAATATTTGACAAGTTCAGGAAAATTCTTAAGGTTTTCAGTTGGTTCCCATGTGGAATTTTCTGAGTCTTGACTGAATACTTCCCATTCTGCCAGATACCATAATTTTCCTCTCTTGAGTTTGGAATCTAAAATCTGAGATAATTTCAATTCCTCTTCTTCTTCAATGATTATTGAAGGGGGAGGCTCTTGATGTTCATTTGGGATACTTTATGTCTTGACTGGTTCCAAGAGGTAAATATAAAAGGCTGGGTGGATGGACTTCCATTGAGATGGGGGTTTGAGGTGGTAGGAACAGGTTCTGACCTTCTTCAATATTGGGAATGGATCCAACCATTTTTCCAACATTTTTTTTGGTGGGCCTAGTTGATTTCATGTTCTTGGAAGAAAGCCATACCATGTCACCAGGATTGAAAACAGGTGTACTTGCTCTACTTTTATCTTCATACCTCTGAAACCTGTTTATGGAAAATTGAAGCTCTCTATTGACATCTTTCTTTACTGATTGGATATTTTTTATAACTTTCCAGCAGGAGTTGTCTTGAGGAATGAGAGCTGAGTAAAAATGAGGATCTTTTCCATAAACTGTGAAAAAATTGATTGTTTTTTTAACAGTGGTCAGAGTTATTGTAGGAAAATTCAGCCAGAGGTAGCCAGGTGTTCCAATAATCATGATGATAGCTGAAAGATATTCAAAGGTACTGTTACAGTATTTAATTCATCCTATCTGTCTGTCCATCAGCTTCAGGATGGTAATCAGTTAAACCATATCTTGAAATATTGAGCTTCTCAAAAAGAAGAGGACCTCTATCACTTACAATTCTTAAAGGGAGGCCATTATTTGAGAAAATATTTTTAATGAATAAATGGACCAAATAAAAAGAAGTAATTAAAGAAATTCTTTGTAATAAATACTTCAATTTTTGAGAATCTGTCCACTATGACCAAAATAAAATCAAAAAAGTTCGAAAGTGGCAAATTGAGAGGAGAATCCAAGGGTCATTTGGCATTGGAAGAGGTTTGAGAAGTCTAAACTTCTTGTGATGGATATTCTTGTTTCTTGAACAGTGTTTACAGGATGAGAAATAATAATTAATGAATTGAGTCATCCCCAACAAGTGAAAATACCAATTGATATGTTTGAGAGTCTTCTCTTTACCAGGGTGGAAAGCTAGAAGATATTCATGGAAATTTTGAAGTATATTGAGTTGGATTGTGGGCTAAATTGGGACCACCACCTGATGTTTGAAGAGAAGAAGTTGGGAAGAAGGATCAAGAGAATAATCTTTAGAAGATTTACCTTTTCCAAAATCTTGAAGAATACTTCTGTATTAAGAATCTTTAAATAATTTCTTCTGAATTCAATAAATCAAATTTGAAAAATAATCTACCTTGAAAGCAAAAAACTTTGAGGGTTGGACTTCATCTTGCTTAATGAGTTTCCGTGAGCTCATTGGGTTGTTTCTGATGAAATCCTCCCCCCTCTCTGTGTAAATGTTTTTCCAACATGAAAAAACACCAGGAAGAATATCAAGGTGGCCAGGGAAGTAAGTGATTGAGAAATGAAATTAAGAGAGGAATCCAGCCCAGAGTGCTTGATGGTGTGGGATGAAATAAGGCAGTACCTTGAGGGGGAAATTAATTTTAAGTCTTTTTTGAGTTTAAGAATTTTCCTACAGCCATGAGTGCTAAGGTGTATTAGATTCCCCTCTAAGTAATACTGAATAGTAAGCCTACAGAGAATCAAAAAAATAAAATAATATTTGTGGCTTCAACAGATAGAGAAGAATTATCAGCAGTCTGCAAATCAGACCTATCAATAACACTACAACAAAAACTCTGATTTAAAACTATAATTGTTGGTAAAATAAATACTAATAATAACTGTTTTTGTATTTATTATAATGATTCTTCTCATGATAATAAAAAGACTATTAGATTTGATACTAATAATAAATCTTTGATAAATATTGATACTATGTTTTTTTTGTTTTTATCACTACTTTTTTTAATACTACTAAGCTTTTGAGCAAGGCTTCTGAGCTTTTCACTAAAGGCATACTACTATTCTTCAACAATACTGAGGTCCTGAGAAAGGCTACTAAGCTTGTGAATATGGCTATACTACTATTCCTCACTGATACTAAGCTACTGAGCTTTTCACTATGGCTATAATAATATTCTTCATTAATACTAAGCTAGAAAGAAAGGCTACTGAGCTGTTAGCTAAAGCTATACTACTATTAATGAACAATATCAAGATACTGAGCAAGGTAACTGAGATTTTCACAACCAAGAAACACACAACTACTCTAGATATCCTGCTAGTTCAGGGATGGTTGTGATCCTGTCACAGGGGCTCTTCTAAGTGAAGAGGGCTCAAAGGATAAAAAGGGGAAAAACACTTCAAAGTGTAATGAGAGTAATGATCGCTAAGGAATACCAATATAAGTGATCAGAAACAAGAATAAGAATAAGAAATAGAAGAGCCAACCACAAACAAGTCCAAGTCCACTGTTTCAACCTGTCAGAAGGAAAGAGGAGGGTTAATAAGGATATGGCCACCACACCTCATACTGAACAGGCAAGAGAAAAAATGCAAAGACTAACTTCATACCAATAATTATAATACCCAAAAATAAGAGTAAGAATAATCATAAAATAATAAATCAACTAAATTAATCAACTGGGGAAAAGTAGCCAGGGGAGAAAAAGAGGGGCTGGTATATGTGAGAATCACAAGCCCTGATCCAGACAGAGAGTTCTCATGAGAGGGATTGATGATTGAATTGAGTCTGGCCAATACAGGTCCTGTATGAACTGTACAGGTTCTTTACAGGAGGAGAGGTAGTGTTGAGTGATCATACAGTTTCAGGATGGTGTATCCAAACTGTATTGGGTAATTCCAACCTGTACAAGTATTGAAAGGCTGTATTGATTCACCAGACTGTATGCATGTTTCAGAAAGGAAGATTGCTGAAACTGATTGCTGATACACAAAGTGGATTGCTGATTTGAGGTGCTTGAGCAAATGTAAGATTGAATGCCCTTATCCCTGACTAGTGGTTTCCACAGTATCCCCCTCTTGAAACTGGTGGGCTCCTGAAAATCATAATAGCCTGCCACTGCTGAGTGGCATAACCAAATCACCCCATTTTTTCTAAAACTTTTCTTTTTGATATTTCTTTTCACCTTGACCATTATCCTGAAAATCCTCTCCTCTTTTCATTGTCTTTGATTATCTGTCTTCTCCCCTTCTTTTAATCTTGAGTAAGCTCTTCAATCTTTGAATTATACTCTTCTTCTTAATTTCAATCAATAATTCCCTTGAAGACATTACCCTTGGGTTGTGTCCCAAAACTAAGGTCATAGAGCTCTTCACCTCAAGAATTGATTTATAATGGTGATATGAACATATATACCCTTTATTGACTGGGTATTTGTTCCTCTTGACTCCTCTTCACCTTGATTGGCCTTTGGCATCATCCAAGGAGGGGGATTGTCCCCATTATCCTTGAAATTGGCCTGAAATTTGGTTTTTTGGCCATTATGGACCCTCTTGAGTATTTTGGGTCCTGGCCATTACCATGGCCATTCTTGATTGATTGGTGATGAGGGGCCATTTTGGCACCTTTTGGTATTTTGGTCTTTGGCGTGTCCTATGGTCCATGGGCCATGGGGGCTACTAGAGCCCCTAGGCCAGAATTCCAGGGGGTCCATGGGACCATAAAAATTGCCATGGACCATCTGCTTTCCCAGATAGCCTGGGCCCATTGAGAGGGTCCAGGACCATAAAAACTGACCTTCCACAATATCTCAGGGAAGGTCTTGGGTGATGGATTGGGGCCCAAATTGAGGTCCATAGCTGGCTTCTGGGCCATATTCATTGATGAAATCTTCAGGATTGGAGTGCAGTATTCTGACGCACTGAATTCTTCTGCTGCAAAATTCTTTAGCCATGAGTTCCAAACTGACTGAACTCACTGACTCTTCTCCTTCTGCGCCGCCACCATATGTTCCCTGTGGTTCTGGCATCCTGAATTGGCTGGTTTCACCTTGGTCAATGGCTTCCTCTGGGAACTTTGATCCTTGCCAAATATATGATGGCTACAAGGCGGTTGAAGTTCTTGATCCTCCTTGTACGGAATTTTTGGCCAAGGGAAAAGATTGCTTTCAGCACTTCAACCCAAAATCTTCAAAGTGCCACTTCTGTTTTGTTGGGAAGAAGCCATGTCATCATCCTGGGTCAGCAGCTTCCAATGTCAGAAGTTACTTGTGGAGTAAAAAGGATGGCCCTTTTGGGAAGGAGTTCCCAGCTCCTGAGGGTCCAACTCCTGATGCTACTTCAGGATATTCTGATTGTGAGTCAAATGAATTCATTTATTGAATTGGATACTGATATCTTGAATTAGTGACTGGTTCTAGGCAGAGGGATGTGGCAAGATGGACCAATGTTGGAGGGTCCATTCCAGTTGGTGGTAGGCCAATATACCTCAGTTTGGAATTACCGATTTCCAGGATCAAAACTGAAGGAGTAGTCAAAAGAATAAGAAGAACCACCAATTCCACACCTGATCCGGTGTGGTATTCCATACCTTATTGGCCCAGTTTCAAGTGAAGTTTCATTTTTAAGGCTATAAATTGAAGAAATAACAAAGAAAAATCAATAATTAATCAATTATAATAGAGGAATTCAGCAATAAAATGGATTTAAATTAATCAATATGTATAATATTATAAGAAAATGCTGGAAAAATGGTCCGTTTGATTACAAGAATAAAAATAAAATAAGGAAAAGAAAAAGACAAGCTAGCAAGAATGTTATATTTACCAGTGAGAGGGGTAGCGAAACACTCAAGTTACCCTAGCTCTGCTCAACCTTTGGATTACTCAGCAATGCAGTTATTAAAGTGAGGCCACTTCAATAAGGAATGAATTAAAACTGTATTAATCAACATTCACAAGACAGAAAGAAAAAGAAATCAATCAATTTATGCAAGGAAAATCTATCAAAACCTTAAAATACACAGCATATCTGTGGAAATACAAGCACAGCCACCTGATAAGCCAGTAAATGTAAATTAAAAATATAATTTAAGTTAAATGAAGGAAGATTGAATATTGTACAGGAAAAATAGAATACCCACAATACACAGCATTATTCACCTAAAGCTCAAACAATGCACAGACCTATGGTGCAATAACTGTACAAAATCATCTCATACCACCAAAACATGGTGCAATAACTTCAATAAATGGTACCATCCAAAATTCCTCAGCAAAAAAAGCTTAGCCATATTACATAATCATGCGTAAAAATGTTGCAATCAACTGAAGATATGGTGCAATACCTCCAAGAAATGACACCATCTCAAAATTACTCACCAGCAAAAACATCCCAGATTACATCATAATACATAAAAATGGTGCAACCAACCAAACAAATGATATTTCACCACTATAAAGAATTATCCCAGCCAAAAGAAGTGGAAGAATTCTAAGTCCCTTGTTTTTGAGTGCCTCTATGGAGAGCCCAAAGAATATAAATAGAGGTCCTCTCTCCCTCATTTTCTCCTCCTCTCCCCAGGAATGCAATTAATTATATACTAAGAAGGAGAATAATTATTCATCCCTCACTATTAGGTCAAAGTATTATTATTATTTAAATGGGAATTATATACCAAGAAGGAGAATAATTCATCCATTACTTACTATTAGGATACTCTAGTTATCTTATTAAAGGTATTATAGACTTATAAGCTTAATTAATAGTGATTTCTAATTAATAGTAGTTAACATAAGGTCTACTTCATATTATTAATCCACCCTATGTTGAAATTATTAGTCTTATAATTATAATACTATCAATAATACTCATAATATTGAGTTTACCCCCATAACCTTTACATTATAAAGTAAAAATATTCTTATTGTATCTTCATATTAAAAAAAACAGCTTTACAAATTAATATTATTATATAAAAGAACCTACCCTTATATTATATTATATCACTAATATATTTAACAAACATCCACTCTATATTGAAAAAAATCTTACCAATAAATTATTAAAGGTCTTATTGCTATACTTTATTAACAATTACCCTCTCAAACCATGAAGTATTATAACATATTTAACATCAAATTGAACTTACCCCTTAAAATATATATTAGTACTATTATATTAAATCAACCTCTTATACTATTAAGGTCTTACCCTTAAAATAATCTTATATTATTATTTCAAAATTATATTTTATACTTTCTTAGCTTATAAGTTACTTATCTGATTATTGAATAGGTCTGATAGAGACTGCTGAAAAGTCTCCTCTAGTTGTAAAGCCATAATCTTAAATATTGATTTGTGAGCTCTGTAGGGAGATTCTTTAGTATATTCAGAGGGGCAGCTAAAACGCCATTAGCACCCTTGGTTACAGGATTATTTCAGCAATTCAAAACTGTTTACCTGTGATTTCCCCCTGAAGGACTGCCTTATCCAATTCCACACTAAAAAGAGTTCCACACCAGATACTGAAGGCAGTGATGAATTGGATGGAGAAGAAGTTGAGGTGGTTAATAATACAGTTGGCCAGCAATCCAGGAGTTCTCCTTCTCAGCCTCCTGCCAAAAGGTTCCAAATCCTCCTGATTTCATATAACCCTATAAACCTCCAACCCACACTTGCTTCCATTCCTACTTCCCTTCCTCATTATTCACCAAGTTTTTCCCACACCAGGCCTGCCATAAATCCAGCAGTAAGACCATGCCCCAATAAACAGTCCAGAGCCTCACCCATAGTCACCTCTCAACAACTTCAACCTGAGGCCAGCCCCAGTAGAACAAGAGAAGAGCTTTCACCTTTACCATCTCCTGCCGCCCAAGTATTTCAGCAAAGAGATTATTGGCCTATCCAAGTTACCAGAGAAGATTCAAATATGGAAAGTGAAAACCAAGATGCTGTGGCCAGGTTTCTTAGGAGAGTTGTTAGAAGTAGTAGGGAGGTGATTATGTATGCTAATGATAGAACTATTCCTGGTACTGCTTCTGAAGAGATGGCTGCAAAATTTGCCTGGTATGAAGATGAATTGATCAATGATTTCCAAAGAACTTTTCATCATATGGGTAGAGATAACTAGTTTTCTTTTCTTTGTTTGTGTTTGGTTTGACTTCTATGCCCACTTTTATAGCTACTAAAAAATAAAAAAATGGAGCCTCCCAATACATGATATGGGAGGGGATGCTTCTTCTTTAAAGATAAAAGAAATGAAATGAAATATACAAGTAAAGAAAAAGAAATAAAAGAGAGAAAAAAGATAGTAAAGAAAAGAAATAAAGAAATTCCTGAGGTTTGTCCTTCTTGTGGTGAGTTGCTTGATTTTGGCCAAGAATTTTCTGAAAGATGAAAAAAAAGCATTTGATGCTCACAGAGTGTCCAAGGTAATGTTTTACAAGAAGTAGAACCCTCAGGGATGCATACCAGGAGATGGAACTTACTTTCATACCTCCGACTCCCCACCAAGCACCATGAAAGATAGCTTTGCCATAATTGACTTTTAAGTAAAGAATTTCTTGAATAAATATGATTGGCATAAGCTGGAAAAGAATAAAAAATAGAAAGAAAAGGGAATTGGGCCATATCTTGAAGAAAAGTCTAAATTTGAGGGTATTGATGTTACAAGAACTTCTGAATCTGTCCAAAGAATTGACAAGTGCTCACAAAGTGGCCAAGGTTATTCTTTAAACAACATTTGGGTAGAATACCCCCTTAAAGGTGCATGCCAGGAGAAGAACTTACTTGCACAGTGGCTCTTATAGAAGAAAGAGTGGCCTGGCACTCAGGAGTCAAGAACTCACTTGGAAGGCTGCAAAAGTATAAAGAAAGAAGAAGGAATAAATTTCCTTAAAGAAGAATAAGATTAAAGACAAAGTATTCCAAAGATAAAAAGAAAGGGGAAGCCAATGGCCAAGATAATAACAAAGCCAAAAGCCAAAGAGCCAACCAAATGAATCCTCAATTGACTGTTTCAACCTGTCAGAAAGAACAATGGAATTAGTAAAGGATATGACCACCAATATCCACTGAGTGGCAAAGAAGGAAGGTGCAAATGACTGACTTGAGATTATCAATATTTACTTTAATAAAATAAGAAGAAAATAAGGATAATGATAAATCCAATATATTAATTAACTGGGGAAAAAGTCCCCAGATGATGAAAGGTGGCCAGTATATGTGAAAAGCTGAAAGGCTGATCCTGGAAGGTGAGTCATCTGGCTGTATTGTCCGAATTAGGCCAATACAGCTCTGACCATCTTGAGAATTGAACTGTGTGACTGAATTCCCACAGTGGAATATGAATTGACCCAAATGGGCCAAGGCCATACAGGATGCTTGATTATTACCTGTATGGACCAATTGAGTTGTCCAAGGAATTCTGAGTACTTGATGCCTTGACAATGATTGAAATAAATTATAAACTCTGAGAATTGCCCTTAGAATAGTCCTGATGAGAATTGAAAACCCAACTCCTGCAGGGCCAGGTGGTTGGGGTCCTTGAATGGTCCTCTGGTAGCCACCAGGGAATTGCAAGACTGAATAGCTGAAACATCCTCCTTCAAAATTGGTGATGGATTGGAAACTTGATTTGGAATCACGTAATTTGGTCCCGGAAATGTCACCATTGGAGTGCTGAGCCAAAATGGTGCATAATGGTATATTATACAATATATGCACCACTCCTGGATCCTTGAGTATGGGGTGCATTGAGGAAAGAAAAGTCTTCCCCTGAAACTTGGGGGAATCCTTACTTGGAGCTGAGCTGGTGGCTTCTGGTGGTTTCCAGAGGCCATGGACTGAATTTTGGCCATTTTGGGGCCAAAACTGGCTCAGGTGGGCCCACTTGTGGTTTGGGGGCTGATGAACTTCCCCCCTGGCCCCTTTTGGCCTCATTGTATTTGTGCCAAAAGGGGCCTAATGGTCCCTTGGACCATTGTGGTATTCCATAACAATTATACCAGTCTCAAGCTTACCAAATAACTAGAAAAAATGAAAAGAATAATGAAATAAAATTGGGGGAATGGCTCTGCAAATGGAAAGAGAAATTGTGGAATGGCTCCGCAACTGGAAATAAAATTGGGGGAATGGCTTTGCAAATGGAAATAGAAATTGCGGAATAGCTTGGCAAATGGAAATAAAATTAGGGGAATGGCTCTGCAAATGGAGATAAAATTGGGGGAATGGCTCCACAAATGGAAATAGAAATTGTGGAATAGCTCCACAAATGGAAATGAAATTTGAGGAATGGCTCTGCAAATGGGAATAGAAATTGTGGAATAGCTCCACAAATGGAAATAAAATTGGGGGAATGGCTCCGCAAATGGAAATAGAAATTGCAGAATAGCTCCGCAAATGGAAATAATATTGAGGGAATGGCTCCGCAAATGGAAATGAAATTTTGGAATAGCTCTGAAAATGGAAATAGGATTTAAGGAATAGCTCAGGAGTTGGAAATCAAATTTCAGAACTCTGGAACTAGGTAAATCACACTGTAAAGAAGTCCTAGGGCATAATCAAGAAGATTAGAGTTTCAACAAGACAAAATTCAACTGCAATTGAAAATACCAATTTCCCCACCTTTTTAAAATATAATGGCAGTGCACTCAATAGAAAAACCTTTATTTTCCCCACTTTCGCCACTTCAAAGAAAAACCTCACCAGCTAAATTATCTCAAAGATATCATATAACTAGAGGAAATTTCAATTCTCAGAAGTTGTATTTTCTCCACTTTCTTGGAATAAATAAATCCTCACCAGCCAAATTATCTCAATCACATCACATGATTTTGATAAGAAACAACACCACCAGCATAATTCTCTCAGAAAATACGTAACAAATTCACAAAAAAAATAAAATCTCACCAGCTAAATTATCTCAAAGATATCATATAACTAGAAGAAATTTCAATTTTCAAAAGCTGTATTTTATCCACTTTCTTTTCATAAAGAAACTCTCACAAGCCAAATTATCTCAATTACATCACATGATTTTAAAATGATACAATACTAGAATAAAACCACCAGCATAATTTTCTCAGAACATACATAACCAATAGAAACAAAAATACTTTCCCCACCTTCAAGAAAACATCACCCACCATATTATCTCAATGACCTCACATGACTTGGCAAAAAGAAAATATCACCAGCCAAATTATCTCAAATACATCACATGATTTTGATAAGAAACAGAAACACCAGCATAATTTTCTCATATATATCATATGAGTAGAAGAAATTGCAATGGTCAGGAGCTGTATTTTTTCCACTTTATTGGCAAAAAGAAAATCTCACCAGCCAAATTATCTCAAATACATCACATGATTTTTATAAGTGAAAGTACCACCAGCATAATTCTCTCAGAAAACATGTGGCTACATCAAAACTACATGTCTCACCAGCTAAAACCTCTCAGCTATAATTTCTTTGAAGTACCCTGTTTGGAGAAGCTCTATGGAGGCCCAAACACTATAAGTAGAGGTCCTCTCTCCCTCATTTTTCCCATCATAAATGGAAAAAGTTCCCACTATCCAGGATCACCACCATTCCCTGAACTAGCAGGATATTTAGAATAGTAGTAGTGTCTTAGTAATGAAAAGCTCAGTAGCCTTGCTCAGCAGCTTAGTATTAGTGAAGAATAGTAGTATAACCAAAGTAAAAAGCTCAGTAGCTTATTATTGTTAAAAAATAGTAGAATAACTGTAGTCAAAGCTTAGTAGCCTTTCTCAAAAGCTTAGTGTTATTAACAAAAATGTAGTAGTGATATAAACTCAGTATTAAACAATTCTAAAAGAATCAAATCCAGTAGTCTTATTATTAGTATTCATATCAAGAAAAATCATTATAATCAACATAAAACCATAAAAATATATATATTCTTATCATTCCTATTAAAAAAAACAAAAAATATTTTTATTTTACTGTAGTGTTATTGATAGGTCTGATTTAGAGACTTCTGATAAGTCTTCTCTATCTGTTAAAGCCACAAATCTTATTTTATTGTGTGATTCTCTGTAGGCTGACTATTCAGTATTATTTAGAGGGGCAGCTAATGCACCTTAGCACCCATGGTTATTGGACAATTCTGAAATTCAAAACCAACTTACCAATAATTTCCCCCTCAAGGTACTTCCTTATTTAATCCCACACTGTGGGCCATGGATTATGGCCTACAGGCCATAGAGGCCAAAACCCCCTAATATAAGGGGTTGGTCCAAGGGCCCTGGTGGTGGCTAGAGGGGTCATAGGCCTCTGGAAGACTAAAAGGACCCCCAGGACCAAAAACAAGGATAATGGCCTGGGGGTTGGTGAGTTGGAGAATTGGCCAATAAGGCCAATGAAGGCAGGATATGCCCTGAGGTCATAAATGAGTTTTGGTCCCATGAATGGTCAGTGGAAGGGTGATATGGCCAAGAGGCCATAGAGAGCCAAGAGAGTACAATTGACCATAAACATATTATATGTCTAATTGAACATAAACTGGTTTCAGGATAGAATTTCCGCAACACCCATTGGGGGGGTGATTCTTTGTGGTTGTGACAGTACCCCCCTACCTTGAATGGTGAGCTCCTGAGCACCAAGATAGGTTACCAGCCTGTTGAGGCTGTTGAGATGGATGGGACGTAGGGATTCCAGAGGTATTGAATCTTGAAAATAATTTTCAGACTGGTAAAGAGGTTGGCATATGAGATGAGGTTGATTTGGTCTTCTTTTGACATTTGGATTTGAATTTTGAATAATGAGTTGATTTAAAGATTGCCATTGAAGTTATAAGAAAAAAATTTGAATATTATAAAGAGAGAAGATAACAAAGAAAACTGAACATAAGAAAAAAGAATCTTGAAGGGGATTTCAATCTTCACCATGGATATTGAAAGTTGATCTGAAATGGCCAAGGACCTGGGAAGAAGGATTTGATGCCAGGTGCTTACAGAGTGGCCAAGGTGATTTTTTGGAGAATTGTAGACCACTCAGGGAAGTGCACACCAGGAGAGGAACTTACTTTTGATAGTTTCCACTCCCACCAGTGCCATAAATTAAGGAATATTGATGAAAGAATGTATTGAAAAGTAATGACTTGGAAAAAAAGATTAAGAAAAGGAATGGTCCATCGCCCCAAGTGGAAATGGTCATAGATTGGAATTTGATGTTGAAAGCCAGGCCAAAAATCTGTGTCCAAAATTGCAAAGTGCTCACAGAGTGGAAAAGGTGATTCTTACAACAGAAAGGAGTAGAAGACCCCAAAGGTGCATACCAGGAGTGGGACTTACGTTTGGTAATTCCTCTCCCCACCAAGCACCATAAAAAATTAAGCTCTTGAACAATTGGGGCCTGGCTTTTCAGGATATAAAGAATGGAGATCCTTGACAGGCTCAGGGCAATTCTTGAGGTTTTTGGCTGGTTCCCAAGTGGATCTTTCTGGGTCTTGACTGAAACCTTTCCATTCCACCAGATACCATAATTTTCTTCTTTTGAACTTTGAATCCAGTATTTGAGAGACTTCCCATTCCTCTTCTTCTTCAATGATGATTGGAGGAGGAGGCTCTTGATGCTGATTTGGGATTGTTGATGTCTTGACTTGTTCAAGGAGGGAAATATGGAAGACTGGATGGTTGGATTTCCTTTGAGATAGAAGCTTGAGGTGGTAAGCATGAGTACTGACTTTCTTCAAGATTGAAAAAGGACCCAACCATCTTTCAGACAGTTTTTTGGTGGGTCTTGTTGATTTGATGCTCTTGGAAGAAAGCCATACCATGTCACCAGGATTGCAAACAGGTGGACTTTCTCTACTTTTATCTGAATACCTCTTAAGCCTGTTTACGTAAGCTTCAAGTTCTCTCTTGACATCTTGCTTTACTGATTGGATTTTTGTTGATATCTTTCCAGCAGGAGTGTCTTGAGTAATGTGAGCTGCGTCAAATTATGGATATCTTCCATAAACAGTAAAAAAAGGTGATTGTTTTTGTGAGCCTTAGAGGTAATTTCATATACCCAAAAGACCACAAATACAAAATTAACATATAAATATAAATAAAATAAATTCATTAATATTATTAAAATAAAAAACAAAATATAAATATAAAATTATATTCAAAATAAAAAATTTAATTACAATTTGAAAATAAAATTACATTAAATTTTGGAATTATAAAATTACATTTATACTTGAAAAAATTAAGTAAAAATGAAATTTTAACAAAATTGTAAAAAAATAAATAAATTTGGAAAAAAGTTAAATAAAAATTATTATAACTTTTTATCCAATAAATAAACATATAAAAATTATTTCACCATTGGATTCCTCATTAAAAATCAGGTGGGGTCACCTCTGAGTGAAATTGTTGTAGCTCAACTCTAAATAAGCTTAAATTAAGTTTTTAGTATTTTCAATACAAAAGTTGAACATCCTCGAAACTTTAATTCAATTCACACCACATGTGGTGTTAATCATCAATTTTTGTGTTAAAATTGAGGTGTTGTGTTTAGTTTAGAAGTTATGAGGAATTGAAGTATTTTCAATGGAATTCAATTGAAATGTCAAAATGTGCGCGTGTATTACATAAGTGAACTTTGATTTACATATGAGGTATTCATTATTACTGTATTGTACTGTACAATTCAATTGAAATACATATGTAAATTATAAGTATAATACATGATGAGGAATGAAAGGAAAAATAAATTGGAAAGATTAAATTTGGGGGGGGAAAATGAACTCCAGCTCTAAGGGGGAGCTAGACCCCCAAAATCCTTTCTGACAGGCGTGGGATGTCAAAATTCGCGCAAAAGTTCATCACTTTTGGCCTGGAATTAAGCTACAGGGTCTGTGGACTCAATTGATGATGAGGTTTTGATACCAACTGGGGTAGTTTTAGCTGTTGCCAAGAGGGTAAAACTACCCTTAAGATAAAACAATCATAGTAAAAACAGTTTTAACTGGTTTCTATGCCTCTTAAACACATTCTTACGTGTTTTGAAGGCTCTAGACCAGGTATTGCTGTAGTAATGGCTGATTTAAGGGTCTAAAATGGCTAAAAATGGCTTAAACCAGCCCTTTTTGGTCTGAACCAGGGTTCAATGATGCCATAATTGGCTTTTCTGTTGTCAGACTGTTTTTCACGACTGAAAATAGTAAATTCTACTTTTGGAGTAAGAGAATTGATGGTTATAAAAGAATGTCTTCTTTGCCCCACTTTTCTCTTCATGTTAGAATCTTTTCCTTTTATTAATTAGTTTAAACACTGTTAAGCCAATCAATAAAAGATTCTAACCAACTTTTTTAAATCATTTTGAACCTTTTTAACCACGTGAAAAAATCATTTTAATCATTGTTTGTAACCTTTATAATCATTTTTACCCCTGAACCACCCCAAAAGTGAATTAAAGCATCTTTCATCACTGTAAACTTTGTCACTTTGTTTCCAAATTCACTCTGCTCACTTTTGGGTGTGTTTTCTCTTTAATATTCTTTTTAAAGACTTTGTTCTTTAATTAATTGCTTGCAGTTCTTTGCTCAATTAATTGCAATTGAAATTTCTCTTGAAGAAATTTCTTTTGTAGCCTTAAATATCTCTTGTAGAGTATTTTTGCATAAATTTTTATTGTTGGTAAAACAATAAATCTTTGAAATATTATTTTTTTATACTAATAAAGTTATAAACAATAAAATTGGCATGTTTCCTCCTAAAAATAATATTTCTTACTATTCTTAATTGATTTTTACCTTATACAAATTTTGAGGACAGGAAAAGTACTTGATTTTTAATCAAAGTTTTATATCCACACCTCAAAGTTTTGTTGAAGAGTGATCAGACTTATTGTAGGCAAGTTAAGCAAGAGGGAGCCAGGTGTTCCAATCATCTTGATGATAACTGACATACATCCAAAGGTACTGCTCCAGTATCTGATTTACCCTCTCTGTCTGTCCATCAGTTTCTGGATGGTAAGCAGTTGACAGATCTCTGGAAATCTTGAGCTGCTGACAAAGATTGGTCCAAAAGGAAGAAGCAAAAAGGGAACCTCTATCACTAACAATTCCTGAAGGAAGTCCATGCTTTGAAAAGATATTCTTGATTAATAAATGGGCCAAATCCAGTGAAGGTATTGGAGACATTTTTGGAATAAACACTGCCATCTTTGAGAATCTGTCCACTATGACCAGAATTGAGTCAAAGGAATTGGACAGTGGCAATTGAGTGATGAAATCCATTTAAAGACAAATCCAAGGACCATTTTGAATTGGAAGAGCTTTGAGGAATCCAAAATTCTTGTGATGAATATTCTTGTTTCTTGAGAACTGTTGACAGAATGAGACATAATACTTGATGAATTGAGTCATGCTGGACCAGTGGAAATCCTGCTTGAAAAGCTTGAGAGTCTTCTCTTGGCCAGGGTTTCCAGCTAGAGGAGTATCATTACGCTTTTGAAGGATGCTGAGCTCAATTGTGGGGCCATTTGGGAACACCACCCAATCTTTGAATAAGAGAAGTTGAGAAGAGGAATCAAGAGAATAATCTTGGACATATTTACCTTTACCCAATTCTTGAAGGATACTTCTGTACTGAGAATCTTGCCATAGAGCCTTCTGAATTGAATTAATCAAATATAAAAAAGATTCCACCTTGACTGAAAAATATCTGGAAGGTTTGACTTCATCATGCTTGATGAGCTGTTGGAAGTTCATTGGATTCTTGCTAATGAAATCCTTCCCCCTCTCTGGATAAATGTTTTCCCAATGTGATAAAGCATCCAGAAGAGTAGCTAGGCGGCCAGGGCGGTAAGTGATAAAAAATTGAAACTCAGAAATAAATTCAGCCCATTGGGCTTGTTGGAGAGTAAGGAATCTTGAATACATGAAGTATCAAAGTGAAGAATGATCAGTGAGAACTTCAAAAGACGAAGAAAGGGAAAGAAGGAAAGCCTTCCAGTGCTTGAGAGACCAGACTATTCCAAGGATTTCCTTTTCATGAATCTCATGGTTGAGCTCTGCTGGAATAAGCTTGCGGTTGTTGAATGCAAGGGGATGTTTTCCTGAGTCAGAGACTTGGCTCAGTACAGCACCCAAGGCATAATTGGATGAATCAGTCTCTACAATGGTGGGTAGAGAAGGATTGGAACAGTGGTGAAAGCCTCTTTGAGTTGGTGAAACTGACTAAGAGCTTCCTCATTGAGGGTGAAACAGGAATTTTTCTTGTGGAAACTGGCAAGTAAACTGATTTTCTTTGAATAATTCTTGATGAAATGGCAGTAGAAATTGGCAAAGCCAAAGAATTATTGAAGAGCCTTGACGTTTCATGGAGGTGCCCAATTAAGAACTTGCTGGACTTTTACTTGGTCCATCTTGAGGCCTTCAGAAGAAACAACATAACCAAGATACTCAACACTAGTAACATGAAATAGGTACTTAGAAGCCTTAGCAAAGAGGTTATTGGCTCTGATTCTGGTAAGAACAGTGGACACATGAGTGACATGTTCTTCCTCAGATTTGGAAAATACCATAATGTCATCAAAATAGACAACACCAAAAACATCAAGAAGATCTTGGAAAATATCATTGACAAGATTTTGAAAAGAGGCAGGAGCATTGGTGAGCCCAAATGGCATAACCAAGTACTCATAACTGCCATATTTATTTCTAAAAGCTGTCAAATGTTCATCACCCTCCTTGATTCTGAGCAGGCTATATGCACCACGCAGATCCATCTTTCAGAAAATAAAAGGCATTAAGGAGCTGATTCATAGGAGGAGCAGGATACTTGTTCTTCCTAGTAACAGCATTGAGCTTGCAGTAATCAACACACAAACAAAGGCCACCATCTTTCTTTTTAACAAAGAGGACAGGTGCTCCTGTTGAAGAAGAGCTTGTCTGCATTAAACCTTTCTCTACATTCTCTGAAATGTAGGCCCTGAGTGTATCTGAATCCTGGTTTGATAAAGAGTAGATCACCCCAACTGGAGGTAGAGACCGCTCCAGCTCAATAAGATGATCACAGGCACGGTTAGAAGGAAGTTTCTCTGTTTTACCTTGGAGCATACATCCAAGTACTGGTGATTGACAGAGGGTACAACCATCATCACAGTTTCTACTTCTTCTGGCTCTTCCTCTTCATCCTACAACTGCTCCAGGGAGTCATGATAAGATGAAGGAGGAAGGTCCATATTCCCAAAGAAGAGATGAAGTGAAGATACAGAAATATCTTCTCCAAAATCTTGAATCTCTTTGAAAACTTCATCTCTAGAGAATAATAATTACTGATGGGAATTAAGGGAAGGAATATGGACAGAAGATGGAAACGATGGTGTTCTAGAACCACCAACCAGAGCTGCACATTATTTGGAAGAAGAAATTTCATTACTAAAGTATTTTGAAGGATCATTGTAGTCCTTATGATTAGAATTAAAGGTGATCAGCCCTTGCCTCCAATCAATACATGGATTAAAATGATTGACAAAGTCAAAGCCCAATATGAGTTACTCTTCCTTGGGAGTATCAACTACTAAAAGGTCCCATTCAAAGCTTGGGAATGAAGGAAGCTCAACCATATATTTAGTATGGTGAGTCACAAATAAGGAAGGGGACTCAGATGAGTCCAAAATGATAAGAGGAATCTTCTCTGGGAGTTCTGACATAGTAAATAAATACTTGTGAACAAACGGCTTTGCAATAAATGAGTTGGTAGCACCAGAATCAATGGGAATACTGTAAAAAACATCAGAAAGAGAAGAAAAAACAAATAATTTCAGAGAATTCTTGACACCAGTATTCAGAATGCACAATTGTGCTCTGGATGGAAAACAGTGAAGACCATTGAACACAACATGATATTCACTCAGGATTTTCCCTGGCTGGGAAAATTGCTGGACAGTTGGGAAAGCTTGTTCTGAGGCCTTTTAAAACAGGACTAAAGGCTATGCTTCACACTGCAATAATTACACAGAACCTCCTTGATTCTTCTTTCTTTTTCAGAATTCATTAACTTGAAGTCTTTATTCAACAAAGAAGAATGGGGCTTGTCCCTCTTCTGAAAATTCTTTTTCTTCTTTTGACTTGAGCTTGAAGAATTTAGAGGATGAGAAGAATTTGACTTTGAGGCTTCAGGCTTCTTCTCTTGATGATGCCTCTTCTCTTTTTGCCTCTCATGGTACCTGGTATCAAGCTCCAGGGTAACATCCATTAAGTCTTGAAGGGAGTCATTTCTTGAAGCATTGGAGGACAATTGATCCAAAATACTGGATGGCAATTACTTCCTGAAATGATGAATAAGAGCCCTCTCACCCCAATCTCCAATTCTTGAAACCAAACTTCTGAGATTGGCTATGTATAAAGAAACACGGCCACCTTCTTTCCTTCTTATAGAATCCAATTCTGCTTCAGCTTTTCTGACTTCATTTGGGTCCCCAAATAAGGTGAAGAGTTGAGATTCAAATAAGCCCCATGAATTGGGAAGGTAATTTGGATCTTGATTGGTGAGATTGGAAAGTTAAGGCTCAATCCATTTTGCAGCCCTGCCAATGAGAAATGAAGTGGCATAGAGAGCTTTCTTTCCATCTTGAGGGACATTTGCCAGATCATGATGAAAGATCAATTGAAAAGACTGAATGAAGCTTCTGACTTTGAAGGGCTGAGTCCAATCAAAGCACTCTAGTGCCTTCATAGATGGAGTCTTGAAGGCTGGTGGGCTTGTTGACTCAGAAACTAAAGATACTTGAAGATTGGCCATAATTTGAGTCATCTGCTGCATAATGGCCAATTAGGATGGTTCAGAATGATTAGAGACAGGTTGTTCAGACTGGGATAGAGTTGGTCCTCCAGTACCTTGGGATGCCCCCACCGGAGCAGGCACACCTTCAGTACCATCATAATCTTCCTCTTCCACAGAACTCTCCTCAGGACCTCTGAAAATGGTCCTTGAAGTTCCTGGAAATCTGCCAACTACTCCTGAGAATGAACTTGATCTTCTTGCCCCTCTTCCTTCCTTGCTGGATTATGCTGCTCCTTCTCAAGTGGGTCCTCTGTCCAATATGGCCTTCAGTTGAGGAACTTCTGGGGTGCCATCAAGAGGAGCTCTTGGAGTTGGAGTAAGAGCAGCTTGAGCTCTGGCCTGAGATCTGGTCTATCTTGCAGGAGGTGAATATTGAATGGGCATGACTTCAGGAATAAAACTTAAAATAAATGAACGAAATCAGAATCTGCTTGGAGTCAAAATCAACAATCAAATCTTGAAGAAATTCAATGAATAAAAAAAAATCTTCAGGTAAATCAATCAATTAAATATTAAATGAAAGCTTTAAGTCAACAAATCAATATGTCAAATCAGCCAAGCTCAAAATCTTGCTGGAAATCAATCAATCAATATTCTTGAGACAAAGTCAATTTATGTCAAAATTATTGATGTGAAAATTAGCAAAATCAATGAAATCTTCAGGTAAAGAAATCTTCTTGAAGTAAATTTCAATTATATGTCAAATCAATCAATCAAATAAATTCAAGTGAAATCTTCCTTAAAATCAAAAATTCGAAATGAATCTTGATATGAAGAGTGTGTCTGAACAATCTTGATGACCAATTTGAAAAATCAAATAGAAAATGAGATTACACCTGAATGATGAATGAGTTAAAATTTGATAATTTGAGATAAGATTTTAAAAAGAGAAAAAAAGATAAAATTGGGTAAGCTTTCAATTTTAAAAATGAAGAATGAATGAGAGAAAATTGAGAGGTGACAAAAGATCATAAAGTTCATAAAACATTAAAGAGTCATAATTTTGATGAAATGAGTGAATCAGAATGATAAAAAGAATGAATTAATAGAATGAAAAGAAATTATGGGTTAATTGATATAATGTCACAGTGGCTCTTATGGAAGCAAGAGTGGCCGGCACTCAGGAATCAAGAACTCACTTGGAAGGCTCCAAAAGTATAAAGAAAAAAGAAGGAATAAATTTCTTTGAAGAAGAATAAGAGAAAAGAAAAAGTATGCCAAAGATAAAAAGAAAGGAGAAGCCAATGGCCAACATAATAAAAAAGCTAAAAGCCAAAGAGCCAACCAAATTAATCCTCAATTTACTGATTCAACCTGTCAGAAAGAACAATGGAATTAGTAAAGGATATGACCACCAATATCCACTGAAAGGCAAAGAAGAAAGGTGCAAATGACTGAATTAAAATTCTCAGTATTTAATTCGATAAAATAAGAAGAAAATAAGGATAGTGATAAATCCAATATATTAATTAACTGGGAAAAAAGTCCCCAGATGATGAAAGGTGGCCAGTATATGTGAAAATCTGAAAGGCTGATCCTTGAAGGTGAGTCATCTGGCTGTATTGTCCAAATTGGGCCAGTACAGTTCTGGCCATCTTGAGAACTAAACTGTGTGACTAAATTCCCACAGTGGAATATGAATTGGCCCAAATGGGCCAAGGCCATACAGGATGCTTGATTATTACCTGTATGGACTAATTGAGTTGTCCGAGGAATGCTGAGTACTTGATGCCTTGACAATGATTGAAATAAATGATAGCCTCTGAGAATTGCCCTTAGAATAGTCCTGATGAGAATTGAAAACCCAACTCCTGCAGGGCCAGGTGGTTGGGGTCCTTACAGAATGAAAAGAAATTAAGAGTTAATTAATATAATGTCACAGTGGCTCTTATGGAAGCAAGAGTGGCCTGGCACTCAGGAATCAAGAACTCACTTGGAAGGCTCCAAAAGGATAAAGAAATAAGAAGTAATAAATTTCTTTGAAGAAGAATAAGAGAAAAGAAAAAGTATGCCAAAGATAAAAAGAAAGGAGAAGCCAATGGCCAACATAATAAAAAAGCTAAAAGCCAAAGAGCCAACCAAATGAATCCTCAATTCACTGTTTCAACCTGTCAGAAAGAACAATGGAATTAGTAAAGGATATGACCACCAATATCCACTGACAGGCAAAGAAGGAAGGTGCAAATGACTGAACTAAAATTATTAGTATTTAATTTAATAAAATAAAAAGAAAATAAGGATAATGATAAATCCAATATATTAATTAACTGCAAAAAAAGTCCCCAGATGATGAAAGGTGGCCTATATATGTGAAAAGCTGAAAGGCTGATCCTGGAAGGTGAGTCATCTGGCTGTATTGTCCAAATTGGGCCAGTACAGTTTTGGCCATCTTGAGAACTGAACTGTGTGACTGAATTCCCACAGTGAAATATGAATTGGCCCAAATGGGCCAAGGCCATACAGGATGCTTGATTATTACCTGTATGGACCAATTGAGCTGTCCAAGGAATGCTGAGTACTTGATGCATTTACAATGATTGAAATAAATGATAACCTCTGAGAATTGCCCTTAGAATAGTTCTGATGATAATTGATAACCCAGCTCCTGCAGGGACAGGTGGTTGGGGTCCTTACATGGTCTTCTGGTAATTGCCAGACTGAATAGCTGAAACATCCTCCTTCAAAATTGATGATAGATTGGGGACTAGATTTGGAATCACATAATTTGGTCCTGAAAGTGTCATAATTGGATTGCTGACCAAAAATGGTGCATAATGGTATATTATACCATATATGCACCACTCCTGGATCCTTGATTATGCGGTGCATTGAAGAAGGAAAAGTCTTCCCCTGAAACTGGGGGGAATCCTTACTTGAAGCTGAGCTGGTGGCCTCTGGTGGTTGCCAGAGGCCAATTTTGGGTCTTAAGGTGGTTGCCAGAGGCCAATTTTGGGTCTTAAGGTGGTTTTGGCCAATTCTGGGTTGGTTGGGGTTTGGGGCCAAAACTGGCTCAGGTGGGCCCACTTGGCCCCTTTTGGCCTCATTGGATTTGGGCCAAAAGGGGCCTAATGGACCCATGGACTGCGGCATACATACCGTAGGCCATGGATTACAACCCATGGGCTGTAGAGGCTGTAGGGGTCCTAAACAGCCCCAAAAAGCCAAAACCCCCCTAATATAAGGGGTTGGGTCAAGGGCCCTGGTGGTGGCTAGAGGGACCATAGGCCCCTTAAAGACTGAAAAGACCCCCCAAAATGGCCTGGGGGTTGGTGCGGTGGAGAATTGGCTAATAAGGCCAATGAAGGCAGGACATTCCCTGAGGCCATAAATGCATTTTGGGCCCATGAATGGTCACTGGAAGGGTGATATGGCCAATTGACCATAAACTGGGTTCAGGCTTGAATTTCCCCAACACCCATTGGGGGGTGATTATTCATGGTTGTGACACTCACTTTCATAAAATCCAATCCCCACCAAGCACCATAAAATCAAACTCTTGAGTTAATTGGGCCAGGCGTGTCTGGATACAATGAATGGAAATCCTTGACAAGGTCTGGTGAGTTGATAAGGCTGGAAGATGGTTCCCAAGTTGTTCTTTCTGGGTATTAACTGAATCCTTTCCACTCTACAAGATACCATAGTTTACCTCTTTTGAGTTCTGAGTCCAGAACCTGAGCCACTTCCCATTCTTCTTGCTCTTCTACTATGACTGGTGGTGGTGGCAATTGATGTTGATTTGGGATAGTTCATTGCTTTACTTGTTCTAATAAGAACCCATGAAAGACAGGGTGAACTGAATTTCATTGTTGAGGCAACTTGAGGTGATATGCATGGCCCCCAATCTTCTTAAGAACTACAAAGGGTCCCTGCCATCTTTCTGACAGTTTCTTGGTGGGTCTTCTAGTCTTGATGTTCTTGGAAGCTAGCCAAACCCTATCCAGAGGTTTGAAATCAGGTGGAATTGTCCTATTTATATCCAAATACTTCTTGAATCTCTTTATTGCTGACTGTAATTCTTCCTTGACAACTTGCTTTACTGATTGGAGTTTTGTTGATACTTTTCCAGCAGGTGAGTTTTGAGAGATATGGATTGAGTCAAAGCTGGGATTTCTTCCATAAATGGTGAAAAAAGGTGATTACTTTGTTGATGAGTGTTCTGCTTTACTATAGGCAGATTCAGCCAGAGGGATCCAGGTGTACCAGTCATCTTGATGGTAACTGACATTCATCCAAAGATACTGTTCTAGAATCTGATTTACCCTCTCTGTATGTCCATCTGTTTCAGGATGCAAAGCAGTTGAAAGATCTCTTGATATATTGAGCTGCTGACATAATTGAGTCCAAAATGATAAAACAAATAAAGAACCTCTATCACTCATAATACTGGCTGGAAGACCATGTTTGGAAAAGACATGGTTGATGAAAATTTGAGCTAAGTCCAGGGCAGTAATTGTTCCATAAGCTGTAATTAAGATTGAAATTTTTGAGAACCTGTCCACAACTACTAAAGTTGAATCAAAGCTGCTTAACAAGGGCAATTGAGTGATAAAGTCCATTGATAAGGAATTCCAAGGACCAGATTGAATTTGAAGAGGCTTGAGTAATGAAAACTTCATATGATGAATGTTCTTGTTTCTTGAACATTCCTGAAATGAGGACACATAGTCCTTAATGAATTGATTCATGCCAGCCCAAACAAAATACCTCTTGATGAGCTTGAGGGTCTTCGACTGGCCAAAGTGGCAAGCCAACAGTGAGTCATGATGCTTTTGAAGAATATTGAGTTGGATTTCTTTATTGCTTGGAACTACCACTCTATATTTGAATAACAATAATTTGGCTTGAGGTTCAAGAGAATAATCTGAAACTGATTCAATCTTTGCTAGTTGCTTGAGAATCTCTTTATATTGTTTGTCTTGCCATAATTATTTTTGGATTTGGTCAACTAAATCTGAGAAAATTTAAACTTTGATTGACAAGAATCTTGACTGTTGAATTCCATCTTGCTTGATTATTGGATGAAACCTTCAAGGATTCTTGCTGATGGAGTCCACCCCCTCTCTAAGTACACATTGTGCCGACATGAAAAGGCATCTGGTAAAGTGGCTAGCCTTCCTGGGCGGTAAGTAATAGTGAAATGAAACTCATAAAGAAATCCATCCAAACGGGCCTGAAAATGAGTAAGAACTTTGGAAGACATGAAATACTGAAGGGAAGAGTGGTCTGTTAAGACTTCAAAAGGATTGGAAAGAGAAAGAAGAAAAGCTCTCCAGCACTTGAGAGCCCAAACTATGCCAAGGAGTTCCTTGTAATTAATTTCATAGTTGGGCTCAGCTGGGAGAAGCCTGCGACTATTGAATGTGTAAGATGTTACTATGAAACTGATGATAATATTACTATTAATCAACAGTACTATGTCTGTTCTTATGAAATATAATAATATAATATTATTATAACCACAATTAAATAATTAAAGAATTATTTCTTTCACGTGTTAAGCACTACTAGTGATTTTAACAGTGAGCTAGTAATTGTCTACAAGAATCAATTACAAGAAGAATTTAATAATAAAAACTTCTTTTATTAAAATAATAAAAACTTCTTTTATTAAAATAATAAAATTATTTTAATAAATAATTATCTTTTACAAGAATAATTATAAAGCTAATCCTTGAAGAAAGCTATTACTAGAGAAAAACTTTAAGAATTAAAGATAAATGACTCACTAATACTCCAAAGAACTTATTGATAGATAAAAGTAGAGAAATTTGACGTAGAATTGTGGATTTAAGGGATCAAAATGATTTATAGCAGGATTACAACAATATATAGTTGGATTCTATGATTTCACGTCTTTCTGATTGATTCTGAAAGATTTAAAACACTTAAGAATAGCTTAACTAATACTTACTTGTTGGTAACAATGATATAAAATGATAATAAGATGATGATGATGATATGGAAAAAACAGCAAGAAGAGGCTTCTTTTAAGTAAACAAAAGCTCACAGAGGCCTGCCATGGAGCAAACTGAAAAACCAGTGAGTGAGAAAACAATAAACCTTTTTGGATTAATGATTGCATCATCTGTTGTCATGTAAGATTATCATAATTACTTAATTGATGCTTTTACGTGACTGCCAACCCCAATATGGTTAAGAATAAAAGGAGTAACATCTGTAAATCTTTTTTTATTCCGAAATAATCATTGATTTCTCAAAGTTATCAATGTTATTGCCAATTTCATCACAGGTTTTAATTACTGTGAATTTTTGAAGATTCAGTGTTTCACGTATAATGGTCAAAAATGGACTATAAGTAAAACTTTTAATTTTACTAGTAAAACTGTAATTCTTTTTGGTTGTACCATAGATAATACAGTTCTCTATTGGTCCTGAAGGTTTCACAAAGATTCATTAAGAATTGTATTTTTAATGAATTTTTGAAGTTTTTACCTCATTTCTATGTAGAATTGCAAATATCAGTGTTTCACTGGTTGCTATGAGGTAAATCAATGGATACAAGTCCAAAAAGGGTTTTAATTACTCTTTTGGGGTTTATCCATGGAAAGTCATTAAGAATTAATGTGGTTACAGGAGTCTAAGTAGCTCTTTACCTCCTTGGCACGTCAAAATAGCAGGTTATTTGCTATTTTCTTAAGATTTACAGTAGTTGTGACATGGTAACCAAGTTCCCAAAGAGGTTTAGTTTACCAATTGGGTCAAGATCAGCCATGGAACCAAGCTTTGGAGCTATCCACGCCTCTGAGTCCTCAGAAGTTGGGTACCCTGGCTCTCTTTGATGTCTTTTCTCCCCCTTGCCTATTTTTTACGTCAAAATAGTAATTTAAGCTTAAAGTGAGATATCCACTATGGGTGTACCAAAAGTCCATGTAAGAATACCATGATATTAAGTGCTCAAAACATGCATAACACTATTCTTAGTGTATATGTAACATGGGATTTCTCACTTTCCCATTATTTTGGCGTGAAATTAAGAAAAACAAAAATGTTCACGGATCTTTTATGTGGTATTGATGATGTGGTATTGAAGTATTTTCCATTTTACCACCTCAAAGAGTTAATTTGAGCTTATTCACTCTATGGAGCTACCCTAGGTGAATTTTTGTGTAGAATCCAAATCTGGCCTTAAATCCATGGATTTACTTACTCAATAAAAAGTTATTCATCTTTTCTGAAATCAAAAATGATGAATTTTGAATATATGCATGATTTATGAGTTATGTATAATTCAAAATTTCTTTTTAAGATAATTGTGGCCTATTTGGGTATGTAAAATATACCTCAAGGCTCACATTCCCTCCCACCAAAAAATAAAATTGTACCACAATTTTATTAGTGATAAAAGAATAAGGCCCCAAAGGGGGTTAATGTCCACTGTCCAAACTCTTTACATCACTCAGATCAAGTAATTTAAAGCACATTTATAGACATATTCAGGCTTGTGGCCTTCTTTCATTTCTAAATCTTCTTAAGAGCTTATCTGAGTCAGGTATTTCTGATTCTGCCATCCATTCATCTTCATGTACTGGATTTCTATATCTGACAAGATATTCTCTCTGATTGTTACCCCTAAGTCTCCTTTCTTTAATGACTTTCTTTATCTTTTTGTCTTCATTCTGTTCCACAGGTGGTACAGTTAAAGGAGTTGGGTTTCTTAAAGGAAAAAATGCTTTGTCAGTTGGTTGATAAGGCTTTATCAAGCTGACTGGAAAGGTGGGGTGTTTATTTTCTAATTCACCACTCAATTCCACTTGAACTGCATTGGTTCCATGTAAAGCAACAATAACAAAAGGTCCTACATAAGAATCTTTAAGTTTCTTTGGGCCTTTGATATTATTAAAATTCAAGGTTGAAACTAAAACTAAGTCCCCTACTTTGAAGTCTGGTACTTTATGACTCTTGTCCCACTTCTGCTTTGCATAATCAAAAGCATCATCCATACTTTGTTTTGCGTGGTGTTTTACTTTATCAAGCATTATCTTGAAGCTGGAGGCTGTAGGATGAATGTCAATCAAGTCTTTCCTCAGTGTGTCTGCTGGGAGTCTTGGATTCCATCCTTTTTCTAACATAGCAGGAGTTTGTCCTGTGGAAGAATGGACTGATGTCTTGTATGCCAATTCTAGTGCAGGTATCAGAGTGCACCAGTCATGGGTAAAGCTATCTGAGTCTTTGAATTCTAATCCATAAGCACAGAATCTCCTGATCATGTCTTCTAAAGTCTGAATCATCCTCTCTGCTAGCCCATCTGTTTGAGGCTGATATGCTGTAGAGAATGATAACTTAGTCCCAAACAATCTATGAAGATTGGTCCAAAGTGCAGATGTGAACTTGGGATCTCTGTCACCTATGATATTCTTGAATAATCCTGTATGAGAAATAACTCTACTCCATAAAAGAAGAGCTGTATCCATAGCAGTGTCATCTTTATGACATGGTAAGAATATGGGAGTTTTGCTATATCTGTCTACAATGACTAGACAAGCATTATAACTTCTGTCACCACTTGGAGGAAGTGCTGTGACCCAATCCATGTGAAAAACTTCCCAAGGGGATTTTGGTTCTTGAATATGGATCATTAATCCAAATTTTTTGCCTGTACTCCTGTTTGCTTTTTGGCATCTGTCACAGGTATGGCAATATTCAATGGTTTCTCTTCTCCAAGATGGCCACCATGCACAATTCTTCACTTTCTCAAGTGTTCTGTCTTCTGACAGGTGTCCAGAGTAGATAATATCATGACATTCATGAAGAATGGTATTGATAAGTAATCTACTGCACAATGTCATAACACAAGAATGTTTTGTTCTGTGGTAAATGATTCCATCAAACAAGTGAAATCTTCCTTCAGAATAGGAATTCTTCCAAACTTCATCAAGTGCATTAACTAAAGATGTAACTTTGCAGTCTTTATCTAATAAGGAAGTCAAGATATGGCAATTCTTGTCTTGTTTATAAGATTCTCTGACCTCCTCAAAGAATTCAGTTCCAATATCAGTTATGTTAATTCCTTCAATTGGAATCTGTGGTTCAGCTTCCAAAGGTACATAGGCTGGGTTATCAGGAGTGTTGGCTAAAGCCCATCTACTAAGTCCATCAGCATTCTTGTGAATGTTTCCTGCTTTATGAACTATAGTCATGTTTCCTCTATATTCTTGAATAGCTATTTGCCATCTCAACATATGTCTGTTGGGAGGTTTCATGTTAAGAAGTGATTTTACTGCATTACAGTCAGTTATTACTTCAAAAACACTGCCATCAAGGTAATAGTGTAATTTCTCAAGTGCCCATACCAAACATAAGCACTCCATTTGGCTTGCACCATATTTGGCTTCTGTTGGTTTGATTTGCCTTGAGATATAACAAACTGGTCCTTCTGTAGGTTTGTCATCAATAATTTGGACTTGATGTAGGGCTGCCCCTAATCCATCTCCACATGCATCAATGTACAACTTAAAAGGAATATTCCAGTCAGGCATGAGGAGTAAAGGTGCTTCTGTAAGGGCTCTCTTTATCTTCTCATAAGCTTTAATTCTTTCCTGTGTCATCTCAAATACAGTCTGTTGATCACAGATTCTATAGAGTGATTTGGCTAGAATTGCAAAGTCTTTTAAATGTTGCCTATAGTAACTAGCAAATCCAAGAAAAGACATCATTTCTTTTTTATTCTGGGGTATTGGCTTAAGTAGTACTGCTGCCACTTTATTTTTGTCAATACCTAAGCTTAAACCAGAAACAACATGTCCTAATGCTTTAAGTTCTTCAAAACCAAAGTTGCATTTCTTAAGTGAAATTTTCATATTCACTTCTGCAACTTTGTGAAGTACTCTTTCAAGTCTTTCAAGGTGCAAAGACCATGAGTCAGAACATATGATAATATCATCAATATAAATGATAAGCCATCCTTCAGACAATTCTATGGGGAAGATGGTATTCATCATTCTTTGATAATGAGATGGAGCATTTTTAATGCCAAATGGCATTCTAAGATACTCAAAAATCCCACAGTGCGTGATGATTCTAAGTAATTTCTTAGCTTTATGTGTCAAAACATTTTGATGGAAGCCTTTCAATGCATCCATTGATGTTATATACTTGGATTTAGACAATTGAGTCAAGGTTTCTTGGATTCTAGGGATTGGATACCTATCTGGAACTGTGTAGGTATTCAAAGCTCTAAAATCTCCAACCATTCTTGACTTATCATTATGCCAAGCAATGATAACAGGTGTTTTCACCTCAACCTCCTCATTATGGCCTACTTTCCTTAGTACACCAAGTTGAATTAACTCTTGGATATGTTTCTCCAAGGCTTCTCTAGCTCTGGGACTGGCTGGATAAGCTGGTCTTCTAAGTACTGGGGGATATGGTCTGTCAATATTAAGAGTAATATCAACCTCATGTCCTCTTATAGCACCTAATGGTTCATTATCAGAGGCAAATGCAGTATTGTATGTGTATAACACGTCAATAAGTTCATTTCTCATTTTTGGTGACAAAGATGGATTAATCTGTGCTTCAACAAGTTGATTAGACACAAATTCATCTTTATAAGTATCTTTGACAGAAGATACCACAGATATCTGTTTTGGCATATTGGAAAAGGCAAATTTTTGTCTTTTGTTATCCCCAATTGTGAAATATCTGTCTTTATGGTTATTGATGTCAATACCATAGATATTCAAGTAATCATTTCCAAGAATGATGTGCTGAGATGTGCAATTATCCATTACAACAATTTCAGTTTTCATCCTTACACTTCCTTCTGGGGGTGGGAATACAAGATTAGTGTCTAACATACCCAAGGGGTACATATTGTTACTGGCACTACTAAATTGTACACCTTCTATTGGTAACAGATGGTTCTTCCATCCAGGAAGTATAATTTGGAGATAATCTTTGCCCACACAAGTGCAAAATGCCCCTGTATCCAAATTTACTTTGGCTTCAATAGCGCTCATCAAAACTGATGTGATACAGGATGCTCCAGCAGTATAACCCTTTCCTCTAGCAGGTTTTGTTTTACACATTCTGGCATCTTGGATATTGGTCAGGTTGCAGCAATCCTCACTGTACTGTGGCAAGTGGGTATGGACTTCTGTGACCTCAAAGAAAGCTGTGATGTTTTCAATGGGATAGTCCTCTACTGGTGTATCTTCAGAGACTGCAGAATCTTGATCAGATTCTTCCTTCTCTTCAGTACACTGAATCTCTTCAATGACTTGAACTTCATTGATTTTTGTCTTTTTTGTGCAAGTGTTGGCTAAATGTGAAGTGCTTCCACATTTATTACACTTTGAGACAGGTTTTTCTGGTCTCTTGTCCTCTCTGGGAATCTTAGAGGTCATCTTGGATTCTGTTGGGTTTTTAGACCAAGTTTTACCAATTCTTGTTCTGGCAATGATATCTTCCATAGCATTAATGTAGTCTTCTGTTGAGAAGGGTTCTACACATCTGCTTTTGATAGCATGTTCCAATTCTCCTCCACACTTTCTTAATATTTTCATATTAATCATAGTGTCAGACATATCTGGTTGTAAAGCAGATAATCTGTCTTTTTGTTTGAAGAACCAAGTAAGTGGTTTATCTTTTTCTGAGTTAAAAATGGCATTTTCAAAGGCATTTTCTATTTTAAACCTCCAAGAATTATTGGCCCATTTTGTAATCATTTCAGATTTCCACCAAGACCAATCATGTTTACCATGATCAATCCTCATTTTGTAATACCATTTCTTTGCAGTTCTGATAAACAGACAGTGTAATTTTCCCACTATGATTTCATCAGGTATATTAAAGTCTTCTTGCAACATATCAATAGTCCTGATGAGTTCAATATGGTTGTATTCTCCTTCACCAGAGAATGTTGGTCATTCTTCTATTTTGGGAATATCTCTTGCAGAGTAGGCATTTTCTCCCAAGAATGGGGTGAGACTCTCTTTAACAGAAAGTTTTTCTTCTGTTAAAGGTGTAGAATGTCTTGGCATATGTGGTTCATGATTCTTATGAATTTGTTCCACACTTGAAATTATTTCATTCTTCAACTTCTGCCTTTCATTGTCACTTTTTGCTAAGTGTATAGAAAATTGGTTGGTATTCTCAACTATTTTTAAGATTTGGTCTTGTAAAATTGTAAGTTGATTATTCACCTTAAAAATGGAAAATTCTTCCATCTCATCATGCTGAACTTGGCACATGTTTTCAATTCTTTTGCAATAATTGGTAATTAAGTCAAGTCTGGCATGTGTCACTTGGTGCAATTCAATGTATGTCTTGTCATTTTTCTTTAATTCAACTATATATGATGCAATTTTAGTTAACTTTCTATCAAGTTTACCAATTTCTACATTAATACTAGTCTGTACACCAATTATTTGCATGGAAAGTTTCTGTTCATCCTTTCCTGCTCCTTGGCTGTGAATTCCATCAGAGTCCTGGCCATATTGAAGACCCTGTCCACGGCTGAAGGCTCCAATTTGGGGATCCTGTACCCTTGTGGGTAGGGTCTGTGCCAATTGGCTTTGCCTTTTCCTTTGCCTTGATGGTTCTTGGGACCTTTCTGCTTCTTCTGAGGTCCCTTGGGCTTGTCCTTGGACACTTCTGGAGCTGGTTTGGAGCTGGTAGACGCCACTGGTGCCTCTGTCTCCAAAGCTGGAGTCATTTCCAACTCTTTCTTCTGGTCTATAGATAAAAGACTTTGGTTCTTCAGCCAATTCTTTATCTTTTTGACCTTGTCTTTGCAAGACAGGGGGCTCCATCCTCCTAAGAGTTCTATGGTCTTCTCCTGACCCAGAAAGCTCTTGATGTGTAAGTAGAAGCTCATGGCCCCCTGCCAAAGGCTTGGGCATATTTCCCATTCTTCTTCTTTGGCTGCTCTGAACCAATTCTTGTACTGGCATTGATATATTTCTATTGCTGCCCCTGAAAATGGTTCAGCCCTGGAAATAATATCATGAATTAGTTCAGGCTCAGAATTCACGTCAAAATCTGTTGGTACAGACCTTGGGGAATGGGGGGCAACTCTGGCATCCTCCAGATGTGTCTTTCTTGTGGAAGATTTGGCACTTCTGGATTTGGCCTTGCTTCTTCCTTGTCCACATCCATCTGGTTGGACTGAATAGTTGCTTCCATTTCTAGTATGCACCATTTTCACGTCAATTTAAAGATAAAAGTGGAAATATAAGATAAAATACACACCTTTTGGTGGTAATTTAGCCTTTTCTGAGTTAAATCAGGTGCCTCTTTTAGCAATTTGCACCTCAATAATTTCTTCAGATTCTGCTTCTGAAGATTCAGGACTATTGATGTATCTTTTACTGAGTCTGTTGCCAGCTGCACAGTATTTAATTAAAGACACTTAAAGAAAAAATATGATAAAAGAAATTATTTTTATGATTTAAGATATTTTTAAAAGATTTTTTATAATTTTTAATATTTTTTTTGATATTAAAAAAATATTCTTTTCAAAGAAAAAGGTATTAAAATTTAAGAATTTGAATAAAAAATTAAGTCAGAGTAACTCAAAGAATAATTTTATAAGTTTTTGGATGTGAAAAAGCCACGTGTAAAAACAGTACAAAATTAAACCAAATTCCTCAATGAAATAAGATTTTAAGACAATTTCAAAAAATAAAAATAATTTTTTCTTTAAATTGAAGAAAAAAAATAATTAAATTAATATATTTTAGAACTTAAAAATATATTAATTAAGGGTATAAGGTTCAAAAAACACGGCCAGGCCCCCAAATGTAAGATGTGACTATGAAACTGATGATAATATTACTATTAATCAACAGTACTATGTCTGTTCTTATGAAATATAATAATATGATATTATTATAACCACAATTAAATAATTAAAGAATTATTTCTTTCACGTTTTAAGCACTACCAGTGATTTTAACAGTGAGCTAGTAATTGTCTACAAGAATCAATTACAAGAAGAATTTCATAATAAAAACTTCTTTTATTAAAATAATAAAATTATTTTAATAAATAATTATCTTTTACAAGAATAATTATAAAGCTAATCCTTGAAGAAAACTATTACTAGAGAAAAACTTTAAGAATTAAAGATAAATGACTCACTAATACTCCAAAGAACTTATTGATAGATAAAAGTAGAGAAATTTGACGTAGAATTGTGGATTTAAGGGATTAAAATGATTTATAGCAGGATTACAACAATATATAGTTGAATTCTATGATTTCACGTATTTCTGATTGATTCTGAAATATTTAAAACACTTAAGAATAGCTTAACTAATACTTACTTGTTGGTAACAATGATATAAAATGATAATAAGATGATGATGATGATACAGAAAAAACAGCAAGAAGAGGCTTCTTTTAAGTCAACAACAGCTCACAGAGGCGTGCCATGGAGAAAACTGAAAAACAAGTGAGTGAGAAAACAATAAACCTTTTTGGATTAATGATTGCATCATCTGTTGTCACGTAAGATTATCATAATTACTTAATTGATGCTTTTATGTGACTGCCAACCCCAATATGGTTAAGAATGAAAGGAGTAACATCTGTAAATCTTTTTTTATTCCAAAATAATCATTGATTTCTCAAAGTTATCAATGTTATTGCCAATTTCATCACAGGTTTTAATTACTGTGAATTTTTGAAGATTCAGTGTTTCACGTATAATGGTCAAAAATGGACTATAAGTAAAACTTTTAATTTTACTAGTAAAACTGTAATTCTTTTTGGTTGTACCATAGATAATACAGTTCTCTATTGGTCCTGAAAGGTTCATAAAGATTCATTAAGAATTGTATTTTTAATGAATTTTTGAAGTTTTTACCTCATTTCTATGTAGAATTGCAAATATCAGTGTTTCACTGGTTGCTATGAGGTAAATCAATGGATACAAGTCCAAAAAGAATTACTCTTTTGGGGTTTATCCATGGAAAGTAATTAAGAATTGACGTGGTTACAGGAGTCTAAGTAGCTCTTTACCTCCTTGGCACGTCAAAATAGCAGGTTATTTGCTATTTTCTTAAGATTTACAGTAGTTGTGACATGGTAACCAAGTTCCCAAAGAGGTTTAGTTTACCAATTGGGTCAAGATCAGCCATGGAACCAAGCTTTGGAGCTATCCATGCCTCTGAGTCCTCAGAAGTTGGGTACCCTGGCTCTCTTTGATGTCTTTTCTCCCCCTTGCCTATTTTTTACGTCAAAATAGTAATTTAAGCTTAAAGTGAGATATCCACTATGGGTGTACCAAAAGTCCATGTAAGAATACCATGATATTAAGTGCTCAAAACATGCATAACACTATTCTTAGTGTATATGTAACATGGGATTTCTCACTTTCCCATTATTTTGGCGTGAAATTAAGAAAAACAAAAATTTTCACGGATCTTTTATGTGGTATTGAAGTATTTTCCATTTTACCACCTCAAAGGGTTAATTTGAGCTTATTCACTCTATGGAGCTACCCTAGGTGAATTTTTGTGTAGAATCCAAATCTGGCCTTAAATCCATGGATTTACTTACTCAATAAAAAGTTATTCATCTTTTCTGAAATCAAAAATGATGAATTTTGAATATATGCATGATTTATGAGTTATGTATAATTCAAAATTTCTTTTTAAAATAATTGTGGCCTATTTGGGTATGTAAAATATACCTCAAGGCTCACAGAATGCAATAGGATGATTTCCTGAGTCATTCACCTGACTCAGTACAGCACCCAAGACATAATTAGAAGCATCAATCTCTACAATAGTTGGTAGAGAAAGATTGAAATGAGAAAGCATAGGAGCAGTGGTGAATGCTTTTTTGAGTATTTGAAGCTGACTAAGAGCTTCCTCATTGAAGATAAAAGGAGAGTCTTTTTTGAGAAGGGAAGTGAGAGCAGTGATTTTTTTGGAGTAATTTCTAATGAGACGACAATAGGAATTGGAAAATCCAAGGAAGGATTGAAGCGCTTTGATGTTCTTGGGCTGAGGCCAATTGAGGATTTGCTGAACCTTTGAAGAATACATCTTGAGGCCACCACTTGAAAAAACATAGCCCAAGTATTCCACACTTGAAGGCTTTTGCAAACAAATTATTTTTCCCAAGTCTTTTGAGGAAAGAGGCCACATGTTTGACATGTTCCTCCTCAGAGCTGGAAAAGACAATAATATCATATAAATAAGCTACAACAGAAATATCCAAGAAATCTGAAAATATATTATTCACAAGATTCTGGAAAGAAGCATGAGCATTGGTAAGGCCAAATGGAATAACCACCATACTTGGTTCTAAAGGAAGTTAAGTGCTCATCCCCCTCTTTGAATCTCAGGAAACTATATGCACCACACTAATCTATCTTGAAGAAGATAGTGGCACCATTGAATACGGTAAGAAGCTGGTTCATAGGAGGAACAGGATACCTGTTCTTCCTAGTAACAGAATTGACTTTGCAGTAGTTGAAACACAAATGAAGACCTCCATTCCCTTTCTTGAAAAAAAGGACAGGTGCTCCTGTTGAAGAGGATCTTGGCCTTATGAAACCTTTCTTTAAATTCTCTGAAATGTAGGCCCGCAGTGTTTCTTACTCTTGATTTGATAATGAGTAGATAGCACCAACTGGAGGTAGAAGACCCTCACATTTGATATGATGGTCACAGGTGCGGTGTGGGGGAAGTTTCTCTGCTTTCACCTTAGAGAATACATCCAAATATTGGTGATAAGCAGGAGGGAATACCTTCAACACAGTTTCAATTTTTTCTGGCTCTTCCTCCTCATCCCACTGCTCCTCCAGGGAGGCATGAAACAATAAAGGAGGAGGTTCTATATCCCCTTGAAAGAGATGAAGTGAAGATATAGCAACATCTTTTATTTCTTTGAAGACCTCATCTCTTGATTTAAGTAATGATGGAAGGGATATTGTGAGCCTTGAGGTATATTTTACATACCCAAATAGGCCACAATTTTCTTAAAGACAAATTCTGAACTATGCCTAATGCATAAGTCATTCATATATGCAAAATTCATCATTTTTGATTTCAGAAAAGATGAATAACTTTTTGTTGAGTAAGTCAATCCATGAATTTAAGGCCAGATTTGGATTCTACACGAAAATTCACCTAGGGTAGCTCCATAGAGTGAATAAGCTCAAATTAACTCTTTGAGGTGGTAATATGGAAAATACTTCAATACCACATCATCAATACCACAGACAAGATCCGTGAAAAGTTTTGTTTTTCTCCATTTCATGCCAAAATAATGGGAATGTGAGAAATCCCATATTACATATACACTAAGAATAGTGTTATGAATGTTTTTAGCACTTAATATTATGGTATTCTTACATGGACGTTTGGTACACCCATAATGGATATCTCACTTGAAACTTAAATTTCTATTTTGACGTGAAAAATAAGCAAGGGGGACAAAAGGCATCAAAGAGAGCCAGGGTACCCAACTTCTGAGGCCTCTGAGACATGGACAGCTCCAAAGCTTGGATCCATGGCTGATCTTGGCCTAATCGGTAAACTAAAACCTTTTGGGAACTTGGTTACCATGTTACAACTACAGTAAATCATAAGAAAATAGCAAATAACCTGCTATTTTGACGTGCCAAGGAGGTAAAAAGCTACTTAGACTCCTGTAACCATGTCAATTCTTAATGAATTTCCATGGATAAACCCCAAAAGATTAACTAAAACCCTTCTTGGACTAGTATCAATTGTTTTACCTCATAGCAACCAGTCATAGACTGATATTTGCAATTCTACGTAGAAATGAGGTAAAAACTTCAAAACTTCATTAAAAATACAATTATTAATTAATCTTTCTGAAACTTTCAGAACCAATTGAAAACTGTATAATTCATATAAAAACCAAAAATAATTATACTTTTATATGTAAAATTGAAAGTTTTACTTACAGTCCATTTTTGAGGATTCTACATGAACCACAGAATCTTTTAAAATTTACAGAAAATACATTCTGTGATGAAATTTCCAATAAAATTGATAACTTTGACAAATAAATGATTATTTTGGAATAAAAGATTATTTGCAGATGTTACTCCTTTTATTCTTAACCATAAATGGGTTGGTAGTCACATAGAAACCTCAATTAAGTAATTATGACAATCTTACGCAACAACAGATGATGCAATCAATGATGCAAAAAGGTTTATTGTTTTCTCACTCACTGGTTTTTCAGTTTTATCCATGGAATGCCTCTGTGAGCTGTCTTAGACTTAAAATAGGCCTCCTCTTGCTGTTTTTTCCAAATCATCATCACATTATTCATTTATATCATTGTTACCAACAAGTAAGTATTAGTTAAAACTTTTCTTAAGTGTTTTATTCTTTCAGAATCAATCATGAAGACGTAAAATCATAGAAATCAACTATATATTGTTGTAATATTGCTATAAAATATCTTTGATCCATTAAATCCACAGTTCTACATCAAATATCTCTACTTTTATCTTTAATAAGTTCTTTGAAGTATTAGTGAGTGATTTATCTTTAATTCTTAAAGTTTTTCTCTAAAAATAGTTTTCTTCAAGAGTTATCTTTATAATTATTCTTGCAAAGGATAATTACATATTAAAATAATTTTATTATTTTAATAAAAGAAGTTTTTATTATTAACCTCTTCTTGTAATTGATTCTTGTAGTCAATTACTTCTCACTGTTATAATGACTAGTAGTGTATAAGATGTGAAATAAATAATTTTTTAATTATTTAATTGTGGCTATAATAATTCCTTATTATTATATTTAATAAGAACAGTCATAGTACTTTTGATTAATAGTGATATTATTAACAGTTTCATAGACACATCTTAAAGATATGGACAGAGGAAGGAAGGGAGGGTGTCTTAATTTCACCAACCAGAGCAACACTGTTGACAGGAGTGGCCAAGGCATTACTAGCAGAAGAATTAAAACCACTAGAATCATAGGTGATCAGTCCATTTTCCCAATCAATAACAGGATTAAAATGGCAGAGGAAATCATAGCCCAATATCAGGTCTTCTTCCTAGGGTGGATCTATGATAAAAAAGTCCAATTCAAAGCTTGGGAAGGAAGGCAAGTCAGCTACCCACTTGGTATAGTGGGTGATGAACAAGGCAGGGGATTCATTTGAATCCAGAATGAAAAGAGGAATCTTTTCAGGGAGCTCTGACATAGTCAATGAGTACTTGAGAGCAAAATTCTCTGCAATAAAACAATTTGAAGCACCAGAATCAATGAGAATTCTATAAAACCATCAGAGACAGAAGGGAAAGAAGAAACTTTAAATATTTATTGACACTAGTATTCAGAGTGCACAATTGTGCTCTTGAAGGAAATAAGTGAGAACCATTAAGTACATCATGATTCTCACTCAGGCTTTTCCCTGCTTGCTAGGGAAGCCTCTTGATGACCCAGGCTTGTTCTGAGGTCTCTTGAAGCATTTTTCAATTGGGTTATTTCCACCCCAATAAGTACACAAACCTTCTTTGATCCTCCTCTCCTTTTCAGAACTGATTAATTTATTTTCCTTATTAAGGAGAGCTGAATGGGTCTTGTCCTTTGAGACTTGTAACTGCTTACCCTTCTTGTTCTTCTTATGGTGAGGCCTTTTTTATCATGAGTCTTGAGGATGCCTTGAAGAATTGGATCCATTAACAGGAGGCTTCTTCTCTTGATGACTACCCTTCTCCTTCTGTCTCTCATGGTACCTGGTATCTAATTCCAGAGTAATGTCCATGAGCTCTTGAAGAGTATCAAAGTTTCCAGTGTGAGAAGCCAATTGGTCCAAAGGTCTTGATGCAAATCCTCTTCTATAGACATGAATCTAAACCCTTTCTTTCCAATCTCCAATTCTTGACATTCAAATTCTAAAATAAGCAATGTGAAGGATACATGACCACTTTCCTTCATCCTCAAATTGTCCAACTCCTGTTAAGCATTCCTAACTTCATTGGGATTACCAAACAGAGTGAATAATTGGGTTTGAAATAACTTCCAATTATTGAGGAGGTAGGAAGGATCTTCATTGGAAATATTTGAAAGGTAGGGTTCAATCCATTTGCCAGCTCTACCAGTGAGAAAAGAAGTTGAGTACAGAACTTTCTTCCTGTCAGAGAAGGAATTTGCTGGATCATTATGGAAAATGAATTTACAGGATTTGATAAATCCTCTCAATTTATGGGCTTGAGTACCATCAAAAGGATCAGGTGCTTTCATTGATGAAGTGTTGAATGATGGGGCTTTAAAATTGTCCCTGGGGGCTGCTGCTTGAGAAGGTTTTCCCATAACAGTAGCCATTTTCTCCATGATCTTGAGGAGACTTGGATCAGATTGAGAGACAAGCAATTGATTAGTAGGGGCTATATTAGAGCCTTGGGGTACCTCTGGAGCATTTTACATAGCATCTGCCACTTCAGTTTCCACAGATTGCTACCCCTCTTCATCTTCAAATTCTCCTAGTCTTGCTCTTGCACCTCCAGACATGCCAGGGTAGCCACCCAAAAGTCCAGAGAAAGATCTTGATCTTCTTGATTTCATTCCTCCTCTTCTGGAGGGTGCTGCTCCTTCTATTGGTGGTCCTATGTCCAAATTTTCACTCAGCTGATGAACTGATGGTGTGCAGTCAAGAGGAACCCTTGCTGTAGGAGTGAGAACAGCTGGATTTCTTTGAGATCTAGTATTCTTGGCTGGAGGGCTATGTTGAACTGGAATTTTTGAAAAAATAAAAAATAAAAAATTGATGATACTTGAGAATAAGGAATCAAAGCTTGGCCAAATCAATAATCAATAGAATCTTGATGATCTTGAGGAATCAATCAACAGTCTTGAGGTGAACTCAAATTCAATAAATCAATTGATCAATTCAGTCAATATCAACAATTAATCAAATATCAATCAATCTTGAAGAATTCAACAATCAATCAATCAATAATTAAATGTCAATAATCAATCAAATATCAAGAAGTCTTGAATAATTCAACAATAAATCAATCAATCAACCATAAGTTAATGTCTTCAATATAAAATCAGATCTTGAGGAATCAATAAGTCAAATCCATTTCTTCAGGAATCAATTCAATATATTGATGAGCCAAAGTCAATCGATAATCAAAATAAATTCTTGAAGATCAATCAATTATCTTGAGAATCCAAAATCAGTCAATAAATCCAATCCAAAACCAAATAGAAATCCTGAGTCACTGAATTAATAAGCCAATCAATCCCAAGACCTGAATAAGCAAACAAAAAAGAGAAATTGTATTTGAGATAGAATTGATAATGAAATCAGATGGTCAGAAATAATTAGGAAATGAAAAGAATCAATTTTCATATGAATATAATGAATGAGATGAAAATTGATGAGAGAAAAAGTCATAATAATAACCATGAAAAAATCATAAACCATAAAGAGGTTATAATTGATGAATGAGAGAAATGAAGTTAAATGAATGGAAAGAAAGAATAAACTATGAGTTAATTAATTTAATGTCACAGGGGCTCTTCTAAGTGAAGAGGGCCTGGAACTCAGTAAACTGGGACTCACTGCAGAGGGCTCAAAGGATAAAAAGGGGCAAAATACTTAAAAGTGTAATGAGAGTAATGTTTGCTAAGAAAAAATAATATAAGAAAAGAAGAAACAAGAATAAGAATAAGAAATAGAAGAGACAACCACAAACAAGTCCAAGTCTACTGTTTCAACCTGTCAGAAGGAAAGAGGAGGGTTAATAAGGATATGGCCACCTCACCTCATACTGAATAGGCAAGAGAAAAATGCAAAGACCAGCTTAATACCAATAATTATAATACCCAAAAATAGGAGTGAGAATAATTATAAAATAATAAATCAACTAAATTAATTAACTGGGGAAAAGTCCCCAGTGGAGAAAAAGAGGGGCTGGTATATGTGAGAATCACCAGACCTGATCCAGACAGGGAGTTTTCATGAGAGGGATTGATGATTGAATTGAGTCTGGCCAATACAGATCCTGTACAAACTGTACAGGATCTTTACAGGAGGAGTGGTAGTGTTGAGTGATCATACAGTTTCAGGATGGTGTATCCAAACTGTATTGGGTAATTCCAACCTGTACAAGTAATGACAGGCTGTATTGATTCAGCAGACTGTATGCATGTTTCAGCAAGGAAGATTGCTGAAACTGATTGCTGATACACACAGTGGATTGCTGATTTGAGGTGTTTGAGTGGGTGTAATATTGAATGCCCTCACCCCTGACTAGTGGTTCTACAGATCCTCAATAGTGAATACTTTTTCCATTGTCTTTTTTTTTGGAAAATGAGGGAGAGAAGACCTCTATTTATGCCTTTTGGGCCACCATAGAGCTTCTCAAAGCATGAGAATTAGAAAAATCTTAGCTGAGATGTTTTAGCTTTTGAGACTTATAGTTTTGGTGTAGAAATGTGGCTTCTAAGAGAATTTTTCTGGTGGTGTTTTTCTCATCAAAATAATGTGACATAATTGAGATAATTTGGCTGGTGAAATTTTTTTTATGAATTTGTTACATGTTTTCTGAGAGGATTTGGCTGGTGGTTTTTTCAATATCAAAATCATATGATGTCATTGAGATAATTGTTCTGGTGAGAGCTTATTTTTCCCAAGAAAGTGGAGAAAATACAGCTTCTGCAAATTGAAATTTGTTCTAGTCATATGATATCTTTGAGAGAATTTAGCTGGTGAGATTTTTCTGGCAAATGGAGAAGGTGGTAAAAATAAAGAATTTGCTATTGAGTGCACTGCCAGTAGATTTGAAAAAAAGGTGAGAAAAGTATTGTTTTCAACATTGATATGCATTTTTGAGAAAGTTTTTCTGGGAGTTTAATTCTATTATTTCAAAATTTGTATCAAATTTGATGTGTGTTAATATTATTATGCAAAACTTTACTCTTGGTAAATCCATTTTAATTTCTTGCGTAGCCTTGAGGTATTTCTTTTCATTTGATCAAGGTGTAGAAAATAAAGTTTTTGTGCTGTCCTCAATATTAATTTGAATAGCTGTATTTAGTTTATCTCCATTGAATCTTGTAATTGTGCTATGGATGATGCAATAAGGTGAAGAAATTGGTATTTGTTATTTTAATTGGAATTCTTCTGGTTTAAACTTTAATCTTCTTGATTATACCCTTGGACTTCTTTACAGTTTGATTTACCTAGCTCCAGATTTTTGAAATTTGATTTCCTTCTCCAAATTTATTCCACACCTATTTTGTAATGTTGAAGTTCTATGTCCATCTCTGAAATTATTCTGTGTTTTGATTTTCTTCTTCCTAAAGTTATTCTGGGTTTTTTCTATAATGCGGCAATCCTATGTTTATTCTCTAGAGTTATTCCACATTTTTATTTCAATCACAAGAGTTATTCCGCAATATCTTTCATAATTCCTCCCAGGTTTCTCAATTTTATTCCAATTTATTCCAGAATTCCACAGTTCTATTCCCATTTCTTCTCTTAAATTCTTCAGCTTTATTCCAAGGCTTCCTTCCATAATTCCATCTCTGGCGTTATTCCCTAATTTAATTTCAATCTCTCAAATTATTCTGCATTTTAATTTTCTTGTTCTAAATTCCACAATTTTATTTCCATTTCTTCTCTGAAATACTGCAATTTTATTCCTATCCATGGAGTTATTCTGAAAATTCATTCCACAATTACATCTATGGAGTTATTCCCTAATTTTATTGCCATCTCTAAAATCATTCTCCATTCTAATTTTATTCCCATTTCTTCTCTGAAATTCTACAATTTTCCTGGGATCTTTCCATAATTGCACAACCCCATGTTCATTCTCTGGAACTATTATGCATTTTTATTTCAATAAATGGAGTTATTCAGAAATATCTTCCATAATTCCTCCCAATTTCTTCTCCAAAATTCCACAACTTGTTTTTCTTCTGCGGAGTTTCCCTGGTATCTGTCCATAATTTCTCAGTTTTGTTCTTAGAAATTATTTGGTAAGCTCAGGACTGGTATAATTGGTATGTAATACAACAATGGCAAGTGAGGACTTTTGAAGTTGTGAAGTAATGAAGAGAGGAATGAATGGTGAGAACTTCAAAAGGAGATAAAAATCCCAGACTATGCCAAGGATTTCCTTGTAATGAATCTCAGAGTAGAGCTCTTCTGGAATACACTTGCAGCTATAAAATGCAATGGAATGATTTCCCAAGTCAGAAACCTGACTCAGTACAGCATCCAAGGCATAATCTGATGCATTCATCTCTACAACGGTGGGTATAGAAGGATTGGAGAAGTGGTGAAAGCCTCTTTGAGCTTATGAAGCTGGCTAAGAGATTACTCATTGAGGGGAAAAACTGAATCTTTAGGGAGGAACTTGGTTAGTGAACTGATTTTCTTTGAGTAATTCTTGATTAAGCAGTGGTAAAAGCTGGAAAAGCCAAGGAATGATAAAAGAGCCTTGAGATTTCTTGGAGGAGGCCAATAAAGAATTTTCTTTTCTTCTGATTGGTCCATCTTTAGGCCTTTGGAAGAACCAATATAACCTCAATATTCAGAGCTTGGGGGATTAAAGAGGCACTTGGAGGCCTTAGAAAAGAGGTTATTGGCTCTGAGTCTGGCAAGAACAGTGGAAAAATGAGTTACATATTCTCCTTCAGAATTTAAAAAAACCATAATCTAATCCAAATAAGCTACAAAAATAAAGATTAGAAAGATAAGAGAGAATATAATTGAAAAGGTTTTGAAAAAATGCAAGAGAATTGGTGAGCCCAAATGGCATAACCAAGTAATCATAACTGCCATATTTGGTTCTAAATTCTGTCAGGTGTTCATCACCCTCCTTTATTATGAGCAGGCTATATGCAACACAGAAATAGATCTTTGAGAAGATAGAAGAACCATTAAAGAAAGTGATGAGCTGATTCATAGGGGGATTAGGATGGTTTTCCTTCCTAGTAAAATAATTGAGTTTGTGGTAATCAACATGCAAATGGAGGCCCCTATCTTTCTTTTTGACAAAGAGGACAGGCTCTAGTGTTGAAGAGGAGCTTGGAAAGATCAAAAAAATTTTAAATTATCCAAAATTTAGGCCCCAAGTGTCACTGACTCTTGATTTGACAAAGAGTAGATGACCCCAGCTGGAGGTAGAGACCCCTCCAGTTTGATATGGTAATCACAAGAAACTTTTCTTCTTTCGCCTTGGAGAATACATACCAATAGTGGTGATAAGAAGAAGTAACAACCTTCATCATGGTTTCAATTTATTCTGACTCTTCCTCTTCATCATACAACTCCTCCAGGGAGTCATGATAAGATGAAGGAGGAAGGTCCAAATTCCCATGTAAGGGAGGAAGTGAAGATATAGAATTAGCTTCTACAAAATAATTTATCTCTTTGAAAATGTTTTATTTAAAGAGTAGAAATTTCTGAGGGGAATTTGAGGAAGGAATATGGACAGAAGATGGGAGTTATTGTGTTTTAGATTCACCAAACAGAGGTGAACAAGTAGTGGCAGTGAAAAATTCATTAATGAGGGTGATATATTAGGCTGAGTCTAAGATAAGGCTATAATAAGACTATTTACAATTTTAATTATACCTTTTACACAGTGAAATTTACTTTAAAAGAGTTTAATATTAATAATAAGGGCTTTACTATTGAGTAATAGTGGTGGTGAGCACTTCTGAAAGCCCTGGGTGGAGTCTTACCAGTTGGATTACTATAATAAAAACTACAATACTTATTTTTAAAGTATACCTGACTTGTTTTCCAAGAGTATTTCTGTTTTTTACAGTTTTACTAACTAGGAATTTAAGAACAGGATGGGGATTCCTCTTTTGGGAAGGGAAAGGTCCCCTTTATCCTGAAATTGGGTGAAAGGTCCTCTAGACCATTTCACCTGGATGAAGTGAATATTTTGCACTTCAGAGCACTTTCTTGTGGTTTTCACAAGGCCTGTATACTCTGTATTGGGTTCAGATGCGGTTTTGAACCCATATCTCGGCAGGTTTCATCTGGGGACCACATAGCCCTCTTCTGATGTGTATGACATGTAGAATGCTGTACAGAACCTGTATGGGACACCATTACTGAGTGAGCTGTGAGCTATGGAAGTATAAACATGTGTCTTTTTCTGTTTGACACCTCGTAATCATGGTTATGGGATATTATCCTACAGGAAAAGTGTATTGGCCCAATTGTGGGATTTTAACCTTAAAACTGCTATAACTCTGTCAGTTTTTGAGATATTGAGCTCAATGTTGGTTCATTGTGTAGCCCTGGATACCATCTAAACAGTGGTACCTCATTTGGAATGGGTAACATTTAATATGGCAAAGTTATGCCATGTACAATTTTGTTATCCATATGTATGATTTTCTCAAAATATGTATGGAGCTTGTTTGCCCCATAGCTTTTGTTCTAGATGAAATCTGGGGAAATAAATGGAACCATCAAATAGCCCTTATTTTTCTGTCTCCAAAAGCATCACACATTAAGTATCTCACACTAAATCTGTAGAAGTTGGATGAGAGGTGAATATTTTATTCACCTTTATCTGGGCTTATGTTGGCCATAACCTCTGTAGTTTTGGTGTTAGCTCAATTTGAATAGTACCATTGGATAGCGCTGACTTAGAGCTTCAATCTGAATACCCATTTTCTTGGGCTAAGACTCTTTCTATGAATTTCAGATGAGAGGTGAAAATTAAGGTTCATGCTCAGCAACAACTTTGAGCAGGAATAACTTTGTTATTCTTTTTCCTATGATTATGGGACTTGTATATCTGGAGAAAGGTGAGTTTCTTCTTTCTTTTAATACCCTTTGAGCCGGTTTGTCTCATTTCCATGTTTTTGTGGTATCTCAGCTTTACCATTGGTTTATGGTATTTGGCTGTCATGCTTGTGATCTGGTTTTGAGTCACAGGCTGACATACCCTCCCTCCAAAACAATTCTCATCATTGATGAGACTGTTCAGTCCTCCTACAGGACCTGAATCTCCCCAGATGAAGGCTCCCATTTGGTATGGCATCCTCTTCCAACCATCTGTCTTTGTCTGCTATCTGGCTTTTAAATCTAACCATATATCGTCTTTGATCTTTTCCATTCAGTCTAATCTTCCTGGCCTTGATGCTCTTCTTCACAGGTCTAGGGGATTCCTCCACTTCCACTATGTCTGGTGGAGTGGTAGTATTCTTTTTGGAGGGGAACTTGTCGTATCCCGTCTGGAAGTAGGGTTTGACAAGATTCACTGGGAATACTGGGTGTTTCCTGGAGAATTACTCTGCGAGTGTAATCTCCACTGAATTCTTCCCTATCAGTCTAATGATAGTGGAGGGCCCCACAAATTAATCTCTCATTTTCTTTGGTCCCTTGAGATTATTAAAGTTGAGTGTAGAGACTAACACCTGGTTCCATATGTGTCTTGTCATACCTCTGCTTTCTGTACTCCTTAGCTTCAGATATGCACTTAGCAGCTGTGTCACAAGCTTTCTTCCGCATATCATGGAAGTCCTTGGATGTGGGGTGCATAGTTAGAGGATTTTTCTTCATGTGATCTATAGGCAACAGGAGGTTCCACCCCTTTTCTACCAGTGAGGGATATTTCCCTGTGGTAGAGTGCTGGCTTGTGTTGTAAGCCAGCTGGATTGCTGGTAGAAGTGCAACATTGTCATGGGTATATCCTCTATGGTCTTTATATTCCATTTCATATGCACAGGGCCTTCTAATGATTTCCTGCATTGTTTGGATCATCCTTTCATCTAAAACATCTGTCTGTAGATGGCAAGCTGTAGAAAATACAAGTTTTGTAACCAGAATGTCATAGAGGTTGGTCCAATATTCTGATGTTAATTTTGGATCCCTATCACTAATGATGCTTTTTGGGAATCCACATGTGGCTATGATGTTATTCCAAAATAAAAAATATGTATACATTTCTGTGTCCTTCTTATGACCTGGTAAGCACGTCACACTTTTGCTATACCTATCAAATATGACTAGGCAGGCATTGAAGTTTTCTTCGCCTCCTGGGAAAAGTCCTGTGACCCAGTCCATATTGATGGTTTCCCATGGGTGTTTGAGTTCTTCTGTGTGCTGAAGTAGCCCATATTTTTCCACATGTTTTCTGTTTGCCTTTTGGTATCTTTCACAAGTGTTTATATATGCACTCAACTCTTGCTTGCTCCAATTTGGGCCACCAAGCTGTGCTTTCTACCCTTTCCTTGGTCCTGTTTTCACACATGTGTCCCATATAGGGGAAGTCATGAAATTCCTGCAGGATCAGGAATCTACAGTCCCCGTCTATCACTGTGAGAGAATTTGTATGCTTCTCTCTGTGTTAGAGTAGTGCATCCATAAGGAAAAACTTGTTATCCTTATAGTCCCTCAACCAGGGCTCCTCTAACTGGGATTCCAGTTCTGGGCTCCTATATTTCTGTTGAAGGAGTTGCAAAAATATGCCACACTGTTTTTGTTTTTAATAAGTCTCCATTACTGAACTGAAGAACTCATTGTGTAGTTCTGAGATCTTATCCCCAATATGGGATTTTCTGTTCCTTCTGATTCAGTGTCTTCACTGTCTGGGGTACCACTTTCTGGTGCCCATTCAGGAAATCTGAAGTTTTTCCTCCTGTCTATTTCCATTAAATGGATAGGGATCTTGACTGCTACTTCAGGGTTATAAGCTGGGTTTCTTTTGATATTATCCAGTGGCCATTGGCTGAGGCCATCTGCATTGGGGTGTCTTTTGCCTTCTTTTTATATGATGGTCATGTTACCTCTATACTCTTGGATGGCTATTTGACACCTCAACATGTGTCTATTAGTAGTCTTCATATTAAGTAAAGACTTGAGTGCTGTGCAGTCTGTGTAGACTTCAAATACTGCACCCTACAGATAATAATGGAGTTTCTGTAGGGTCCAGACTAGGCATTAGCATTCAGTATGGGTTGCTCCATATCAAGCTTCTGAATCTTTCAGTTTCCTGGAGATGTAGTATATTACCCCTTCCCTTGGTTCACCATCCACAATTTGTCTTTGGTGTGGGGAAGCTCCCAATCCTTGACTGCATGCTGCATCTATGTACAAATTGAATGGTAATTCAAAATCAGGGCATAGCAGGACAGGTGCATTGGTGATCTCATGTTTGATCCTCTGATATTCATCTCTCTTTTCCTTGGTAATTTCAAAAACTACATCTTTTGAACATAACTTGTATGTACTACTAGTTATGTGAGCAAAGGTTTTGATATGGCTTCTGTAGTAGCTAGTAAACTCAAGGAAAGATTGCATCTCTTTGATGTTTCTTGGTACTGGCTTTTGAAGTACTTCCACTACTTTATTTTGGTCCATGGCCAGAATAAGTACTGAGACTTTATGTCCTAGTGCCAGTAATTCTTGCTGGCCAAAATTGCACTTCTTAAGTGAAATTTGCAGATTGATGGGTGTGCATTTACTTAGTACTCTTTCTATGTACTGCACATGGTCTTCCCATGTCTCTGAGGATATAATTATGTCATCATGTATACTACCCTCCAGCCTTCTAATATTTTGTCCATCATCTGTTGGAAGTGGGCTAGTGAATTTTTAATGCCAAATGGAATCCTGGTGTACTCATATATACCCATATGACATATAATTCTGAGTAACTTCATGGAGTCATGTTTAACTCCATTCTGATGGAAAACGTTTATACAATCCATCTTGGTTATATATTTGGCTTTTGCCAGTTTGTCTAGGGAATGGAGTATCCTTGGTATAGGGTACCTATCAGCTTTTGTGTATTTATTCAGGGCTCTGGAATCCCCACACAACCCAAATTTTCCATCATGCCAGGTGATAAGAACAGGAGTTGTTCTTTCCACTATTTCATTATGTCCTATCTTCATGATGACATCCATGTCTAGGAGTTGATTTATTTGTTTCTCAATTCTTTTCCTAGCTTCCAGGCTTTCTGGATATGGAGTTCTTCCCAAAATTGGTGGATAAGGTCTTTCCACATCTAGATAAAATTCTATATCATGGCCCCTAATTTTTCCTAAAGGTTCTTCACCAATGGAAAATTCTGGTCTATTTTTTCTCAGAATATTTAGTAAACTAAGTTTTTGTTTACTGGTGAGGCTGGTGCTGAATTGGTCCTCTTTGAATTCATTAATTAATTCTTCTAGGGGATCATGGGTAGACATTTGGTATATATCAAGTGAAAATTTCTTTTAATTGTTTGTACCTATGGTAATATGCCTGTTTTTACTATTGTAAATATCAATTCCACAGATCCTCTGGTAGTCTGTTCCCAGTAAAAATCCTTGGATGTGGGCATCTTCAAACACAACAAACTCTGGGTTGAGTCTGATATTACCTTTCCTATGGGGTATAATTATCTCTTTGATAATTTTCCCAATGGATGTCATCTTCCCTGATGCACTTTCAAATTTTTTTCCCTGGTTGGCAAGAGCTTCTTTTCCCAATTTGGGAGGTGGTTATCCAGATGATCTTTGGCCACTATTGAGCAGTGTGCACCACTGTCAAAGATCAATGGGTGTTGAGCATTGTCTATACAAAAAGTCATCTTTGTGGCTGTCCCATGTATATATGCCATTCCTTTAGTTGGTGTGGCTAGAAATGTTTTTGAATCTTGTGTGTGTTTACACATGTTTTTATTTTCAGTGTCCTGTGGCATTCCTGCTTCTAACTGTATGTCCTGAATTTCTAGTTGTGTTTTTTCTTGGTACTCCACTAGAAATTCCCCTCTTGGGTCTTGGTCTTCATCAGATTGTTCTCTGATGGCCTCACCCATGGAGTCTGATTCAGAATCCTTTGTTGGGGATTTCTCCTGTGGTACTTGTTCAATGGCATAGACCTTTTTCTTTGAATTTGGAAAGTTATTAGAATAGTGGTCTGTTGACCCACAATTGTGACAAGAGTTTTTTTTTTGGTCACTTATGCCACTCTTTGTTTGGGTTTATCTTTGAAGTCCACCATAAAAGGTTGTTTCTCTTTGAAACTACTGCTTCTATATTGGGAATATTTCCCTATGTTTTTTCTTTTCCTTACATCTTGTAAGATGTTTGCAATGTCATCTAGAGTGCAATTTTGGTTGCATCTGCATTTTACTGCATGCTCTAGTTCTCCTGGCATTTTGTCAGGAGTTTGTGATTCCTCATCTGAGTATTCATTTGAGGATGAATGAATTTAAGTCTTTTAGACTTTCTAAGACACCACTCATATGTATTTTTGCCCACAGAGTACTTGTCATTTTCAAATTACATGGTCTTTTTCCATATCCAAGTACAATTACTGTACTTTTGGATTATCTGACTCTTCCACCATAGCCAGTTCCTTCTTCCATGGATTTCTTTCATTCTGTGTTCCAGATACTAGCATGTACCCTGAATGCTGTATTCAATCTAGCAGTAATCCGGTAATCTGGTATGCTTGGTACATTAATGAAGAGACCATAAATATAATCAATGAGCTCCATATGATCATATTCTCCTGTGCCAGAGAATTTGGGTCATCTTGAGGCCTCAGGAAGCTGTTTCAATCTTCCTTCTCAGAATAAGACATGTTATCTCCATCTTGGTATTGAGATGGAGACCTTGCCTTGTTCTCCAACAAGGCATATGGTTTGAGATCTTCTTTGTGGTATGGATTATCCAAAACATTGCCTTGTGGTTGGGGCTTCATGTTTTGGTAGACATTAAACAATTTGTTTAAGTCTTGATCCAGACAATCCCTGTCCCTTTTGAAGTGGTTCTGTTCTTCAAAGACTTGATTCAGTCTTTTATTGGTTTCTTCAGAGGCTTTGCTCAATTGATAAGGGCCTTCTTGAAGGGTTTTGTCTATTTTGTCCATTGAGGCTGTTAATTTCTCCATCCTCAAATGGCTTTCTTGGAGCTCTGCAAACTGTTTTTGAGTTTTCTCTGCATATTTGGATATCTTTAACCACAGTGAATCACTGTTTAAGTTACTCTCAGGTGTAACAACACTGTGTTTATTCTGAGTGGGGGAAATATTTCTATTATTGGGGCTACTGATTCTAAACGTATTTACAACTATTTCTGGCTCTTGTGTACTTCTTTCACCAATTCTAACAGCTTCTGAATCATTGGGTCTGACTCTCTCTGCCTTTGGCTGAAAGAAGTCTTGTTTTTGCCCTTGTATCATTGTCTTCTCCTGGAAAATACCTGGTATTGTGAGGAATTGTGACTCTTGGCCACTGATCTGCTGGTGCCTGAATGGTGTGAAGCCACTGGGGGGTTGGGGTGGTCTTCTCCTTGTGGACCTGAAGGAATCAGAGTAGGCCTGGTCTGGTTTAGCTGTTCTTTTATAGCTTGGATAGTGGCTTTATTCTCCCTTATCCTGGTTTCCCTCTCCTCCAGGAGTCTGAACTTCCTGGTGGAATTTCATCCTTTGGTGATTAACATAAGATCTCTGAAGGGAATCTGTTTGAGACATATCTTCTGGAAAATTGCTTCAAGTTCTGCCCAGTGGGATGCTAGGTTAAGCCTCTGGTTGTTCATGCTCCATTGGAAAAGATCTTTGAGGAGTTGGTGGAGGTCTAGAACTTGATCCATATCCTTCCATTCCTCTGATTTGAGATTTCTGTTGAATTGGAAGGTGAATGGCAGAGTAGGTATGATTTCCCTCAGTTTCTTGCCATCCACCACTGTGTCCAATGTGTCCTCTTTCAGGTCTTCTGGCTCTGAACCGTCCTTCTCTGTCCTCTGGCTGGTTCCTTGGGATTCCAAGGTTCCTGAGGTGTACAGGTGACAAATCAGTGCTTGCAAGAAGTCAACAACTCCATTCTCTTTGGGTATTTAACTTTGACTGTTCCTTGTACGAATATGTTATCAACTTATTTGGGCAATTTGCCTTTAGAAGTTACAACTGGGTTAATTACTGTAATCTTCACTGTACAAGTTATCAAGGTTGGTTTACCTTGTATTGATGCAGATTTTTGTGGTTTTATACATCTTAGAGTGGCAATTGATGTCCAATTATTTGTTGTGATGAGGGCTTCACTATGCCTCTTTCCTTTTCCCTTTCCTTCTGGCTCTGAAGGTGTCACTGGCATATTGCCTTGTGATTGGGCTTCAAGTGGTATGAAGCTTTCTTGCACTGAATCAAAGAGGAAAAAGAGTGGTTATGTCAGTTAAGACTTCTTAAAATGCTGTTTGAATGTCTAATAATGGCCTCTGGGCAATATATTCCTATATTATGCCCTTGTATTATGGTGTTGTAATTGAAATTATCAATTAAATGCCAACAATACCGTTTTGTGGACTTCTGGTGTACTGTTTATATACACGTATCTCACAGATCCACTTTTAATTAACAAGTTTAATCTCAAGTGGTTCTGTGATGGTAAATTGCAATTATCAATATGCCTAACCACATTTCTAATACTGTTATTTTGTAACAACCATCCATCAGGGGTAAGGGTATTCATTCATACACCCACTCAAACACCTCAAATCAGCAAATCCAGTATCTGCATCAGCAGTCAGTTTCAGCAATCTTCATTCTGAAACATGCATACAGCTTGGAATCTCAATACAGCCTGTCAATACCTGTACAGGTTGGATTCACCCAATACAGTTTCAATACACCAGTATGAAACTGTATGATCACTCAAATACACCACACCTCTTGTACAGGTTCTGTACAGCTGTACAGGACCTGTATTGGCCAGACTCAATTCAGTAATCAATTATTCTCATGAAAATTCTTCTCTGGATCAGGGCTGGTGATTCTCACATATACCAGCCCCTCTTTCTCCCCCCTGGGGACTTTTCCCCAGTTAATTAAATTAGTTTATTTATTATTTTATAATTATTCTTATCCTTATTTTGGGTATTATAATTATTTAATCTTAAGTTAGTCTTTGCATTTTCTCTTCGCCTGTACAGTATGAGTTGGGTGGCCATATCCTTATTAACCCTTCTCTTTCCATTCTGACAGGTTGAAACAGTGGACTTGGACTTGTTTGTGGTTGGCTCTTCTATTCTTTTACTCTTATCTTTTGTTGCTGCTTTTTCTTATATTTATTCTTTAGCAATTTATCTTTAACACTCTTAAGTGTATCTCATCTTATCTTATCTTTGAGCCCTCCATAAGTGAGTCCCAGTTTACTGAGTGCCAGGCCCTCTTCACTTCGAAGAGCCCCTGTGACATTAAATTAATTAACTCATATTTGATTCTTTCTTTTCATTCATTTAGATTCATTTCCTCTCATTCATCAATTATGACCTTTTCATGATTTTATGATTTTTATGATTTTCTATGAATTTTTCTCTCTCATCAATTTTCATCTCATTCTTTTCATTCTTATGAAAATTGATTCTTTTTTCCTTTCTTAATCATTGCTGACCATTTCATCACTTCATTTTATTTTTATCAATCAAATTTTTTCTGTGTTTTTATTCAGGTCTTATTCATTAATTATTGATTGGTTTAATTGATTGGATTACTCATTGGGATTCATTTGGGTTATTGATTCAGGATTTATTGGATTTACTGACTTTGAACTCTCAAGATATTGATTGATCCTCAAGAATTGATTTTGATTATTGATTTGATTTGACTCATCAAGATATTGAATTGATTTCTGAAGATTTTGAACTGATTGACTGATTCCTCAAGACTTGATTTCATATTGAAGACACTTATTGATTGATTATTGATTGAATATTGATTGATTATTGATTTCCTCAAGATTATTGATATTTGATTGAATTGATTGTTGATTGATTGAATTTATTTGACTGTTGATTGAATTTGATTCCTCAAGAGTTGAATTGATTCCTCAAGATTCATCAAGATTTTATTGTGATTGATTTGGCCAAGCCTGATTATTCTTCTTAATACCATCAAGTTATTTTAATTCTTTTCATAATGCCAGTCCAGCATAGCCCCCCAGCAAAGAATACTAGATCCCAGAAAATTACAGCTGTTCTCACTCCTACAGCAAGGGCTCCTCTTGACCGCACACCATCAGTTCATCAACTGAGTGCAAATTTGGACAGAGGACCACCAATGGAAGGAGCAGCACCCTCAAGAAGAGGTGGAATGAAATCTAGAAGATCAAGATCCTTTTCTGGACTTTTGGGTGGCTACCCTGGCATGTCTGAAGGTGCAAGAGCAAGATTAGGGGAAGTTGAAGATGAAGAGGGGGATGAGTCTGTGGAAGAGGAAGATTCTGGGGAAACTGAAGTGGCAGATGCCTTGGCAAATGCTCCAGAGGTGCCTCAGGGTTCTAATCTAGCCCTTTCTAGTCAACCTCTTGTCTCTCAAACTGATCAAAGTCTCCTCAAGATGAAGGAGCAGATGACTCAATTCATGGGACAACTCACTCAAGCAGTTGCCCCCAGGGACAATTCCAAAGCCCCTGCTTTCAAGACTCCATCCATGAAGGCACCTGATTCTTTTGATGTTACTCAAGCTCATAAGTTGAGAGGATTTATCCAATCCTGTCAACTAATTTTCCATAATGATCCAGCAAACTTCTTCTCTGACAGGAAGAAGGTTTTGTACTCAACTTCTTTTCTTACTGGTAGAGCTGGCAAATGGATTGAACCTTACCTCTCAAATATTTCCAATTAAGACCCTTCCTACCTCCTCAATAATTGGCCATTGTTTGAATCTCAATTATTCACTCTGTTTGGTGACCCCAATGAAGTCAGGAAAGCTGAACAAGAGTTGGACAATTTGAGGATGAAGGAAAGTGGTCATGTATCCTTGTACATAGCAGATTTCAGAAGCTTAATGTCAAGAATTGGAGATTGGGGGGAAAGAGCTTATATCCATGTTTACAGAAGAGGATTGGCATCAAGATTATTGGATCAGTTGGCTTCTCACCCTGGAACTTTTGATACTCTTCAAGAACTTATGGATGTCACTCTAGAATTGGACACAAGATATCATGAGAGGCAAAAGGAAAAGGGTGGCAATCAAGAAAAGAAGCCTCCAGTCAGTGGATCCAATCAGTCTAGGCCTCCTCAAAACTCATTTCAAAAGAGGCCTCATCAGAAGAAGAATGAGAAGGGCAAGCAATTTCAATCTTCAAAGGACAAACCCCATGCTGCTCTCCTCAATAAGGACAATAAATTAATCGGTTCTGAAAAGGAGAGGAGGATTCAAGCAGGGTTGTGTACTTATTGTGGTGGCAAGCACCCAATTGAAAAATGCTTCAAGAGACCTCAGAACAAGCCTGGGTCATCATCAGGAGGCTTCCCTAACAAGCAGGGAAAAGCCTGAGTGGGGATCATGATGTGTTCAATGGTTCTCACTTATTTCCTTCAAGAGCACAATTGTGCACTCTGAATACTAGTGTCAAGAAATCTTTAAAGTTTCTTATTTTCTCTTCTGTCTCTGATATTTTTTATAGTATTCTCATTGATTCTGGTGCTACAAACTCTTTTATTGCAAAGAATTTTGTTCTCAAGTACTCATTGACTCTGTCAGAGCTCCCTGAAAAGATTCCTCTTTTCATTTTGGATTCTAATGAATGCCCTGCCTTGTTCATCACCCATTATACCAAGTGGGTAGTTGACTTGCCTTCCTTCCCAAGCTTTGAATGGGATTTCTTTATCATAGATTCACCCAAAGGAGAAGACCTGATATTGGGCTATGATTTTATTTACCATTTCAATCCCATTATTGATTGGAAAAATGGATTGATCACCTATGATTCTAATCATAAGGATTCTAGTGGTATTATTCCTTCTACTAGTAATGACTTAGCCACTGCTGTCAACAGTGTTGCTCTGGCTGGTGAACTTAAGACACCTTCCATTCCTTCTTCTGTCCATATCCCTTCCATAATTCCCTCTCAGTCATTACTTCCATCAAGAGATGAAGTCTTCAAAGAGATAAAGGATGTTGGAGAAGATGTTGCCATATCTTCACTTCATCTCTTCCAAGGGGATATGGACCTTCCTCCCTTATCTTTTCATGCATCCCTGGAGGAGCAGTGGGATGAGGAGGAAGAGCCAGAAGAAATTGAAACTGTGTTGAAGCTTGTTCCTCCTGCTTATCACCAATATTTGGATGTATTCTCCAAGGTGAAAGCAGAGAAACTTCCTCCACACCGCGCCTGTGATCACCATATCGAATTGGAGGGTCTTCTACCTCCAATTGGTGTTATCTACTCATTATCAAATCAAGAGTCAGAAACACTGCGGGCCTACATTTCAGAGAATGTAGAGAAAGGTTTCATTAGACCAAGCTCCTCTTCAACAGGAGCACCTGTCCTTTTTGTCAAGAAAAAGGATGGAGGTCTTCGTTTGTGTGTTGACTACCGCAAACTCAATGCTGTCACTAGGAAGAACAGATACCCTGTTCCTCCTATGAACCAGCTTCTTACCGTATTCAACGGTTCCACTATCTTCTCCAAGATAGATTTGCGTGGTGCATATAACCTTCTGAGAATCAAAGAGGGGGATGAGCACTTAACTGCCTTTAGAACCAAATATGGCAGTTATGAGTATTTGGTCATGCCATTTGGTTTGACCAATGCTCCTGCTTCTTTCCAAAATCTAGTAAATGATATCTTTGCAGATTTTTTGGATGTGTTTGTTGTGGTTTATCTAGATGATATTATGGTCTTTTCCAGTTCTGAGGAGGAACATGTAAAACATGTGGCCTCTGTCCTCCAAAGACTGAGGGACAATAATCTGTTTGCCAAAGCCTCCAAGTGTGTATTCCATGCCTCAAGTGTGGAATACTTGGGCTATGTTGTTTCAAGTGATGGCCTCAAGATGGATTCTTCAAAAGTTCAGCGAATCCTCAATTGGCCTCAGCCCAAAAACATCAAGGCCCTTCAATCTTTCCTTGGCTTTGCCAATTTTTATCAACGTTTCATTAAAAATTATTCTAAAAAAATCACTTCTCTCACTTCCCTCCTTAGAAAAGATTCTCTTTTCATCTTCAATGAGGAAGCTCTTAGTCAGTTTCAAGCACTCAAAGAAGCTTTCACCTCTGCCCCTATCTTATCTCATTTTAATCCTTCTCTACCTACTATAGTAGAGACTGATGCTTCTGATTATGCATTGGGCGCCGTACTGAGTCAGGTGAATGACTCTGGAAAGCATCCCATTGCATTTGATAGTTGCAAGCTCTTACCAGCTGAGCTCAACTATGAAATTCATGACAAGGAACTCCTTGGCATAGTTTGGGCTCTCAAGCGCTGGAGAGCATTTCTTCTTTCTCTTTCCAATCCTTTTGAGGTCTTGACAGACCACTCTTACTTGCAATATTTCATGTCTTCCAAAGTTCTTACTCGTCGTCAGGCCCGTTGGGCCGAATTTCTCTCAGAATTTCATTTCACTATCACTTACCGCCCAGGCAGGCTGGCCACTTTACCAGATGCCTTGTCACGTTGGGACAACGTGTACCCAGAGAGGGGGGTGGACTTCATCAGCAAGAATCCTCAGAATTTTCATCAAGTACTTAAGCAAGATGGAATTCAAGAGTCAAGATTCTTCTCAATCAAAGTGGAAATTTTCTCAGATTTAGTTGACAATATTCAAAAAGAAGTATGGCAAGACAAGGACTACAAAGAAATACTCAAGCAACTAGCAAGAGGTGAATCAGTTCCAGATTATTCTCTTGAACCTCAAGCCAAGTTATTATTATTCAAAGATAGAGTGGTAATCCCAAGCAATGAAGAACTTCAACTCAATATTCTTCAAAAGCGTCATGACTCACCATTGGCTGGCCATCCTGGCCAGGAGAAGACCCTCAAGCTCATCAAGAGGGATTTTTACTGGGCTGGCATGAATCAATTCATCAAGGACTATGTGTCCTCATGTCAGCAATGTTCAAGAAACAAGAACATTCATCACAAGAAGTTTGGATTACTCAAGCCTCTTTCAATTCCATCTGGTCCTTGGAATTCATTATCAATGGACTTTATCACTCAATTGCCACTGTCCAACAACTTTGATTCAATTTTAGTAGTTGTGGACAGATTCTCAAAAATGGCAATCTTCATTCCAACTTATGGCACAATCACTGCTCTGGATTTAGCTCAAATATTCATTAGTCATGTATTTTCCAAGCATGGACTCCCAGTCAGTATTGTCAGTGATAGAGGATCCTTATTTGTTTCATCATTCTGGACTCAATTGTGTCAGCAGCTCAAGATATCAAGAGATCTTTCAACTGCCTTTCACCCTGAAACAGATGGACAGACAGAGAGGGTAAATCAGATACTAGAACAGTACCTTTGGATGTATGTCAGCTATCATCAAGATGACTGGTACACCTGGCTCCCTCTGGCTGAATTTGCCTATAATAATGCAGAACATTCATCAACCAAGCAATCACCCTTTTTCACCATTTATGGAAGAAATCCCAGCTTTGACTCAATCCATATTTCTCAAGACTCACCTGCTGGAAAGTTATCAACAAAACTCCAATCAGTACAGCAAGTTGTCAAAGAAGAATTAGAGTCAGCAATAAGGAGATTCAAGAAGTATGCAGATAGAAATAGGGCAACTCCACCTGATTTCCAACCTGGGGACAAAGTATGGCTAGCTTCCAAGAACATCAAGACAACAAGACCCACCAAGAAATTATCAGAAAGATGGTTGGGACCCTTTGAAGTTCTTAAGAAGATTGGCAGCCATGCATATCACCTCAAGTTGCCTCAGCAATGGAAGACAGTTCACCCTGTATTCCATGTGTCCTTATTAGAACCAGTCAAGCATTCAACTATCCCAAATCGTCATCAATTGCCACCACCACCAGTTTTAGTGGAAGAGCAAGAAGAATGGGAAGTGCCTCAGGTTCTGGACTCAAAACTCAAAAGAGGTAAATTATGGTATCTTGTAGAGTGGAAAGGATTCAGTGAAGACCCAGAAAGAACCACTTGGGAACCAGCTTCCAACCTTACCAACTCACCAGACCTTGTCAAGGATTTCCACTCATTGTATCCAGACAAGCCTGGTCCAAATACCTCAAGAGTTTGATTTTATGGTGCTTGGTGGGGAGAAGAAGTTATGAAAGTAAGTTCCTCTCCTGGCATGCACCTTTAAGGGGGTATTCTACCCATATGTTGTTGTAAGCATCACCTTGGCCACTTTGTGAGCACTTGTCAATTCTTTGGACAGGTTCAGGAAGCATACAACATCAATACCCTCCATTTGGACCTTATCAAGATATGGCCAAATGTTTCTTTCTTTCTTTATGTTTTCATTTTCTTTCTTTATTATCATTTCATTTTATGCCAATCATCATAATTCAAGACATTCATTACTTCAAGTCATTTACGGCAATTCATTTCAGTAGTCATTTATGGCAATTCATTTCAGAAGGCATTTATGGCAATTTATTTCAGTCTTATGGTGCTTGGTGGGGAGTGGAAGTTATGAAAGTAAGTTCCATCTCCTGGTATGCATCCCTGAGGGTTCTACTTCTTGTAAAACATCACCTTGGCCACTCTGTAAGCATCAAATGCTTGGTTTTCATTTTTCAGACACTTCTTTGGCCAGAATCAAGCAACTCACCACAAGAAGGACCAACCATCAGGAATTTTTTCTTTATTTCTTCCTTTACTCTCATTTTCTCTTATTTATTTTTATTTTTAATTCTTTCCTTTCTTTACTCGTATAATTTGTTTTTATCTCTTTAAAGCAGCAGCATCCCCTCCCCAAATCACGTATTGGGAGGTTCTTTTATCATTTTAATCATTTTATCTTATCTCATTTATTAGTTATTATAAGAGCATGAATAGGAGTCAAACCAACCGTAAACAGGAACAAGACACTGGATTTCACTCCACCCAAATCGTCAAGTGCACGTCAAATCAAAAAAATTTCGACCTCAAGGGAATTGGGCCACAAGTCATTCATGGCCCCCCTCAAAACTCAAGGTCCAAGCCCCCTTTGGGGGCTGGAGTCAGCATGGGGGGGCCTCCCCTGCAAGTTTTGGTGGTCCTGGACCCCACCAATGGGTCCAGGCCATAAAGGTGATATTTGTGATTTTGGGCCATTTTAGGTCCCATGACCCCCTTGGGTCACCAGCAAATTTGGGCCCAAGGGGCTTCCAATAACCCCCACAGACCGCAGACCGCGAACCACGGCCTACGGACCGCGGCGTACGGTCCACGGCCCACGGCCCATGGACCGTAGGACCCCAAAGACTCAAAAAGGCCAAAAAGGCCAGAAAATTCCCAACAACCACAATTTGGCCAAAAATGGCCATGACCCAAAATCACCTCAAAAACACCAGGGACCCAAGAAAAGGCCATGAACCACATTTCACCCCAAAGACACCAAGGATCCAAAAGAGGCCAAAATGGCCATAAATTCAAGGATCCTCAAGATCCTCCATAGAGAAGGCACCAGCCCAAAATCACTATAAAGGGCTGGTTGAGGCATTTTGAAGGCCATTGGGGACAAGACCCCTGAATTCTGTCATCATCATTTCATTTGATTGGGCTGACCAGATGAGTACACTTCATATACTCATCTGGCACCATTTTTTGAGCACAAGAGCTCAGTGGCCATAAGTTTGGGATACAACCCAAGGCCACGCCCCAAGGACATCAGTTGTTTCAATCAGAAGAAAGAACAGTTCGAAGTGGGGTATTTACTCAAAGTTGAAGAAGGGGGGAATAAATTTAATTGACAGAGAAGAGATGGAGAAGGATTTCGAGATAATGGCCAAAAGAAAACTTTTCAAAGAATTGTGTGGGGTAGTGAGATGCCACTCAACAGTGGCAGGGTATTATGGTGTTCAGGAGCCCACCAGTTTCAAGAGGGGGATACTGTAACAACCATCCATCAGGGGTAAGGGTATTCATTCATACACCCACTCAAACACCTCAAATCAGCAAATCCAGTATCTGCATCAGCAGTCAGTTTCAGCAATCTTCATTCTGAAACATGCATACAGCTTGGAATCTCAATACAGCCTGTCAATACCTGTACAGGTTGGATTCACCCAATACAGTTTCAATACACCAGTATGAAACTGTATGATCACTCAAATACACCACACCTCTTGTACAGGTTCTGTACAGCTGTACAGGACCTGTATTGGCCAGACTCAATTCAGTAATCAATTATTCTCATGAAAATTCTTCTCTGGATCAGGGCTGGTGATTCTCACATATACCAGCCCCTCTTTCTCCCCCTGGGGACTTTTCCCCAGTTAATTAATTTAGTTTATTTATTATTTTATAATTATTCTTATCCTTATTTTGGGTATTATAATTATTTAATCTTAAGTTAGTCTTTGCATTTTCTCTTCGCCTGTACAGTATGAGTTGGGTGGCCATATCCTTATTAACCCTTCTCTTTCCATTCTGACAGGTTGAAACAGTGGACTTGGACTTGTTTGTGGTTGGCTCTTCTATTCTTTTACTCTTATCTTTTGTTGCTGCTTTTTCTTATATTTATTCTTTAGCAATTTATCTTTAACACTCTTAAGTGTATCTCATCTTATCTTATCTTTGAGCCCTCCATAAGTGAGTCCCAGTTTACTGAGTGCCAGGCCCTCTTCACTTCGAAGAGCCCCTGTGACATATTTACAGTAAAAGAGGTTTTATTCCTGATTCAAAAAGAAGAATATTGAGGGCTTAAGTGTTTTAATATGAAAAACACACCCAAAATAACACTCATGGTTACTAAATTATAATCAACCATGTGAAAAATAAAAAACACAGCGGTATATAAATATATATATACCACTCAAAAATAATAAATTATATGATATAATATCATTTTATTAACATTTTTATACTAAAAAAAGAAACAATGGTGTCAATAAAATAAATTTAAGAGAAAAAACTCACTTTTTCATGAAAATAGTCAAAAAAAATGTTCAAAAACACAGCCAGCCCCCAAAATGTCAGGCTGAGTCTGATAAATTGATAATAATAGTATATACAGCTTTGGCTATGACTGTGACATGGATAAAATGATAATGAAAGAGTTTTTAATCAATATTAAGGGCTTTAATGAAACAATTGAGTGGTGGTGAGTGCTGTTGTAAGCCCTGGGTGCAGAGTTACCAATTGGATTATTATAATAAAGTCTACGATAATTAATATTATAACTATTCCTGATTATTTCAATAATTATAACTATTTTTGACATTTGTACTACATGGAAATTCAAGAGAAGTATGAGGATTCCTCTTTTGGGCAGAGAAAGGTCCCTTTTTATCCTGAAATTGGGTGAAAAGGTCCTCTAGACCATTTCATGTGTATGAAGCAAAGATTTTTTACTTCAGAATACTGGCTTGTGGTTTCCAAGCGGCCTGTATACACTTTATTGGTCTCAGATGTGGTTTTGAAACCACATCTAGGAAGTTTTCACCAATAGAGGGTGAAGGTTTTCATCTGGGGACCACATAGCCCTCTTCTGACATGTATGATGTGTAGAATGCTGTACAGAACCTGTATGGGACCCCATTATTGAGTCAACTATTAGGTATTGAAGTATAAACATTCTTCTTTGTCTGTTTGACACCTCATAATCACAGTTATGGGATATTATCCCACAGGAAAGGTGTATTGGCCCAATTGTGGGATTTTAACCTTGAAACTTCTATATCTCTGTCAGTTTTTGAAATATTGAGCTCAATATTGATTCATTGTGTAGCCTCAAATGAGATCTACACAATGGTGCCTCAACTAGTATGGGTAACATCAAATATGGCAAAGTTATGCCATGTACAATTTTGTTATTCAGACATATGATTTTCTCAATATCTTTATGGAGCTTGTTTGCTCCATAACGTTTGTTCTAGATTAGATCTGGGGAAATGAATGGCACCATAAGATAGCCCCAATTGTTCTGTTTCCAAAATTACCACACCTTAACTATCTCACACTAAAACAGTAGAAGTTATATGAGAGGTGAATATTTTATTCACCTTTATTTGGCCTTATTTTGGCCATAACCTCTGTAGTTTTGGTGTTAGCTCAATTGGAATAGTACCATTGGATAGCCCTGACTTAGAGCTTCAATTTTAATACCAATTTTCTGGGGTTAAGATTCTTCCTCTGGATTTCAGATGAGAGCTGAAAATTAAGGTTTATGCTCAGCAACAATTTTGAGAAGGAATAACTTTGTTATCATTTTTCCTATGATGATAGGACTTGTATATTTAGAAACAGGGGAGTTCCCTTCTTTGTTTGATAACTTTTGAGCTGGTTTGTCTCAGTTTCATGTTTTGGTGGTATCTTAGCTCTACCATTCATTGGTTTATGGTATTTGGCTGTCATGCTTGTGCTCTGTTTTTGAGTCACAGGAAAACAGAATAAGAGAATAAATGGAGCTCTTATAATCAGGATCAAAGTTTCTTAGCCATTTCCTCTAATCAATGTATGTATTGAATTTATTAAGAAAGTCAAATCCCAATATGAGGTCTTCTCCCTTAGTAGTATCAATTATTAAAAGCTTGAAAAAAGAGGGGAGCTCAACCATATATTCATTATGGTGAGTCACAAATGAAGAAGGGCCCTCTGAGGAGTCAAAAATAATAAAAGGAATCCTTTATGGGAGGTCTGACATCATTCAGGAATACTTGTGAACAAACCTCTTTGAAATAATGGAGCTGGTAACACCAGAATCAACAAGAATACTGTGAAAAATATCAGAGAGAGAAGAAAAAACAAAAAATTCAAGATATTTTTTGACAAAATTATTCAGAATTCACAATTGTGCTCTGGGTGCAAAACAGTGAAGACCATTGAGTACAACATGATTTTAACTAAGGCTTTTCCCTGGATTGGAAATCTGCCTGTTGGTTGGTTAAACCTGTTTTGAGGCCTTTTGACACAATAATCAATACTATCATTCCCATAACATTTGGAACACAAGCCTTCCTTCAATATTCTACTGTTTTCAGAAATCATAAGCTTGTAGTCCTGATTCAGAAAAGAAGAATGGGGCTTCTCCCTGTTCTGGAAATTAGAATTCTTATTTTTTCTTGTGCCTTTAGCTTAAATAATATTGAGGTTTTTAAGAACTTGAATTTGAGGATTCAGTCTTTTTTTCTTGAGAATGTTTCTTCCTATTTTTCCTCTCATGGTACCTGGTATCAAGTTCCAGGGTTACATACATTAAGTCTTGAATAGAATCAATAAATGAAGGATGGGATTCCAATCAATACAGAATTCTGGAGGCCAATCCCTTCCTATAATGGTGCATAAACATCCTTTACCCCCAATCTGCAATTATTGAGACCAAAGTTCTGAAATCAGAAATATATAAAGAAACATGACCTCCTTCTTTCATTCTTAGGCCACTCATATCTGCTTCAGATTCTCTGACCTCAATTGGGTCCCAAAATAAAGTGAGGAGTTGGGCTTTGAATAATACCCAGTCATTGAGGAGGTAAGATGGGTCTTTGTTGGTGATATTGGAAAGATAAGGCTCAATCTGCTTTGTGGCCCTTCCAGTGAGAAATGAAGTGGCATAACCTTTCTTCAGAGAAATTAGCCTTATTATTGTGAAAAATAAGCTTGCATGACTGAAGAAAGCTTCTGACGTTGGAGGGTTGAGTCTCATAAAAGCAGTATGGTGCCTTCATAGATGGAGTATTGAAGGCTGGTGGTCTTGAAGCATCAGGAGAGGAAGCTTCTTAAATATTGGCCATAATTTGAGTAATCTGTTGCATGATGGCCAATGAATCTGGTTCAGACTGGTGGGAGACATTCTGATTAGACTGGGCTATAGCTGGCCCTCCAGAACCTTCACATTCCCCAAAAGGAGCAGGGACAGCTTTGGTACGTTCAGACTCTTCCTCTTCCACAGAATTCTCCTCCTCATATCTACAATCCTCACCAGAACCTTGCAAAGAGGTCTTTTAAATACCTGAAAAACCACCAATCACTCCTGAAACTGAACTTGATCTTCTTGGCCCTCTTACTTCCTCCCTGAATGGTTCTTTTCCTTCCAAATTTGGTCCTCTGTCTAAGTGGGCCCTCAGTTGAGGAACTGCTGGGAAGCCATAATAAGGACCTCTTGGAGTTGAAGTAAGAACAGCTTGAGCTCTGGCCTAGGAACTTGTCTTTCTTGTAGGAGGTGGGTATTTGACAGGAATTATCATGAGAATTAAGAATAAGAAAATGAAATAAAATCAAGATTTGAAATATTGAAATTGAGGCAGCAATCATTTATGGAAAGCTTGAGGTCCTATAAAAATGAAATCTTGAGAAAATCAATCAAATAAAATTAATTCTTGAGGAAAAATAACTCAATAATAAAATAAAATCAAATTTATCTTCAGGTCAATCAATTTCTTGAATTCAATATCAGTTTCAGTAAAATCAATCAATTAAAGTAAAAATCAAATGAATTATTCCTTGAAAATAAAAATTATTGAAGAATAAGTTAAAATTGAACATTTATTAATGAAGAATGTGTCTTAAAGAATTTGATGACCAGCCTGAATGCTAAAAAGAGAGCTGTGACCTCAGCTAAACTTGAATGAAAAAGTGACCAAAAGGGTCAGCCAAACTAAAGTTTTTAAGAGAAAATACTTTGATAAGAACTGAATGAATTTTAATGAATATAAAGGGAATTCTCATGAAGAAGAAAATTAATGGAAATGAATATTACTTCAGAGGAACTCATTAATAGTCATAAAAGCTCATGAGTGATGAATGAATGATTTTGAAGATAACAAATAAAAACAAATTAATGAAGGAATCAATTATGAGCTAATTTGTCAGGATGAGTCTATGATGAAGTGGTAATAAAGCTATTTACAACTAAAATTATGACTGTGACACGTGGAAAATAGTTTAAGAAGGATTTATAAAGGTTTAAGATGGATTTAATTTTAAAATAAAAGGGCTTTACTATAATGAATATAGTGGTGGTGAGTGCTGTTGAAAGCCCTGGGTGCAGCTTTACCTGTTGGGTTACAATAATAAAGACTACAATACTTTAATTTAAGAGTATACCTGATTATTAACCAAGAGTAAAACTGTTTTTGACAGTTTACTACGTAGGTTATTCAAGAGCAGGATGAGGAGATGATTTTGGCTGTGAAAAGCCCTCCTTTTATCCTGAAATTGGGGTGGAAAGGCTGCTAGACCTTTCCACATAGAGGAAGTGAAGATTTCTCACTCTCCAGGACAGGCTTGTAGTTTGAAAACAGCCTTTATACCCTGTATTGGGCTCAGATGTGGTTTTGAAACCACATCTCGGCAGTTTTCACCAATACAGGGTGAAAATTTTCATCTGGGGACCTCACAGCCTGATTCTGATGTGTATGATGCGTAGAATGCTGTACAGAAGCTGTATGGGACCCCAGTATTGGCTGACATATGAGGTATTGAAGTAAAAACATGCTTCTTTGTCTATTTGACACCTCATATTCATGATTATGGGATATTATCCCATGGTAAGGCTGTATATGACAGCAGGTGGGATTTTGACCTTAAACCAGCCATACCTCTGTCAGTTTTTGGGATATCATGCTCAAAGTTGGTTCATTGGATATCCCTGTATGAGCTCTACACAATGGTACCCAATTTGGTATGGTTATCATTGAATATGGCAAAGTGATCCCATGTACAAGGTTTTTTGTACATAGGCATGGTTTGGGCGAAAAGCTGTATTGAGCTTGTTTGCCTCATAACTTCTGTTATAGTTGAGATATGAAGAAGTGGATGGCACCATCAGATAGCCCTGATTGTGCTCTTTCCAAAGATACCCCACTTCAGGTATCCCACACTAAAACTGTAGAAGTTAGATGAGAGGTGAATGTTTTATTCACCCTTATTTGGCCTGAAAGTGACCATAACTCCAGTAATATTGGTGCTGGCTCAGTTTGGCTGGTACCATTGGATAGCCCTGGCTTAGAGCTTCATTTTAAATACCCATTTGATGGGGTTAAGCTTCTCCTTCTAGATTTTAGATGAGAGGTGAAAATTAAGGTTTATGCTCAGCAATAACTTTGAGCAGGAATAACTTTGTTATTTCTTGTCCTATGGTGATGGGACTTATATTTTCAGAAAGAGGTGAGTTTCCTCCATCTTTTGATACCTTTTGAGCTAATTTGGCTCAGCTCCATGTTTTGGTGGTATCTTGGCTATACCATTGGTTTATGGTATTTTGGCTGTCATGCTTGTGCTCTGGTTTTGAGTCACAGGCTGACATACCCTCCCTCTAAAAAAGGCTCATCATTGATGAGAATTTTCAGTCCTCTTAGAGGCTCGGAATCTCCTTAAATGAAGGTTCCCATCTGGTATGGCATCTTCTGCCAACCATTTGTCTTTATCTGCTGTCTGGTTCTTGAATCTGACTAGGTATTGTCTTTGATCCTTCCCATTGAGTCTGATCTTCCTGGCCCTGATGATCTTACTCACAGGTCCAGGGGAGTCTTCCACTTCCACTATCTCTTGTGGTGTGGGATTCTTTTTCCTGGAGGGGAATTTATCCTCCTCTGTCTGGAAGTATGGTTTGACCAAACTCACTGGAAAGACTGGGTGTTTCCTGGAAAACTCCTCAGTGAGCTTGACCTCTACTGCATTATTCCCTATCAACTTAATGATAGTGAAGGGCCCTACAAATGAGTCTCTCATTTTCTTGGGTCCCTTGAGATTGTTAGAGTTCAGTGTAGACACTAACACCTGGTCCCCTTCCTTAAAGTCAGGTTCCATATGTGATTTGTCCCAGCTCTGCTTATTGTATTCTTTTGCCTCAGCTATGCATTTGGAAGCTGTGTCACAGGCCCTCTTCCACATATCATGGAAGTCTTTGGCTGTGGGATGGATGGTCAGAAGGGTTTTCTTCAAGTGATCCACAGGCAACAGGGGATTCCACCCTTTCTCTACCAAGGCAGGTGTTTTTCCTGTGGTGGAGTGCTGACTTGTGTTATAAGCCAGTTAGACAGCTGGTAAGAGGGTAACCCAATCATGGGTGTATCCCTCATGGTCCTTTTATTCCATGCCATAGGCACAGAATCTTCTGAGGATGCCCTCCATTGTTTGGATCATCCTTTCAGCTAGGCCATCTGTTTGTGGATGGTAAGCTGTGGAAAAAGCAAGTTTGGTACCAAGCATGTCATATAAGTTAGTCCAAAATTCAGATGTGAAATTTGGGTCCCTATCACTAATGATGATCTTAGGGACTCCACAGGTGGATATGATGTTATTCCAAAACAACAGAGCAGTATCCATGGCTGTGTCTTCTTTATGGCATTATAGACACCTCATGCTCTCTCTGAACCTATCAACTATGATCAAACAGGCATTGTAGTTTTCTTTGCCTCCTGGGACAAGTCCTGTAACCCAGTCCATGTTGATGGTTTCCCATGGGTGCTTGGGTTCTTCTATGTGTTGAAGTAACCCATACTTCTTCCCATGTTTCCTATTTGCCTTTTGGCATCTTTCACAAGTGTTGATGTATTCACTCAACTCTTGTTCCCACTTGGGCCACCAAGCTGTGCTTGCTACCCTCTCTCTGGTCCTGTCTTCACTCATGTGTCCCATATAGGGGCAGTCATGGCATTCTTGTAGGATCAATGAGATGTGGTCTCTGTCTACCACTGTGAGTGCACTTGTGTGCTTTTCTCTGTGGTAGAGCAGGCCATCTATAGGAAAAAACTTATTGTCCTTATAGGCCCTCAACCAGGGTTCTTCCAGCTGGGTTTCCAGTTCTGGGCTCCTGTACTTTTGTTGAAGGAGTTGGAGTAGTATGCTACACTGTTTGTGTTTGGCATAAGACTTCTGTACTGCACTGAAGAATTCATTGTGCAGTTCTGAGGAGCTTATTCCCAGTATGGGAGTTTCTGTTCCTTCTGAATCAGTGTTTCCACTGTCAAGGGTACCATTTCCTGGTGCCCATTCAGAAAATCTGAAGTTCTTCCTCCTATCTATTTCCATGAAATGGATAGGGATTTTGGCTGCAACTTCTGGGTCATAAGCTGGATTGCTCTTGACATTGTCCAGTGGCCATCTGCTGAGGCCATCTGCATTGGTATGGCTTTTACCTTCCTTGTATATGATGGTCATGTTCCCTCTATACTCCTGGATAGCTATTTGCCATCTCAGCATATGTCTATTAGTAGTCTTCATGTTTAGTAAAGACTTCAAGGCTGTGCAGTCTGTGTAGACTTCAAAGACTGCACCCTCCAAATAATAATGGAGTTTTTCTAGAGCCCAGACTAGACATAGACATTCTGTCTGGGTGGCCCCATACCTGGCTTATGAATCTTTCAGCTGCCTGGAGATGTAACATATGACACCTTCTCTTGGTTCACCATCCACAATTTGTCTTTGGTGAAGGGCTGCTCCTAAGCCCTGGCTGCATGCTGCATCTATATATAGCTTGAATGGTAGTTCAAAGTCAGGCAAGATGAGCACAGGTGCATTTGTGAGTTCATGTTTGATCCTCTCATATGCATCCCTCCTTTCTTTGGTTATTTCAAAAACTACATCTTTTGAACATAACTTGTATAAACTACTAGTTATGTGTGCAAAATTTTTGATATGGTTTCTATAGTAGCTAGCAAACCCAAGGAAAGATTTCATCTCTTTGATGTTCTTTGGTACTGGTTTTTTGCAGTACTGCTGCTACTTTGTTCTGGTCAATTGCCAGACTAAGACCTGTGACTTTATGTCCTAGAGCTAGTAGCTCTTGTTGGCCAAAATTACACTTTTTGAGTGAAATTTTCAGATTAATGGGTATACATTTACTTAGAACTCTGTCTATGTATTGTACATGGTCTTCCCATGTCTCTGAGTATATAATGATATCATCAATATATACTACCATCCAGCCTTCCATTATTTCTTCTTGAAATATTATGGTGTCCATCATCCTTTGGAATTGGGCTGGTGCATTCTTTATGCCAAAGGGCATCCTGGTGTACTCATATATACCGATATGGCATATTATCCTGAGTAACTTCATGGAGTTTGGTTTAACTCCATTTTGGTGGAAGCCTTTCATACAATCCATTTTGGTTATATATCTGACCTTGGCCAGTTTATCTAAGGCATGGGGTATCCTTGGTATAGGGTACCTGTCTGCTTTTGTGTAGTTATTCAGGGCTCTGAAGTCTCCACACAATCTAGACTTGCCATCATGCCAGGTGATCAGGACAGGGGTGGTAATTTCCACTATTTCATTATGTCCAGTCTTCCTGATGACATCCATATCCAGGAGTTCATTGATATGTTTCTCAATTTCTTTCCTGGTTTTCAGGCTTGCTGGATAAGGAGGTCTCCTCAGCATGGGTGGATAAGGTCTTTCCACATCCAGATATAGTTCTATATCATGGCCTTTGATCTTGCCTAATGGTTCTTCACCAATGGCAAATTCTGGTCTGTTCTTTCTCAGCATTTTCAGTAAACTTAGTTTTTGTTTACTGGTGAGGGTAGTGCTAAACTGTCCCTCTCTGAATTCCTTCAGAAGTTCTTCTAGTGGATCTTGAGAAGATATTTGGTATATGTCAAGTGAAAATTTCTTCTCCTTGTTAGTACCAATGGTGATGTGCCTATTCTTACTGTTGTAAATGTCTATGCCATACATCCTCTGGTAATCTGTTCCCAGTAAAAACCCTTGGATGTGGGCATCATTAAGCACTACAAACTCTGGATTGAGTCTGATATTACCCTTCCTATGGGGTATAATTATCTCTTTGATAATTGTCCCAATGGAAGTCATCTTCCCTGATGCACTTTTAAAGTTCTTTGCCTTAGTGGGCAAGAGCTGTTTTTCCCAGTTTGGGAAGTGGGTATCCAGATAGTTTCTGGCCACTATGGAGCAGTGTGCTCCACTATCAATGATCAGTGGATGCTGAGCATTGTCAATACAAACAGTCATTTTTGTGGCTGTTCCATGTATATATGCCATTCCTTTGGTTGGTGTAACCAGGAATGTTTGTGCATCTTGTGTGTGTTTGCACAAGTTCTTGTTAGCAGTGTCCTGTGGCATGCCTGCTTCCAACTGTATGTCCTGGATTTCCAGTGGTGTTTCCTCTTGGTATTCCACTAGAAACTCCTCTCTAGGGTCTTGATCATCCTCAGATGGTTCTCTGATGGCATCACCCATAGAGTCTGAATCAGAATCCTCTGTTGGAGGTTCTTCCTCAGGGACTTTCTCTATGGCATAGACTTTTTTCTTTGCCTTTGGACAGTTGTTGGCATAGTGGTCTGTTGAACCACAATTGTGGCAAGAATTCTTCTTCTTAGCCACTTCTGCCACTCTTTCTCTGGGTTTGTCTTTAAACTCTACCCTGAGTGGTTGTTTCTCTTTGAAACTGCTGCTTCTATATGGGGTGAATTTCCCTATATTAGTCCTCTTCCTTATGTCTTGTAAGGTGTTGGCTATGTCATCTAGAGTGCAATTCTGGTTGCACCTGCATTTTACTGCATGCTCTAGTTCTCCTGGCAGCTGTGTCAGTAGTTTGTGATTCCTCATTTGGATGTTCATCGGAGGATCAATGGCTTTGAGTCTTTTAGACTGTCTAAGACACCACTCATATGGATCTTTTTCCACAGAGTATTTGTCATTTTCAAATGACATGGTCTTTTGCCATATCCAAGTTCCATTACTGTACTTTTGGATGATTTGACTCTTCCACCATGGCCAGTTTCTTCTGCCATGGATTTCTTTCATTTCTGTGTACCATATACTTGCATGACCTTTAAATGTAGTATTCAATCTAGCAGTGATCCAGTAGTCTGGTATGCTTGGTACATCAATGAAGAGTCCATCAATATAATCTATGAGCTCCATATGATCATATTCTCCTGATCCAGAGAATTTGGGCCAGTTTGAGGCCTCAGGAACCTGTTTCAAGGCTTCCTTCTCTGAATAAGACATGCCATCTCCATCCTGGTATTGTGATGGAGATCTTGCCTTATTCAACAACATGGCATCTGGTTTGATGTCATCTGGTTGATATGGATTCTCCATAGCTTGGCCTTGTGGTTGGGGCTTCAAGCTATGATAGGCATTAAACAATTTTTTAATGTCTTGATCCAGACACTCCCTGTCCCTTGTGCTGTGGTGTTGTTCTTCAAAGACTATATTCAGTCTTTTGTTGGTTTCTTCAGAGGCTTTGCTCAGTTGAGCATATCCTTCTTGAAGATTTTTAACTATTTGTTCCAAGGAGGCTTGAGTTTGTCTCATCCTCTCTTGGCTAGCATTAATTTCTGCAAACTGCTTTGCAGATTGTTCAGCATATTGGGACATTTGTAACCACAGTGTATCACTGTTGATGTTACTCTCAGATGTGACAATGTTATTTTCAGTCTGAGTGGGGGTAATGTTTCTATTACTAGGACTACTGATTCTAGAGTGGTTTACAACTACTTCTGGTTTTTGTGTACTTCTTTTACCAAATCTAACAGCTTCTGGATCATGGGATCTGACTCTTTCCTCCTCTGGTTGAAGGAGATTTAGTTCTTGCCCTTTTTCCCTTGTCTGCTCCTGGAAACTTCCTGGAATTGTGAAGAATGGTGACTCTTGGCCACTGATCTGCTGGCTTCTGAATGGTGTGATGCCACTGGAGAGCTGATTTGGCCTGCTCCTTGTGAACCTGAAGGAATCTGAGTAGGCCCTGTCTGGGTTAACTGTTCTTCTATAGCTTGGATAGTGGCTTGATTCTCCCTTATCATCTGTGCCCTTGCCTCCAGGAGTCTGTGCTTCCTGGTAGGATTCCAACCTTTGGTGATTTCCATAAGGTCTTTGAAGTCTATCTCTCTGAGACAGATCTTCTGGCAACTTCATCCAAGTTCTGCCCAGTGAGTTGCTAGGTTGAACCTCTTGTTGTCCATGCTCCATTGAAATAAGTCTTTGAGGAGTTGGTGGATCTGAAGAACTTGATCCATATCCTTCCAGTCCTCTGGTTTGAGGTTTCTGTTGAATTGGAGTGTGAATGGCAAGGTTGATATTATCTCCCTCATTGTTTTGCCATCCACCACTGTGTCCAAGGTGTCCTCTTCCTGGTCTTCTGGTTCTGGGCAATCCTTCTCTGTCCTCTGGCTGGTTCCTTTGGAAGCCAAGATCTCTGAGGTATGAAGGGGACATATCAGTGTTTGCAAGCAGTCAAAAACTTTATGTTCTTAGGGTATTTACCTTTGACTGTGCCTTGTACAAATTTATTGTCTACTGACTTGGGCAGTTTGCCTTTGGAAGTTACAACTGGGTTAATAATTGTAATCTTTCCTGTACAAGTGGTTAAGGTTGGTTTACCTTGTATAGAAGCAGAGTTTCGTGGTTTTCTACTCCTCTGAGTGGCTATTGGTGTCCACTTTTTGGCTGTAATGAGGCCTTCACTAAGTCTTTTTCCTTTTCCCTTGCTGCCCACTGGTTCTGAGGGTGTCACTGGTATGTTGGCCTGTGACTGGGTCTCAAGTGGTATGAAGTTTTCTTCCACTGAATCAAAGCAGGAAAAAAAGAGGGCTTATGTCAGTTAAGACTTCTTAAAAGGCTGGTTTTGCACGTCTAAAAATGGCCTCTGGGCTTGTATGTTACTACAGATGCCCTTGTATGATGACAATGTAATTGAATTAACAATTCCACGGCAAAAATACAGCTTACTGATATATGGTATACTGTTTGTATGCCAATATCTCACAGAATACTTGTAATTAGCAAGTATAATCTGTCAAAAGAATGGTGTATTACAGGGTAATTGAGTTAACAATGTGCCCAAAAACGCCTCAACTGTTGGTTTATCAGTATGAGTTGTCTTAATTCACTTAAGAATTAAGTCTGTATTAGTGGCTTAAAGTGTTTTTATATACAAAACACGCCAAAAATACTAGTCTTGTGGTTAAAAGCCACGTGACAGATACTCTATAATATGTGAGTATTTCAAAAATTAGAGAAAAAATATATATAAAATATACTTTTAAAGAGAAAATGACGCCTAAAAAAAGTAAAACAGGTGTCAATAAATGATAAAGAAGAGAAAAACTTACTTGTAAGGTCCAAAAAATAAGTAAAAAACACGGCCAGGCCCCCAAAATGTCAGGAGGAGTCTATGGTGAAGTGGTAATAAAGCTATTTACAACTAAAACTATGAATGTGACACGTGGAAAATAGTTTAAAAAGGATTTATAAAGGTTTAAGATGGATTTAATTTTAAAATAAAAGGGCTTTACCATAATGAATATAGTGGTGGTGAGCGCTGTTGAAAGCCCTGGGTGCAGCTTTACCTGTTGGGTTACAATAATAAAGACTACAATACTTTAATTTAAGAGTATACCTGATTATTAACCAAGAGTAAAACTGTTTTTGACAGTTTACTACGTAGGTTATTCAAGAGCAGGATAAGGAGATGATTTTGGCTGTGAAAAGCCCTCCTTTTATCCTGAAATCAGGGTGGAAAGGCTGCTAGACCTTTCCACATAGAGGAAGTGAAGATTTTTCACTCTCCAGGACAGGCTTGTGGTTTGCAAACAGCCGGTATACCCTGTATTGGGCTCAGATGTGGTTTTGAAACCACATCTGGGCGGTTTTCGCCAATACAGGGTGAAAATTTTCATCTGGGGACCTCACAGCCTGATTCTGACGTGTATGACGCGTAGAATGCTGTACAGAAACTGTATGGGACCCCAGTATTGGCTGACATATGAGGTATTGAAGTAAAAACATGCTTCTTTGTCTATTTGACACCCCATATTCATGATTATGGGATATTATCCCATGGTAAGGCTGTATATGACAGCAGGTGGGATTTTGACCTTAAACCAGCCATACCTCTGTCAGTTTTTGGGATATCATGCTCAAAGTTGGTTCATTGGATATCCCTGTATGAGCTCTACACAATGGTACCCAATTTGGTATGGTTATCATTGAATATGGCAAAGTGATCCCATGTACAAGGTTTTTTGTACATAGGCATGGTTTGGGCGAAAAGCTGTATTGAGCTTGTTTGCCTCATAACTTCTGTTATAGTTGAGATATGAAGAAGTGGATGGCACCATCAGTTAGCCCTGATTGTGCTCTTTCCAAAGATACCCCACTTCAGGTATCCCACACTAAAACTGTAGAAGTTAGATGAGAGTTGAATGTTTTATTCACCCTTATTTGGCCTGAAAGTGACCATAACTCCAGTGATATTGGTGCTGGCTCAGTTTGGCTGGTACCATTGGATAGCCCTGGCTTAGAGCTTCATTTTAAATACCCATTTGATGGGGTTAAGCCTCTCCTTCTAGATTTTAGATGAGAGGTGAAAATTAAGGTTTATGCTCAGCAATAACTTTGTTATTTCTTGTCCTATGGTGATGGGACTTATATTTTCAGAAAGAGGTGAGTTTCCTCTATCTTTTGATACCTTTTGAGCTAATTTGGCTCAGCTCCATGTTTTGGTGGTATCTTGGCTATACCATTGGTTTATGGTATTTTGGCTGTCATGCTTGTGCTCTGGTTTTGGGTCACAGGCTGACATAATTAATCTAATGTCACAGGGGCTTTTGGGAATAACAAGAGTTTCCTGACACTCAGAAATAAATAACTCACTTGGAGGGCTCCAAAATATCAAAGAAATAGTTGAATAATATACTTGTTTAACAAATAACAAGTGAAATTACAAATATGCAGAGGATAAGAATAAGGAAGCCAAAAGTCAAAGAGCCAACCAAAAGAATACTCCATTCAATGCTTCAATCTGCAAGAAAGAACAATAAAATTAGTAAAGGATATGACCACCAATATTCACTGAAATGCAAAGAATAAGGTGCAAATTACTGACTTATAAGTATCAGTATTTACTCCCAATAATGCAAAGAAAATAAAAATAAAAATAGATCCACTAGATTAATCAACTGTAAAAAAGGTCTCAAGGGAATGAAAGAGGGGACAGTGTATGTGAAAAGCTGTAAAGCTGATCCTGGAGGGTTTAATACCCATATTTATGATTGGTGTACAGATTTATTGACTGTTTTGGAAAATACAGCTTGCCCATATAGGGAAATGGAACTGTGTGTATTGAATTACCAAAGTTTATAAGTTAATTGACCCAAAGGGATTGATTCCATACAGGTTTCTTGAGTACAGCATGTATCAAGAATTTGAGTTGTCCAAGGAGTGCTGGAGCTGTTGATTCCTTGACAACTGATTTTGAAAATAACAACCTCTTGAAGTTACCCTTGAAAAAAAATGGACAGTATTCCCTTTGAGGAAAAATGTAGGAATGGAAATGACCACTCCTGAAGAGCCAGGTGAATGGTGTCCTCAAATGGTCTTCTGAGTGTCCCCCATGAATTAAAAGCTTCAGTCCCTAGAAGCCTTCCTTCAAAATGGGTTGGTGAACTGGTGACTTGAATTAATATGGAAGAATTGAGTCTTGAGATGGTAACCATAGAATTCAGGAGGAAAAATGGTGCGTAATGGTATATAATACCATATAATCCTCATGCAAGGTTCTTTCAGTTCTGGGTACAAGATTGGGGAAGGCTTCCCTTTTTCTTGAGGGGAACGGCCATTGATTGAGTATTGAGGGGTCCATGGTCCAAATAAACATTTTGGTCCTATGAGAACTGGTGCGCCAAAGGGCATGGCCCATTGGACTTAGGCCAAGAGGGGACCATGGAATGTAATACATGGCCTATTGATCATAGAATTGTGGTCCAAAGGGAGCCTAAATAGCCCAAAACCCCCCCAATCAAAGGGAGTTGGTCTGAGTGCCTGAGGATGGAAGAAGGGGCCATATGCCCCTGGAACAGTGAGAAGGTCCCAAGGCGTTATTCCAGTGGGATGTCCTTGGGGCCAAAGATGATGAAGAAAAGGCCTCGTGGCCTTTGGATCCACAAATAGCCAGGAAAGGTGAATGTTTCCCTGAGCCCACTAAAGACTAAAATGGGCCAATTGGCCATGATATGGTTAAGGTGTGGAGTTACCATAAACAAATATTTGGGAGGTATTTCCTGTGGTTGTGACAAGATATTAAATAATTACTTTCCTGTTGGAGTAATTTGGAATAATGATATCAATATAAAAAATTTAAATAAATTTGAAGTAAAACAGAAAACCCCTATTTATTTTTAATATTCAGTCAAGTCAGTATATATTAAATGTGTGGTAGAACAGGAAAGTACTCTACAGTGACTTTAATACAATAATAATAAGTGTAAAAAGGTAATTCCTGTTGGATTTATGTTGATATGATGGTAGGATGGCCTGAAGAACAATTATCATGAATGTTTGCTTATTTCTGATTAAGATTCAGAAACCGGTGTAGAATATTGTGAATTCAGAAAATTTTGAATTTCAAATTGTGAATTAAATTTATTTTTAATATATTTTCAAGTTTTAATAAATATATTTTAGCTTTAAAAATGATGAAATTTTCATTTTTAATTCACATTTAAGTTGATTCAGTCTTCTGTAATATAATAGAATATAATATAGATTATGCTGAATGTTGGGGCTAACTGAAAGAATAATTCAGATTTTCTCTTAAAATTAACAAACGATTCAATTCTTAATAATTATCAACCTCCGAACTCTATTGTTACTTCAAAGAAGTTCAAAAAAGAATTTCTTCATTTTGAATCCTTTCATAAATAAAAACCCTGTTTCATATCAATGAAGACTTATTTCACCTCCTAATCCTATATAATTAAGAAAAGAATTTCAAATACTGTATAAGTCACAAAAAAAGTAATATAAAGAAGATAATTTTAGTTAATCTCTCACATGGAGTCATATATTCTTTTAGTTTATATAAAACCTTTATAAAAAGTTAAATAATATCAAAAAAGACAAATGAAACTTAGAAAATCTCTTGTCTCAAAAAACCCCTTCCAAACAAATAAATGTATTAATATTTATACTTATTGAATAGTTTTCATTTGTATGAAATATGTATAATTTTAACTCAGAGTTTCTCACTATCATCCAAAATTTTGAGCTTGAGAAGCTTTGTTCTCATTATTATTTTTCTTTCTTAATTTTATTTGAAATTTGGCTTTTGTAATTCACGATTTTATGATTTTTTGATTAATTAAGCTTATTGAATTATTTTATTTTTTGTTCCATATTTTTGATTTCTTGAAAGTAAAGTATAAGCACTGTACAGCCTGCTTATGTAATTTTGTTGACTAATCAAAAGTTTTACAGTGGTAGACTGTGGTATTCCCCAGCTAGTTTATGTATACTGCACCCTTCCTGGCCTGTAGATGGGATTTTTTCTTATCCAAACATTTTTTTCAACACCCTTCTGAAGCAGCGGATGGGTTTGGTAAGGGGGACTGGGGAACATATGCTTCCTCTACCACAGTCACCATGAAAAAAAAGCTACCCATGCCAGCAGGGGTAGCAGGTCCAACCCAGATGCAACCTGCCTTTGAGTATGATTCATACTGGGCTCTAACTTGCTATTATCATTTGGTCATCTTCTAAGTCAGATTTTGTAGGTTTGGAAATAATTAAAATAAGCTCAATTGAATGATGTAGCCTCTGTTAATCTTGAATACTGCTTCATCCTACAAACCTCTTTCATTTCCAAACTAACATCTTCAAAATAAAGATAATTAAAGTAACAATGAAATATGTAGTTTTATATGTTTCAAAATCAAGGTATGCTATTCTCCTATTTCCTATCACATCTTCTCAATGATGCCTTTTTTTCTCAAACTTATCTTCTCTCATTTTAATATTTCCAACTTAAGAAATTATTAGATAAAGATATTTTTCTCAAAAGAACTACCCATCATTATTTTTTCTCACTCATACAGATCAACGAAGTGTGTATGTTTTATTGTTAATTTTTCCAAAATTTTAATTTATTCTTATTTAAAGAAATTGAACATGAGGTGCAATATATCACTTCCTTTATTAACCACTGAAATACCAAATTTCAAATTCCTTGTGAGTATCAAGCTTAAAGTAGCTTTCCCCTGAGCAGACATTTAATGGTTACAATTTTCTAATCCCCTATTTCAAAGCTTGAAGTTCTTCTTTGAAGACTAAGAAGAAATACTTTTTTTCCAAAACTCAATATTTACTCATTGTTACTCCTTTCTAAAATAATAAAAATAAACTGGGATCTCTTTTTTTTCAAAAGGATTTCTTATGAGATTATTAAACATATAGTATACCCATCAGTCTCAAAATAACCTACTTGATTGGAGTATATTTTGAAATAATATCTCCTCCATTTTAAGATTAATATGAAGAAAATAACCATTAAGTACTACTGTTGTGCAGAAAAAAAAATTAACTCATGTTTCCAATTTTCTTTTCTTTTTCAGACGAGAATTTTCAATATTATAATTATTCTCCCCAATCAAAGAAGGGAAATACATGAGCATCCCATAATTAAAATTAGAAAATTAAAATAAATTTTGACTTAAAATATTTCACTTACTCTTATGAATGAAAGGCTGTACAAAGCTTCAAATAATATGAAAAATCAGGAATTAATTCCCAAGGATTTTGAAAGGCTTAAATATAAATTCGAAGATTTAATTACTTTTTGATTTATAAATATTATATTATCTCATCATGGTATTTCCACAGAGAAAAATCCACTCTAGAAGAATAATTTAGTCTATCTAATAACTTGTTTTTATTAATATTTATTTATCAATTCAAAATTAATTATTGCTATAGTATTTTGGAATTTTTAATGATAATTTTGAATTAATGAGGCATATTCAATTTGTGGAAATACATCTTGGCCAAAATATGTGTAAATGTATATGAATATTGGTTTCTCATCTGAAATAAAAAAAACCACTTTAAGAACATTGAATTCCCCATGATATAAATGTAATTCATTTGGGAAATTTCCAGCACCTGATCAAAATATTTATGATTATATTTGAATACAGATATCTCATTTTCATATACAAATCATATACCCAATATGAAACATCTCCCTCTAATCATAAGATCTTTACTTTAAAGCTCACAAATTATTCTAAATCTAAGAAACCTTCTTCAATGATATAAAAACTTATGTAATAGTCTCAAACTAATAGTAGAGCTTATCCATGTCAAAATCCCATTTCATTTCAAAATTCTGGATATTCATGGAATAATATGTATTCCTTCATGCTTGAATTTTAAATTCCTATTCCTTCAAATATTTATCTCCTAAATCCTTTCAAGGAATTATAGCCTTCAAGTGTGTCATCTGAGTGGAAAATGTTGAATACCTTTTTTCTGCTGGCCTTTGTAAACATAATAATTTATTGAAAGAAACTTTTTTAAGGATTGAAATAGTAAAATTTGACGGAATGAGCTTCAGAGAAGATAATATGCAGACTATTTACCCTCTGATAATTAAATTAGAAGAAATTATATGACTTGGTAATTCTCATATATTTTTTGAATAATTCCCTCAGGCTAGGAATTTTAGTCAAATTTTTTGAACTACATTTATACACACATTTAGCCTGTATTTTGACTGTAAGATGTGCTACTAACCTTTGATTAATTTTTTTTTAATGAACTATGCATTCAGCCGCTATGAATAGTATACATAAGCATTTCAAACTTAAATAATATTCTCTTCCTTCCTCCAAAGCCCATGCTATCATTGTTTGAAAAAATGGAAAATTTCAAGCCAAAGAGATAATTTTTAGCTCTTTGATTTTTTTCTACACTCAGCTTTTTTTCCAGAAATTCAAATTTCTTATTTTATTTTTGAGTAAGCTTTGTATATTGGGAATTTTGTGTCTCAAGAGCCAAAAAAGTGAAAATATCTCATTTTAATCATTTATGGCCATTTTTTATGATTTTTAATTGATGAGAAAATAATTAAGGTCATATATATCAACTTTTAACCTCAAATTCACTTCATAAATATATAAAGCATTATTATTAAGTTATCCTCCTCATGATCAGTAATTGCAATTTTTGGAAAAATTTGTGGAAACCATGTTTAAAATGGCTTATTAGTCAAAGTTATAAAAAGTAATACATCCATTAATGTCTCTTTGTAAAAACTGCTAATCTTGTGCAAATATCTCCAGAAGAATGAAAAAAATAATTTTGAACTATCAAGCTGTCTAATCCGATGGGAAGCAGAATGTAATTTGGGATTTCATCAGAAAGGTTTGGACACCAGACTAAGTGATATCAAATTCTCTTTATCTCCATCAATATTAATATATTCAGAACAAAGCACTCTATTCTCAAATTTCATTAATCCTCCTTGAGGGGCTGAAGGTTTATTTTGAATATTTGATGAAACTTAGGTTCAATTTCTTTCAAATTATTCTCAAACCTTTTTACAACCAATGTACACTGACTAGGCTGGAGCCTGGTTACAGTCAAATTGGAAAAGAATTATATATGCAAAGATCTCATAGGTAATTAGTAATATTAAAGCCTGAATAATAGAATAGCCCATATTATATGTCAGAGAATAAACTCAAATTATGTACACATAACATTCATATCATAGTTTTACAGTTATATCCTTACACAGTTTATTGATCAATGTGAAGATAATACCATATTTGGGAATCTAATTTTTTCAAGGTGTTTCAGTCAGGTTATGGAATCATCATCAAATGTTAAATAAATTTGAACTTCAGGATATTGGGATCCACTGGGATGTGTTACCTTCAAGTGTAAAGCTTCTTAGGTAAATAAAAATCTTTAAACAAACATTCTTGTGTATGCTCCTATGGCAATTTTTTCACAATGCTATCTTTATCTCATGAAAACCATAGCTTTCTTATCCCTTTACAATTATTCAATTCTTTGAAATCTAGTTTTTATTTTTTATGAACATGTTTTCCAATCATCTTGGTTTTTTTGATTTCTTGATTTTGAAAGTTGTATAACTGTCTGTATTTCTTTTTTTTCTTTTTTATTATTTTGTTTGATATTTCTGTATTATGTCTTTCATAAATTTCTAATTTTACTTTAATTGATTTCAGTTTTTTTCTTAATTTCTACCAATTCTTTATTAAAGTCTTAATCATCTTTTTTTCAATTTTAGGTCAATTTTTAATCATCTTTTTATTATTTGAAAGGAAGGGTTATTTTCCCCTTTTCTTTCATTTTTCCTTCTATTAAATATTTATTTTATAATTTTTCCATTTCATTTTGATTTCAGTTTTTTCTCCGGAAGATTTTTTATTTTCTTAATTAAATTTTTATTTTTTTTTTATTTTTACTTATTTCTACTTATTTTTTGTATTCATGTTTTTTTCATTTTTTTTGTAGCTGCTGGGGTGGATACCAGAATCAGTGTGTTACTCTGATCTCAGTGCACCAATAATAAGCTTCAAAAAAATAAAGTCAAAAAATGAAAATTGTAAAAAAAATAATCAAAAAAAAAAATTAAAAAATAAGTTTATCAAACAAAAAAAATGATAAGAAATAAATGAAACATAAATGAGTTTAAATAACAGGAAAAAAATAAAAATAAAAATTATTAAAATTATAAAATTCAATAAATAATAATAAATCAATAAATGAAAAGAAAATTGAAACAAATTGAAGCAAAAAAAATATGACATTTTAGAGAAAAAAGCCCCAAAAATATGAATCTTATAATAGAAGAGGAGTAAACTTAAAATGAAAATAGGAAGAAAAAAAATTCAAAAAATTATAATATAAAAAAGAAAATTCAAAGTTTGAAGAAATGTAATTTGCATTTTCTATTCAAATAATTTTCAATGATTATTAATGTGTCTTTCAAGTTTCATTATGGTAAATAATGAAGTTTTAAATACAGAAATAAATTGACAAAGAAGGCTAAAAAATTTGGGAGATGCATAACGAAGCCAACAATTAAGCAGGTCAAACCAAGATATGGCAAGCTCAAATATTGAATTATTTGATTTCGTTTCAATTGAAATGGATAATAAACAATGTTGAAAAGTTTGGAAAAAAATGTAAGTGGATTTCATAAGACCCAGGTTGTGCTATTGCAAGATTTACAAAAGTACATATGCTAGGAGGTTTTGGTTGAAAAATAACTTTTATAATTGAAATTTTCATCATTTCAAAGGAAGTTGATCAATTTATATGAAATTATTGAAGTAATGGGAAAATGTTGATGTCTGATGAATATCCTTTCTAATAAGGATAATAGTAAAAATATTATTTATAATTTATTTGGATTCATTGCTAAAGGTTTAACTCAAACATCTTGGTAAAATAAGATATTTCAAATAACTATGAAATATTATGAAGAAATAACGGAAATTTCATTTATATATAAGGGAAAATTTTGTATTTGAAGAAATCCTTCTTGACAGGTAAGTAAGCTGTTCTATAAAACGAAAAGAAAATTGCCTTTTTGTGTTAATTATTCATTTATAGTTTTTTTTGTGTATAAAAGTCTGTCTAATCATTAAACATTTTTGGATTGTGGTCAGATGTGAGATAGGTCAATTATCTCAAGTAAAAGATAAAATGGAATAGGGATAAAATTACTAAACTTATTTATTTTGAAGAAGTGCATTTCCTTATAAGTAAAACTCTTATTCTAGAATTTTTTTTGTTAGTGAGTAGGGTATAAGTAAATCAAGAGCAAACAAATAACAATAATTAGAGGTCCATAATGTTCTATTTTGATTGAGTAAAATTCTAAATGACCAAAAATGTGGCTGAAAATATTTTCAAAATATATAAAGGTTAGAAGCAAGGTTAAAAGCAGGTTTTACCTACTACCCTGCTGTTAGGAATATCCTTTTTATGTTTAGTGAATCAATATTGCAAGTATTCTTCTTTTTAATTTTTCCCCTTCAACTGATTCCTCCCCCTTACACTTTTTTGCCTTATTTTCTCTTTCATTCTCCACCTTTTGTGTGAAATGCGTCAATACTTCTATTTGTATTATCACTTTTAATCCATAACTCATATCTCCTGATTTTTTTAATATTTTATTTATCTTTCAGTTAAATCTCCTACTATTCTTCTCCCTATAATTGTATTCTAAATTCTTATTGAACAAAAATCAAGGTAACATCCATTTTTTATGATTTTATTTATTCAAAATGTAAGTTTTTTTCATTAATTGAACAAATTCATACTCATAAATATTTTATTCTAAATTTTCTCATTATAGTTTATAAACAATTTGTTTCCCATGTCTTCTGTTGCAGCGTCCATTTCTCACCACAAACCCCAAGCCAAGTTTACCAGACCACCCAATTGTCCATAAATAAAACCGCCACCAGTATCAAAATTTTAGTGGGTCTGGATTTACTTTTATCCCTTGATTAAACACACTGTGAATTTCAAGTCACAAATTTCTTGGGTATACCTTACAAAAATACTAAGATGGGATCAAACTGAATTCACTAAGTCCATGGGTAATGAGCTCATGTCCCTTCATCAATTGAATAACCCTCAAGAGAAAAGAGAGGGTGGTAGTATTAGTTCCCTGGGAAAATATCTGAAACATGCAAACCCTAAAAAAGTAAGTTCCTTTTTTCTATTTAATTTTTACTCTTGTATTCCATAATTAGTAATTCCTTTTCCCAAGATATTGTCTTCTGAGAACCTAAAAACATCAATTTTGTAATTATTTTCCATATTTCACCTGCCAATATTGGTCTCAGAATCAAATTCTTTTCAGTTGAACCTGGAATTTTGCAATCCATCTGAACTGAAAATCATAGCTGGATGGTAAGCCGTTTCATACAACCTTTCAAATATTTTTTCCATCAAAATTTCCTCTAGGATTTAATAAACACAAACAATATGTATGTCTCTTTTACAACTGATACATGGACAAGTCCAAATGTGGGGGGGCCTTCATGGCTTTCAAAGGGAATTTCATTGATAAATACTTAAACATTCAGCTTTTCCTAGTAGGTCTCACTGAGCTTGAAGGTACATTTGCATATTTTGCTCAGCCAAAACCATTTTTTACTAAATCCAAGGGTTTCAGGTGATCACTCTGGTGTATCACTTGCAAAGAAATTTATTAATGTTCTTAAAAATTAAAACTTAGAAGAGAAATTTATCACAATAAAAACCAGTAATGCTTCAGTAAACACACAAATGGCTCAAGAAATTGAGCAAATTACAGGATATTCCAAATCAAATTCCCAATTTATTGGCTGCATGGCCCATACAATTCACCTTGAAGCACACAATGGTATTAATTGCCTTGGAAAAGACGCCCCCCAATCTTCTATACCTCTAAATTAGGGAGATGGTCCAATCTCCATCTCCCATATCACCAACTTTCCTGATGGATTTTTTTATAAATTATATCTTGATTATCTCTCTAATTTCCTGCCTTGGGTCTTATCTATTCCAGATCCTATAGCAAAAGGAAAAATTTATTGCCATTTTAAAGCTGTTTTATGATTAAATAAAGGCTAATTTCCTTTTGGAAACTGTCTTTACATGATGAAATTTAACATACGACATGTGGTAAAGGGCATTGATAATAAGAAAAGTGTACAATCACCTTGTGTTCCCGAAAATATGGAGCAATATTGACTAAAAAGTTCAGAATGGGACAAGTTGAAAGTTATCAAAAGCTTGCTTCAGCCCCTCTATGTAGCCACCAAAATCATCTGTGCCTCAAAATACCCTACCAAGAATTATTTGCTGCAACTCTATATGTTATTTATCAAGAGTGCCCAAAATGTTATGTTTTTTTCATTTTTTCTGCTTTATTTAGCTGACACATGATTTAAACTGTAGGCATGCAAAAATTATTATTTACAACAAATTGAATCAGAAGCAGGACAAATGACAGAAAAACTGACCAACTACCTTCAGATGCTACTTGGAAAGAAGCTGGTCATCTTTTCTTCTATTCTGGAACCCCACTTCAAGATTAGATTCCTTGAGAATTATGATTCAACACTTTCTCATTTTGGCACTTCAGAAAGTTAATCTCCCACCATACCCAAATGGCCCACAACATGGCCACATAATACTGAAAATAACACCACTTGTTTATTTTGAAAAATGTATCCAGCCACTGTACATGAAGGAAGGACCTTAGATAATGAAATCATGCATTTTTTGTGATACAACCAAACCAAGGTCAACATATGTGTTGAAGTTTTTGAATTAAAGGGGAACAATATTACCTACCCTTTAAAAAAGGAACATAAGTTTCTTTCCATACCTTCAGCAAGCGCTTCATTGGAGCGGTTCTTTTTAGCTAGAGGGAAGATAATGACAGCTCAAAGGGCTAATTTATTAGCCAAGAATGTGTTAAAAATTGGGCTTTCAAGTTTGGGTACCTATGATGTAATTATTGAATTTTTTTATTGTGTTTTATTGTTACTTTTACTTAAATTGTCTGAAATATAATTTGAGACCCAATATTAATGAGTTCTCATAACTACCCCTGTCCAAAGGGGACCAAATTCTTAGTTTTTCTGAAAAAACCAGCCCCACCCCCTGGCCTCAAGATGGACTCTTGCAGAGATTCCTTTTTAGGAAGGGTTTGTGCAACATACATATTAAAGCAATACTACTGTAATTTCTCAAACAAAAAAAGTGGAATAAACTAATTTAAATTGGGTTCAATTAAGTTATTTCAAGTTCATTTCAGAAAAAAAAATGAAGATAAATACAAAACCCCTGAAAATGAAAATGAGGAAAAATAAATGGAATCATGGTTAAATAAGAAATAATTATTATTCCTTAATGATTATTTGGCTCATAGGGAAGCTATAATTTACTATTGAAATTTTGAAGAAATAATAAAAGAAGGAAGTAGAAATAAAAAGTACTGAAAGATGTATTTTCAATTAATACTTGAAACATAATGAATGAAATGAAGAAATTATAAAGCTCCTATTATCACAATTTTTGATTTAATCTTATGTATTTTTTTTGGAACCAAGTTGATTTTTTGTGATTGTCTTCACGAAAACAAGAGTTTTTCAATGAATTATCTTTTTTTGACCTTTTTTACTTCTGATTCCTTAAAGAACATATCAAAAATCTGTTGGGAGGTCTATTGGAAAGTAATGTTTCATATCTTACTCAGTTTTGTAACTATAGGTTTTGACTTTGTGTTTAAAATGAACATCTGAAAATAAAATAACACATAATTTGAGAGTCTTTTAGCGATTATATATTTTTTGGAACAAAACCTTTTCTAAAAGATGAGCTTGTATCATGAGAAAGGAAAGATAAAGAGAGATTGATAAATATTGAATTACTCCATGCATATTTAAAGAAAATATCAAAGTGTCCAAAATAATATACTCTCAGAATCCAAGTGTTTTTTAGTCCCCTAAGAAAAAAACATTTCTTAAAATAGCATTAATATGAATTTTAAAAGAATTATCTTCAATTTGAGCGTCTACTTTTTAAATACAGATACCTACAAATATCATTTTGATCAAAATAAAATTTTCTTTGGTTTGTTCAGGTTATTTTAAATATTCAGGCTGTAAGCTTTGGCAAAGAATGTTTGTTTTATTTTCAAGATAGTTTTCCATGCCTTACAATTGAAATTTATATTACTTGTAACTTGATTCCAAATCATTTAAAATCAACTTCTTCTATGTATTATAGATAAATTTGAACCAAGTTACAATTCTTCAAGAATTTACATCAAACATTTCTTAGCAAAAATTTATTATATTATATTATGGAATGAGATAAATGATCTGGAGATATCATTTGAGAGAAAATATTCTATAAATAGTCTATGATTATAAGCCTTTGGGTATATATTTCATACACAAATAGGCCAAAATGCATATAAAAATAACTTTTATACTATGCATAACTAATAAGTCAGGCATATATCCAAAACTCATCATTTTTGATTTAAATAAATATGAAGAACTTTTTTTTTTGTAAATAAATTAATGCAGTTAAGACAAGATTTGGATTCTATGCAAGAATTAATTTAAGGTAGCTCAATAGAGTGAATAACCTTAAATTAAATCCATGAGGTGGTAATATGAAAAGTACTTTAATACCACATAAAAGAATTTTGAGAATTGTTGTTTTCCTCACTTTCACAGAGAAGTAATGAGATTGTGAGAAATCCCATGTTACATATACAATGAGAATAGTTTTATGCATGTTTGTGGAATATAAAATTTCTTCATCATTAAATATGGTTTTGGTACACTCATAGTGGATATCAGTCTTGAATTACTATTCTTGACCTGAAAATAGGTAAGGGGGACAAAAGACATCAAAGAGAGCCAGGGTACCCAAATTTTCAGGCCTCTAAGGTGGGCCAGCTCCAAAGCTTCTATCTATGGCTGATCTTTTCCCAATTGTTCTTTTGAAGCATTTGGGAGACTGGTTACCCAGTTAAAATCCCATTAAATCATGAGAAAATAGCAAATAAGCTGCTATTTTTGATATGACAAGGAGGTAATGAGCAACTATGAATTTTGGAACCATGTCAATTATCAATTATTTTCCATGAATGAACTTAAAAATATAAATTGAAACACTTTTTGGACTAGTATCCATGAAGTTACCTAATGGCAACTAGCTGTCATTATACTATTTTCTTTTCTACCTGGAAATGAGATAAAAGAATAAAAAATATATTAAAAATACAACTCTTAATTAATCCTTATGAAATTTTCAGGAACACTGGAGAAGGGATAATACACACTAAAGCCAAAAATAATAATTACTTCATGATTCCAATTAAAAGTTTTACTTACAGTCTATTTTTGATGATTTCATGTGAAACACTGATTCTTCAAAAATTCACAGAAAAAGAAACCTGCAATTAAATTTCCAATGAAATCAATGAATATGAGAGAAAAGCTTTCATTTTTAAATAAAATAAGATTTTAAGATGTTACTCCTTTATTAATTAACCATAAATGCGTTTGTAGTCATGTAAAATGACTTAATTAAGTAATTATGATAATCTAATGTGACAAAAAGTGATGTATCCAATAATCCAAAAAGGACAAAAGGTTTCTCACTCATTTGATTTTGAGTTTTTCCCATGGCATTCCTCTGTAATCTGTTTTAGAATTAAAAGAGGCCTACTGTTTCCTTTTTTCCAAGACAATCCAATTATTAAGATTTATCAGTAATACCAACAAGTAAGTATTAGTTAAGCCATTTCTTAATTATTCTTTATCTTTACAAATCAATAAGAAAGACATGAAAAGAAATAGCTAAACTATTTCTAATGGTATTTAGCTATTAATTTTTCTATTACTGTATCAAATCAATTATTGATCTCTCAAATACACAAATAAATCACCAAAAAACTCTACCAACTCTTTTTAATGTATTATTTGAGTATTAGTAAGTGTTTTGTTGAATTTCTTTCAATTTTTTTCTCGGTTTTGTAATTTCCTGAAATACTTATTATAATTATTCTTGAAAAATATAATTATTAATTAAAATTATTTTATTTTATTTCAATAAGAAGGGTTATCATCAATACTTTTTTGTAATTGATTCTAGTCAAAAATTACTGAGTACTGTTCTAATCGCTGGTAGTGTATAAAAATTAAAAGAAATAATTAGTAAAATAATCATTTATTTGTGGTTATAATAATTTCACTTATTATATTTCATAATAAAAGCTATAGTATTCTTGATTGTTAGAAATTATCAAAAGATTCATAGAAAAATCTTACAATGATACTAACTAAGTTCTCCATTCTCAATTATAGATAGCTAAAAAAACCATCAAAATAAAGTAAACTGAAAATAATCACTCTAAAGAATTTTTGGAAAACAAAATGAATTAGAAGTGAATTTGTGTTCATCCCCCATTTTTTAAGGCCCCTGACATATTAAATAATTTTTAAGGGAAAAGGGTGAATAATATGTTTTTTCTAAATGAGGTAGTCATTGCTTCTTTGTAATATCTATTTAATATCAAGATTGCTTTAATCTTCAAATCTATGTTAATGAGGCTCCCTACTAATTTTAGGAATTTGTATGTAAGGAAACTTCTTATATCATATTTCAAAATGTTTTTAATTTTTTGAGATTCCTCATTTTGTCATACTTCTGAGGTAATATCCTTATTTTTTGATCCAAACTCTAAATTGATCAGGAAAACACATTTGTTTAGCTTATAACACATGAATGGCTTTGAGTTTTTCTTACTATTTAAATATATATTTCCAAATGCATTAGGTTAATAATAATGACATAATGAAAGATTATTATATAGAACAAAAAAGGAAATTTAGAAGAAAATTATTTAGCAAGAAACAATAATAATTAATATGAATCTATGAAGATAGTTCAATATATATTTCATTTAAAACAGCAATAAATCAAAAATAAGTTTAATTAGAGTTCCACATTTTTTATTTAGCTGGTTCAATAGATCAGGTAGAAATTCTATCTATCAGATATTAATCATCCCTAGTAAAGAAGTTATTTCCACTAAATTTCCTTAAATATGATATAAAAAAATACAATACTTAAATTATTTTTTTGGCTTATGTTATACCAAAATAATTTCCTAACTGAATCTAACAAAATGGTCTGATAGAATTTAATTACAGGGAAAAACTATAAGAGGATGAATTGAAAACATGTATTTTAATTAAAACATGTTCATATGTAAAAAAGGGAAAAGAAATACATGAATTGTGGTCTTGAGGAATAGTTATGCTACTATAAAAAAATGGCTCATCCCTCAATATAAGAATAATAATTGACTTATAGAGTTGAATTTCAACAAATATAATTTTTTTGAATTGAAAAATGGAAATCAGATTATTTTTTCAAGCTTTTATACATACTTGGTATAAGTCACAAAACTTCCTATTCAGAGGTTCTCAACCAAGCTCCCCTGTGATATCCAACTAATATGTATAATTTTACAAAAATAATATATGCAAGTTAATACTTCTTGATTAAGATTTAATTAATTCCTGTGCTATTTTTAAGTGTAATTCATTTCTATCATGAGAGGTCAAAGTGGAGCTATAAAACTTAACATTTAACACAGATTTTTACCAATAAAAATCTCAATTAAAAAGTAAATATTCAATGATACTTAGTATCCTCTTAAAAAGGCGTTTAGTGGTGAATATTTTCCCTTTTAGTAAGTTTTATTTCAAAAAAATCAAGAGGGATATTATTCACTAATTTTATTCCTGAAAGTAGAATAAATGCAAAGTCTGTGATAAGGTGGAAAACCTATGTAAAGTTTTGAATTTTTTGGTAAATAATATGTAAGATAAAAGAAAACTTTTATTAGTAATTGATAGTTCCTTTATCTGTTTAAATATGAAGTTTTCACCATATTGGGCACAAATTTATATTGAGGGAATGAAATTGAAAGTGTGTGGCTTGCATATGTGGCTTGAATTTCTTCTAAAGCTTATGTTTTATTATTGCATTTACATTTTATCTAGCAACCTGTATCCAATATATCTCCTCTGTTCCTTCCCAAATGCAAAACCTGATCCCAGGTGCAGCCAATTTGCTCATGGTGATATAAGAACATTAGGTCATAGTTTTCTGATAAAAATGGAAATATTCATTTTGAAGAAAAAAGGTATGTTTGAGAGCATGAATTCCCCTTTAAGAAATTAATGAAGCTGTTCAACTTTCTTTTTTGAAATGGGTTGGATTGCAGGTGAGATTTAGATAGATAGAATATCAGACTTTGGGGAAAAAAGGCTCATTTTTTATCTGGAGTTTAGTTACACCCTGTTTTGGGAAGTTCTTTTTTGAGTAATTATTCAGTTTTTCAAGCTTGAGCTTTTTGCATTAATATTTCATGTGAGTATACAATCTTGAAGGATTTCCAAACATAAAAACTTGGTAAAAAACGTATATTTTTCTCAAGGGAGGTTTGAAGTTTTCCCATGACTTTAAAACATGAGACAGGCTTCCCAATGCAAGCCATGTTATTTTGAAGGTTCAAAAGATATCATATAATGATTCAACCAGAAGTGTAATTTTTAGACTTCAAAAAGCCATCAATATCCGGTTTTTCTAACGTGGAAAGGTATGAAATACATTGACTCAAGGTAATAACGGATCAAGCCAGTGTTGTGTTTTCAAGCCAAATTTAGGGTTGTTTTGCCTTGGTAGTAAAATGACCGCAAATAAACATGTCAAGAGTAACCTCAGCTACATAAAGCGAGGAAATGCATTGTAGGCCAAATTTCAACATTCAAATGCATGCAAATCACCCTACTTGGCCCACTCTTACTATAAATACACATGCAGCACCTCGTTTCTCCTCTAGATTTCGCATTCTTAATATCATAATTTTTCGTTTTTTAAGATAATGTCTCTTTTAGAATCAATAATAGCTCTATATTTTCTGATTTTCTCAAGTAATAACATTTTTCGAGATGGCCTTCAAAGCCAAAGGTATGGATAGCTAAGCTTCAGCTTTAATCGCAGTCAGTGGTGAAATTGTGCGAATTGACCCCACCTGTTGTCTGATCGGAAAACTTATTACAGCTCGACTGAATGAAAAAGTAAATACAAAAATATGTCTGCTTCTAGTCGTTGTTTCTCAATACAAAAAACAGTACATAATCCGTGATGTAGGCCACACAATATTTTTGTTAAATAAATCATGCTACACACTAGTGCTTTGAAAAATGACATGAAGACGAGATATTTCACTAGGTTTGAGGAAATTACAAATCTAGAATTCAATTTCTTCATTCGGAGTATTCAATTATGTCCGCTTTGAGTTTTTCAATAAGACTCTTCATCTTTTCGTAGACCTATTGGATGTTTTTACATTGAATAAGTTTTTGTTTTTCAATATTTCTCCAAGACATTTAGAAAGAGGTAAAGGAACTTTAGAGAGTCAAAACTGACAGTGAATACGACCGCTTGACCTGGGGCAACCCGCATGACACGTGGTGTGATTCCTTTGTAAAAAGCTTTTGGGCCTTCCTGGAGAAACATTTCGCTGGAAACCATTCTAAATCTGGTCCAAGCGTTCTCTCCTGCTAAGGCGGTCGCTTTCTGAATACGGGTTTTGATAGTATCAATGGGTGCGTTTGTAAATGGGCCAACGGCACCGGAAATAAGCCCTAGCATGAGAGTTTGGTAGGAGGGTAGGTCGCCGCCGTGAAGGTTTGGCTGAAGTCTCTGACAAAGGGCTTTAAGCTCAGTATAAGCGGTAAAGTTAGCTGCTTGATTGGTTGCTTGCCTGAGGGCGGTCAAGGCTACGCCCCTGTATAATGTCAAGGGTCCTTCTTCTTTAAGGATGAGATATAATGCATGTCCCGCATTTCGGTCTGAAAAAAGATGATTGATCAATATTTAGAAAATAAGCGATGTTGAAGAACAAATCCAAATAAGTCTTTTCTAGAAGCTCCAAAATGAGATTGTTACATTTGGGAATGTCAAGTGGGTCAGACATTGAATGCATTTGAGCTTGCAATCTAATCTTCACTACTTCCATGGGGCATACTATTGCTACTGCTTCAGTTGTACCGGCTCCTAGACCAGCTGTAAAAAAAGAAAATCATTACAAATAAAGATGATGACTGAAACACGAAAATCTTGAAGCTTGCCAAAACAAGGCTTACCAAGGAATATTGCACTTGAAGAAACCTTTCCGGTTTTGTTGGCTAATAATCCTTTGTAAGTCTCAAACGAGGCGAACCTAATTGACATCTTAGGGACGATTCCTAGTTAAGATTTTGAAATGTTTAGTTTTTTAAAAAATAATTTTCTTTTTCAAAAGAACTAGATTTGCAGTATAAAGCCTGAGGAAAAAGGCCGACCAGATATTACAGCTCCAAGACCTTTGTAAAGACCCAAGAAACTTTCTTTTTGCGCGATCATCACCCCAGTTTTTAAGAAGCCTCTTCCTCTTCCCTGGAAATGTTTTTTCATTTGTTTCAAAAGAAGGAAATATTACAGAGACCTTGGCTAATGCACATTGACTGATTGAAAAGTACAGTACCTGTTTGCTCCTGCTAAGTTGCATTCGAACTTTGATTGTATCGAGTGGATGACATACACATGCCTTGATAATTTCCACCATAGATGAGATTAAAGCAATTCTCTATATGTTAAACAAATCAAGGATATTAACCAGGACGTACTTCTGCAAAGCCGGCTGTTCCACCTGCGATGAGATGAATTCCAAGTGGAGTGGAAGTTTTGGTAGTCATTTTATTTTGTATTGAATCAGATTTTTGTTTTTTTCTTTGAATGATTTACTTGAAAGCTATAAATCTCGTAAATCTCGAAGGATAAAGATTGAATGAATCCAATCCAAGGATGAAAATATTTGAAATCCTTGAAATCTTTTAGTTTCAATCTTCGGTTTTGGAATCTTGAGTCAATCTTGAAATCTTTTGGGTGACCTGATTCAATTTTGTGATCAATGACGTCACTCTTAATTAAAAATTTAATCAAGGTTGACCTATTCCGAATGAGTCTCGGTGTGCCTCTATCCGAAATACTAACTAGAACGCTCCTTAGGATTCTTGTTCATTTGAAATTTTGAACCTGATCGATTGAGGCCAATCGACTAAGATTAAAAATTAATTCTGAGTTCAACCAAAACGATCAAGGATTTAACTGAAACAAGAAAAGTGTAGCTAGGTCCAACCTGTCAGTCTTGATGGGATCAAGGTGGAAACTATTTTAGACACTCTTTTACGAATTCGAGAAGAAATAAAATATTTACATTCATAAAATGTGGTTGGAATCAGGGAAATTCTTAATTGAATTAGACTTTGGTAAGATTTTAAAAAATGATCGATCTTTAGAAATCTCAATCCACACTTTACTTATCTGGTTTTATCTCTAGACTTGTTTCTGGCCGATCCATCCTCAATTTTCCACTCAAGCGAAGCCGGGCATTCTTAATCCAAAATTCTAATCAAATGTGCCTTGTTTGGTTGAATCTTGTGTCTAAAAAGGTGAAAACTTCTAATCATCTTGGCGTCATTTATCAAGTTAATCCTATTTTTTGAATTACTATAAGATCTCAACATGATCTACCTCAGCTTTCAATCTCCTCGAAAAATTTGGTCGTATTGGCTTTGAATAACTTTACTTCGTACGGCTTCTTTTCATACTGCTAACCATACTATTTTCTATCTTACCGCTATGCAATCTCCGCTTACCCTGTAATAAGATATGAGCCAAGTACTCAGAAAGCGCCACCACTCATCAAGTAGGCAATTCGGCCGATCATCGGAGACGGGCTTGCGTTTCTCTCAAGTCTTCTGTCTTGAAGGCTCACGCCCCCCAGCGGGTGGTATTCAAGCATCTTTCATTGTGGTATTGGATCAAGAAGTTTTACTGTTGCAATAGGCTTCAGGGCAATTCTGGAAATATGCAAATATGTTGCAAAATCTTCTAAGGTCGACTGGTGAAGATGGCTTGTTAAACTATATGGACTTCCAATTACATAACTTTTGTCATTCATCAAGAAAACTCATAACTTAGCTCATTATGACCTATGCATTTCGTTCCTTCTGCGAGATTAGTGCGCAATATAGAAAAGCCAATTGTTCGCAAGAGCTTATCCCACTTCTTACAATTCAACATTACTCTAGTAAAATCGTAACCACGACCTCTCAATGAAGCAGTAGGTATATCTTTTCCTTTAACAACAACGTTTTTGACTATTGATCAAAGCCTCATCAATATTTATGGTTTTCCACTAAAATTCTTGCCTGAGAAATTGAGGCGTGTGATTCAAGACTTAGCTTTTTAATTCTGTTCACAATAACAGCAGCAGCACGTTTATTCTTATTTTTCATAAACTGAAAAGTCAAATTCGAATTTTAAAAAACATCCCTGGGGAAATCAACTTCACTGCTTCACCTCAATACAGACTAGTCTATGTTTTCCCTCACAGTAGAACCTCATACTGTATAGCCTCAGCTCAATGTCAAAAACTGTATTTTTATAAAGAGAGAAAATCAAAGCTGTACCATAAACCTTAGCCCAATTCTATAATAACCTTATTTTACCACAAAAATGTTAGTCCAGATTCAAAAAAAGCTGCCACCAACCTGATTGATGAAAATAAATCGGCAAAAATTTAAAAATTGAATCAAGCTAGTCCAAAATTTTGAAATTAATTTTTACTCATGATTTTTAACTATATATCAGTTAAAGAAATTTGAGCCAAATTTTCCTTTTTTACTCCCCCCAATTAATTTATTAATGTATTATAAAAGTTCTTTTTCCAAAATTATCCATATCTGATATTTAACTTAATTATTTATAATAATTTTAATTTATTAATTTTAGAAAAGTTAATGTTTTTATTTTAATCTAATTAATTATTCATATAATTAATTTTTTTTTGTTTTATAATTAATTAAAATAAATGAATCAAAAATAAACTTTATTTTCTTTAATCAAAAATTTATCCTTAGTTGAATTGAAAATAATAATACAGAATAAATAGTCATGCTAAGAAATTGAAAATCTTGAATCTCAAACGCCCGGTTTTTATTTTTAAAATCCTAAATTTATTCTTGGTACTTTGATGTTTTCACACCTCTTGACCTCTGGAGTTTCAAGTACCAAAATCATAAATTGTGCAAATGAAAAACTAAATTTAAAAAACAATAAGCTTGTTTATGAAGCTTATCTTCTTTTTATACCTTGTAAAATATCCTTTTGAAAAGATCACTCAAGAGCCAACCCAGTTTTCATTAACTCATCAAATTATTGCATTTAGGGTCCTCATCAATCACCTTTCAATCAAAATATTATTCAAAACTTCATATGAAGGATTCCCAAAACAATCAAATGATAAAAACTAAAATATGAGATTGTTTCTGAACAATATGAATAGTAAGTGGATCCTGAAGAGGGTTTATGAACACTTGGTTATTTTTTTCAAAGTAATATTTAAAACATTTCACACTTACGATTCCACCATATATATTTCAAGAAAGTGATTTGGAAAATATACTAGAAACCAAGCTCAATAAATTATTTTGTACCAAATATGAGCCTTTTAAGAGTATAATTTATATTATTGAAAATAATCAAACATTTCAAAATAATTCAAAACTCAAGCAAAAAGATTTTTGATACAGATTTCAGTAAGAATTTTAAGACTTTTCAGTAATGTAAGTGGTGAGTCAGTTATAAGAATATTTATTAATAAGACTACCTACTCTACATGGACAAGTGGATATTAAAAAATGGATCTATTGAAATTAATGAAGAAGAAATTTTTCCCGGACTATATTGGATTCACTTATAGTATATTGATAAAATAATTTCAAATTTCACCGTGGAGCTAATCTTAGTATGAGAATAGATAAGGAAATGTTTGAGCGGGAAATCAAAAGTAGTTATATTTGAAAAGTTGAAAGCTCCTATCAACAAGGGCTATAATGGTATTTTAACTTCCAAAAGAAATAAGATAGTTTCTTTGTGGCAAGAGAGGACTAATTTAGCATGCATTAGGACCTAATCAATAACAAGACTAAATATATTTGATTATGAACTAATAATGAAGAAAAATAATTTGGTATATAAAGCTATTTTAAAGCTCTCTTATGTGGGCTCAAATAATATAATGATAGGATATAGCTCTTGTATATGGTTTATATAAATTCATTATAGTAACGCATAAGATAAAATTTAATAAAACTTGAATCTCTGTATTTACGTTCTAAAGGACAAGCTTGATTTTGATGCGTCAAAATAATTTTGTTGTTTGATCCTCCTTTTTTTATGATATCAAGCACTTGGTAATATTGGGAATTTTATCCTTATTCAAATTCTTTTTTGGTTTTTTGAGTATATATTTCTCTTTAAAAGAGGCTTACTATTAATAAGATTAATTAATAAATAAATATGGGTCTTATCATTTAATCAATTGATATCACTAATAAAGATGATATTTTTAGAGGTTAATATTAGCTTTGATGGTGATACTTAATGATGACTGCCAATAGTATTGAATATGAACTATGATAATAATAATAATAGTAATAATGAGCTTGAAGTTGTGCTTTTGGACATGGAAAGTGAAAATATAATTATTATATATTTGATAGACTACCTTGAATATCAATGAATAATAATATAATGTTTAGAATAAATTGTTGTTTCAGGGATTACTATAGCTTATTTATTTATATTTTAATGATAATTCAAAAATATTTCTTACCATGATGAAGGGAAAATGACAATGGGGGATGAGGTCTCTATATATGGTGTTTTTGGTACCATGTTATGGTTAATGGGTATTTTACCAAAAAAATACTTATGTTACTGGCTTTCTGGGGTTCATTATTCAGATTGAAAATGATTTATCTATCAATTTCATTAAAAGATTAATTTTGTTTGTTGGGGGATTCCCTGTTATAATTGTTTCATTTTCTTAACTGTGGATGTTTAAATATTCAGGTGATCTTCATGGATTTTTTTAACAGGTGATGTAATTATTTAGTTAAATTTTTGGGGCTTTAATGGGTTGAGGCTGTTCACACTGAGGGTATGAGCTCTAATTTTGGTGATTCTCTTCTTCAAAGCTAGCACTTTGTGATCCCGTGATGTGAATTTGGTTTATTTTTGAGTCTATGAAAGGGTATTGAACTTCATCGAAGGGCCTTGAGGTGAATCTTGATTTGATTTCACTCTGTACCTTCTGAAGAAATGTTTGAGGTACTATAAGCTTATACAACTACTGGGCTGTGAATATGGTTTATTCAAGTTATTTAGATTTTTGTGCATTTTGAGGCTATATAATTGTGTTCTTCAAGGTTCTATGTAATATAAGCTTTAGTGAATTTTCAGAAATACGTTTATTTATGAGCAATTATTTTAAACTTAAGAATGTGTTTAGTGCGTTGAGAATTTGTGATGGAATCAAGGTTGAATAAGCTTACCTGTAATGATTTCTGGTATTGGTAAGATGATTTATTACTGTAGATCTATTGTTCTGAAGTGAAATATCAATGTATTTGAGGGCTTTATGTCTAAAGTTGGTCTCATAATCACATGATATAATTCTTTATTCTGATTTGTGTGTGAATTATTGATAATAAAATGTGTAAGAGGGTAAATATTTCTGTCTTCAAGAACTTTTTATATTTTATTTGATGGACGGTTCCATGTTAGGGTAAATATTTTGCTGACATGAGAGTCAAAAGAATTCAAGGATGGAATAACACCCCACAAACTGATAATGAGGTATATTTTGTTTATAAATAAAAGCAATTTATTTGACTCTTCAAATAAAACTTTGTAGAAAAACTGTTTTTTTCATTTTTCTTCTCATTGAATTACTATACAATTAGGTTTTTATTTAAATAGATACTTTTGATATTATAATGTGAGGGTTTTTTCATGAATTAATGATCTAGGTACACACCAAAAAACTAATTTATAAGAGCTACCAGAAAAATCTTTCTCTTATAGTAAGTATCTGCTAGTAGATTAAAATTATTCTAGAAAATAAGGTAACAGAGGATACAGAAACAAGTGAATGGAATAAAGTGTTTAATACTTTTCCAAGAAGGAGAGGTGTATTCATTTAACATGAGATTGGTATTTTTAAATAATATTGGTACTAACTAGAAATAATATTCAATAAAATGAAGAATATTGAAGGAATTCAAAGCTCTTTTAATTGGATTTTAGAGTTTATTACTTTGGAAACCCTATTGGGAAACATTGGTGAAAAATTGTTTAAAATATTTGATGAAAATGATTTATAGTGTGTAATACTATTTTTCCCAATTTTAAATATAAAATATGCTATAATACAAGATAAATGTACTATAAGGAAAGCATTCTGGAAATGTTCAAAATTGATGATGCCAAAAAGTGGACTTTTGTCAAATATTTTTGGCCAGATATCCAAAAACACATCCAAAGAGCAATTTATTATTATTAAAAAATTCAAAATAAAACACAAATTATTTCCTTTCTTTTACCAATTGTAATAACCTTATAATTAGAGAAATGAGAACATCAGACTCACAGAAAGATATTACAGCTCAACAGGCTGAGGTGGATGAAACAGACCACAAACTGACAAACAAGAATCGGGAGCTTCTCAAATAACAAATGTTTCAAAATGAAAAGGATCAAAAAAATTCAAATAAATTTTTTTCATAAAAGAAACTAACCCATCAGTAATGTAAGCCTAACTGCATGATGGTACCAGAAGTGCGGAAAGGTTTAATCCTTTGTATTAGATAAAGGAATGCCACACCAATAAGCTACTGAGGAATTAAACATCTCACCTTTTTAAGTATATTACATTTAAAATAAATAATCTTCACAAAGAAGAGATATAAGGAAGGAGAGAGAAAAATTAAAGAGGATTTTAAAAAAGAGATTTTATACTTTACTTATGGTTAATAAACTTCAACCCTACAAGAGATGAAGGAATTCTGGAAAAATAACATCTACATTTCTATATCATCCGATTTTATAGGTAAAATTCTGAGAAATATGTATTTTACTTGTTTCAAAGTCATACCCATACCAGAATCTTTGAATTAGCTTGATTTTTTACACCAATGCACAAATTTTTTAAATCAAAGGGGATTGTACCCTTATTGTAAAGTGATCTTTATTGATAAAAAAATATTTTACCTTCAATTAGGAAGGCCATTCTGGAATTCAACATCATTTTGGTTGTATCATATAGTTTCTTTGTGCTTTAAGTTTTGATCAATTAATTAAATATTTCTTACCCTTCATGTTATCCAGATGTGTTGAGCCTAGTTCCAAATATCATACCATTAATTAATCATGAGCTATTGAGATCAAGAGTAAATATAGTGAAAGGGATTGGAGATGATTAAATTCCAATTTTCCTTCTCAGTCTTCAATCTGAACTTCCTTATAATGTATTTGGAATTATGGAAAGTTAATTGATACATTGTGGAGAGATAATTGAGGAAGCTGAAAAAAATATCAAATAATCCAAGGGAATTTACTTGTAATTTTTCCCTAAATACTCACCATTACTCAATAATATTGAATTGAGTTTCTACTCAATCAAAAATTAAGTCTTCCCCAATAAAAAAATATAGATTGGACTTTTTTCAATCCATAAATAATGGTATTTTAAATTTTATTACATCAGAAAGTAGCAATAGATTTTTTTTCAAATTGTGGAAAGCTCTATAAGAACTGATTAAAAATTCAGCCAATTACAGGCTCTCTCGTGGATGATTCATTATTTCTACTTTATTTCATTTTATATTAATGTTTTCATTGTTATTAGACTTATTATATATCGTTTGTGAATAGAACTCTAATTCTTTTCATTGCTGGTTTTCTGGAAGACAGCAAAAATATTTTTTACATGTATAATATTAAATTCACACAAATTCAAGATTAAATGGAAAATAAGGCAAGAAAACTTGAAAACAGGTCATTAAAGAATGAGAAACTACACCAAAAATTGGATGACTGTCCCAAAGGTTTTTTACACACCATAGTTCCCTGAAAAATATCATTAATGTGGGTATTTACTAATTAATTGAACTTATTTTCTGATATTATCAAATTCACCTCCATGGGATCACAGATTCTCAGAAAAAACAAATATATAGGAATCATTTTGACCCCTATGCGGCTTCAGGGAGTCATTCTGGTTCTGGGTTGGTCCCTTTTTTATATTATACTATTTTAATAAGTTTAAGTTATTCTTTTGATTTTCTTATATTCAAATCTTAATTTTTGGTTTTATAATTTTCATTCATTTTGTTTCAGTAATTATTTTCTGTATAAATCACACTTCTCGTATAACCACCCGTATTATCAATTTTCTTCGCACCCCTTGCCACCTAAGACCCGACCGCAAAGTATTCAGAGAAATTTTAATTCAGTTGTGGATCGCAAAGGATGATAAAGAAAGCTAAACCAGAATACTTACAAGAATTGATGGAGATATTCATATTTCAAGGCCTACCTATTTTTGGAACTACGTTTAGTTTGTACTCCTTAAAGAATGCCAATGTAATGAAGATTATTTTCAAAAATGAAAGGTATTTGAGAGAGTTTTTATCAAATGTAAGAAGATGCCTATAGGTATTTTTTATCTTTTATCATTAATTAAAAGTTATACTGATTTGAAATCTTGTTTTAGGTACCTCATCACTAATTACGAGTTCCAATAAGAGGAATTTCTATCTCTGAAGGAATGTGGCATGGAACAAATTTTTCAAAACACAAAGGATGGCTTTTCTCCATTGGCTATCTAAATAAGTAAGTTTTTCAATCCAAGACTAAAAGCCATTGTACAACATTTTAATTCTTTCGAAAACTGCAATTAACTCTAGAATTACTTGGAAGTAATTGAAATTGTGCTTCAGTTCTACTATTAGAAATAATCTTTTATGTGGGTAATTCATGTGTCATCAAGCTTACAAGGCAAGTTCTTGATGAAATTTTTCAACTGAGTTCTACCTGTCTGCACTGTTCAAGAAAGGAGAGGCAGAAGAATATGATGCCTTATATTTCTGGTGAGCATTTTCCTAGCTGTGTTGTACTCTTGGATGAATCAAAAATCACTTTGTTTAAAATACTGGGATTTAATGATGAGGTATTATTTTATAAAAAAATGTTTCTATTCTCTAACCATAAAGATTTCTTGTGATAATATGAAAAGGATCACATGTATTCAAATGTGTTTCCAGGATCTTATGCAGACAGTATAGTTTATCAAACAGTGAGCTCTTATCAATTTCCCAATTATTTTTCGGTACTTGTACTCTTTCGAGATATCTTAGTTTTGATTTAGAAATTTTATTATGAATTGTATGAAATTCAGCTCAAAGTATTCTAGAATTATTGGCCTATACATTAGGGATTCATAAAAAAATTACAGAATTGAAAATTTAAGTACTACATTTCCTATTCACCAATACAAAGTGGGAGATGTGTGAGTATCTCAAGAGGGTTTTTAGGATCATTGTAAAATTTGAGACTGGGGTTCAATAAGTTACATTATATAGTAAGGATTAATAAATTGATATGTGCATGTGTGGTTTTTCACAATATATGATTTGAATTTAGTGAAAAAAATTGGGATATTACTATTCCAGATGATTCTGAGAGTTCTTAGCGGGAGTTGATGCTTATAATTGCTATAAGACTCAATAGATATGCTTATAATTCAATTCTTTAGCCTTAAAAAATAGTATTAATGGATTAGTATTCAGCTTACAATTCAGACATTTGATGGAGATTGAAATTTATTTCAATCTTCAAATTGAATCAAACAATAATGAAACTGTATTCGATTTCATTATCTTGATAAAAAAAGAATTAAACATTTAGCTTATGCATGATATCATAAGTAACTAGGGTGAAATTTTCTGTTTAGATCTTAGTTATTACTCAAGTCTTTTGTTTAAAGAAAGATACCGTTTTTTAATGGACTCATTTAAGTTAATAGAAGTCAAATAAAACAAGTATTAAGATTATTCAATCAAAATGAAAAATAAATGATTTAATAACTTCAATCTGAAGTATTATAATGAGTGGATGATCCAGTTTTCGAATGAATTCATTAATATTTGATAAATTGGAAGATTAAAAAGATTCCCTATTTGCAATATTTTGAGATCATTTTTAAATAAAAAAGTATTATAAAAAACAGATTTTTAGTATTTGATAGAAATATTGATAGTATTATCAACTATATCATTGATAAAAAAGGTGAAATGAAATATATATAAGAACTGTTATCAGATGATGATAGAAATCTAATTATTGAAAAATAAAATCAAACTAATCAGAATAATAGATGATTTTTGATAATAATAAATAATAAAGTGCTAAAAATACAGATGAAGATATTAAGAAAAATTATCATTTGAAAAAATAAATAAATGAAAAATAAATAAGATCACTATTCATTTTTTAACATTTTTTTTGTGAATTATTTTTAGTTTTTGTTTTAAATTTTTCTTCTACTTTATTGTTTCAATTTTTAACCGAGTATTATTAGAATTATTGTTTCTTATTTTTTTCCGCTTTGATTTTTGGTATTATATTAGGTTTTATTTTTATTTATTCTCTATATTCATTATCCTGAATATGTATCATTGTTATCATCTATATTATTATTGATATGTTTTTTTATATTCATGTTGATTATTATTTGTTTTATTTATTGCTGATTATTTCTATTTATTACTCATTATTTTCCTTATAATTATTATTTTTATTTTTATTTGACGTTTTATCTTCATTTTTGTTCTTCTTTCACTTGTAATTTGGTTTTATTTTCATTTAGGTAAGGAAAAATTCAATTTGTTTTGCTATATGCACCATGATTATCATTCTATTTCTTTTATTAATTTTTATTATTAAATATGGATTTTTTTAATAAAATGCAAGATATTTTTGTATTATCACAATCACTGAATCATTTTGGTTATTATTATCATTTACATTCTTCTTTTAACTTGTTGTTGAATTCATAGTCTAATTAAATATGTTTTTATTAACTATTAGTATTATTATCCTCATTGCTTGGATATTTATTTCTTATTGAGTTATTTCTTCATATAATAAAGTACTAAAGAAAAAATAGGAAACCATTGAATTTGTTTTTTTCTAAAATCATTGTTAAATTCAACCAGTTATAAGTGACTATCTTCTTTTTAATTAAATATTATAAAAATATCATCAAAATTATCTTAGTTTTATATTTTTCAAACATCAAATCAATTAAGATGAAAAAACCTTCTTTGATCCTTGAGGTATACTCTACATACTCAAGTGGGCCAAAAATAATATTCAAAATAACTTCAGAATTTTTCAAAACCTGTAGGTCATGTGAGCAATAAAAATTAATCATTTTTTACCAAGAAGAAGTTGATACATTTTTTGAGTAAGTAAGTCCATGGATTTAAGACCGTATCTGTATTCTGCTCCAATATTTAGGTAGGGTAGCTTCATGAAGTTTCTTCACCAAAACTAACTTAATACCACAAAAAAAACTCATGAATTTCTATGTTTTTTGCAATTTTAAGAATAATTGTATTTTGAATGAAACCATGTTATATCCAAATGTTTATGAATTTTGGACACAGAACTAGCTTTCAAAATACTTTATTCTTATATACATAATCTTTTTACCCTTTCATATTTTTACACTTAAGCTCATAATGACTATTTTGATGAAAAATTGCTATAGGGGCAAAGATCAAGAAAGAAAGCCAGGTCATCCCAATTTCTAGGGCCCTAAGGAAACATGACCTAACAAATTTTTTTGAAGCTCTATGGTAGATTAATCAATATATTAAAGAGCTTTTTTGCATAGTTACTAAGGCTGGACCTCACTAAATCATGAGAAACTATATTTGAAGTTCTATTTTTGATGTGCCAAGGAGGTAATGACCTCCTTAGACACCTGTAAAACTGTGTATAATTGATGTGTTTTATGGAAGAAATTTATTAATTAATTAATTAAGAAATTTTTGGCTCAAATAACAAAGGTATGACCCTTTTGTAACCAGCCAGGACTCCCCTTGTAACCTACTATTTTGAAGAAAATAAAAAAACTTCAAAATTTATTTAAAATAAATTTTTGATGAATTTTTGTAACAATTTAAGCCCCAGTGTAAGAAATTATGATCTTCAATGAATTCAAACGCTAAAGTGAAATTTTCCCCTGCAGTCAATCTATTATGATTCTACATTTAACACTTAATCTTCAAAAATTCATCAAAATTACAATATGTGGAATAATAAGGCACAAATATAGCTGATAGCTTTGTGAAAAAAATACCAAACTAATCTAACAGAATATTTAAATGAGAAAATTCATTATTTCTAAGAGGTGTCTATGAAACTCTTGATAATATTACTATTAATCAGGAGTACTATTACTGTTCTCATGAAATATAATAAAACAATTTATTATAACCACAAATAATTAATTAATTGAGTAATCATCTCTGTCACTTGATATACACTACTAGTGATTATAATGGTAAGAAGTAATTTTCTACTAGAATCAATCACAAGAAGTATTAATGATAAAACTTCTTTTTTAAAATAATATTAAATTCTTCTAATTTATAATTATCTTTTGCAAGAATAATTATAATTATAATTATTGAAGAAAACTAAAATTTAGAGGAAAAAATTTAAGAATTAAAGCAAACACTGACTAATATCCCAAAAATATCTGGAAAAAAATTTGTAGAGTGATTTGATGGATTATTTGTAGATTTAAAGGATCAAGAGTTGATTTATAGATGTAATACAGCAAGCTATAGCTAAAATCCATTGGATATATTTTATTTTTATCATTTCAAATCTTTCTTATTGATTATGAAATATTTAAAAACACCCAAGAAAAGAACTAACTAATACTTACTTGTTGGTACTAAAGATATAATTGGATAATAAGACAATTTGGAAAAAAAAGAAAGAGTAAACTTCTTTCAATTCAGAAATAGCTCAGGGAGGCATTCCATGGAGAAAACTGAAATAAAAGCTAGTGAGAAACCATTATTCCTCTTTTGACAACAGCTTAAATAACTTGTTGTCATGTAAGATTATCATAATCACTTAATTAAGTCATTTCATATGGCTACCAACCCATTTATGGTTAAGAAATGAAGGAGTAAAAACTATCAATCTTCTTTCATTTCAAAAGAATAATTAATCTCTCAAGGTTATCAATTTTATTGGCAATTTCATCACATATTGTATTATATGTGAATTTTTGAAGATTCAATGTTTCACATGTAATCATCAAAAATGGACTGTAAGTAAAGCTTTGAATTTGAATTATGAAGTGACAATTCCTTTTGGTTTTCTATATGAATCATCTCTTTCTCCATTTCTCCCATAGGTTTCAGAAAGAGTCATTAAGAATTGTATTTTTAATGAATCTTTGAAGTTTCTACCTTATTTCTATTTAGAATTGCAAATAGCACAGTTGTAGCTGGTTGCCATGTAGTAAATGCATGGATATTGGTCCAAAAATGGTTTTGATTACTATTTCAAAGTTTATCCATGGAAAATCATTAAGAATTTGGATGTTTACAGGAGTAAGGGGCACTAATTACCTCCTTGTCACCTCAAAATAGCATCTTATTTGCTATTTTCTTATGATTTAATGGGACTTTAACTTGGTAACCAACTTCCCAAAGGATTTTAGTATACTAATTGGGCCATTATTAGCCATGGATCCAAGATTTATAAATATACATTCCTCAGAGACCTCAGAATTTGGTTACCCTGGCTCTCTTTGATGTCTTTTGTCCCCCTTAGCTATTTTCATGTCAACCAGTGATGCAGGCTTCAATACTGATATCCACTATGGTTATACCCAAAATGTATGTAAGAAGACCATAATTTTAAGCTCCAGAAACATGAATAAGACTAATCTTATTGTATAGGTAACATGTGATTTCTTACATTCCCATTATTTTGGTGTGAAATTGAGAAAAACAAGAAAATTCACAATTCTTTTATGCGGTATTGAAGTATTTTTCATATTACCACTTCGTAGAGTTAATTTCAGCTTATTAGCTCTATGAAGCTACCCTAGGTAAATTTAGGTGTAAAATTCAAATTTGGCCTTAAATAAATGGATTTGCATACTCATGAAAAGGTTATTCATCTTTTCTCAAATAAAAAATCATGATTTTTGGATATATGCATTACTTATGGGTTATGAATAATTTTTAATTTATTTTAATTTCAATTTTGGCCTATTTGGGTATGTGAAATATACCTCAAGGCTCACATTTCTTTCCACCAAAAAATAAAATTTTACTATAGCTAAAGCACATTTATAGGCACATTCAGGACTTTTCCCTTCTTTCATGCCTAAATCTTCTCAAATATTCATCTGAGTAAGTTATTTCTGATTCTGCCAGCAATTAATCTTCATGTATTAGATTTCTATATTTGACAAGATAATCTCTTTCATTCTTACCCCAAAGTCTCCCTCCTTCATTGATTTTTTTATCTTTTGGTCTCTACTATGTTCCACTGGTGGTACAGTTAAAGGAGCTGGGTTCCTTAAAGTAAAAAACTCTTTGTCAGTTGGCTTATAATGTTTAATAAAGATTACTGGAAAGCTGAGATATTTGTTTTTGAATTCACCACTCAATTTCACTTGAACTGCATTGGTTCTATGTAAGGAAACAATAACAAAAAGTCCTAAATAGAAATATTTGAGTTTCTTTGGGCCTTTCATATTATTAACATTAGAAGTTGAAACTAGAAATCAGTCCCCTAATTTGAATTCTGGTACTTTATGAATTTTATCCAATTTCTGTTTCTCATATTCAAAAGCATCATTCATGCTTATTTTTGCAAGAAGTTTCACTTTATCAAGCATTATCTTGAAGCTGGAAGCTGTAGGATGAATTACAATCAAATTTTTCCTCAGTGTATTTTCTGGGACTCTTGGATTCCATCTTTTTCTAAAATGGCATGATTTTGACCTGTGGAGGAATGAAAATATGTCTTATATTCCAGTTCCAATTCAGTTATTAAATTGAACCATTAATGATTAAAGCCATCTGAGTCTTTGAATTCTAAACCATAGGCACATAATCTCCTTATCATATCTTCTAATGTTTGAATTATTCTCTCTGCCAGCCCATCAGTTTGAGGATGGTATGCTGTAGAAAATGATTCCTTAGTCCCAAAGAATCTATGAAAATTGGTCCAAAGTGCAGATGTGAGCCTAGGGTCTCTGTAATGTATGATATTCTGAAGTAAAACTTAATGAGAAATAACTTTATTCCATAGAGGACAAGCTGTATCCATAGCAGTGTCATCTTTATTACATAGTAATAATATGGGAGTTTTGCTATATCTGTCTACAATGACTAAGCAATAATCATAACTTCTGTCACCATTTGGAGGAAGTTATGTTCCCATATCCATGTGAACAGCTTGCCAAGGGCATTTATGTTCAATATGGATCATATGTCCAAATTTCTTGCCTGCACTTCTGTTGGTGCTTTTGCATCTGTCACAAGTATGGAAATATTCAATGGTATCTTTTCTCCAATATGGCCACCATGCACAGTCTTTGACCTTTTCAATTGCTCTGTCTTCTGAAAGGTTTCCAAAATAGATGATATAATGACATTCATGGAGAATGGTATTGATAAGCAATATAATACATAATTTCATTACACAAGAATGTTTTGTTCTTGCATATATTACTCCATCAAACAAGTGAAATATTCCTTCATAATAGGACGTTTTCCATGTTTCATATAGTGAATTGACTAAAGCTGTGTCTTTCCAGCCTTTGTCCAGAAAGGATTTCAAGATATTGAAATCCTTTTCTTCTTTATATCACTCTAAAAATTCTTCCAAGAATTCAGTCCCTATATCAGTTATGTTAATTCCTTCAATTGAGATCTGTGTTTCTGCCTCTAAAGGTGCATAAGCTGGGCTATCAGGCTTATTAGCTAATGCCCACCTGATAAGTCCATCAGAATTTCTATTTAAATTCCTTGCTTTATGAAATATAATCATATTTTCTCTATATTCTTGAATGGCTATTTGCCACCTTAACATGTGTCTGTTGGATTTTTTCATGTTAGGGAGTAAGCTTACTGAATTACAGTCAGTTGTCACCTCAAAAACACTTCAATAAGGATAATAGTGTATTTTATTGTGTGCCCATACCAAGCATAAGCATTCCATTTGGCTTGCGCCATATCTAGCTTCTGTTGGTTTTGTTTGTCTTAAGATATATAACAACTGGTTGTTCTGTGGGTTTGTCATCAATAATTTGGAATTGATATAGGGATTCCCCCAATCCATCCCCAGATGCATAAATGTAAAATTTAAAAGGTATATTCCAGTCTGGAATAAGGAGTAAAGGTGCTTCTGTAAGATATTTCCTTATCTTCTCATAAGATTTAATTCTTGTGTCATCTCAAAAATTGTCTTTTGATCACAGACTCTATATAGTGACTTGGATATAATTGAAAAAATCTAAAGTGTTTCCTGTAATAACTGGAAAATACAAGAAAATGAATCATTTTTTCATATTCAGGGGTATTGGTTTAAGTAACACTTCTGCTACTTTATTTTTGTGAATACCTAATCTTACACCTGAAACAACATTTCCCAATGACTTTAGCTCTTCAAATACAAAATTTCATTTCTTGAGTGAAATCTTCATATTCACTCCTGAAGCTTTTTCAATTACTCTTGCAAGTCTTTCAAGGTGCAGAGACCATGAGTCTGAACATATAGTTTTATCATCAATATAAATAATGAGCTATCCTTTGGATATTTCTGTGGAGAAGATGGTATTCATCACTATTTGATAATGGGATGGAGCATTCTTGATCCCAAATAGCATCCTAAGATACTCATAAATACCACATCAAGTGATAATTTGAAGTGATTTCTTTGTTTTGAGTGTCAAAGAATTCTGATGAAAGCCCTTAAATGCATCCAATGAGGTTATTTACTTCGCTTTAGATAATTGGGTCAAGTTTTCTTGGATTCTAGGAATCAGATACCTATCTGGAAATGTGTAGGTATTCAGAGCTCTAAAATCTCAAACCATACTTGATTTATCATTATTACAAGAAATAATGACAGGAGTTGTGACTTCAAATTCTTCATTATGGCCTACTTTTCTTAGTACACCAAGTTGTATTATCTCTTGGATATGTATCTCCAAGGCTTCTCTGGCTCTGGGGCTTTCTGGTTAAGCTGGTCTTTCAAGTACTGGAGGGTATGGTCTATCAATATTAAGAGTATTATAAATTTCATGTCCTCTAATAGTGTCTAATGGTTCATTATCTGAAGAAAAATAATTTTTATATGTGTTTAACACATTTATGAGCTCTTGTTTCATTTTTGGTGATAATGTTAGATTAATCTGTGCTTCACTAAGTTTATTTGTCAGAAAGTCTTCTTGATGTGTATTTTTGTTTGAAGATACTACTGGTATTTGTTTGGGAAAATTAGAAAAATAAAATTTATGTCTTTTGTTTTTTCCAATTGGAAAATATCTGTCTTTATGGTTATTTATGTCAATACCATAAATATTCAAGCAGTCATTTCCAAGAATGATATGTTTAGGAGTACAATTTTCCATTACTACTATCTCTGTCTTTATTCTCATACTTCCTGAAGGGTGTGGAAATATCAGGTTGGTGTCTGATATGCCCAAAGGGTACATATTATTACTGGCAATATCTTATTGTACTCCTTCTGTTGGTAATGGATGTTTTTTCCATTGGGTAAGTATGGCTTGAAGGTAGTCTTTGCCTACACAAGTGCAAAATTCCCCTGTGTCAAATTGAATTTAGATTCAATATCATTCAATAATACTGATGTAATAAAAAATGCTCCAGAAGTGTATACTTTTCCTCTAGTAGGTTTGGTTTTACACATTCTGAAATCCTAAATATTAATCAGGCTGCAGCAATCTTCACTGTATTGTGATAAATGAGTGTGGACTTCAGTGGCTACAAAGAAAGATGTAATTCTCTCAATGGGATAACCTTCTTCTGGTGTTTAATCAGAGATTTCAGAATCTTGGTCAGATTCTTCTTTCTCTTTCATATACTGAAACTCTTCAATTAATTGAAATTCACTGATTTTAGTTTTTTTGGTACAATTTTTTGGCTAAATGTGAGGTGCTCCCACATTTATGATACTTTAAGAAAGGTTTTTCAGATCTTCTATCCTCTCTATAAGTCTTTGGAGCTATTTCAGACTCCATAGGGTTTCTATTTCATGTTTTACCAATTCTTGTTCTATTGATTATATCCTCCATACCATTAATACAGTCCTCTGTTGAACAGGGTTCTACATATCTGCACTTGATAGAATTCTCTAGTTCTCCTCCAAATTTTATTAATATTTTCATATTAATAATAGAGTAAGACATATCTGGGCTTAAAAAAGATAATCTGTCTTTTTGTTTGAGGAACCAAGTAAGTGGTTTATCTTTGTCTGAGGTAAAAATTGCACTCTCAAAAGCATTTTACATTTTAAATCTCCAGGAATTGTTGGCTCACTTGGTGATAATCTCAGATTTCCAAAAAAGCCAATCATGTTTTCCATGTTCTTGTCTCATCTTATAATACCAGTTCTTTCCAGTTCTGGTAAACTAGGAGTGTAATTTTCCCACTATCATTTCATCAGTTATATGAAAATCTTACTGCAACAGATCAATTGTTCTAATGAGCTTAATATGGTTATATTCACCCTCACCAGAGAATGTTGGCCATTCTTCTAGCTTTGAAATAGCTTATGCCGAGATTAAATTTTCTCCTAGAAAAGGGGTTCAACTTACTCTCACAGAATTTATTTCTTCAGTTAAAGCTGGAGAATTTCTGGGGATATGCGAGTTTGGTCCATAATTCTTATCAATTTGGTCCACATGTGCAAATATCTCAATCTTTAATGTCTTCTTTTTACTTTCACTTCTTTCCAAATGGGTGGCAAAAAGATTGGTATTATAAACTATTTATAAAACATGCTCTTTCAGAGCTGTAAGTTGTTCATTAATTTGATTAATTGAAATATTCTCCAATTAATCATTTTTTACTTGAAATTGACTCTTAATTCTTCCACCTTTTTTGAAAATTGACTCAGGTTTGGCATTTTTCACTTTGCACCATTCAGTGAAAGTTCTGTCATTGTTTCTTAAGTCATGGATTTTTGACTTAAATTTGTTTAATTCTGTATCAAATTTTTTAAATTTTACATCCATAATAGACTGAATACATCTAATTTCATCTATTTTTTGCGTGGAAAGGTCCTATTCATCCCTTTCTGTCCCTTGTCTGTGAGCTAAATAAGAGTTCTGGACATATTGAATATACTTTCCACAGTTGAATTTTCTAATTTGGGACTCCTGTACCAATTTTCCTTTTGTTTTCCCTTGCCTCAATTGTTCCCAGGACCTCTGTTTCTTCTGAGGTCCTTGCCCTTGTCTTTGGATTTTTTCTGGAGATGGTTTGGAGCTTGTTGACACTACTTGTCCTTCTTTCTCCAAAGCTGGGGTCATTTGCAGTCCCTTCTTTTGATAAAATAATTTGTTTCTTCAGCCAATTCTTTATCTTTTTGACCTTGTCTTTGAAAGACAAGGGACTCCATCCTCCTAAGAGTTCTATGGTATTCTCCTGACACAGAAAGCCCTTTATTTGTAAGTAGGCTTTCATGGCCCTTTGCCAAAGGCTTGGATAAATTTCCCACTCATCTTGCTTGGCTGCTATGTGCCAGTTTTTGTACTGGTACTGATATAATTAAATGGCTTCCACTTGGAAGTGGTTCAGCCCTTAAAAAATTACCTGGAATCAGTTGAGGCTCAGAGTTAATTGAAACGTTTGTTGGCACAGACCTTGGGTAATGGGGGAAACTCTGGAATCCTCCAAATGTCTCTTTCTTGCGGAATGCCTGCCAGGTCTGGCCCTGGTCTTGCCTCTTCCTTGTCCATATCCATCTTGTTGGACTGAATAGTTTATTTCATTTCTGGTGTGCACCATCTTCATGTCAACTTAAGGGAAAATAAAGAATAAAGACAAAGAACACACACCTTTTGGTGTTTATTTGGATAACTCTGCTTTAAATAAAGTTCCTCTTTCAGAAATTTGCACTTCAATGACTTCTTCATATTCTGGACTGGTAATATATCTCTTACTGAGATTATTACCAGCTGCAATTTACTTGATTTAAGAAACAAGAGAAAAACTGATAGAATAATAATTAATTTTTATACTCTTGAAATATTTTTAAGATTTTTTATATATTATTAAAGAATAAGGGTGTTGGTAAACCCGCATAAGAAAGTTGGTAAAAACATGTTAGCCCTTATGTGCTTTTGCCATAAATTTCTAAAAACACATAAGGGGTTTTTTTAATTGAAATTTAGCCAAAAAGTACCTGTATTTAGTAAAACCACATTGATTTTATTTTTATGCAATTGTTGATTCCAATTATACCATCCACATCTCATTCTTGATGCCATTTATGGCACTTTTAATTCTATAAATGGCATTATTATGTTACTGTTGATGCCATAAATGGCACTGTTAAAACCATTTAGGGCATTGCTATGTCATTTTCATGCTGTTTTGATGCCATTTATGGCGCTGTAAATAATTCAATAAATGGTACAAATGTCACTGTTAGTTCAATTAATGGCCTTGTTATGGCACTATGTATGCCATAAATGGCATGATTATTTCATTTGTGATGCCATTTATGGCACTTTTAAGTTCCTAAATAACACTTATAATGCCATAAATGGTGCTTATAATATGATTTAGTAAATTTTAAATTCAACTCTTACCATAAATTACATTTCTAATTAAATTGATTTCATTAATGGCATTTTCAATTTACTTACAAAAATAAACAAAAAACATAAAAAAAAACTTTTTGGGCCTACAACTGTCCCAGTGAAAAAAACCCAAAATTTTGGGTTTCTGGGTTTTTATTCTCAAGGTTCTTCCCTTCATTTCAAAAAATTATGGAAATTCATAAGTGGGAACATTTTTAATTAATTATTTAATAAAATAGGCCACTTATGCCTTTTAGTCATAAATTGGTAAAAACACATAAGGGATTATGTGTGTTTACAAACACCCAAAAATAATTAAGATTTAATATTTTGAATAAAAATTCAATTCAGAGTAACCCAAAGAAGTGTTTTATAAGTTTTTGGATGTGAAAAGGAATGTGGAAAACAAGATAAAATTAATCCAAATTCCTCAATGAAGAAATATTTATAAGACGGTTTCAAAAAATTAATAATTTTAGCTTTAGAATGAAAGAAAAAAAATTATCAAAACTAATATATATTATAGCTTAAAAATATATTAATGGAGGGTACAAATTTCAAAAAACATGGCCAGGCCCCCAAATTCAAGATGTTTCTATGAAACTATTGATAATATCACTATTAGCCAACAGTACTATGACTTTTCTTATGAAATATAATAAGTAAACTTATTATAGCCACAATTAAATAATCAATTTCTTTATTATTTCCTTTCCTTTTTATACACTACTAGTGATTATAACAGTAAGAAGTAGTTTTCTACAAGAATCAATTACAAGCAGTATTTAATAATAAAAGTTCTTTATTAAAATGATATAAATTATTTTAATGTATAATTATCTTTTGAAAGAATAATTATGATTATAATTCTTGAGGAAAACTATTACTAGAGAAAAACTCCAACAATTAAACAGAAACACTCACTAATACTCTAATAATGCCTTTTAAGGAAATGGTAGAGTGAATTTGACAGATTAGTTGTAGATTTGAAGTATTAAAATGGTATGATAACAGTGATACAACAATATAAGAGTTAAATACTATTGTAAATAGTATATTTGAATAATTTCACATCTTCCTAATCCATTATGAAAGGAATGAAACACTTAAGAAAAGAATTAACTGATACTTACTTGTTGGTACTAATGATATGATTGGATAATAAGATAGATGATTTGGAAAAAACAGCCAGAGGAGGCCTATTTAAAGTAAATAAAATCTCACAGGGGGATTAAATGGAGAAAAATGGAAAAAAAGTAAGTTAGAAACCATTAATAATCTTTTAATAATGGGTGACATCATTTATTGTCACATAAGATGTTCATAATTACTTAATTACGTCATTTTACATGACTACCAACCCATTTATGGTCAGAAAATAAAGAAATAGGAGCTTTAAATTTTATTTTATTTCAAAAAAATAGTTAAATTATTGAGTTCATCAATTGTATTGGAAGTTTTATGAAACATTTTATTTTCTGTGATTTTTTGAAGATTCAGTGTTTCATGTGGAATCATTGAAATGGACTGTAAGTAAAAATTTTAATTTGAATGATAAAGTCATAATTCCTTTTTGTTTTTATATAGACTATCCTTTTGAAAATTGGTTATGAAATTTCAGAAAGCTTCATTCATATTTTTATTTTTAATAAATTTTTGAAGCTTCTACCTTATTTCTACATAGAATTGCAAATAGCATAGTTATAGCTGGTTTCCATGAAGTAAAGGCATGTATATTGGTCCAAAAAGGGTTTTAATTACTCTTTCAAGGTTTATTCATGAAAGATGATTAATAATTAAGATGTTTACAGGAGTCAGATTAGCTCATTACCTCCTTGTCACCTCAAAATAGCAGCTTATTTGCTGTATTCTCATGATTTAATGGGACTTTAACTTGGTAAACAAGTTTCCAAAAGGTTTTAGCATACTAATTGAGCCATTATCAGCCATGGATACAGGCTTTAGAGCTATTAATTCCTCAGAGGCCTCAGAAGTTGGGTACCCTAGCTCTCTTTGATGTCTTTTGTCCCCCTTAGCTATTTTTATATCAAAAATAGTAATTCAGGCTTCAGGACTGAGATGCACTATGGGTGTACAAAACCTGTATGTAGGAATACTGTAAATTTAAGTGCCACAGAGCTTAAGAAAGCTAATCTTAGTGTGGATTTAACATGGTATTTCCCACATTCCAATTATATTTGTGTGAAATTGAGAAAAACAAAGACTTTCACAATTCTTTTATGAGGTATTGAAGTATTGTCCATATTACCACCTCATAGAGTTAATTTAAGCTTATTCCCTCTATGAAATTAACCTAGTTCAATTTTTTTGTATAATCCAAAGTTGGCCTTAAATCTATGAATTTACTTTCTCTGTCAGCCTATGATTCAAAACCAGAGCACAAGCATGACAGCCAAATACCATAAATCAATGGTATTGCCAAGATACCACCAAAACATGGAATTGGGACAAATAAGCTCAAAAGGTATCAAAAGAAAGAGAAAACTCACGATTTTCCAAATATACAAGTCCCATCATCATAGGACAAAGAATAAAAAAGTTATTCCTGCACAAAGTTGTTGCTAAAAACAAACCTTAATTTTCACCTCTCATCTGAATTACAGAGAAAGAGGCTTAAACCCATCAAATGGGTATTTAAAATGAATCTCTAAGTCAGGGCTATCCAATGGTAGTAGCCAAACTGAGATAGCACCAGAATTACAGAAGTTATGACCAAAATATGGTCAAATAAGGGTGATTAAAATAGTCACCTCTCATCTAACTTCTACAGCTTTAGTGTGAGATACCTAAAGTGGTGTTATTTTGGAAATAGCACAATCAGGGCTACCTGATGGTGTAATCCATTTCCCCATATCTCATCTAGAACAAACATTATGGGGCAAACAAGCTCTATACAGGTTTTAAGCAAAACATATATATGTACAAAAAATCTTGTACATGGTGTAACTTTGCCATACTTCACGATAACCATATCAAATGAGGCACAATTGTGTAGAGCACATCCAGGGCTACAAAAAGAGCCAACTTTGAGCTTTATATTTCAAAAACTGACAAATTATGGCATATTTAAGCTCAAAATCCCACAATTAGACCATTACAGTCTTACTGTGGGATATTCTCCCATAAGTATGATTATGAGGTGTCAAACAGACAAAGGAGCATTTTTATACTTCAATACCTCATAATTCATTCATTACTGGGGTCCCATACATGTTCTGTACAGAATTCTACATGGCATACACATCAGAAAAGGGCTATGTGGTCCCCAGATGAAAATTTTCACCCTGTATTGGTGAAAACTTCCTAGATGTGGTTTCAAAGCCACATGTGAGCGCAATACAGAGCATACAGGCACTATGAAAGCCACAAGCAAGTACTTTGAAGTGAAAAACTCTTTACTTACTCTACGTGGATGGTCTAGAGGACCATTCCACCCCATTTTAGGATAAAAGGAGGCCTTTTCTCCACCAGAAAAGGTTTCCTCATCCTGCTCTTGAATTCCTACGTAGTAAAACTGTCAAAAAACAGTTATGCTCTTGGAAAAAAACCAGGCTATACTATAAAATTTATTATTGTAACCCAACAGGTAAAGCTGCGCCCAGGGCTTTCAATAGCCCTCACCAACACTATTTCAAAATAAGAAAGCCCTTATTATTCTATCTTAAACTTTTATTATCCATTATAAACCTCTTTCAATTTAATTTTACCGTGTCACAGTCATAGTTAAAGCTGTAAGTAGCCTTATTACACCTTCATCATAGACTCAGCCTGACATTTGGGGCCTGGCCGCATTTTTAAACCTTCTTGGACCTTATAAGTGAGTTTTTTCTCTTATTTTCTTCATTTTGACACTTTTTTTCTCTTTTTCATGCATAAATTTCATCAAAAATTAAATAAAATATATATCTTTTATTTACTTTTTGAGTGGTATATGCTGTATACCACTGTGTCTTCTTCATATTTTTGCCTTCTTGCATGGTTGATTATAATTTAATCACCACAAAACTATTATTTTTGGCATGTTTTACATACCCAAACACTTTAAGCCATTAATATAGTCCTTTTTCAATTTAATAAGAACACCTCTTACTGAAAAACCAACAGTTGAGGCATGGTTGGGTACATTGTTACTTTGAATTACCCTCTTACATAACCACTTTTTCAGATTATACTTGCTAATAACAAGTCAATCTGTGAGATACTGGTATACAAACAGTGTATCAGATATCCATAAGCTGTATTTCTGACATGGAATTGTTAATTAAATTACACTGTCATAATAAAAGGGCATGATATAGAAATATATTGCCCAGAGGCTATTCTTAGACATGCAAACAGCATTTTAAGAAGTCTTCACTGACGATAAGCGCTCCTTTTCCTGTCCGATTCCGTGGAAGAAAACTAAATCCCACTTGAGACCCAGTCACAGGCCAACACACCAGTGACACCCTCAGAACCAGAGGGCAGCAAGGGTAAAGGAAAGAGGCACAATGAAGGCCTTATCACAGCAAAGAAGTGGACACCAATTTTCACTCAGAGGAATAGAAAACCATGAAACTCTGCATCAATACAAGGTAAACCAACCTTAACAACTTGTACAGGGAAGATTACAGTCATTAACCCAGTTGTAACCTCTAAAGGTAAATTGCCAAAAGCAGCAGACAACAAATTTGTACAAGGCACAGTCAAAGGTAAATACCCTAAGAGGATAAAGTTTTTGGCTTCTTGCAAACACTGATATGTGACCTGTACACCTCAGAGACCTTGGTTTCCAAAGGCACCAGCCAGAGGACAGAGAAGGCCTGTACAGAGCCAGAAGACCTGGAAGAGGACACCTTGGACACAGTGGTGGATGGCAAGACATTGAGGGAAATAATACCCACTCTTCCATTCACATTCCAATTCAACAGAAACCTCAAACCAGAGGATTGGAAGGGTATGGATCAAGTTCTTCAGCTCCACCAACTACTCAAAGATCTTTTCCAATGGAGCATGGACAACAAGATGTTCAACCTAGCATCCCACTGGGAAGAACTTGCAGCAAGTTTCCAGAATATCTGTCTCAGAGAGATAGACTTCAGAGACCTTATGGTAATCATCAAGGGGTGGAATCCCACCAGACAGTTCAGACTCCTGGAGGTGAGGGCAAACAGGATAAGGGAGAATCAAGCCACTATTCAAGCTATAGAAGAACAACTGACTCATACAGGGAATACTCAGATTCCTTCAGGCTCACAAGGAGTAGACCAAATCAGCTCTCCATTAGCTTCACACCATTCAGGAACCAACAGATCAGTGGCCAAGAGTCACCATTCTTCACAATCACAGGAAGTTTCCAGGAGAAGACAAGGATACAAGGACAAAAACAAGACTACCTTCAGCCAAAGGAAGAGAGAGTCAGACTCAATGATCCAGAAGCTGTTGGATTTGGTGAAATAAGTACACAAGAACAAGAAGTAGCTGTACATAACTCAAGAATCAGTAGTCCTATGAATAGAAATATTACCCCCACTCAGATTGAACATAATGTTGTCACACCCGATAGTAACCTGAACAGTGATGCACTGTGGTTACAAATGTCCCAATATGCTGAGCAAACTCAAAAGCAGTTCTCAGAACTCAAAGCAAGTCATGAGAGGATGAAAAAATTAACAGCCTCCATGGACAAAATTGTTAAAACCCTTCAAGAAGGGCATGCTCAATTGAGAAAAGCTTCTGAAGAAGCCAACAAAAGACTGAATATAGTCTTTGAAGAGCAACACCACAGAAAAAGGGAAAGGAATTTTCTGGATCAAGACATAAACAAACGGTTTAATGTCTACCATAATATGAAGCCCCAACCACAAGGCCATGTTATGGATAATCCATATCACCAAGAGGACATCAAACCAGAGGCCATGCTGGTGAATAAGGCAAGATCTCCATCTCAATACCAAGATGGAGACAATATGTCTTATTCTGAGAAGGAAGCCTTAAAACAGCTTCCTGAGTCCTCAAGCTGGCCAAACCTTTCTGGCACAGGACAATATGATCATATGGAACTCATATATTATATTGATGGACTCCCCATTGATGTAACAAGCATACCAGACTACTGGATCACTGCTAGACTTAATACAGCGTTTAAAGGACATGCTAGTATTTGGTACACAGAAATTAAAGAAATACATGGCAGGAGAAACTGGCCATGGTGGAAGAGTCAAATCATCTAAAATTACAGCAATGGTACTTGGATATGGCAAAGGACCATGTAATTTGAAAATGACAAGTATTCAGTGGACAAAGATCCATATGAATGGTGTCTTAGACAGTCTAAAAGACTTAAAGCCATTGATCCTCAAATGAACATTCAGATGAGGAATCACAAACTCCTGACACAAATTCCAGGAGAACTATAATATGCATTAAAATTTAGATGCAACCAAAATTTCACTCTAGATGACATTGCAAATACCTTACAAGACCTAAGGAAAAGAACAAATATAGGGAAATATTCCCCATATAAAAGCAGTGGTTTCAAAGAGAAACAACCTTTCAGGGTGAAGCTCAAAGACAAACCCAAAGAAAGAGTGGCAGAAGTGACCAAGAAGAAAAATTCTTGTCACAATTGTGGTTCAACAGACCACTATTCCAACAACTTTCCAAAGGAAAAGAAAAAAGTCTATGCCATTGAGAAAGTCCCAGAGGAGGAATCCCCCACAGAGGATTTTGAATAAGACTCCATGGGAGATGCCATCAGAGAACAATCTGATGAAGAGAAAGACCCAAGAGAGGAATTTCTAGTGGAATACCAAGAGAAAACCCCACTAGAAATCCAGGACATACAGCTGGAAGCAGGCATGCCACAAGTGTAAGGTTTGACTATGAAACAATAAGTAAGAATTACTAATTTATTACTTATTGTACTCTGAATGTCCTTATGAATTGAATAAATAAGATTAAAAATATAATAATAATAAATAATTATTATTATTATGGCGTAAAATAATTATATTATTAAATAAATATAATAATATAATTTATATTATGAAAATATAATATAATAAATAAATATATTAATATAAAATAATTAATATATTTAAAAAGCTCTTTATTATTGTTACCAACAAATAACAAAGGCGTAAAAAATTGCTTTTTATTAATAAAAAAGAATTAATAACAATAATATTACTAATATTAAAGTTATGAATTAATATAAATACTATTTATATTAATTAAACAATTATTAAGAGAGTAATAATAGAGAAATTATTATAATAAGAGAAAATAACCTACTTTTAACACTTAATATAATAATTTTGAAATATTTTACGCCAAAAAAAATAAATACAACTTTTTCAAATTGTATTTACAATAAAAATAAAGAAAATTACAAATTATTCTGGATTTTTACGTGGAAATGAATTTTATAGAGATTTTTAACAAAAACAATTAAATAACTGATTTAATCACGTCAAAATAGATGATTATAATAAAGTGGTCTTTGGTCTTTAATAATATAATGGTTTTATATATAAAGAATAAAGAATATTACCTTTGATTTAGTTATTTTAATGTTTTTGATGCGTCTGAGGGGAAAATAGAGTAAAAAGAGCTCTATTTATAGTAAATACCTCCCTCTTAGTAAATGTGTACTGATCATATCCACTGGAATTGATCAATATTTTAAGGTTTGGAGATGATTACATCATTATTACACCATTATTTAGAGTTATCACTATAACTCTAAAGTTGATGACATCAGAGGCTTGGCAGAACCCCAAATTTCGTGGATTTTATTAGTTTTAATCATAAAATAATAGTATTCACCAATTTTATCACTCTTAAGACTGTTAAACTTAAATTAAGGTTACTGTGAGTGATCATAACTGCTCAAATTAAGCTCAAACTTTGATCTTCAATAACGTTTAAGATTTACACGCTACAGCAATTCAGAGAGTGAATTCTGATAGCCTGGCATAACTGTATTATTCTGCCAAGAGCTTTTTATTACATCATCAAAAATCTAATTTTGATGATTTTTCTTGTAACTCATCTTTTCTGTCGAAATTCAATATTTTAAACTTCAAACCTTGATTTCAGGGGGTTATACCCTGGATTTAATAATAAAAATTACATCATTCTTCACGAATGAACTAGTAGAATCCAACTGTATACTTTTTTTTAAGTTTGGACCACTTTCACAACAAAGTGGTCAACAGCTCTGTTGATTTTTATCAATATTTCATCATAGGTTTTAACCTTGTTTATAATTTGTAAAATGAAGTTCATATCTGTGTTCCTACAGTAATTACGTGGTAACTTTATTTTTGGTTCATCATTCTATCATGTATAGTTTAGGAGATATTAGCTATGATCCTTGAATATATGCGTTGACCAAAAAAGTGCATATATTCAGGTTAATTCCTTAAGTATTAACTTTGGAAATTAGCTTATTAATTGTTTTATGTGTGGATTTTCGTGGGAAATCCACTGGTACAATTTATTTCACATGTTGTTACATTAGTTCTTGAGATAAATAAGGTTTTATGGTTTTTATAAGGTATTATACCTTATAATTCATTAAATATTGACTTTACAGATATGCCATAAAAATGGTATATGTGTATTCTTCCATGGGTAATCCAATGGTATAATTTATTTTAAATGTTGATTCATTGGTTTTTAAGTTAAACCAATTTTTGTACCAATTTATGGTATTTTTTGTATATTTAAGTAATTATTTTTAATGTATAATTATTCTAAGTAATTTTAATATAATTATATTAAAGGTATAATTATTCTGAGTCTTTTTCTGTGACCTTATTGGGTATGTGGTCATATCTCAAAGGCTCACAACAAGACACTGCCAATCAAAACTTGAGCAAAGTTACACAAGATGCATAGACATTCCTGGTCACACCAACCAAAGGAATGGCATACTTACATGGGACAGCAACAAAAATGACTGTTTGCATTGACAATTCTCAACACCCATTGATCATTGACAGTGGGGCACACTGCTCCATAGTGGCCAGAAGATATCTGGACAACCACTTCCCAAATTGGGAAAAACAACTCTTGCCAACCAAGGCAAAGAACTTCAAAATTGCTTCAGGGAAGATGACCTCCATTGGGAAAATTATCAAAGAGATAATTATACCCCACAGGAAGGGTAATATCAGAATCAACCTAGAGTTTGTAGCGCTTGATGATGCCCATATCCAAGGGTTCTTACTGGGGACAGATTACCAGAGGATGTATGGTATTGATATTTGAAATAGTAGAAACAGGCATATTAGCATTGGCACCAACAAGGAAAAGGAATTTTCACTTGATATATACCAAATATCTGCCCAGGATCCCCTGGAAGAACTACTGAATGAATTTAGAGAGGGCCAGCTCATCACTACCCTCACCAGTAAACAGAAACTAAGTTTGCTGAAGATTCTGAGGAAGAATAGACCAGCATTTGCCATTGGTGAAGACCCATTAGGAAAAGTCAGAGGCCATGATATAGAACTATGTCTAGATGTGGAAAGACCTTATCCACCCATGCTCAGAAGACCTCCATACCCAGAAAGTCTGGGGACTAGGAAGGAAATTGAAAAACACATCGATGAGCTCCTAGACATGGATTTCATCAGAAAGATTGGACACAATGAAATAGTGGATATTACCACTCCTGTCCTGATCACCTGGCATGATGGCAAATCTAGACTATGTGGATATTTCAGAGCTCTGAACAACTACACAAAAGCTGACAGGTACCCTAGACCTAGGATACCTCATGCCTTAGACAAACTGGCAAAAGCCAAATACATAACCAAAATGGATTGTATGAAAGGTTTTCACCAGAATGGAGTTAAACCAAACTCCATGAAATTACTCAGAATCATATTCCATATGGGCATATATAAGTACACCAGGATTCCATTTGGCATCAAAAATGCACCAGCCCACTTCCAAAGGATAATGGACACAATATTTCAAGAAGAGATATTGGAAGGCTGGATGCACACCCATCAATCTCAAAATTTCACTTAAAAAGTGCAATTTTGGCCAGAAAGAGTTACTATCTCTAGGAAATAAAGTCCCAGGTTTAGTCTGGCCATAGACCAGAACAAAGTAGCAGCATTACTGCTAAAACCAGTACCAAAGAGTATCAAAGAGATGTAATCCTTCCTTGGGCTTGCTAGCTCCTACAGCAACCACATCAGAAATTTTGCCCACATAACTAGTAGTCTGTACAAGTTATGTTCCAAAGATGTAGTTTTTTGAATTACCAAGGAAAGGATGGATGCATATGAGAGGATCAAAAATGAACTCACAAATGCACCTGTGCTCATCTTACCTGACTTTGAACTACCATTCAAGTTATACATAGATGCAGTATGTAGCCAAGGCTTAGGGGCAGCCCTTCACCAGAGACAAATTGTGGATGGTGAACCAAGAGAAGGAGTCATATGCTACATATCTAGGCAACTGAAAGCTTCAGAATCCATGTATGGGGAAACCCAGACTGAATGTTTATGCTTAGTCTGGGCCCTAGAGAAACTCCACTATTATTAGGAGGGTGCAGTCTTTGAAGTCTACACACTGCAAAGCTTTGTAGTCTTTACTGAACATGAAGACTACCAATAGACACATGTTGAGGTGTAAACTAGCCATCCAGGAGTATAGGGGCAACATGACCATCATATACAAAGAGGGTAAACGTCATACCAATGGAGATGGCCTCAGCAGATGGCCAATGGATAATTTCAAAAGCAACCAAGCTTATGACCCTGAATTAGCAGCCAATATCCCTATCCATTTCATGGAGATAGATAGGAGGAAAAACTTCATATTTTCTGAATGGGCACCAGAAAGTGGTACCCCAAACATTAGGGACACTGATTAAGAAGGAACAGACACTCCCATACTGGGAATAAGCTCCTCATAACTGCATAATGAGTTCTTTGATGCAGTGATGAAGACATATGTCAAACACAAATGGTGTGGCATATTGTTGCAACTCCTTCAACAGAAAGACAGGAGCCCAGAGCTGAAATCTCAGTTAGAGGAACCCTGGTTGAGGGACTATAGGGACAACAAGTTTTTTCTTATAGATGGCCTGCTCTACCATAGAGAAAAGCACACTAGTGCACTCACTATAGTAGACAGGGACCATATATCCTTGATCCTACAAGAATGCCATGACTGCCCCTATATGGGACACATGAGTGAGGACAGAACCAAGGAGAGGGTAGCAAGCACAGCTTGGTGACCCAAATGGGAACAAGAGTTGAGTGAATACATCAAATCTTGTGAAAGATTCCAAAAGGCAAATAGAAAACATGGGAAGAAGTATAGGTTACTTCAACACATAGAAGAACCCAAGCACCCATGGGAAACCATCAACAAGGACTGGGTTACAGGACTTGTCCCAGGAGGCAAAGAAACCTTCAATTCTTTCCTGATCATAGTTGATAGGTTCAGAAAGATTGTGAGGTGCCTGCCATGCCACAAGGAGGATAAAGCAATAGATACTGCCTTGTTATGTTGGAACAACATAATATCCACCTGTGGAGTCCCCAAAATTATCATTAGTGATAGGGACCCAAAATTCACATCAGAACTTTGGACCAACTTGTATGACATGCTTGGTACTAAACTTGCATTCTCCACAGCTTACCATCCACAAACAGATGGCCTAGCTGAAAGGATGATCCAAACCATGGAGGAGATCCTTAGAAGGCTCTGTGCATATGGAAAGTAATAAAAAGACCATGAAGGATACACCCATGACTGAGTTACCCTTATCCCAGAAGGCCAACTGACTTATAGTACTAGCCAGCATTCTACCACAGGGAAATCACCTTCACTGGTAGAAAAAGGGTGGAACCCCTTATTGCCTGTGGATCACTTGAAGAAGAATCTTCTAGCTATCCACCCCACAGCCAAGGACTTCCATGACATTTGGAAGAAGGCTTGTGACACATCTTCAAAATGCATAGCTGAGGCAAAAAAATACAATAAACAGAGGTGGGACAAAACACACATGGAACCTGACTTCAAAGAAGGGGACCAAGTCTTAGTGTCTACACTAAACTTCAAAAACCTTAAGGGACCAAAGAGGATGCAAGACTCATCTGTAGGGCCCTTCACTATCATTAATCTGATAGGGAAAAATGCAGTGGAAGTCAGACTCACACAGGAACTTTCTAGGAAGCACCCAGTATTCCCAGTGAGTCTGGTTAAGCCATACTTCCAAACAGAGGATGATAAGTTCCCCTCCAGGAAGGAGAATCCCACTCCACCAGAAATAGTGCAAGTGGAGGCCTCCCCTAGCTCTGTGAAGAAAATCATCAAGGCCAGGAAAATTAGACTGAATGGTAAAGACCAGAGACAGTACTTGGTGAGATTTAAAAACCAGACAGCAGATAAAGACAAATGGTTGGCTGAAAATGCCATACCAGATGGGAACCTTCATCTAAGGAGATTAAGGGCCTCTAGGAGGACTTAACAGTCTCATCATTTATGAGCCTTTTTTAGAGGGAGGGTATTTCAGCCTGTGACTCAAAACCAGAGCACAAGCATGATAGCCAAATACCATAAATCAATGGTATTGCCAAGATACCACCAAAACATGGATCTGGTCCAAATAAGCTCAAAGGATATCAAAAGTAATAGTAAACCTGCCCCTTTCCAAATATACAACTCCCATCATCATAGGACAAAAAATGTTAAAGTTATTCCTTCTCAACGTTGTTGCTGAGCATAAACCTTAATTTTCACCTCTCATCTGAATTACAGAGGAAGAGGCTTAACCCCATTAAATGGGTATTCAAGATGAAGCTCTAAGTAAGGGCTATTCAATGGTGCTAGCTAAACTGAGCTAGCACCAGAATTACATAAGTTATGACCAAAATAAGGTCAAATAAGAGTGATCAAAATATTCACCTCTCATCTAACTTCTACAGCTTTAGTGTGAGATACCTAAAGTGGTGTTATTTTGGAAATAGCACAATCAGGGCTACCTGATGGTGTAATCCATTTCCCCATATCTCATCTAGAACAAACATTATGGGGCAAACAAGCTCTATACAGTTTATAAGCAAAACATATATATGTACAAACAATCTTGTACATGGCATAACTTTGCCATACTTGATGATAACCATATTAAATGAGGTACCATTTTTTATAGCACATGCGAAGCTAAACAATGAACCAACTTTGAGCTTGATATCTCAAAAACTAACAAATCTATGGCAGCTTCAAGCTCAAAATCCCACAATTAGACCAATACAGTCTTACTGTGGGGTATTCTCCCATAAGTATGATTATGAGGTGTCAAACAGAAAAAAAAACATTTTTATACTTCAGTAACTCATTACACCTTCATCATAGACTCAGCCTGACATTCTCACAAAAAACGTGTTCATCTTTTCTTGAAAAAAATGATACATACGGATCTATGCATGACTTATGGGTTATTCATAGTTCAGAATTTCTTTTTATATTAATTTTGGCCTATTTGGGTATGTAAAGAATAGCTCAAGGCTGACATTTAGAGAAATCAATGTAAGCCCCTTTTTTAAATAATCCTAAATTTCAACTGATATGGGATTTTTTCAACTTCAGAGAGGGCATTCTCAATGATGTTCTTGATACAAGTGCTATTTAAAGAAAACTCTTGACAGGAGATGCAATTTAGGCTTGAGGAAAGTACTGGTGAGATTGATTGTATTGGACTGGGCGGGTTATTCATGTCAAATCAAAGGAAGGTTGGAGGGGGTGTGCTGGTTGAAGATTTCTTTTTGGAATACAAAAATTCATGTTGGGTGTATTTGAGATTTCTGATATTTTTTTCAAAAAAATTATTTCAAAAGGTTCTCATGCTTAGATGAGGTTGGAAAGAAGATATTTACCAAGCCAAAAGGGTGATCTATTTATCTTTTTTAGTGGAATGATGGTTAATTGATCATTATTGATCATGTCAGGTGTTTGAGCTGCTTGGGTAGAATGTAGACAGATGAAGAGGCTGTATGACTCTTGCATTCCAGTAAATGGATTGGGAATAGAAAATGGCTCCAAGAAAATAGTAGAATGGGGGTCATTTTGATAGGAGGGTGAAGGAGTGGTATCAATGTTATTTGAAAAAATATTATGAATCATTTCATCATATGATAAATATGAGTCTGGGGGTTGAAGAAAGCTCATGATATTGGGTATTTAACTGAAAGATGATGAGTTTGAAGTATGAATCAGGTGAAGGTTTAGGGGAGTGGAGGGACTTTCCATTAAAACAGAACTATTTATATTTTAGGACCCATACAATTTAATGTTAGTGGGACCCCATAGAAGCTATAAGTGGAACATTTTTAAATGGTCAGAAAAATGATTTTGAGGTTTTAAAGGTAATATAGATGAAGATCCTCTACATATAAAGCTAAATTACACATTTGGTATGAAAAAACTGTAGGGGAGTTCTTATTCAAAATTTCATACTCAATGAAGTCACCTCAAATACAGACTTGAAAGGCATTTGAGGGTGGTGAAATAATGACTTCTCATCATATTTTGTACCATATGCAAAGCAATTATGGTAATAATTAATTGGAAAACCTAGATAATTCTTGGACCCCAATCAGATTCAAAATTATCTATATCTGATTTTTTTGAAGAAAAATATGGCCCCTTCAAAATAACCCTTATATTGAATTATGAAGTGGTGTGATTATTACTTCCAGGAATATTTAGACCCATATAAGAACCAATTACATGAGTATTTGGTTTTCATTGATGAGAATTCATCAGACTCATTATAGTCATAATTTGTATAATATACAAAACAGGTATGGCTGAAATTGGTTTCAATCCTGGGGTATCTGAGTGGGGTCTGATGAGGGTCTAGGGGTGCAAATAAATTGTGACCATAATTTATTTTTTGTACAAATTATGACTGCTAATCATAATTTGTACCACTTAACAATTCATGTTAATCTTTATTTGAGCTTTTGAGCTTATTAAGATAGAGTTTTTCTGTATCTGAGTGAGGTCTAATTGCTGTGAAGGAAGGCAAACCAATTACCACCATAGCTTGTTTATATATGGTACAAATTATGACTGGAAGTCATAACTTGGACTCCTTGCCAATTCATGTTCAGCTTTATTTGAAGTGACTAATATGAGGTGTTGACCCCATCAGATACAGTTTTTTCTGTATCTGTTTGCATCCCATGAAATTCATCAGACCCCACTCAGATACAGAAAGACCTTGATTCAAATGGGTTCAACAGCTCATATGAACCAGTTCAAATACAGCTGCACATGAACTGATAAGTGGTCAAAATTATGACCAGAGGTCATAATTTGTACCATATACAAACCAATTACAGCCTTAATGTTTTTTCCTTCCCTCACAGTAATCAGACTCCACTCAGATGCAGAAAAAGATCTATCTGAATGGGTTCAGCAGCTCAGATACAGCTGCAAATTAATTGTTCAGTGGTGCAAATTATTACTGGAAGTCATGATTTCTACCATATACAAACCAATTACAGCCATAATTGGTTTGCCTTCCTTCACAGTAATCAGACTCCACTCAGATAGAGAAAACATTGTATTTTAATTGGGCCAACAGCCCATATGAACCATTTAAGAAAAATATTGCTTTGGATTTTAATGTGGGAAAATAATTACCACCAATCATTATTTTTGGGTCATGTTAGTTTTTGACCTCATTCAAATACAGCTTATTTCTGTGTCTGATTGGGCTCTGATGATTCTTGAGAGTGGTGGTAATTTTTTTGCATGTGGTAAAAGTTATCACTGACTGGAAAACTTAATTTAACCTCACACCAAATACAGATTTTACTTGGGTCATAATTTTCAATTAAGGGATACAACACAATTATGACTTAATAAGCCCAACACTCCATCTTAATGGGCTCACCCAGAGATTTGATATTCTCTATATAGCTGAACCACCAAATATTCAACTCTCAGTTGCCAATTTTTTCTTTCAAAATACACTTCAAAATTTCAATATGGGTTGACCTAAAATATTTTTTTTTCAATAACCTGGTTGTCACAATCAATCTTATGAAGATATCAATAGTATTGTTCAGAGCGGAAGACCTATGTCTGACCCAGCTTGGAAGACACATCAGTTTGCACTACCAAAGCTCAGGACAAATAATACTGAGCTTGAAAACCAATCATAAAAAAAAATATAGAGAATTTAAATCATTCTTGCTTTACTTATTTCAATTTTCCTGCATTATTTCTAACTAATGTTCTTTGATTTTTTAGCTTATCTAACACAAAAAATTTATGAAACCTCCAACAACTCACAAAGAACCTATCTTCATAGAGGAAAAAACTTTATTTTGTATACCAAAAAAACACACAAACAAGACCTTCAAATTCATTGATTCCCATGCAATGAAAGTTTTGATTCAAGCCTTCAAGCTTTACCTCAAAAATGGAATGTCTAGAGACAGTATCAACAATTTTCTTTTATCTGAAAGGAAAAAAACAACTAGCCTTGGAGAGAAATTTAACTTTTATGGCTTATCTATTGCTCATGAAATTTCTCTCTCAATTGAAACCATTTCTTTCCAACTGGTAATATCCATGGACTTTGAAGAGAAGGTTTGCTTTCCAGACTGCTTCACCTTGTATGATATTGCTGAAGTTGGGCACGTTAATACCCATTGTACATCCAAATTTGTTCAACCTCATCCTTCTGCCATTATAAAATTAGGACCTCTTGCAAGAATTTAATGTGTTTCTTGCTTATTTAAAACTGATTATAAGCATGATATCTCACTTCAAAGACCAATCTGTACCCTTACATATCAATCCTTGAAAAAATGGTTGGCCTCCCATATGCTGATTCCTGACTTTGCAAAGCTATTGAATGCACACAATACCCATAATCTTAAAACAGACCCTGAAGTCATATCTGATATTTGGCATAGCCAAATTTGGCACTAATTAAAATTCTCACCATATAGTAAACAATAATTTCAGAATAGACCAGGTAATTTAGTATTTAGCTTATATGTTGATTGTTTCAATCTGTTTAGTACCAAGGGGGATTCAAAATAAATCTCAATTGGGTAAATTCTTCTCCCATGTTTGAATCTTCCTCAAAGTGAAAATCACAAATAGGAGAACATGATCTTGTTTTCAATAATTCCTGGTACTAAAAAGCCATCTCTTTATCAAATGAATTCAATCTTTGAGCCTCTTGTTATTGAGCTTCAAATGCTATGTAATTTTCTTTGTTTTTACAACACTCATTACTTTCCATATGGAAAGATTATCAGAGTGGCTTTATTCCTTTCAATTTCCGATCTTCCTGCTCTATGTAAAGTGGATGGATTTTCCCCTCATTCAGCCAACAGATTTCTCTCATCTTGTAAGATTAGAAAGGATGAAATTGATTAAACAGATTCCTCTGGCTTTAGCCAAGGACACATGAGACCAACATTTACAAGGCAAACAAATGGCACCAACTTCAAACCAAAAAGAAACAATATTAATTTATAAAATAACATGGTATTAGGTGAAGTATTTTGAATGGTTGTGAGCTAGAGTTTCAAAGGAAAAAGAAAAGTTTTTTGGAAGACTCAAATTTATCTGAAAATCCTTTTTATTTATTGGGGTGTCCCAGAAAAAGGAAAAATGCAGATGAAAATGACTCTGAAAAAATGAATAGGCCCAAGAAACAAAATCTTCCCTGAATTTGGCCTCCCACTTCCCAAAGGCACAGATGCTACCTCCAGTACAAAAAGTGATAAAACTGCAAAAACCAACCAGAAAAAATTATTATAACTTGAAATTCCAGGTATTGCCTTTGATACCAGACAACCACTTCTACCATATTGATCTTATTATCTTTTACGCCTGATATCAATTCATTGGTTCCTTCTGATGTCCCTTCTGATGATAATCAGGATTGGAATCTAATAGGGCATGAATATCCAAGATTGAAAAATATTCATTAAAGGTGCTGTGAAAAGTCATGACTCAAACAAAAGTCCTGTCATGATTTTCTTGTCTTCCCAGAACATTTTGTTTCAAAAACTTCCAAAAACTCAAATCAGAATAGTGCAAAATCTCTATTTCATTTTCTTTACCTTTGGAAATTGTACCAATATGGAGTTCACAAATACCTAATAGGGAGGAAAGGTTAAATTTCCAGGGTAACTTCCTCAATAAGGAGCATTTACTAAAATCCCCAATTTCATCATTTACATTAACAAATATGTTATTCAAGAAAATAATTGATGAAGAAGACCTAGATAATATTGAAAGGAATACAAAGCTCTATTTTCAAACTCTTTGTTTGGGTTGGTCCATGATAAACTCCAAACCTAATCTACACCTAACCCAATATTTACCAAATGTAATCAAGGAGCTAGGGACACCAAGAAGCTTGGCTTCTTGTGCATATGAAAGAAGGAACTGTACCTTTGGGTAAATACCACAAAATAGTAAGCCATGTTGAGTTTGAAGAAAAACTAACTGAAAAATAAATAATCAATTTTAGCTCAAATTTACAAAAACATGATGAAAACATGGATATCTAAAGTAAAATATAAGTGGATTTCCCAATTTCCCAATCTTCAACAAAGAGTTGGTAGGAATAATGCCCTTATTGCTCCCCATAAATCAAATAATATCAGCTCCAGTAATACAATCCAATTTAATGTTACAACTATCAAGGGATTTAAGAGATTTTGAAAGCCTCTTTTAACACAAAAAATTAATAATTTTTGAAAAAAAAGGTTTTGTAATGTAAAATCTCATGTTGAAGACAGCATCATAGATTATGAAATCAATCATGTAAAATCTTTGTGCCAGATTGAGAATATTGTTGCATTAGTTAGAGGCCACCCAGAGTCATGGTGGCACATAATCAAACCTTTCAATAGTCTTGAAAATAAAGAGATAGAAAAAAGACCCTCTTCATTTGCTTCCAGACCTCAATTGTTTCATTGTATTGGACCAGAAAGAGGATGCTGTAATTATCAACTCCCAATCAGTCTTGGGTCATTCTGAAAGCCTCAAAAATCCTCCTGGGACCTGTGGAATTTATCAGGATAGACTTTTTCTGGTATCTTTAAATTCATGAGTAAGTGATTGAGTGGACTCCCTCTCATTATCTCATATATTTTGACAATTTCTTACCATTTTCTTTCAAATATTGACAGTCATGGCTAGGTGATTGAAGCCCTCAAACTTACTAAGCCTTGCATATATTATCAAAGAAAGATACATATCTACTTAGAGCTAAAACATTCATTTTTTTGTTTGTTAATATTCTTATCCTTTTAATGACAATTTCTAGACAATAAACCACAAAAATCCCTTTCAAACATATTTTAAATGTTAAATTTGCAACATTGAAGATTTCCAATGAGCTTCTGATACTTGTTTTGTCTGGTTGGAACTTAGTATAACAGGCTGTAACAACCACTAATAAGGGGTAAGGGTATTCATACTTGCACCCACTCAAACACCTCAAACCAGCAAATCCACTGTGTGTATCAGCATTCAGTTTCAGCAATCTTCTTTTGCTGAAACATGCATACAGCCTGTAAACTTTGTTACAGGCTGGAATTACCCCATAAAGTCTGGATACACCATCCCCAAACTGTATGATCACTCAATACCACCAATACTCTTGTACAGATCCTGTAAAGCCGTACAGGACCTGTATTGGCCAGACTCAATTCAATCATCAAATTTTCCCATGAAAATTCTCTCTCTGGATCAGGGCTGGCGATTCTCATATATACCAGCCCCTCTTTCTCCCCCCTGGGGACTTTTCCCCAGTTAATTAATTTAGTATATTTATTATTTTATAATTATTCTTATCCTTATTTTGGGTATTATTATTATTTTATTTCAAGTTAGTCTTTGCCTGTACAGTATGAGTTGGGTGGCCATATCCTTATTAACCCTTCTCTTTCCATTCTGACAGGTTGAAACAGTAGACTTGGACTTGTTTGTGGTTGGCTCTTTTATTCTTACTCTTATTCTCTGTTGCTTCTTTTCTTATATTCTTTTAATTAGTAATTCATCTCATAACACTCTTAAGTGTATTCTTTCTTACCATATCCTGAGCCCTCCATAAGTATGTCCTGTTTAACTGAGTGCCAGGCCCTCTTCACTTAGAAGAGCCCCTGTGACATTAAATTAATTAACTCATATTTTATTATTTCCTTTCATTCATTTAATTTCATTTCTCTCATTCATCAAATTATGACTCTTTTATGACCTTATGATTTTTCTCTCATCAATTTTCATTTCATTCATATTAAAATTGATTCTTATCATTTCTTAATCATTGCTGACCATCTCAATCTCATTCTCAATTCTATCTCAAAATCCAATTTCTATTTTTTGTTTCTGATTCAGGTCGTATCAGGAATTTTTATTTATTGGTTAATTGATTAGTTGGGATTCATTTTGGGTTTATTGATTTGGAGATTCAGGATTTTGTTTTGGATTGGACTGATTGACTTCCCTTGAATCCTCAAGATAATTGATTGATCTTAAAAAATTTACTTGTTATTTATTTATTTGACTCATCAAGATATTGAATTGAATCCTGAAGATATTGATTTGACTGATTGATTATTGAATTCCTCAAGACTTGGATATTGGATTTGAATTGATTGTTAATATTGGTTGAATAAATTGATTGATTGTTTGATTGAATTTTATTTCACCTCAAGACTGTTGATTGATTCCTCCAGATCATCAAGATTTCATTGATTATTGATTTGGCCAAGCTTTGATTCCTTTTGTCAAGTATCATCAAGTTTTTATTCTGAATTTTCAACAATGCCAGTTCAGAATAGCCTCCAGTGGAGAATACTAGATCTCAAAGAAATCCAGCTGGTCTCACTCCTACAGCAAGGGTTCCTCTTGACGGCACCCCATCAGTTCATCAACTGAGTGCAAATTTGGACAGAAAACCACCAATGGAAGGAGCAGAACCCTCCAGAAGAGGGTGAATTAAATAAAGAAGACCAAGGTCTTTCTCTGGCCTATTGAGTGGCTACCCTTGCATGTCTGAAGGTGCAACAGCAATATTAGTGGAAGCTGAAGATGAAGAGGGGGAGGAGTTTGAAGAAACTGAAGTGGCAACTGCCTTGGCAGGTGCCCCTGAGGCTTCTGAAGATGCAAATCTAGCCCATTCTAATCAACCTCTTGTCTCTAAAGCTGAACCAAATTTCCTCAAGATGATGGAGCAGATGACTCAATTCATGGGGAAACTCACTCAAGTAGTTGCTCCCACAGACAAAGCCAAAGCCCCTGCATTCAAGACTCCATCAATGAAGGCACCTGATTCTTTTAATGGTACTCAAGCTCATAAATTGAGAGGATTTATCCAATCCTGACAATTGATTTTCCATAATGATCCAGCAAATTTCTTCTCTGATAGGAAGAAAGTTCTGTACTCAACCTCTTTTCTCACTGGTAGAGCTGGCAAATGGATTTAACCCTACCTCTCCAATATTTCCAATGAAGATCCTTCCTACCTCCTCAATAATTGGCAGTAATTTGAAAACAAATTATTCACTCTGTTTGGTGATCCCAATGAAGTCAGTAAAGCTGAACAAGAGCTGGACAATTTGAAGATAAAGATATTGGTCATGTATCCTTGTACATTGCTGATTTCAGAAGCTTAATGTCAAGAATTGGAGATTGGGGAGAAAGAGCTTACATTCATGTTTATAGAAGAGGATTGGCATAAAGACCTCTGGACCAGTTGGCTACCTACCCTGGTAGCTTTTATACTCCTGAAGAACTCATGGACATTACCCTGGAATTAGATAGCAGATACCATGAGAGACAGAAGGAGAAGGGTAGTCATCAAGAAGCCTCCTTTTACTGGATCCAATTCTTCAATGCCTCCTAAAGACTCATCTCTAAAAAGGCCTTGCCATAAGAACAAGAAGGGCAAGCAATTTCAAGCTTCAAAGGACAAGCCCCATTCTGCTCTGCTTAATAAGGACAATAGATTAATTGGTTCTGAAAAGGAGAGAAGGATCAAAGAATGGTTATGTACTTATTGTGATGGAAAGCACCCAATTTAAAAACGCTTCAAGAGACCTCAGAACAAGCCTGGATCATCAAGAGGCTTCCCTAGCAAGCAGGGAGAAGCCTGAGTGGGAATAATGATGTGTTCAATGGTTCTCACTTATTTCCTTCAAGAGCACAATTGTGCACTCTGAATACTAGTGTCAAGGAATCTTTAAAGTTTCTTATTTTTTCTTCTGTCTCTGATATTTTTTATATTATTCTCATTGATTCTGGTGCTACAAACTCTTTTATTGAAAATAATTTTGCTCCCAAGTACTCATTGACTATGTCAGAGCTCCCTGAAAAGATTCCTCTTTCCATTCTGGACTAAAATGAATCCCCTGCCTTGTTCATCACCCATTATACCAAGTGGGTAGCTGACTTGCCTTCCTTCCCAAGCTTTTAATGGGACTTTTTTATCATAGATTCACCCCAAGGATAGAACCTTATATTGGGCTATGATTTCCTCTACCATTTTAATCCTGTTATTGATTGGAAAAATGGACTTATCATCCATGATTCTAGTCAAAAGGACTCTAGTGGTATCAAATCTTCTGCTAGTAATGCCTTGGCCACTTCTGTCAACAGTGTTACTCTGGTTGGTGAACTTAAGACACCTTGCCTTCCTGCTTCTGTCCATATCCCTTCCATCATGCCATTGCAGTCATTACTTGAATCAAGAGATGAGGTTTTCAAAGAGATAAAATATTTTGGAGAAGATGTTGCTATATCTTCACTTCATCTCTTTCAAGGGGATATGAACCTTCCTCCCTTATCTTTTCATGCCTCCCTGGAGGAGCAGTGGGATGAGGAGGAAGACCCAGAATAAATTGAAACTGTGTTGAAGGTAGTCCCTCCTGCTTATCAACAATATTTGGATGTAGTTTCCAAGGTGAAAGCAGAGAAACCTCCTCCGCAGCACACCTGTGATCAGCATTTTGAACTCAAAGGTCTTCTACCTGCAGTTGGTGTTATCTACTCATTATCAAATCAAGAGTCAGAAACACTGAGGGCCTACATTTCAGAGAATGTAGAGAAAGGTTTCATAAGGCCAAGCTCCTCTTCAACAGGAGCACCTGTCCTTTTTGTCAAGAAAAAGGATGGAGTCCTTTGTTTGTGTGTTGACTACCACAAACTCAATGCTTTCACTAGGAAGAACAGGTACCCTTTCCTGCCTATGAGCCAGCTTCTTACTGTATTCAATGGCTCCACTATCTTCTTCAAGATATATCTGCATGGTGCATATGATCTCCTGAGAATCAAAGAGGGGAATGAGCACTTAACTGATTTTAGAACCAAATATGGCAGTTATGAGTATTTGGTTATTCAATTTGGCCTTACCAATGCTCCAGCTTTTTTCAAGAATCTTGTGAATGATATATTTGAAGATTTCTTGGATATCTTTGTTGTAGTTTATCTAGATGATATTATGGTATTTTCCAGCTCTAAGGAGTAACATGTCAAACATGTGGCCTCTGTCCTTCAAATACTAAGGGACAAGAATTTGTTTTCCGAAGCCTCAAAGTGTGTATTCCATTCCTCAAGTGTGGAATACTTGGGCTATGTTGTTTCAAGTGATGGCCTCAAGATGGATTCTTCAAAGGTTCAGCAAATCCTCAATTGGCCTCAGCCCAAGAACATCAAAGCTCTTCAATGCTTCCTTGGATCTTCCAGCTCCTATTGTTGTTTCATTATAAATTACTCCAAAAAAATCACTGCTCTCACTCCCCTCCTCAAAAAAGACTCTCCTTTTATGTTCAATTAGGAACCTCTTAGTCAGTTTCAAATACTCAAAGAGCCGTCACCACTGCTCCTATCCTTTCCAATTTCAATCCTTCTCTACCACCTATTGTGGAGACTGATGCCTCTGATTATGCCTTGGGCACTGTACTGAGTCAGATGAATGACTCAGGAAAGCATCCCATTGCATTTGATAGTCACAAGCTTTTCCCAGCTGAGCTGAAATATGAAATTCATGAAAAGGAACTCCTTGGCATGGTTTGGGCTTTCAAGTGCTGAAGAGCTTTTCTTCTTTCTCTTTCCAATACTTTTGAGTCCTTGACAGACCACTCTTCTCTTTAGTATTTCATGTCTTCCAAAGTTCTTACTTGTTGTCAGGCCCGTTGGGCTGAATTTCTTTCTGATTTTAATTTCACTATCACTTACCACCCAGGAAGGCTGGCCACTTTACCAGATTCCTTGTCATGTTGGGACAACGTGTACCCAGAGAGAGGGGTGGAATTCATCAGCAAGAACCCCCAGAATTTTCATCAAGTACTCAAGCAAGATGGAATTCAAGAGTCAAGATTCTTCTCAATCAAAGTGGAAATATTCTCAGATTTAGTTGACAAGATTTAAAAAAACGTATGGCAAGACAAGGACTATAAAGGAATACTCAAGCAACTAGCAAGAGGTGAATCAGTTACAGATTATTCTCTTTAACCTCAAGCCAAGCTATCATCATTCAAAGATAGAGTGGCAATCCCAAGCAATGGAGAAATCCAACTCAATATTCTTCAAAAGTGTCATGAATCACCATTGGCTGGCCATCCTGGCCAGGAGAAGACCCTCAAGCTGATCAAGTGGGATTTTTATTGGGCTGGCATGAATCAATTCATTAAGAACTATGTGTCCTCATGTCAGAAATGTTCAAGAAACAAGAACACTCACTATAAGAAGTTTGGATTACTCAAGCCTCTTCAAATTCCATCTGGTCCTTAGAATTCTTTATAAATGGACTTCATCACTCAATTGCCACTGTCCAAAAACTTTGATTCAATTCTAGTAGTTGTGGATAGATTCTCAAAAATGGAACTCTTCATTCCAGCTTATGGAACAATCACTGCCCTGTAATTGGCTCAAATATTTATCAGACATGTTTTTTCCAAACATGGACTTACAGTCAGTATTGTCAGTGATAGAAGATCTTTATTTGTTTCATCATTCTGCACCAATTTATGTAAGAAGCTCAAGATATCAAGAGATCTTTCAACTGCTTTTCATCCTGAAACAGATGGACAGACAGAGAGGGTAAATCAGATTCTATAACAGTATTTTTGGATGTATGTCAGTTACCATCAACATGACTGGCACACCTGTCTCCCTCTGTCTGAATTTGCCTACAATAATGCAGAACATTCATCAACAAAGCAATAACCTTTTTTCACCATTTATGGAAGAAATCCCAGCTTTTACTCAATCCATATCTCTGAAGATTCAACTTTTGGAAAGTTATCAACAAAACTACAATCAGTACATCAAGCTGTCAAAAAATAATTAGAGCCAGCAATAAGGAGATTTAGGAAGTATGCAGATATAAATAGGTCAGTTCCACCTGATTTGCAACCTGGGGATAAGGTATGGCTAGCTTCCAAGAGCATCAAGACTACAAGAATCACCAAGAAACTTTCAGAAAGATGGCTAGTGCCTTTTGAATTTCTTAAGAAGATTGGAAGCCATGCATATCACCTCAAGTTGCCTCAACAATGGAAGTTAGTTCACCCTGTATTCCATGTGTCATTACTAGAACCAGTCAAGAAATCAAGAATCCCAAATTGTAATCAATTACCACCACCACCAGTTCTAGTGGAGGAGCAAGAAGAATGAGAAGTGGCTCAGGTTCTGGACTCAAACCTCAAAAGAGGTAAATTATGGTATCTTGTAGAGTGGAAAGGATTAATTGAATACCCAGAAAGAACAACTTGGAAACCAGCTTCCAACCTTACCAAATCACCAGAACTTGTCAAGTATTTCCATTCATCGTATCCAGACAAGCCTGGCCCAATTACCTCAAGAGTTTGACTTTATGGTGCTTGGTGGGGATTGGATTTTGTGAAAGTAATTTCCTCTCCTGGCATGCACCGTTAAGGGGTTATTCAACCCAAATGTTGTTGTAAGCATCACCTTGGCCACTTTGGGAGCACTTGTCAATTTTTTGAAAAGATTCAGAAGGCCTTGCAACATCAATACCCTCAAATTTGGACCTTTCTTCAAGATATGGCCAAATTCCTTCTTCTTGTATTCTTTATTCTTTTCCAACTTATGCCAATCACATTTTTTCAAGAAATCCTTTACGTCAATGTCAATTATGGCAAAGTTACCTTCCTATGGTGCTTGGTGGGGAGTGGGAGTTATGAAAGTAAGTTCCATCTCCTGGTATGCATCCCTAAGGGTTCCACTTCTTGTAAAACATCACCTTGGCCACTCTGTGAGCATCAAATTCTTGCGTTTTATCTTTCAGAAAATTCTTGGCCAAAATCAAGCAACTCACTGCAAGAAGGACAAACCTCAGGAATTTCTCTATTTCTTTTCTCTACTCTCTTTTTTTCTCATTTTCTTTCTTTTCTTTACTTTTATATTTATTTTTTATTTTTCATTCCTTAAAGCAGCAGCATCCCCTCCAATATCATGTATTGGGAGGTTCTATTTATTTATTTTTTATTTTTTTTGTATTTTCTAGTAGCTATAAGAGTGGGGATAGAAGTCAAACCAAACACAAACAAGGACAAGGAAACTAGTTATCTCTACTCAAATGATCAAACATTTTTTGGAAATCATTAATCAACTCATATTCATACCAGGAAAATTTCTCAGCCATCTCCTCAGAAGCAGTCCCTGGAATAGTCCTATCATTAGCATACATAATCACCTCCCTACTATTTCTATCAACCCTCCTAAATAACCTGGCCACAGTATCCTGATTTTCACTCTCCGTATTTGTATCTTTTCTGGTAATTTGGATATGCCAGTGATCCCTTCTCTGAAACACTTGAGTGGCAGGAAACGGCAAAGGAGAAAGCTCTTCTCTTCTTCTACTGGTACTGGCCACAGATTTGAGTTGTTTAGAGGTGACTATGGGTGAGTTTCTGGGCTGTTGGATGGGGGATGGTCTTACTGCTGGATTGAAGGCAGGCCTGGTGTGGGAAGAATTTGGTGATGCAGGAGAAATGGTAGCAAGAGTGGGTTGAAATTTTTGGGGGTACTGGGGATGATGTGACTTTGGAATCTCTTGGAAGGAGGCTGGGAAGGAGAAGTATTGGATGGATGACCAGCAGAATTATGAACCACCTTAACTTCTTCACCATCCAATTCATCACTACCTTCAGCATCTGGATCAGGTGGGGAATTGGCAATTTGTCTTTTTTGTTTCACCATGCCTTCAGCATTGATCCTGGGAGTTAGGACTTTTGAGCTGGAGTATATTGGCCTACCACCAACTGGGATGGGCCCTCCAACATTAGTCCACCTGGACACATCCCTCTTCCTAGAACCAGTCACTGAATCAAAATATCAGTATTCACTTAAAGCAAGAAATTGATTTCACTCACAATCAGAATAACCTGAAGTAAAATCAAGAGTAGGGTCCTCAGAAACTGGGAACTCTTTCCCAAAAGGCCCATCTTTCTTACTCCACAAATACCTCCTGATGTTTGAAGCTTTCTTCCCAGTATGACAACATGGCTTCTTCCCAATAAAGAAGTAGTGGAATTTTGAAGATCTGGTATTACAATGTTCAAAACATTCCTTCCCCTTTTCCAAACATTCAGTACAAGCAGGATCAAGAACTTCAACTTCCTTGTAACCATCATAAGTTTGGGTGGTATCAAGATGACCAGAAGAAGCCATTGACAGTGAAGGAAATTGACTGAGAATGCAGGAACCATGAAGGACAGATGGTGGTGGCGCAGAAGGGGAATATTCAGTGAGTTCAGTCAGTTTGGAACTCATGACTAAGGAATATGCAAGCAGAAGATTCAAGGTGTCATAGTTAAATCCCTTCAAGACTGAAAGAAATGACCTCAAGGAAGTGAGGGCTATAACTCAATGATGGCCCCCCTCAAAGTCCCTGAGTTGGTGAGTCAAGGTCTCTTTTGGACTGAAATCACCACCCAGGACCTCCCCTGCAACTTTGGGGAGGTCAGAATCTTGATGGTCCTGGACCCTTCTAATGGGCGCAGGCCATGGGCCAAAAATGCCCATAAAGCCATAAAATCAGGGAATCACCATAAGAAGGGCCAAGACCCAAATTCAATGGTACGGTCAAAGGGGCCCCAAATCCAAAATTTGAGGCACTTTCAGGGACAATGTGGACAAGACGCCCCGTGAAGACTTTTAAGAAAGAATTCCAATCAAGGCAAGAAGGGCCAAACATCAAGTTGGCCCATTCACAATGAGGTATATGATCATACGCTCATTGGCCATCAAATTTTGAACAGAAGAACTCTATGACACTCATTTTGGGATAAAACCCAAGGGCCATGCCTCAAAAAGAAGGAAATGACTGAATCCAAAAAGAAGCATATTTCAAAGTTGAAAGCACTTACTCAAGTCAAAAGAAGGGGGAAGATAACTCAAATCAAGTATGGCAGTGAAGAAATGAAGAGGGCATTTTCAGGATAATGGTCAAGAGGAAGATATAATTAAAAAGAAAATTTTTGAAATGAATGGGGGGATTTCAAGATGCCACTCAACAATGGCAGGGTATTATGGTGTTCAGGAGCCCACCAGTTTCAAGAGGGGGATACTGTAACATCCACTAATCAGGGGTAAGGGTATTCATACTTACACTCACTCAAACATCTCAAACCAGCAAATCCACTGTGTGTATCAGCATTCAGTTTCAGCAATCTTCTTTTGCTGAAAAATGCATACAGCCTGTCAACTTTGTTACAGGCCGGAACTACCCAATACAGTTTGGATACACCATCCCCAAACTGTATGATAACTCAATACCACCAATACTCCTTTACAGACCCTATACAGCTGTACAGGAACTGTATTGGCCAAACTCAATTCAATCATCAAATCTTCTCATGAAAATTCTTTGTCTGGATCAGGGCTGGGGATTCTCACATATACCAGCCCCTCTTTCTCCTCCCTGGGGACTTTTCCCCATTTAATTAATTTAGTATATTTATTATTTGATAATTATTTTTATCCTTATTTTGGGTATTATAATTATTTTATTTCAAATTAGTCTTTTCCTTTTCTTTCTTCACCTGTACAGTATGAGTTGGGTGGCCATATCCTTATTAACCCTTCTCTTTCCATTCTGACAGGTTGAAACAGTGGACTTGGACTTCTTTGTGGTTGGCTCTTTTATTCTTACTCTTATTCTCTTTTGCTTCTTTTCTTATATTCTTTTATTTAGTAATTCATCTCATAACACTATTAAGTGTATTCTTTCTTACCATATCCTGAGCCCTCCATAAGTAAGTCCCGGTTTACTGAGTTCCAGGCCCTCTTCACTTAGAAGAGCCCCTGTGACACAGGTTTGGAAAAGAATTATATAAACCACCTCTTCTCCACTATGGATTATTTATTTTTACTTCACCAAGCTCCTTGAAGCTTTATTCAACTTTTAAATCCACCAAAATAATCTCATAGCTAGACTCCTTCCAGCTATTTCAAGCTTCCTCAATCCTACAATCATATAAACACCTCCTTTTCTTGAATTACTCTCAATTATCTTGGATTAATATTACAATGTCTTCCAATTCAATTGGTGCCTCTGCCTCTGTGTTTCATAGAAACAATTCTGGATCTTTATTACAAAATTCTCCAAGAGAGGGTAACTCAATGATCAGCTCAGATCAAGAGAAAAAAATCATTCATACTGACTCTACTGGAAAGAAATCTGGAAAGACTTGGTATAGACAATGCAGATGTACAGAGCACAAGTCAGGAGAGACAAGATGGAAGTACTGCAGGTGGTAAGTATCTTTTCTGAACCCCATTTTAAATGACTCACTGATTTTTTTTCAGTTGTTTGAGCATAATTCAAAAGATAATCTACCAAGGAAGAAATCAAAAGATTACAATATTGGTAACCAAAACAATCTTCCAATTCAGGCATCAACTGAATCAGCCCACTTGCAATAATACATTTACTTTTTACTGGGTATTCCATCTTCTATGGATGCCTTCCCACCCAATTCTACTAATGATGAAGAGGAATTTCATATTAATAGGGTCAATACTCATTTGGAAACATTTGAAAATGGATTGAAATATCCACAAAATTCTAGTAAAACAAGGAATCACCTCTATATCTCAATGATTGCAACCACCTAAATTTCAACCAATCCATCATCTCCTCATCAAAAATATCAAGGTCTCAATAGCTGAAAGTTTCTCATGTGAAAAGGAATGCAAACTAATAGACCTCAAGAGGAGTACCTTCCAATGGGGCACCTCATTCAATAACTCCACTTGGAATGCAGCCATAGGCAACATCATCTCCCAAAAAATTTTAAATTGGAGCCAGACTCAGCCTAGTTTGAATATTAGGCATCCCAATTATCGCAACCTATTGATTTAATTTTGGGTCAATGGAAGGAGTAAAGAAATGGAAAGGCTCTCAAGACTTGTATGGGCTGCAGAGGAGGTTAAATTTCAAAAATCTAAGAAATCCAAAATCACTAGAGGGAGGGAAAATGCATGTGCTTATTATTCTTCTAACCATACATCAAAGTCTAATATTAATTTTATATTTAGGCTACATCTGCTTGTTTCAAAATAGCACATCAATTATTCCCTTAAAATCACAATTTCTATTCAATACATACTGATATCAAAACCACTTAATATCTAGAGGATAATTTGGACTTAGGAAAAGCATGAAAGAGACTTTTTTAGTTTGGCATAGCAAAGCTTTTACCTTCTTTAAAAAGAAATTGGATTGAACAATGACACTTGGTGCCAAAACCCAGCTTGAAAAGGATAGAGCTCAACATATTCATTTAAGGGATTTAGAGAGATCAGACTAAAATGCAGATTTAACCAATGTCCAAAATTGCTTACCTTTAGATTTCTATTCTAAAATTCACTTAAATAAAGTTTTTTGTAGTTTAAAGAAACCACTTAATGGTAAAAGAACCAATTGGACTTAAAAAAAATTATCAGAGCTTGAGGAAAAGATTGAAAGAGGATGTCACATTATACAGAGGCCAGAAAGATCTTCTCTCAGTGGAATAAAAGCTTTTTCAAGTAGTAATAATAATATTAATCCTGAATAATTTTCATCTCTTAGTCTATTTTTGTATCCAAGCTTATAATGTAGTCATAGATGTATTTGGAAATATATTTTTTTGCAAAATATATTAAACAAATTCCCCATTGAGAGAGCTTGTAACTCAGCCACTATGTGGCCTTTCACAATTATGACCTCTGGTCATAAATCTTGTATTATTGTAATTTATTTGAGAGCTGAACTGTGCTATTGGTTCTCAAGATTAATTAATATATAAGCCTCTTATTTGTGCCTGCTCTGGTCTTTTATTTCTCCCCAATTTATACTATCTTTAGCAAGCTCAAACAGAAATATTAAAATTTAACAAAATTTATCATTATATTCAATTTGAGATAGTCCATCCTCCAAAATGGATCCATTACTTGAAATAGATCCCAATAAAGTTGAAAAATCAGAATTCATATCCAAAATCTAAAAACTTCTTCCTTCTCTCAAGCTTGCTACCTGTGATGGTCACTTTCCTGAATATGCAAGAAATAAAATTTAGGAGGTCTCTCAAATACTTGAACACAATCTTAATCCTATGTTTTTCTTTTTTTTCACATATGGAGTCATTTTTAATTGGACTTAAAATCATAATTTAGGTGTACAACTAGGTGGATTATTACCCCCTGAAGCCAAGGTTGTGATTTCTGTATCCTCCCAAGCATCAATCAAGAGGTTTTTCATATCTTCTCCTGATATAAGTAATGAAAAATTCAAAATTTATCAAAGTATAAAGGAAAAGAATAAAGAAGTATTTTTCAATCATTCATTTTGGCTTTACTCAACAATTCAACTGTTTTACTTTAATTCTTTCTTGCTTAGAAATTAGAAAGAAATTATGATACTTAAAATGCTTTCCTTCAAAGCCACACAAAATCACAAATTCTAGAATCAGGAATATTCAAACCTCAAAATGATTTTGAAACAACCCTACCCACTACCAATTCCAGCCCTGAAGTCAATAATTTTTCTCAAAATTATTATTCAAATATATAAATTTTTCCAGCTTACACAACAATATCAAAAGGAAAATTAACAATAGAGGGAGCCTATATACAACCTAGATCTACCAAAAACTCAAAATTAAAACCTTATTCTGATTTCATTCTGGTAGATAATGACCCATCAAGCTGAAAATTAACTTAAACCAGTAATGAAGAACCCTCACTATATCAGAAGAAGAAATATCTCCCTCAATCTATATTATTCAATCCTATTCACTCAGATTACTTTGAAGAAAAAATTAGCCATTATCAGCCACTTTTTGTATCCTCATGGAAGAAATGCCAGGTAAATGTTGAGACTCCAGTGAGAGAACAAGTGCTGAAAATTTCTGAAAAGCCATAATTTAAAAAACTAGCCAAAGGAATGCACTTTTAAAGTATTTGGTCTCTTTTCATAAGAAAATTTCTAGTAGATCTGGATAAATCTATATTTTCTCCAAATAAGAATGATCCTTTCAATGATACTGGATCCTTGAATATCCCACCCTTTACTTCCAATCCTACAAGTTCAATGAGAGAAATTCTCAAATCACACCAATCCCTCTTCCAATTAGCCAAATCCCTCTTTGTTCCTACTTGTCACAAGAAAAAGTTCTGGGAAAACCTCATTTTGGAGTCAATATGATTTTCTGCAAAATATCTGGTACAACTTGAAGATTTCCAAATGATAAACTCAACAGAAGATAATCTGCTTTGAGCTTGGCAACTCAGACTGGAACTTCTAGTGTCCTGTCTCAGCAGAAGACCATCCCATTAAGCTCAAATTAAAAATACCCATGATGAAAAAGAGGGAAACCATACAGTTAATTATGGAATGAATAGCTCAATATCTTTCAATTATTCTATTATAGATCTTATCATTTCATATGTCCTGATACTAGAAAATTCAAAAATTCTTCTAGTCAATATTCCTGATCAATTTTTTCTCACTCATAAAAAGTCCAAAGAGCACCTTAGGACCTTATCAGAGCTAAAATCAAAACTAATGTTAGCTAAGCCATTCTATCATATTTCCTCTTCATTTCTTGCATCTTTTTTAAGAAGCTGGATGAGTTTCTCAAGAGATTGGAGAAAAAGTTCAGCTAAAGGAGAATTGAAAATAATTTAAATGACTGATAGTTTTATTTCTGAGGAAAGGGCTTATGAGCCTATTTGGAAGTGAACAAATGAATATATTTTGGATTTTTTTAACAAGGAATTTTTCTCAAAAATACATGAATTTGTTCCTACTTCTCCAAAAAAAATGGAGGTGGATGAATTTTTGGTCCTGGACTTCAGTGAAGCATGGATTGAAAAAAATACCATAGAGGAAAATCCTGTGCTAGATCTCCTTTATAAAGCTAATATAAACACCTTCTTAATGTGATAATTATTTTCTGTAATATTATTTTATTCCTTTAAAACACTGTATTTTGATTCAAATTATATTTTAGTTTTCTAAGATTACTTTTCTTCACCTGATACCTCATTTACTACTTTCCAAAATAAGCACCTTTCACACAAGATGGCTTTTGTCAGGCTTATTCAAAATTTAATAAATAACTACAGGGCTCCAAAATCTCCTTCTTCATGATAAATAGGAGGCTTACTTTTAATTCTTCCACCTTTCCCCAGAAATCTACCTTTGATTAACCTGATTTACTATTACTAAAGCTTCACATTGCTTCTTTGTGACCCCTATACCTCAATCAAATTGGACTATAAAAAGATATTACATCCTATCATGCCACTACCTACCAGTGCAATCTCAAGATCAATGAATCAATTATGCTGGTTGATTATTGAAATCAACTATTTCCAATCTTCATATGATATAAATAGTTCGAAATCTTTTCCATAAGAAGAAAGTCTGGAAATTTTTGAAAATTTATACTTTTTTGCACTGATACTCCAATTATAAATCCTCATAATCTCAAACTGGAGAAAGATAGACCTTCTATAAGCTCAAGAATATTAATTTCACCAATTCATAAACCTATTTTCCTAATGGATCTCTTCAAATCAGTATTCCCAATGTCAACCTTTTCTTGGAATCAATGTTGGGAATCAAAATGGAATCAAATATTTGCAAAATAAATTGCAAGCATTGGAACTATTTACACCAACAAGAAGCATTGAAAATATTTTTGATAAATCCCAAGGGAAATAGGCACACTAATAAGCCTTTAGTACTAAGGCACTGGCTCAGAGGGAAACAAGAGGGTCTTAAGAATGATAAATTTGTCCCTGAAGCACTTTCAAAAAAAACCATTCCAAAGCAAAAATCAAGGTTGCATAAAAGCATATGTTTTTCTTTTCTTTTTGATTTTTTTTCACACAAATTAAAGTTATTTTGACTTCAGCTATCATCAAATCACTCAGAGACATTACTATTAATGAAAATTAATTGATATGAAGCTTCAATATTTCATCAAACACAATTCTTCTCTGCTACTGAAGAAGAAAATGGATCATTAATAAAACTGAAGTCCCCTTTGAGTTCAGATTTATTCTTAAAGCTAGCAAGTAAATTTGATTCATTATTGATTCAAAATCAAACTCAATATAATTCCAAATCTCTTGGAAAGTAAAAGAATAAAAAGTGATGTTTTTGAGAAAAAAGGCAAAGTTCTAATTGGACTTCCAGAATATATTTATTCAATTGATTATATCTCCAAGCTTACTAATGATCAGAAAATAATTCTGGGTGTTGGTAAACACACGTAAGCATTTAGTAAAAACACGTAAGCCCTTACATGTTTTTACCAATTTATGGTAAAAACACATGAGTGACCTTGTTTTTCAACAAAAATTCCCCAGGCTCAGTTTTGAGTATTTTTTTGATTTTTTTGGCCATATTTTTCCTGACTTGGCATGTCAATTTGCACAAATTTTCCCAAAAAAATTGTTTTGCCAAATTTCACAAATTTGGCCAATATTCCAAAATGGCATATTTGTTTTAAAAATTCATTTAAAATCTTCCCACTTATTAATTTCCTTAAATTCTTTTTAAAAATGAAGGGTTCAATATGAATAATAAAGCACCAGAAGCCCATAATTTTGGGAATTTGTTTTGGTGGGACAAGTGAAGGTGCAAAAAGGGTTTTTTTTTCAAATGTTTTTTCCCATAATTGTAATATTCCTATTTTTAAAAAGTTAATTTAATAACTTCCCACTTATGAATATCCTTAATTTTTTTAAATTGAAGGGTTCAATCTGGAAAATAAAGAACCAGAAGCCCATGATTTCGGGGAATTGTTTTGGTGGGACAGCAAGTGCAGGGGCAATAAGTGTATTTTTTCAGATTTTTTTTTCCTTCTTTGTAATATGACTATTTCTAAGTACAAAAGCTTCATATGCTTAATAAAAAAGGATACTGAGGTGGTATTTAAGCAATAAATATGACTGAGGAGGGGGATAATTGGCATAAATTGTATATGCAAAAATCAATCAATCAGAATCAACCTCCAAAATAGTGGGTTTTTTCTGAGAGGGGGAGGAAGATTGGACAAATACAACATTCTGTGTTTATTAAATTTACCAGCCCACCCCAGGGCTTGTGGTTGGGCATGAATCTCCCAGGTCACAGTAATGGGGGGGACTGGATAAATTTTAGAAATGATTATGTCCAAAGGAACAAAATGAGCACAGCTATTCAAGAAGCAGATGAGAATGGGGAGATTATCATTTGGAGGACAGAAATAAGGGGAAAAAGAAAAAGATTGGACTGTGGAATAACAGAAAACTGGTCTTTTATACTTATTTGCAATTGGATCCCCCATGTCAGGCATGGACATCCACTTGATTTTTGGAGCCTGGCCAACATCTTCATACCATTCAATTCTGTCCAAATAAGAGGATAATGAGGGAATTAAGGTGTTCATGGCTTCATAAAGGTCTTGATTTTGTTGAATTTCTTCAGCCAAGTCACCTCTGACATCAGCCCATTGATCTTGAGTCTTGTAAATATAGTGGGACACTGTTCTGTAGCCACAGTTTCCATCACCCTGGACATTGATTCCCTTGAAGGTGTATTTCAATATAAACTTGGGAAAGTCATCTGAGCCAGTTATCTGATAAAATAAGGTCAAAAAATGAATAAATATCAAAATAAACAAGAGAAATATACATTAAAAAGAACCAGAAACTCACAAAAAGCTTGGAGCATTCAACACTTGTGTGATAATTGCTTTGAGAATGCTCACAGGTCAAGTCAATTGTATCATATATCTTCAAACTGGTTGCAGGCTTGTGTGATTTTCTTTGGGAGGTTATGCTTCCAATTTCCAATCTTCTGGACCTTCTAAGGGTGACTTCTGATTCATTTAATTCAGTTTCTGAGGGTAGTGAATCTGATGATCTAATTGATTTATATAATGAGTCCTCAGAATCTTCAGAATCTTCAGATGAGTCCACTTCCATAATTGGAGAGGGGACATTTGACTGTGATCTTGATGTTGTTGTGCTGGTCACTTTTGATGGGGGTCTTCCTCTTCTCTTGGATTGACTTTCAATTATTTCAAATCTTGAAGGTTCTCTTTTGTTTTGATTTTTGTTTTTATTCTTGGCTCCTTGAGGTCTTCCACGGATATTCTTGCATTTTAGAGGGTCTTCATAATATTGATCATCCTCTTGACTCTTGGGAGTTTGATCAAATGGGACTTTTCCAGTCAAAAAAACTTAAAAATGTTGAAGAATTGGGATGATTTCTGCCATTGGCCTTTGAAAAAGGTCTTCCCCAATAGCTTCAAATATTTTCTGGGCTTCATTATTTCTTTCTTTTTAAACACTTTGATCATCACCTTGAAAACCAGCCTGAGAAGAATATGACAAATAAAATCAGTTGATAAGAAAAAGAAATAAGAATAAGAAACTGAAAAACTCTCACAGGTAAACTCAAATGCCATTGAGGATGGAAGTCTGATATTTCAAGCCTTTGGCGCTTGGCAAATGCCTTTTGGGTCTTATGTTTGCAAGGAATGCCTTGATAATTGTTGTACTTGTTGGTGCGTTTTTCATTGGGAGGAAATTTGGTTTTGAAATTGTCAAAGGCCATCTTAAGAGCATGATGAGACACCTTGCCATTGAGGGCAGAGATGTGTGGATTTGAGATTCTGTTGATAATCTCAATAAATTTTTTTCTGAATGCCATGTGGAGATCCCTAACTACCTCCAGGAGATTACCAGTGGAACTTTGGAGCCAAAGTTTCACCATGGCATGGGCATCCTCAACTCTGGAGGTGGATCCCACATCCAGGTGTCAATGGTGGTTGATCCAGGCTGGCACATAATACTCCTTTAGAGGAAGCCAGGTATTTTCCAAATACTGCAAGACTTCAGGATTTTTGACTTGCTTTTGAAGCTTCTTCCAGTTTTCTTTGAAAAACTTTTCAGTGGATGAATACATAAACTGAGAAATGAATCCCAAAGTCATTAATAAAAACAATAATAAGAAAAAAATTTAAAGAAAGTGAAAGTTAAAAGTATATCATTTGATTCCAAAGGCCCATAAAATTTTCAAAATCAGTTCCATGACCAATTTTCTTCATGCAATGAGAAGATACATCTTTATTGATGTGCCAAATGCATAGCATGACTTTGGAGTCTGGGAAGAGCTTCTTAAGAGAGTTCTTCAAGGCCAGATCCCTTTCAATAACAATAACTGGAGGGGGACAAGATTGGTTTTGTTAAGGACCTTTTCTATGTATTGATTTAATGCCCAAGTATATGAGGGTTCAGTTTCATTCTTCATCAAACAAAAAGCCCCAGCAAAGTTCTTATTGGTTGAGCTGAATCCAACAATATGTGAAAGGGTGTTTTGTACTTATTAGTTTTATAAGTACAATCCATAAGAATGAAATGAGGAAAGCCATGAAGTAGTTTTATGGCCAGGGGGTGAGTGAAAAACAAGGAGGTAATGTGTCCCTCAGAATCCCTTGCAGAGGACCAAAAAAAAATTTTGTTTGAGAGTGTCAATAAGAGCATAAATGGGCCTTCTGCCTTGCAGTTTGTCTTTCTTGATCTTCTTAACTTGGCTGTAAATGTCTTGAAGGATTACAGGCCTGTAAGACTCTCTCTGGCTGCATAATTGGGCCTGAATTTGCCTTGGCATGAGAAATTATTCAGACATTTGAGAAATTTGGGATGTTTCTTGCTCATTGAATTTCCTGAAAGCAGGATGTGCCATGATCTTTTCAGTGACATCATGGCTATGTTCAGGATTTTTGACCTTAAGAGTCCAAGTGGTACTCTTGGCATACTTTCTGGCATAAAGTCTAAAAGGACAGTCAAGCTTTCTTGAGGTGACTTTTTTGGGGGGGCTTTTATTGGGATTTGGGGTCTCAGACCTGTCACAACCTATTTCAATTTGGTTGTGGGTCATATTGGACCTCAAGGTGGACACAGCATACCCCTGAGCCCTGTAAACATTATTCACATTCTTCCCAAGAAGCTCAAGGGTCTGAAATTCACCTTCAGTGGGGGTTGAAGCATTTTTGAATGGAAAGTATGTATAAAAGTGAAAAAAGGGGAGATTTGGGGATTTGGAATGGGGTAAGACCCTTTCAAAATTTGAAAAATAAGTGAAAAAAGGTGGGAAAATTAACAGAAGCAGTTAAGAGTGAAAAAAATGGTTTAAATGTGGGATTAATGGATGAGGGAAGGTAAAAAATTGAAAGTTGAGAGGCTTGAAAGCAGGTTGTTGTGGTGGAAAATGCAGTCTTTGGGGGAAAAAAATAAAAAAAAGTGTGAAAAGCTTTGCAAAATGGCTTTGGTAATGCTGTTTTTCCAAAAAAAAAATTGGTTTGTGGTGGGGGTAATGTGGATTATTTGGGTGCTTGGCCTTTTTGTTTTTGGGGGGGGCTGGGCAAAAAAATCTGAAACAATTGGGAGTTAGAGAGGTTTTGTGGGGAAAAACCTCTTTTGGGCATGTTTTGGCCCAATACAGGCATGGTTGTGTTTCATTTTTAATTAAAAATGGGCCCAGGGCACCCCTTACATGTTTTTACTAAAACCATGTAAGCTCTCACATGTTTTTACCAATTTTCTTACGTGTTTTTACCAACACCCATAATTTTAAAACAAAATCCATGTATAGATATTAATCATTTGATTAAGTTATTTGAAACCTAAATCAAGATAATTCATAATTTTTCTATTGTCTCTACAATCAATTTTTCTAATTAATGAGCCACAGTACCTAAATGTCCAATGCTCAATCTAAAATGAAATAAAAACTCTTTAACTACTCAAGATGATAGATATTGGTTGAAAATAAACTATCTTACTTCTGTAGCTGCTGTTTCTTCCTTCTGAATTGCTTAATATTTATCTCAATATTATCAACATTTATATAATTAAATACATGAGCTTATTGTTTTTCCCTAGTCAATAAAGCCTATCAACTGCTTGGTCATCATTTGAAGGTTTCCATCCTGGTTCCTAATTTAAGTGATGGCAATAATATTATATTAAGTTTAAAGTGTAATTAATTACTGTCTTACCATTATGTAAACATTTTGAGCACATCTGAGATCAATACCAACAACACCTGTGCATTTTATTGTAATAAAAGCCTTAGATTTTGGATTGTTTCTTAATTATTAAATTATTTGTATCTTTTGATTATTTTTGAGCACTACATGCATCATGAAATTGTATATTCCACTTTCATCCAGTACAATTTCAATAATTTCAACAGTCTTTTATCAATCAAATCATTAAAATCACAGGTAGTAGAAGTATTTTAACTCATATATCAAGAAACCTTTTGTATTCTGAAAAAATTACTGCTTTGGGATATATTAATCCTTACCTCTGATGAGAACACTCCTTGAAATGGTTAACCAAATGTACAGCTTTGGATCCTTCTTTCCAGGTATATTTCCTTACCCCTTCTTCCCTTTCTATTATTTCTGGGTTATCTCAAAGATTCCTCAAATCTGATAATTATGAAAAAAGAATGATGAATACCATTGAGCTTTTTTGGACCACTATTTTCCAAATAATGCACTAAACTCTTAATGCCTTCATAAAAAATGAGTTTTCCATTGCTCATATCTTTCAGTTCCAATTCCATTTTGAACTCTCTTGGAAATAACCAGGATACTGGATTTCAATCCTCTCAAGGTGAGTTTTTGTATTATCTGATGTAATTATTGGATTTCCATTTTATTGCCCAATGATATTTTTTAATTATGTGATTTTCCCATGAAGTCTTGATATTTCATGGTTCTACTTGTAAGAACTTAAACAGACTATAAAGATCACAAAAATACTTTTGTAATGGTGTTCCCATAAGGAATAACTTTCTTCCATACTTTAAATTCAATATTGTGGATGCTCTATGAGTAGATTTTTCTTTTATGTATCTAATTAATGTAGAAATGTCAGTACTCATATATTTCAAAATCCAAAAGATAACCTTACTTTGCTTCATCCAACACTATTCTGAGCCAATTTACCAAAAGAGGATTTATTCTCATCCCCCAAACATTTTCAACATTATAAGCAGCAATAACATCATATGTGGTGATGATAACTGCACTCTGCTTCAAATTTTTCAATGAAATGGAATTATTATTGGAACTATAGAATATTGAATATGGTAAACTACCATAATAAAAATTTAGTTTTATTTCATTCTCCCAGTTATGAAAAGTAGAAAGTGGTACAATAATCAAAGTAGCTGGGACATGGTCCTTAGATATTTGTGAGTATTTTAATGCTTAATTTTGTGTTTTTTGAATAAAGAATAAATTTGTTAAAGATTTTTCAAGTCCCATATCATCATCCAATATTCCACCCCTACTTTTGCACACAATATCCTGTGTTATCAAGCCATTTTCAACAAAATTACAAAATTCTTCTTCTAATCCACAAATTATCAGAATGTTTTCATGCGTTTTCACAAATTTTTTCTATATTATTTTCAATATTTAATAGAAAGGAAATACCCTTTATCAGGTGAAATAAAATCTTTGTTTGAAAATCAGGTATTGAAGTCATATAACTAGCTGTGCTTGTATGGTTTGAAACACTATAAAGATTGCAATCTTGAGAAATATCACTAAATGAAGGTGAGTTATATTTTGAAGTAGGTCTAAGAGAAATTTTTTGCATTCTTGAAAGCCTCTATTGTTTGAAAAATATTCCCTTTATCCACAAAAACACATTCATGTAAAAATATATTTGTATCTTTATTTTTGAGATTTATGAAAGAATTTATAAACAGAACTTTATTATTATTATTTTATTTTTGATATGATTCAGGATTAAATCCTTCAGGCACTCTTCCAAAAATATCAAGCAGTGGACTCATATGGAAATCCTGGAAATAATTAAGACTCCCAATATGACTCAAGTGAAATTCTAATAGTCTATTGATATAATTAAATACTCTTCTGAATATTACTGATCTCAGAGAGGTTAGAATGGATTCTTAAATTTGGATAATAAAAATAACAAGACAAAATATTCAAATAATATTATAATGTTTTAAAATTAAAACTGAATATATCAGGGTGATATGATCTTTTTGGGACAAATGGAACCTTAATGATACAAATTCATAGGTTTTATAGTGGAAAAACCCCTTGGATTATTTAAGTGATTTTGATAGATTACAAATTTCTTTCATTACTTTTTGTTCATAGTGTAAAAAATGAATCATATTTTTGAACTTAGTTTATCAAAGGAAAGAGATATCTTCCAAAAATAAGAATCAATTCAGCTTATTATTCTCATTCTCTTTAATCTTTGTATTTTTATTTCAAAAGGAATTATCTGTGAGGAAACAAGCTCCATATTCAGAAATGGAGTTCCCTCTAAGATACAATGTAAGTTTATTAAACGTTTTTGAAGGCCATTGACTCACTATTTGAAGAGGGTCAAGTTCTTTTTATTTATTCATTTTTGATTTTAAAAATTATTTTAATAAATTAAGATTAATTCAAATGAAAACATTATTTTCAATCATTTTTCTCAATTTCTAAAATATGATCATCACTCAAGCTTAGTTATTTTACTTGTTATAAAAAATTTTCTTTTTATTTTTAAGAAATATTCAACTGTTTTAAGAGGCACACCAATTTTTGATCTAAATTTGGGAATTATTCCCTCAAGAATAATTACCATTTTGATTTTAAGATTCTTCAATTCTTATTATTATCATTGTTGGGAAATAGTTCAAGTATAATTTTCAAATAATCCAAAAACAAGCATTCTGGTAAATTTAATTCCATAAATTCTTAACTTCTCATCATTGTTTCAGAAAGTAAGAAATATCAATGAAAATCAAATAAATTCAAGAATCAAGGTAGCTGAATCACAATATGATCAAAGAAGAATCAAATTATACAGATATCCATGAATTTATCTTCAAAGCTCCCTATATAGCTGGAGGAAGTCTTACAATGCAAAAACATAAAGGAAGTTAATTGGAAGGCACTAAATTGATGAGAGGATTTGGGTATAGTTCTACCAACTATAAATATCATAAGGGAGTTTTAATTTGCTTAAGATTACCAAATTTAATAAAATTCATCACCTATATGTGTTTCCAGTGTCTATATTCAGTTGGAAAAATATTATAAAAAATTAAAGGGGGAGTAAAAATATCATATTATAATGAATGTGAGTTGAACTAGGGATACTTCAAGAGATATTGTTAGACATAAGCTTAAGATAATGGAAAGGACTTGTATGAAAGTTCCCTTCCTTTTTATTTGGTGTATGGATACTTTACATTAATTTAGATGATAATTTTGGAGAAAATAACTTTGATATAATTTAATATTCCTACTTCAAAAATTATTCTTCATTTTACTAGTTCTTTATTTTCATTCAAATTCAAAGCCATTTCATAATTCAAGATTAATTTTAAAATATTCTAAATTATTTAAATCTGATTACATATTTTTCTTATTAATAATATCATGTTTCATATAAAAAAGTGAAATAAAATAGCTATGATGAATTTGAAAAATGTTCATTATGATACAAGAATTGTGATCACTTTTTTTATTTTGAAAAATTAATTCAAGGTTAATTTTTTGTCTTCAATATAAAAATAAAATTAATAAATAAAATTTATTCTTTGTAATTTCCTCATAATATTTTTGTATTATGGACTGTCTCTATAATGATATAGTTTTTATAAAAAAAGTCATATTGAAGAAGATATCCTAGTAAATAATTTTATTTTCAGAAATTTTTTTCTAGTATGTGCTAGCTTAAGTATTAAGAGAGCTGGTTCAAATTAATGAGGGCTCTTAGTTTATTTCTATAATAGGAACCATGTGAAAAGGATTTAATTGAAATTTTTTGAGAGAATATGATGATAATTCCCTAGATTCTTGAAGGAAATAATGAATATCCAGGGATAAGAGGATTCAAAAATTAGAATTTTGTAAAAAAAATAAATAAAAAGGCACTGCTATTTTGAATTCAAAATCAAATTTGAAACCTATCTTGCAAATTATAAGGAGTTAATGCATCTTCATTGAGTTTGACTTACTGAAAATGAGGATCATTTAAGATTTAATTAAAAATAAATAATGAAAAATATCTATGTTTTTTCATTTTAATAAATGAGGATTACTGATGATGAGGAAATTTTGAAATTTTGATATTTTGATATTTTTTCATTTTTTAAAATATCTCAATATACTCACATTATTATAAAAAAACAGATATATCAAGGGGAGGAAGTCATGTGTGAAAAGGAAAAGATAATTTTATTTAGAATGATACTCAAAATGTGATCTTAGTAGTCTTAGACTCATCTCAATTTTCCAGTGGTTTTTTTTTTTCTTGAGGAATTTTATTTAAAATGAGATTATTAAGAAATTGAGATTCTACATAATCCAATTCATTGTATGTAGATTTTTATCCAATCTTGAATATTTGTCTTGGAAAATACCCAAATAGTAATTGAAAGTTAGAACAGAGTATGAAGAAAATTGAGAGCTAGGTTGGAGCTGGGCTGGACCTGGTACCCCCACCGGGGGAGTATAATTTTTTCCATTGTGTCTCCTCTCCTTATTGGTGGTATAAGTAATTTCAATTTTCAATCCCCATTCCTCACTTTATTGACCATACCAATATTTAAATTCATTTTAAAAGTTCAAATTCATATGATTTTAATTTCTGAATCCTTCTTTACTTTCAACAAGGGTTGGGTATTCTTGAAATGACGCCACACTTGCCAAAATTCCAAACACATCAGGTGGTACCCTTGTAGATTCCATTTTTCCAATTTTATCCTAAAATATGATCCAAATTATTTTCACCACCATATGGGTCCCAATTCCCCATGATACTCTAGTGCTACTCCTGTCTAGTTTCAATAATTTTACACAGAATTTTTCTATACACAAAGAGACCTAGGGCCTAGAATTGATGAACAAGTGCCAAGATCTCATGTAAAATCAATTATTTTGGAATCCAAGATTCACTTTTCTGGAATTTTTCAAGGATAATAAGAGGTGAGAGTTTCAGATTCTTGAAAATGTCAACCACCACAAAGAGACCCCCTAGATGAACATGTGGGCCTATCACATATTTTTACTACTATAAACAACTTAGAAGAATTCAAAATTAATCAAGCCCTAGAAGATTCATTCATACACTAAGCCTTCATTTCCTCAGCTCAGTATTCCTCACAAATTATTCCTGCAGAGAAATTCAGGAATACACAATTTTTTAATTCTAATTATGAAAACATCTGCTATTTTTTGGAGAATGAGAATAATTATAATGGTATGTTGTATTTTGTGATTAACTGTTGGTTTTTTTTTCACATAGACCTTTTTGAAGATAGTAGGAAGATACCATTGGTACCAAATAGATATACCTGTATTAAATAATGTGTCTGATTTGAAAAATATTTTAGCTTGCATCATAATTTGGGGACTTTACACTTTTCTTCACACAAACTTCAAAAAAGGCTTAAGAAATATAAACATAAGTATGTCAGTGCTTATTAACATAGAAAGACACAGGAGCAGGAGCTTGTATCAATCTTAAAGTCTCACTGGAAGAGGGACTTAAAATTCCTTGCCTGTTTTATTCAAGGGTGGATGTAATCTTTGGCCACAAATTCAATGTGAAGGCTTTTAATTTCAAGTATACATGCAAAAAAAGAAATCATGAGAAACCAAGAAATAAAAAGATGATTTCCTTGGAAAAGATCAATAATTATGGAGAAATGGATGTTTCTATCACCAATAGAATGGAGGAGTATTCTCAAGAGGGAAAATATGAGAAAATCTTTTCTGATCTTGCAGTTTTTCTAGAGAAAAATAAATTGTGTCAAGAACCACATCCTAAGAATATGGCCAAGGAAAAAATTGGTCATAGGGAAAAAATTCCTGCATGTCTAGTGCACCCAAAAGAGATGATGAATTTGTGAACTTTGGAAAAAATAATGCAATTCAAGGATTTCACAGCTGAATGAGCCTTTTGAGTAAAGCTGTGAAAAGGACAACAAATATTTCAATCTGATGATAAATATAGAAGAGAGGAAGCAGGACCATTGCAAATCAGAGATGAAAAACAATGATTTAAAGATTTTGGAAAGGTGACAAAATAACAATATGAAACTAAGAGAATTACATGATAATATTGAATCCCAAAAAGAGCAGTACTTGCAAGATAATCAGTTTGTCTCACTTGAAATAGCAGAGAGGAAGGAAAAACTATTGGCTCATGAGGCAACACTACTTAACTCCCATGTTGAATGGGATTCTATAGATAGAGAACTGCAGATAAGGTATAAGCAGTTGAAACATGAAATTGAAACTTCACAATATGCTTCCTGTTTGGCTGAAATAACCCAATTGACACCTGGAGGGGCCAGTGCAATGGAGATGAAAAAAATCTTTGACCTTACTTTTAAAAAAGTTAATGATTAGTATAACAAGATGGTCACATGGCCATTTGATTGAACAATTTGACTTATCACTTGAAATTGCTCAATTTTATTTATTTATTTTGGATGCACTTGTCCAACACATGTTTTTTAGATGGCTTGTATTATATTTTCACTTGTACCATTTTACTGTTTCAATGAAATACATCACACTTGTAAACTGGTTATACAAAATTTTATAATTTTCAATGAAATCAATATGAGCATGAGAAATAAATGAAATAAGCAATCACATTAAAAACGAGCTTAATAATAGAAGCAAATAACATAAAAATGAATACTTATTCTACCAAGGGTAGCATGCCAATTGTATAGTTGTGCTTTACAGATTGATTTCAATTAAATCTTTGAAAGTACCTGTCATATTGTGATTCTTCTTGAAGACCAGAAGACAGGAAATTCACATTGGGGACCAAGTCCTCCCAGGAATCTTTGAAAAGAGATAGCATGTTGTCAATATGCGCCTTCTTATGATCCTGCCGATTCAATTGAAGCTGCATATCCCTTATTGAAGCCCACCATCCATTTAAGAGACCAATTTTGTGTTCATTCCAGAAACAAACATGAGCAAGACAGTAATTGAATTCCTGATTGATCTTTTGATTAGTCAGAGGTGATTTCATTTCCAGGATCAAATTCTTACCCAATAAGTAGGTCCTCTTCGTCCACTTCTGAAGTGACCATTCCCAAGGGTTCTTTTTTGGTTTCATTTACTTCATCCATTGCACCTTCAACCCAAACATATTCACCCTCTCCATCAGCTCCATCCTCAACGGATCCCTTTTTGCCAAGACCAGGAAGTTTCAAGACTCGGACTTTAGGCCAAACCAGATTATCTACCATCCAAGCTCTCAGTCGACCAAGAATCAATTGTTCAATCTTGGGAATATCTTGTAATTTTGCTCTTGATCCTAGTAAAGATGTTGTTGACATTGAAAGAGTGAAATCAGGATCGAGTGACAGTAAGATGGCAGGTGATGATGCTGAGGGATCGGGGTTCATTGGCAATGGAATGGCCATGGGTGGAATTTCGGCCATAATCTTTTTTATTGATATGCATGGCAATACCCGAAAGCAGATTGGGAGGATCAACCCCCAAGAAGGCAAAATCAGCAACCTAGTTGTTGGTGGGCTTTTTTTGTTAGAGCATGCCTGCTTACAGTAGCGGATAACTGATTCAATGTCAATCCTAACGAAATAGGTAGAACGGCAAACCGAGACGTTGGAAAATTAATCACAACCTTGGTTTCGATTGCTAACATGATATGATCTGAATAATCCACATCGATTTCCACTCGCTGAGATGAATTTGTTTTCAACAAGAGCAATACGCCAAAATGAAAGAGAAAGAATGATTAGGTTGAGTTTTGCGAAAAAAAAAAAAAAAAAAAAAAAAAAAAAAACCATAAATTTTCAGCATTTACCATTCTTCCAGTTTCATCTGCAGGCCTAACTCTAGCATTTGTACACACAGGGTATTGTTGACCAAAATCGACTTGTGTGACTGTAATATAATCCTAAATGATAGATGAACACAAACAAGACGAGTCAAAGAATATAAATCAGCTTTCTGGTTTGGGTTCTTTAATTTGAAATCAACTGACGACATCAATAATACCAGGGCTTTCACTCCGAGCGAAGTTCATTGCCTCTTCAACAATTTCTCTAGCTTTGCTACCCTCAGAATTATCTTCACCTAGTTCATGAACAAGCCCGCGATAAGCCACCAACGCTTGTGCAACTAAAACGTTGAGCCAGTCTGTAGATTCTGGTAAATGAGTTGATAAATCATAAGAGAGCTTCGATAGTAGTTCGGGTTCTATGTTTCCCTTTGATTTATCATGATAAGATGGACGCCTTGCACGTTTGTTTGAACGACTGGTTAAGCCATGTATTTTCTGTGGGAGCAAATCAAGAGGATAAATGAGATTTTGTATATGATTATGATGAAAAGAAATTATTCCAATTTAATTTTGAGCTGAACCTTACTTTTTTGTGTTCGGGAGCTTTTTTTGAATCTTCAAAGACTACGAATTTGATAAAGAAGGCTATGAGAAGAAGACTAAATAGGATGACGTTGAATTGAAACAATCAGTGACTTTTCAAATTCCTTGGACCACCAACAATCAAGTTAAGATTTCAATTGAGTGAATGAGTCAGTTTCTGATGAAGATGATGTTCGATGAGGACGACTGACAATGTGAGTTGACCGACGATGAAGCCTTGAGTAAAAGTTAATTGAAAAGACTTGCTTGAATGAGTTGATTGATGATAGCTTGTTGATGAAGGAGAAGATTGAAAGACTTTGCTGAACATCTCCAGCAATCGTTAGGTGTTCTTCCTGAATGAATGGCTCTTGGAGAAAATCTAAGGTTATACTGATTAATTTGGATGGAATAATCTTGGATAGAATTTTAGAATCTTGGAAGAATTCAAGAAGAATACATTCATCGAACATTCTCAATCAGAATCTTAACTTCCTCTTCATTCAAATCAAGATTCTTTCTTAAAATATTCAAATTCCCTCATCAATAAACTCTTGACGAAATCTTCATTTTTCTCACTCAAAATTTATGATAAATTCAACATGTGCGGTGGTTCATACCCAAGTAAATCCCTAGATGAGTTTTTTAACTTAACAAAATTTGAGCATATCCTACTACAAATTGACCCCTGACTTAAATGCAACTTGATATGAGTCATTTGATTGATTAGCAATCACTGTTATCATAACTAAAAATTTTAACATAATATTGAAAAATTGACTTGAAAATTCAAAATATTTAATTGAAAGTGTAAAAAATGAGTATTTTAATCTTTGATCTCTTTTTAAAAATTTAATTGGAAAATAAAAGACTTGACATTAACAAACCAATGAGAAAAATGATAAGCAGTACTGTTGTTATTTTAATTATTCTCACAACATTATAAAAAAGAAGAACTAAGATATGTTGTAATTGAAAAAAAAACTTTTAAAATTAATGAGAGAATATCAAATTTAACATATAATTTCAAAATCTTGAAATACAAAATGATATTAATCGAAATTTTACATCTAAAAATAAAATAAATTAATATATATATTCTTGATCAAGAAAGAAACTTAACTCTAATTATTATCAAAATGCTTTTGTTTTGTCTTTTTAAATTGTTTATTATGGATTGCTTGTTTATCAAATTAATTTCTTTATAAAGCTGTATAAATTTATTGAAATTATAAGAAAAATATTTTTTTATTATATTGAATCTCCTTCCAAAAGAAATCTATTTCTATTTCTGATAATTAAATAAGATTGATCAAATCAAAGAGTTTAGTTATATTTGAAATTTCTTGAAATTGAATCAAATTTAGATAATCTTTATTTTGGAAAATTAATTTGACTATTATTTCAAAAACTATTTATTGCAAAATATATTGAATTATTTTTAAAAATAAATAGACAAATTTAATTTTAAAATAAATTGCATAATTAATTTAATCTCAATTTTATTGAGGTTTTGGTTCAACTAAAATAGAAAATAGAATTATTTAAAAAAATATGTAAGTTCAATTAGCTCTGGGATTCATTGAAAAGAGGAAAAAAGGTATTTATATAATAGACCAAAATATTTTTTTATTTTACTATTTTCAAATATTCTTAATTCTTAAAGGATTCAAAATTAAATAATGTAATCTTATTTTCTATTAATTTAAATAATAATATATATATATATATATATATATTCAGATTTATTCTGTCATATAAAGTAAATGATTTATATGATTGATTTAAAATTACTATTTTAATTATTTGATACTTAATGACTTCTTTTTTTACAATTTGATATATTTGAAATTATACATCTTGTAAATTAAAAAAATAAAATAAAATTTGATATATATTACTTTTAGGCATTTTCTAAATACACATAAGTTTTTATTGAAGTTTCCTGAGTTTTTCTTACATTCCTACATACTTACAGGCCTCAATAAAAAAATTAATTTCCTTAATTTTTAAATGAAACTTTTAATTTGGTCCTTTTTTTGGATCAAATTGAAAAAATGAAAAAATAAAAAAAGTTCATCAAATCAAAAAAAATCAAATTATGAAATTCAAATTATTTCTTTTTTTCTGATTAAAATTAATTATTTTAGAATTCAATCAATACAAATAGAAATATTACCTCTTTTTTACAAATTCTAATGTAAATTTTTTTTGTTCTTCTTTTAGGGTGAAATCAAGAATTATTAATAGATATTCCATACCAAAAAACTAAAAAACTTCCCTAAAGATTAATTTCTTTTTTCATAAAACCATCAAATTATGAATTTTTTGGACATTCAAAAGATCAATATTTTGAGATTTTATATACAGAAATAAATTTCATTTATATTGTTTTCATTATTATTTTTTTGAAAATAGTTATTTTAATAATTTTTTTTTGAGGGGGGAGGGGGCATTGTAAAACTAAATTTGAAAGAACAAATTTTCAAAAAGAATAGGCAGTTGAAGGTTATTTTTTCAGACCTCCCCCCCCTCAAAAAAAAAAAAAAGAAAAAAAAAAAAGAAAAAAAAAAGAGAAAAAAATGAAAAAAAATAAATAAAAATAAAAAATAAAAATAAAAATGAAAAAAATAAAAAAAAAATAAAAAAAAATAAAAAAAGTGTTATGCAAATAAGAAAAAAATTGTTAAAAATAATAATAATGAATAAAGGGTTTTGGTAAACACACATAAGATTTTAGTAAAAACCTGTAAGACCTCACATTTTTTTACCAATTTATCACCAAAATATGTAATTAGCCAATTTTTCTCAAAAAAATTCCTCAGCCTTGGTTTTGAGGATTTTTTTTAATTTTTTCTGACATGGGATCTCAAGATCCCCAAATTTTTTCATTTTTTTTCCCAAATTTCTGCAATTTGGCCACTTTGGCAAAATAGCCTAACTTTTTTTCAAATTAATTAAAAATGTTTCCATTTTTGAATTTAAATATTTTTTGAAGAAAATGAAGGGGAGAATATTGAGAATCAAAATGCAGAAGCCCCAAATTTTGAGTGGGACAAGTGAAGGCCCAAAAAGTTGTGTTTTTTCCAAGAATTTTTTTCATGTTTGTAATATGAGTATTTTTAATTACAAAAGTGCCACCTTTTTGATAAAAAAGGAGACTGAGGTGATACTTGAGAAGTAAATAGGACTGAGGAGGGGGATAATTGGAATAAATTTTATATACAATTTTTTTTTGATTTTTTTTTTTTGATTTTTATTTTCATTTTTATTTTTATTTTTGGCTCCTTGAGGTCTTCCAAAAATATTTTTGCATTAAAGTGGTTCTTGATAGTATTCTTGATCCTCTTGACTCTTTATAATTTGATCAAAAGGTACTTTTCCAGTCAAAACATCTTGAAAATTCTCAAGAATTTGGGAAATTTCTGCAATTGGTCTTTAAAAAAGGTCCTCCCCAATATCTTAAAATATTTGTTTGGATTCATTATTTCCTTCTTTCTCAACAATTCTATAATCCCCTTAATAGACAGTCTGAGAAGAATATGACCAAGAAAATCAGTTAATGTAAAAAAAACTAAGAAATTGAATTTGAAAAAAACCTCACAGGTAAATCAAAATGCCACTGAGAATGGAATTCTAATATCTGTAGCCTTTGGCTCATTGAAAGTGCATTTTGGGTTTTGTGCTTGCAAGGTAGTCCTTGATAATTGCTGTATTTTGTTGGTGCATTTTTAATTGGGGGAATTTCTTTTTTGAAATTTTCAAAGGCCATATGGAGGGAATATTGAGACACCTTGCCATTCAGAGAACAGATTTTTGGAGGGAAATTCTTGACATTTAAAATCATTTATTCTGATATTGTGTTGATTATTTAAATAAATTTTTTCTTGGAAGTCATTTGAAGCACCCCAACAACCTCCAGGAGAGTACCAGTGGAATTTTGGATCCAAAGTTCAACCATGGAATGAGAACCTCAAACTCTTGAGGTAGAACCCACATCCAGTTGACAATGGTAGTTGGTTGTGAGCCTGCAAGCTTGTAAACCTTTACCTTCTATACAGACTCCAATTACTTTCTTTAAATTTTTGTTTCATTTTCTTTCCAAATTTTGTATAAATTTCAATTACTTCAATTCATATTATTATAATATGAATTAAATCTTGTTTCTATTAGTGATTACTAAATATGTCATATTATAAAGCTCCCACTATGTTATCAATCTTGTTGTTATATCTGCTCATGTTTCTATAACAGATCTTTCCTCATTTGAAAAAAACTACTTCATTTTATTTTCATTTCAAATTTGTACTTACAACATTTAAAGGGGATTAATTCAAAGAGAATTAATCCTCAGAGCTCTTACAAATTATATTTTTAAAATTAAAATTACTTACATTTTATTTTAAAAATATTAGCGCTCTCACCTTTAAAAGTTATGAAATTCACTTTTTACAATTTATTACTACTGTTGAAGCCTCAATTCCAACAGTACATAATCTTAAATCAAGTGACACATCTATTAAATTAAAATTAATAGTATTCAACTTCTTTTTTATTTATTAAAATTCCTAGTATTTTAGTCTGGAAGCCACAAAAGAGGCACCAGCTAACATTGGTCCAGGATGGAATATAATACTCCTTTAAAGGAAGCCAGGTTTTTTCAGATATTGCAGCACTTCAGGTTTTTTGACTTTCTTTTGAAGCTTATTCCAGTTATATTTGAAAGCATTTTCAGTGTATGAATACATTACTTGAGAAATTGATCCCAAAGTAATTAATAAACACAATAATAAGAATAAAAGTGAAAGATAAAAGTAGGTTACTTGATTCCAAAGGCCCATAAAATTTTGAAAATCAGTTCCATGACCAATTTTCTTCATTAAATTGGAAGATACATCCTAATTTATGTTCCAAATGCATAAATTGCTTTTTGAGTCTGGGAAGAGCTTCTTAATAGAATTTTTGAAGGAAAAATCACTTGCAATAATAATAACTGGAGGTGGTAAAATATTGGTTTTGTTGAGAGATTTTTATATTTATTGATTCAATTCCCAAGTATATTAGGGTTTAGTTTCATCTTTCATCAAACAAAAAAGCACCAGAAAATGTCCTTTTTGTTGATCTGAATTCAAAAATATGAAAAAGGGGAATTTTTCACTTATTGGTTTTATCATTCAAATCAATAATAAGCGCATTAAGAAAGCAATAAAGGAGGTTTATGGCAAGGGGGTTAATTCAAAACAAGGAGGTGATGTGTCCCTCAGTATGAAGTTTGTATTTCTTTAATTTATTTACTTGGTTCTAAATGTCTTAAAGTATTACAGGCCTGTCAGACTCCCTCTGGATGCATAATTGGGCCTGAATTTTTCTTGGACTGAGCAGTGATTCAGAAATCTGAGAAATTTAAGTTGTTTCTTTCTCATTTAATTTTCTGAAAGCAGGATGTTCCCTGATATTTTTAGTGGCATCATGGCTGGGTTCAGGATTTTTGACTTTATGATTTTAAGTGGTACTCTTGGCATGTTTTCTTGCATAAATTCTAAATGGACAGTCAATCTTTCTTTGAGTGACTTTTTTTGAGGAGTTTTTGTGGGAATCTGGGGTCCCAGACCTGTCACAACCTGTTTAAATTTGGTTGTGGGTCATATTGGACCTCAAGGTTGACACAGTATACCCCTATTCCCTGGCAACATTATGTACATTCTGCTGAAGAAGCTCAAGGTTCTTGAATTTACCTTCAGTGGGTGGTTGAAGAATTATTTAGTGAAAAATCTGGATAAATTAAAAAAGGGAGAATTTGGGCAGCTGGAATGAGAAAAGAACATTTCAAAATATTAAAAAGGGGGATAAAATATATTAAAAGTCAAAAAAAGTGGGTAAAAGTGAAACAAATTGGTTTAAATGTGAAATTAATAGATGAGGGAAGGTGAAAAATTTTAATTTTAGAGGCTTGGAGCAAGCTTGTTTTGAAGAAAAATGCTTTATTTGAGGAAAAAAAAGAAAAAGAGTGTGGAAATCTTTGGAAAATTTGGTTTGTAATGCTGTTTTTCAAAAAAAAACTTGTTTTTTGGGGGGATAATGTAGATTATTGGGGTGTTTGGTCGCCTTTTTTGGGCATGTAAAAAAAAGTGTGAAACAAAGGGGTGAGAGGTTTTTTGGGGGGTTTTTGGAAGGTTGTTTTCCAAATACAGGGTTTTTAGTTTCATTTCAATTTGAAATGGGCCCAGGGAACCCCTTATATGCTTTTAAAAAATTTCTTACATGGGTTTACCAAAGCCCAAAAATAAATAAGAATGTATACCAAAATGAAAATATATATAGTTTATTTTATAAATTCAATGCAGCCTTAAATTAGTTAAAAAATCTCCTATTTAAAAGGCTTTGTAAGGTAAAAATAATAATTTAATTGGATATCTTCAATTATAATTTTACCAAATAACTTGAGGAATATTCATTAATCTGTAAGTTGAATTTGTTAGATTACTGATATAAAATTACTCAATATTAACAAAAAAGAAGAATAATTCTTACAATATTATTACAAAAAAATTAATTTTTTCCTAATATTAAGCTTTACAATCAATTTTAATTTTCAAATTTTATTAAACTGATAAATTTTACTCAATTAGGTTTTTACTCAAACTTTAAATAAATAAAACCAAAAAAAAAATCAAGTTTTCTTTTTCATAATCTTTTTTAAAATATGATCATTTATATTAAATAACTATCTTAAATTTTTAATACAATATTCTATAAAATTTTTATTGTTTTAAGCTTAGAATAAAAATAACTTTAAATTATCCTTCTTTGGAAGATATTGTATTCTTTTTAATTTCTTAATAATAGTGTGCTTTATAGATAGTTTTTCTACTTTTATTCAAGAACCAAAGAATATGAATATGTGAAAATTATGAAAAAGAGGAAATCAAAAAAAAAAACAAAAAACTTTTCCCAAATAAAATTAACATACATATAAAAAAAACATTGAAAATGAATAAATAAATCTAGTTGATAATTAACTATTTCTTTTCCAAAAAAAAAAAATTCATTTGGACAAAGGAATTTTTGTATAAAAAAAAGATGCTAAAAATGATAAATTGCATTTAAAAATGATTATTATTATTATTAGGGAATTGGTAAACCCATGTAAAGATTTTAGTAAGAATATGTAAAAATTCCCCTGGGCCCCTTTTCAATGGAAGAAAAACACAACCTGTTTAGATAAAAATCCAGCCAAAATCCCTCAAAAAAGGATTTTCTCCTAAAAAGACCTCCTGACCCATTTTTCTCAATTATTTCTCCTAATCCCCCCCCCCCCCCCAAAAAAAAAAAAAGACAAACAAACTTTTTAAACACACCCAAATATTCCAAAATGTTTTCCCCCAAACCAAAATTAATTTTTCAAAAAAACCATTTCAAACTATTTTTATAAAATCTTTCCAAGCCATTTTTATTTATTTCCACCAAAACCCCATTTTTTTTCCAAATAGAAATCTGCCTCCAAAACCTTTTTCACTTATTTTTACTCAACCAATAACCCAAAGTATCTTTTTTTTTTGTTCCCTCTTACATCAACCATACACTTCAGCCTATTTCATCATATTTTTTTATGGATTTTTTCCCTGTTTTTTATTTTTTCAAAATCCTCTTTCCCCATTCCATATTTACCAAATTTTGATTATTTTTCTATTATTTTTATTCAAACCTTTTCCTTAGAAAATTATTTTAATCCCCACAAAAGGTGAATTTAAGGCCCTTTTCATTCTTTGAGATAATTTTAATAACTCCTCCAGGGAACAGGAATATACTAGGTCCAATATGACCCACAGTAAAATTGAAATAGGTTGTGATAGGACTGGGACCCAAAACTCCCATAAATCCTCTTTAAAGAAATATGTACTTTCCCTCTTTACTTTATTCAATAAAATATTCCAATGGTACCAATTAGGCTCTCAAAGGAAAAGAGCTTGATAATGGTAATTATTTAAAATCCTGCTTTCAGAAAATTCAATACACAAAATAAATCAAAAAAATTCTAATATGTCTGAATAATTTCTAATTACAAGGAAAATTCAACAAAAAATTTTTCAGAAAGAGGGATCCTGACAGGCCTGTAATACTCCAAAATATTTCAAAACCAATTCATGGAAATCAAGAAATACATACTTGAAGGAAAAAGGCCCATTGATCATCTTATTGATACCCTCAAGAAAGAAAACTTGGTGTGTTCCTCTACAAGAAATACAGAGAAACACATTAAGTCATTTTTTTTATTAACCCAGTTTCTTTAAAACTCCTTCTAAGCCTTCCTCATTTAATTCTTTTTTATTTTAGCTATAAATATAATAAGTCATAAATTCTACCTTTACATATTTTGGGATTCAGATCTTCCCAAAAAAAAAAAAGACTTTTTCAGAGGCTTTTTGTTTGATGAATGATTAAAATGAATTCTCCCATACTTGGGAATTGAATAAATATATAAAAAAATCCCTCAAAAATAGGAACATTTTTCTCTTTTAAGTAATTTAAACTGATAGGGATTTTTTACTTAAAACATTCTCTAAAGAAAATAGTCCTAAAATCAAACAGTCATGCTATTAATTTGGAATACCAATACAGATGTATCTGCCCATTTAATGAATAAAATTGTACAGGGGAAAGATTTTTTTTCTGGGTCTTTGAAATAAATTAACTAAATTTCTTTCAAATTAATTTTTTTAATGACGTATTCAGGATTCTTTTCTCAGGTTATTTAGTCAATAAATTAAAACCCTTTCAGAGAAAATTTGGAATAAGATTAAAAAGGAAATTTCAAATCCCAAAGTAGTTAAATATCTGAAAAAACCCTTTATTACTCTAAAGGAGTATTAAATTTTATCCCAGGCCAACAACCATTGTAACCTGGGGGTGTTCTTTAACTCAATATCTGAAAGTAGCCATTAAAGGCTTGAACTTTGGCTTCAAAAGTCCACTAGTAATTTCCTGTTGGTTATTAGAGTTCTTAAAATGGCTTTGAAGAAGAAATTTATTGAAATAATCAACATAATATTCAAAGGAATTATTTTTCATGTCATGAGTTTGCCTTCTCACATATGTGTTTTTAATGGAAAGTTTTCTCATTATTGCCATCAGATGGCCTATGAAAATTTAAAAACAAAATTTCCCTCTAATGAAACCTTAATGAATAAATAAAGTAGTTCTTAAGGCTTGAGTTTCAAGCAGAATACTTAACTGAAATATTCTAAAGAACCAAATTCTCAAGCTATCAGAATTCTATACACAGCAAAGCTGGAATTTACCTTTAAGGATTTTTCATATTCAATTTCTTAGTTGTTTTTTTTACATTCACTTATTTTATTTTATAAATTCTTCTCATAATTTCTATCAATTATATTATTAAAAGTTTTTTGAAAGAAAGGAAGAATTAATCCAATAAAATATTTTAATATATTAAGAAAGAACTTTTTCAAAGATCAATGGAAAAAATAACCTCAAATATTCCACATTTTAAATATTTTTTATCTTAAAATGTACCATTTTATCAAATCACCAATAGTCAATAGGAGAAAAAATATTTTTAACACAAACTTGAATGAAAAAATACCTAAGGAAGACCTAAAATCTCAAAAAGATCAAATAAATGGGATCCCTCAAGATTTGAAGTAATTAAAATTAAATAAAATAGAATAGAAAGTCCTCCATATAAATTTACAATCACAATAACTTCAAGATCACAGTCAATTAACCCCCCTTCAAATTGTAGAAATTGATTAATCTGAAGCAACTGAGGCCTCATTATTCAAATCAATAAATTCATCAAGTTAAATATCCTCAGAGACTTATTTGGATGAATATGGAAAATTGGGAGTCACCCTAAGAGGGTCTCAAATATTAGCTAAAAGAAGAAAAATAACAGAAATAAAGTCTCCTAAGCCTGAAAACACTTGGAAAATTTATTACTCAATTTATTTAGAATGTGAAAATTTGAAAAGTGATTATCACATAAGTGATTAATTCTCCGAAAAAATTTTGTAAGTTTTTAATTGATTTCAATATATCATTTTTTTTATTCCAAGCTTGATTCATTTTTTAAACCATTTTTATCAGGTACCTGGTCCAGGGTGATGGAGACTGTGTCAAGATAACAGTATAAAATTGAACTTACAAGACGTATTATCAATGATTTAATTTCAGGGATGATTTTACTGAATAAATTCAAAAAAAATCATGAAATTTATTAATTATTTAATACCTTAGTACCCTAAGTAAGCTTTTATTTTTAAATAATTGAGTTCTATTAAGATGTTTACCAGTATCTGAAGAGAAAGTAAATGTTCATGTCTAATATGGGGGATCCAATTCAAAATGAGTATTCAAGACCAATTTTTTTATTAAAAAGTAAAATCTTTATATTTTTTTCCCTATTTCTGTCCTAAAAATTACAATCAGCTTATTTTAATCTATTTTTTAGATAGATTATCTCATTTTGTTCCCTTGTATTTTTTTAATTTTGCAGTTTCCCCTTTTTCCCAATTACTGTGAATTAGTAATTTCATGATTAACCACAATCCCTGATATAGGAAGATAAATTTAAGAAGTACATAATGTTCTATTTGTTCAACTATCCTCCTCCTTTTCAGAAAAAATATACTGTTTTAAAGATTGATTCAGATTGAAATTACTAATTAGATTTTCTTTTTATATTAAATTTATTCCATTTTTCCCCCCTCCTGAGTCTTATTTATTTCTTAAATCCCCTGTCATTCAGTTTTGTTTATAAATAATATGTCACTTTTAAATATTGGCTTTTGATTTTTTCATTTTAAAGATTTAAGCCTTAATGGTTTTTTTTTTTTTAAAAAAAAAAAAAAAAAAAAAAAAATGGAAAAAAAAAAAATTATTCAATTTTTTTTTTTTGATTTTAACAAATTTTCTCAATTTGTAGAAATTTTGCAAAAAAAAAAAAAAAAAAAAAAAAAAAGAAAAAATCTTTTAAAATCTTGACCTTATATAAGTTTTTTTTTTTTTTTTTTTTTTTTTTTTTGCAAGGGCTATTAATATTTTTTTTTAAAAAAAAAAAAAAAAAAAATTCTTATTATTTTCATTTACTATTTTAACTTTTTTTTTATTTTATTTTATTTTATTTTTTTTTTTTTTTTAAAAAAAAAAAAAAAAATAATAATTCAATTATTAAGTTTTGAAAAAAAAAAAAAAAAAAAAAAAAAAAACCATCTAATTATTAATTTTTTGAAAAAAAAAAAAAAAAAAAAAAAAAAAAAAAAAAAAAAAAAAAAAAACATAAAAAGCAAAAAAAAAAAACTCTTTAAATAATTCATTTTCATTTTTTTTTTTTTTTTTTTATTTATTTTCATTTTTTTTTTTTTAAAAAAAAAAAAAAAAAATTGTATATTAGAATATTTTTAGGTTTAAAAAAAAAAAAAAAAAAAACTACAGAAAGGTTTTTTTTTTGAGTAAATTAAATCAAAATAAAAGTTTCTTTTTTTTTAAAAATTTATTTAAATATTTAATATATTAAAATATAAATTTTAATTATTTTTTTTTTTTTATTATTACTTAAAAGAAAAAAGATTTTTATAAATAATTATTTTTAAATTATATAATTAAAATAATATTTTAAGGGTGTTGGTAAAAACACGTAAGCCCTTACGTGTTTTTACTAAAAATGTTAAGGCCAAAAATGACAATAACAATGCCATTTATGGAATTTTTAAGGCTATAAATGCCATCAAAAATGCCATTTATGGAATTGGTAAGGCTATAAATGACATTAATGGCCTTAAAAATGCCATTCATGGCATTGTTAATGTCATTTATAGCCTTAAAATTTCCATAAATGGCATTTTTAATGTCATTTGTGGCCTTAACAATGCCATAAATGGCATAAATGGAATTATAAATGCAATAAATGGCATTAACAATTCCATTGATGGAATTAATAATGCCCTTTATTGCATTTATAATGCCATTAATGGCCTTAAAAATGCCATAAATAGGCATATTTCATTTAAAAACCACCCCTTATGTCTTTTTAACATATAATTACGTGTTTTTACCATAAATTGGTAAAAACACGTAAGGACTTACGTGTTTTTACTAAAATCTTACGTGTGTTTACCAACACCCTATTTTAATTGATTTTTTTTTTTTTTCTTTTTTAAAAAAAAAGTTTTTTTTTTTTTTTTTTAATTATTTAAATTAATTTAATTAAATAAAATATTAAATTTAATAAAAAAAAAATTAAATTAATTCATTAAATATATATATAAAAAAAAAATTTCATTGATTTTTTTTTTCCCATTAATTTCAACTTTTTTTAATTAAAAAAATTTTTTTTTTTTAAAAAAAAAAAAAAAAAAAAATTTTAAGTAATTATTTTTTTTCTTTTCTTTTCTTGTTTTTTTAATTTCAATTTTTAATTTTAATATTAAATAATAATATTTATTTAAAAATTATATTTTTTAAATAATATTCTCCAAAAAAAAAAAAAAAAAAAAAAAAAAAAAAAAATCAAATATTAGATTTTTCTAGGATTTTTAATATTTGGGATTAAATAATTTAACATTAAATTTTCTTATTTAATTAATAATTATTCAAATTTTATTAAAATAATTTTTTTTAAAATAAAATTTTTAAAAAAATTAAAAAAAAAAAAAAAATATTTATATTAATACAATATAAGTTTTTTTTTAAAAAAAAAAAAAAAAAAAAAATAATAATAATTTATTTATTTATTTAAATGATTATTAAATTTAATTAATAAATAATTTAAAAAATTATAAAAAATCAATATAATAAAATAATCTTTATTTTTTTTTTAGTAATTTTTTACTTTTTAAACCTTTAAAAGATTTAAAAATCATATTTTATTATTACTAATTCCCCAATTAATAAGAATTTTATTTAATATAGGTATGGGGGGTAATGGTAGTGGAAAATATGATTTTATCAAGTATTTTTAACAGAGATAATACAATTTTTTTTTTTGAGAATTTTAATGAAAGAAATAAATTAAAATTGGACTTATTAAATTGAAACAGTAAGATTTTTTTTTTAGGAAAATGGAAAATTATATTATGTTGGTAAATGATTTGAATTAAATAAACTTATAATTATATTATACATGACCAAATTATTTGATTTATATCTCAATAAATATATTTTATTTAAGCTGATACAAAGGAATTAGTATTAAATAATTTTTGAGAATAAAATTAGATTAATTAAAATATAAAGATTAAATATAATCACTATTTGATTTTTTTCATAATAAATATTAAAATCTATATTATTTTACTTCTTTGTTTAATTCAAATCTCTAATTTAAAAAATCAAAGAAAAAAAAATTGATTTAAGATCATTTGAATTTACCTTTTTTTTTTTTTTTTATAATTAAATCAAGATATTTATTAAAAAAATATATTATTATTTTTTTTTAATTCAAGTTTATTTGAAAATTTCAATTTATTAATTTAAAAATCTTAAAGAATTAACAAATTATTATTATTAATTTTTTTCTTCTCTTTAAATCTACCTTTTAATTTATTAATTTTAATTTTATTTTTTTTACAATTTTCTTTTTTTGAAAAAAAAAAAAAAAAAATTCTTATATGAGAGAATTTAAAAATAAAAAATAAAAATAAAAATTAAATATAAAGTATAAGAAATTAATTAAAAAGTTGAAATTTAATAAATGTTTTTTTTTTTTTTTTTTTTTTTTTAATAATTTAAAAAAATAATTATAATTTTTTATTTTATTTTAAATTAATTAAAATTTTAATTATTATTTAAATTTTTTTTTTTTTTAAAAAAAAAACAAAAAAAAAATATTTTTGAGATTTTTTTTAATTTCAAAAAAAAAAAAAAAAAAAAAAATTTAAACTCATAATTATAATTTAATTTAATTAATTTTTCTTTTTTTAAAAAAAAAAATACCTTTTTAAAGATTTCAATATTTTGTTTTTTTTTTTAATTTTTTTTAAAAAATTGATTCTTTTTTTTTTTTTTTTAAAAAAAAGAAAAAAAAAATTAATAAATTGAAAAAAAAAAAAAAAAATTTAATAAATTGAAAAAAAAAAAAAAATTTTTTTTTTTTTTTTTTTCATTTAATCCTAATAAAGATTTTTTTTTTTTTTTTTTGTCTTTTTAAATATATATATATATTAATTTTAATACTTTAATATTTTAATATTTTCTATATATATAGAATTTATTTAAAAAATTAAATGAGATTATTTTTTTTTTTTTTTAGTTTTTAAAAAAAAAAAAAAAAAAAAAAAGTATATATTTTTTTTTTTTTTTTTTTTTAAAATAATTTTAAAAAATTTAATTATAAATTAAAAAAAAAAAAAAAAAATTAATTATTCATTTCAATTTTTTTTTTTTTTTAATTTATTGAAAAAATATTAATTAACATTTTTTTTTTTTAATTTTTTAAATTAATTTAAAAATAATTTAAGTTTTTTATTTAATTTAATAATTTTTTAAAATTATTATTTTTTAAGATTTTTTTTAAAAAAAATTTAATTAATTAATTTCATGATTATATATATATATATATATATTTTATTACCTTTTTTTTTTTTTTCTTAAAATTCTTCCAATCAATTCTCTTTCAATTATATATATATTTTTTTTAGTCTAAAAGTAAGTATGTGTAATTTTTTAACTACTATACTATTTTCAATTTAATTTTTTTTTTGTTTTAATTTATTGAATTATTAAGTTCAAAATTTTTAAATTAAAAAAAAATAAATTAATTAAATTTTATTATTTTATAATCTTAATGATTTAATAAAATAATTAAATTAAATAATAATTTAATTCTTTAAATAAAATTATTATTATTATTATTATTATTTTATTTTTTAATTATTTAATAAATTCTTTATATAAAATCATTTGAATTTTTTTTTATTTAAAATATTTTAATAGAATAATTCTTAAATTTTTTGAATGATATACCTAAAAAGTTCAAATTTATAAAATTATTTTAAATTTTTTTTAAATTAAATAATTTATAATAATTTTAATAAATTTAAAATCTTTAAAAATTTAATAATTTATTTAAATTTAATTAAATTATAAATTATTTTTAATATAATTAAATGAAGATCATTACAATAAATAATTTTAAAAATTAATTAAATTGATATTTTTATTATTTAATTTTAATATTTTATTTCATTAATAATTAATTTATTAATTAATTTTATATAAATTAAAATTAATTAAATAGAACTTAGATTAAATTATCATTCATATTTTTCATAAAATTTTTAACTTAGGTTTTTTAATTCAAAACTTAATGAATCAGGAATCATTAACATTAAATATTAAAACTTTATTAAAATTTAAAATTGATTATTTTTTAAAGATAAATTTTTTTAAATTATTATAATATATATATATATATTTTTTTTTTTTTTTAAAAAAAAAAAAAACCTTTTTATTTGATAAGAATTTAGTTTTAAATATAAATTTGAAGTTAAAAGTTTAATTAAATGAATATTTTTATAATATAATATATTTTAGTAATTAATTAATGAATTTAAATTAATTTAACCTTATAATTTTTTTTTACTAAATCCTATTAAAAAATATTTTTAAATGATAAATTCCTTAAACTATTATATTTATATTTTTATGATGTTCATTAGATTTTTTTTTTTTTTTTAAAAAAAAAAATAATAATTATCAAAACCAAGGAATAAAACCAATTTAATTGAAATTTAAATTAATTTAATTACTTTTAAATTTTATCATTAACTTGAAAAAAAAAATCCATGATGATATCTTTTCTCCAAAAAAAAAAAAAAAAAAAGGAGTCTTTCAGGAGGAATTAGGATTCAGTATTGAACTACTAATTTATTTTCCTCTTTAAATTTATGATGAACTCAATTTGAATTTTCTGATGTTGATCTTGGGCTTCTTAATGAGTAATAAAATCTACGTTTATTAACAGATTACTAAATTAAAAATTTGGATTGATTAATTTGAGTTAAATTTATGTTTTCAATTATTTTATTAAATGACACATTTTATAATTATTTGTATTTTTTTTTTTATGAGAATTAAAAATTATCTTATAAATAACATATCAGAAGTTTCTTTTTAAAATTATCAATAAAAAAAAATTCATCTTTTAAAATTTAGAAAATTGGTAGTCTGGAATCTCACCTCTTTTAAAAAAAAAAAAAAAAAAAGTAATTATAAAAATTCAATTTACATTTACATTTACATTTTTTTTTTTTAAAAAAAAAAAAGCAAAAATTAATTGTTTTTTTTTTCTTTGATTAAATTAAATTAAATTAAATTAAAAGTGATATAAGAAAGATTTTAATTTTAAGTCAATTAAATAAAATAAATGTTTTAAATTACTCTTCAAAAAAAAAAAGAAAAATTAAAATTAAATTTTTTTTAGTATAGTAAAAAAAACTAATTATGAATTTGAAATCTAAGGTTAATCTAATTATTTTTTTTTATTTTTTTTTTTTTGATAATAATTTAAAGAGGATAATAATCAATTTTTTCTTTTTTAAGATTTTTTTAGTAAATTTTAAAATTAAAAATAAATTGATTAATATGATAAAATAATTTTAGTGTAAAATGAACAATGGTGATGATGAGTAAACTTTTTAATTTTAATTTTTAATAAGTTATGTTATAGTAGTAGTATATTAAAAATTTAAATTTTAATAAAATTTATTAAATTGATCAAATTAACCATATCAATCAAGATAATCACCAAGCCAGGACCCCGACTTTTTTTTTTTTTAAATCTTCAAACTGCCTTAAACTGAATAAAATTTAAATCTTTTAATATTTTAATATTTTAATCTTTCTCTTTGGTATATATTATGCTATGCTCTTTATTCTTCTCTCATTGAATTTGGATCTTGATCCTTGATCTTGAGATTACAGATCACATTTTAAACTAACAGTAAATTTAGGCCAAATTATCATTCAGTTTCAATTAGGGCATAACATAATCATATAATCTATTTTTCTTTTTTTCTTTTTTTCTTTTTTTTTGATTTTAAATCTTTTTTTGGTAAGATTTTAATTTTAATTTTAATTTTAATTCATTGAGTTGGCTTAAAAAATGAATTTTATCTTTTTAATATTATAAATTTTAACTTTTACCTTTAAAGATCCCCTAAAATCTTTTATAAAATTCTATCACACACAAACTTTTCCTTTTAATTTCTCATCACCCCTTGCTTCACTCCTCTACACTGTACAACTGTACTGTACAGCTGTACTGTACTGTACACATCCGAAGTCGAAGAGCAATCAGTCTTGGAAACTTGATTGCTCTTCGTACTGTATAAGAGTATTGTACCTTATAGTACTGTATCTATTCAACAGTAAGCCCTGTATCACTCAGTAATGATTGAGTATCGTCGAGTGTTGTGAGATAGTGTTTGGAGTGTATCGTCTTAGGGAATTACAGTATAGACAAAATTAGTAAAACATTACTCTATAGTCTATACAATCTATCGGTTTATAGGGATACAAACACTACACTGTAACACTACACCGGCTACAGCTAATCCTACAGTACAGTTACAGTCTCACCGACAGCTTTCTTGCTCTATCCAGCTCAACTGACTCCACTCTTAACTTACAATCACGCTGTACAGTACAGTATGATATAGTTGACAGTGTTGTTCATACCACTGACTACACATGAATTTGGCACGCAGTGAGCTTGATTTGGATCGATTCAATAATCTCTTACTGCTATAGTATTGTACTGTACTGTACTGTACAACTCTCAGTCTGCCAGTCTGACTCTGCCACCTTCAATTTGATCTTGTCTTGTGGTGTTGTGAACTTGTGAGTGGCAGTCCTAGCTCGGTTCTAATCTCGTCAAAGTGCCACCGAACGAAATTTTAACTTACTGTCGTCTTACAAGTTCACTGTTGAGTGTTGAATGTTGACTGTTGACTGTAAATCGAACAAGTTAATCAATTTACAATCCGAAATTCATCTTCTTGGTACTCACTCAACTCATACCATTAAGGCTTAATCTAATCATAAGCTCAATTTCAACTCTTGATCCTTAACAAAATTTCTATCATACAGCTATATCAATTTCATCTACCTTGAATAAATTTATTAATCATACTCATACTCATACTCACATACCCATAGGCTCATAGCCATAGCTATAACCCATCCAACCGGCGCTTATTCGGTGGCTGAATCATTCCTTGAATTTCTTTGGTGGCTTTATTCATTCATCATCGACTAATTAACGACTTTCTTTCAATTCATTTGCCTTTTACACTCATCTATCCTACTCTTGTATCACTCTCACTCCATTCTCAACCCCTTGCCTTCAATCATTTCATCAAATTTCAAGTTTCAAAAAAATTAAAATTAAAATCAACAAGAAAAATTAAAAAATTAAAAAAGAAAAAAAAAGCCTCAGTCTCCTGGACTACATCCCTCATTTAATTCTCACTACAATTGATTGACTTGAAGTCTGGTCGGCTGGATTAGATTGGTTTTTGAAAAACTTTTGTAAGTCGATTAATTCATCTTCATTCTCATAAAATTAAAATTCATCCTCCGATCAATCTCATTCCCATCATCATCATCATCATTCTCATCATCTAAATCATCATCATTATCATTCTCATTATCATTCTCATCTCACTACTATATCTTTCTTCAAACTCCTCTTATCTTATCTTCCCACTTTAATTCATACTTTCATCCATGGGGAAAGATTTCGATCCATTCTAATCTCATTCAACTGCCTATTTGCATTCTTTTGCCAATTTAACCATTTATTTACTCTACTCCTTCTAACCCCTTTTTATAATTTTAACCCTTCCCTCACCTTGAAGCTTTCCGACTAGTTCACATTTTATTTAGTTCTAGACCTATCTTCTCAAGCTTTTCCCATTAACTCTTCGGTCAGGCACCTCTGATCACAACCACTTTGGCCATCGGCTTTCTTCTTGGGCTCTTTTATTAACGATTCACATTTCCTTTTGATCTCATCAACAGCATCATGAAAGCAACCTTCAATCAACATCTAACTAGGATCCTTCATCATCGTCGGCAGTTATCTAATCTATTAGGAAATTCTCTCATTCCCGTCGACCCGCCTGGCTCTCGTTCATCAGAGCCTAATAATCCTAGTGCTAATCCCGCTGAAGATAACAATTCCAACTCTAATACCAATTCCAATCCCAATCCCAATGATAACACCAATACTAACCCTACCACCAATAACAATTCTAACGGTAATACCAATAACAATTCAGATGGTAATCCTAATGGCAATGCCAACTCTAATCGTCATGGTAATACCAATACCAATACCAACCCTAATGGAAATACCAATACCAACCCTAATGGAAATACCAATACCAATTCCAATAGTAATGGAAATACTAATACCAATACTAACGCTAATGGAAATACCAATAATTCCAATGGCAATAACACCCCAACTCCTAATGAAAAATCTGGAAACCTTACCACAGGTTCAAATGATCCCAAAAATAATACCAATACAAATCCTCAACCTAGTCCATCAAGTAGTCCTCCCTTGCCTGCCGCCACAACTCTTCCGACCTCAACTGATCCAACAGGTGCTTCTCAGAAAGCTTTAAATAATTCAATCTCTCCATTACCTATTCTTTCACCAAGTCTCCCATCCGACCCACTTTCAGCTCCACTTTTACAATCTTCCTCTTCATCCCTTCCACCTTCGCTAATTCCAGGTCATCCAACTACTCGTACCGCAACTACTTCAACAACCTTACCATCACCATCTCCTCTTGCTGCACAACCTTCAAATCCTCAACCTTCTGTTAGCTCTTATACTACAACCATTAGTGTTGCACCTAATCGACCTAGTCCTTCTCCATTTCAACCTAAACCTTCAACTAGTCCTGTCACACAAAACGATCAATCTTCTGGCATATCTAGTGGTGCTATCACTGCAATCGCTATAATCGCTGGAATTGTTGGGTAGGTTTACAACACTTCTCAATTCATCAAATCATCTTCAACTAACTTACATTTAATTTCTTTTTTTAATTAGTTTTATCCTCCTCTTTTGGGTTGGTGTTCAAGTCTTACAAGGCAAACGTCGTAAACGAAGAGAAGCGCAGGCGCAAGAAATCGATTTCGATCCAAGTGGAAATGGTAGTGTCATGGGTGATAACCCACTTCAACAAGCTCTTGGTGTCAATCGAAACTCTGCAATTATTGGGGGTGATAAATCAAAATATCCTAACCTTTCCAATTCACCACCAGATCATTGTGAACCTTATTATTCTTATGATCATAGTGGAGCTTATGGTCAAACCGAATACATTGAACCAAGATCTCCTACTGATCCTACTGGTCAACTACATCGTCAAATGACTACAGGTAGCACTTCAGTCTATTCTAATTCATCCGGACCTGCCGGAGCTTATTATTCAGATCGTAGACAACCACCTGGAGGTACTTTTACCAACTTTGCTCCTCATCCTGCTCAATATGGCCCCCCACCTCACTCTAACGTTTACGATTCTTCTAATCCACTCCCACCAATTCCTCAAGCTTATGAATACGGTGGTTATGCTCGATATGCCAATGAAGCTAGTCAACCCAATGAGTATCTCCGTTAATAAAAAAAAATCAAAAAGCTATCTAGCTTTTAAAAGCCTTCAAAGGTTTATAAATTTTATGATTTTCTCTTAGTGACCTCGTCACATCTGATTGGTTCTTTTGTCATCTCATTGGCAAATTGGTATTTAGTTGTGGATTTTGCTTTTGTATGGCTCACATCCCTCAGTGGAATTCAAGTCACATATGACCATCTACATATGGTCTTTTACAATCATTTGAACGGCTCTGAGCTAATTACATTCGTTTTAAGTTACATGGCTCATTTGCTCGTTTCTTTATTATCCCCAGATGTATCAAGGGCAAGCTGCAGTACACATCAGATTTGTTTGATAATAGTCTTTGAAACTTTTAATTTGATTAGTTTTGTTTGCGTTGCTTGTGAATTATTTAGTTATAAGTTTTAAGGCCAAACTAAAGCCCCCCTCTTTTTTCTTTTTTTTTTTTGAAATACCATAAATTTAATCTTAAACTTTTATAGCTCATGACATTTTTAAAGTTGTTTGAATTCAATTCGGTTTACAAGTCATTGTTTTGCATCAATGAACATATATTTATGGATTTCAGGCCTCTTAAGTTTTTTTCTTAGAATTCCTTAAGTTTTTTTCAAGCTTTCGATGTACATACTAGCTGTTTTCGTTAACTAAGAAAATATATCAGCTAACTTCAACGCGTGTTTGATACATGCAAAATGACTCATTTTCCTCTTTGGCTCCAATTAATTGGCACAACTTGGCAAATGATCTAGCGGGACAATCAATGCTTTAGACATTTCTCTATAAATGAGCTTTGCAGTATAAACCTATAAACTGATGACTGATCCTTGATCAAATTAACTTAAATTTACAACTTTGTTAACACAAAGCACATAATACCATCAACTTTTCTTTTTATTTTATTCTTTTTTTCTGCTACAACAGAATTAGAAATGTATATATATATATATACTAGAGTTGAAATTTACTCAAGTCTACTAAAAATATACCCAAAGTTCAAAACAAAAGTTTGATAAGTAAATTAAATGAATTAATTTTAAAATAAAAAATTTATTGAAATTTGATTTTTTTTTTTTTTTAAAAAAATTAATAAAATTATCTTCAAAAATCTAATTTAATTTTAATTTTAAATGAAAGATAATAAATAAAATTAAAAAAAAAATTAATTTAGTTTTATTTATTTATTTATTTCCAAAAAAAAAAAAGAAAACATTAATTAATTTTTTTTTTTTTTTAAAAAAAAAAAAAATAATAATAATAATAAATAATAAATAATAATCAATAATAGTTTTTTTTTAAGTTTTTGTCGAAAAAAAAAAAAAAAAAAAAGTTAGAAAATTCAAAAATATATATATATATATAAAATATTAAAATAAGAAAAAAAAATTTTCTTTTTTTTAAATTAAATTAAATTAAATTTTTAATAATAATAATAATAATAATAATAATAATTAAAAACAATTTTTTTTTTTTTTTTTTTTTTTTTTTAAAAAAAATTTAAAAAATAAAATAAAATCTTGAGAAAAAAAATAATATTTATATTAATATTACTTTAAAAAAAAAAAAAAAAAAAAAAAAAAAAAAACTTAAAAAAAAAAAACTTAAAAAAAAGAGTTTTAGTTTTTTGAAAAATTTATTTATAATAAAAAAAAAAAAAAAAAACAAAAAAAAAAAAAGTTTCTTGGGATTTTGAAAAAAAAATTTCAAAATATATATATATAAAATATTAAAGTAATTTTTTTTATTTTTTTTTTTTTTAAATTAAATTAAAATGAAATTTTTTAATAATAACAATAATAATAATAATAATAATAATAAAAAAACAATTTTTTTTTTTTTTTTTTTTTTTTTTGTTTTAAAAAATTTATTTTAAAAATTAAGATTTTTTTTTTTTAAAAAAAAAAAATTTAAATATATATATATATATATATATAAATAAATATATTTTAAAACTTTATTATAATAATAATAATAAAAAAAAAAATGTTATTAAATAAAATTAATAAAAAAATTTTTTTTTTTTTTTTTTTTAAAAAAAAAAAAAATAAAATAAAATCTTTAGAAAAAAAAAATTTTTATATATATTAATATTAACCTTAAAAGAAAAAAAAAAAAACTTAAAAAAAAAAAGTTTTTAAATTTTTTAAAAATTTATTTATTTATAATAAAACAAAAAAAAAAAATTACTTTTTTTTTTTTTAATAATAAATTTTAAATTAAAATTAAAAAAAAAAAAGTTTTTTCAGTTTTTTTAAAAATTAATTTATAATAATAAAAAAAAAAAAAAAAAAAAATTTTTTTCAATAGTAAATTTTAAATTAATTTATTTATTTATTTATTAGTATGGTTCAAACCTGGCCAAATCTTTTGCTCATGCTCACATAAGATTTTGCTTATGCTTCTTTTTTGATTGTCAATTTTATGATTCATGTACCCAGTCATGAGCTACCAATTTTGATAGCTCATGAGCTTGCTCATCACTCGCACGGTTAACCTCCATGATCCAATTCATCCACCAATCAAAGGCTAGGTACTGAAATACCGTATAAGTGCAATTCTCCATCATTATATCCATGGATTTTATTTCCCATTATTTTTTGACTTCCACTGGTTCACTATCCAGGAACCTACCACCTTACTTCTTCTTTCTCTGGTTTCCTATCCCCATTCACCATAAATTATCCTTCATTTGTGTCACCCTTTTCTTGGCATGGATTTGGGATTCTCAATGATAATGAATCATTTGCACAAGAAGGTCAGCTTCAGTATGAAGCCGAACAATCAATCTACATGAACAAGCATCAATATCAACAACCTCATGCACATAATCCTGAAGGCTTTTGCAATGCCAGTATAACTGATTACTCACCTTACGGAATAACAGATCAATCAGTTTATGTCAAAGATGTTCCTCACCCAGTAAGCCATACTAGAACTGAAGCACTTTTCTGGTTTCCTGTCTCTCCAGAGCCAACTCAGACAATTCTGAAGGATGCAGATTGTTGCAGTCAATTGTTGGCAACTCAATATTCTCATGTAAGCTCTAGCATTCAAGAGGAGGCATTGTACCAAAAAGGAAATTGCTAAGGATTCAATACATAGACAAGAAGCCCATATCCAGAGTGACCCCAAGTATAAAGTAAGAGGTGATTGGAATCCCCCATTTGTAGAGTTGGATTTTGAAAATATATATACTAATCATCTCATGTATATTCAGATCTGTTTGGTAATAAAAAAAATCAATCATGGGGGAGGAAAAACCATACTCGCACACAGGCATTCAAGCTATTTGCAATGTATCTCAATTTTAACCATGAAGGAGGCACATTGGAACTCAGTGGTTTCAATTTTCAATAGCCCTGGCAAGCATATAAATGCCAATTTATGGACACTTCTCAATAGTTGAATAATATGGGATTGGGCATAAGTCAGGAGCTTTTTGGGATCCTTCTGGGTGAAATAGAGATCCTTTGTTCATGCTTTGATTGAATTGTTGTGATATTTGGAAACAAACAAAACATGGCTGGTCACAATGTATATGATACATCAATGGTTATGAATGGCAAAGATGAAGATGACATTGATGAAGAGGGCTATTTGGATGTTCAAAATAATCTATCTCAATGTGGAAGTGATACTAATGACAATGGTAGTGTCACAGCCAAGGCCAAGGAACCCACTGGTACTAAAAGAAAAGTACAAAAAAGATGTCACCACTATTATGATTTAGATGAAAACTCAGATATTTACAACAGAAATTAAGTAAGACACATTCAACCTAATCTATCCTCATCTAAGAAAAACCCAAAAAAGGGAATAGTGAAAAAAAAAAGATTGAGACCAAATGAGGGAATCATTTCCAATTGATTTGTGAAAAAACAAAAAAAAAATTTAGTCTATGGCTTCATGGATTGCAAAATGGAGATTAAAGATTAACAGTTGGTCAATCAGATGCTTTAGAACTTGAAATAAAAGTACAATCATGATGAGATTGTATCTAAGATGAAGGATAAGGAACTCAAAGAAATTAATTCAATTAAACCATTAGAGCTTGATTATCATTGTGAGATGGAACAAGAAAAACTGAAAAAAGGATTTGATTTCATTGGATTTGAAGAAGGAGGTACAGCTCATTAAAATTGAACTCAAAAGAGATTTGGGAAAGCTAACAAATCATGAATTAGAAGAGGCCTCCATGAATACCAAGAAGGAGTTAGACTTGAAGCATATGGAGTTAGAACAGAAAGATCAATGCTTGGAAAATGATATTGCATTGGAGAAAAAAGATCAATGATTTTTGGTAATTGACTTTTTGTGCAGGGATGGTTTGTTGGTATGTGAAATCAAAGAACATTTGGATTTATTAGATGAGGTAGAGTTGTAGCTTATGGATGGGAAATTTTCTGAGTCTCATGGCCATTTCTTGTATTAAAATTAAGTGACGTTTACTGTGATGTGGGCTATGAGGAATTTTATGATGAAATCATATTTTTGTTTTTCTTACTTACAACTTTATTTGGCTGGAATGTTTGGAATATATGTTTATTAATTGAAAAAATAATTGAAATCTAAGTAAGAGGTGAAAACTAAGACATAATACATAAAAAATTCAATTGAAATCCTTTTTTCACAAAGGGATTTCTGTGGGATAACCAATATAGATAGTATTAAAAGTAAAATTCAGTTGAAATAATTTTTTGGATAATTATTTCTCTTGGATAGCCGCTAAAGATGTAACAGTTTAGAATTGGACTGATTAAATTTCCAGGTGTAATTAGAGAGATAATCTTTAAATATTATAAGTGGCAACAGTTTATTTTGTCCCTGGCATCTTCTATCTTGGAATTCATGATTGCAAGGTGTTGGGTTAATATCATGAGAGTGGTGCAAAAATGCATCATTATCCATGGTCCATAATGTGGTCTGATGTCAAAATTGAGCAAATTTAACTTAAGGGATATCAAGCGCATGATATATTGCCTTGTGTTTTCATGATGTTGTTCAAGCATGTTTATACCATTGGTTTCCATGTATACAATTCTATTGAATGCATCCTAGAGGGTTATCAGTTGTTGTTTCATGATAGAATTAATGGTTGTATGCTCACTTTAGCTATGTCCTAAACACATTCAAGAATGTGCACATAATCCCTCAGACTATTGGGCCCAACCCATTCAGAAGCATGTGGAACTTTGTAATATTTGCATAGGAAACAATGGTTGAAGTTCTCCATTGTAAGAGGTGATCTTTTTGAAACCAATGGATGACTAGAAAATTCAGATGGGTGAGTTTTCCTTGTGTATGATATCTCCAATCTGCTGACAATTGATTTAATTGTACCTGTGCAAGTTTGCAAACAAAAGCATAGGAATGGTACTATGTGTAGTAGTTTGAATAGTTGAACTTGGGAGGAGAGTTGGATAATAATGGATCAATGGATTCAATTAGGTTAGAGCGAGTAATATTTTGATGATATTTGTGGTTAGCGCAATAGGTTTTAAAGAGATAGAGGTTTGGAGGGAGAAAAAATGGAAGTGCAACACAGGAGTTGGTTATAATTGCCAGATGAGTTGGTGAAATGGTGGAATGTAATAATTTCAACCTTATTGATCACGCGAAATTCAGTCAACTGAATCAGCCGGATCTTGGTTTAAACAATGATGGGTGGAAAAATAATAAACAATGATCAGTAGAAAAAAAATTGAGCTGGTAAAGGTAGTTTTTTTTGTTTTGAAACAATTTTTTCAAGGCCCAAAAAATGATGGAAAAATTGATGACCTAAGTGGTTAAGCTTGCAAGTAAATAATTGAAATAGACAAACCGGTTTTGATTTGCTACTGAAGGATTGTGATGATCAAACTTGGATAATGCTTGGGTATGCTTGGAATTCTGGATGGGGAAGTTGAAGCAATAGATTGGCTAAAATTTTGGAAAGGTGATTGAGTGGTTTGAGAATCAGTTTGAAATAATTTTTGAGATTTTGAAGGTACTGAATTAGATGAGTTTGATCTTTTAGGACAAGTGATGAAATGATCACTGGATTCTAAAGGGGTAGGAAAAGATGATTGAGGAGTTTGATAGGTTCAAAGAGGAGAAATATTTGAATCCAAATATTGATGTAGATGTTCAGGCAATTGCTGAAGATCTGAATGTTTATGATGAGTTTGATGAATTTTTAAGTTTTCTAAATCAGTCAATTGAAAGATTTGTGAGGATTTTGATGATCATTTCAGATATGTGAGAGTGAAGAAAGTAATGGTTCTATTGATTTATGTTTACCTTTTAAAGTCAGTTTAGAGGGATGAATTGTCAAGAGGTCATCAAGATGAGGATGATGAAGAAGAGAAGCAGGATAGATAGTAGGCACTGATTGATGTAAGCAAAAGTTGGTTAAATTAAGCATTGAATCAGAATTTGAAATTGAATGATTTGTTTGAAATCTTGAATGAGATTTTGGAGTAGAATTAATTGATTGAGGTGGTTTGACGTTTGAATTGATTGGATTAAGAGGAGTATTATTAAGAATTGAAGAATTCATTTTAAAGGGAGTTGAGGAATTTTGAAGATAGGAGTGGGATGATTGATGAGAGGGTTTAGACATTGAAGAGGTCTTATTTAAATCTGAAATGTTTGATTTTTTTTTTGAAAAGATCTTTTTGAAGTTTTGATGAATGAGGTCAAAGAATAGCCCACAAAAAGGGTTGAAATTTTTTAAGAGTGAGCAAGAGCATACCTCATGCTTTGAAGGTACCAACTACTGAACCCATTCCTACAGATTACAGACCACAAGGAAATTGGAAAGAGTGACCAGTATGACTCCTTGAGTTTGGAAAGATCTCAGTATATTTTGAGATTCTATGTTGACAGGAAAAAAAAATTTACCCCATGGAACCATATTGAGCGTTTCTTAACATGCATTTTCTAATTGTAAGTGCCGAATATTTCATGCCAATTTCACGCAAAGTGATAGAACCAAGGCTACCTAGGCTGGATGGAGTAGCATGTCAATGACTTAATTTTTTTGCAAGAAATCAGATGAGGCAAAATACGTACAATTAGTTTTTTTGAAATTATTTTCCTTTTGAACCAAAATGATTCCAAACTAAAAGCTCACTTGAGTTAGATTAATAATCCTGTTATTCATTGAATCCTTTAAGAGGTGATGGATAATCCAGTGGGTTTGACTGACTTGTGGAGCAATTTAAATGAAATTGGTTGTTGTGAGATTGTTTGAACAAGCTCAGATTACCTGAGTACAAACATGAAAGATGAATATTTCGATGAGGAGTCCCATAACCAAAAAAAACCCAAAGGCCACAATCCTTCTGAAAAAGAAGCAACTCAGCAAGATCAAAGTCTTAGAATTTGGAACTGAAAAAGGCAAAATATTTCCCCAGGAGAAATACAGTTACTCAAAGCTAACCTAGGGGATTGGTAGGATGCCCTGTGCATAATTAAATTTTACACAAGCCTCTGTAACTGCCCTCTGCAGTTCTTGCGCGGAATGACATGGCATATCTTGGGGAACTTGTACATTAGCAAGGTCTTTGTATTAATTGCTGAGCGCTTCCCATGAATTGTTGATCTGGGTTAGCATGTTGTGTAATATGCAACAGGCCTTGATCCATGTCACATATGGGATGATATCCTGTTCCCCATTTAATTGTAGTCGCATTTTCTAAAGGGATTCCCATTGCCCCTTTAAAATTCCAATTGTATGCTCATTACACATGTGTTATTTTGACAAACAATAGTTGAAATCACTGTTAAAGGGCAAGTTGGCCATTGGTGATTTGATAGCTGGGATTAGACAATCTGTTAATGGGTATGCTGAGTTGGCCAACAGATATTAACCTAGAGATTTCCACAAGGACCCATTAGTATTCTTGGTAAAATTGAAAATAAGCAGGATCAGAAAAACCTTTATCAAAAAAGAGCTGTGAATTTCTGTATAGTCCCATTTTCTTATAAGCTGTTGTGTCTGCACACGAACCTGGCCAACCTGTAATGAATGCTATTATATTCTTGTCACAATCACACAGAATCTGCTCATTTATCGAATAATTCTTTTTCTGATCAAAGTAAGCCTCCCCCTGCCATGCTGGCTTACCATAAAGGGGGAAGTTAGTTCCATCAATGAATCCTACACAGCCATCAAAGCCTTCTTGCCGCATTACCTGAGATATTTGTCTCCTTCGCTGAGGATTGGGCCATTCAATATAATCGTGCTCAAGGGAATCAATTGCTTTGATAAAACAACATGTTACGAGGATAACAGTTCCCCTACCAACCTGGAAGTTGTGCACAAATTTGCTCACTGAATCTGCATTTCCATTTGATCCCAAGCATTCAAGCGTCAATGCCAATTGATGGGCAATTGGAAGCTGTTCACATGTGCTATTATTTTGAAAGACCTCATGATTACAAATCTTGTGGTATATGAATTCAAAGCCCTCTTTTGACGTTCTCATGCCTTGCTTAAAATTTTTGTCGCACATTTCAAATAATAAATGCAGGTTATAATGTGGATGTTTTGGATTTTCAAGTGGGAGCTCCAAATATTGAGAACTCAGTAGTAGATACCTAGCCTGTCTATACATGCTTGATTTGCAAACATATTGATTGATAAGAGTTGATTGGGACTGGTCTTGTGGGTACATTGCTGAGCCAAGTGTTGGGAGTGTTGGAAGGCCAAGATATTTGGCTATGTGCTGATGATTTTCATCAATCTTTGAGATAATCCACATCAGCTCAAGGTCCTTCAAGGCTTGGCATCTCTGAGAGGTTCTGGAAATTTTGGAAATTAGATATGATGGGCAGGATTAAGATGAGAGTGAGGGGAGTATTATGGACTAGATTGCGATGAGAGTGAGAGTATTCTGTTGATAAGTGGTGTTCTATCGTAACTCTCTATGATAAGCTCAAGGTCTTGCGCTTGTTGTAGATGGATAGGTAGTTGATTTGAGATGAGGTTGGGGGAATCTTTGTATGGTTTAATTGAGATGGAAAAACTTATTATATTTATGTGTTGGGTGGTGGTTTTCTCGAAAAAGGAAGTGTTTTGACTGGAGTCGCTTAAACTGGTGCATCCACATGGACTGTGCACAGAATTTGTGACTAATTTTAGCTTAAAAATAAGTTAAAAATAACGATTTTTACAAGCCACAAACCACCTCATCAAGAAACTCATACAAGTTCTTTGACAAGTATATTCCTGCTTGTGCTCATCTAAAATTTGGCTCATGAGTTGGCCCTCTGAACCCTACTATTTATTTTTTAAAGATTTATTAAAATTGAGAAATTGAAAAAAAACAGGTTTTTTTAAAAAAAAAAATTTTTTTTTTCAATTTTCAATTTTCAATTTTTTTTAGACTTTCTTTTTTTTTTTTTTTTTTTAAGAGTTTAAAAAAAAATAAAAAAACAAAAAAATAATTTTATTTTATTTTATTTTATTCTATTTTTATTAAATTAATTTTTTTTTTAATTTAATTTAATTTAATAAAATTTAGAAAAAAAAAAAAGTTTAAAAAGGTAATTAAAAAAACATTTTTTTTTATGATTATTAATTAATTAATTAATTTATTTATTTATTTAAATTAATTAATTAAATTTTTTTAAATAATTAAAACAATTATAAAAAAAAATTAAAAAAAATTAATTTTTTTAATAAATAATTTAATATTTCTATAAAAAATAAAATAAAATGAAAATAAATTTAAATTAAATTTAATTATTAAGTCCAGTTAATGTTTTAATTTTAAAAAAGAATTTGAGAAAATTTTTTTTTTAAATAATTTTTAAATTTAAATTAAATTCAATTTAAATTTATTTTTCCTTCAAAATTTTTCAATTTTTTTTTTTCAAAAACTTATTTAGGAAAGTTTGAGTCTTTTTTTGTTATTTCATATTTCAAATTTTCCTTACAATTTTCAATGCCACTCCAAACTTACAATTGTCTTCTTTCAAACAGATGGAACAGCTGATTGGCAATCAAGAAGAGCCCTTGGATTTTCAATCAATTATAGATTCACAGAGGCAAAAACTTAACAAGCATGGAAAACCAAAACAGTCCTCAGGTGACCCAAAATGAAACTCAAATTCAAGGATCAGTGCAAAGAAGGAAACATTGTAGTCATGAAGAGGACCAAGAGAATCTTCAGCAAATGGAACTGGAGAGAAACCTGAAGTGGAAGAGACAAATAAATGAAAGGGTAAACCCTGAAGCTCAATGCCTACATCAAGTAGAAAGATGTTTTTCAAATAATCAAAGACAGGGACCTCACAAGACACATTTTTTTTGGAGCAAATAGATTACAAAGGATTTTTTGGATTTTATGATAGAATTGAGAAGCAATTATGTCAGTTTAGATTTTACATCAATTGGTTTCATTCTTTGGGCCAAATATTTTAGAAATAAAGAGCATTTTAAGTCAGAATATGACACTTTGAAAGATTTGTCATTTGAAAAATTTGAGCATAGATATAAGGCATTAATAACAAATTATTGAGTAAGTAATTTTATTTCTCATTCTGGGAGTACATCAAATGCTGACATGCATGTATTAGATAATTAAGGATTCATTTTAACAAACTGGTGGGGAAGGGTTATATGCACAACTGAAACATCATAACATGACAAGAGAAGTAAGGAATCTCAATTCCACATATTTGTATTAAGAATAAATTCTAATAATTTTTAATTTAGGTATATGATATATTAAAACAATCAAATGTGAATAATACCGGAATGGAATTGGGGGAACTTACATATTCACAGCAAAACAATGAGGATGGTCCACAGGGATCAGCTTCAAGACAAGGTAGAATGGGTATTAACAAAGAGGATCTTTCATTGAGTGAAAATGGAAATAATAGGACCGATGAAGAAAATCATAAAAACATAAATGAAGGAAGTCATGAAAATGGGCAACAAAAAAATTCAACATCGCACTTGAATAGTCAGAGAACCCCTCAGGTGAATTGAGGTGATTCATTCAGTCAAGATTCGTCTTTCAGTATAGGGTCAACACAGCAAAATCACTCATTCATGAATAACATGAATAACAACATGCAGTGCATGATGGCACCGCTAATGCTGATGATTCAGAATAGTCAAGAGAGGGCGGAGGAAAGGGATTGGCAGTAGATTGAGCAAGAAGAAGCCAGGAGGATAGAAGAAGATCAATCACACAATGATTGTTTCAACATAGAAATTTTGAGTATTTTGGCAAGGAGTAATGGTGTTGACCCCAAACATGTGCCTGAATGGTGAAATAAATGGTTTGTTATTTATTTTAGGCAATGTTATTATCACTTTTTGGGAATGGAAAGATGATACTGTTGATCAAAAATCATGTGCCTTCAATGATGGCATTATTAAAAAAACACCTTTGGTTTAACTAGTTCCTATTAAGATTTTATGATGATTTGTAAGATAATAAAATATTTCCCTTATATTTCTATTTTAAAAAGTGTTTATTTAACAAAAAATAATTTCAAAGATACAGTTATTTTGGATTGAAAAAAAATCAATGTAAATTGTAAAGGTAACATAAACAACAAATTTGAGAGCTCATGAAAATCAACATGTGAGCTATCAATGCAAAAAATTTCACATGTGACTATATAAAATATTGTATTTATAATAATATAAAACAGCTTGGTGTTTGGAATGAATCTTTTAGATCATCTCTATTATTCCTAGTACTGGGAAAATTCAATAGCTCATCACTAAAATCATCTTGATTTGCATGTGGTGTCTAGTCATAATTTTTTTTGTAACCTAATCTCACACAAAATGCATTCAGGAAATAAAGAGCCTCTGGAATTGCAAAAATATCAATTGATGTAGCAAATAGCTCAAAAGAAAGCCAAAAGACATGTGTTAAAAGAAAAATTCAAGGCCAAGGACCAATTAATTACTGATACATGTTCCCAATTGAAAGATAATAAGGAGAAAATTGATCAAATTGCCACCCAAAAATATGTTGAATTGCAGCACATGGAAGAAACTCTACAAGGTCTCCTCAGAAGGAGTATGACCATACTCAATTAAATTTTTACAAATTATTCTTTTTTACTTTGTTTTTGTTATTAGTTACCCCAAATTCCTCCACATGTTAAGGATATTTACAAGTATTGGGTAAACAACACTTGTCCCGAGTTTTTATTTTGAATGAAAATTTGATGAATTACACAAGCTATAATATTTTTATAAATTCCTTAATATTACCGTTCCAATTTCTTTTTGATGTTACCTTAAATCTTCCCAAACTTCAATCACATTCACTGACAACTCTTTCATTCCAATTTTCCAAATATTGGGTTTCATTTTTATCTAAGATATTGTGTAATATCATACATGCTACTGTAACCTTACCTGTATTCAATAGCAAGATTGCTTTTGGTGTTAGAAAACATCTGAAGAAATTTTTCAATCTGCCAAATATTTTTTCTACAATCATCCTACCCATAATAAAAATTTTAGTATAGTTTTTTGTTTTTTGATATTGATGATATATCATAGCTCACCTTGTTGAAAAATTCCATGTGTTAAATATAATATGCTCCCCATTGTAACTATTTATAGATAGAGTAAGGATTGGTACTTTTACTGAATAACCCAAATCTCCAATGAGAAAAGTATTGAAAGGCAATATTGGTCTTCCATTAATAAAATCTTGACAAATCCTAGACTTCCAAAAAATGCGGCTGTCATGTATTGACCCTGGAAAACCTCCAAATACCTAAGGTCTATGGGAGTGAGAATTACATCAATAAAAATACAAAGATCAAAATAACTTACATTTCAAAAGTTCCCATGGAAATCAAAAATTACTTGAAAAGAAATGGAATGAAATCCTTTGTGATTAAAATAAGATTTCCACTCATCATTTGGTGGTGGAATTATTGGTATGAGGCTGCCATCAATGGCCCCAACAATGCTGCTTAGCCCTTGCCTCCTCCTAAACAATTACTTAATTGAATTCCATGCATGAATATCATTAAAATCTGGAAAATTAAAGCAATCACACATATGAAAATGGTGATAATCCTTAAATAAGCCAATTCACTTACCTTATAGTTGTATCATGTAGATATAATAAGATTTCCTGAACTACTTCTTGTGATATGCTTAATGCTGTGGACTTTCCAATGTTGAATAAATGTCCAACCATATTGTAAGAACTGCCATGTCCCAATTGATAAAGAGTGACCCCAAATTTTTCTTAAATAGTTAGCCCTTGAATGTCCTTGTGATTTGCATTGGCCACACCTCCTGATATAGAATGGATCAATGTAAAAAATTCTTGATTTCCCATGTTAAATAAGCCCATGAATTGACTTTCATAATATAAATGAGTGTCTTGCCATGGATTGAATTGATTCCCACATTGAATGGCACAGCTATGTTGAATCCTTATGTAATTATACCAATATAAATAATAGTAAAAAGAAAAAAAAATAAAAACTAAAAATCATACAAATAAATTTGAGGTCATTTATTGTTAAAAAAAAATATTAAATGAAGAGTTTTTTAAAAACTGATATCATAAATTATTAGATAGTTTCTTTAAAAAAAAAAAGAAATTGAAAAAATTTTTAAAGGAAAAATAAATTTAAATTAAATTCAAAATAATTATTTAAAAAAAAATTTTTTTTCTCAGAATTTTTATTTTTTAAAAACTTAATCACACACCAGGCCTTAATTCTTAATCAAAAAAAAAACAAACAAACTTATTTTTAAGTAAGAAGAAGTAATTTTATTCAAATTTTTTTTTTTTATATTTTTATTATAAAATTTAAAAAACAAAATTGAAAAAAAAAAACATTAATTTTTATAAATAATAATAATAATATTTTTTTTTTTTTTTCAAAAAAAAATCATTTAAATTAAAATTTCAATTTTTTTTTTTTAAAGAATAATTTAACAAAAAAAATTTTTTTGTTTTTTTTTTTTTATAAATAATTAATAAATTTAATATTGAATTTTAAGAAGTTTAATAATAAGTAGATTAAAAAAAAAAAGAAAGTGATAATAAAAAATGAAATTTTAATAAATAATTTAATTTAAATTAAAATTTATTTTTTTTTCAATTTTTTTTATTTTTATTTTTCAATAATCTTAAATTAATTTTTTTTGAATAATTTTTTTTTTTTTTAATTTCTTTTTTTTTTTAAGTATTCTTAATTATTTGTCTTATTAATTAAGATTCTCTTTTTTTTCTTTTTTTTTTTTTTTATGTAACATTTGTTTTTTTATGAAATGAGATATGTTAATTTTTTTTCCTTTCTTTTAGTTGTTTTGAAAGAGATTCAAATTTAACTTTGAATCTCAAATATTTCAAAAATTAATAAATAAATTCAAAACTAATTCTTAAAAAAATCTATTTATTCATTTATTCATTTATTTATTCATTTATTTAGTTTTTTTTTCATGAATTAATTTTTAATTCTAAAATTCCTTAAAAAATAATGATAAAAAGACCTTTTTTTTTCATATCATTATTTTATAGAAATAAAAAAAAAATAATTATTATTAATTAAATTAAAACTCATTTTCCAAAAAAAAAAAAACATAATTGAAAAATCATTTTGTGAAGTAAATTTAAAACTTCTTTTAAATTAATTTATAAATTTTTTTCAGTGAATTAAAATTTTAATTCTTATTTTAAAATTTAATAAGAAAATAAAATCGTTAATGGTTTTTCTTTTAATTTTTTTTTTTTTTTTAAAAATAAAATAAAATTGAATTAAAGGTTTTTTTAAAAATTCATTAAATCTTATTGAAGCCATTTTTTCTTTCTTTTAGAAATTAAAATTATACAATATATTTATATATATATAATTTTAAACAAAAAAAAACTAAATTAATAATATACTTAAGCTTATTAAAAAAATAAATATATATAAAATAATCTTTTGAGGTTATTTTTACTTTATTAATTGAAATTGATCTATATTATTATAATCACATTTTGAGAAAATTTAAATTTAAATCTTTTGAAACTCTATAAAATTTTAAAAAGATTAAATTTAATTTTTTTGAAATTTTGTTTAAAAAAAAATTAATTAATTAATTAATATTATACATTTAAAATAAAAAAATTAATCAAGAATAAACTAACATTACATTAAAATTGATTTAAAATTATTGTAATTGAATTTGATTATATTAAAAAAAGGAGAATAGGAAACAATTCAAAGGAAAAAAAACTTTTTTTCTCTAATATTTTGGTAATCAATTGAGGGTGTTGGTAAAAACACCTAAGATCTTACATGTTTTTACTAAAACCTTACATGTTTTTGTCATAAATTGGTAAAAACATGAAAGGGGTTCCCTGGGCCCATCTTAATTAAAAATGAAATACCAAAAAACCTGTATTGGGCCAAAACCTGCCAAAAAGAGGTTTTTTCCCCACAAAACCCCTCTAACCCAATTCTATATTTTTTTAATATCCCCCCCAAAAAAAAACCAAAACACCCAAATAAGCCACATTATCCCCCCAAACATTTTTTTTTTGAAAAACAGCATTACCAGAGCAATTTTGCAAAGCTTTTCACACATTTTTTTCCTTTTTTCCCCCCAAAACTGCATTTTCCTCTGCAACAACCTGGTTCAAAGCCTCTAAAATTCCAATTTTTCACCTTCCCTTATCTATTAATCCCAAATAACCACTTCTTTTTATTTTTAACAGCTTTTATCACTTCTTTTTAGTTTTAACACCTTTTATCACTTCTTTTTAACATTCCAAAAGGTTGTTTCCTCATTCCAAATCCCCAAATTCCCCATTTTTTTTAAATTTAAACATATTTTTCACTCAATAATGCTTCAACCCTCCACTGAAGGTCAATTTCAGACCCTTGAGCTTCTTTGTCAGCATGTGAATAATTTTTGCAGGGCTCAGGGGTATGCTGTATCCACCTTGAGGTCTAATATGACCCATAAACAAATTGAAATAGGTTGTGACAGTTCTGGGACCCCAAATACCAACCAAAAACTCCTCCAAAACAGTCACTTCAAGAAAGCTTGACTTTCCATTTAGACTTCATGCCAGAAATATTGAAATAAACCTTCAAGCACATCAATGTCCAGGGTTATGGAAACTGTGGCTACAGAACAGTATCCCACTACATTTACAAGACTCAAGATCAATGGGCTGATGTCAGAGCTGACTTGGCTGAAGAAATTCAACAGAATCAAGAACTTCATGAAGCCATGAACACTTTTATTCCCTCAATATCCTCTTATTTGGACATAATTGAGTGGTATGAAAATGCTGGCCAGGCTCCAAAGAGCAAGTGGATATCCATGCCTGATATGGGGGATCCAATTGCAAATAAGCATCAAAGACCTGTTTTCTCTTATTCCACAGCCCAATTTTTCTCTTTTTTCCCTTATTTCTGTCCTCAAAATGACAATACACCCATTTAATACTGCTTATTGGATAGCTGTTCTCATTTCATTTCATTGGATATCATCATTTCTAAAGTTTATCCAGTCCCCCTCATTACTGTGAATTGGGAATTTCATGCCCAACCACAAGCCCTGGGGTGGGCAGATAAATTTAAGAAACAAAGGATGTTATATTTTTCCAATATCCCCCCCCTCTGAAAACCCAACTATTTTGGAGGTTGATTCAGATTGATTGATTTTTGTATATACAATTTATTCCAATTATCCCCCTCCTCAGTCCTATTTATTGCTTAAATTCCATCTCAGTCTCATTTTTTATCAAAAATGGGGCACTTTTGTACCTAAAAATAGTCATATTACAAACACAAAAAAAACCATTTTTCTGCCTTCACTTGTCCCACAAAAAAATTCCCCAAAATCATGGGCTTCTACTTTTTCATTTTGAAGATTGAACCCTTCATTTTTTTTTAAAAAAAAGGAAATTCATAAGTGGGAAGATTTTAAATAAATTTTTGAAAAAGAATGCCATTATTTGAGAAATTTGGCAAAAAAAAAAATTGAAAAAATTTGGGGATATTCAAATCCCATGTTGTAAAAAATATGGAAAAAATAAAATAAAAAAAGACCTCAAAAATGAGCCTGTGGAATTTTTTTTAAAAAAATAGGCCACTTAAGTGCTTTGGCCATAAATTGGTAAAAACATGTAAGGGCTTATTTGTGTTTACCAACACCTTTAATTCAATTTTAAATAAAAATTAATTCAAGTAAGTAATTTATTTATTTATTCATTTATCTTTTTTTGAAAATATTCTAAATAATAATTAATATATACATATATATAAAATTAATTTAAATTTTTAAAAAAAGCATTTTTTAAAAAAAAACATCAAATCAAAAATAATTTTGAATTCCTCCCCCCCCCCAAAAAAAAAGAAAATAATTAATAAATTCAAAAAAAAAGATTAATTTACATCAGATGTTTTGTTTTCCTAAAAAAAAAAAACAAAAAAACCTTTTTTAAAATAAAATCAAAAAATCAAAAAATTCAATACTTTTTGATATTTTTTTTTTAAATATTTTTTTAATAATTTTCATATTTTTCAAAAGTTAATCAAAATAAATAATTAAATTATTGAATCATTTTTTTTAAAAAAATATAATAATTTATCAAATTATAATTAAAAAAAAGTTTAATTCTTTCTCAAAAAAAATTATTTAATAAATAAATAAATATGAATATATATATATATTCAAAGTCTCTAATTTTTTATTATTTTATTTTTCTAAAAAGAAAAAAAACCTCAATATCCAATTAAAAGCTTATAGAAAATCAAAAAAAAGGAATTTAAATTTTTAATGAAAAATAAAATGATTTACAAAAAAAGAAGGAAATTTGAAGAATTTTCAAATTTGAAATTAAAAAAGAAATAGTTTCTTTTTTTTGGAAGAAAAATTTAAGATAAGGAGGTTGAATTGAAAGAAAATTTTTTTTGATATTTGAAAAAAGTGGGAATTATTAGAAAATTATAGTATTCATTAAAGCTGAAAGGAATTATGAGACAGATTAAGAATTCTGAATTTGTGATTTCTTTTCTTTTTTTGATCTATTGATATTGAATCATTGATGTTTTTTTTTTTAAAAAAATATCTTAAGATATTTTTAGTAATTTCTTTAAATAAAAAATTTAAATTAATATTAGCCCAAAATTTCAAGTTTATTTTCTTCTAAACAGAGATACATGATGAAATTAAATTTCATGAGTTATGTATTTTTTTTCAATTTTAAATTGAATTTAAACCATTGAATTGAATCAATTGAAAAATAAATTATCACTAATCATATAATTTTAATTCAAAAAATATTTTCAAAATGAATAATTCAATTAAACTAATTTCATTATCTCTAATTATAATATCTAAATTTTGAAAAAAAATCACTGTTTTTTTCCAAGCACAAATTGACTACTGATCTCATTTGTATGTCTAACGTTTGAGTTGAATATTGCTTGTAACCACTATCAAGGGACACTTTTAATATCAATTTACTTTCAATCTATCTATTTTTTATTAAATAATTTTTTTAGGAATGCTAACTTGTTTTAATTTTGTTTCTGACACCCTTTTTCCTGTTTCTATTTCTTTAGATATCTAATCTTACCATTTTTGTTGATCATTATTATTGATAAATATTCTTTTTCTGCTTGGAATAAATTTCTCAAAGAAATATATATTGATATTTTTTTTTTTGATCAAGTTTAAATTGCTGAAAATTTCTTCAAAATAATCATTATTTGAACATTGTCACAACCACAAATAATCACCCCCCTCAATGGGTGTTGCGGAAATTCAAACCTGAAACCAAGTTATGGTCAATTGGCCATATAATACTTTTATGGCCAATTTTACCCTTTTGGTGCTCTATGGCTTCTTGGCCATAGCAGCCTTCCACTGGCCAAATATGGCCCCAGGCCATATCCTGCCTTCATTGGCCAATTCTCCACCTCACCAACCCCCTGGCCATTATCCCTGTTTTTGGGCCTGGGGGGTCCTTTCAGTCTTCAGGGGCCTATGGCCCTTGGCCCAACCCTTTATATTAGGTGTGTGTGTGTCATTTAGGCCGCCTATAGCCTCTATGGCCCGCGATCCATGGGACTGTTAGGTCCCTTTTGGCCCAATTCCAATGAAGCCAAAAGGGGAAAAGGGGGAAGTTCAGAAGCACCCAAAGCCAGGTGGGTCTCAAACCACAAGTGGGCCCACCTGAGCCAGTTTTTGATCCCAAAACCCAATCAACCCAAAAATGGCCAAAACCCACCTTAGTACCCAAATTGGCCATAAATCAGTCCATGGCCTCTGGCAACCATCAGAGGCCACCAGATCAGCTCCAAGCAAGGATTCTCCTTCAGTTCAGGGGAAGACTTCCCTTTCTTTAATGCACTCCATACTCAAGGACCAGGGGTAGTGTATATATGGTATAATATACCATTATGCACCATTTTTTCTCAGCAATCCAATAGTGACAATTTGAGGACCCAATTATGTCATTCCAAATCAAGTCCCAACTCCATCACCAATTTCAGAGGAGGACCTTTCAGCTATTCAGTCTGGCAATTCCCTGGCGGCTGCAAGAAGACTATTCAAGAACCCCAACCACCTGGCCCTGCAGGAGTTGGGTTGTCAATTCTCTTCAGGACTATTCTAAGGGAAATTCTCAAAGGTAATCAATAATTCAAATAATTGTCAAGGCATCAAGTATTCAGCATCCCTTGGAAAACTCAATTGGCCCATACAGGTAGTAATCAAGCATCCTATATGCCCTTGGCCCAATTGGGCCAATTCATATTCCACTGTGGGAATTCAGTCACACAGATCAATTCTCAAGATGGCCAGAACTGTATTGGCCCAATTCAGACAATACAGCCGGGTGATTCACCTTCCAGGATCAGCCTTTCAGCTTTTCACATATACTGGCCACCTTTTATCACCTGAGGACTTTTTCCCCAGTTAATTGATATATTGGATTTATTTTTATCCGTATATTCTTTTACCTTATTAAAGTAAATACTGATAATCTTAAGTAAGTCATTTGCACCTTTTCTTCTTTTCCTGTCAGTGGATATTGGTGGTCATATCCTTTACTAATTCCATTGTTCTTTCTGGCAGGTTGAAACAGTGAATTGAGGATTCATTTGGTTGGCTCTTTGGATTTTGGCTTCTTATTATCCTGGCCATTGGCTTCCTTTTCTTTTTATCTTTTGGCATACTTGTCTTTAAATTTTATTCTTCTTTAAAGAAATATATTCTTTCATTTCTTTATTCTTTTGGAGCCCTCCAAGTGAGTTCTTGATTCCTGAGTGCCAGGCCACTCTTGCTTCCATAAGAGCCCCTGTGACATTATATTAATTAACTCATAATTTCTTTCCATTCTGTTCACTCATTTTTTTATCATTCTTATTCACTCATTTAATCAAAATTATGACTCTTTTTGGCTTATGAAATTTATGATTCTTTGTCACTTCCCAATTTTCTCTTATTCATTCTTCATTTTGAAAATTGAAAGCTGACCCAATTTTTTATTTCTGTTTTTATCTTTTAAATCCTCTTTAAAATCATCAAATTCTATCTTAATCATAATTCAGGCGTAATCTCATTTTTCATTTGATTTTTCAAATTGGTCATCAAGATTGTTAAGACACACTCTTTATATCAAGATTCATTTTGAATTATTCTTCAAGAATTTTTGATTTCAAAGAAGATTTCACTTGAACTGATTTGATTGATTGATTTGACATATAATTGAGATTGACTTCAAGAAAATTGATTGACCTGAAGATTTCATTGATTTTGTTGATTTTTCACATCAAGACTTTTGACAAAAATTTAAATTTCCTCAAGGATTCATTTGATTGATTGATTTTTGCAATATTTGATTTGATTGATTTTGCAATATTGATTTATTGACTTGAAGATTTCATTTGAAATTTATTGATTGATTTTCCTCAAGATTTGATTGTTGATTTTTGACTTTTTATTCATTTAATTCAATTTTTTCCTGAAATCATGCCTATTCAGAATTTTCCTCCTGCAAGACAGACCAGATCTCAGGCCAGAACTCAAGCTGTTCTTACTCCAACTCCAGGAGCTCCTCTTGATGGCACCCAAGCAGTTATTCAACTGAGGGCCCAATTAGATAGAGGACCCCATATGGAAGGAGCAGCACCATCCAGGAAGAAAGGAAGAGGGCCAAGAAGATCAAATTAATTCTCAGGAGTAGTTGGCAGATTTTCAGGAACTTCAAGGACCATTTTCAAAGGTCCAGGTGAAGAATGTGAAGAGGAAGGGTCTGATGGTACTGAAGGTGCTCCTGCTCCTGTGTGGGCATCCCAAGGTACTAGAGGACCAACTCTAGCCCAGTCCAATCAGCCTGTCTCTCATCAGTCTGAACCATCTTTATTGGCCATTATGCAGCAGATGACTCAAATTATGCCCAATCTTCAAGCAGCTTCAGTTTCTGATTAATCAAGACCACCAGCCTCCAAGACTCCATCTATGAAGGCACCAGAATGCTTTGATGGGACTCAACCCTTCAAAGTCAGGAGCTTCATTAAGTCTTGCCAATTAATTTTTCATATTGACCTGGAAAACTTCTCTCAAGAAAGAAAAAAGGTTCTTTATGCCACTTCATTTCTCATTGGCAGGGCTGCAAAATGGATTGAGCCTTAACTTTCCAATATCATCAATCAAGATCCAAATTACCTTCTCAATTCATGGAATTCATTTGAATCTCAACTCTTCACCTTATTTGGGGACCCAAATGAAGTCAGAAAAGCTGAAGCAGAATTGGATTTTCTAAGAATGAAAGAAGGTGGCCATTTTTCTTTATACATAGCCAATTTCAGAAGTTTGGTTACAAGAATTGGAGATTGGTGTAAAAGGGCTCTTATTCATCATTTCGGGAAGGGATTGCCATCCAGGATTTTGGATCAGTTGGCCTCCCATCCTTCAAGAATTGACTCTCTTCAAGACTTAATGGACATTATTCTGGAACTGGATACCAGGTACAATGAGAGACAAAAAGAGAAGAGTCATCATCAAGAGAAGAAGTCTGAAGCCTTAATGTCAAATTCTTCTCATCCTCAAAATTCTTCAAGCTCAAGTCATAAGAAGAAGAAGAATTTTCAGAAGAGGGACAAGACCCATTCTTCTTTGCTTAATAAAGACTTCAAGTTAATGGATTATGAAAAAGAAAGAAGAATCAAGGAGGGTCTAAGTACCTATTGTGGTAGGAAGCATAGCATTGAGTCCTATTTCAAAAGGCCTCAGAAAAAGCTTACTCAACCGTCAGGAGATTTTCCCAGCCAGGGAAAAGCCTGAGTGAAGATCATGTTTTGTTCAATGGTCTTCACTGTCTTCCCTCCAGAGCACAATTGTGCATTCTGAATACTGGTGTCAAGAATTCTCTTAAATTCTTTGTTTTTTCTTCTCTTTCTGATGTTTTTTACAGTATTCCCATTGATTTTGGTGCTATCAACTCATTTATTGCAAAGCAGTTTGTTCACAAGGATTCCTTGACTACGTCAGAACTTCAAGATAAGATTCCTCTGAGTCCCCTTCCTTATTTGTGACTAACAATACTAAATATATGGTTGAGCTTCCTTCATTACCAAGCTTTGAATGGGAATTTTTAGTCATTGATACTCCCAAGGGAGAAGACCTCATATTGGGCTTTGACTTTCTTAATAACTTCAATCCTTCTATTGATTGGAGGCAAGGGCTGATCACCTTTAATTCTGATCCTTCAAAATCTTTCATTAATGACTTTTCTTCTGAAAAATCATGTGCAGCTCTGGTTGGTGATTCTAGAACACCATCACTTCCATCTTACGTCCATATTCCTGCCCTTAATTCCCATCAATCATTACTAACCTCTAGAGATGAAGTCTTCAAAGAGATTCAAGACGTTGGAGAAGATAATTCTGTATCTTCACTTCATATCTTCTTTGGGAATATGGACCTTCCTCCTTCATCTTATCATGACTCCTTGGAGGAGTTGGGGGATGAAGAGGAAGAGCCAGAAGAAGTTGAAACCATGATGAAGGTTGTTCCTTCTGTCTTTAACCAATATTTGAATGTATTCTCCAAGATGAAAGCAGAGAAACTTCCTCCAAACCATGCCTGTGATCATCATATTGAGCTGGAGGGGTCTCTACCTCCAGTTGGAGTGATCTACTCTTTATAAAACCAAGAGTCAGATACACTCAGGGCCTACATTTCAGAGAATGTAGAGAAAGGTTTCATCTGGCTAAGCTCCTCCTAAACAGGAGCACCTGTCCTCTTTGTTAAAAAGAAAGATGGTGGCCTCCGTTTGTGTGTTGATTACTGCAAACTCAATGCTGTTACTAGGAAGAACAAGTATCCTGTTCCTCCTAAGAATAGGCTTCTCAATGTTTTTAATGGTTCTTCTATCTTCTTCAAGATTGATTTGTGTGGTGCATATAAACTGCTCATAATAAAGGAGGGTGATGAAAATTTGACAGCTTTTTGAACTAAATATCGCAGGTATGAGTACTTGGTTATGCCATTTGGGCTCACCAATGCTCCAGCCTCTTTTCAAAATCTTGTAAATGATACTTTCCAAGATCTTCTTGATGTTTATGTTGTGGTTTATTTGGATGACATTATGGTATTTTCCAAATCTGAGGAAGAACATGTCACTCATGTGTCCACTGTTATTTCCAGACTCAGAGCCAATAACCTTTTTGCTAAGGCCTCCAAGTGCCTATTCTATGTTTCTAGTGTGGAATATTTGGGTAATGTTGTTTCTTCTTAAGGCCTCAAGATGAACCAAGAAAAAGTCCATCATATTCTCAATTGGCCACCTCCAAGAAACCTCAAGGCTCTTCAATCTTGCCTTGGCTTTGCCAATTTCTACCACTGTTTCATCAATAATTATTCAAAGGAAATCAGTTCACTCACCAGTTTCCTCAAGAAGGATACCTGTTTTCCCCTCAATGAGGAAGCTCTCAGTCAGTTTCACCAACTCAAAGAGGCTTTCACCATCGCCCCAATTCTTCTCTACCCACCATTTTAGAGACCGATGCATCCAATTAGGCCTTGGGTGCTGTACTGAGTCAGGAAAACATCCAATTGCATTTGACAGCTGCAGGATTATTCCAGCAGAGCTCAACTATGAGATTCATTACAAGGAACTTCTTGGAATAGTATGGGCTCTCAAGTTCTTGAGGGCTTTTCTTCTTTACATATATTCACCTTTTTAAGTTCTAACCAATCACTCTTCACTTCAATACTTTATGTCATCAAATTTCCTTACTTGCCATCAAGCCCGCTGGACTGAGTTCATTTCTGAGTTTCACTTTTCAATCACTTACCGCCCTGGCCGCCTAGCTACTCTTCCGGACACTTTATCATGTTGGGACAACGTTTATCTGGAGAGGGGGGAGGATTTCATCAGCAAGAATCCAATGAATGTTCAACAGCTCATCAAGCAGGATGAAGTACAACCTTCAAGATATTTTGCAGTCAAGGTGGAATCTTTTTCAAATTTGATTGATTCAATTTAAAAGGCTCTATGGCAAGATTCTCAGTACAGAAGTATTCTTCAAGATTTGGGTAAAGGTAAATCTGTACAAGATTACTCTCTTGATTCCTCTTCCCAACTTCTCTTATTCAAAGATTGGGTGGTGGTCCCAAATGACCCCACAATTCAACTCAGTGTTCTTCAAAAGTGTGATGATTCTCCTCTAGCTGGACACCCTGGCCAAGAGAAGACTCTCAAGCTTGTCAAGCGGGATTTCCACTGGTCCGGAATGACTCAATTCATCAAGGATTATGTCTCATCCTGTCAACAGTGTTCAATAAACAAGAATATTCATCACAAGAAGTTTGGATCCCTCAAAACTCTTCCAATTCCAAATAGTCCTTGAATTTGTCTTTCAATGGACTTTATCACTCAACTGCCACTGTCCAATTCCTTTGATCCAATTCTGGTCATAGTGGACAAGTTCTCAAAAATGGTGATTTTTATTCCAACAATGTCTTCAATCACTTTACTGGATTTGGCCCATTTATTCATCAAGAATATCTTTTCAAAGCATGGCCTCCCTTCAAGCATTGTCAGTGATAGAGGTTCACTTTTTGTTTCTTCCTTTTGGACCAATCTTTGTCAGCAGCTCAAGATTTCAAGAGATCTGTCAACTGCTTACCATCCAGAAACTGATGGACAGACAGAGAGGGTCAATCAGATACTAGAACAGTACCTTTGTATGTATGTCAGTTATCATCAAGATGATTGGAGCACCTGGCTCCCTGTGGCTGAATTTGCTTACAATAACTCTGACCACTCTTCAACAAAACAATCACCGCTTTTCACTGTTTATGGAAGAGATCCAAAATTTGACTCAGTTCACATTACTAAAGATACCCCTGCTGGCAAGTTATCAACAAAAATCCAATCAGTACAGAAAGATGTCAAGAGAGAGCTTGAAGTTGCCATAAACAGTTTTAAGAGGTATGCAGATAAAAGTAGAACAAGTCCACCTGTTTTCAATCCTGGTGACATGGTATGGATTTCTTCCAAGAACATCAAATCAACCAGACCCACCAAGAAACTGTCTGAAAGATGGTTGGGTCCTTTTCCAATGTTGAAGAAAGTCAGTACTCATGCCTACCACCTCAATGGAAATCCATCCATCCAGTCTTCCATATTTCCCTCCTTGAACTAGTCAAGACATCAAGAGGCTCCTCCTCAAATCATCATTGAAGAAGAAGAGGAATGGGAAGTCTCTTAAATACTGGATTCAAATTTCAAGAGAAGAAAATTATGGTATCTAGTGGAATGGAAAGGTTTCAGTCAAGACCCAGAAAGATCCACTTGGGAACCAGCCAAAAACCTCAAGAATTGCCCTGAACTTGTCAAGGATTTTCATTCTTTATATCCTGACAAGCCAGGCCCCAATTTCTCAAGAGCTTGATTTTTTATGGTGCTTGGTGGGGAGAGGAATTACCAAAAGTAAGTCCCACTCCTGGTATGCACCTTTAGGGGTATTATACTCTTTTCTGTTGTAAGCATCACCTTGCCACTCTGTGGGCACTTTGCAATTTTGGACACAGATTTCTGGCCTGGCTTTAAACAATCAAAATTCCAATTCATGACAATTTCCAATTGGAGAAATGGACCATCCTTCTTCTTAATTCTTTTTTCCAAGTCACTACCTTTCAATACATTCTTTCATCAATCTTCTTTAATTTATAGACTGGGGGGAGTGGTCACTATCAAAACAAAGTTCCTCTCCTGGTGCGCACTTCCCTGAGGGGTCTAAAATCTTTTCAAAACATCACCTTGGCCACTCTGTGAGCACCTGACATCAAATCTTGTCCTTCCAGGTCCTTGGCCATGTCAAAATCAACTTTCAATATCCATGGTGAAGATTGGAATCCCCCTCAAGATTCTTTTTTCTTTTATTTTTTCTTTTTCTTATTTAAAAATTTCTCTGTTATCTTTATCTTTATATTCATCAAAATTTCTTTTGTATAAATTTTATGCCAATATTTACATCAACTCATTCTTCAAATTTCAAAGCCAAATGTCAAAAGAAGACCAAATCAACCTCATTTCATATGCCAACCTCTTTACCAGTCTGGAAATTCTTTTCAAGATTCAATACCTCTGGAATCCCTACGTCCAATATGTCTCAACAGCCTCAGCAGGATTGTACCTAATCTTGGCTCTCAGGAGCTCACCATTCAAGGTAGGGGGGGTACTGTCACAACCACAAATAATCACCCCCCTCAATGGGTGTTGCGGAAATTCTAACCTGAACCCAAGTTATGGTCAATTGGCCATATAATATGTTCATGGCCAATTATACCCTTTTGGTGCTCTATGGATTCTTGGCCATAACACCCTTCATTGGCCTCATTGGCCAATTATCCACCTCACCAACCCCCAGGCCATTATACCTGTTTTTGGGCCTAGGGGGTCTATGGCCCCTTGGCCCAACCCTTTATATTAGGGGGGTTTGCACCATTTAGGCCCCCTACGGCCTCTATGGCCCGCGGTCCATGGGACTGTTAGGCCCCTTTTGGCGCAATTTCAATGAGGCCAAAAGGGGCCAAGGGGGCAGTTCAGAAGCCCCCAAAGCCAGGTGGGCCCACCTGAGCCAGTTTTTTACCCCAAAACCCAATCAACCCAAAAATGGCCAAAACCCACCTCAGGACCCAAATTGGCCATAAATCAGTCCATGGCCTCTGGCAACCATCAGAGGCCACCAGATCAGCTCCAATACAGGATTTCCCTCCAGTTCAAGGGAAAACTTCACTTTCTTCAATGCACTCTGTACTCAAGGACCAGCAGTGGTGCATATATGGTATAATATACCATTATGCACCATGTTTTCTCAGTAATCCAATGGTGACACTTTCAGGACCCAATTACGTGATTCCAAATAAAGTCCCAAATCCATAACCAATTTCAGAGGAGGACTTTTCAGCTATTTAGTCTGGCAATTCCCTGGTGGCTACCAGAAGACCATTCAAGTACCCCAACCATCTGGCCCTGCAGGAGTTGGGTTGTCAATTCTCTTCGGGACTATTCTAAGGGCAATTCTCAGAGGTAATCAATCATTTCAATCATTGTAAAGGAATCAAGTATTCAGCATCCCTTGGAAAACTCAATTGGCCCATACAGGTAGTAATCAAGCATCCTATATGCCCTTGGCCCAATTGGGCCAATTCATATTCCACTGTGGGAATTCAGTCCCACAGTTCAATTATCATGATGGCAAGAACTGTATTGGCCCAATTAAGACAATACATCCGGGTGACTCACCTTCCAGGATCAGCCTTTAATATTTTCACATATACTGGCCACCTTTCATCACCTGGGGACTTTTTCCCCAGTTAATTGATATATTGGATTTGTTTTTATCCTTATTTTCTTTTACCTTATTAAAGTAAATACTGATAATATTAAGTCAGTAATTTGCACCTTTTCTTTTTTGCCTGTCAGTGGATTTTGGTGGTCATATCCTTTACTAATTCCGTTGTTCTTTCTGGCAGGTTGAAACAGTGAATTGAGGATTCATTTGGCTGGCTCTTTGGCTTTTGGCTTCTTATTATCCTGGCCATTGGCTTCCTTTTCTTTTTATCTTTTGGAATACTTGTCCTTAGCTTTTATTATTCTTTAAAGAAATATATTCTTTCATTCCTTTTGAAGCCCTCCAAGTGAGTTCTTGATTCCTGAGTGCCAGGCCACTCTTGCTTCCATAAGAGCCCCTATGAAAAACATACAAAATAGAAAAAAAAGCCATCATTGGTATCTATAATTATTATTCCTTCTTAATACTTCTATTTTGATAGCTAACCTAAATTAAATTTTAAATTAACTAATATATTTTATCATAATTTAACAAAATCATCCTTGAAAGAATTTAAATCAGCTCAAGAACTAAACCCATTCAATCACAAGAAAATTAGAATCTGGAGATAATATAAAAAGAAGATTTTAATAAAATAATTACTTTTATATTATTTAAAAAAATAAGAAAAAAAAGAAAGAAATTTTGCTTTATTTAGATGAAAAAATAAATTAAATCCTAATCTTATATCAAAATCACTGCGCTTACCATTGATCATGAAATGATTTTTCTACATGATAGATCATTCAATATTCCTTTTGAGAATGTTTTTGAAGCTGTAGAACTCAAACATTTTAGTAAAATTAATTAAAAGATAAGATGTGAAACTCAGTTCAGCTGAAAATTATTCTTAAATTAAAAATAATTCCATGGTTAATTACAAGAATTTCTAAACAAGATTACTGACTTCTTTATGCAAACAGGATGTCTCCCTCCCCAGGAGGGTAAATTTAATATTGGTTGATATTTCTTCTCCAAGAAAATTTCTTCAGTTAAAAAGGATTATTAAGAGGTTACTTTTTTTCACCCAAAAGGCCTCTTTTATTCTCAAGCATCACTTGAAAATTGTTTTACTCAAAGTATTCAACCAAAATAAAGAAAAAAAAGTTGAAGTATAAAGTAACTGGATTTCAGGACCTTAATTTCTCTGAATTCTTTGATTGTTAATCTTTTTCTAATCAATTGAAATATAGTATTAATTATTTTTTATTTTTTATTTTTTATTTTTTATTTTTTATTTTTTATTTTTTATTTTTTATTTTTTATTTTTTATTTTTTATTTTTTATTTTTTATTTTTTATTTTTTATTTATTTTTTATTTTTTTTGAAACCTTAAAATATTCTTATTTAATTGAAATTAGAAATTAGAAATTAAAATTGAGATGATAAGTTTCATTTAAGATATTTATTTTCAAAAACATTATTAATTTTTTTTTAAAGTTAGATTTTCAATTAATTCAAAATAAATAAATAAATATCAAATTTAAAAATCCTTTAAAAAAAATCAAGTTATTAATTAATTTTATAAATTAATAAAAATTTCAAAAATTTATATTCTCACAAATCTCAAAGATTTTTCTATTATAAATAAAAATAAGGTAAATTTTAAAGGGCTAGTGAATCATTATCTTCATTAATATGGTTCCATTAATCTCCAATACTTTCCAGACAGTTGTTAATAATTAAAAAGATAATAAACCAATAACTAAAGAGTTAGAATTTATTTATATTTTCATTTTCTGTGAGGGATGACCATAAACCTTCAAGTATCCCAATCAAATTTTTAATTTTTACTCGTGATTTTGAAAGGAGGAAGTTGAATTTAATATTATCCGGATTATGTGCTGCATTTCCCTCTTATTTTGAAAAAAATGTCATTGAGCTTCCAAAGGATAAGTGAGCTAAAAGATATTGTTTTTAAAAAAATAACTTTCAGATCTTTTATTAATAAACATATTTTGATATACACTTGAGTAATGTACTAATCCTGGAAATCCAACATTAAATTAAGTGAAATATTATTAAAATAAAATACTAACTGGAAATACAGGGATTAACTAAGTAGAAATCCATTGAAATTTTAAATGATAGGTCTCATACAAATCAATGATATCATATGTTATATTAATGAGCCATAGAAAAGCCAAAAATAATTTGTTTTACAACCATAATAAAGCTGACCATAATTAGGTGTACTTTGAGGTAATGAAATGAGACTACCATAAATAAAACCGACACAAACAGGAAATATTTAAGCTTACACACATTTCAAAATTTTAATCCATTCTCAATCATTATACCATGAGTTTCATTTTATTCAGCTTTATTAATAGCTAAATGAACCTTTGTATTTATAAACCAACTTCAAAATTGCTGATACCAAAAATTTCCCCAATATTCTCAACCAATGCACCATTACCATTGGGAAAAAGTCTTGAAATGGAAACTGCTGTTCAAATTTATGGCTCATTTTGATGATAGTTTTGGTTGTTGTGAAATGATTGATCATTTAAGATAAGAGATGTAAAAGAAAGAAATGAGATTTATTCTTTACTAAATAGCTTGTTAAGCTTTCTATGAGGGATACCTTTAAGATTATCTGATTTGAAAATATAAGGAGAAAAAAAGAATCATCATTGTTTGAGGTATTTCTTTTTATAAATTACATTAAAGCCTCTATGTTATATAAAATCTCTTCATTAGATTCAATTTTAGTGAAATTTTATAATTTTACTTCTAAAATATTATTTCTGAGTCGATATCTTAATGAGATATTTGGCATTTGTTAATTTTGAAACTTGAATTTCTTCTTTTAGTTGTTTCTGGTTGTATATGGATAAATTAAAAATAATGTATACTTGAACAGTAAAAATGAATCTGTAATCAATTTTATCGAAAAATAAATTGATTTTCATAAAAAGTTATGGCTATAAAAATTCTTTACAATACTTCGGATCTTGGTAAAATAATTTAGGATTTAGGAAAAAAAAAAAAGTATATGGTTACTAAAAATATCACAGCTCATGAGGTGTGAGGTACTTTTAAGAGTATAGAAATTAAATTAAGTATTTAAATAAAAAAAAACTCATTTTTTGGAACTTGTTATTTGAAATATTTGAACCATCTCTATTGGGATAATTTTTTCATTCAATTTTCTTCTTTTTTCTTTTAAATTTCTCCACCTCTTTTTTTCTTTGAATTTTGATTTCATATCGTTTGACTTATCCTATTTTCAAATTATTTCTCTTAACTCTCTCTCAGGAACTTTTTTTTATTTTTATTTTTTCAATTATATATTATTTCTTTCACCCTATTGACTTGTATTTTTTTTCTTATCTTAATTTTAGATGAATTCAGCCACTTTTCCCCACTCAGAAACACCTAGTGAAAGTCGACAATCCACACAAGAAAACAAATAAATACCCAGAAATGGTCTTTGTTTTTGTTTTATCTTTTGAAAATTGGTCAAAATTTAATAAAATGTGACTACACTTATTGGGAAGGGAGAAATTGTGGCAAGAGACTCAAACATGATAAGACAGTTAGTACAAAAAGGATAGCTCATAATCTAAATTTTTTTAATCAAGTTTCAATTAAAAACCCCAAGGTAGCCCTGGAAAGCTATTTCCAGAAGTATTATATGAAAAAGGTGAGAGAATCACAGCTTTTCTAATGTTCTTCACATGATAACCTTTATATTCATATTAGAATTTATAATTAGAGTCACTCAAAAAACCCCTTGTATACTTTGTTAGAAATTGTGACTTTCATCCTTCAATAATTTAGTTGCATTCATTTGAATTCCTGCTTGAGCGCTTTCAACATTAAATTATTAGCGGCTTAGTCTGATGGACAGAAAGAAAGGATCCTCTGCCATAAATTTATTTTTATCATAAATAACAAATTGGACGGTTTTCTTCTGAGAATGGCCAATATGTTTATTTCAAAATTGATACCTGGATATACTCAAAATTTTATTGAGTTTATGGAAAGAACTGCACAATTAATATATAGTAATTTAAAGCTTACCTCTATTTTAGGAAGATTTGATGTTATTGAAGGTAATTAGGAAAAAGAAAACTTGAATTAAGATCAAATATACTTACTTATTGGTTTTCTACCTCCAGGAATTTACTCTGGGTTTTCAATTTCAAACCTATTCATCAACATTAGCAACCACTGCAAGCTTTAATCACAGATAATTGCTCAGTAAACAGTCAAATGGAATAAGAGGTCCAATTTAAATCACCAGAATTAAAATACTAGAGATCTTTCACTTGGTTGATAGCCCATATAATAAAATTTGTAAATCATGATGGTTTCACTGAACTTTAAAGTGGGAAAATTAAAACTCAAGATATAAAATTACTTCTCCAATGCCTATAAATTTATATTTCAGTCCTTTCCAATATTCTTGATTTTGAAAATCATAGATATGAATAAATTCTATAGAAAATTTATTGACTTGGATAATACCTACAGAAAAGCTCCAATAGGAAAGAGAATTTCATCGCAACCATCAATATTTTTATGATTGTGCAAATCTAACACAGGTTTCAACCCTTATCACAAATTTTCTAATATTTGGACCTTGAAGTATGATAAAATAAAGAAAAAAATTCATTCTCAAATATTTATAAAACATAAAAACAATTTTAAAGCTCAATAATAATAATAATTTACCTATTGTAAAATCTTGAATGGGAAAATTTAATATTAATTATGAAATTAGTACTTCCAATATATTGAAAATATTCAATAAGACTCAAATCAAGTTATCCAAAAAGATAGAACAGGATTTTTTCTGTTTATACTTTTTTTGATTGAATGCATTAATAAGGTAATTACTTTCTCTTCTGTTTTTTGTTTTAATTTTATGATTAAGTGACCAATTTAGGATTAAAATAAGTTAATTGCCTCTAAGATTAATATAGATTGACTTGATATAATTAATAACTTAAAAATAAATAAATACATAAATTAGTTCAGAAAATAAACAAGTAATATATCTTTCAAATTCTTGATCTAAAGATCAAGTTTTTTATTATTATTGTTTTTTGCTGCTTTTTAACAAGGAAAATTTTTATCAATTCTAAACTTTATCATACCAAAAAAACTTTTAGAAAACTTTTAATAAAAAATTTAAGTTATTAATTTTGATTATAATAATCATTTCATGAAAATTTTTCTTTAATTGATTATTTTAAATCAAAAATTGGAATTGATTGAATGAATTCTATCTAGAGGGTAAGTAATTTCAAAGATTCAAATGAATTTTTTCTTTTTTTCAGAATTTATTGCAACAAACGATAAATATATTTTTTATAATTATTAAAGGGTTCTGGTGAAATCACACAATCCCTTACATGTTTTACCCAAAATTATGTGGTTTTACCAATTTATGGCCAAAAAAGGTAATTTTTTGGTAAAAAAACATAAGTGACTTTTTTTTTGAAAAACAATCCTCAGGAAAAGTTTTGAGCCTTTTTTTAATGCCTTTCAACCATATTTTTTTCTATTATGGAAGTTTTAGATTCTAAAATTTTTTCATGTTTTGTTTTTTGCCAAATTTCTCTTAATTGGCCAATTTGTCAAAATGGCCTTTTTTTTCAAAACTTAATTAAAAAACTTCTAGCTCATCAATTTCATAAATTCATTTAAAATGAAGGGTTTGATATTGATAATAAAAAAACAGAAGCCCATATTTTTTGGGAACTTCTTGGGTGGGACAATTATATGCCCAGAAATTGTATATATATATATATATTGTTCATGTTTTTAAGTAAATTTGAAATGCCATGAATGACATGAATGACATAAAAAATTCAATCAAAAGCTCCATAAATGACATTTATGTCATCAAAAATTCCATAAATGACATAAATGACATAAATGACATGAGTGGCATTCAAAATGTCATTTAAGGCATAAATAGGATTAAAAATGCCATAAATGGTATTCACAGTGCTATTTGTGGAATAAAGAAAGGGCCCATGATATTTCTTATGTGTTTTTACTGAAAAATATTTTTTTACTAATTTATGGAAAAAAAATGTAATGGAATGTGTGATTTTTCCAAAATGCTTACATGGGTTTACCAAAGCCCTTTTAAAAATTCAAGAAATTCAAAACTTCTGTCTTATTTCTAAGAAATAACTAGATATAAAAACCGAAAACCAAAGAACTAATCATCAAAACAAATCTTCCAAAAAAAAATAGTTTTAATAGATAATGGATTTGGAGATCATATTTTTTTTTCAAAAAATTATATCCTTTGTAAAAAGAAAACTTGTTAAAATGATTTATTGTTATTAAAATTTTATTTTTTAATCATAATAGAACTTTAATGATAAGTTTAAAAATAAAGTATTTAAAAAATATCAAATTCCTTATTTCATTTTAGAATTCCAACTACCCATATTTCCCCTGAAAAAAATATTTGAGATTTTTCAAGTCGATGTTGTTCCTTCCATCCCAAAACATAATTTCATGTAGGAAAATTTAAAAGTTTTTGTATATCAGGAAGAATATTTAATATATATATTTATACATATTGATTAAACTAACTTAAAGAAAATAAGTGATAAGAATTTTTCTTTATATTCTTAAACAATTTTGTCTTCTTTTTATTTTGAATTTTTGAATTTGATCCTTCATAAAATAATGTCAATTTTTAATAATGAATAATCAATTAATAAAACAAAAACAAAAAGACTATCAAATAATTCATTAGTATCATTTTTGGTAGATATAGATTAAATCGATTAGAGAGATAGATACATATTAAACAGCCCACCTAATCCAGATCTTTTGGTGAAAAATAAATTTTATGGGTTTGGGAAGGTTATAAGTAGTGATATTTTAGCTTAACCACCCCATGAAGTATGGGTTAGGCCTTTGAGTGAGGTCTTGTCAGGATGAGTTTATGAAGAATCTATGAGACATTAATTACAAGATTTTAACATTACTGTGACATGTAATAATGGTATAATAATAAAATGAAAGTGCTCTAATATTGATAAATGGTGGTGATAAGTCTGTTAACAGTCTTGGCTGAAATTATGATAAGCTGGATTATTATAATAAGTACTAACATAATTAAAATTATGATCATATATTAAATATTTTAGGGGTTACTTATTTGTGAGAAGCTTCAACCACATAAGAGAAAGTTGATAAGATGATGAAGGGAAATCCTCCTTTTATTTTAAGTAAGGGGAAAGAAAGGTGGTTAACCTCTTCCCATGGTTATAGGGTAAAATTTTTCACTAAGGTGGTTATATTTTGGTTTAACACAACCAAAAACATCTATATTAGCTTCCAGATGTGGCTTTGAAACCACCCCTCAAGCTTTTACACCCATAAAAGGTTGTGATTTTAACCAATGGAAGATTTAGGAGTTTTCTACAAGACAAGAAACATACAATTATGTAAGAATTACATCCCAGGGACTCTTAGTAGTAAATTTATGAGTAATAAATGTAAAAATACTAATTGAAAGGGTTTGAAGCCTCATACTTTACTTATATGGGAGACTATACCACAGTACCACCCAGTAAATGAAGGAGTAAGATTTTATAGACTGAATTATGAGTAATAAATATATAAATATCCTTTCTATGGCTTTGAAACCTTATAATTCAGTTTTACATGATAGTATCCTACAATAACACTTGGTGTGGGATTGTACCCTTAAGTCCTTGATCACATTTAAATTTTCAAGGATAAAGAGCTCAAAAGTAGCTCAAATTGTAGCCAAATATGAGATCTACATGATGGTCACATTATTGAGCTAGTTTGAATTAAGTATAAAAAGGTTATACAGGCTAAAAGTATTTTCTTGTTTTGAGATAAATGTACAAATAAATTTTTATTTGTTGAAAATAGGGGAATGAAGGTTACATTTCTATGTAGTTCTACTATAGCCCTTTCAAAAAATGTGCCAGCTGATTGGCCTCTAATAAAAATGTAGAATATAGATGAGTGATGAAAAAATTTCATTATTTTCCCAGGTTTCTAAAATAGTATGTAGGTGGTAAATTTTAATCCAGTGGTGCTGCAGTCTTGGAGATGGTACCATTTAATAGGAATGTTTTAGAGATTTTATTGAAGACCCCACTTGATCGGTATGTGATCTACACTATAGATTTTAGATGAGAGGTGAAGATTAAGGTTTATGATCAAGAAGAGTTTAAAACCTCGATAAATGCATCAATTATTATTGTTTGGTAATAAAAATAATATTTTATGAAAGGGGAAGGTTTAATAATCAAAATGGTTAAATGTGCAGAATAGCTTTTTAGGTCCCATTTTTGGTCTTTACGGCCTTATTGTGCCTTAATTTAGTTTAATAAAGGTTAAAGGTGTGTATTTCACTCTTTTCTTGTGCACCAAGTTTAGGAAGCTTTTCTAATTTAATTATTTTCTGCTTATTTTTAGTCACAGGCTGACAGTTTCTCATAGAAAATAATTTCTAAAACCCAATCCATTTTTTTCATTCATACCATAGTGTATTAAAAGTTATATTCAATGATGTTTTCTTTTGAAAATAAAATCATTGAAGTCGAAAAGAAAACTATAAGAGTTTTAGATAAGAAAAATAACCAGTTGATTTTTTTTCTCAGGCTCTATTATGAATAATTCCATAGCTCATGTGAATATGACTCAATGAACTCATGAATTTGAATAGCTTGAAGTAAGTTTTCATGATAAAACAAATAATGAGAATTTAAATGGCCTTCTAAGATCTTAATATCATTGGTTTGGAAATTTTTATATCGTCTATAATCTCTATAAAATATTTGAGAGGTACCTCCTCTACATGAAGATATTTGATTTTTTTTATTTGATTTGAAAATTTCCTCTAATATTTAATGTTTAATATTTCCTTGAGCCTATTAATTTAGTGATTTGTTGAGGTTGATTATGTTTTAGGAATGTACTATTCCAATATTCACTAGATTTACAGATTTTTCTCAACTGATTTTTCAGATTCTAAAACAAAAACAGTGGTCAGATTATCATATTCATCTCCCTGTTCAATTTATGGAAGAATTTTAGTATTATACTAGAATTTTTTAATTGTTTTTTCTGAGATTTATTCCAAGAAAATTCATGAAATTAACATTTTGTTTAGCTTATCAATTTTGAAATATCTGAGATAGGTATTTCATTATGATAATTTTGAGCTTCAAAAAACAAAAAAATTCCTTGATAGTATTCCTTAAAGGTTCAAATAATTCCCGAATACATTGGAGTTCTGTAATAAGTTAAATCAGCTTTAAAGAACTCAAGATATATTTTTGTGAGCTCATAAGGTGAAAAGTGACTATTAAAGCTATCCAAGAGTAATGAAACTGATAACTATAGGCTTGTAATTTCTTATCCCATGGAAGGATCCAGTTTTGAAAAATAGATTAATTCATCAATGATTTTTTTTTGAAGTAATACTGATAGCCAATTTGGTGAGAATATTTCTTATTAAGGTACAAATAAAATTAGTAAATTCAAACAAAAACGAGTTGAAGCTTCTCACAGCCTGCTGTGTTAGAATTTGAGACAATGATCAAAAAAAACCTTTGTTCTTTGTTAATTCAAGGTTGGAAAAGACACCATAGCTTTGTCTGGGGGAAACCTAAGATTTAAAATTGATTATCTTTTTTAAAAAAATAGAAGAAAAATAATACACTTCAAAGTGAAAAACTCAAGATTTTTCCATGTTGAAGACATATTTCAAGTCATACTCGTTGAAATCTCCTTCAAACATACAATTAAAATTTTGTTTTTTGGGAGGTGTGCCTCAGCTTCTTCCCCATAACATAAATTCTGAGAGAATATTTTACTGAGCTTTAAATATTTAAGTAAACCATTAATAAAGGTTAATAACTCATGAAGATATTTCAGACCACTGAGAAAAAAATTTCCATTCCCTGAACAGAATTTAACAAGTAATATTAAAGTTGGAAACCAATGCATGAGAAGTTCATTATTTTGAGATCTTGTTGATTTCAGAATGCTTAATTGCATTAAATTACTTGGAAGTTTATTTTTATTACTGAAAATTATTTTAATTCTCATCTCAGTCCTTGACCCATGCTGATATAAAAGGTTGTTTTAAGCCAAGGTGTTGATGTATTTTTGCGAAATAGCTGGTTATTTTGGTCTAATTAAATTAAGCAAAATTATAACATTTAGAAATTCTGACTTTGTGAATTATTGTGTACTTTTAGCTTGGGAATTTGAAAATATTTTATTGTGATAAGCTGTTTATTTTTCTCTTACTATTTTCTTCTTTGGAAATTGGACGTTTGTATCAAAGATTTCTATGATATTGCGCCCTAGAGGGTTTTATCAAAGGATTACTTCAAGATTGTTTTCTTTATTTTGATTGGTTCAAAAAGCCCATGTCCATTCATGAAAATTATCAGTTCATTTTTCTTCATTTTGTGTAATGGGCTCACCCATTTTACATAAGTGAGTAGTTTCTTCCTTATTTTTGATATTTTAATATCCTTTTTTCTTTTAACTGGTTGTTGAAGAAATTAAAAATTATTTCAAAACAATATAAAATGGATTTTAAGAAGAAGAGTTAGGAACGAAAATTGAATTTTTACAAACAGATTGAGATAAAGTAAGAGTAGGGGGAAGAAAGAGATGATTTGAGTAATATATTAGTAAATAGAAATAATGGGTGATTTTTTCATATATTGTATCAAAGTGAAAAGATGAAAGAAATGTGTAAATTAAGTATAAATTACTTTTAGATAAGAAATTCAAGTTGTATTTAATATGGGCTTTAAAATGTTTGGAAAAAAACCCATATAGGCTATGGAAATCAGGAGGCTCATGACTATTTTGACTTATTTCCCACACATACCAAAAATTTAAACACCATTTATAATGGGGTTACAATGGGCTATGGATCTTGGAAGGTATGGACTAGGAAGCTGATTACTGTAGATAGATAAATTATTATTATTATTATTATTAGGATTAACATTATTTGAATTTTTTTTAATTTTTTCAAAAAAAGTAAAAAATACATTATAATTATAACTTTCTTGTCTTGAAAAACATAATAAATAAATTATAATAGAACTAAACTTAGTTTTCTATATATATATATATATATATATATATTTATATTCCAGGGAACAATTTTTATTTTCCTTTTATTTAGAAAATAATTTTCAATTTTCAATTTTTTGATTTTCTTTGCATGAAAGAATTCTTATTTTAATTTATTTCATTTTATTTTCTCACTAAGCTCAATTAAGCTTTCATCGATTCTTTAATTCCTACAATTATTTTAATTTTAAATCTTCCTTAATAAGAAAAATCATAATTAAATAAATAAGAATTAAATATTGAGTGAAACTTTTCTCCATTTTATTTTTTGGTTCAATTGATTTTTAGAAAATAATAATACAAAAAAATACAAAATTGAGATTCTTGTGTCTTATTTTTTAATTCTTTTGTTCTATTTTATTTAATTTTATTTTAAAACCTCATCAAGTTTTTTTTTCAAAAAGAAATACAGATAAAAAGGGAAATTGATTGATTAAATTAATTGAAAAAGAAAATATCAATATAAAATAACTTCTTTCTTATATTTTTGATTTTTTGAAAAATGCTATATCTATTATATATTGAGTTTTTGAAAATTTATTTATAAAAAAAACCATGATAATAAATTGAATCAAATTAAATAAGTTAAAAAAGGGTTCTGGTAAACACACATAAGGGTTTAGTAAAAAAATGTAATTCCTAATGAAATTTTACCAAATTACAGTCAAAAAATGTAAGAGCCCCATTAAATTTAAAACAAAACCAGGGAAATATTTGAGCATTTTTGATTTTTTGGCATATTCCTGAATATAGTGGCCTGTTGAGACCAGGAAATTTCTCACTTAACTTATTTCAATTTTCTTTGGAATTTTATATAAATTGGAAAATTTGGCTAAAAAAGAAAATTATTTTAAGAATTAATTAACAAAATTTTCAACTGATGCATTTTACTGATTTTGTTTTTTGGAAAAATAAAGGGGAGAATATTGAGAAACACAAAACAGAAGTTTCTATTTTGGTAATTTTTTGAAAGCACAATTACATGTGCAAAAGTGGTTTTGTTTTTCAATAAATTCTTTCCACGAATGAAATATGACTATATTCAAGTCGAAATGTTCCATTTTTTGGGTTAAAAGTGATAAAAGGACAGAATTAGGGGTATTTAAATAATAAGAAAGACCAAGTATGAGGTTACAGATTGTGTAGACAAAAAAACACAAAGTGATTTTAATATGAATCAAGCATTAAAGCAGTGCGGTGCTCTGGAAAAGGAGGAGAGAGGTAAGACAAGTATAAAGATTCATGCTTCTTAAATATTGCTCCCAAACCAAAGTCTTGTATTTTAGCATTAAATCCCCAACCGACAGTGATTGGTGGGACAGAAAAACTATTTGAAGTGATTATATACAAAGGACAAAAATAAAACTAGTGGTCCAGAGTACAGATTAAAAGAAGTGAAGTATGATTTAGAGGAAAGAAATAAGAAAAAAAGAGAGAATTATGGGATGGAAGAAGTAAAAAAAAACTGGTATTTGATACTTATTTTCAATTGAGACCTCCATATCAGGCATTGAAATTTACTTGATATTTGGAGCCTGACCAGAATCTTAATACCACATACCATTCAAGTAATTTCAAATGAAATATTACTTAGAGTGAAAATTATTTCATGAATTAAGAAAAGTATTTGTTTTCTTGAATTTCTTCAGCCAATTAAGCCCTGAAACCATCCAACTGGTATTGTTTTTTACAAGTGAAATGAGATACTGTCCTATAGCCACAGCTTCCAGAACCATGGACATTGATTGGGTTGAAAGCTTACTTTGAATTGAGGGTTTGAAGGTCTTGTGAGACAGTTACCTAGGAAAAATGGATTGAAAACTAAATAAAGCCCTAAATAAGCAAAAAGATTTTCATCAAAAGTAATGAAAAACTTACAAAAATATTAAAGCCTTAATTAGTTTTGTGATACTTTCTTTCAAAATTCTCATAGCTTAACTAAATTGGATTTTAAATATTAAAAGTTTTGGAAGGCCTTTGGGAATCTCCTGATGAGGTTCTGATTCTCTTTTCCAGCCTTCTGGACCTTCTTGAGCTGACTTATGAATTTAAATGGTTATTCAAATCAGCTTATGAGGTTATATATCTAAACAATTGTCACATGGTGTAATGTGATCTACAACTTTCAAGTATTAACAAGTCTTTCAACTGGTTCAATAGCCTTTTTGGCAAGAGTTCCCTTTGTTGAGGTCTGGCAGACATCATTGCAACAATAAACTGGTTACCAACATCATGAGTTTGATTCCAGTTGGAGACAAGGAGAGGTCTCAATGAAACAACCAAAAATAGCTTGGGTTTCTGCTCCATTGGCATACAAGGGTTCTCCCCCTTGGGGGTTCCTTGGAGGCTCCTGTTGTGGCTAATGTAGTTCCATTAGGGTGACATGGGTAAGATCATCAGCTACATGAACTTCAGGACACAGTGCTCTAAACCCAGGGGTACTGTCACATGGTGGAATGTTATCTAAAACTTCAAAATATTAACTGGTATTTCAACTGATTTGATAGATTTTTCTCCAAGAGTTCCCTTTGTTGAGGTCTGAAAGACAGAATTTTGACAAAAATATTCCCCCAAAATATTAATATCCTTCAGATAAATCAACCTGAATAATTTGAGAGGTTGCAAGTGAATTTTATGTTTGTTTTGAGTTGGGGTATTACTAAACATAAAAAAACAGTTGACCCTGGGGGCATGTGTGGCAGGTTCAAAATAAGTCTAAATATTAGTATAATTCTGAATTAAAAATGGCTCTAAAAGGAGTCAAAACTTGAAAGTTTTGGTGAAATTCTTAGCCAAAATCAATTAGGCTTGGAGAAAATCTCAATAAAAATCAATTTATTTCTTTTTTTGTTTTGATAATATTAAGTTACAAAATAAATACAGATATATCACAAAAATACTAAAAGTAAAAAGATCAATATTTTATGGCTATTCTATGTTATATGATATATGATCATTTTTTAAAAAAAAATTAGTTCAAAATATAAAAAAGGTATATATTAGGTGCAGAGGCTCATGGATTATGGTTAAAATTAACTTGAAATAAATCATAATTGATATTAATATCTAATTAAATACCTCTCAGTGGCTTACTATAAAAAGATAAAATTTGTTACTAATTTTAGAATATTCATACCTTCTTTTGAATTACTCCTCATATTTCATTCCCCCTAAAACCTCCATTTATTTCATATATGACCTCCAATTTCTGCTCAATATTAAATTTGGGTGTTGGTAAACCCATATAAGCCCTTACATGTTTTTGAAATAAATTGGTAAAAACATGTAAGGGGTGTTTTTTAATTGAAATTTAGCTAAAAATAACCTGTATTGGGTAATATGCCATTTATTGAATTTTTGATGCCATAAATGACATTTTTATGCCATTTTCTATCTTATTTATGTCATTAACAATGCCATTGTTGATGCTATTTATGGCACATTGAATTCTATAAATGAGATTTTCATTCTACTTTTGATGCCATGAATGGAACTGCTCATACCATTAATGACATTTCCATGCCATTGTTAATGCCATAAATGGATTTGTTATGATGTTGTTAATGCTATAAATATCATTTTCATGCTGTTTTTGATGCAATTTATGGAACTGTAAATAATTCCATAAATGGTATAAATTTCACTGTTAATGCCATTTATGGCATTAATATGGCACTGCATATGCTATTTATGAAATTATTATGTAATTGTTGATACCATTGATGGCACTGTTAATGCCATTTATGGCCCTGTTAATTCCATAAATAGCACTTTTAATGCCATTTATGGCCCTGTTAATGCTATAAATAACCCTTTTAATTCCATTTATGGCCCCGTTCATGCCATAAATGGAAATTTAGCTTCCACTAATTCCATAAATTGAATTTTTATTTTGATTGATGTCATAAATGGGATTTTAAATTTACTTGCAAACATTAACAAAAAATACACAAAAAAGCACTTTTTGGGCCTAAAATTATCCCACCCAAAAAAATCCCAAAATTTTTGGTTCCTAGGTTTTGATTTTTAAGGCTCTGCCCTTTATTTTTTTTTTAAAAAAAATCATGGAAATTCATAAGTGGGAACATTTTTAATGTTTTTTTTTAAAAAAGGCCAAATTGGAGAGGTTTGTCAAAAAAAGAATTTGAAAAAATTTGGGGCTCTTCACAGCCCATGTTGCAAAAAATATGAAAAAAAATTGAAAAAATCCTCAAAACTAAGCCTGAGGAAGTGTTTTCAAAAAAGTTAGCCACTTATGTGTTTTTACCATAAAATTATGTGCTTTGGCAATAAATTGGTAAGCAAATGTAAGGGATTACATGTTTTTATTAAAAGTTTATGTGTGTTTACCAACACCCTTAAATGTTTATAGAATTGTGATTATTTTTCATATGTAAATTCATAATTTTCTCTTATGAAAATGAGCTTATAAAGGTCATAAATGTTAGAATGAAGTCCTTTCAGCTTTCTTGAATTTGGGAAGAGTATAGTATGACCCTTCCATCTTTCATAAATGGCAAATTTCATATATTAAAGCTGAAATATGACTTGAATGTATGTATCCTCAGAATAAATGAAGCTTAAGCTCCTATAAATCCAACATATTAGCCTTATCACCTTGATTTTTTCTTTTTATGAGATTTTTAAGTGCAAATAATAAAAATAAATATTTGGTAGGAGCTTCATAATATTTTTGAAAAATGAAAAAACATTGTTTTTACATGCTAGATTTATCTTTCAGGATATAATTTTTTTGAAACTAACTCAATACTTTAGGTGGTAAATACACCTATAAGATTTTAAATATAATTTTAATTAAAAAATTGAGTTTTTATAGCATTCTATATCCCTAATGTCAACATCTTTCAGAAGGATTTTACATTAATAAATTTCCTCATTATTCAACTGACATTTTGCAAAATAATTTGAAATTTTTCTTTGAGTATTGTGAATTTGCGGTCTAAAAATAAGAATAAAATAATTCTTGAATTAATTCGATAACTTAATTGGGGTGCGCTATCTTTTTGTATTTCATGTATAATTTCCTTAGATCTAGGATATTTTGAATATGAGAAAAATGTGTTAGAAGAAATATTACTCCAAATTCTAAAAAAGTAAATTAAAATTATTTGGGATACATAAGAAATATTGAAGGAATATATAATAATGGAGAATATAGCTCAATTTTTTTGAATGGAATGTAAAATATTTTGAGGAAATACTCTTATGAAGCGATATTTTTGGATTATTATTTATATATATCAAGGCTAATGACTCAGGGTTAATATAAATCCTAATGATTTGTTTCATCATGTAAGATAATATCATTAAACAGATTTTTGGAAATATATAATTAATTTTTTATTCATCTGAAAAAGGAAGAATGATAGATAAATATACATATTGAGGAAAGGGAAAAATATTCAAAAATACTGAAAGCTTCACATCTTTCTTTTAGCTAAGAGTTATGAGTATGAATTCTTAATTCATTCTTCTAATGCGGAAGTTTACAATTGAATGATAAATAAATAAGCTATCCTTTCTACTCTTATCTTCTTATTACAATGAATATATTGAAGGATAGCAATATCAGATTAAACCATATCAAGCCTTAAAAATATTCACATATAGATAATAACCCTATATAATCTGTAGGTCTATATGATCAAGTATTAGAGAGAACCAAGATCCTTAATGAGAAATATATCATCTTATGTAAAAAATAGGTATTAATAAATATTGCTACATTCTTCTTACCTACCTCCCATAAGGTTAATTTGAGAAAAAATGATTAATCGTCTAGTTCAAGTTTCCAGATATTTGATGTTTCTCAAAACATGTTTCCCTTTTATATAGCTTTTATTGAGAACATTTAAGTTTTTCCCAGGTGGAAAGAATAAAATGTGAATAAGAGAGAAGTATTCTTTTACCTTTTTAGACATTTATAGAAGAATACAGATAATACATATTTAATTTTGATAAACACCTTTATGAATGAAAATGTCTTAATAGGTTCTTTGATTACTGATAAATTAGGATTATAAGGAGTTATGAATCAAAAGAAATCATTAATATATTAATTCTAGCCCTTTTTCTTTTGAAGTAGAAACCACAAAACTCCTGAAATAACTTAATTGCCTAAGTTATGGAATATGCTTTTGGTAAATGACTTGAAATTGACATTAAGATCCTAGGAAAAGTTATAATAACATGCTAAAAAAAGAAATAAATACGTTCCTATATTATATATTAGAAATTATTAACTCTCAATTTTATTGTCTCAGATAATAAAGAATCCATTTAATTGGGCTATATAGGTATAATATTTCTCTCAAATTGTCACAAAATCACATAATTTACATAAAGAATTGAAGCATATTTTATGAAATTGACTTGAAAAATTATTGAAGGAATATGGAAAGAAAAGTTCCAAATACTCTTTTTAACAAAAGAGCAGGCTCTTCATTCAAGTATTGTAAAAAAATATAATTTAAAATGATTTTTTTAGGTGAGAAATCTTGTAATTTCCGAAGAGTTAATAAATATAAATAATAAATTTGCAATTATTCCTGAAATTTCAACGGAGATATATTGGGACTAGGGGATTACCCCAAACCATTTTTTTAGATGTTCAAGAATAAGAGTCTCATAGTTTTACATTATTCAATATATATATTCATATAAAATATCAATTTCATTTATTGCATAAGCTACTTAATAATTATTATGAAAGGATTTTGGCTTTCATATATGTGACTCGTTTTTATTTATTTTGTCATATATTTTATGTGATATTTTCCAAAAATTCACAAATTGATAATTTGGAGTGGAGTATTTGTTGCATTTAGGAATCAGAATAAAATAAAAGGTGCGGATTGAAGTTGGTTGTTACTTAAAATCCCTTTAAATTTCCTTAAGAAACATCCAATGTGTATTTCCTGACTTAATAAGAAAAGAGAATCTCAAATTCTTTCCTGAATAATTAATTCTAAAAGCTAAAATTTTGGAGACAAATATGAAATATTTGTTTGAGAATAGATTGTTTAAATTACCTAATTCTAAATCAGAAAGAAATCCTGATGGAATCATTAATAGAGATAACAAAAACTACTTCAATACTTTGGTTATTTTCAGCTCAATTTTTCAGTTATTATCTCTCATGAGCTTCTCAATTCTATTTGAAAAATATTATTTTTCAAATTTATATTATTCCTTAAAATTATAGGATAGAAAATGCTCTTAAATAGTAAACTGACCATTCATGGATTCCAAAATAAGTGTTTATATTTTAGAGAGAAGCTCTGGATATATTATCTATATCATACCCGAAATTGCTATCAAGATTCATCATGATTTTAGGACAATAATTGGCTATGGAACAACAAGCTAGTATCAAGAATAGTTAGCAGATTTATCCCTAAAAATGGAGCTATTTGCAGACATCAAGCCCACTATTTTATATTTATTTTCGCATTTTCCTACTTTTTAATCTGAAGGGAATTAAAGCCTGTTTTGCAGATTGCAATGTATATCTTGAGGCTTCCAATTATGTATTTTGAAGGTGATATTTCCCCGTTTCTACCTGCAGTTTATTGAAAGATTTGATTTTTCTTTCTTTTGTAATAATTCTCAGTGTAAGATGGAATAGAATTCTTGGGATAAACTGAAAGGTATTTTATCAACTGAAACATACATCTAAGAAGCATCAAGGGTCCCCCATTTTGTTTTTTGAAAATGTTTTCAAGAAATTTAAAGTTAGAAGAGATAATGAAGCTATAGAGTTTCATATTCAACAAGAGAATCTCTTTTTAGAACTTGCGCATTCATATGTGTTAGTTATTTTGTTGTTAATGATAATGGATGGATCTAAATGAGTTTCAATTGAGTTTTATCTCATGAATTTGAAAAATTATCCAAACAATTCTCAGTGAAAGAAAATATGTAAAGGATTTCAAAAAGCATTCTCAGATAAAAATTATGACAGAAGTGATGTAAAATAGACTTATATTTTATTTTCTTTCCAAGTGTTAAAATTAATAGTTTTTTAATGTTCCATAATTGCCTCAAGAATTTCAACACGAAGGTTTTTAGTAGATTTAAATATAAAAGTTATTTTTATCAATATGAGATTGTATCTCTTCTGTAGTTTATCAAATTAACTTATGATACTAATAATTTTCTTGAGAATATAGAATTAAAACAGAATTTGTTGGAAAACTCATGGAAAGATCACCAAAATTTAGGCTTCCTTCAGATAGAGGCCAAATATTTTGTGCTACAGCAATAGGGGTGTGGCAAAAGATTGTTTTGAGGGATAATGAAGAAGCTTTGAAATATAGGCCTATATATGTACTTAGTGGAAATAAAATAAAATTTATATTTCTATATTTCCAAGCCACTGATGATATTTAGTAATATGAATGAAAAATTCTCAAATTTCAATCCAGAAAAGGAAACTCTTTTGGGGATAATTAATCAATATTTTTTTTCATTTTCCCTTTCTCAATATTTGCAAAATAAATCAAGGGGATTATCTAAATTTTATCTAGATATTTTGAAGTATGTTTCAGTAAATTCATGTGAGCTCCTTGAAGTTGGCTTCAAAAAAAGAATCAAATAAAATATATATTAATTTCCCCAATTGATAGATGAAATATATATACTAGCCTCAGGGTGACTCCATTATATAGGAATAAAAACGCTAAAGCTATAAGTGTGACATGAAATTAATATTCAAAAATGAGTTAAAAGGGCTCTACTATAATGATATAGTGGTGATGAGTCTATTGAAAGCCCTGGTTTACCCAATTATCTGTTGGGTTACAATAATAATTGAAACTATAATTGATAATATACTTATATCTACTTAAATCTAAGAGTACTTCTGTTTTTGACAGCTTTACTATCTAAGAATTCCAAATAAAAAACAAGACAATTTCTTGATTTGGTGAGGAGAAGAACTTTTTTTATCCTACTACAGGGTAGTGAGAGGTTATAAACCTTTGAAAACAGCCACAGAGAAAAGATTTTCACTCCTGTGGCTTACTTGTAGTCCCATAGGCTCAATACAGCCTTGTAATGAGCTGAAATATGGTTTTGGGAGCACAACTTTCCATTTCTACCCCATACAGGGTGGAGAATATTTTCTAAAGACCTTCAAGATTTTTTTATGGTGCTTTGAAAGAATCAGAAGCTATAAATTCAATTTGTGGGGGCTCTTATTAGTTAGTTTATGAGTCATCAAAGCTTGATGCTCTTTTAAATAGCTTTGATGACTCATAATCCAATTATATGGGAGAGTATCCCAAAGTATCACCCTATACAGGGAATTGAAGTGATTTATTCTCCAAATTATGAGGAATCAACTGATAAGAAGCCTTTTGGAAGCTTTGAAACCTCATAATTTGTTTTTATGGGATAATATCCCACAATGACACTTCTGTGGGATTGTAACGTTAAATACTAAATACCTTTTTCAGTTCTGCAGATAAATAGGAAGAAGTGGCTCAAATTGTAGAAAAAAGTTAGCTCCAAAAGATTGTATTACTTATGGCCCATTTTGTATTAAGTATGTCAAAGCTATACAGGCTCAAAATAATTTGAATTTTCTGTAAAATGGTATTTTTCTTGTTTTAAGAGAAAAGTACCAATAAATTTTGATCTGTGGAAGATAAATAATCAAGGATTTCATATTTATTTGGTACTGATGTAGCCCTTCCAGAAACTATGGTACTTGATAGTTCTCTCATCAAAACTGTGAAAGCTAGATGAGAGGTGAAAAAATAATATCATTTTCCAGGTTACTCAAATAGTATCTGTGTGGTAACTTCTTATTAAGTGGCTCTCAAGTCCTAAAGCTGGTATCATTGAATGCCCCTCATTGACAGCTTTTATAAAGGACTTAACTTGGTGGGTATGTGATCCAAACTCTATGTTTTAGATGAGAGGTGAAGATTGATGTTTATTATCAGAAAGAGTTTACAACCTCAACAACTTGGTTAATTATTATTTTTTGGTAATGAAAATAATATTTTATGAAATTTTAAGGATTGATAATTCATATTATAGCATGCACAGACTAATTCATTTAGGTTCTTCTCTTTGTATTCATGACCTTATTATACATTTATTTGGTTTAAAAAGGGTTAAAGGTGTGTATTTCACTTCTTTTTATGTACCATGTTTATAATTTTGAATTTGATGCTTTTTCTCTGGTATTGAGTAACAGTCTTAGATACCCTCTCTCCAAAAAATGCTGATAATTTATGAGACTCTTCTGTTCTCATAGAGGCTCCGAGTCCTTTCAAATGTATCCTTCCATCTGGACTACATTTTTTCATTGGAAACTTTCTTTTTCCTCATGGTATGTCTTTGGATTCAATAGGGTTTACTTCGTGTGCCATATTTTGTGTTTCATTGTTTGCTTTTGTCTAAGAAAAATATTTCCTCGTTCTTGAATCTCCAATTGTCCTTATGTATGCTTTTAGCATACATCTTTTGGTAGTATGTACTCAGAAGGAAACCATTCATTTCTGCATTTTCAAGTACCAAAAACTCAATATAAATTCTTGAGTGTTCCTTCAATTCTGGTATTATTATCTCTTTTTGAGCTGTGCTAAGTGATCTCACATTTCTTGAGGCCCTTATGAAACTGTTGTATTTTGTTGGAATTAATCTTTCATACCAGTCAGTAAAGCGTTTGTCCATGTATTTCTTGGCTACCACTGAGAAGTCTCCTCCTGTGTAAATTATCAAGGTACTTTTCTTCTTCTCAATGTAGGAATCCAATTTTGATGGCATCCCATGACTGAACCCCATTCCTTATTCTGTTATTAAAAAAAATATTTGGTAATCTATGGTTCCCTTACTCCAACCATAATCACCTGTTTTTTGGGACATATGATGGCTAGTGAGGGTGGAGTGAATTTCTTGTAGTGATTCTTTATCATATTACACTATGTATTGGTAAATGGGGCCTTATTTACTGCTTTTTAAATTGATAATCCCATTACCCATGCTATCACATTCGTAAATTGTCTTTTCTTGGTCTTCTGGAACTTTGTCTATTTAAAATACCTTCTTCCCATTTAAAAAGCTATTTGAAGAGTGATCAGGTTAGCCACAGCTGTGAAAGGTATTCCTTCTTGGTGCTTCTGAGCTATTGGAATAATTATTTTTGAGAGATGTTCTTTCCTTTCATATTTTATAATCATATTTTTAGTTTTCACTTCTACCAATTTATTCTCTCTTCTTGAGATCTTGAATAGTATTTTCTATATCAGAAAGGGTGCATGCCTTAGAAAATATACATTTTGATGCATTTTACAAGTCCCCTGGGAGTTTTATTAACAGATTATGATTCCTCATCTCTGTTGTAATATGAGGATCAATAGGCTTCAGAATTTTCTACTTCCTCAAAAACCACTCAAATGAATTTTTTCCCAATGTTTATGTGTCATTTTCAAAAGAAATTGTATTTTGAAAAATCAAAGTTCCATTGCTATATTTTTTAACAATCTGGTTTCTACACCATGGAAGGTCTTTTCTGCGATTTATTTGTTTCTTTTAATCATAAAAAATTTTGGAATTAATTTTGAAAGCTTTATTTAACCTTGCAGTAATACAGTAATCTGCAATTCTTGGCATATAAGCCAGTAGACTATCAATATGGTCAATCAGCTCCATATGATCATATTCTCCAATTACAGAAAAAATAGGCCAGTTGGTAACATCTAGAAGTTGTTTCAGAGATTATTATTCTTAATTCCTCATATCCCCATCATCTTGGTATAAATATTCAGAGATAAATATTGGGGTATTTCTAAAGTTTTTCTAGGAAACTCTTGATAATATTGATAAAAATCAAGAGCACTATGACTTTCCTAAGTAGAAAATAAAATATATTTAACTATTATAACCACAAATGGGTATTATTATTGAGCTGGTTATAGAAAAAGAAGAAAAATTAATTCTTATTGAGTAATTCAACAAGAAAAACTGCTTAATAGTTATGAGGAATTCCAATAATTCTATTATTATTATAGTCACTGAAAGTTATAATAATAAGCAACATAAAAGTTTTTAATGAGAAAATTATATGTGGAAAATAGTTATATTTCACCATCTATAAATAATAAGAATATCATTTATAAAGGAAATAATTACACACACTGCACAGAGGTAAATCTCATAGAGAAATTATTTAGAAAAAATAATGAATTCAAAGAAAACTTACTTATAATATGTATTTAATACAATAGGTCAAACAACAACATTTATAGTAAAAAAAATTATTATATTCTAAAAAACACACCAAAAAACAATATTCTGAAAGAAATGAAGAATGTTTCATAAAAATAATATTTATGGATTTCTAGAGGAATTTGTGGATTTAAAAGATGCTTAAAGCAACAATTATATAAGATAAAACCAATTATTTGTTATTAAAACAATATAATCTGAACTATATTATTTAAATTATTTAGTTCAAGCTTTTTGAAAAAGAAAAATACATTGAGAATTACTTCAATAACATAGCATTTTATAATAGAATAAAATATTACCTGTTTTAAAATGTCTGATTGATTGAATAATGATGATGATGGAAAGAAACAGTGATGAAAATACTTCTTTTATGCCTTAATAGCAGCTCTCATGATCAATAATGGATAGAGAGGGAATTCTAAGATCAGAACTAAAAAAACACACTTAAAAATAAGGAAGCTTATTTTTCATCTTAATTTGAAGTTACCAGTGTTATTCTTAACTCCAAGTAGCTTTAATACCCAATGAAGATTATTATTTTAATCTTTAATATGAAATTAATTCATTTATATTCAATCTCATCATATGAACAACTTAAAGACAAGCTTTAAAGAAAAAATATCTCTAAACAAGATTTCTAATTCATTTTTAAAGAAATCCTGATTTTCTTTAAGAATGATTGAAAGAGGTATTTTCAAGGCTAAATACCAAAGACTATTAATGATGAAAGATACTTAAAGCTTGATATATAAACATATAACATGAAATTTTCAGGTAAATTTCTTGAAAATTGGCTTTTCTATAAATTTTTGAAGTTATTGCAATTTTTCCACCTAAAAATAGCAATAAACACTAAAATTAGACTTTTAATAAGTTTTCAATTCTTTTAACTTCAATTTTAAGCTTATTTAAACTCAAATAGGCTTTGAAAGCTCTTAAAATCTTGATTAAAAGCCTGTATATAGGGATTTGGCCTTTGCCAGCTTGCAATTCCTTTCCAAACAAGGGATAAAAAAGTTTTAAATTTTCTTTCCATTTAAAGTATAATATTAAAGTTAAAATAAGGCTGAAAATACTTCAAAACAGGAGGGAAACCTTATTTGGGCTTTTTTAGATCCCAAAAGTTGGGTACCCTGGCTCTTTTTTCCTTTTTTCCTTTGTACCACCTTTTTGTGTGTATTTTCCCCTTTTATTCATTTAAAGCCATAAAATGGCTTCAAACCAATTTAAATTAATCTCACACAGGATTTATAGCCTTGATGGCAATTCCTTAGCCAATTAAATGAATATACACAAAACCACAAATTTAACTGAATTTCTGTAAGTTTGCATGAACCTTATGCAACTTTAAAGTTAAGCTTAAGTTTTACAATTCAAAAATTTTAGTAAAAATTCTTAAATGATGTAATTGTACTGTGAGATTATTGAGCCTTCCAATAACACTAGAAATAGCCATTTTTGGGTATAACACACTATGGGTCTACCCTAGGTTATTTTTGGTGTAGAATCCAAAAATGGAATAATACTTATAGCTTTGCTTATCAAAAGTAAAGTCATAATTATTTTTTATTATTCTTTGTCTTGAAATAATCTGAAAATTCTGTTCATGACTAAATAAAATGTATAAAAAGCTATTTGTTGCCATATGGGTATGTCATAAATACCTCACAGGCTCAAAGTATTCCTGAAGATAATTTTTGTGATTGTTCTGCTTTGAAATATGAGTCAAGTTTATTGTTCTCCCAAGGTCCACTTTCCATTGGTACATGAATTCCTTTTCCCATCTTGGGTGGGATCAATTTATTTGCTTGTTAATTCTCCTTCAAGTACATATTTTTAACATAATATTTGAGTTTTAAGACCTCATATAGAGCTATCTTCAGTCCTCCTTAGTTTTTTTTTTGGTTCACTTAAATGCTTCTCTTGAGATCTTCTTTGGGATTAGAGTTCTTTCCATATCCTGTAAAAATTGGAATATATGTTTTCCACAGTTTGGCTTCTAAGGTTATTTTCCTTTGTAATTTTTCACATATCATCTCTAAGGGGCTATAAAGAGCTCATTTGACATTTAATTTGAAGCTGAATATTCCTCCAAAATCTTGGTGGATCCACTTGGAGAACGTTTTACTGGTGGTGTTGCATCTGAGGGGTTGTACCACTTCTTCAAAGAAGCTGTGGGTCAATTGTGGATTCATTAATATTTCTTTCTTTTTCCACAGATTCTTTCTGAGGTTTCATGTTCCTTGAAACCAATGTCTCAACAATATTTGGCCTAGTAAATTGAGAATTTCTCTGTTCTTATTGGGTGAAAGAGTTTGTTTGTATTGTATCCCTTTTTTCTTTTTAGAAGCCTCCTGGGATAGAGAAATTTGGTGAGATTTGAATCCACTGATGATTGATATGTGGACTCCAATATTTACCTGTGCTTCTTTTGAGATGAGTGTTTTTACTCAACTCCTTTTTTGAGTAGACTGAAGAGGAGTTGGTGGGTCAGAATAGTTTCTCCTGAGTCCATGAAATCCTTTTATAGTATTATCTTCCTCAAAACTATTGTTGAGGTAACCTTGGCTACTGTGCCATTCTAAATTTCTTTTCCTTTATGATCCCACCCTCTGGTGGCTCTGTACCTTTCAATGGTTTGATTTCTAGGAACTCCAATATCTCAGAGCTGAGGTGGTATTATAGTTGATAATAAAAAATGAATATTTTAGGAAGATATTTCCTCCTTCTGCTACCTTAAAAAAAATACCATGGTAAAATTCAAGAATGAATTTTAAAAGTGAATTTAGCTTTTTTGGCTGTTTCTCCACTTGGCTTGTTCACAGTGGGGTTTCTCTTTCCTGATTATTGAGTTTTGAGAAAAACTTTCTTTCATTCAAATTCCATGAATCAGTTTCAAAAATAAATATTCAAAATAATACTGTTGTTCCTTAAGATAATAGATGAAGTATTTTGTGATTTGTTATTTTGTTAATATTTTTATTGATTTGATAATGTGAAGAACAAAATAGTTACTTCTTATGTATTTTATTCAAGTAAAGTATTCATTCTATACTTGAAAATGAGATATATTAATCTGGATTAAACTTGATGCTCTTAATTGAAAATATATTGAATTTTTCAATTCAAAAATGAATAATTGAACTTGAATTTCACTTCACATTCTCAATTTATAAGTCATATTTGAATTTTAATTCTCAAGATTTTTTTTAATTTTTATTATGATAAAAATGAAAATAAAAAGTGGAAGTTGTTAATTTTTCACTTTAAAAAATTGAGTTTTGAGTTAACTTTGAATACTTTATAATTTCTATCAATTTGATAGGAATCAAAAAATACAAGAAAAAATTCAAAAAATTCCATTTTTTTGTCAAAATATGTCAACAAATTGATTCGTTATTGATTTTAATCTATAGAAATTAAAATAAGGAAAAAATTACAGAATCATAATTTTCTTTGAAAAATAAAATAAAATCAGATTTTTATTTTCAATTTAAAAGGTTCAATTATTAATGAAAATAACTTTGAACCTTTTAGATATGACCACATACCCAAAAAGGTCACAAGAAATATTTAAAATAATTATACCTTGAAAATAATTACCTTAAAAATAAAAAAATGCCATAAATAGGAATAAAACTTGGTTTAACTTAAAATCCAATGAGTAATCATGTGAAATAAATCACACCATTGGATTCCCCATGGTAAAATAAACATATACCATTTTTATGGCATATCTGTAAAATCAATATTTAATGAGCTATAAGTAATAATACCTTATAAAATCATGAATCCTTAATTATCTCAAATACCAATGAAACAACATGTAAAATAAATAGTACCATTGTATTCTCCATAAAATTCTACACATAAAACAATGAAGAAGCAAATCTCCAAAGTCAATACTTAAAGAGTTAAGCTGAATATATGCACTTTGTTGGTCAATGCATATATTCAAGGATTTTAGCTAATATCTTTTGAAATATACATGATAGAGTAATGAACCAAAAATAAAGTCACCACGTAATTACTGTAGAAATACAGAAATAAAATTTATTTCACAAGTTATAAACAAGGTTAAAACCTGTAAGGGATTATTGATTAAAATCAATAGAGCTGTTGACCACTTTGTTGTGAAAGTGGTCCAAACTTAAAAAAAGGAGACAGTTGAATTCTACTAGTTCATTTGTCAAGAATGATCTCTTTTTTATTACAATATTCAAGGTATAACCCCTTGAAATCATGGTTTGAAGTTCAAAATATTAAATTTTGACAGAAAAGATGAGTTACAAGAAAAATCATCAAAAATACAGTTTTGATGATGTAATAAAATGCTCTTGGAATTTTAATGAGGACATGCCAAGCTATTAGAATCCACTCTCAGAATAGCTGTAGCGTGTATAACTTAAAATTTATTAATTATCAAAGCTTAAGCTTAAATTTGATCAGTTAAGATCACTTACTGTAATCTTATTTTAAGTTTAACAGTCATATAAGTGATGAAACTAGTGAATACTATTATAATATGATTAATACTAATAAAATCCACGAAGCTTAGGATTCTGCCAAGCCTATTATGTCATTAAACTTAGAGTTATAGTGATAACTCTAAATAATGGCGTAATTATGAGGTAAGATGGTTTGATCATGATGTAATCATCACCAAACCTTAAAATATTGATCAATTCTAGTAGAAAGCATCAGTAAACATCTACTAGAAACCTTCTGGACTCTAGGAGGGAGGTATTTACTATAAATAGAGCTCTTTGTACTCTGTTTTCCCCTCAGACACTTACAAAACATTAAATCATTAAATAAAAAGGTAATTTCTTTATTCTTTATATATAAAACTTCTATATTATTAAAGAAGAAAAATAATCCTATAATAATCTTCATCTCTGACGTGATTATTGCAATTATTTAATTGTTTTGTTTAAATTTCTCTTAAAAACCTCTATTCCACGTAAAATCAAGAAAAATTGTAATTTCTCTTAAATTTTATTATAACTACAATTTAAATAAGTTTTATTTACATTTTTTGGCGTAAAATTATTCAAAATTATTATATTAATCATTAAAAGTAGGTTATTTCTCTTATTATAATAATTTTTTCTCTATTATTACTTTAATAATTCTATAATTAATATAAATAGTATTTATATTAATTTATAGCTTTAGTATTAGTAATATTACTGTTATTAATTGTTTTTTATTAATAAAAAAGCAAGTTTTTATGCCTTTATTATTTGTTGGTAACAATAATAAAGTGCTTTTAAATATATTAATTATCTTATATTAATATATTTATTTATTATATTATTATATTTATTTAATACTATAATTACTTTTATGCCATAACTATAATAATTCCTTATTATTATAATCATTTTTATCTTATTTATTTCATTTATAAGGACATTCATAGTACAATAAGTAAAATATTAGTAATTTTTACTTATTGCTTCATAGTCAAACCTTACAATAACTCAAAGTAATTCAATTGATCAGATATCACACTAGTTTATGTGAAAAAGGAATTATAAGCTATATATGTATCAGATGGAAATATTTTCAAAAAAATATAATTCATATTTTGAAATGGAAGAAAATATCTAAATATCAATAATGAGTATCAAAAATAATTACTTTATTCAATTTTCACACCTAGAAGGGTGTAAAAGAGGACTAAAATGGGTTATTTTATACAAGAAATGATCATTATTCTTTTAAAAACAATTTTCAATAAAAATAAATATTATTTGTATTTTTTTAATGATTGAAATTTTTAATTAGTAATAAAGACTATCATAAATAATCTTATCAATCACTTTTAACCCCCCCAAATGGACTTGAAAAGGAATTTATTTGTAGGTTTTATATACAAAAGAAAAGTATATAGCTTAGATATATATTTATGAAAATATTGAAGAGAAGATATTATTTACATTTTTTAATGAAGGTGAATAATAAATTATTAGTTGAAAGGATCAAAAATTATCAATATAAGCAATCTTAACACCCAAAAGGGTTCCAAAAATAGCTATGAGAGTTTTCTACAAAATAAAATTCAAAATATAAATTATATATCTTCTTAAAAAATGATATTTGAGATTAATGTGATTCATATTTTTCAATTAAATGAAATATTGAATCATTAATGACAAGAATTAATAAAGAATGAAATCAATCCATCTTAAAAACATTTTGGGTGAAGAAGGAACCTTTAAAAAGGTTTTCAGTCCTGTTATCCTTTTTATATAAGCCAAATTGAATGGAAAAATATATAATCTATATGTTTTCAAAAAAACTTCAGTAAAAGATATAATATATCTTTTTTAATTGATGTAATTATTGATTATAAATATCAATTGTATATCTATAATTGAGAGGATTAAAATCAAAAAAAATATTTATATATTTTTGAAAATACAGTTATATTTTTCTAAAAAATGGGGTCAATTTTTACTAATAGTAAAAACTCAAGATCACTCACCTTTAAGCTGTAAAAATGGCTCAAAAAAGTACAAATAAGCTTAAAAAGCCTTCCAGTAAGCTCAAAAATAGGCCAAAGTAGGCTAAGAGCACTGTATGGACCCCAAAATGTCGAGATTACTCTATGATCTAATAATAAAAGGGCTATAGCTATTAGTATGAAACGAAATGAATATTCAAAAATGAGCTGGAAGGGAGCTGATATAATGATATAATGGTCATCAGTCTACTGGAATCCCCAGTTGCCCCAATTATCTTTTGGGTTACTGTAAGATATGTCTACAAGACTCTTGATAATATTACTATTGATCAAGAGTAATATGACTGTTCCTATTAAAGATGATAAATAAATTTATTATAAAAACAAATAAAGAACTTATTTCCTAATTATTTCTTTTACTCTTTGTAAACTACTAGTGAGTATAGAAGTAAGAAGTAATTGTCTAGTAAAATAAATTATATTGAGGTTCAATAATGAAGCTTCTTATTAAAATAATACAAAATTGTTTCATTATTTTAATCAATAATTATCTTCTTCAAGAATGATCATTATAAATGCTTGAAGAAAACTACAAGAATAGATAATAAACCTCCACAATTTATTTAAATCACTCATCATTACTCAAAAAATACCTTGGAAAGATCTGGTAGAGTTATTTGACAGATTATTCCTGGATTTTAAGCAATGAAAAACTGATTTTGAGAAATAAGAAATCAATAGATAGTTATATTCTATAATGAAAAGTATTGTTCTTTGATTTCAAATGCTTCTGGTGAATTTGGAAAGATTAAAATTCCTAGGAATGGTCTTACATAGTACTTACTGATGATATTATTGTTGAAACTGAATGATAAGAGAATGATGATTTCTGGAAAAAACAGCAATACTAGGAATATTTTAGGTCTAAGACAGCTCACAGAGCTGTTCCATGGAGAAAGAATAGAAACCAGTGGGTGAAAAACCATTAACCTTAATTGGTTTATTGATTAAATCCCTTATAGTCATGTGAGATTATCAAAATTTCCTCATTAAGTCATTTTACATGACTACCAACCCATCTATTGTTAAGAAATAAAGGATTTACAACTGTGATTATTTGATTATTTCAAAATAAACATGTCTTTCAAAAATTTATCACTATTATTGAGAGTTTCATCTCAGGGTGTATTTTCTGTGAATTTTTAAAGTTTGAGTGTTTGGTGTGAAATAATCAAAAATATACTTCAATTAAAACTTTGAATTTTAATGATAAATTAATGATTATTTTTTCTTGAGTATGGATTGTGACTTTCTACATTGATTCCAAAATTTCCAGAAATATTCATCAAGGATTTTAGCCTTAGTGATTTTTTTAAGTTTCATGTCAAGTTGTACATGGTATGAGAAAATAGCATAGTGACAGCTGGTTTCTAAGAGGCATTTACATGGAAAATAGTCCCAAAATGGTTTTTATTACTCTATCTTAATTTATCCATGTTAAAAAATCAATAATGGAAATGGTTAAAAGAGTCAGAGTTTTCATTACCTCCTTATCACATCAAAATGGTAGCTTATTTGCTATTTTCTCATGATTTAATGGAATATTACCTTGGTAACAAGGTTCCCAAAAGGTAATAATATGAAAATTGGGCCACAATTAGAAATTCATCTGATATTTGTAGCTGACCACACCTCAGAGGCTTCAGAAGCTGTGAACCCTGACTCTCTTTGATGTCTTTTTTCACCCTTAGCTATTTTAATGTCAAAAATAGTAATTCAGGCTCAAAGACTCATATCCACTGTAAGCCTGTGACTCAAAAACAGAGCACAAGAATGACATCAAGATACCACAAACAAATGGTAGAGAAAAATTCCCACTAAAAAGGATCTGTGGGAAATAGCTCAGAATGCTTTTCAAAAGAAATAGGAAAGTCACCTCTTTTCAAGAATACAACTCCCATTATAATACAAAAAAGAATGACAAAGTTTTTCCAGCTCAAAATAAGAACTGATGATAAACCTTAATTTTCACTTATCATATAAAATATAGAGAAAGAGGTAGAACCCCATTAAGTGGGTGTTGAAATTGAATCTCTCAATTAGGGGTATTAAATGGTACTAACCAAATGGAGCTAGCACAAACACTACAGAAGTTATGGTGAAATATAAGCCAAATAAGGGTGAAAAAGACATTCACCTCTTATATAGCTTCCACAGTTCTAGTGTGAGATAATCAAAGTGGGGTCATTCTATAAAGAGAATAATATAAGCTATTTAATGGTATCCTTCATATACCTGTATCACCTCTAGAACAAAATTTATTCAAGATGATAACTTAAGACAGGCTTTATTAACAATACAAGTGCCAATAATGGAATTTTAAACCTGTATAAACTTCCCATACTTAATTATAGGCATAAAAAATGAGTAGAGATTGTGTAAAGTGCATCAAGGGCTACAAAATGAACCATGTTTGTGTCTTCTATCTTTAAAACTGACAAAGGTATGGCAGTTTTGAGGTCAGAATCTCACAATATTGGCAAAACTCCAATACTGTAAGATAATATCCCATACCTATGAAGATAAGGTGTCAAAGACACAAAAAAACTTTTTTATACTTCAATACCTCATATTACGCTCAATATGGGGTTAACTGACATGTGCTGTACAGATTTCTACATGTCTGGACTGTCAGAACACACCTGTGAGGACCCCAGGTAAACATTTTCAACCTGTATTGGGGAAAAATAACTTTATGTGGTTTTGAAACCACATCTGAGCACAATTAAGGCTATACAGGGCTTATTGAACCACAAGCCCATTGTTTAGAGTAAAACATTCTTCACTATTTCTATGTGGTAAGCTCCAAAGGGGCTTCCATCCCTTTTAAGGATAAAAGGGGACCTTTTCTATGCCCTAAACAGAAATCCCCATCCTTATCTTGAATTAATATGCAGTAATAGTTCTAAAAACAATATTACTCTTGGAAAATTATCAGGTTATAGCTAGAAGTAGAATTATTGTAGTGTTTATTATAATTAATCAATTGATACACACTGTACCATGGGTTTTCAGAAGCACTAATCATCAGTATTCCAATATTAAAGCCCTTTTAATATCTAAGATTACTTTATTTACCATGTAACACTAATAATTATAGTCTTTCAAGTACTACTTCATAGAGTCATCTCAAAATCCACTATGGGTGGACCAAAATTGTATATAATAATACATTAGTTTTAAGTAACACAAACATGCATAACACTCTTCCTAGTGTATATTTACAATTGAATTTCTCACAATACAATTATTTTGGCATGAAAATGCAAAAAAAAAATTTTCACAATCACTTTATGTGGTATTGATGATGAGGTGTTGAAGTATTTTCCATATTACAGCCTCATAGATTTTATTCAAGATTATTTACTATATGGAGCTACCATAAGTTAATTTTTGTGTAGAGTCCAAATCTGATCTTGAATCCATGGATTTACTTACTCAACAAAATGTAATCTATGTTTTTCTATATTAAAAATAATGAATTTTGGATATATGCATGACTTATGGGTTATGTATAATCCAGAAGCTATTCCAATATAAATTGTGCCCTATTTGAGTATGTAAAACATACCTCAAGGCTCACGTTCCCTCCCACCAAAATAAACTGTACTAGAATCTTATGAGTGAGTTTTGAGAAAAAATTAAAAGCCTCAAAGGGGCTGATTCTAACTGTCCAACCTCTTCAAATTATTAAGATCAAGTGCCATGCTTTCATGCCTAAATCTTCTCAAATTTTTATACAAGTAAGGTATGTCTCATTATGCCAGCCACTCATCTTCATGTACTGTGTTTATATATCTGACTAGATATTATCTTTGTTTTTAACCCCAAGTCTCATTTATTCAATTACTTTCTTTGACTTCTTTTCTTCATTCTGTTCCACTGGTGGTAAAGCTAAAGGAGTAGGGTTCCTTAAAGGAAAAAATTATTTATAATCTGGTTGATAAAACTTAATCAAGCTGACTGGGAAAGTGGGGTGTTTATTTTTCACTTTACCACTCAATTCCACTTGAACTGAATTGATTCCATTTAAGGAACAATAACAAAAGGTCCTACATGAAAATTTCTGAGTTTTTTTAGGCCTTCAAATTATTAAAATTTAAGTTTTTAGCTAGAGATAGGTCCCCTACTTTGAAGTCTGGTAATTTGTGACTCTTTTTTGACTTCTGTTTAGCATATTCAAAAGCATCATCAATACTTGTTTTCCACAGTGTTTCACTTTATCAAGTATCAAATTGAAGGTGGAAGCTATAGGAGGAATTTTAATCAATTATCTTCTCAGTGTTTCTGCTGGAATTCTTGTATTACATCCTTTCTCTAACATAGCAGGAGTTTGAACTGTGTAATAATGAAAAGATTTCTTGTATGCAAATTCTAGTGCAGTTATTATTGTGCATCAGTCATAGCTAAATCCATTTTAATCTTAGAGCTCTAGATCATAGGAACAGAATCTCCTTATTGTGAATTCTAAATTCTGAATCATTCTCTCTTCAAGTTCATCAGTTTGAGGATGGTATTCTGTATAAAAGAATGACTTGGTTCCAAGAAATCTGTGAATATTGATTTAAGTTTCAGATGTGAGCTTGTGGTCTATTTCACTTATGGTTTTACTAAATACCTGGCATGAGAGATAACACTATTCCACAGGAGGAGATATTTATACATAGAAGTGTCATCTTTATGGAATGGTAATAATATGAGAGTTTAGCTATATCTGTCTATTATAACGAAGAAAGCATTATAACTCTTGTCAACACTTGAAGGTAGTTCTGTGATCCAGCACATATGAGCTACTTCCTAAGGAAATTTTGGTTCTTGAATATTAATCATAATTCCAGATTTCTTGCCTGTACTTCCATTTCATTTTTAGAATATGCTACAAGTATGGAAGTACTTAATGATCTCTTTTCCCCAAGATGGCCACCATTAACAGTTATTCACTCTTTAAATTGTCTTGTCCTCTGATAAATGTCCAGAATATATGCAATAATTACAGTCATGGAGAATAGTATTGGTTGAGAAGCTACTACATAATGCTATTACACAAGAATGTTTAGTTCTGTGATAGATTATGCCTTCAAAAAAGTAAAACCTTCCTTCATAATAGGTTTTTTTTCCATATTTAATGAAATGAAATAACAAAATATGTATATTTACAGTCTTTTTTCAATACAGCTTTCAAGATATTAAAATTGTTGTCCTGCTTGTATGACTCTCTGACTTCTTCAGAGAATTAAATCCCAATTAAAGCTACATTAATTCCTTATATTGGATGTGTGGTCCTGCTTCTAAAGGTAAATAAGCTGTGTTATCAGGTGTATTCTCTAATTCCCACCTGCTTAGTCCATCAAAATTCTTATGTATATCTCCTTATTTCTGAATTACTTTCATATTTCCTCTATATATTTGAATGAATATTTGCCATCTCAACATGTGTCTCTTGGGTGGTTTTATTTTCAGGAGGTATTTTACTGCATTACAGTCAGCTATAAATTCAAAACCACTTCCATAAGGATAATAGTGTAATTTATCAAGTTCCCACACTTGACACAAGCATTCCATCCGGTTTGAGAAATATCTGGCTTCTTTTGGTTTTCTTTGACTTGAGATGAAAAACACTCGTCCTTCTTTTTGTTTGTAATCAATAATTTGGACTTAGTTCAGGGATTCCCCTAGTCCATCTCCACATGAATCAATGTACAAATTGAAGGGTATATTCCAGTTAGGTATGAGAAGGGAGGCCACTTCTTTAGGAGATCTATTTTATTTTCTAATATTCTTTAATTCTCTCTTGTTTCATCTCAAATACTATCTTTTTATCACAGATTATATAGAGTGACTTGGATATAATTGAAAAATATTTGAGGTTTTCCGTAGAATAACTGGAAAATTCATGAAATGACATCATTTCCTTCTTATTCTGAGGTATAGGCTTAAGTAAAACTGCTGCTACTTTTCCCTTTTCAATAAAAAAGCTTAAGCCTGAAAAATATGTCCAAGTGCTTTGAGTTTTTCAAATCCAAAATTGCATTTTTTAAGTGAGATTTTCATATTTACTTCAAAAAATTTGTCTTATACTCTTGCTAGTATTTCAAGGTAAAAAGACCACAGATCATAGAATATAATTATATCATCAATGTAAATAATGAGCCATACTCCCAATAATTCTGTGGGAAATATGGCATTCATCATTGTTTGATAATGAGATGGAGAATTATCAATCCCAAAGAGAACTCTCAGATATTCATTAATATCACAGTTAGTGATAATTCTAAGTAATTTCTTGGATATTTGATTCAATACATTCTGATGAAAAAATTTAAATGCATAAATTGTGGCTATATACTTGGATTTAGAAAGCTGGGTCAGGGATTATTGGATTCTAAGAATTGGTTACCTGTCTGGAACTATGTACGTACTTAATCCCCTAAAATCTCCAACAATCCTTTATTTTTCATTATGCCAAGAAATAATGACAGGAGTTGTAAATTCAACCTTGTTACATGGTCTAATTTTCTTGATAAACCAAGTTGAGTAAACTCTTGTATATGTTTCTCCAAAGCCTCCTCATCTATTGGGATTTCTGGGTAGGCTGGTCTTCTCAGAGCCAGTGGGTATGGTCTATCAATATTAAGGGCAATATCCCCTTCATGTTATTTCAGTACTCCTAATGGCTTATTATCTGAATTAAACGAATTATTATATGTATACAGCACATTGATAAGCTCGTTCTTCATTATTGGTGATGATTATGGATCAATTTGTGCTTCACTGAGTTTATTTTATACAGATGATTATTTTCTCTTATATTTAATTGAATATATCACTGATATTTGTTTGTGCATATTTGAAAAGGCAAATTTCTGTCTCTTGTTATCTCCAATTGTAAAATATCTATCTTTATTGTTACTTATGTAAATACCATAAATTCTAAAGTAGTAATTACCAAGAATAATGTGTTTAGAAGTGAGCTTATCCATTACTACTACCTTTGTTTTCATTCTCATTCTCCCTTCTAGGTGTGGGAATACCAGGTAAGTATTCAATGTACTTAGTGGGTGAATATTGTTACTAGAAGCTCTAAATTGAACAAATTCTATGATAAATGGATAGTTCTTCCACTTTGTAGCTATACTATGTAGATATTATTTCCCTACACAAGTGAAAAAGCTCACTGTTTCTAGGTTTAATTTTGATTTCAAATCATTAATTAGAGTTGATGTAATAAAGGATCCTCCAGAAGTATAGCCTTTTGCTCTAGCAGGCTTTGTATTACACATTCTGGCATCATGTATACTGATAAAGCTATAGCAGTCCTCACTATATTGGGGTAAGTGGGTATGAAATTCAGTAGCTTCAAAGAGTGCTGTAATATTTTCAATATGACACTCTTCCACTGGTTTATTATCATAGATTGCAGAATATTGGTAAGATTCCTCCTTTCCTTCAGTAACTTCTTCAATTACTTGCACTTCATTGATTTTTGTCTTTTTGATACAAGTATTGGCCAAATTTTAATTGCTTCCACATTCATGACATTTCAAGATAGGTCTCTCAGATTTATTTTCCTCTCTTGTATTCTTTGGTATAATTCTGGACTCAATAGGGTTCTTAGTCCATATTTTACCAATTCTGGTTCTCATAATGATGTATTCCATCTCATTAATGTATTCCTCTTTTTAAAAGGGCTCTACACATCTGCATTTGATAGAATGTTCCAGTTAACCTCCACATTTCCTCAATATATTAATGTTGATCATTGAGTTGGACATATCTGGGTCTAAAAAAGATAGTATGTATTTTTCTTAAGCAACCAAATAAGTTTTTTGTCTCTGTCATAACTAAATAAATCACTTTCAAAATAATTCTCCAGCTTAAATCACCACAAATTGTTGGCCCACTTGGTGATTATATCTGATTTCCACCAAAGCCAATTATTCTTTCCACTATCTTGTTTTATCTTATAGTAACATTTACTGGAATTTCTCATGAACAATGAGTGAAATAGTTCCACTATTAAGTCATCTGGTATGGTGAATTCTTCTTGCAACATATCTACTATTCTTATACATTCAATATGGTTGTATTCTACTTAACCAGTGTATGTTGGCCGTCCTTCTATTATGGAAATATCTTTTGCAGTAAATGGGATTTATCCAGAGGTATCTCATGGAAATAGATTGGAATTTTAATTTGAAAATGATTTATCTTCAGTTGAAGGTGTAGCAAATCTTGGAATATGTGAAGTTTATTCATAAGTATTGTAAATTTGATTAACTCATGCAATAATTCACTCTTTAAATTTATTTCTCTCATTATAACGTTTTTCCAATCATGTTCTAAAAATATTTGTGCTATGAGCTATCTCTATAACATGGTCTTTCAAGTTGATGAGTTTATCATTGTTATGATTAATGGATATTTTATCTATTTGCTCATTGTGTATTTCAATTTCACTCTCAGTTCTGTCACATGTGTAATAAATAGAATCAATTCCTGAAGTTGTCACTTTACACCATTCAGTGAAAGTTTTGGAATTGTTTTTTGATTCATTAATATTTGATGTCAATTTCTTCAAGTTTTTATCAAAATTGTTAAGTTTTAAGTTAATGGTGGGATGAAATATTTTGATTTAATCCATCATTTGCATGAAAAGTTCCTGTTCATTTGGCTGTCAGATCCATAAGAGTACTGGCTATATTAAATAAACTATCCATGGCTGAAGGATCCAGTTTGTGAATCCTGTACCCTTTTGGGTAAGGTTGGTCATAATTTACTAGTCCTTTCCACTTGGTTTTGTTGTTTCTGAGACCTTTCTGATTGTTCTTAGGTTGCTTGGGATTGTCTTTGGGGAGTTCTGGAGCTGGGTTGGAGATGGTTGATGCTACTGCTCCTCTCTTTTCCAAAGCTAGGGTCATCTCCAGCTCTTTCTTTTGGCTTACTGATAAAAGACTGTCACAACCATTGGAATTACCACCCCATTGTGTGGTTTATGGAAATTTCTTCCATAATCATTCTGTGGCCAATTGGTCATATTATCTCCTATATGGTCAATTGAGACACATTGGTGGTCTTTGGCCCCTCAGCTACATCCACTGCCTATGGCCAACCTTGGGCACAACCTCCATATGTGGTCCACCAGGCCATATCCTGTTTTTGGCCTTGCCCCTTTCATTAGGGGGTTTAGGGCCATTTAGGCCCCCTGTAGACTGTAAATCATGGTACACAGCTTGTAGGCCTCTTTTGACCTGATTCCAGTGTGGTCAAAGGGGGCCAATTCGCCATTCCCTTTGGCCCCCGTTTCTCTAAAGGCCAAAATGACCAGAAATAACCTTGGCCTCTGGTAGTCACCAGACACCAATCCTGGCCATTTTCCCTCAATATCAGAGGAACATTTCCCAATTTGCGGACCAATTACCTGCAGGACAATCATTAAGGTCATATATGGTATTTTATACCATTATTAATTATTTTTCTCAGTAATCCAATGGTTAGAATCCCAAGGCTCACTTCTATCATCTGAAGAAAATTCACTAAGCCACCAACCCAATTTCAAAGGAAGGTATTCCAGGAGATCAGCTTACAATCCATGGGGGACAATGAAAGGACCATTTGAGGACACAAATCATCTGACCCATATAATGTTTGGCCATTTCATTCAAGAAGTATTCTCCCAAGGGAATACTGGTAAAGGGTTTTCAAGGGGACAGTTCAAGAGGATGTTATTCCCACAAGTTTCCCAGGAATATAAGCTCCCATACTACCTGGAAAACTCATTTAATCCATCCAGGGTGTACTCAAGCAAACTGTATGGAATTGACTTTTTTGGTCAATTCAATTACACATTGAATATTAAATAAAACAGGTTCATTTCCCAAGAGGGTCAAGGTATCTTTCCAGAACAGTCAATACAGCTGTATAGAATTTATACAGCTGGTTTCTAAATATTCAAGGATAATTTGTCAACCTTTAAAAGATACTGGACACTCTTTCCCCCCCTGGAGAATTTTTCCCCAGTTAATTAATCTATTGGATTTTTTTATTTTATTTTAATCTCAAAAGTAAATACTGATATTCTAAAGTCAGTCACTTGCAAATTCTTTATTTCCTGTCAGTGGATATTGGTAGTCATATCCTTTACTAATTGCATTGTTATTTTTAGCAGGTTGAAACAGTGACTTAAGGAATTAATTGGTTGGATCTTTGGCTTTTAGCTTCCTTACTCTTATTTCTGCATATCTTTTACTTTCACTTCTTCTTACTTAAAGAAATATATTCTTCCTTATTTCTTTGATTCTTTGGAGTATTCCAAGTGAGCTCCTGATTATTGATTTCCAGGACATGCTTTTTTTCCCAAGAGCCCCTGTGAGAAATACTTTGGTTCTTCAACAAATTCTTGATCTTCTTTACATTTTCCTTGCAAGACATGGTGTTTAAGCCTCCTAAGAGCTATATGGTCTTCTCCTAACCCAGAAAGCTCTTTATGCGTAAGTAAGAGTTCATGGCCCCATGCCAAAGGCTTGGAAATATTTCCCATTCTTCCTCTTTGGCTTCTATGAACCAGTCTTTGTACTGGGACTGATATATCTCCATGGCAGCCACTTGGAAATGATTCAGCACTTAAGAAAGTACTCTGAATCATTTTTGGTTCAGAATTAATTGCAAAATTGGTGGGTACAGATCTTAGGAAATTGGGGGAAACTCTGGCTTTCTCCAAATATTCCTTTCTTGAGGAAGGTCTGACAGGTTTGCCACTGGTATTACCTCTTCCTCCTTGTCCAGATTCAGCTGAATGGACTGAATATCTTCTTCCATTTCTTTAATTCACCATTTTCATGTCAATATGAGATAATTAAGGATAATAAATGATAACAAACACCTTTTTGTGGCTTCTTTTGTTAATATTCCTTGAATGAAGTGCTTTTTTTAAATGTGAGCTTCTACACTTTCTTCATATTCTGCTTCTAAATATTCTGTGCTTTTAATTTATAGCTTACTTATCATCTAAAAATCTAAACTATATTTGATTAAAGACACCAAAACTGAAAATTATTTTTATACTTTGATTATTTTTGAGAAATTTTTTATTGGTTTTTATCTTTCATATATTGAAAATAGATTCTTATTTAAGAAGAAATATATTTCATATTTTGAATGAACAAAATCATTCAGAGTAAGTCAAAGAAGAATTTTATAAGGTTTTGGATACAAAAAATTCGTGTGTAAAATAATATAAAATTGATCCAAATTCCTCAATTGATAAAGATTTTAACAAAATCTCAAAGGTAGAAAACAATATTCCTTCAAAAGAAAGGAAAAAAATTCAAATTGTTATATTTTTAAGCTCAAAAATATATTGATTAAGGGTTCAAGTTTTAAAAAAACCTGGCCAGGACTCTAAATGTAAGATATATCTATGAAACTCTTGATAATACTACTATTAATCAAGAGTACTATAGCCTTTCTTATGAAATATAATGAATAATCAATTTAATAATCAATTATTTTACTTTTTATACACTACTAGTGATTATGACAGTAAGAAGTAATAGTCTACTAGAATAAATTACAAGATTATTTCAGAATATAGATTCTTATCAAAATACTATAAGATTATTTTAATCAATAATTATTATAAATCCTTGAAGAAAAAAAACAAAACTAGAGAAAAAACTTAATAACTCATTGATATCACTCACTATTACTCCAAAAATACCTTTAAAAGATCTGGTAGAGTGATTTGACAGATCATTTGTGGATTTTAAGGGATAAAACATTTATTTAGAGAATTTATACAAAAACCAACAGTCAGATACTACTTTGAATAGGGTTATCCTTTTATTTTCTGCCTTTCTTGTTGATTTGTAAAGATAAACATTCTTAAATTTAGTTTTAACTAATACTTTCTGATGGTATTATTGCTTAAATTGAATGATAAGATGATTCTGATGTCTGGAAAAAAATAGCAATATTAGGCTTGTTTTAACTCTACAACATCTAAAAGAAGTTTTCCATGAATAAAACTAGAAAAAAGGCTTTTTAGAAAACTGTCACCTTAATTGGTTTATTTATTACATCACTGGTAGTTATGCAACATTACTATAATTACTTAATTTTACATTATTACCAACCCATTTATGGTTAAGAAATAAAAGAGTTACAATATAAAATCTTTTTTATTTAAAAAGAAAAATTTATTTCCAAATTTATCAATTTTATTAAAAATTTTGTCACAGGGTATACTTTCTATGAGTTTTTTAATATTAAGTGTTTCACATGGAATCATCAAAAGTGGACTGTAAGTAAAACTTTCAATTTGAAGTCTGAAGGAATTATTATTTTCGGCTCTAGTATGAATTATCCCTTTATGCATTTTTTCCAAAGGGTTTTGAAATGTTAGTTAGTAATTGTATTTTTAATGAATTTTTGAAGTTCTACCGCATTTCCTATGTGGTGTAATAAAATAGCAATGTGACAGCTGGTTTCCAAGAGGGATTCTCATAGATAATATTACAAAAAAGGCTTTAATTACTCTTTTTAGCTTATCCATTGTAAATAATTAAGAATAGACATTGTCACAGGAGTCATAGTTTCTCATTACCTCCTCATCATGTAAAAATAGTAGCTTATTTTCTATTTTATCCTGATTTAATGGGATATTAACTTGGTAACAAGGTTACCAAAAGGTTTTAATAGACCAATTAGGCCAAGATAAGCCATGGATCAAATATTTGGAGCTTACCACACCTCAGAGGCCTCAGAAGTTTGATACCCTGGCTCTCTTTGACATCTTTTGTTCTCCTTAGCTATTTTCACATCAAAAATAGTAATTCAGGTTTAACAACTGATATACATAATGAGTGTACCAAACCTTAATTCAAGAATAAAGTAATTTTGAGTGAAAAAAACATGGATAATATTATTAATAGTGAGTATATAACATGATATTTCTCAAAATACCATTATTTTGGCATGAAACTACAAAAAAAAGTTTTGCCAATTCTTTTATGTGGTATTGATAATGAAGTGTTAAAGTATCTTCCATATTAAAACCTCATAGAGTTAATTTAATATTATTATCTCTATGGAGCTACCTTAGGTAAATGTTTTTGTAGGATCCAAATCTTGTCTTAAATACTTGGATTTACTTACTCACCAAAAAGTTATCAAAATTTTTCCTATATTAAAAGTGATGAATCTTGGACATATACATTACTTATGGGTTATTTTTAATACAGAGTTAATTTTAATATCAATTTTGGCCTATTTGGGTATGTAAAATATACTTCAAAGATCACAGTGACAATGATACTCAAATCAATAATTGATACTATAATTACATCTACTTAGCTCTAAGAGTACTTCTGTTTTGAAAGCTTAACTATGTAAGAATTCCAAATCAAAACCAAGAGGACTTCTTATTTTGGTGAGGAGAAGACCTCTTTTTATCTTACTCAAGAATAGTGAGAGGCCATCCACCTTTTCACATGACCACAGAGTAAAATGCTTCACTAATGTAGCATATGTTTGGTCCCACAGGCTCAATAAATTCTTTTAATGAGCTGAAATGTTTTGTTGGGCCCACAAGCTTCCATTTCTACCCCATAAAGGGTGAAAAACAATTTTTAAAGACCCTCCAGACTTTTCTCTTCTGCTTCTGATGCTTCAGAAGCTTTAAATTGAATTTCTGGGGCCTCTGATTAGTCAGATTATGATTAATCAAAGCTTACCCATCTTTTGAAAATTTTCAATGACTCATAATCTAATTATATGCAAGAGTATCCCACAGCACCACCCTGTACAGGTAGATGAGGTATGTTATGGCCACACAATGTTTCAATGTTACTCAACTGCACAACCACAAGTCACTACACTTGTAAATACTATATATACTCAAAGATCTGATTAATAGACAGACCTCATTGATATATCTCCCCCTCATGGGTTATGAGCCCTATTTCAGAAAGCTTGTCTTCATCATCTCATGGCACATATCAAATATCAATGACTGTTAATTTATCTATTGATAAAATACCAATAACTACATTCAGTATTCTAATAGTTCTTGAATCTTAAGTAAAAATAATGGATTGTGAAAATGCTGAAAACTTCAGCACAATTAGTAGTACATCCAAACCATCCTCTCTTCAGATTAATATTCCAAAAAATCCTTAGAATTATACTTCAGAAAAATTTCTAAATAAAAACCAAGCCAATTACACGAAATACCTCTCAAGGCCCTTATCAGAGCTAAAAATCTCTTTTGATCTTTTTAGAGCCTTTTTTTCTAGAAATAATAAGAAGAGCTGGTTAAATCACCTTTTAGGCTTCCAAACCAACATCAAATCACCAATAGTCTTTTACCTCATATCCATGAAAAGAAGGAGATATCCCTTTTGCAAGATCTGGCCCATCAAGACAAGCTTACTATATTACTTGATGGGTGGACTGATGTCTCAGGAAATAGAATTCATTTAATGATACTATTATGTGTGAAATTTTTCAAGACTTTAATTGTTATAATAGACCTCCACTTAATACGGAATATGTCAGAAACCCTTGTGATCTGAGTAAAGCGAGCATTAAAATTTAAAAGCATAAATAACCAAATAAGTGTGGCTGCTTTAACCAATTAAGCCTAAGTAGTGGTTAAATTGCAAGTATATACTTCTTTTTACACTTCAAAGATAGTATGCTAAGAGTATTTTACTTAAATAGGGAATTCTTCAAAAAGAGCTCCCTCACATGAAAAAACCCCTCTGAATACTAAATTTATATAATCTCATTAAAAGAAATATTGAATCTCATCCAATTATCATTGAAAATTTCAATTAAAATTGAGCCCGGGTCAACTTCTTTAGGAAATCTGTATTCTGGGGCAAACAAATACAATAATGAACCAAAGAAAATTAATTAAAAACTCTCTGCAAAACACAATAGTATTCAATGGAAAAAATGTGCCTTTGTGTTCAATTATATGAGAAATTCATTGAAAGAATTTTATCTCTCAGTGCTAATATGGCAGTTGATAAACTAGCAATCACAAATGCAGTTGTCAGAATAATCCAGCATTGCAATCTCTGCACCTCAAACAAGGTAGTTTTATCTCTTCTTAAGCCCCTGTTCAATAGTATATCACAACTTTAAGATGATAAAACATGTCTATTGGACATATGGAAGGAGATGCCACAAATCAAAGATTATCTATTATATCATCCATTAAAGCAGCACTTAATAAATGTTTCTCATCAGAATTAAAGTAAGGTCAATAACAAGATTTATATAGCTGCTTTCTTCTTACATCCATAATACCAATGATTTTCCATTTCTAAAAAGCACCATTTGGATGTTATAATGATCATTATAACCTATTTTTAATCCAAACTAAGTTATTCCAAGATGATGTCAGACCAGTTCTTAAAATACTAAAATTCAAATTATCACTATAGTGTTCTAGCTGATGGTAAGCTTTAGCTTTCATAAAAGGAATCACAAATTGTAATCATTTGAGATATTTTTAGGGAATAAAACTGACATTAAGCGGCTTTTATATTGGATGCAAGTTCCAAACTGCACCTAAATTCAGTCCTTGAAGCAATTGACCATGATAATTTGTGAGATTGTCCCTCAAACAGCTGGAGTGGAGGGCCTTTTCTCCATGATGTCAGCAATCAAAACTAAATCTTGTAGTCCAATAGCTATGAGCAAACTGGCTACACCTGATAGCAGGTGTTTCATTTGGAAAATTACATGGGAGATAGGTTGGATGCAAAATTCAATACAGAACATAAATTCAATTAGAAAATAGAATCTTTAGAATAAATTCAAGCTAAACATGCAAGCCACACACTTTCAATTCAATTTTCTGAATATCAGTGTTTGGAAAAATTCTCAAATCTTTATAATTAAAAAGAGAAAAGAATATCTCACGGTTGATTTATGCAAATTTTCGTATTATTACAAATTATTGACTAGAAAACACATTTTTCATTGAATCTAAGGCTTATAGATAGCTTATTCATCCCGCTTGTTGGTAAAAGACTAGTGAATCATATGAATATCATATATTTTCTGTTGGAATTAAATTGAATAAAACAAGAAATATTTCGATTTTCCAAGCCTTGCCTGAAATTTATGAGAAATTCAACATCAATTTTTCATTGAAATTCTACCTCTTCAAAGTATTCATTGAGACTTAAGCTATATATCCCCCATTTTACCTAATTCAAAAAATATAAAAAATATGGAAATAAAAAGTAAACCATCTATATCTTGCTAGAGAAATACCACCTTTTTAAATAGCTCAATGAAGTATACTATATTGTTGATAGATATTACCAGGAGTTTTATCTGAGAAGTTTTTATGAATATATTTCATATATTATATAAAATATACTTAAAAATAAAAAAAAGACATTGTGTTTTCACTTCTCAATTCAAGAATTTTCTTTTATTATAATCTCAGGCTATAAAGCTAAATTTTTCATGATATGCAGAGTTTTAATGTTTCTGGCTCTTAGCAGAGGTATGAATTATGCAGATAGAAGAGAGTTTCATCTGATCTTTGCTACACAGAAAACGTTTTTCCTTCCAATTAGATATTTATATTCCTCTTTCTGGTAATTTTTTCTGTGAAAATCAGTTACCGGCTTAATTAACTATATTTTTGTGAAAAAGTATTAAAGTATAGGATAAGCCAAACTGGTTTTTATTTAATTATAGCTATTTCTTTGGTGATCAAATTTGAACTAAATGAGGGTAAAAAATACAAGAAATGGGTAATTCTTGGCTCTTCTAGCTAAAGCTTTGATATTATCTGTCAAACCAGTTAAATTTTGAATTTTAAATTTGAGAAACACTGTTCCAAATTTCTATGTAAGCTCAATATATTCCCTTCTAAGACTATCTCATCAGCCAAAGATTACTTATAAAAGCTCTAGGATACATAAATATTCATTACATTTTTTTCTTTCAGATTATAGAAAGTGTTTTGAAGCTTTTCTATTAAATCTTAGAGTTAAATCTTACGATGAATTGAAAGTCACATATGTGACTTAGCTAAAAATCTTCATAGTTTTATGATTAATTTGGCAATTGAATTGAGAAAATAATACTCTTCCTTTAAAAATATGGCCAAATGAAGAAAATCATTCAGCTCAAAGGAATTTGGAAAATAATATTATAATCTCTCTCTAATAAATCTTCTTGAAAAGAGTGGGAAAGCTATGTTTCTAGATACAAAGATTAAAGGAGTGTTAATTTTGGCTAGATCAAAAAAAACTATGAAATCCATAATTCTTGAACAAAAAGTATACTTCATACTGTTCATTTTGAAATAATTGAATCATGAAGCTTCCTTAAAAGATGGAAATGGTGCAAGGATGTAGTTTCATTCCAATTTTTTTCTTGGAACTCATTTTTCATACTTATTTATGTTTTTGTAAAAATTGAAGGTAATTTCAGCTACCTGTACTGAGAAAAGAGGAATGGGATTCAAATTAGAGGCTCTTTATAGGGTTGAGGTTATGAGAATATTTTTGAATATTATTTAAATACGTTGAAAATGTAGTATGGGGAAACACAGGTCCAGAATTATGTTGTATGAATGCTTAAGAAACGCCTCAAAGGACAGAATTGAGTCATATTCTTCCAGTAGAGGACATGGAGATGATTTAGAAGGAATTTTGAAGTCATGTACACATCAGCTCAGAGATATATCCAGCTTATTTTCAAATAAAATCTAAATTACTTTCCAAAGCCTTCACTCCACTTATCCAAAAAGACCCAGAATATATAATTAAGTTTGTGTTCTAATTGAAGTTATATTTATTAAAATTCTCATTTTCACAATTTCTCAAGATCCCATTGAGACTCCTCCTTATACAATAAATCCATCTTGTATTTAAATAACATTTGTGTGCTAGAGTCAATGAAGGATAATTCCAATTCTAATGATATCTTTTTAGAGGCTTGCATATCTTCTTGAACCATTTATAGATTAATTCATTTTTTATGAATATTCTTTAATTTCGTCTTTGTAATAATGACAAGAAAATCAGTTTTTAGCTGATTTTTTATTTAAGCCCATTTAGATTTTGAGAAAGATTGTGTATAAGCAAATTGATTTTACCTTCAACTCTTCAGTTTAAGTATAGAATTGAAGCTCAAAGACTTTATAATGATTAATATATAGAGTATTATTTTCCGATAGACCTCCAAACACCTTTGATTTTCAAACCCCAGTAGTTTTGAAATATTTATCTGAAAGAAATGTGAGTGAAAAAGATACAAAAGATGAAAATAGTTCATTAAAAAAAATCTTTCTGTACTCAAAGTACTCAAATAGAAAATCAAAATCAATTTTTTGATAAAATATATCATGTTAAAACAAACAATTACAAAATAATTGGCTGGATATTTTCTTCTATGTATTTCTCCTGTATTCACAAATTGCTTTAAAGGAATTTTTTTGAGTTATTTCTATTTTTATTTCATATTTTTTTTTGTTTTAAGCATAGGGGAGTTATTTGATATCCTTCTACTGTAGAAAATCAAAATATCTTTAAGATTTTGTTTCTCTGGAAATTATCATCTTTATTATGATTCATCTTGAGATTACTCCTTTTTATTATGAGAATAATTTCTTTAATTATTATTACTTTTACTATTTTTTGAGTTAATTTAACTTAACTTTGTCCATTTGTTTTTTTCAATATTACAGCAGCAGGATTTATGTAGATCCTGCCACTGTAATCTTAAGAAATAAATCATATGAAAAGAGTCAGAATTAAGAAAACAATTCAACAATTTCAAAAACGATAATAATCATTAAAATAGAAGAATAGTAAAAAATAAAATAAAAGATGAGGAAATGAAGAAAACAAACATGACAATTATAATAACAAGAATAATAACAGCAATGTTACGGCTGATAAGTCCTGATTCTCAAGTTAAAAACAAATTTAAATATATATTTTTTGAAAAAAAGGAAATTGAATATTTAAAATGATAAAGATCGTTCTTTATTTACTTTATAAAGGAACTTTTGTAAAAAAGAAAAGTTTGTAAATTTTGTTTTTTTTGAAGATAAAAAATCCCAAGTAAAAAAATGAGAAAAAGTAAAATGATAAATCATGCAATTCAAGAGGCTCACCCACAGAAGTTCTATTTTCATGAGACCTTTCTCAAGCTTATCAAATATTGAAAGAGTCTTTTCAGGATAATATATCAGTACAAGCTGATAAAAAGCTTGAATGAGATAGAAACATGGTTTTTCTGTATGCAAGGCTTCAAAAAAAATAATTTTATAGAATGAAAATATAGCTCTGAAATTAATGATAAAGTGGAGCTGTTATTGTGATTAATATTGAAAAAAAAATTAAATACTCTCTTATATATCTCAAATTTACAGTAGAATAAGAATCAAATACACTGTATTCAGCTTCATGGAATAAAAAAAGAAGAAAGGAACTCAAAAGTTCTGAGACCATCCAGTGGCTGAGAAGTGCTTGGAATCTCAATAAACAATGAAGTTATGGTTTAAACTTAGTTCAAAGTACAGGTCCAAGCTCAGACTAAGCTTACTTTAAGCTATTTTCTAAATGCAACACCTGTTGTAAGGTGTAGCCAGTTTGCTCATGGTGAATTAAACCAAAATTCTCAAAATTCTAAGTCAAATAAACCTTCAAATTTTTCAATCTCTCAAATCACACAACAAAGATGTAACAAGGAGCGCAAGAAAAGGTGATAACTCCAGTTCTTCCTCCAAATTTGATCCAATGAGGGGTTATGATGCTTTTGATTAACCAGAGGAGCTTGAAGTGTTTGAAGAAGGTTTTTTTGGATTAAAAAATAAGAATATTTAAAGGCAATATTCCTTTATTGATACATTATGTGCTTTGGCGAATGAACTTTCTGCCATATGAAATTTTATGAGCTTGAAACTGGGAGTTTCATAATTTAATGAGTGATTCTTGAAATATTTTTTACAAAATAATGGAGATAAGAGAGCTTTTTGTTAAAATTTTTCTTATTACTCCATTAATTCAATACTTATTTCAAATATTGATACACCCATTATTTCCAATGATATGACCCGTGTCAAACCCACAAAGCTACATGGAAGCCACTGGACAGGATTCATGAGGTATGAAACACATGTAACTGTTTCAAACAGACATATGGCAAAATGTGGCTTGTGTAATATTACTTTTAACAATGTAAAACCCAAAATCCTCTTTAGTAATATTAAAGATAGTTTTACTAAAATTATCACCAAAAAAATGTTGCTTTACATCAAACAGAACATCCCAAAGGATTATCTCAAAGAGGGGGGATTGGAAAATTCACCTACCAATATCACAATTCCACAAAAGTGCACAGCTGAATATGGAACAGTATTAATGTATTTCAAACCAATATCCAAAGAGAAGACTGAAGTGCTTCATGAACCTATTCTCAAATCAATGCTTGAATTCAAAACTCCTTGGCATTTCTTAAATAATGAGAGTTTCAAAGAATATCAGATACAATTGGAATGCTCATGATTCACAGTACCAACTTGTCAACATATGTTTAAGGAAACAATCATAGTCCTCCATGAAAAGGAGGAGTTGGAAATGCTTCAAAAACTTAGAAACCAAGCCAATCTTACCTTTTCACTTGATAGCTGGAGTGATAGCTCCAGAAACAGCATTTATTCTCTGTTACTTCTGCATGGGGCCACACAGAGTTTTTCCTAGATATTCTTGACTTGTACCAAAAATGGCATATAGCACAGAATATTTCAAATGCATTTAAACATAGTCTCAATAGAAAATATGTTCAAGCTGGAAAAATTACATCAATTTTAACTGACTCCCCATCAGTGATTATTTGCTTTTGAGTACACTATTTGATTCTGATTTAAAACAAAAAACCATTAATACTAAATATCATTCTATAATTCAGACTATTTTTAAGCAGGAATTTTTACATTTACTTGGCATGAGCTGTTTTTTGCATACCTTTAACCTTATGGCTAACAATATTCTCACACATCTCTTAGTTTAGGGAATCGTCAAAGAAAACAAACTTCTGGTCAATTTTTTAACTACTTCAGGTTTTTGGCATAAAAACTTGGAAGCCTGGAACAAGGAATATAAACTTCAGCACAGCCTTCAAACTGCATTTGAAACTAGATGGTACTCAATGTCAACTGTCTTTCTCCCAGTAATTTAAAATGAGACAGGTTTTCATTTGTGTATATCTCTTCAAAACAACTAAGATGTTGATACACCAGCTATTGGAAAAATTATAAAGCTAATTGAAGACGGAGAGCATTTCACTGCTAACCAGGTCTTAGTGACAATCCTCTGCTCAGTATTTTATGCTATTGGAATCTCAGAAAGTGCAAACTCAACTATTGGAGACATCTGGAAAGAACTCACCACCACATATTTTGTCAAAAAAAGATGGATGTCTACCCACGCTTTGAACCATTAAAGGAACACTGCCTCAATGTAACTTAAAAACGCAGTATCACTTTTTGCAATGAAATTTATTTTGTTGGATTTTTAAGCCCTTCATATTGAGGTGTGGCTGTATCAAAAAAACATTCAATTAAAGATATTTCAAGGATGATACTCAAAATAGCCAAGGCTTGGAAGTTTGAAAGAGCTGAGGCTGTAACTATATGCACTCAGATTCAGCACTACTACAGTAATGAGGCACCATCCAAAATCACAAATGAAGTTAGTCCACTTTGATATTGGCTACAGCTCCCATCTTTTTGAGGTGGTCCCACATGCAGCTGGGATCAAGGCACTTTTTTCAATGATGGCTGAAACAAAAACAAAAAACCGCAATCATATTCTCCCAAATAATTTGCGCATGGTGAGCCAGGTAAAGCTCAATCGAATTCAAAACTCAAATAATAAAGAAAAACCATTAAAGGTCCCAACTTTGAGAGAGTATGACTTCATGAACTCCTATGACTCTTGTGTTGCCTGATGAGCTTGCAGACCTTGAAGCTGGAATTTTTTGTGACGATAGTAATGAGGTGCCAATTAGTCGTTGCAATGCCTTGATGGATTCACTATTTGAATTTGATTTGCTAGATCAGACAAACAGTGATTGTCCTGAGGAAAGCCCTCTGGTTGAGGTTGACAATGATGATTGGGAAAGTGAAGTGCTTCTATAAAGAAAACTTGCCATTCAAGTTGTATAATAATTCCTTTATTTCAAAAAGATATATTTTTAATGCTTTAATTAAAGTTTTTTAGAAAGAAAATGCATGACTGTGCATGCCCAAACATCTCAAAAGTGCATGCACCAGACATGCACTTTGAAAAAAAGGCGTGCCGTCCTCCGCCCTACTGTCAGAGTGACCTTGACTCTTCCTTGCTACTCGGCGGAGTTGCCACCTTGCTTACGTCATCCCGCAGGCCTTGTCTTTCCTCGGCGTCTCTCCGCATCCAGCAAGATATCGGAGTGTATGCCATTGCTCCCACCATCTTCAACGCAGATATTGATTCGAATATCAGGTCTTGCAAATGTATCATTTAATGCCCAATTCTGACTTATGGGTTACGGTCCTGCGCTCCTCAAACCAAACATGGCCGGGGTTGTTGTACTCGAATCGAAAACTGTGCAGATGTGATCGGTTTCGACGATATCAATATCATCCCAAGCGAATTCTTCCTTTCTCAAGTACTTCTTCTGTCTCCTTGTCCGTGGCCATCACTACCTTCGACAGCTTGAAACGGGCCTCGCGCTCAAAGGCAGCGTGTGACCATCAGATTAAGTCACAATGGATTCAACTAGTCAATCCGTCTTCTACTCTCAAATCGCAAGTCACCGAAAACGATGCGTCCGCTCCTTCCAACTCGTTAATACAGCCTTCCTTGACTCGTGAGGTATTAGCACGACTGGATCTAAATAAATATACGTTGGTCGAAGTCAACCCAAATGCCGATCCACCTATCTGTAAAATTATTTCAAAAGAGTTAATCAGCGAGAAAGAACGGACAAAGCTAAAACAGAAGAAAGCTCAACAAAAAATGAATCGGCACGAGAATGTAATCAAAGAAATCCACTTAACGTGGATGATCAACTCAAATGATTTAAGTCATAAGCTGAAAGTTGTTCAACAAAGTTTTGAAAAGGGCTACAAAGTTAGAGTCATAATCACAAGTGCTCATAGATATCAAGAGGTTGAACATCAACACAAAACAGAACTCTTGAATGAATTGGATGAGCGTTTGACGAGTTTTGGTGGACAAAAGACTAAAGAGGAAATGGAAGGCAGGAAATTGATGATTGAATGGCATCCTGTTGAAAAGAAGTAGTATATTCCCCACTTTCTTTTTGCCTCATTCAAGCTCAGTGTCTTGGAGATTTTTTTTTCGTTTGTTGAAATTTAATATTTAACTTGAGGTTTCTTGCCCTCATAAATCAAAAATTCTCCATTTACTCATTCCCTAGGGACTTATCTCAATCATAAAAAAATCCTACATATGCTTTTGAAATCATCTTGTATTTTCTAAATCTTGAACAATTGAGACGAGCTCACTCAATAATTTCTTGTAAGCATGTCGGCCATTTCCATTCTTGCTTTGAATATACTAATCACTGAAACGTGCTATCAACTGCAACCCAATTAAAGCACACAGTCAAAATGTGTCACCATCATTGCTTTGGACAGCCTAGCAAGCTACACGAATACAGTGTTACTTCAGAATACTTTTTCATGGATGCTGGACCATGTGTTTAGTAAAATCAAGTAGCCATACAACACTACGTATGGGTTTATATATCACCTCTGACAATTAAAGCGCCTGGGCCATATGTCTGGATACACGAAAATGACCCTAAGCAAGATCCAAAATTAATAGGGTGATAATAATTGCAAGTAACTATATGAAATACATATTCTTCATGTGCTCATTTATAGTCAATTGAACCAATCTCTTTCTCATCCACTTCTAAAATCCAATATTTCTTGGCTGTAGTAGATCAACCTGTATCATTTAAACTTGTCTTATTTCTGTAAATAATCTCTACAAATAAGAAACCTAGTTTGAAGATGAAATGCAGAAAATTCAACGGAAGTATTTCATATAGGGACAATGAATAAGCAATTGGCTGCTCTTTTAAAAAAAGTTTTCAATTACTCATGTGGCATTTCTACCCAAGACGCCTTAACGCAATGTTTATTACCAAGATAACAGAAGATACTGGAGAAAGCTTGCTATAGTTGCCAGTCTTCAAAGCTATGAAATATCTATTAGAATTCGGAATGAAGTACTCACAATTTGATATCCAACTTCATATAAACTATTGCTTAGGACAATTATCCTCTTAATTAAAAAAGTAGATTAAAAATATCCAAAGATGTATAAGAATATTCCTTTGGAACTTTAAGGAAAATTAAATTAATGAGAAATAAGTTTTACTTAAAAAAGAATAATTTCATCTTCTTGGGATTCTTATCATCTTATTCTTAATATTATTGTTTATTATTTTATCAAGGGAAAAATTCAGGTTTCGTCCAAGATGTGGATACAAGAATATAATAATAAGGCAAGTAATCAAGCACATAGGAACACCAGTGGCATGAGGGACCCAATAATGGTATGCAATTGTCACTCATTTCTTGGCCAGTAAGTATTGTAGACAAGTTGTTGCTTAATATAGAGCACCTTTAAAAAAACGACGGGAATAGTTGTCCCTTCATTGCTAACAATTGATTTGACAACCCAGAAACTTATTTTATTGTTTCTTTGACTAAAATTAAGCTGAAAAAGTAAAATAAATTATAATAATAGCAATTATAACATTTTTTTGAAAAATGCCACCAAACGGTTCAGTTAACAGCTGGGTTTTGTGCCAAAAGCAAAAAAACGCATAAAACTTAGGATTTATGGGCCAACTATTCCAACTCAGACAATAGCCTAGCATTCAAGACCATGCCCAGAGCACATCATCCGCTGCTGGTTTCAAGTCTGAGACTATGTGCGACTCAAAAATTCTCTACCGCTTAATCCATCTCCGACTTAAAGCCTACATCTAGCATCCGTGATCCATAATAAAATCCATTACGACCTGTTTAATGGTTAATTTGGAGGTGTAAGAATTTCAGAGATGCCCCTAACAGTATTAGATAATCGATCTGCAGAAGATTCAGTCTTTTCCACTATTGAAGCTCATTGCTGACAGAATGGTTATCTCCTCCGTCAATCTTCCAATCCATCTCTATACACGCTGAGCTACTGTGCCACCATCATCGAAATCAACAAAGAAAATGAAAGCCAAATGAGTTTAAAATCCAACAGAGAGAGATCATATTGAGTTTACAGTCAGTGATAGGGTCAAAGTAACAAGCGATTTCAATAGTGAATGATTTTGGTTCATTGGTAAGAATGAATCCATCGGTTTGTGCCTGGCAACCCGGCTGGTCAGGCAGCTTTGCTGCCAAGGCCCTAGTAATAATTAAGAACCAGAATATTCTATAATTGAAATCATCAATGAAGAGTTCATAACCAAGCGCAATTTGATGTTATTTTAAGATGAACTTCATCACATCATCAAAATACCTTTGATAATAACAATGGTAAATTGATAAATAGCTAAATAGGTCTCTTTATGTAAAATATTCCCTCTTCCATCAGCCTGCTTGAGAAATCCTCTTACTGTCGTAACACAAATGTTCTCCAATGGATTTTTCAATTTTTTAAGGAGGAGAATGTATGGATGTGCGCATCCCCTTCAGACGACACGCTTTATCAGCTCAAAGATTTGTGCACCAGGCCTTCCTTTTAGAAAAATAATTCGTGCTCCCTATAATATAGATATACCTGCAGTATCCCATGGCTCAAGGCGACTCCGGAAGACCTTCAAAATCATCTAATTTAGGTTGAACTTGTGCTGTGTTTAGTAGCACCTCTAGCGAACGACCTGCACTCGTGCATGAGAAAGCACCTTATGCGGAAAATTCATTAGCTCTTTGAGCTACGTTGGTGGTCTCAGAATATGATGGCTAGGTGGAAACAGACCTTCGCCCAGATGGACCGCCACTTTCCTCCTGTCATTCCAATTTCCAAGCGTCTTTATCCTTAGTCCACAGCAAGTGAAAGGACGGAATTGCGAACAACTTTGCAACCATTGAGACAGGACACTGCCACTAAGAGTGCAAAGAATGAGTCTTTCCCAAGGCCTCTCTATTTCCTTGTCTATGAGACACGCCTATAAAGCTGCGAGTGATTTCGCACATTTGAGGTTATCAACAGATCCTCTCCCAGTTGTTTTGTTTGACAAAAACCAACCACAGTACAATTACAAAAACCAAACTCATAATAAAAAGAGCGTAGTAAAATCTCATACTCATTTTCTCCTAAGGCCTTGCTTATTGCCATCTCTTTCAAGCAAAAAAAATGAAGCCAGCCTTTTTCTTTCCTTTCCTTATTGCTATGTACTCTGCCTCCATAACACCTCGTGCAATCACTGGGCCTACCAAGGATTATAAATGTGATGACGGTACCAACAAGAGTAAGTTCTACTTAAAGCCAATCTTCTGTTTCACGCATTAATCGTGCGTCTGCGTCTGATTCCTATATGATTCCAGCTACTTTTACAGCGTCATACATTACCAGAGTAATCACTCAAGCTGCGAAGGACAAGGCAGACAAGGACGCAACCGCAAGGGCTATAGAGATTTTGAACACGTTACCGGAGTGTACTGTTTCTAAGACAACCCAGAGAAATAGTAAGTGTCGCGCTCTCATTATTGATCATGCTACATGAGATAATCTGCTTAATTCACGTCTCTCTAATAATTTTTTTTGGGAAGACGACTTCTGCCAGCCCAAAGATTTCAAGAATCATCCTGATTCCCACACAGGGCTTCATTTGCACTTTCCTGACTGTCCACATGGGCCTTGGTTGGAATTTCCACTTTTGACGAATGGCAAGATTTACTCCGGTAATAAGCCACCTGGGAGGGAAAACCCAGCCCGCGTCGTCTTCCAATATACCAGTAAAAATACTGCCAAGTTTTGTGGCGCAGTAACACACTCTACTGCGACCTCTAAGGGACAGTTTGTCTCTTGTGCCAGTTAAGGCAAGCAGAAAACGCATTACCTGTCTTACTTTTCCTATCTTTCTATAAACAAAGCCAACTATTCCAGCTTTTTTAGATATATGACACATTATTTTTGGGGAGAATTAGACCTACTCTCTATGCTAAATAGGAATTTGAATGAAAGCCAAAGTGTTAAAACTCTTGTTCGAAGCTCTATTTTGAATATTTATCAATTAAGGAAGGCCTTAAGTTCTAAAAAAGTGGAAGATGATACGGCGTGGTCTCTTTGGAGATATTATAACATAAAAAATAAACATTTAGAAAACACCGCAAAAGAGTTGGTGTTGAAGATAACTTTGAACGTAAGAATTATTCAGGATCTGTTGTGAGTTTTCTGAGTGCACGAGAAAGGTTTTAATTGTTAAGATAACTTCTAGTTGCAATACCTAGGGTATAAAAAAATCTTGATAATAAGTTATAAGTACCTTAAAACATGCTCTAAAAGCTATAATGAATAGTTAACACACCTGTAAGATTGTAAAGAATATTTAAATGAAGAAAAGTGTCTATGGCGAAGCAGACTTGATTTCCATTTACTCTAATTATGTTCTTGTTTTTACAATGATAATACGTGTTTAATCAAAATAGGACTTCTTTTAAGGAATAACAACTTCGCATTCCACGTACAAGAGGAAGACTCTTTCCCTAAACTATTACCTTATTGTAGCTCTCAGATAAGCCTCTGTTATGGGATATCCATCCCATTGAAGTCCTTTCCATAAACCAAGTAGGTAACTTCTGCTTTGGAACCCCTTTTAATTAGCTCAATAATTAATATATATATATAAAATCTGATAGCCTTTCAACAGCTTCTAATCCTTGATTATTTGTTGTTCCTGTTTTATTCAAAGCTATATTTTAGGTTTGTGATCCTCCCTGTACCCTTAGTCATGTTAAGCTCAGACTCATAGAGGTGCTGACTTCCTAAGGGTACTTCTAAATTCTTTTACTTTATTCTGGTTCTCTATATTAAAACTTTATCCTTTATTGTTTTACTCATTGCTATATTTTATGTTGTCCTCCCTGCCCTCTTAGTCCTATTTGGATCAGACTCAAAGAAGTCCTTCATTCCTAGAGTGTTTTTTATCACTTCTCAATATTATTGTGAATTTTTTGAGGTGAGAAAAGAAGCTTATATCAGGATTTAATCCAAAAGTGATCTCTCTTCCTTTTTACTTTTACTTATAAACCCCTCCCATCACTCAAAGCAATGAGAATTCCTAGGTGTATTTTGAATTTTTAATGTTGTTTTGTGTGAGCCCTGAGAAATATTTTAAATTCCCAAAAGACTCAAAAAATTCCTCACTGGAATTTATTTTTACTTAAAATTGTAAATAATTAACTTGGATTTACTTAAATATAGAGATATTGACATAAATTTTTAAATAATAATTTTATTGCACCATTGAATTCTCCATCCAATTGTACCTAGGGTCAAACCATAGAGTATTTTGGACTAAAAAGGCTAAAATAAGAATTTTTTTAATTTTTTTATTCTAATTAGGCTTTATCAAAGTTAGATTTTAATAATGTTACACCATGTAGAGCTTAAGATACAAAAAAAGTGCTACAATTAGAGTGGGGTGTGGTTTTAAAGTTAGCTTGGGATCTACCATACAGGTGGTAAATCTTGCAGGAACTTTGTCCACACTATGTCAGAAATACCATAGTATGGCTTTTAATAAATAAAAAAGGAAAAATATACACAGAGATGTTGTCAGCCTGTGACTCAAAACCAGAGCACAAGCATGACAGCCAAAATACCATAAACCAATGGTATAGCCAAGATACCACCAAAGCTTGGAGCTGAGCCAAATTAGCTCAAAAGGTATCAAAAGAAAGAGGAAACTCACCCCTTTCTGAATATATAGGTCCCATCACCATAGGACAAAGAATAACAAAGTTATTCCTGCTCAAAGTTGTTGCTGAGCATAAACCTTAATTTTCACCTCTCATCTAAAATTCAGAAGAAGAGGCTTAACCCCATAAAATTGGTATTCAAAATGAATCTCTAGGCCAGGGCTATCCAATGGTACTAGCCAAACTGAGATAGCACCAGTATTACTTGAGTTATGGACAAATTCAGGCCAAATAAGGGTGAACAAAACATTCACCTCTCAACTAACTTTTGCAGTTTTAGCGTGAGATACCTAAGGTGGGGTCTTTTTAGAAAGAGCACAATCAGGGCTATCTGATGGTGTCATCCATCTCCCCGTATCTCAACTAGAACAAAAGTTATGGGGCAAATAAGCTCAATACAGCTTTTGCCTAAACCACACAAATGTACAAAAATCTTGTACATGAGATACCTTTTCCATATTGAATGATACCCATATCAAATGAGGTACCATTGTGTAGAGCACATACAGGGCTAAAAACTGAACCAATTTTGAGGTTGATATCTCAAGAATTGACAAAGTTATGGCTATTTTAAGGTCAGATTCCCACCTGCTGTCATATACAGCCTTACCATGGGATAATGTCCCATAATCATGAATATGAGGTGTCAAATAGACAAAGGAGCTTGTTTTTACGTCAATACCTCATATTTCAGCCAATACTGGGGTCCCATACAGTTTCTGTACAGCATTCTATGCGTCATACACATCAGAATCAGGCTGTGAGGTCCCCAGATGAAAATTTTCACCATGTATTGGTGAAACCTGGCCAGATGTGTTTTAAAAACCACATCTGAGCCCAATACAGGATATACAGGTCTTTGAAAACCACAATCCTATCTCAGAGAGTGAAAAAATATTCACTTCCTCTATGTGGAAAGGTCTAACACCCTTTCCACCCCATTTCAGAATAAAAAGGAGGCTTTTTACAGCCTGAATTGCTTTCCTCATCCTGCTCTTAAATTCCTATGTAGTACAACTGTCAAAGACAGTTATACTCTTGGAAAATAATCAGGTATAATTATAATCTTAATTATTGTAATCCAACAGGTAAAGCTGCACCCAGGGCTTTCAACAGCGCTCACCACCACTATTCTATAATAGTAAAGCCCTTTAATTTTATTATAAACCCTTAATTCTTCATAAACACTCTTATTTTGAATCTTTTATAATGTGTCACAGTCATAGTTAAGGTTGTAAATAGCCTAATTACTGATTCATCATAGACTCAACCTGGCAGATGTGGGATAATGAGATCCTGGCAAAAGGTGCCAGGGTACCCAACTTTTTGGATCTGAATAGAGTGGATTTTCAATTTTTCCAACCTTAATTAAGGCTCTGAGGAGAAAACAAGTTTTAGATTAGGTTTTGAATTTGATGTGTAGTTAAAACCTCATTAATAAGCCTAACTTATGGTTTGGTAAAGCTTATTTAATCTTTAATTAAAATTTAAATTTGAAAAGACCATCAAATTGAACATTTTGAGTAAAAACTCAAATCTTCCCCATATGTATAGAATTTTTGTTTACTTATGTATTTTGATAAAATTTGGATGAATTGAGGTTTACTTGGAAATCCTTTCTCCCCTTAACTATTTTATCTAAGTAATTAAATTGAATAAATTTCAATTTCAGTAAAAATAACCGCATTTCCTGCTATAGTAAGTATTAAATTAAAATCACTTCATAAGTAAGACATTTCTTTTACCAGTGAAAGACTTCAAAAAACTGAACCATCATATTTTATGTGTGCAAATATAATTAAACAAAAATTGGGGAATTTAATGAGTAAAATTTAAAAGCTTTTAAAATTTTATAGAATTGGGATTTTTTTTTGAAATGGTGTTAAATCTTTAAGAATAGTGATATAACTCTAGAAAAGGTCTTTTCAAATAGCTCATATAGGTTTGAATAAGATATGATAATGTATAATAAAAACTATCTATCTAATAATTCTATTCTAAAGGCTCTTCTTGGATCTATAGTCTTTGAGAATAGCAACTACACCTTGCAATAAGATTGAATTTAGGTTCATTGAAGCCTAAATTTTTATTTCAAGTTATTGAGAATATTTTGGATTTGTGAAAAAATAGTGGAACTATTTATCAACTTGGAGGACTTTATATGGTATGGAAAGACTTTCCAATACCATCAAAACTCCATATAATTTAATGTGGAGTTAATATGATGCAATTAATTAGTTAAGCATTAATAATGATCTTAATAACTTTTTTCTTTTTAATTACAATGAAAAAAGTCTTTTGAATTGTCATTTTCAATAAAAAAGTATGCTATTATTTATTGATAAATCTATTGATGTTTTAAATACTGTGAGCCTTGAGGTATATTTTACATACCCAAATAGGCCACAATTATCTTCAAAATAAATCCTGAACTATGCATGACCCATAAGTCATGCATATATTCAAAATTTATCCTTTTTTGTTTTCAGAAAACATGAATAACTTTTTATTGAGTAAGTAAATCCATGGATTTAAGGCCAGATTTGGATTCTACACAAAATTTCACCTAGGGTAGCTCCATAGAGTGAATATTCTCAAATCAAATCTTTGAGGTGGTAATATAGAAATACTTCAATGCCACATAAAAGATTCATGAAAATTTTTGTTTTTCTCAATTTCATGCCAAAATAATGGGAATGTGATAATTCCCAGGTTACATATACACTAAAAAGAGTGTTATGCATGTTTGTGGCACTTAATATTATGGTATTATTACATACAATTTTGATACACCCATGGTGGATATCTCACTTGAAGCCTGAATTTCTATTTTGATGTAAAAAATAGTCAAGGGGGACAAAAGACATCAAAGAGAGCCAGGGTACCCAACTTCTGAGGAATCTGAGGTGTGGAAAGCTCCAAAGCTTGGATCCATGGCTTATCTTGGCCTAATTAGTAAGCTAAATCCTTTTGGGAACTTGGTTACCAAGTCAAAACTTTATTATATCATGAGAAAATAGCAAATAAGCTGCTATTTTGATGTGCCAAGGCGGTAAAGAGAAACTTAGACTCCTGTAACAATGTCAATTCTTAATGACTTTCCATGGATAAACCCCAAAAGATTATCAAAACCCTTTTTGGACTAGTATCAATTGATTTACCTCATAGCAACCAGCCATAGAGTTCTATTTGCAATTCTACATAGAAATGAGGTAAAAAACTTCAAAGATTCATTAAAAATACAGTTCATAATTAATCTTTCTGAAACTTTTGGGACCAATTAAAAACTGTATAATTAATATACCAACCCACAAGAATTATAATTTTATAAGTAAGATTAGAAGTTTTACTTACAGTCTATTTTTGATGATTCCACGTGAAATACTGAATCTTTAAAAATTCACAGAAAATACACTCTGTGATTAAATTTCCAATAACATTGATAACTTTTAGAAATCAATTATTATTTTGTAATAAAAGAAGATTAACAGCTTTTACTACTTTTATTCTTGACCATAAATGGGTTTGTAGTCACATAAAAGCATCAATTAAGTAATTATCTTACATGACAACAGATGATGCAATCAATAATACAAAAACTTTTATTGTTTTCTCACTCACTGGCTTTTCAGTTTGCTCCATGAAACGCCTCTGTGAGCTGTCTTAGACTTGAAAGAGACCTCCTCTTGCTGTTTTTTCAAAATTATCACATTATTTTATTATACCTTTATTATTAACAAGTAAGTATTAGTTAAAGCTTTTTCTTAAGTGTTTTGATCTTTTAGAATGAATCAGAAATATTTGAAATCATAGAAATAAGCTATATATTGTTGTAATACAGTTATATATCCATTTTTGATCTTTTAAATCCACAATTATCCATCAAGTCTCTCTACTTTTATCTTTAATAAGTTCTTTGGAGTATTAGTGAGTTATTCATCTTAATTCTTAAAGTTTTTATCTAGTAATTGTTTTCTTCAATAATTATATTTGTAATTATTCTTGCAAAAGATAATTATATATTAAACTATTTTTATCATTTTAATAAAGAAGTTTCATTATTAAATACTTGTAATTGATTCTAGTAGACAATTACTGCTTACTTTTATAATCACTAGAAGTGTATAACAAGTAAAAGAGATAATTAATTATTTAATTATTTAATTGTGGTTATAATAATTTTTATTATTATATTTCATGAGAACAGTCATAGTACTGTTGATTAATAGTAATATTATCAGAAGTTTCATAGGCAAATCTTACATCTGGGGGCCTGGCTGTGTTTTTGAAACCTTGTACCCTTAATTAATATATTTTTAAGCTTTAAAATATATTAATTTAATTATTTTTTTGTTTCAATTTAAAGTTGAAATTATTTTTATTTTTTAAATTGTCTTGAAATCTTTTTCCGTGAGGAGTTTGGTTTAATTTTATACTGTTTTTACACGTGGCTTTTTCACATCCAAAAACTTATTAAATTATTCTTTAAGTTACTCTGAATTAATTTTGATTCAAAATCTTAAATTTCAATTTTTTATCTTTAAAAAGAATAATTTTTTCAATATTAAAAAATAAAAAACTTATAAAAAATCTTAAAAATATTTTAAAAGTATAAAAAATAGTTTTCTTTTATCAATTTTTTTCTCTAGTGTCTTTAATCAAATACTGTGCAGCTGGTAACAGACTCAGTAAAATATAAATTATCAGTCCAGAATCTGAAGATAGTATTGAAGTGAAAATTGCTAAAAGAGGCACTTTATTTAAGACAGAACAAGCCGAGACCACCAAAAGGTGTGTGTTTTCTGTTTTCAATTCTTATTTTCTCTTGAATTGATGTGAAAAATGTTGCATACAAGAAATGGAAGCAGCTATTTAGTCCAACCAGATGGATCTGGACAAGGAAGAGGTAAGAATAGAACAAGGTCTGCCAAGTCTTCCTCAAGAAAGACACATCTGGAGTATTCCAGAACTGCCCCCCATTCCTCAAGGTCTGTACAAACAAACTTTGATGTGAACTCTGAGCCTGAACTGATTGAAGGTAATATTTTAAGGGCTGAACCACTTCCAAGTGGCAGCAATAGAAATATATCAGTCCCAATACAAAAATTGGTTCAGAGCAGAAAAAGAAGAGGAGTGGGAAATATGACCAAGCCTTTGGCAGGGGGCCATGAACTCCTACTTACACATAAAGTGCTTTCTGGGTCAAGAGAAGCACATAGAGCTCTTAGGAAGGTGGAGCCCATTGTCTTGCAAAGACAAGGTCAAAAATATAAAGAATTGGTTGAAGGACCAAAGTCTTTTATCTGTAGACCAGAAGAAGGAATTGGAAATGACCCCAGCTTTTGAAAAAGGCCCAGTGGGGTCTAACAGCTCTGGAAGCATCCAAAGAGAAGCCCAAAGGACCTCATGAGAAGAAGAAAGGTCCCAAGAACCATCAGGAAAAGGGAAAAGGCAAAGAAGCATGGCACATACCTTACCCACAAGGATACAGGATCCCCAAACTGGAGCCTTCAGCCATGGAAAGTGTCTTCAATATGGCCAGGACTCTTATGGAATTCACAGCCAAAGAGCAGGAAAGGATGAACAGGACTTTTTCACGTAAATAATAGATGAAATACATATTTTTAAATATAGTATTGATGTAGAACTTGGAAAATTTGATGCATAGTTAAATAAAATAACATCAGATATAAGTGAATTGAAAAGAAATGACAAAAGGTATACTGAGTGGTATAAGTTGACAAATGTCAGACTTGATCAAATTACCAATACATGTGACAGAATTTAAAGTAAATGTCAAGCCCAAAATGATTAAATGGAAGATCTTTCCATTTCAAAGGTTAATGATCAACTTAGAATTATAAAAGATAATGTTTTGGAAATAATTAATAATACCAATCAGTTTTCCACACATTTGGCAAAAAGTGACAATGAGAGGCAGAAGTTAAAGAACGAAATCATTGCAAATGTGGGGCAAATTCATAAGAATTATGAACCACATATGCCAAGAAATTCTAAACCTTTGACTGAAGAAAAAACTGTCTGTAAAAGGAACTTTGATCCCATTTTTAGGAGAAAACCCTATATGTCCAAAAGATATCCCCAAACTGGAAGAATGGCCAGAATTCTCTGGTGAAGGAGAATACAATCATATTGAGTTCATCAGAATAATTGATATGTTGCAAGAAGATTTTCACATACCTGATGAAATCATAGTGGGCAAGCTACACTCCTTGTTTACCAGAACTGCAAAGAAATGGTATTACAAAATGAGATAAGATCATGGTAAATATGATTGGCCTTGGTGGAAATATAAAATAATCACCAAATGGGCTAACAATTCTTGGATATTTAAAATGGAAAATGCTTTTGAAGGTGCCATTTTTAGCTCATAAAAGGATAAAACACTTACTTGGTTCCTTAAACAGAAAGCCAGATTATCTGCCTTACACCCATATATGTCTGACTATGATTAATATGAAAATGTTAAGAAAATGTGGAGGAGAACTAGAACATGCTATCAAGTGCAGATGTGTAGAACCCTGTTCAACAGAAGACTACATTGATGCCATGGAAGATATCATTACTAGAACAAGAATTGGGAAAACCTGGACTAGAGTCCCTATGGAATCTAAAATGGTCTCTAAAGCTTCCACAGAAGATAAGAGGCCTGAAAGACCTGTCTTGAAGTGTCATAAATGTGGAAGCACTTCAAATTTGGCCAACACTTGCAGCAAAAAAGACAAAGATTAATGAAGTTCAGTGTACTGAAGAGAAAGAAGAATCTGACCTAGATTCTGCAGTCTCTGAGGATAAACCAGTAGAGGACTATCCCATTGAAAACATTACAGCTTTCTTTGAGGTCACAGAAGTCCATACTTACTTGCCACAGTACAGTGAGGATTGTGATAACCTGATTAATATCCAGGATGCCAGAATATGTAAAACCAAACCTGCTAGAGGTAAAGGATACACTGATGGAGCATCTTGTATTACATCAATCCTGATGAATGATATTGAATCCAAATTCAATTTGGATACAGGGGCATTTTGTACTTGTTTAGGCAAAGATTATCTTCAAGCCATACTCCCTGGATGGAGAAGCCATCTATCACCAATAGAGGGTGTACAATTTAGTAATTCCAGTAATAATATGTACCCTTTGGGCATATTGGACACTAATCTTGTATTTCCACATCCAGAAGGAAGTGTAAGAGTGAAAACTGAGATAGTAGTAATGGACAATTGAACATCTCAGAAAATTATTCTAGGAAATGATTACTTGAATATTTATGGTATTGACATCAATAACCATAAAGACAGATATTTCACAATTGGAGAAAATAAAAGACAAAAATTTGCTTTTTCCAATATGCCCAAACAAATATTTGTGATATCTTCTGTGAAAGATACTTATAGGGAAGAATTTGTGGCTAATCAGCTTTTTGAAGCACATATTAATGCATCATTATCACCAAAGATGAGGCATTACCTTATTGATGTGTTATACACATATAAGAATGCCTTTGCTTCTGATAATGAACCATTAGGTGCTATAAAAGGGCATGAAGTTGATATTACTCTTAATATTGACAGATCATACCCTCCAGTCCTTAGAAGACCAGCTTATCCCGCCAGTCCCAGAGCTAGAGAGGCCATGGAAGAGCATATCCAAGAGTTGATTCAACTTGGTGTACTAAGGAGAGTAGGCCATGATGAAGAAGTTGAAGTGACAAAATCTGTTATTATTTCTTGGAATAATGATAAATCAAGGATGGTTGGAGATTTTAGAGCATTGAATACCTACACAGCTCCAGATAGGTATCCAATTCCTAGAGTTCAAGAAACCTTTACCCAACAGTCTAAAGCCAAGTATATAACATCCATGGATGCATTGAAAGACTTTCATCAAAATGTTTTGACGCCCAAAACTAGGAAATTACTTAGAATTATCACTCACTGTGGTATTTATGAGTATCTTAGAATTTCATTTGGAATTAAAAATGCACCATCTCAATATCAAAGAATGAGGAATACAATATTCCCCACAGAATTGCCTGAAGGATGGCTGATCATTTATATCAATGATATTATCATATGTTCTGACTCATGGTCTTTCCACCTTGAAATACTTGCAAGAGTACTTGAAAAAGCTACAGGAGTGAATATGAATATTTCACTCAAGAAATGTAATTTTGGCTTTAAAGAACTTAAAGCTTTAGGACATATTGTGAGCCTTAGAGGTAATTTCATATACACAAAAGACCACAAATACAAAATTAACATATTAATATAAATAAAATGAATTTATTTATATTATCAAAATAGAAATCAAAACATAAATATAAAATTATATTCAAAATAAAAAAATTAATTACAATTTAAAAATAAAATTACATTAAATTTTGGAATTATAAAATTACATTTATACTTGAAAAAATTAAGTAAAAATGAAATTTTAACAAAATTGTAAAAAAATAAATAAATTTGGAAAAAAGTTAAATAAAAATTATTATAACTTTTTATCCAATAAATAAACATATAAAAATTATTTCACCATTGGATTCCTCATAAAAAATCAGGTGGGGTCACCTCTGAGTGAAATTCTTGTAACTCAACTCTAAATAAGCTTAAATTAAGTTTTTAGTATTTTCAATACAAAAGTTGAAAATCCTCAAAACTTAAATTTAATTCACACCACATGTGGTGTTAACCATCAATTTTTGTGTTAAAATTGAGGTGTTGTGTTTAGTTTAGAAGTTATGAGGAATTGAAGTATTTTCAGTTGAATTCAATTGAAATGTCAAAATGTGCGCGTGTATTACATAAGTGAACTTTGATTTACATATGAGGTATCAATTATTACTGTATTGTATTGTACAATTCAATTGAATTACATATGTAAATTATAAGTATAATACATGATGAGGAATTAAAGGAAAAATAAATTGGAAAGATTAAATTTGGGGGGGAAAAGGAACTCCAGCTCTAAGGGGGAGCTAGACCCCCAAAATCCTTGCTTACAGGCATGGGATGTCAAAATTCACGCAAAAGCTCATCACTTTTGGCCTGGAATTGAGTTACAGGGTCTGTGGACTCAATTGATGATGAGGTTTTGATACCAACTGGGGTAGTTTTAGCTGTTGCCAAGAGGGTAAAACTACCCTTAAGATAAAACCATCATAGTAAAAACAGTTTTAACTGGTTTCTACGTCTCTTACACACATTCTGACGTGTCTTGAAGGCTCTAGACCAGGTATTGCTATAGTAATGGCTGATTTAAGGGTCTAAAATGGCTAAAAAATGGCTTAAACCAGCCCCTTTGGGTCTAAATCAGGGTTCAATGATGCCATAATTGGCTTTTCTGTTGTCAGACTGTTTTTCACGACTGACAAGAGTAAATTTTACTTTTGGAGTAAGAGAATTGATTGCTATAAAAGAATGTCTTCTTTGCCCCACTTTTCTCTTCATGTTAGAATCTTTTCCTTTTATAATTAGTTTAAACATTGTTAAACCAATCAATAAGAGATTCCAAAAACCTTTATTAAATCATTTTAAACCTTTTAACCACGTGAAAAAATCATTATAATCATTGTTTGTAACGCTTATAATCATTTTTACCCCTGAACCACCCCAAAAGTGAATTAAAGCATCTTTCATCACTGTAAACTTTGTCACTTTGTTTCCAAATTCACTCTGGTCACTTTTGGGTGTGTTATCTCTTTAATATTCTTTTTAAAGGCTCTGTTCTTTAATCAATTGCTTGCAGTTCTTTGCTCAATTAATTCCAATTGAAATTGCTCTTGAAGAAATTTCTTTTGTAGCCTTAAATATCTCTTGTAGAGTATTTTTGGATAAACCTTCATTGTTGGTAAAACAATAAATCTTTATAATATTATTGTTTTATACTAATAAGGTTATAAACAATAAAATTGGCGTATTTTCTCTTAAAAATAATATTTCTTACTATTTTTAATTGATTTTTACCTTATACAAATTTTGAGGACAGGAAAAGTACTTGATTTTTAATCAAAGTTTCATATCCACACCTTACATTTGGGGGGCCAGCCATGATATTTTACCTGTGACATATTTTTTTACTCTTTTCAAATCTTTTTTCTTATATTGAAAAATTTAAAAACATATAAAAAATACTTATAATTCAAAAAAATTCATAAAAAATAATTTTTTTCATATTATAAGTGAGGCTTATATTTTTATTTCTTTTTGAAATATCTTTTTTTACTTAATTAATTGGTTTTTTCATTAATTTTAGTGTCTGACAACATGGTAAGACAAGAAAAAATTGAAACAGCCTCAACAGTCACCAGCACTATTAATTCAGACCATAATAGTACTGTTATTGTGACTCAAAATAACCAACCTGAACTAATATCTTCTGAATTGATTAACTTGGACATAAGTAATACCCTTCAGAAAGCTAAGAATTTGGCCAATAGTAAGTTTTTTTACGTAAAAATACTATTTTAAGCCTTTTTAAACCATAATTATGCCTTCAACCAGGTCAGGAGCCAGCTATATCCCCTCAAGCAGCTCCCAAAAAGGTAATAGACATGATTATGGCAGAGGCCAATCAGGTACAGAAGGGAAAGGGTCAGTTGATGACTTCCAAACAACTAAAATGGGTCATTCTGAAGCTGATAATGCCATTTTACCTTTAAAAAGAGCTGACACCGCCACAACAAGCCTCTGTGGACATATAAAAAGCCAGCCACAGTGCATACAACAATTCACTTCAATTCAAGGAGTACCAGATCCTTGCAGACCTGTGGAAGAATTGCATGAATTCTTACCTAACTGCGAGTAAATTCCTGGGCCATCCCAACACTTGCAAATTGCTCAATGGATGGCATTCATTGATGGAGAAGAAAAACATGATGCTTTTGACACTAGAATGGAGGAAAAGCAACCCTCCACCACCAAAGCAAGTGCCAAAAACAGCCCCAGTGGCCAGCAGCAGCAATTCCAACGCGAAAAATAAGCCACAAGTTCCAAACAAGGGCAAAGGGAAGGCACCAGCCCCAAAGACTTACAGCCAAGGATACAGAATTCCAAAGATTCAGCAGGATGCCATGGAAAATGTATTTCAGATGGCCAGAACCATGATGGAATTACAGAAGAAGGAGGAAGCCAGATTAAGATTCCAGAAATTATTTCTGATATATTTGATTCCATCCCAGAATTGTATGATGCTATAAATGACGTGAAAAAACATCTTTCTGATAAAAATGAAACCATTTGTAGCAACATTAAAACAAACAACCTGAGTCTGTGCCAAATTAATGAAACACTTATGTGTTTTGAAAAAGTTTTAAGAACAATTAAAATTTCCAATAATGATAATTCTTTTGGCAATAAAATAAATGAACAATCTGCCATTATTAAAGAATTAACAGATAAATATTCTAAATTCAATATTGATGACATAATTGAAACAAGAATTAAACAAGCCATAAATATTATCAAAACAGATAACAAGAAAGTCCTTGATGACATTTCAAATTCATTTACTGAAGTAAAGACATATACCATTGCCTTGAAAAAGTGTTTTGATGCTTCACAAGAAGAAGTATCAAAATTATCAATGAAATTGAATCAAGTCACTGCTGATAATACAAGACAGACAGAGTTATGGCAAGAACGGGCACATAAAGAAGACATGTATAAAATTGAAGTAATAAATTTAATACAAGGCTTCCAACATGAATACAGAAATTCCCAAAGGTGTAGCAACAGTAAAATGAATGATATTGAACAAATACTGAACACCTTACCAAGAATGTATACACCTCTGAATCAAAATGAGGGCACAAAAATTCCAAGTCCACAAGTATTGGATCCTGATAATTCACAGTTAAAAAATGAATTATCCACTCCTTTTCATAACTTGGAACCATCAATGGGCCAAGCACTCTTGAAAGAAGTTCCAAAACTTAAAGAATGGCCTAACTTCAGTGGTGAAGGAGAGTATGACCATATGGAATTAATTAGAGGTATTGACATGATCAAAGAGGATTTTGAATTACCAGACAGATTGGTAACAGCCAGATTTAACACCTTGTTTACTAGATCAGCTCACAGATGGTACATAAAGATAAGACAAGCACATGGACACCAGAGTTGGACTTGGTGGAAAACCCAAATCATTAACAAATGGGCAAATGATGCTTGGAGGTTTAAAGTTGAAACAGCCTTTGAATCTGCCAAATTTACTGCTGATAAAGACAAATCTTTACCATGGTTTTGCCAACAAAAAGACAGATTAACAGAATTATATCCAGACATGTCAGAATTTATGATCCATAGAAAGATTCTGAGACAGTGTGGAGGTGACTTAGAGCATGCTGTCAAAAGCAGGACTACTGAACAATCTTCAGCAGAAGAAATTATCAATATATTAGAGGAAGTAACCACCAGAACCAGAATTGGTTCTAGTAGGGTGAATCTCAAAACAAGGTTTAATACACCTTGGAAAGATTCTGTGGACAAAATCCCCAAAGAAAATTCTTGTAATATTAAGTATAAATATGCAGATACAGTCAGAAAGTGCCATATTTTCCAAATCACCACCCATTTAGCCAATACATGTCCAAAAAGGGGGAAAATCAATGAAATTGACATTGAAAAGGAACCTGATGTTGAAAAAGATGACATAATTGAATACAATTCAGATGATAAGTCATCAATATTTTCTGAATCTTCAAAAGATATAGAAAATATCAATGCAACTTTTGACATCATGGAATCTTATTCCCACTTGCCACAATTGAGAAATGGTCAACTTGATTTATCAAAAGTTCAAGATGCACAACTTATGAAAACAAAACCAAACAGGGGAAAAGGTTATACAGCTGGTAACTCCTGTATAACAGAAGTGGTGATTTACAACAGGCCCACCAAACTTTTACTTGACCCAGGAGCCTTCTGCTCTTGTGTTGGAAAATCTTCTCTTAAGACTTTTGTACCAAATTTTGAAGACCAATTGTTACCAATCGATGGTATAAAATTCAACAGTGCAAGTAACCCAATGAAAGCATTAGGAATCTTTGAGACCAATGTCATATTCCCACACATAAATGGGAATTTAAGAATCACAGTTGAATTTGTTGTTATGGAAAATTGCTCTAGTACCCATTTTATATTGGGAAATGATTATTCAATCATGTATGGGATAGATTTACACAATAACAAAGACAGATACTTTACTATTGGAGACAATAAGCGCCAAAAATTTGCCTTTTTACCATTTAAAAGACAAATTACAGTAAACAAAGTATCACCAGTCGACTTAGAGTTAGAGAAATTCAAATCTGAACAGTTGAATGAGGCTGAAATAAGCCTTCATCTGACTGATAAACAAGAAAATGAACTTTCTTCCCTTTTATATGACCACAGAGGAGCATTCGCTTCAGACAAAGAACCTCTAGGAGCAATTATTTGTCATGAAGTTGACATCATTCTTAACATTGAGAGACCTTATCCACCACTCTTAAGAAGACCTGCATATCCAGCAAGTCCAAAATCAAGAGAAGCTCTAAAAATTCATATCAAAGAAGTTCTGGACCTTGGTGTAATAAGAAAAGTAGGCCACAATGAAGAAGTAGAAATAACTACACCAGTCATAGTGGCATGGCATAATGGAAAATCCAGAATGGTTGGGGACTTTAGAGCTCTGAACACTTACACTGTTCCAGACAGATACCCAATACCAAAAATCCAAATTGCCCTTACTCAAATATTTCAAGCAGTGTATATAACCACTATGGATGCCCTTAAAGGATTCCATCAAAATGTGGTGACACCAAGAGCAAGAAAATACTTGAGAATTATTGTTCATTGTGGAGTGTATGAATACTTGAGGATGCCCTTTGGTATCAAAAATGCACCTTCACACTTCCAAAGAATGATGAATGAAATCTTCCCTGAAGAACTCTCAGAGGGATGGTTGATCATTTACATTGATGACATTATTGTCTGTTCCAAGACTTGGGAAGAGCACATGTACAGATTGTCCAGATATTTGACAAAAATTCAATAAGTAAACATGAAAATCTCCTTGAAGAAATGTCATTTTGGATTTAAAGAACTTAAAGCACTAGGACATGTTGTATCTGGTTTGTCCCTTGGAGTTGACAAAAACAAAGTTGCAGCAGTATTGCTAAAACCCATGCCTCAGAATAAGAAGGAAATTCAGTCATTCTTAGGTTTTTCAGGATATTACAGGCAACACATTAAAGATTTTGCATCCATAGCAAGACCACTTTATAAATTGTGTGACTAAGACACAGTATTTGAAATGACTGTTGACAGAGTCAAAGCTTTTGAGTCTCAAAGAGAAGCCTTGACCACTGCTCCACTCTTACTGATGCCAGACTTTAAATTACCTTTCAAACTGTATATTAATGCATCAGGGGAGGGACTGGGTGCTGAACTTCACCAAGTTCAGATCATAAATGATAAACCTGTAGAAGGACCCATATGTTTCATATTGAGGCAAATCAAACCAACTGAAGCCATATATGGAGCAAGCCAAATGGAATGTCTATGTCTTGTCTGGGCCTTGGAAAAATGAAACTACTTCTTGAAGGGATGCGTTTTTGAGGTGATAACAGATTGTACAGCTGTCAAATCACTTTTAAACATGAAAACACCCAACAGACATATGCTCAGATGGCAAATAGCCATACAAGAATACAGAGGAAATATGACTATTGTTCATAAGGATGGGAACATTCATAAAAATTCAGATGGACTAAGCAGATGGCCATTACCAAATAATATTGATAATCCTGCTTATGTGCCAGAAGAAGCTTCACCACAAATTCCAATAGAAGGAATAAGTGTTACAGACTTGAACACCACCTTCTTTGAGGAAGTCAGACGTAGTTACACTCAAGACAAGAATTGTAGCATCTTATGCCAATTACTTAACAAAGACTGTAAAGACAACTCTCTAATACATGCCTTGGATGAAGTATGGAGAAAATCTTATGATGAAGGAAGATTTCACCTACTGGATGGTATAATTTACCACAGAACCAAGCACACATGTGTCATGACAGTTGTAGACAGGTCATTAATCAATCTTGTACTGAAAGAATGCCATGATAGCCCCTTTTCAGGACATCTGTCTGAAGACAGAACAAGAGAGAAAGTAAAGACCTGCATATGGTGGCCAATGTGGCAGAAAGATGTTGCAGAGTATTGCAGAACGTGTGACAGATGCCAAAAGGCAAATAAATCCACTGGCAAGAGACTTGGAAATATGATAAAAATCCAAGAACCAAGCAGACCTTGGGAAATTGTCCATATGGATTGGGTAACTGGCCTACCACCAGGAGGTGACAGAAGCTATAATGCTTTCCTAGTGATTGTGGACAGATTCAGTAAAACTCCAATCTTTTTACCATGTCACAAAGATGATACAGCCATGGATACAGCTCTTCTGATATGGAATAGAGTAGTGTCATGGACTGGGATATTTACAAATATTATTAGTGATAGAGATCCCAAATTCACTTCAGCACTATGGACAAATCTTCACCAATTATTTGGCACTAAACTGTCTTTCTCTACAGCCTACCACCCACAAACTGATGGCCTGGCTGAAAGGATGATCCAAGCCTTAGAGGACATGGTGAGAATAGTTTGAGCATATGGCCTTGAATTCAAAGATTGTGATGGATTTACCCATGATTGGTGTACTCTGTTGCCAGCATTGGAATTAGCATATAAAACATCAATCCATGCCAGTACCAATCAGACTCCTGCTATTCTAGAAAAAGGATGGAACCCCAAGTTACCCCAAGATTCCTTGAGGAAAGAATTAATTGAAATACATCCCACAGCTTCTAGATTCAAAGGAATGCTAGACAAAGCTAGAAAGCATGCAGTAAGGTGCATTGAGGACTCTTTTGCATATTCTGAAGACAAATGGGATGAATCACATGCAACTCCAGATTTCAAAGTGGGTGACCTAGTTCTTGTATCCACCACTAACTCCAATAACATAAAAGGATGTAAAAAGTTGAAAGACTCCTTTGCAGGACCTTTTGTGATTAAGGCCCTCCATGGAGAAAATGCTGTTGAAGTAGAGTTATCTGAAGAACTTAGCAATAAGCATCCTACATTTCCAGTGAGCTTGATAAAGCCATATAAATCTAGTGATGCTGAGAAATTTCCCTTGAGGAATAAGATTCCCCAAGTTATGCCTCCTATTGAGACATCTGGTACTAAGAAAATTACCAAAGTTCTTAAAGAAAGGAAATTAAGAACCAAAAAAGTAAGGGAATACCTTGTTAGGTACAGTGACCCAACTTGTGAAGATGAATGGTTAGAAGAAAAAGATATACCAGAATCTACCAAACTCCTCAGGAGATTCAGACACAGTAGAAACACCAATATTACAAAGTAATATTCTTTTTTAGGGGGAGGGAATGTGAGCCTTAGAGGTAATTTCATATACCCAAAAGACCACAAATACAAAATTAACATATTAATATAAATAAAATAAATTTATTTATATTATTAAAATGGAAACCCGAATATAAATATAAAATCATATTCAAAATAAAAAAATCAATTACAATTTAAAAATAAAATTACATTAAATTTTGGCATTATAAAATTACATTTATACTTGAAAAAATTAAGTAAAATGAAATTTTAACAAAATTGTAACAAAATAAATTAATTTGGAAGAAAGTGAAATAAAAATTATTATAACTTTTTATCCAATAAATAAACATATAAAAATTATATCACCATTGGATTCCTCATAAAAAATCAGGTGGGGTCACCTCTGAGTGAAATTCTTGTAACTCAACTCTAAATAAGCTTAAATTAAGTTTTTAGTATTTTCAATACAAAAGTTGAAATTCTTCAAAACTTTAATTTAATTCACACCACATGTGGTGTTAACCATCAATTTTTGTGTCAAAATTGAGGTGTTGTGTTTAGTTTAGAAGTTATGAGGAATTGAAGTATTTTCAGTTGAATTCAATTGAAATGTCAAAATGTGCACGTGTATTTGATTTACATATGAGGTATCAATTATTACTGTATTGTACTGTACAATTTAATTGAATTACATATGTAAATTATAAGTATAATACATGATGAGGAATTAAAGGAAAAATAAATTTGGGGGGGAAAAGGAACTCCAGCTCTAAGGGGGAGCTAGACCCCAAAAGTCCTTGCTGACAGGCGTGGGATGTAAAAATTCACGCAAAAGCTCATCACTTTTGGCCTGGAATTGAGCTACAGGGTCTGTGGACTCAATTGATGATGAGGTTTTGATACCAACTGGGGTAGTTTTAGCTGTTTCCAAGAGGGTAAAACTACCCTTAAGACAGAACCATCATAGTAAAAACCAGTTTTAACTGGTTTCTACGTCTCCTACACACATTCTGACGTGTTTTGAAGGCTCTAGACCAGGTATTGCTATAGTAATGGCTGATTTAAGGGTCTAAAATGGCTTAAGCCAGCCCCTTTTGGTCTAAATCAGGGTTCAATGATGCCATAATTGGCTTTTCTGATGTCAGACTGTTTTTCACGACTGACAAGAGTAAATTCTACTTTTGGAGTAAGAAAATTGATGGCTATAAAAGAATGTCTTCTTTGCCCCACTTTTCTCTTCATGTTAGAATCTTTCCATTTTATAATTAGTTTAAACATTGTTAAACCAATCAATAAGAGATTCCAACCACCTTAATTAAGTCATTTTAAACCTTTTAACCACGTTAAAAAATCATTATAATCATTGTTTGTAGCTCTTATAATTATTTTTACCCCTGAACCACCCCAAAAGTGAATTAAAGCATCTTTCATCACTGTAAACTTTGTCACTTTGTTTCCAAATTCACTCTGGTCACTTTTGGGCGTGTTATCGCTTTAATATTCTTTTTAAAGGCTCTGTTCTTTAATCAATTGCTTGCAGTTCTTTTCTCAATTAATTCCAATTGAAATTGCTCTTGAAGAAATTTCTTTTGTAGCCTTAAATATCTCTTGTAGAGTATTTTTGGATAAATTTTTATTGTTGGTAAAACAATACATCTTTATAATATTATTTTTTTAAACTAATAAAGTTATAAACAACAAAATTGGCGTGTTTTCTCTTAGAAATATTATTTCTTACTATTTTCAATTGATTTTTACCTTATACAGATTTTGAGGACAGGAAAAGTACTTGATTTTTAATCAAAGTTTCATATCCCCACCTTACACATATTTTTTCTGGTTTAAGCTTGGGTATTGACAAAGATAAAGTGGCAGCAGTGTTACTTAAGCCAATAGCCCAGAATAAGAAAGAAATAATGTCTTTTCTTGGATTTGCTAGTTATTACAGGCAAAACCTAAAAGACTTTGCAATTCTAGCCAAGGAAATCTATAGAATCTGTGATCAACTGACAGTATTTGAGATGACACAGGAAAGAATTAAAGCTTATTAGAAGATAAGGAAAGCTCTTACAGGAGAAACTTTACTCCTCATGCCTGACTGGAATATACATTTTAAATTGTACATTGATGCATGTGGAGATGGATTAGGGGCAGCCCTACATCAAGTCCACATTATTGATGACAAACCTACAGAAGGACCAGTCTGTTACATCTAAAGACAAATCAAACCAACAGAAGCCAGATGAGGTGCAAGCCAAATGGAGTGCTTATGTTTGGTATGGGCACTTGAGAAGTTACACTATTATCTTTATGGAAGTGTTTTTGAAGTGATAACTGACTTTAATGCCATGAAATCACCCCTTAACATGAAAACTCCCAACAGACATATGGTGAGATGGCAAATAGCCATTCAAGAATATAGAGGAAACATGACTATAGTTCATAAAGCAGGAAAAATTCACAAGAATGCTGAGGGACTTAGCAGGTGGGAATTAGCCAATACTCCTTATAATCCAGCTTATGTACCTTTAGAAGCAGAACCACAGATTCCAATTGAAGGAATTAACTTAACTGATATTGGGACTGAATTTTTTGAAGAAGTCAGAGAATCTTATAAGCAAGACAAGAATTTCCATATCTTGACTTCCTTATTAGATAAAGACTGCAAAGATACATCTTTAGCTAATGCACTGGATGAAGCTTGGAAGAATTCCTATTCTGAAGGAAGATTTTGCTTGTTTGATGGGATTATTTACCACAGAACCAAACATTCTTGTGTAATGACATTGTGTAGCAGATTGCTTATCAATACCATTCTTCATGAATGCCATGATAGAATCTACTCTGGACACCTTTCAGAAGACAGAACACTTTAAAAAGTGAAGAACTGTGCATAATGGCCATCTTGGAGAAATGAAACCATTGAATATTGCCACACCTGTTATAGATGCCAAAAAGTAAACAGGGTTACAGGCAAGAAATTTGGACTAATGATTCATATTTAAGAACCAAAATCCCCTTGTGAAGTTGTTCAAATGGATTGGGTAACAGCACTCCCTGCAAGTGGTGACAAAAGCTATAATGCTTGTTTAGTCATTGTTGACGGATATAGCAAAACTCCCATATTCTTACCATGTCATAAAGATGACACAGCTATGGATACAGCTCTTCTTCTATGGGGTAGAGTTATTTCTCATACAAGATTATTTAAGGATATCATAAGTGACAGAGATCCCAAGTTTACATCTGCACTCTGGATCAAGCTTCATAGATTTTTTGGGACTAAGCTATCATTTTCTAAAGCATATCACCCTCAAACAGATGGGCTAGCAGAGAGAATGATTCAAACTTTAGAAGACATGATCAAGAGATTTTGTGCTTATGTATTAGAATTCAAAGACTCAGATGGCTTTACCCATTCCTGGTGCACTCTAATACCTGCATTGGAATTGGCATATAAGACATTGGTCCATTCTTCCACAGGTCAAACTCCTGCTATGCTAGAAAAAGGATGGAATCCAAGACTCCCAGCAGACACACTGAGGAAATACTTGATTGAGATTCATCCTACAGCTTCCAGATTCAAGATAATGCTTGATGAAGTGAAACATCATGCAAAACAGAGTATGAATGATGCTTTTGACTATGCAAAACAGAGTATTAATGACGCTTTTGACTATGCAAAACAGAAGTGGGACAAAAGTCACAAAGTACCAGACTTCAAAGTAGGGGACTTAGTTATGGTTTCAACCTTGAATCTTGATAATATCAAAGGCCCAAAGAAGCTTAAAGATTCTTATGTAGGACCTTTTGTTATTGTTGCCTTACATGGAACCAATGCAGTTCAAGTGGAGTTGAGTGGTGAATTGGAAAATAAACACCCCACTTTTCCAGCCAGCTGAAAAAGAATTGTTTCCTTTAAGGAACTCAACTCCTTTAGCTGTACAACCAGTGGAACAGAATGAAGACCAAAGGATAAAGAAAGACTTTAAAGGGGAGGCTTAGGGGTAAAAATCAAAGAGAATATCTTGTCAGATATAGAAATACAGTACATGAAGATGAATGGCTGGCAGAATCCGAAATACCTGACTCAGATCACTTCTCAGAAAGATTTAGACATGAAAGAAGGCCGCAAGCCAGAGTATGTCTATAAATGTTCTTTAAATTGCTTGATCTGAGTAATGTAAACAGGTTTGACAGTGGACATTAACCCCCTTTGGGGCCTTTTTCTTCTTTATACCATTTATAAAATTGTAGTACAATTTTATTTTTTGGTGGGAGGGAATTTGAGCCTTGAGGTATATTTTACATACCCAAATAGGCCACAATTATCTTAAAAAAAATGTGAATTATGCATAACCCATAAATCATGCATATATTCAAAATTCATCTTTTTTGATTTCAGAAAAGATGAATAATGTTTTATTGAGTAAGTAAATACATAGATTTAAGGCCAGATTTGGATTCTACACAAAATTTAACCTAGGGTAGCTCCATAGAGTGAATAAGCTCAAATCAACTCTTTGAGGTGGTAATATGGAAAATACTTCAATACCACATAAAAGATCTGTGAAAATTTTTGTTTTTCTCAATTTCACACCAAAATAATGGGAATGTGAGAAATCCCTTGTTACATATACACTAAGAATAGTGTTATGCATGTTTTGGGCACTTAATATTATGGTATTCTTACATGCACTTTTGGTACACCCATAGCGGATATCTCACTTGAAGCTTAAAATTCTATTTTGATGGAAAAAAATAGGCAAGGGGGACAAAAGACATCAAAGAGAGCCAGGGTACCCAACTTCTGAGGCCTCTGAGGCATGGAAAGCTCTAAAGCTTGGATCAATGGTTGATCTTGGCCCAATTAGTAAACTAAAACTTTTTGGGAACTTGGTTACCATGTCACAACTTCAGTGAATCATAAGATAATTGCAAATAAGCTGCTATTTTGACGTGCCAAGGAGGTAAAGAGAAAATTAGACTCCTGTAACCATGTCAATTCTTAATTAATTTCCATGGATAAGCCCCAAAAGAATAATTAAAACCCTTTTTGGACTAGTATCCATTGATTTACCTCATAGAAACCAGCCATATACTGCTATTTGCAATTCTACATAGAAATGAGGTAAAAACTTAAAAAATTCATTAAAAATATAATTCTTGATAAATATCTCTGAAACTTTCAGGACCAATTGAGAACTTTATACTTCATATAAAAACCAAAAAAGAATTATACTTTTCAAGTAAAATCAAAAGTTTTACTTACAGTCCATTTTTGATGATTCCATGTGAAACACAGAATCTTTAAAAATTTACAGAAAATACATTCTGTGATGAAAATTCCAATAAAATTGATTACTTCCTGAAATAAATGATTATTTTGGAATTAAATAATATTTACAGTTGTTACTCCTTTTATTCTTAACCATAAATGGGTTGGTAGTCATGTAAAAGCCTCAATTAAGTAATTATGATAATCTTAGGTGACAACAAATGATGCAATCAATAATCAAAAAAGGTTTATTGTTTTCTAACTCACTGGCTTTTCAGTTTTCTCAATGGCACGCCACTGTGAGCTGTAATAGACTTAAAAGAGGCCTCCTCTTGCTGTTTTTTCCAAATCCTCACATTATTCACTTATACCTTTATTACCAACAAGTAAGTATTAGTTAAAACTTTTCTTAAGTGTTTTATTCTTCAAGAATCAATCAGAACAATGTTAAATTATATAAATAAACTATATATTTTTCTAATACTGTTATAAATCCATTTTTGATCCTTTAAATCCACAATAATACGTCAAATTTCCCTACTTTTATCTTTGATAAGCTCTTTGGAGTATTAGTGAGTGATTTATCTTCATTCTCAAAATTTTCTCTCTAGTAATTGTTTTCTTCAAGAATTATATTTATAATTATTCTTACATAAGATAATTATATATTAAAAATAATTTTATTATTAAATACTTCTTGTAATTGATTCTAGTAGACAATTACTACTTACTGTTTTAATAACTCTTAGTGTATAACAATTAAAATAAATAAATAATTAATTAATTAGTTAATTGTGGCTATAATTATTATTATTATTATGATTATATTTAATAAGAACAGTCATAGTACTGTTTATTAATAGTAATATTATCAACACGTTTCATGGACACAATTTACATAAAGTGTGGTTCATAAGTGGAAATTATTTTATATATTTTTACTCTTCATTTTTGAAAACCAATATTACAGTTAAAAGTAACATATTGAATATTTATATATTTTAATAGAATCAGTCATATTTAGAAAATATAAGACTCAAGCTCTTAGTCCCCTAAAAATGGAATTACAAGAAAGTATTTTAAAGTATTTAAGCCAAGTATTTCTCTTGGATTTTCTAGATGAATCCTTTAAGGTAGACAGGTTATTGATAAATTGAAAACTAAATCTATATATATATTTAACTTTATTTTTGAGCTATAGCTTAGTGCTAGCTTTTAGCTCAACATTTTCTCATATACTATAAATTCAGCCCACATCTATGGAAGACTTAAATATCTCAAAAATCAATATTATTCTATAGCTTAATTGTGAACTTATTTCAATTTATTTTTTATAATATGGAATGGTTTAATTAGAGAATGTGGCTTTCAAAGTTATAGGGTTTTTCAAGCTCAATTATGTTTCCATTAATTCAAAATGCTAATTTTCTTATTATAGTCATTGTTTATTTTAAGTTTTTTATGACTGTATTGGAAAAAATGCAAAAACATCCGGGTATTAATTTATAGCCATTTTTGTTGATATATCAGGAAAAGTGCAAAAATAATTCATGGTATTAATTTATGACCCTTTTTTGTTCTTTTTTAATAGAGAGAAATAATTATGAAATTAATTTAAACTGATCTTCAAACCCAATTCTTCCTTATCATCCCAGAAGAAATAATTATCAAATTATAATCATTATACTACATAGTTTCAGAGATTTGGGAAAAATTTATGGAAATATTCATTGAAGTTTCTGATTTGTCAAATTTTGGAACCAGAATACCATCATAAATTTCACTATGTATGAATGTGTTATCTCAGGCCAGTTTTTTATATATTGATGAAATAACTTAGTATATATCAATTAGCTATCTGAGTCAAAGATGATAAGAGTTTCCTTATGAATTTTGCTATATTATGATGAATAAAATGCCAAGTGGTGTAGGTTTATGTTCATGTTTAAAAACATTGATTCCTCAAGAAGTTATCATATTGAGAAATGGCACCTAAAGACCCTTTTGGTGGCGTTTTGAGGCTTCTTTTGGAAATTTAGAGGGTATTCATGCTCACCTAAATTCAAATTTGGCTCAAACCTTTGTCCAACCCACTCTCACTGACTGTGTTGTTTGCAAGTTGGCAAAAGATTAGACATGGGAATACTTAATAACTTAGTATTCTTAGACATACCTAAATTAAAAAATAGCTATCAATACGTATGGGTTTATTAGTTCAAATTTCTGACAAATAACATGCATCAATTTATTTTACAGAAAGATCCTCTATCACCTTATAAATAATTGTGAAAATATTCATACATATGGCCTTCAATCTTTTCTCAATTTCCTTTGATTATGTTAAAATATGAGAATGAAATTTAAGCTCAGCTTTAATTTAAATATATTTTGATTCACAGGAATTTATTACATCAAAATTTATGGTGTTTTTACATATCTTACAATTACTCAATGAACATGTGTCCTTATTCTTTCAAAAAATTTCTATTGGGTTTTTCTTTATGTAATATCAATTCTCTTTTTTTCTTACTGTTCCTTTTATCTATTTTTTGTGACATTCTCTCCATATTGGAAAAATATAATTCCAATCACATTTTTTTTCATTTGTGAATTTTTTTTGTAACAATTTTGCCTTCTTTTTTATTTCAATTTCCTTATTTCCTTAGTTTTTTTGGTTTTGAATTTTGGGATTGTCCTGTATATTTTTATTTTCTTTGTTTATTCTGGAATCTTTATTCTTTTTACTTTTCCATTTTTTTCATAGTATTTTTTTTCTTGTTCCTTTTTTTATTCTTTCATCTTCTTAGTATTTTTAATATTTTTGATCTTTTGAATCTCTTTTTGAATTATTTCATTTTTTTCCCAATTTTTTTTATTGTTTTTTTTGTTTTCCAGGTTTTTTGATTTTTTTGTTTGATCTTTTTGGGTGGGGTGGGGAAGTGTGAACACTTGAAATCAGTTTAAAAACACTTATTTGGATTATCCACACCCTTTAAAAAAAATTTAAAAAATTTAAAAAACAAAAACATAAAAAAATAACAAAAATGATAAAAATCAAGAAATTAAAAAAAACAGTTCAAAATACAAAAATGTAGAGAAACAGCCAAATCATTGTTTTTAAACAAATTTGTAAGCCAAAATGAAAAAATTGAAAGAAAAGAATTTCCAAAAACTTAAAGAAAATAACAAAAAAGTTAAAATAAATTCCAAGAGAATTCAAAAAATTTAAAAAAAAAAATTAAAACAAATTAGAAAAAAATAAAAAAATAAAAAATGAAATAAGACATGCAAAATAAAATCATTGAAAAAATCAAATTTCAAGAAAAAAAAATGAAAATTGAAAAAGAAAATTAAATTCCAAAAGAACCATCTGATTTTCTCACTTGATCAAGGTTTCTCTTTATGATGATATTTTTTTAAAAAGAAAAATAATTCAAAATTAAAAATATTTTGACTCCTAAGAAAGGTGGAAAAAATGGAATTAAAGTTTCTAGCAATGCATAACTGGACCAAAAATGAAGGAGAGTGAACCGGAAATGGGAAATTTAAAAATTGAATGCTTGCATTCTTTTCAAATTTTTGAGGAAATAAATTGGGCTTCAATAATAATGAGGTATTCAAAACACATTTTAGCACTTTAAAAGACAATTAAGTTGATTATTACAAGGACCAAATTTCTCTAATTCAAGGGTGATTAAATGCAAAAGGAAAGGAAATTTAGATTAAAAATACCTTTGGAAATCAACATTTTTCATTACATGAAGAAAAGTATAGAAATTTGTAATAATATACTTTAGATTAATACCTTGAAAGATCAAGGTAAGGATACAAATATTTGAAAAAAAAATTAATGTCCTTGATCTATGTAAATCATTATTTGAACTTTGAGCTTCATTTTTTTCTGGAAATAATGTTTTCCAAATAAATATTTGATATAAAGGACTAATAAGAAAGAAATTATGTGTATATAAAAATAATATTTAAATCTTGTAATATACCTTTTTCAAGATACATAAAGTATTTAAGGGCAGAGGGAAAAAATGATATGGTGGACAATTTGGCTGAAAGATATTTCTTTTTTTTTGGATTATTTATATACATTGAAGTTTTGGGTTCAGAAAAGTTACAAATTAATTTTTTGTAATTGTGGCCACATGTGAAGTGAGAAAATTATTTTAAGCAGAAAATAAAATATAAACAATGTGGAATTTCTCCCCATGTTTTTATGAAAAAGCTTCTTTTCCTGTTAGGAATAAGTGTTATTCAAGAATTTGTTGTACCAATGAATAGTGGACATGTAATGTATGAGCGGGAAAATAAGAATAATGTGACATTCATGATATTCTATTTCAATTGAGTAAAATTCTGAATGGCCAAAGCTGTGGCTGAAAGTATCTGCAAAAAGATTTCAAGGTTAGAACCAAGGTTGGGACTCATGTTAAAAGCAGGTTGGACCTGGGTTGGACCTGCCCCCTGCCAGCACAGGTAGCTTTTTTTCATGGTGAGTCCTCAAGAAACTCAGCAATTCACAGAGTAAATTTTTTTGTTGTTGCATTTTTGTTACATAAACCAAGTAGCAAGTTATTTTTATAAATTTTGGAGATTTAAAATGACCAGAATAAGTTTTACTTGAAAAAAAACATCATGAGGTGACAAAATTTAAGATGCAACACCTGGAGCAAAATAGTCTCCTAAAAAGTGCCAGTATTTTGAAAAAATTTCATTCATATATCAAGTTTTCAAAAAATGATTCAAATGGAAATTGAAGAGGATATTGAATACATTTATCTTATTTCATGGGACATTATTATACAGCTTGAAGCATATCAAATACTTTAAATAAGAGTCAAATTTAAAACACCCCATTTCCATTTGCTAAGGATTTTCTAACATTTACAAAAATCATTTCTTAGTACAATAAAATCCTCTTGAACTACTTTGAAATTTGATTGACCCTATCATAATAAGCTCCTTTTCCTCATTCCAAATTTGAACCATGCATTCAAAAAGTTAAATAGAAGAACCTTCAAATGCTTCCAAGTATAATATTTTTTTGGAAGGAAAAATATTTCTCTTTCCTTTTGTTGATGGCTCTGATTACTGCTTAAGAACAGTATCAGTGATAAAATTTTATAGAAATCTTCAATCAAACTTAACAATAAATGAAGTTGCTCATTTTTAAAAGCCTTATCCCAGTCAATCTAGGGATCTTCACCTTGAGTGAAATTAAAAATGATAAGATTTAATTTTTGAATGTGATTTTTTTTGTGTACTTTTGATGATGATCAAAGGAATTGGCTGAGTCATGGTGGTGTGCTGGTGGGTGATCCTTCCAATTGGATTTTCAGGAAAGTTCAGAATCGGTCAAGAGGAAACCTCTCAACTCCGCCCAGCCCAGCCAATCGAACTCCGACAGTACTTCCACCATCGCCATCATCCCCGTCAGCTACTGATCAGATCATCATCGCTCACATCTCCAGCATCAATCTTCCTTGATCCCGCTCAGCCGGCCCATCAACTTATTGAAAGTCTCTTCATTATCGCATTTATTTCTTTTTCATGTCTGGTCGGTTCCTGACAAGCTCAGGTCCGATTGGTTTTGTGCTTCAATTGCCAATCGGTACTAGAATCCTTTGCGGTCTACTTTTTTCGTCCTCAATTCTCATCCAAATCCTTCAGTTTGGCTTATCTGTGACAGACCTAAAGACCGTCTTTCGTGGCAGTTCTGATAACGCATTGGCATTTCCGTGGCTTGTGGTCGTCCCTGGCAGTGTACTCTGGCATCCTTGGACTATTTTAACTGCTGGATTATGCGAAGTTGGAATTATTGAAGTCCGTGTTTCTATTTTGTTAAGGTTCAACTTGAAAATCTTCTTGTCTCATCTGTTGTCTGCCAAATCTTTCTCACATGCGTCTAGCTGGCCCTTTCTCTCCTTACTCTCTCATTATGTGGAAGGTATCTGGAACGCGTCTATGGTGGTACCGAATTTGTCAAGTTTTGTCTCTCTATCATCGGAGTCTCAAACCTTTTGTCAGTAGCGGTCAACATTCTTGAACACTATGTCTTTCAAGACAGTGGGTTATACCTGTCAGTCAGATTTTTTCAAGTATTTATTCTTCTAAAGATAACAAATTCATGTTTGTATTTTTGCGTTGGACTCTCACTCTAGATATGGCATGAGCTACCGCGGTTTGATGGCCCTTCAAACAGGCTTTTTGGTTGCCTTCACACAGCTAATCCCTGAGCATCAAGTCCAACTATTTGGTTTGATCAAGATTAGAGTCAAAGTATTACTTTTAAGCTTGAGCTCACCCCTAAAATGCTTTATTGCAATTCTAACTGTTTGATACGTGTTTGGCTTCTTTTTTTGTTGACAGAATTTGCCAATGTTATACGTCATGTTCTCCAACATCATGTGTTTACTTGGGTACCAATCTCCCTTTATCCTCATTCAGATGGGCTGGTTGTCATCATGGTATTATCTAAGATTTGTGAAATGGAACGAAGGCGGTGAGTTTAGAGGAGATCGAAGCGAAACTTTTGCGTTTGCTATGTGGTTCCCACCTTTTGTCCAGTAAGTTTTTTTTGTAATACTCCATTCCATCAATATCTCGTCAGTTTCCTGAGGAGATTTTTGAATTTCTGATCATTGCATTTGGGGCTGCTTGATAGACCTCTTGTGAGACGGCTGTCAGACATTGGGTTTGCCTTTGCCGTCAAATGCAAATTATTAAAGCAGTGGGGCCCGATGGATTTGGAATCTGGTAGCTATGCCCCTGTCCCAGGAGGCGCACGAGCGGAGGCTGAGAGGCGGCGGTAGGTGTTGATTTTGAAGATGTTTGTTGTCTAATTAAGAATAGTTGCTAATTTAATGCCATCGTTCTTAGAGCCATGGCTTTAAAAGCCCTCGATCAACGCCTCGCATCAAGCAAATCCGCTAATGTCACATCCAACTCATCACCTCCCCCTGATTCGGCAAATGTCCCCACTCTTACTTCACCGGTCACGAGAACCAGTGTCGGTTTTCCGGCGCCGGCTCAACAACCAGCAACAACAGCTAAAGCCTCGGCACCAGCCTCATCCAACAGTACTGCCCCTGAGGAACCCCCCACCGACATCACCAAAGAAAAAGACTAGACTCTGTGCCCCAAAATAAAGAAGCCAGTCCACCTTTTTTATAATGCCATCTCCTGCCTATCCCAAGCCTTCAAAGCTTCCCTAGCAAGAATTTAATCATTCTCTCATCAGCCTCATCGATACTGTTCTTCATCACACATTGATTTTTTATAAAATCGCCATGTATGACCTAAAGTTTCAGATTTCATGCTTGATGGAATCACAAAAAAGCTCAATATTCATCTTTATCGGCTAGACAATCACAGTGTATTGAATAATTATTTGAAGACCTAGGCGGTTGTACATATTCTTCAAGTAATCTTCACAAAGAGTAACTTGAAGGCTGGAAGACGGTTGATGCACTCATGAGTTTGTTTTCATAGGACTGAAAAGAAATCTTAAAATTTTCAGCAAGACTCTGTAACTTTAGAGATCTTTGGGTGTTTAAGCTATAATTTGCCACCGTGATGGAATCGCTAAGGTGTGGAGATGAAATTTTGGAAGATTTTCAGATACTTGTGCTATCCCGAAAGTAAATTAAAGGACTTGACCAAAAATAGAGGTGTAGAATGGAATGATTAAGCTCAACATGAAATTGTTGATTATGCTTCTTTGCGCCATTAGCTCAGGGTCATTGCAGCCTTTTGTTGCTTAAAGATAACAAAATGAGGAATTTCTGTACAAGTCATTTCAAGCTTCATTTTACAGGGAACTGCAACAATTAATATATCAACAAAGCTTTTTAGCCTTTTACTGAAGAGGTGAAAGGCCCCGACTCGATTAGATAGCATTTATACATCAAGCAACAAGCATTTCAAGTGCCAAAGGGATCATCTATCCTTTTCCTGGGCCGTAAGCTAGTATCAGAGTATTATATAATGCCCAGTAGCCAAGATCGGTGGCATATCATTATTTGAAAATATAAACAAGGGGTTGATTCTATACCACAATTTGATAGATATGATTTTTTAACAACCAGTTTCCATGATTGTTATTAATTCAAGATCACGAAAACTTTAATTTTTATTTTGTATTTGCTTTTGAGAGGTGCGATAAGCACTCATGAATAAATATTTGTAAAGTCACAAACTCATCTTGGTTGACTTTTGATATTCACGTAATATTTTCTCATTAAATAAGGAGGGGACAAGATATAACTTTTAAATCTTTTTAAATGTTATTTCAGAAAACAAATGAAACCTCCATTTATGATTCTCTTCCCCAGGTATTTAGCTCTTGATTTCAACACGGAGAGTCCATCCAAACTGGGGTCTCAGCGTTTGAAACAAAATAACAATTTGAAAAACCATTGAATCAAGTATTTACTTACCATTAAAAATAAAAATAAGATTATCTACTCAATACTTAGCAGAAAAAGTTGAGTACTATATTAATTTCCTTTTAGACTAAATCAGGATAACTTCTGAAATGAAATATAATATTTACAAAGATGGCTAGCTATCCTTCTCTAAAAGTTTTTTTTCTAATGTTTTATTAATGAAGGAAATTCAATCAAAGTAATTCATATCATATCATACAATTTTTTTAAGAAAAAGAAAGAACTACTTATTCATTAACTCACGATTTTGAAAAAAACTTAAGAAAACAGATACCTTTTGTTTAATCAAAACAACAACAATAATAATAGCTTTATTACAAAACCAAGATTTAAAAAAAAATTGAAACCAAAAGAGAAGTTGTTCAGATGAAAATTTAAATTTATGGCTACCACAAAAATATTGCAAATACTAACTTCAAAAACTGTGAAATGAATCATGAGTAAAAGGAGGTGAAAATATTCATCAAAATAGTTCAGAAGAAACTTTCAGATGATTAATGTAGTGAATGATAATTCCAAATTGAAAAAGTATTCTAAGGAAAAGTTAATAATGTCAGATATGAAATCTAATAGATACTAAATTCATAAATAGAAATATTCTGAGGGTTTTAAAAAGGTGAATTGATAAGGGGGAAATTAGATCTATAATAGAAAAGAAATCAAATAATTAATCAAGATGGCTCACTAGAACTTAAAAAGATATGTAAACCATATTATGTTGTAATGTAGAAATCCTATCAGAAATTTAACATCAAGCAAAAAGACATTTTTAAGTGTGTAAAATATAAGAGGATTATTTACATCAGAAAAAACAGAAAATATCTTACAAAGAAATCAGAGCATGGATGAGATCAATGAAAACACCCCGAAGAAAATCTTAATTCCAATTAAATTATCATCAATTTATTTCAGGAAACTAAGGTAGAAAATATCTGTAAGATTTATCTATACCTTTGGGGGATTTAATAGTTAGAAACAATAAGGAAACCCTTAAAAAGGATTTCTAAAAAAAGGCATAAAAATTCTCTATGTATGTTTGGTCTAAACATCAGATGTAAGTTATATCAAATATGGCTTCAAGATTACCTATGAACTTCTATTGTAGTAATAAATAACTAGTATAACTCAAAATGCTGACTGATCTTGAGGGAAATTGAGACAAGATAAACTATAAAGGAATCTCATACTCTTAGAAATATTGAAAGAGCTCCATATGAAGCCAATTGCAAGTTGAAATAATTCTTTTCAGGTTGCTTCCATGAAGAAGCTCAAACCTTCCAAATTTAAGCTATTATTACAAATGTGAAATGGTAAAGTTAATATATTAAATAGACTCAAAAGGGGTATACTATTTAAAACTGGTGGGGATGAGCCTTCTGAAAAACCTAGTTGCATTAATTATCAGTTGGGTTATCATCATAATTGGTACAATAATTGAAAGTATATTCATCAAGGCTTCGAACATGGACCTTTTGATATAGCTTTCTGGCCAAGGGTGGAGCTTCACACATTTAAATTTGAAGAAGAAAAAATTTTCATTAGTTTCTCCAACATATGACTCATATATCTTCACAATATAGATGGGATATCTTCATGATATCCTTAGGATAGGATCATGAAGTTACTAGGATTTGAGCATGACATTATTGAGATCTCTTCATGATATCACCAGGAGAATTTCATGGTGCTTTAGGTGAATCCTAAATATATCAAAAGTATAAATCTATCATATATTCTTCTCATCATTCTAAATGGGTATATATAAAAAGTCCACTGGTAATATACTCTTTTAAATCTAATAATGGAGATTTTGAGCTCATCCACTAACAAGTGCTGTGACATACCAAGTGATCTTTCCAAAGAGACAAATGATATTGAAAGGCTTTCCTAAAAGTGATTGATGTATCCCTAACAGATCCCAAGAACATTATTGTATTAATTTTTCCAATTTTTCAGCAAGCTAACATGTATTTGTAGTTCCTATAACTGAAAACCTGATATTATTCAATTTAATTACCAGAAATTCAAATATCCGTGAGCATTTCACATTTGATTAAACCTTCCATGAAATGAAAAAGGAAAACAAATCAAATTAATTTACAAAATTATATATTTAAGCATTGCATGATTTGAATAAGCTCATTAAAAATAGGTTTGGGTTTCTATATTCCATTTATCTTGCTTTTAATGATAAAAATGATTTTTTGATGACAAAAATAGGTAAATTTCAATTTTATTTATTGAATATTTGAAATTTTGGAGCTCAAAATTGAAAAATTTTGAATTGAAAAGTAACTTCCAGATAAATATACTTTCTGTTTTTTTATCTCCCTTTCCCCTTATAGCTACAGATATTCCATTTGATTCATCCAAACAACTCCATGTATATTCAAGTGGCTAAATCCATTACATTCTTCCCAATTATCAAGAATTCGGGAATTATTTTTACATTTTACCCATTTGATTCAACCTGTCATTAATTGAGAATATTTATGGATTAGAATAATTTACAGACTTTAGTAAATAAATACACCCTCCAGAGGCTTTTTTGTACTTGAAAAAGTTATTTTTTCCCCTTGTTATTCTATTAGTAATTACACCTTGGAGAAATCAGTAACAAGCTCCTTGAAAATAGTTCCATAAGGCATTATGTGTAAAAAGGTGCGTCCCAAGTTTAAAACGTGGGGCTTTGAGAATTTATTTGAACAAAGAAATGGTGATTTTTTGCCTTTATTTAAATCTTTTACCAACTGGATCCAGTGTTCCATGACAGGTAAAGCCTTTTAAGTACCAATAGCCCTATTTTCCGAAACCTTGGAGAATTAATAAACTATACGAATCAAATTAAACACTCTAAGTGTGTTTTGGTAGCAGAAAGCTACATTTTGGACTTTTCATGTTGTTATGAGTCATTTAACTCTTTTTGATGACTTATAAGATTGTTCAAATATGGGTTCATTTGTATCATGAAGAATTAGTAATAAAAATTGAACCTAAATTATCTAATATAGGGCTTAGAGAATTTTTCCCATAGATATGTGTTTTTTTTGGAAATTATTTTCAGCTTCCACCCATTGATTTCCAATCTCTTGCAGCTGAAAAAGTCCAACAACAAATTTTTTATTTTGTTTGAAAATATCTTTATAAAAAATACTCTTTAATATCAATTCAAACCTGAAGGGGCTGTTTGGAAGCAAGAAAGGTTTTATTTTATGTTTTTGGATGTTACTGCATATCCCCCTTCGGGGAATGTATATAATAGCATGAAAAAATTGATTGAATATGAATGATGGGGTTGTTTCCCCAAATTTATCCCAAACAAATCCTCAGAGATGGTAAGCCTGTTTCAATTATTCAAAGATGAAGTGAAAGGGAGAAAGATGCCAATAATAGAAAAAACTCAATTTTTTGATTGAAAATTAAAGCCTCAAAATCCCCATATTTGAGATTTGGGGTTGAATTTGCTACTATGAATTATGAATAGTACTTATTAATGTCCTCTTATATAATCTTGTAAATCATCACCCCAAGAGAAATTTACAATAATGGCAGAGAAATCACAAAAATAGGCTTTTTTTCCATGAAATAGAAACTGGGGTGTTAAATTGTATATAAATAGGAATATGTTGACTAAACACCTTCCTCAAGTCTCTATAAAGAATAGAAAATCCCATAACAGGAATTGCAAATTTCATTAGACAGGAGAAAGATGCAAGTAATGGCCAAAATTCATCATTTTGGTGTCAAAGAAAGCTCTTCCAATTCTCATATTGGAAATACTTGGTACAATGAGATATTGTCAAATTTTGATTCTAATTTTAGAAATCTTTTTGAAGTACTTGATAGGTCTTAGCCCAAGTGGAATCGTAAATATAAGTAGAAAAATGAAAACCCTTGGATTTTTTGCCATAAAAAATCCCTGGAAGGTAGAATTAGAATATATTATGAAGTTTTTTTTCCAAATTTTATACAAAAAGATCTAAAAAGACATTAGAATCCAATTAATATAATCAAGAATTATATGATACAGGAGAAAAATACTAGCAATGGCCAAAAAATCCTTTTTTTTGAAAGTCCTGCCAATATTCATATAGGAAAGGTGTGGTAGAACTTATTCTTACCAAGTATTCATGCTAATTGAAAATCAGATTTTGAAGATTTTTATAAATAATCACCACAAATAAATGCCAATCTGTATATGGGAAATGTGTGGTAAAATTTATTATTACCAAGTTTTCATGCTAATCTATAATTGGAGTTTGAAGATATTTCTCAATAATAACCACAAGTAAAATTGTCCATAGTTCCAGAAAATGAGACAATATAGGTGGTTTTGGCCACAATAAAAGCCCTGAAGGGTTGAATCCACCACATATGTGAGATTATTTTACAAAAGCTTTTATGCAAGACTTATTTACACCCATTTCTGAAAATAAGTGTCAGAATGAGTCTATGTACAAGATATGAGACAGTAGATAAAAGATTTGACTATGGATGTGACATGTACAAATAGTATAATAATTGAATAAAAGAGCTATGATACTGAATAATAGCTGTTAAAAGTCTTTTGAAAGCCCTGGTTTCATTATCTATCATCTGGGTTATTCTAAGGGGAACTAAAAGGATTAATTATGTAATTATTTTAAGGGCTACTTCTGTGTAAGACAGTATAACCACATAAGAGAAGACTGATAAGATGATGGGTTTTTTTAGGGGAGGGCTGATTTTATCTCAAATCAGGGTGAAAGGAGGTGGAACACCTTTTTCCACACAGATAGATTGAAAGGTTTTGCTCAGGTGGCTGGATTGTGGTTTAATACAAACAAAACTCCTGTAGTGTGCGCAAATGTGGTTTTGAAACTACATCTCAACCTTTTGAGCCCACATCACCACTAGAAAATGCATCCCCTGAGGGAATGTGCTTCAAGACTAAGGTAGGTCCCCATGTGAATATAGTTCTGAATGGAAAATGGGTTAAAAATGGGAACAACCCTGCAATGTTATTATCATATTCTCAGCCACAGTTCTTTGAGGTTCATCCACCTTATATAATTATTTCTTATTATTTAGTATTAATTTGGATTCTGTATGAGAAATTTTTAGTATTAGAATTCTACACAAAAGCTCAACGTAATAATACTGATATGAATAAAATATAAAACAAATACATCATTCATAAAGAAATAATTTTTTCAATTCCAATATGATTTTAACTTGTGGTTGTTGGGAATCATTTATTTTTAGTTAGATTGAAATAAATTTGAAAAAATTCAAGTTTTATTTTCAAGGAATTCATTTCATTCTTAAAATAACAAATAAAGTTCAAATCCATCATAAAAAGGCATGTAGGAAAAATGAAATTCTTTCATTTTACCATCCAAAGAGTATCCTAAATATGAATTCTGACTGGCATCTACTTTGTATCTATTCTAAATCTTCCTCACATGTTTTTTGATTTGGAAAAATGGTTTAAAACTGTTTCAAAGATTTTATTGATTCTATCAGAGCTGTTAAGAGAAAGATTATCAATTATTCAGCAATTGGAATTTTCAACTCTTTTAAAATCAAAGAATGATGAGCTCATTTCAATTCCTATCAATCAATTTTCTGTCACAATAAAGAGTGATTTTTCTTAAATTTATATCTTTTCACAATGAATGTGTCACAACCATGAAAATCAACCTCTTAAACTTCCATATGGAATATCAATGTCATATCCATCATCCTTGGCCAAAAAGGCCATTCCATCTTTCTTGGACTTTGTCACAGGGGCTTTTCTAAATGAAGAGGGCCTGGAACTCAGTGAACAGACTTACCTATGGAGGGATCAAGGGAAGTACCCAAAAGAGAAGAGAAATAAGATAAAAGGTAGAACTCCTACTTATGAAATAATGAGCATTAAAGACATGAAACAAAATCAAAAGAAATAACAAAGAGCCAACCACAATTAATTCTAAATTACTGTTTCAACCTCTTCAGAAAAGAGAAAAGGATTAATAAGGATATGACCACCAGGACTCTACTGAACAGGTGAGGGAAGGCTAAGACCAACATAATAAATATTTCAATACCTCTTGAGTAAGAAATCAAATAATATTAATAATAAATAAGATATTTCACTTAATTGCGGAAAAAAACCCCAGGTGGGTGAAAGGGGGCTGATATATGTGAAAAAATGCCAGCCTGGAGTTTGAGTATTTAGAACCCATGACTTTATGCTGGAGGAATCTGTATTTGAGATGTAAACATATATTGGTGTATCCAATACAGGTGTTTGCACCTGTATTGAGGACAGGCCTGAATTTAGTTGATCTTCCATGAAACCCCCCTTGTTGATTGGGTGTTGGAAGATCTTCAATTGGTAATGATTGGTAATTCCCTGCCTGTCTCCATGGCTTTGACAGAATTTTATGGAAATTTCACCATCTGGGGCCAACTTGGCCCCTTAATCATTATAAAGCCCTTGCTGGCCCTTATCTGCTTTTGGGAACCTTTTGGTATTTTCAAGTCAAAAAGGGAAATACATCCCAAAAGCCTGTATTTGTCTTTTAAGCTTCAAATACAGATTTGCAAAATTTGAGAATTTCTGTGCATTTTGCACATTTTTATGCACTTTGTGAATATAGCCCATTTATGCCATTTTCCCATTTTTTTATGGGAAATATGCCCAAATAGCCATATCAGGCCATTTGGGGCTTAAATGAAATATTTGTGAGTTTTGTGCACTTTGTGAAAAACAGGTTTAAGAATGTATAAGCTCTATTTGGCCAAAACACCTCAGAACACGTTGAAACCTCTGAAGCCACCCAAAAACCAACTTTCATGTATGATCCTCCTGGAACCCTTTTGAAGACCTTTGGCCACTTTCACCCTTCAATAAATAAAGTGCCATAAATGGTGTTATACAACATTATGCATCTTTTTTCACCAGCAATCCAATGTTGCCCATTTCAGATAGTTATTCCAACATTCCATAAGTCATCAAGGCATCATGTCATCCAGAGGATTCATCAAGGCTCAAGGACAAGTGTTACTCTCAAATACCAATGACACCATCAAGAAGTCATTGGGTATTCTCCTTCACAGTATTCCCTCTGATGGAATACTGGCAGTTCATTCTCAAGGGATACTCAAGAAGAAGTTCCAAAGCAATTTTCCAAGTCTCAATGCTCCATCAATCCACCTTGGCCACCACATTAATTCAATACAGTTTGTATTCATCAAAACCTGTATTTTTAATCATACGCCATGGGAAGATCATTAAACCCAGTTCAATTCTCATTTTGGAAAGGTATACATTCCATTAGACAATCAATACAGCTTCCAGGATTAAATACAGATCAGCTGTCAGCCTGAAGGAGTTAAGATCTCAAATTTTCACATATACCAGCCTCCCTTGACCCCAGGGGGTTTTAACCCAGTTAATTAATACATTTTGATTTTATTTAATTTTTATTTCTCTTTGAATTTAGTTAAGTGAATACTGATATTATCAAGTCAGTCATTTAGCACCTTTCCTTTTATTTCTTTTCCTGTCAGTGAATATTGGTGGCCATATCCTTTAATAATTCCATTGTTCAGTCTGGAATGTTGAAACAGTGATTAAGGACTTACTTGGTTGGCTCTTTGGCCATTTAGCTTCCTTTTTTCTTATTGAATCTCATCTTGTACTTGCATATTTCTCAGATAAATTTATTATTATTTTATTTTATCTTCTTCAATATTTGAAGTCTTCCAAATGAGCTCCCTGATTACTGAGTGTAAGATGTGACTATGAAACTGATGATAATATTACTATTAATCAACAGTACTATGCCTGTTCTTATGAAATATAATGATAAAAAAAATTATTATAACCACAATTAAATAATTATAAAATTATTTCTTTCACGTGTTATACACTACTAGTGATCATAACAGTGAGCAGTAATTGTCTACTAGAATCAATTACAAGAAGAATTTAATAATAAAAACTTCTTTATTAAAATAATAAAATTATTTTAATATATAATTATCTTTTACAAGAATAATTATAAATATAATTCTTGAAGAAAACTATTACTAGAGAAAAACTTTAAGAATTAAAAATAAATGACTCACTAATACTCCAAAGAACTTATTGATAGGTAAGAGTAGAGAAATTTGACGTGGAATTGTGGATTTAAGGGATCAAAAGGATTTATAACAGTATTACAACAATATATAGTTGGATTCTATGATTTCACGTCTTTCTGGATGATTCTGAAAGATTTAAAACACTTAAGAATAGCTTTAGCTAATACTTACTTGTTGGTAATAATGATTTAATAAATTGATAAGATGATGATACGGAAAAAACAGCAAGAATAGGCTTCTTTCAAGTCAACAACAGCTCACAGAGGCTTGCCATGGAGCAAACTGAAAAACCAGTGAGTGAGAAAACAATAAACCCTTTTGGATTAATGATTGCATCATCTGTTGTCACGTAAGATTATCATAATTACTTAATTGATGCTTTTATGTGACTACCAACCCCAATATGGTTAAGAATAAAAACAGTAACATCTGTAAATCTTCTTTTATTCTAAAATAATCATTGATTTCTCAAAGTTATCAAAGTTATTGCCAATTTCATCACAGGTTGTAATTTCTGTGAATTTTTGAAGATTCAGTGTTTCACGTAGAATGGTCAAAAATGGACTGTAAGTAAAACTTTTAATTTTACTAGTAAAACCCTAATTCTTTTTGGTTGTACCATAGTGAATACAGTTCTTCATTGGTCCTGAAAGTTTCAGGAAGATTCATTAAGAATTGTATTTTTAATGAATTTTTGAAGTTTTTACCTCATTTCTATGTAGAATTGCAAATAGCAGTATTTTGCTGGTTGCTATGAGGTAAATCAATGAACATGGATCCCAAAAGGGTTTAATTACTCTTTTAGGGTCTAGTCATGGAAAGTCATCAAGAATTGACGTGGTTACAGGAGCCTAAGTAGCTTATTACCTCCTTGGCACGTCAAAATAGCAGGTTATTTGCTATTTTTCTTATGATTACAGTAGGTGTAACTTGGTAACCAAGTTCCCAAAGAGTTTTAGTTTACCAATTGGGCCAAGATGAGCCATGGATCCATGCTCTGGAGCTATCCACGCCTCTGAGGCCTCAGAAGTTGGGTACCCTGGCTCTCTTTGATGTCTTTTGTCCCCCTTGCCTAATTTTTACGTCAAAATAGTAATTTAAGCTTAAAGTGAGATATCCACTATGGGTGTACCAAAAGTCTATGTAAGAATACCATAATATTAAGTGCTCAAAACATGCATAACACTATTCTTAGTGTATATGTAACATGGGATTTCTCACTTTCCCATTATTTTGGCTAAAAATCAAGAAAAACAAAAATTTTCACGGATCTTTTATGTGGTATTAATGATGTGGTATTGAAGTATTTTCCATTTTACCACCTTAAATACTTAAATTGAGCTTATTCACTCTATGGAGCTACCCTAGGTGAATTTTTGTGTAGAATCCAAATCTGGTCTTAAATCCATGGATTTACTTACTCAATAAAAAGTTATTCATCTTTTCTGAAATTAAAAATGATGAATTTTGGATATATGCATGACTTATGAGTTTTGCATAATTCAAAATTTCTTTTTAAGATAATTGTGGCCTATTTGGGTATGTAAAATATACCTCAAGGCTCACATTCCCTCCCACCAAAAAATAAAATTGTACTACAATTTTATTAGTGATAAAAGAATAAGGCCCCAAAGGGGGGTAATGTCCACTGTCCAACCTCTTCACATTACTCAGATCAAGTAATTTAAAGCACATTTATAGAAATATTCAGGCTTGTGGCCTTCTTTCATGTCTAAATCTTCGTAAGAGTTTATCTGAGTCAGGTATTTCTGATTCTGCCATCCATTCATCTTCATGTACCGGATTTCTATATCTGACAAGATATCCTCTTTGATTTTTACCCCTAAGTCTCCTTTCTTTAATGACTTTCTTTATCTTGTTGTCTTCATTCTGTTCCACAGGTGGTACAGTTAAAGGAGTTGGGTTTCTTAAAGGAAACAATTCTTTATCAGCTGGTTGATAAGGTTTTATCAAGCTGACTGGAAATGTGGGGTGTTTATTTTCCAATTCACCACTCAATTCCACTTGAACTGCATTGGTTCCATGTAAAGCAACAATAACAAAAGGTCCTACATAAGAATATTTAAGTTTCTTTGGGCCTTTGATATTATTAAAATTCAAGGTTGAAACTAGCACTAAGTCCCCTACTTTGAAGTCTGGTACTTTATGACTCTTGTCCCACTTCTGTTTTGCATAATCAAAAGCATCATCCATACTCTGTTTTGCATGGTGTTTTACTTTATCAAGCATTAATTTGAAGCTGGAAGCTGTAGGATGAATGTCAATCAAGTCTTTCCTCAGTGTGTCTGCTGGGAGTCTTGGATTCCATCCCTTTTCTAACATAGCAGGAGTTTGTCCTGTGGAAGAATGGACTGATGTCTTGTATGCCAATTCTAATGCAGGTATCAGAGTGCACCAGTCATGGGTAAAGCCATCTGAGTCTTTGAATTCTAATCCATAAGCACAAAATCTTCTGATCATGTCTTCTAAAGTTTGAATCATCCTCTCTGCTAGCCCATCTGTTTGAGGGTGATATGCTGTAGAGAATGATAACTTAGTCCCAAACAATCTATGAAGATTGGTCCAAAGTGCAGATGTAAACTTGGGGTCTCTGTCACTTATGATATTCTTAAATAACCCTGTATGAGAAATAACTCTACTCCATAGAAGAAGAGCTGTATCCATAGCAGTGTCATCTTTATGACATGGTAAGAATATGGGAGTTTTGCTATATCTGTCTACAATGACTAAACAAGCATTATAACTTTTGTCACCACTTGGAGGAAGTGCTGTGACCCAATCCATGTGAACAACTTCCCAAGGGGATTTTGGTTCTTGAATATGGATCATCAATCCAAATTTCTTGCCTGTACTCCTGTTTGCTTTTTGGCATCTATCACAGGTAGGCAATATTCAATGGTTTCTTTTCTCCAAGATGGCCACCATGCACAGTTCTTCACCTTTTCAAGTGTTCTGTCTTCTGATAGGTGTCCAGAGTAAATGCTATCATGGCATTCATGAAGAATGGTATTGATAAGCAATCTACTACACAGTGTCATCACACAAGAATGTTTTGTTCTATGGTACATAATACCATCAAACAAGTGAAATCTTCCTTCAGAATAGGAATTTTTCCAAACTTCATCAAGTGCATTAACTAAAGATGTATCTTTGCAGTCTTTATCTAATAAAGAAGTCAAGATATGGCAATTCTTGTCTTGTTCATAAGACTCTCTGACCTCTTCAAAGAATTCAGTCCCAATATCAGTTATGTTAATTCCTTCAATTGGAATCTGTGGTTCAGCTTCCAAAGGTACATAAGCTGGGTTATGAGGAGTGTTGGCTAAAGCCCATCTACTAAGTCCATCAGCATTCTTGTGAATGTTTCCTGCTTTATGAACTATAGTCATGTTTCCTCTATTTTCTTGAATGGCTATTTGCCATCTCAGCATATGTCTGTTGGGAGTTTTCATGTTAAGAAGTGATTTTACGGCATTACAGTCAGTTATCACTTCAAAAACACTGCCATCAAGATAATAGTGTAGTTTCTCAAGTGCCCATACCAAACATAAGCACTCCATTTGGCTTGCACCATATGTGGCTTCTGTTGGTTTGATTTTTCTTGAGATATAACAAACTGGTCCTTCTGTAGGTTTGTCATCAATAATCTGGACTTGATGTAGGGCTGCCCCTAGTCCATCTCCACATGCATCAATGTACAATTTAAAAGGAATATTCCAGTCAGGCATGAGGAGTAAAGGTGCTTCTGTAAGGGCTTTCTTTATCTTCTCATAAACTTTAATTCTTTCCTGTGTCATCTCAAATACAGTCTGTTGATCACAGATTCTATAGAGTGACTTGGCTAGAATTGCAAAATCTTTCAAGTGTTGCCTATAGTAACTAGCAAATCCAAGAAAAGACATCATTTCTTTTTTATTCTGGGGTATTGGCTTAAGTAACACTGCTGCTACTTTATTCTTGTCAATACCCAAGCTCAAACCAGAAACAACATGTCCTAATGCTTTGAGTTCTTCAAAACCAAAATTGCATTTCTTAAGTGAAATTTTCATGTTCACTTCTGCAACTTTATGAAGTACTTTTGCAAGTCTTTCAAGGTGCAAAGACCATGAGTCAGAACATATAATAATATCATCAATATAAATGATAAGCCATCCTTCAGAAAATTCTGTGGGGAAGATGGTATTCATCATTCTTTGATAATGAGATGGAGCATTTTTAATGCCAAATGGCATTCTAAGATACTCAAAAATGCCACAGTGAGTGATAATTCTAAGTAATTTCTTAGCTTTAGGCGTCAAAACATTTTGAAGGAAGCCTTTCAATGTATCCATTGATGTTATATACTTGGCTTTAGACAATTGAGTCAAGGTTTCTTGAATTCTAGGGACTGGATACCTATCTGGAACTGTGTAGGTATTCAAAGCTCTAAAATCTCCAACCATTCTTGACTTATCATTATGCCATTCAATAATAACAGGTGTTGTCACTTCAACTTCCTCATTATGGCCTACTTTCCTTAGCACACCAAGTTGGATCAACTCTTGGATATGTTTTTCCAAGGCCTCTCTAGCTCTGGGACTGGCTGGATAAGCTGGTCTTCTAAGTACTGGAGGATATGGTCTGTCAATATTCAGAGTAATATCAACTTCATGTCCTCTTATAGCGCCTAATGGTTCATTATCAGAGGCAAATGCATTTTTATATGTGTATAACATATTAATAAGCTCATTCCTCATCTTTGGTGACAATGATTGATTAATTTGTGCTTCAACAAGTTGATTAGTCACAAATTCATCTTTGTAAGTATCTTTGACAGAAGATACTACAGATATCTGTTTTGGCATATTGGAGAAAGCAAATTTTTGTCTCTTGTTATATCCAATTGTGAAATATCTGTCTTTATGGTTATTTATATCAATACCATAAATATATTTGGGTAATCATTTCCAAGAATGATGTGCTGAGATGTGCAATTATCCATTACTACAATCTCAGTTTTCATTCTTACACTTCCTGCTGGATGTGGGAATACAATATTAGTGTCCAATATGCCCAAGGGGTACATATTGTTACTGGCAATACTGAATTGTACACCTTCTATTGGTAATAGATGGTTTTTCCATTCAGGAAGTATAATTTGGAGATAATCTTTGCCAACACAAGTGCAAAATGCCCCTGTATCCAAATTTACTTTGGCTTCAATATCACTCATCAGAACTGATGTGATACAGGATTCTCCAGCAGTATAACCCTTTCCTCTAGCAGGTTTTGTTTTACACATTCTGGCATCTTGGATATTGATCAGGTTGCAGCAATCTTCACTGTACTGTGGCAAGTGGGTATGGACTTCTGTGACCTCAAAGAAAGCTGAAATGTTTTCAATGGGATAGTCCTCCACTGGTGTATCTTCAGAGACTGCAGAATCTTGATCAGACTCCTCTTTCTCTTCAGTACACTGAATTTCTTCAATGACTTGAACTTCATTGATTTTTGTCTTCTTAGGACAAGTGTTGGATAAATGTGAAGTACTTCCACATTTATGACACTTCAAGACAGGTCTTTCGGGTCTTCTTTCCTCTCTAGGAATCTTTGAGACTATTTTGGACTCTATTGGGTTTTTAATCCAAGTCTTACCAATTCTTGTCCTGGTAATGATATCTTCCATAGCATTAATGTAGTCCTCTGTTGAACAAGGTTCCACACATCTGCTTTTGATAGCATGTTCCAGTTCTCCTCCACACTTTCTTAATATTTTCATATTAATCATAGTGTCAGACATATCTGGGTGTAAAGCAGATAATCTGTCTTTTTGTTTGAAGAACCAAGTAAGTGGTTTGTCTTTTTCTGAGTTAAAAATGGCACTTTCAAAAGCATTCTCCATTTTAAACCTCCAAGAATTATTGGCCCATTTGGTAATCATTTCAGATTTCCACCAAGACCAGTCATGTTTACCATGATCAATCCTCATTTTGTAATACCATTTCTTTGCAGTTCTGGTAAACAAACAGTGTAATTTTCCCACTATGATTTCATCAGGTATATTAAAGTCTTCTTGCAACATATCAATAGTTCTGATGAATTCAATATGGTTATATTCTCCTTCACCAGAGAATGTTGGCCATTCTTCTATTTTGGGAATATCTCTTGCAGAGTAGGCATTTTCTCCTAAGAATGGAGTCAAACTTTCTTTGACAGAAAGTTTTTCTTCAGTCAAAGGTGTAGAATGTCTTGGCATATGTGGTTCATGATTGTTATGAATTTGCTCCACACTTGCAATTATATCATTCTTCAATTTCTGCCTCTCACTGTCACTTTTTGCTAAATGTATAGCAAATTGATTGGTGTTCTTAACTATTTGTAAGACATGGTCTTCAAGAGTTTTAAGTCTATCATTTACTTTAAAAATGGAAGGATCTTCTGTGTCATTATTTTGACATTGGGTCTCAATTCTTTCACAAGCATTGCTAATTGACTCAAGGGTGACAGTTGTCAATTGATGCCAATCAGAATGTTGCTTGTCATTTTTCTTTAAATCATTGATGTCTAATGTAATTTGCTTCAACTTTGACTCAAGTTTGCCAATTTCTACACTAATACTTCTATGTACATCATTTATTTGCGTGGAAAAGTCCTGTTCATCCTTTCCTGCTCCTTGTCTGTGAATTCCATAAGAGTTCTGGCCATATTGAAGACACTGTCCACAGCTGAAGGCTCCAATTTGGGGATCCTGTACCCTTGTGGGTAAGGTCTGTGCCAATTGGCTTTGCCTTTGCCCTTGCCTTGATGGTTCTTGGGACCTCTCTGTTTCTTTTGAGGTCCTTTGGGCTTGTCCTTGGGTGCTTCTGGAGCTGGTTTGGAGCTGGTAGATGCCACTGGTGCCTCTGTCTCCAAAGCTGGAGTCATTTCCAACTCTTTCTTCTGGTCTATGGATAAAAGACTTTGGTTCTTCAACCAATTCTTTATCTTTTTGACCTTGTATTTGCAAGACAGGGGGCTCCATCCTCCTAAGAGTTCTATGGTCTTCTCCTGACCCAGAAAGCTCTTGATGTGTAAGTAGGAGTTCATGGCCCCCTGCCAAAGGCTTGGGCAGATTTCCCACTCCTCTTCCTTGGCTTCTCTGAACCAGTTTTTGTACTGGCATTGATATATTTCTATTGCTGCCACCTGAAAGTGGTTCAGCCCTGGAAATATTACCATAAATCAGTTCAGGCTCAGAATTTACGTCAAAATCTGTTGGTACAGACCTTGGGGAATGGGGGGCAACTCTGGCATCCTCCAAATGTGTCTTTCTTGTGGAAGACTTGGCACTTCTGGATTTGGTCTTGCCTCTTCCTTGTCCACATCCATCTGGTTGAACTGAATAGTTGCTTCCATTTCTGGTATGCACCATTTTCACGTCAATTTAAAGATAAAAGGTGAAAATATAAGATAAAATACACACCTTTTGGTGGTAATTTAGCTTTTTCTGAGTTGAATAAGGTGCCTCTTTTAGCAATTTGCACCTCAATACTGTCTTCAGATTCTGGACTATTGATGTATCTTTTACTGAGTCTGTTACCAGCTGCACAGTATTTGATTAAAGACACTTAAAGAGAAAAAAATATGATAAAAGAAATTATTTTTGTGTTTTAAGATATTAAAAGATTTTTTATGAATTTTATTATTTTTTAATATTAAAAAAATTATTCTTTTTAAAGAAAAAAAATTAAAATTTAAGATTTTGAATGAAAATTAATTCAGAGTAACTCAAAGAATAATTTTATAAGTTTTTGGATGTGAAAAAGCCATGTGTAAAAACAGTATAAAATTAAACCAAATTCCTCAATGAAAAGATTTCCAAAACAATTTCAAAAATAAGAATTATTTTAAATTTAAAATGAAAGAAAAAAATTATTAAATTAATATATTTTAGAGCTTAAAAATATATTAATTAAGGGTACAAGGTTCAAAAAACACGGCCAGGCCCCCAAATGTAAGATGTGACTATGAAACTGATGATAATATTACTATTAATCAACAGTACTATGCCTGTTCTTATGAAATATAATAATAAAAAAAATTATTATAACCACAATTAAATAATTATAAAATTATTTCTTTCACGTGTTATACACTACTAGTGATTATAACAGTGAGCAGTAATTGTCTACTAGAATCAATTACAAGAAGAATTTAATAATAAAAGCTTCTTTATTAAAATAATAAAATTATTTTAATATATAATTATCTTTTACAAGAATATTACTAGAGAAAAACTTTAAGAATTAAAAATAAATGACTCACTAATACTCCAAAGAACTTATTGATAGGTAAGAGTAGAGAAATTTGACGTGGAATTGTGGATTTAAGGGATCAAAAGGATTTATAACAGTATTACAACAATATATAGTTGGATTCTATGATTTCACGTCTTTCTGGATGATTCTGAAAGATTTAAAACACTTAAGAATAGCTTTAGCTAATACTTACTTGTTGGTAATAATGATTTAATAAATTGATAAGATGATGATACGGAAAAAACAGCAAGAATAGGCTTCTTTTAAGTCAACAACAGCTCACAGAGGCGTGCCATGGAGCAAACTGAAAAACCAGTGAGTGAGAAAACAATAAACCCTTTTGGATTAATGATTGCATCATCTGTTGTCACGTAAGATTATCATAATTACTTAATTGATGCTTTTACGTGACTACCAACCCCAATATGGTTAAGAATAAAAGGAGTAACATCTGTAAATCTTCTTTTATTCTGAAATAATCATTGATTTCTCAAAGTTATCAATGTTATTGCCAATTTCATCACAGGTTGTAATTTCTGTGAATTTTTGAAGATTCAGTGTTTCACGTAGAATGGTCAAAAATGGACTGTAGGTAAAACTTTTAATTTTACTAGTAAAACCATAATTCTTTTTGGCTGTACCATAGTTAATACAGTTCTTCATTGGTCCTGAAAGTTTCAGGAAGATTCATTAAGAATTGTGTTTTTAATGAATTTTTGAAGTTTTTACCTCATTTCTATGTAGAATTGCAAATAGCAGTATTTTGCTGGTTGCTATGAGGTAAATCAATGAACATGGATCCCAAAAGGGTTTAATTACTCTTTTAGGGTCTAGTCATGGAAAGTCATCAAGAATTGACGTGGTTACAGGAGCCTAAGTAGCTTATTACCTCCTTGGCACGTCAAAATAGCAGGTTATTTGCTATTTTTCTTATGATTACAGTAGGTGTAACTTGGTAACCAAGTTCCCAAAGAGTTTTAGTTTACCAATTGGGCCAAGATGAGCCATGGATCCATGCTCTGGAGCTATCCACGCCTCTGAGGCCTCAGAAGTTGGGTACCCTGGCTCTCTTTGATGTCTTTTGTCCCCCTTGCCTAATTTTTACGTCAAAATAGTAATTTAAGCTTAAAGTGAGATATCCACTATGGGTGTACCAAAAGTCTATGTAAGAATACCATAATATTAAGTGCTCAAAACATGCATAACACTATTCTTAGTGTATATGTAACATGGGATTTCTCACTTTCCCATTATTTTGGCTAAAAATCAAGAAAAACAAAAATTTTCACGGATCTTTTATGTGGTATTAATGATGTGGTATTGAAGTATTTTCCATTTTACCACCTTAAATACTTAAATTGAGCTTATTCACTCTATGGAGCTACCCTAGGTGAATTTTTGTGTAGAATCCAAATCTGGTCTTAAATCCATGGATTTACTTACTCAATAAAAAGTTATTCATCTTTTCTGAAATTAAAAATGATGAATTTTGGATATATGCATGACTTATGAGTTTTGCATAATTCAAAATTTCTTTTTAAGATAATTGTGGCCTATTTGGGTATGTAAAATATACCTCAAGGCTCACACTGAGTGCCAGGCCACTTTTGTCTTCACCAAGAGCCCCTGTGACAGAATTGAATAAATGGCTCTTCAAATCCAATAAAATCATTTTATCCTGATTTCAGAATTCTATTTTTCAATTCAAAGAATTTTAAAAAGGTCTTTTTTTGAAATTATTTATTAATATATAATTGAAAAAATAATACAACAGCTTAAAACATCCTTGTTTTAAAAATTGATCTAATCTCAATCTTCATTGTATCTGCTTTTACATAAATTGCCTTGTTTTATCGCATGAAAAGTTGAAAATTTCTTTTTCCAAGTATTCTTGAGGAGGTTTTCAATTTATTGCAGATCCCCACACCAAAGTAATAAGAAAACTCCATTTTTGTGGAAGGAGTTGGAATTTATTTAGATAAAATATAAAGATATTTAACATAATCCTTGAATTTTCGAGATATTTTTGGATTATATTCTGTTAATAGTAATATTAGGAATGAAATGTAAGAATATGTATATAGTCTGATTGATGAAATTTGTGATATTGATATCATAAAACTAATATCATTTTGAAAAATATCACCTGAATCTGAAAAAAATAATGTTTTGGAGAAATTTCTGAATATAATAAACATTAATAAAGATCTCTATAATAAAATCTTAAGGACACACAAAGAAAGTAGCACACATGAGGACCCATAACATGATAAATTGAAAAAAAACATATTCCAATATAACTGAATAAGTTTTTCAAGTGCTACTTAGGTATAAATGGTAATTATTTTATAGCTGCAAAAAGGCCCCAAGTACTTAATAGGTAAGAAATTAAATCAGAAAAACATATTAATTTGTGTTAAAAATTTAAGCATTTTGAAACAATGAGTGAGTTTTAAATTTCTTAGCTTGTTTGAAACTTTCTCCCCAATATGTATGAATGAAGTTATTCTTTGTTATGCTTTGAAATTACAAAGAATTTCCTAATTACTTCAATTGATATTGAAACTATTGAGAAAGCTCTTGATATTGGATTCTTTTACTCTTCATTCTTTCATATTATGACCACAATAGTAAGGTAACCAATAGCACTTTATAATGAGAATAATAGAGAATCTACACAAACCAAGCTATGTGCATATTATACTGGGGGAGCCAATTTCATTCCCAATGGCTTTATGGTAATAGAAAGAAAACGGGAAATAATGAATTTTTTTTCTAATAGCAAAGCATCTCAATGGAAGATTTTAAATTTCCTTTGATAAATCTAACTGGAGACAGTTTCATAATAATCTCAAATATACCTAAATAGAGAGTGACTGTCACATCCACTATCAGGGGCAAATGGTATGCAGTCATATATTTACTCATACTAACCAGACCAGAAAATAAGCAGTGCCAATCAGTATTCACCTTCAAAAAACTCCACAAATAACTCAATAAATTCTGGACTTCCCAATACACAATTGCATTATTCATACGGGCTGTATTGACTAAATACAGTCTTGGATTGATCAATATGAAACTGTATGATCACTAGCTATGCACTCACCACCTGAAAATTCATACTGGGCCTGTAAATTGCAAAGAAATTACTCTTTGAGAAGTCATCACTATTTGAATCAGGGCTGGTGGATTCTCACATATATTGGCCTCTCATCCTACCTCTGGGGAATTTCACCCAGTTGATTAATATATTTAATTTATTATTTCATAAATACTATATTATTATTTAATTTTAATATTCTATTTGAAAGTATTAAGCTAGTCCTTTCATCTTTCCTTACATGTTCAATGGAGTTGTAGTGGCCATATCCTTATTAACCCCTCTCTTTTCCTCTGACAGGTTGAAACAGTAGACTTTGGCTTCTTTGTGGTTGGCTCATTTATTATTTAATGCTTATTATTATTACTGATCTTCTTATCCTTTTCTTATTATCAATATTATTTCATCTAAACTACTTAAGTGCTTCCTCCTATCCATTCTAACAGCTCTGCAAGTGTATTCCAGTTCACTGAGTGCCAGGCTCTCTTGAATTAGAAGAGTGCCTATGAAATTCCATTAATTAACTAATAATTGTTTCTGTCTTTTTTCATTATTTGCATTGAAAAATTCACTAATTCATCAATTATGATCTATTTATGATTTCTCTCAGCAATTTTTATCTCACTCATTTTATTCATCTGAAAATAGACTTTTTTTCTCATTATTAAGCATTTCTTACAATTGGACTTTATTCTTAATTATTAATTAAATATGAAAAATTTCTCTTTGTTTCAAAATAAAGGCTTTATCCAGCTTAATTGATTGGTTAATTTGTGATTGGGATTCATCAGGAAAACTGATTTATTGTTTGAGGATTTTGATTTGATTGACTGACATTGATTTTGATTCCTCAATATAACTGATTGATTTGCAAGATTTGATTTTATTCCTCAAGATATTGAATTGATATTTGAAAAATATTGACTGATTGACTGAATTCCTCAGGACATAATTGAGAATCAATTTTGAATTAAATTACTTGAATTATTGATTGAAATTGTTTTGAAATTCTTAAAGACATTGATTTATTCATGAGATTTTGACTCTCTCATTTTCAGTCCTAAAAAATTGGTTGCAAATTTTACTACAGGCTTTGATTGATTCCTCAAGCTCTCATCAAGATTTCTCATTTTATTTAATTTTGTCAAGCCTTAATTCATTTATTATTGGGTATAATCAAGTTCTTCTTTTTTATTATTCAAAATAATCCCCGTTGAGCATAGTCCCCCAGCCAAGAATGCAAGAACTCAAAGAAATCCAGATGTTCTGACTCCTACAGCAAGGGTTCCTTTTGACCACACACCATCAGTTCACCAACTGAGTGCAAACTTGGACAGAGGACAACCAATGAAAATGACAGAGCCCTCTAGAAGAGGAAGTGTGATGTCTAGAATATCAAGATCATTTTCTGGCTTATTGGGTGTTTACTCTGGAATTTATCAATGGCCTAGGAGTGGATTGGGGGAATCAGAAGACAAAGAGGGGGAGGAGTCTGTGAAAGAGGAATAGTTTGATGAGACTAAATTGGAAGATGCTCCTGAATCTCCTGAGGCTCCAAATCTAGCCCTTTATAATCAAACTCTTATCTCTCAAGCTGAACCAAATTTTAAGATAATGGATAAAATGACTCAAATAATGGACAACTTACTCAGGACATTGCCATAAAAAATACTTCCAGAGACCCAGAATTCAAAAATTCTTCCATGAAGGCTCCTGATTTTTTGATGGTACTCAAGCTCATAAACTGAGAGTATTAATTCAATCTTGTCAATAAATCATCCATAATAATCCAGACATCTTCTTCTCTGACAGGAAGAAGGTTATTTACTAAGCTTATTTTCTCACTGATTGAGCTGGAAATCTGGAAAGTGGATTGAACCTTAACTCTAAAATATCTCCAATAAAGATCCTTTCTAACTCCTTAATAAGTGGAAATTATTTGAAACCCAGTTATTAACTCTGTTTGGTGATACCAATGAAGTAAGCAAATATGAAAAAGAGTTGGAAAATCTGAAGATGAAGAAAGGTGGTCATGTTTCCTTATACATAGCTGATTTCAAAAGCTCAACGTCAAGAATGGCGCATTGGGGGGAAGAGCTTATATTCATGTGTATAGAAGATGATTGGCTTCAAGATTATTGGACAGATTGGCTTCCCACCTTTGGAATTTTGGTAGCCTTCAAGAATTCATGAATGTTACTGTTGAGTTAAATACCAGGTACCATGAGAGGCAGAAGGGAAAGGGCTCTAATGAAGAAAAGAAGCCTTTAGTCACTGGATTCAATTCGTTCAGACCTCTTCCAGACCAATTTTTCAAATAGAATCACAAGAAGAAGAATAAGAAGGGGAACAATTTCCAACTCTCAAAGGATACACCTCATGCTGCTTTCCATAATGAAAAAACAATTCATTTGGTTCTGAAAAGGAGAGGAGGAGCAAAAACGGCTTATTCTGACATTTTAGTGGAAAGAACCCAATTGAAAAATGAGTCAAGAGGCCTCAAAATAGGCCTGGGTCAAAAAGAGGCTTCCCTAGAAAGCAGGGAAAATCCCCAGTGGGTATCATGATGTGTTCAATGGTTCTCACTTATTTACTTCAAGTGAACAACTGTGAGATCTTTATACCATTATCAAGAAGTATGTAAGATTTCTTATTTTATCTTCTGTCCTTGATAATTTCTATAGTATTCTCATTGATTCTGGTGTTAAAAACTCTTTTATTTCAAAGAATTTTGTTCTCATGTACTTATTGACTATGTCAGAGCTCTCTGAAAGCATTCCTCATTTAATTTAAGATTTAAGTGAATCCACTTCCTTGTTCATCATCCATTATACCAAGTGGGTTGTTGACTTTCCTTCTTTCCCAAACTTTGAATGGGACCTTTTTAGCATAGATTACCCCAAGAGAGATGACCTCATATTGGGCTATGATTTTCTCTATCATTTCAGTCCTGTTATTGATTGTAAAAATGGATTGATCACTTATGACCCCAGTCATAAGGATCTCAATGGTCTTACATCTTTTTTTAATAATGAATCTGCCGCTTCTGTCAACAGGTTGCTCTTATTAGTGAGCTCAAGACAGATTCTCTCCCTTCTTCTGTCCATATTCCTCCTGTAATTCCCTCTTGGTAATTACTTTAATCAAGAGATGAAGTCTTAATATAGATAAAGGATATTGGAGAAGATTTTGCTATATATTCACTTCATCTCTCCCACAGGGATATGGACCTTACTCCTTTGTATTTTCATAAATACCTGAAATATCAGTCGGATGAGGAGGAAGATCCAGAAGAACTTGAAACTGTGATGAAAGTAGTCCCTCCTATGTATCACCATTATTTTGATGTATTTTCCAATTTGAAAGAAGAAGAACTTCCTCAACACTATGCCTGAAATTCATATATCAAATTGGAGGTGTCTCTACTTCAAGTTGGTTTTATATACTCTTTCTCAAATTATGAGTCAGAAACACTATGGGCCTACATTTCAGACAATGTAGTGAAAGGTTTAATAAGGCCAAGCCCCTCCTAAACAGGGGAATATGTCCTTTTTATTAAGAAAAAGGAAGGTGGGCTTCATCTATGTGTTGACTAATGCAAGCTGAATTACAGTACTAGGAATAACAGGTACTGTGTTCCTCCCATGAATCAGCTTCTTACCATTCTTAATGGTTCAATTTAGATCTCCAAGATAGACCTTAATGGTGCATATAGTCCCCTGAGAATAAAAGAGGGGGATGAGAATTCAACTGCCCTCAGAGCCAAATTTTCACAGGGGCTCTTGGGGAAAATAAGAGTGGCCTGGCACTCAGGAATCAAGAGCTCACTTGAAGGACTACAAAGGCATGAAGAAATAAATGAAAGATTATATTTATTTAAAGAAGAATAAGAGGAAGTACAAATATTCCAAAGGCCAAGGATAATAAAAGAAGCCAAAAGCCAAAGAGCCAACCAAATGAATCCTCAATTCACAGCTTCAACCTTCCAGAAAGTACAATGGAATTAGTAAAGGATATGACCACCAATATCCACTTACAGGCAAAGAAAAGATGATAATGACTTACTTATAAATATCAGTATTTACTTTCAAGAATGAAAAGAAATCCAATATATTAACTAACTGGGGAGAAAGTCTCCAGGGGGTAGAAAGATGGCCAGTATATGTGAAAAGTTGAAATACTGATCCTGGAGGGTTGATCACACAGATGTATTGATTGTTTTGGGTCAATACGGATCTGGCCATCTTGAGAATTGGACTGTGTGCCTTGATTTCCTACAGTGGAATATTAATTGAACCAAAAGGGTCAAGGCCATACAGTTTTTCTGAATACTGCCTGTATGGGCCAGTTGAGTTGTTCAAGGAGTGCTGGAGCTTTTGATGCCCTGACAACTGATTTGATGAATAACAACCACTTAAAACTGCCCTTGAAGAATCCTGGCCCAGTATTCCCTTGGGGGAATACTGTTGAAATGAAAAGGCTGACATTGAAAGGGCCAGGTTATTGGTGTCCTTGAATGCCCTTCTGGATCCTCTCATGAACTTCCAGCTTGAGTGACTAGAGTCTTCTCTTGATATGGGATGATGTATTGGTGACTTAATGTAAACAGATTAGCTGGAGTCTTAAAAGCGCCACCACTGTATTTCTGAAGAAAAATGGTGAATAATGGTATATAATTGCATATATGCCCCATTGCTGAAGAAGGGGTTCCCTTATCTTTAGGGGAAACCCTTCTGAGGGGGAGTGGTGGCCTCTGGCAGCTGCAAGAAGCCATTAATGGAGGGTTTCTTGACTAAGACCAAAAGTGGTCCAAGTGGGCCAAAATGTGGTTTTGGACCCTCTGAGGTGCCCCCTTGGATTTGGGCCGAAAGGGGACTAAAGGTTCCCATGGCCTATGGGATGTGAATTAAGGTCTGTGGGCCATAGAAGCCATAGGGGCCCTAAATGGCCCAAAAAGGCCATTTAGGCCAAAATACCCCTAAAAAAAGGGGGTGGGCCAGAGGGGCCAAAGGCCCCCCCTGGAAGGTAAAGAGACCCCCCAGGCCCAAAATTAGTGAGATTGGCCTGGGGTTTGGTGAGGTGAGGAATTGGCCAAGAAGGACAAAGGAGCAGGATATAGCAAGGAAAAGTGGGTCTGGCCCAAAATCCATTTGAAAACACCAGAGGCCAATTGGCCATAGATTGATAATATGGCCAATTGGCCATAAATTGGGTCAGGACAGAATTGACATAAACACCAATTGGGGGCAGGGGTTCTCTCCCATGGCTGTGACAGTACCCCCCACCTTGAATGAGAAGCTTTTGAGCACCAAGACAAGGTAAAAGCCTGTTGCGACTGCTGATATAGATTAAAAATAGGTGTTTCAGAGGTTTCAAATTTTGAAAGAGAAATTGATAACTGATATGAATGTTGGCATATGAATTGAGGGTGATTTGGTCTTCTTTTGACAGTTGGCTTTGTACTGGGAAGAATTTAGTTTATGTAAAGATTTTGGCATTAAGATTATAAAGAAAAGAAATTTTGAAAAAATATAATGAATAACTGAAAGAAAAACATAAAGAAAGAAATAAAAACAAAGAGAAATGAAACATTTTGAGAGGTCCAAATTTTGATCACAAAAGTTGAAGATTGAATTGAATTAGCCAGGGACCTGGAAATGAAGATTTATTCCAGGTGCTCAAAGAGTGAAAAAGGTGATGCTTTGACAGATTGTAGACCCCTCAGGGAAGTGAAAACTAGGAGAGGAACTTACTTCTGGTAGTTACCAATCCTGCCAGTGCCATAAAATTAAAACAAACAACAAAAGGATTGACATTAAGTGTGAAAAACTTGGGAATTAAAATGAATGATGAATGGTCCATTTTCCCAAGTGAAAATGGCCATGAAGGTTGGAATTGATTTTGAAAGCTTGGCTAGAGGTCTTTGTCCAAAAATTTGATAATTTCTCACAGAGTGGCCAAGGTCATGCTTACAACAAGGAGGGTATAATAGCTCTAAAGGTGAATACCAGGAGTGGGACCTACCTTTGGTAGTTACTCTCCCCATAAAGCACCATAAAAATATAAAGCTCTTGAAGAATCTTGGCATGATGTGTCAGGATACAATTGATGAAAATATTTGACAAGTTCAGGGAAATTATTGAGGTTTTCAGATGGTTCCAATGTGGATGTTTCTGGGTCTTGACCTAGCCATTTCCATTCCACAAAATGCCATAATTTTCCTCTTTGGAACTTGGAATACAGTATTTGAGAGACCTCCCATTCCTCTTTTTCTTCCATAATGATTTGAGTAGGAGGCTTTTGATGCCAATTTAGGAAGCTTGATATCTTGACTGGTTAAAGGAGGGAAATATGGAAGACTGGGTGGATGTACTTTCATTGAGAGGGGAGCTTGAGCTGGTATGCATGAGTATTGAATTTATTCAATATTGGAAAGGAGCCCAGCCATATTTCTGAAAGTTTTTTGGAGGGCCTTGTTGATTTCATTTTCCTGGAGGAAAGAGATACCATGTCACCAGGATTTAAAACAGGTGGACTTGCTCTACTTTTATCTGCATACCTCTTAAACTGGTTTAGGGCAACTTCATTTTCTCTCTTTAAATATTTTACTGATTGTATTTTTGATGATAAATTTCCAGAAGGAGGGTCTTGAGTGATGTGAACTGAGTAAAATTGAGAATATCTTCAATGAAAAGTGAAAAACTTGCAATTGTTTTGTTAAAGAGTGGTCAGAGGTATCGTAGGCAAATTCAGCCAGAGGGAACCAGGTGTGCCAACAATCTTGATGATAACTAATGTACATCAGAAGGTACTGTTCTAGTATCTTGTTTACCCTCTATGTCTGTCTATCTGTCTTAGGATGGTAAGAATTCAACAGATCTATTGAGACTTTGAGCTTCTGACATATAAATTGGTACAGAAAGAAGACAAAAAAATGGAACCTGTGAGCATTAGAGGTATTTTTATATACCCAAAAGACCACAAATGATAAATTAAAATACAAATATAAATAAAATAAATTTATTTATATTATAAAAATAAAAATTGAAATATAAATACAAATTTATATTTAAAAATCAAAATTTAATTATGATTTAAAAATAAAATTACAATAAAATTTAAAATTATGAAAATTCATTTTTACTTGTAAAAATTAAGTAAAAATGAATTTTTAATAAAAATTATGAAATTAAAATATTTTTGGTAAACATTTATATAAAATATATTATAGCTTTTTATCAAATAAATAAAAATATAAAGTTTATTTCACCATTTGATTCCTTATAAAAAATTAGGTGGGGTCACCTCTGAGTGAAAGTTGTGTAACTCAACTCTAAATAAGCTTAAATTAAGTTTTCAGTATTTTCAATACAAAAATTTAAAATACTCAAAACTTCAATTTAATTCACACCACATGTGGTGTTAACCATCAATTTTTGTGTTAAAATTGAGGTGTTGTGTTTAGTTTAGAAGTTATGAGGAATTGAAGTATTTACAATTGAATTCAATCAAAATGTCAAAATATGTGCGTGTATTACATAAGTGAACTTTTATTTACATATGAGGTATCAATGCTTACTGTATTGTACAGTACAATTCAATTGAATCACATATGTAAATTACAAGTATAATACATGATGAGGAATTAAAGGAAGTAATAAATTGGGGGGGAGCCAGACCCCCAAAATCCTTGCTGACAGGCATGAGATTTCAAAATTCATGCAAAAGTTCATCCCTTTTGGCCTGGAATTGAGTCACAGGGTCTGTGACTCAATGGATGATGAGGTTTTGATACCAACCAGGGCAGTGTTAACTGTTGCCAAGAGGGTAAAACTACCTTAAGATAAAGCAATGTGAGTAAAAACAGCTTTAACTGATTTCCACGCCTCTTACACACATTCTGACGTGTTTTGAAGGCTCTAGACCAGGTATTGCTATAGTAATGGCTGATTTAAGGGTTTAAAATGGCTTAAACCAGCCCCCTTTTGGTCTAAACCAGGGCTCAATGATGCCATAATTGGCTTTTCTGTTGTCAGACTGTTGTTCACGACTGAAAAGAGTAAATTTTACTTTTGGAGTAAGAAAATTGATGGCTATAAAAGAATGTCTTCTTTGCCCCACTTTTCTCTTCATGTTAGAATCTTTCCCTTTTATAATTAGTTTGAACACTGTTCAACTAATCAATAAAAAATTCCAACCACCTTTTTTCAAAATAATTCTAAACCTTTTAGCCACATGAAAAAATAATTATAATCATTGTTTGTAACTCTTATAATCATTTTTACCCCTGAACCACCCACAAAGTGAATTACAGCATCTTTCATCACTGTTAGGTTTGTCACTTTTGGGTGTGTTTTCTATTTAATATTCTTTTTGAAGACTTTGTTCTTTAATTAATTGCTTGCAGCTTATTTCTCAATTAATTCCAATTGAAATTGCTCTTGAAGAAATTTCTTTTGTAGCCTTAAATATCTCTTGTAGAGTACTTTTGGATAAATTCTTATTGTTGGTAAAACAATAAATCTTTATAATATTATTGTTTTATACTAATAAAGCTATAAAAAACAAAAATTGGTGTGTTTTCTCTTAAAAATGATATTTATTACTATTTTTAATTGATTTTTACCTTATACAAATTTTGAGGACAGGAAAAGTATTTGATTTTTAATCAAAGTTTCATATCCACACCTTACATTTGGGGGCCCAGCCATGATATTTTACCTGTGACATATTTTTTTTACTCTTTTTTAAACCTTTTTCTTATATTGTAAAATTTAAAAAACATATAAAAATACTTATAATTCAAAAAACCCATAAAAATAATTTTTTCATATTATAAGTGAGGCTTATATTTTTATTTTGTTTTTTGAAATAACCTTTTTTATACTTAATTAATTGGCTTTTTCATTAATTTTAGTGTCTGACAACGTGGTAAGACAAGAAAACATTGAAACAGCCTCAACAGTCACCATCATTGTTCCTGTCAGTACTATTAATTCAGACCATAATAGTACTGTTATTGTGACTCAAAATAACCAACCTTAACCAATCTCTTCTGAATTGATTAACTTGGATATAAGTAATACCCTTCAGAAAGCTAAGAATTTGGCCAATAGTAAGTTTTTGACGTAAAAATACTATCTTTAGCCTTTTTAATCATAAAATATGCCTTCAACTAGATCAGGAGCCAGCTATAAACCCTCAAGCAGCTCCCAGAAAGGTAATAGACGTGATTATGGCAGAAGCCAACCAGGTACAGAAGGAAAAGGGTCAGTTGATGACTTCCAAACAACTAAAATAGGTCATTCTGATGCTGATAATACCATTTTACCTTCACAAAGAGCTGAAACCGCCACAAGAAGCCTCACTGGACATATACAAAGCCAGCCACAAATCTTACAAAAATTCCCTGCAGTAAAAGGAGTACCAGATCCTTGCAGATCTGTAGAAAAACTGCATGAATTCTTATCTGACTGTGAGAAAATTCCTGGGCCATCCCAATACTTGCAAATTGCTCAATGGATGCCATCCATTGATGGAGAAGAAAAACATGATGCTCTTGAAACTAGAATGGAGGAAAAACAACCCTCCACCACCCAAGCAGGTGCCAAAAACAGCCCCAGTGGCCAGCAGCAGCAATTCCAACATGAAAAAGCAGCCACAATCTCCAAACAAGGGAAAAGGAAAGGCACCAGCCACCAAACCTTACAGCCAGGGCTACAGGATTCCAAACATTCAACAGGATGCCATGGAAAATGTGTTTCAGATGGCCAGAACAATGATGGAATTACAAAAGAAAGAGGAGGCCAGATTAAAATATCAGAAATGATTTCTAATATTTTTGATTCTATTCCACAGTTGTATGAAGCTATAAATGACGTAAAAAGTCATCTTTCTGATAAAAATACATCAATTTGTGACAATCTTAAAACACATAACTTGAGTCTGGGCCAAATCAATGAAACACTTAAATTCTTTGAAAAAGGTTTAGGAACAATTAAAACTTCTAATAATGATAATTCTTTTGGCAAGAAGATAAATGAACAATCTGCCATTATTAATGAATTGACAGACAAATATTCTAAATTCAATATTGATGACAAGATTGAAGCAAGAATAAAACAAGCCATAAATACTATCAAAGAGGTTAATAAGAAAGCTCTTGATAATATTTCAAAATCGTTTACTGAAGTAAACACACATATAATTGCCTTGAAAAAGCGTTTTGATACCTCAAAAGAGGAAATATCAGAATTAACAATAAAGTCAAATGAGGTTATATCTGATAATACTAAAAAAACAAAATTATGGAATGAGCTGACATCTAAAGAGGATGATCATAAAAAGAATGTAATAACCTCTATACAAAGCTTACAACATGAATTAAGAAATTCACAAAGGTGTAACAACAGTAAAATGAATGATATTGAACAACTACTAAACACCTTACCAAGAATGTCTACACCTCTGAATCAACATGAGGGTACAGGGATTCCCTATCCACAAGTATTGGAAGTATTGAATATTGAAAATTCTCAATTAAAAAAATGAATTTTCTACTTTTTTTCATAACTTGGAACCATCAATTGTCCAAGAACTCTTGAAAGAAGTTCCAAAACTTAAGGAATGGCCTCACTTCAGTGGTGAAGGAGAATATGACCATATGGAATTCGTCAGAGGAATTCACATGATTAAAGAAGATTTTGAATTACCAGCCAGATTTGTAACAGCCAGGTTCAACACCTTATTTACCAAATAAGCTCACAGATGGTATATCAAATTGAGACAAGCACATGGACACCAAAGTTAGACTTGGTGGAAAACCCAAATTATCAACAAATGGGCCAATGATTCTTGGAGGTTTGAAGTGGAAACAGCCTTCTAATCTGCCAAATTTAATGCTGATAAAGACAAAGCTTTACCATGGTTTTGCCAACAAAAAGACAGATTAACAGAATCATGTCCTGACATGTCAGAATTTATGATCCATAGAAATATTCTCAGACAATGTGGAGGTGACTTAGTGCATGCTGTCAAAAGCAGGACTACTGAACAATCTTCAGCAGAGGATATTATCAATATATTAGAAGAAGTAACCACAAGAACCAAAATTGGTTCTAGTAGGGTGAATCTCAAAAGAAGGTTTAATACACTTTGGAAAGATTCTGTGGACAAAAACACCAAAGAAAATTCCAATAATGTTAAGTATAAATCTGCAGATACAGTCAGAAAGTGCCATATTTGCCAAAGCACCACCCATTTACCCAATACATGTCCAAAAAGGGGGAAAATCAATGAAATTGATATTGAAAAGGAAGCTGATGTTGATAATGATGACATAATTGAAGAAAATCCAGATGATAAGTCATCCATATTTTCTGAATCTTCAAAATATATAGAAAATATCAATGCCAATTTTGACATCATGGAATCTTATTCCCACTTGCCAAAATCAAGCAATGTTCAACTTTATTTATCAAAAGTTCAAGATGCACAACTTATGAAACCCAAACCAAACAGAGGGAAAGGTTGTACAGCTGGTAGCTCCTGTATAGCAGAAGTGGTGATTGAAAACAAGCCCACTAAACGTTTGCTTGAGCCAGGAGCCTTCTGCTCTTGTGTTGGTAAATCCTTTATTGAAACTTGTGTACCAAACTTTGAAGATCAGTTGTTGCCAATTGATGGCATAAAATTCAATAGTGAAAGTAACCCAATGAAAGCATTGGGAATATTTTAAACTAGTGTCACATCTCCACATATAAATGGAAATTTAAGAATCACTGTTGAGTTTATTGTTATGGAAAATTGCTCTGGTACCCATTTTATTTTGGGAAATGACTATTTAATCATGTATGGAATAGATTTACATAATAACAAAGACAGATACTTTAATATTGGAGACAATAAGCATCAGAAATTTGCCTTTTTACCATTTAAAAGACAAATTACAGTAAATAAAGTATCACCAGTCAACTTACAATTGGAAAAATTCAAATATGAACAGTATAAGGAGGCTGAAATAAGCCTTCATTTGACTGATAAACAAGAAAATGAACTTTATTCCCTTTTGTATGACCACAGAGGAGCGTTTGCTTCAGACAAAGAGCCTCTAGGAGCAATTATTGGTCATGAAGTTGATATAATTCTTAATATTGAAAGACCTTATCCACCACTATTGAGAAGACCTGCATACCCAGCAAGTCCCAAGTCAAGAGAAGCTATGGAAACTCATATCAAGGAGCTTCTAGACCTTGGTGTAAGAAGAAAAGTTGGCCATAATGAAGAAGAACAAATAACTACACCAGTCATAGTGGAATGGCATAATTGAAAATTCAGAATGGTGGGAGATTTTAGAGCTCTGAACACTTACACTGTTCCAGATAGGTACCCAATACCAAAAATCCAAATTGCCCTTACTCAAATATCTCAAGCAGTGTATATAACCACTATGGATGCCCTTAAAGGATTCCATCAAAATGTGGTGACACCAAGAGCAAGAAAATACTTGAGAATTATTGTTCATTGTGGAGTGTATGAATACTTGAGGATGCCCTTTGGTATCAAAAATGCACCTTCACACTTCCAAAGAATGATGAATGAAATCTTCCCTGAAGAACTCTCAGAGGGATGGTTGATCATTTACATTGATGACATTATTGTCTGTTCCAAGACTTGGGAAGAGCACATGTACAGATTGTCCAGATATTTGACAAAAATTCAATAAGTAAACATGAAAATCTCCTTGAAGAAATGTCATTTTGGATTTAAAGAACTTAAAGCACTAGGACATGTTGTATCTGGTTTGTCCCTTGGAATTGACAAAAACAAAGTTGCAGCAGTATTGCTAAAACCCATGCCTCAGAATAAGAAGGAAATTCAGTCATTCTTAGGTTTTTCAGGATATTACAGGCAACACATTAAAGATTTTGCATCCATAGCAAGACCACTTTATAAATTGTGTGACAAAGACACAGTATTTGAAATGACTGTTGACAGAGTCAAAGCTTTTGAGTCTCTAAGAGAAGCCTTGACCACTACTCCACTCTTACTGATGAAAGACTTTAAATTTCCCTTTAAATTGGATATTGATGCTCCAGGGGATGGGCTGGGTGCTGCACTTCACCATGTTCAGATAATAAATGATAAACCTGTAGAAGGACCCATATGTTTCATATCCAGGCAAATCAAACCAACTGAAGCCAGATATGGAGCAAGTCAAATGGAATGTCGATGTCTTGTCTGGGCCTTGGAAAAATTGAACTACTTCTTAGAGGGATGTGTTTTTGAGGTGATAACAGATTGTACAGCTGTCAAATCACTTTTTAACATGAAAACACCCAACAGACATATGCTCAGATGGAAAATAGCCATACAAAAATACAGAGGAGATATGAATATTGTTTATAAGGATGGGAATATTCATAAGAATGCAGATGAACTAAGCAGATGGCCATTACCAAATAATATTGATAATCCTGCGTATGTTCCAGAAGAAGCTTCACCACAGATCCCAATAGAAGGAATAAGTGTTACAGACTTGAACACCACCTTCTTTGAAGAAGTAAGACACAGTAACACTCAAGATACAAATTGTAGCATCTTATGCCAATTACTTAACAAAGACTGTAAAGACAACTCTCTAATACATGCCTTGGATGAAGTATGGAAAACATCTTATGATGGAGGAAGTTTTCACCTATGGGATGGTATAATTTATCACAGAACCAAGCACACATGTGTCATGACAGTTGTGGACAGGTAATTAATAAATCTTTTATTGAAAGAATTCCATGAAAGCCCTTTCTCAGGACATCTGTCTGGAGACAGAACAAGAGAAAAAGTGAAAGCCTGTATATGGTGGCCAATGTGGCAGAAGGATGTTGCAGAGTATTGCAAAACCTGTGACAGATGTCAAAAAGCAAATAAATCCACTGGCAAGAGACTTGGAAATATGATAAAAATCCAAGAAACAAGCAGACCTTGGGAAATTGTCCATATGGATTGGGTAACTGGCCTACCACTAGAAGGTGACAGAAGTTATAATGCTTGCCTAGTGATGGTTGACAGATTCAGTAAATATCCAATCTTTTTACCATGTCACAAGGATGATACAGCCATGGATACAGCTCTTCTGATATGGAATAGGGTAGTGTCATGGACTGGAATATTTACAAATATCATTAGTGATAGAGATCCCAAATTCACTTCAGCACTATGGACAAATCTTCACCAATTAATTGGCACTAAGCTGTCTTTCTCTACAGCCTACCACCCACAAACTGATGGTCTGGCTGAAAGGATGATCCAAACCTTAGAGGACATGGTAAGAAGATTTTGTGCATATGGCCTTGAATTCAAAGATTGTGATGGATTTACCATGATTGGTGTACTCTGTTTCCAGCACTGGAATTAGCATATAAGACATCAATCCATTGCAGTACCAATCAAACTCCTGCTATCCTAGAAAAGGGATGGAACCCCAAATTACCCCAAGATTCCTTGAGGAAAGATTTGATTGAAATACATCCCACAGCTGCTAGCTTCAAGGGAATGCTAGACAAAGCAAGGAAGCATGCAGTAAGGTGCATGGAGGACTCTTTTGCATATGCTAAGGACAAATGGGATAGATCACATGCAACTCCAGATTTCAAAGTGGGGGATTTAGTTCTTGTATCCACCACTAACTTCAATAACATCAAAGGATGTAAAAAGCTGCAAGACTCCTTCGCAGGACCTTTTGTTATTAAGGCCCTCCATGGAGAAAATGCTGTTGAAGTAGAGTTATCTGAAGAACTTAGCAATAAGCATCCTACATTTCCAGTGAGCTTGATAAAGCCACATAAATCTAGTGATCCTTAAAAATCTCCCTTAAGGAATAAATTCCCCAAGCTATACCTCCTATTGAGCCATCTGGTAGTAAGAGAATTGCCAAATTTCTCAAAGAAAGAAAGTTGAGAACCAACAAAGTAAGGGAATACCTTGTTAGGTACAGTGGCCCAGCTTGTGAAGATGAATGGTTTCCAGAAAAGGACATACCTGAAGCTACTGAAATTCTCAGAAGTTTCAGGCACACTGGAAATAACAATATTACAAAGTAATTTTTTTTAGGGGGAGGGAATGTGAGCCTTAGAGGTATTTTTATATACCCAAAAGACCACAAATGATGAATTAAAAGACAAATGTAAATAAAATAAATTTATTTATATTATAAAAATAAAAATCAAAATATAAATACAAATTTATATTTAAAGCTCACAATTTAATTATAATTTAAAAATAAAATCACAATAAAATTGAAAATTATGAAAATTCATTTTTACTTGTAAAAATTAAGTAAAAATGAATTTTTAATAAAAATTATGAAATTAAAATATTTTGGGTAAGAATTTATATAAAATATATTATAAATTTTTATCCAATAAATAAACATATAAAGTTCATTTCACCATTCGATTCCTTATAAAAAATTAGGTGGGGTCACCTCTGAGTGAAAGTTTTGTAACTCAACTCTAAATAAGCTTAAATTAAGTTTTCAGTATTTTCAATACAAAAATTAAAAATACTCAAAACTTCAATTTAATTCACACCACATGTGGTGTTAACCATCAATTTTTGTGTTAAAGTTGAGGTGTTGTGTTTAGTTTGGAAGTTATGAGGAATTGAAGTATTTTCAATTGAATTAAATTGAAATGTCAAAATGTGTGCATGTATTACATAAGTGAAATTTGATTTACATATGAAGTATCAATTATTACTGTATTGTACTGTACAATTCAATTGAATTACATATGTAAATTACAAGTATAATACATGATGAGGAATTAAAGGAAAAAATAAATTGAAAGGATTGTAAATTGGGGGAGAAAAGGAACTCTAGCTCCAAGGGGGAGCCACACCCCCAAAATCCTTGCTGACAGGCATGAGATGTCAAAATTTATTCAAAAATTAATCAATTTTGGCCTGGAATTGAGTCACAGGGTCTGTGACTCAATGGACGATGAGGTTTTGATACCAACCAGGGCAGTGTTAACTGTTGCCAAGAGGGTAAAACTACCCTTAGGTTAAAAAAATGTTAGTAAAAAGAGTTTCAACTGATTTCTACGCCTCTTAAACACATTCTGACATGTTTTGAATGCTCTAGACCAGGTATTGCTATAGTAATGGCTGATTTAAGGGTCTAAAATTGCTTAAACCAGCCCCTTTTTGGTCTAAAACAGGGTTCAATGATGCCATAATTGGCTTTTCTTTTGTCAGACTGTTTTTCACGACCAAAACGAGTAAATTTTACTTTTGGAGTAAGAAAATTGATGGCTATAAAAGAGTGTCTTCTTTGCCCCACTTTTCTCTTCATGTTAGAATCTTCTCCTTTTACAATTAGTTTAAACACTGTTAAACCAATCAATAAAAGATTCCAACCCCCTTTTTTTAAAACAATTTTAAACCTTTTAGCCATGTGAAAAAATCATTATAATCATTGTTTGTAACGCTTATAATCATTTTTACCCCTGAACCACCCCAAAAGAGAATTAAAGCATCTTTCATCACTATTAATGTTTTCACTTTGTTTCAAAATTCACTCTGGTCATTTTTGGGTGTGTTTCATCTTTAATATTCTTTTTAAAGAATGTGTTATTTAATTAATTGCTTGCAGCTTATTTCTCAATTAATTCCAATTGAAATTACTCTTGAAGAAATTTCTTTTGTAGCCTTAAATATCTCTTGTAGAGTATTTTTGGATAAATTTTTACTGTTGGTAAAACAATAAATATTTATAATATTGTTGTTTTATACTAATAAAGTCATAAACAAAAAAATTGGCGTGTTTTCTCTTAAAAATAATATTTATTACTGATTTTAATTGATTTTTACCTTATACAAATTTTGAGGACAGGAAAAGTACTTGATTTTTAATCAATGTTTCATATCCACACCTTACAGAACCTGTATTTCTGACAATTCTTGAAGGAAGGCCATGCTTTTAGAAAATATTATTGATGAATAAATGGGCCAAATCCAGTGCAGTGACTGAAGACATTGTTGGAATGAAAATTGCCATTTTTCAGAATATGTCCACTATGACCAGAATTGAGTCAAACGAATTGAAAATTGGCAATTTAGTGATGCATTTCATTGAGAGACAGATGCAAGGACCATTTTAAACTGGAAGAGGCTTGAATAGTCCAAACTTCTTGTGATTAATATTCTTGTTTCTTGAGCACTGTTGACATGATGAAACATAGTCCTTGATTAATTGGGTCATTCTAGACCAGTGAAAATTCTTCTTGAAAAGTCTGAGAATCTTCTTTGGCAGGGTGGCCAGCTACAGAAGAGTAATGATGGCTTTGAAGTATGCTTAGTTGAATTATAGGGTCATTTGGGACCACCACCTGATATTTGAAGAGAAGGCTCAAGAGAATAATCTTCAACAGATTTACCTTTTCCCAAACATTGAAGGATACATCTAAACTGAGAATCTTGCCATAATGCCTTCTGAATTGAATAAATAAAATTTGAAAAAGAATCTTGAGTGTTGGAGTTCATCTTGCTTAATGAGTTGTTGAAAATGATTGGATTCTTGCTGATGAAATCCTCCCCCCTCTCTGGGTAAAAATTGTACCAACATGACAGGGCATCCATAAGAGTAGCAAAGCGGCCAAGGAAGTAAGTGATTGAAAAGTGGAATTAAGCCTAGTGGGATTGATAGAGAGTGAGGAGCTTGGAGGTCATGTAGTATTGAATGGAGGGGTGATCAGTGAGAACTTCAAAAGTAGAAAAAGCCCAGACTATGCCAAGGAGTTCCTTGTGATGAATCTCATAGTTGAGCTCCACTAGAATACGCTTGCAGATATAAAATGCACTGGGAGGTTTTCCTGAGTCAAAAACCTGACTCAATACAGAACCCAAAGTATAATCTGATACATTGGTTTTTACAATGGTTGGTAGAGAAGGATTGGAGTGGTGGTGAAAACCTCCTTGAGTTAATGAAACTGTCTAAGAGCTTTCTCCTTGAGGAAGTTGGTTAGTGAACTGATTGTCTTGGAATAATTCTTGATGAACCAGTGGAAGAAGTTGGTAAAGCCAAGGGATGATTGAAGAGCTTTGAGGTTTCTTGAAAGTGGCCAATTAAGAATCTGCTGGACTTCTGATTAGTAAATCTTGAGGAATTCAGAAGAAACAAAATAGCCCAGGTATTTAATACTTGAAGAATGAAGGAGGCACTTGAATGCCTTTGCAAACAGGCTATTAGAGCTGAGTCTGGAAAGAACAGTGGACACATGAGTGACATGTTCCTCCTCAGACTTGAAGAATACAATAATATTTTATAGATTAACCAAAACAAAATCTAAGAGATAAGAGAAAATATCATTAACAAGATTTTGAAAATAGGAAGGAGAATTGGTGAGCCCAATGGCCATCATTGTTCTTCAAAGCTGTCAAATGCTCATAATACTCCTTGATTCTGAGCAGGCTATATTAACCACACAAATAAATCTTGGAGAAGATAGAGGAACCACTGAAAACAGTTAGAAGATGATTCATAGGAGGAACAGGATATTTGTTTTTCCTAGTAACAGCATTGAGTTTGTGGTAATCAACACACAAACAAAGGACACTGTCTTTTTCTTTGACAAAGAGGAAAGGTGCTCCTGTTGAAGAGGAGCTGTGCCAGATGAAAACTTTCTCTAAATTCTCTAAAATTTAGGCCCTGAGTGCCTCTGACTCTTGCTTTGAAAAAGAGTAGATGACCACAACTGGAGGTAGAGACCCCTCCAGTTCAAAGTGACAACCACAAGCATGGTGAGGAGGAAGCGTTTCTGCTTTCAACTTGGAAAATACATCCAAATAGTGGTGATAAGTGAAAGAAAAAACCTTAATCATGGTTTCAATTTATTCTGGCTCTTTCTCTTCATCCCACACCTCCTCAAGTGGGTCAAGATAAGATGAAGGAGGAAGGTCCACATTCTCATGGAAAAGATGAAATGAAGATATAGAATTATATTATCCAACATGTTGTATCTCATTAAATATTTCATCTTTAGAGGATAGTGATGATTTACAGGAATTAAGGGAAGAAACATGGAGAGAAGTGGGAAATGATGGTGTTATAAAATCACCAACCAGAGTTGCACATGTATTGGCAGAAGAAGAGTCATTAGTGGCAGAATTAGAATGATCATGATAGTGCTTAAAATCAGGATTAAAGGTGATAAGCCCTTTTCTCCAATCAATAGATGGTTGAAAATTATTGAGAAAGTCAAAGCCCTATATGAGGTCTTTTCCCTTGGGAGTATCAATGACTAAAAAGTACCATTAAAAGCTTGGGAAGGAAGGGAACTCTGAGAAGTCCAAAATGATACAAGGAATCTTCTCTGGGAGTTCTGGAATAGTCAAAGAATACTTGTGAACAAACTGCTTTGCAATAAATGAGCTGTAAGAACCAGAATCAATGAGAATACTGTAACACACATCAGAGAGAGAAGAAAAGACAAAAAACTTGAGAGACTTTTTGACAACAATATTAAGAATGAACAATTGTACTCTGGGTGGAAAATAGTGAAGAACATTGAAAAAAAGATGATCTTCACTCAGGATTTTCTCTTGAAGGGGAATCTGCCTGCTGGTTGGGTAAGCTGGTTTTAAGGTCTTTTGACACAAGCCTCAAGACTGTGCTTCCACCCACAATAGGAACACAAGCCCTACTTCGTGCTTCTTTGCTTTCAGAACCCATCAACTTGTGGTCCCTATTCAAGAGGGAAGAATGGGGATTATCCAGTTTCTGAACTCGGAAACTCTTCCTTTTATGACTTTACTTAAAGAATTTTGATTATCAGAAGAAATTGACTTTGAGGCTTCAGTCTTCTTTTCTTGATGATGATTATTCTCCTTCTGCCTCTCATGGTACCTGGTATTAAGCTTCAGGGTAGCACCCATTAATTCTTGAACAGAATAAATTCTTAGAGGATGGGAGAAAAATGGATCCAGAATCCTGAAGGCCAATCCCTTCCTGAAATGATGAATAAGAGACCTTTCACCCCAATCCCCAATTCCTGAAACCAAAATTCTGAAATAAGAAATTTATAGCAAAAAATGACCTCCTTCCTTAATTATTAGGCCATCCAACTCTGCTTCACATTTTTAACTTCATTTGGATCCCTAAGTAAAGTAGAGAGCTGGTATTCAAATAAGGCCCAGTTATTTAGGAGGTAGTTTGGCTCTTGATTAGTAAGGTTGAAAAGGTAAGGGTAAATCCATTTTGAAGCCCTGCCAATGAGAAATAAAGTGGCATAAAGGACTTTATTCCTTTCTTCAGAGAAATTTTCCATGTTATTATGAAATATAAGCTATCAGGACTGAATAAAAGTTCCAACTTTGAACGTTCAAGTCCCATAAATGCAGTGTGGTGCCTTCATAGATGCATTCTCAAAGGCTGAGGGTCTTGAAGCTTCAGAAGATGAATCTGCTTGTCGATTGGCCATATTTTGGGTCATTTGTTGCGTGATGGAAAATAAGAATTGTTCAGATTGATGAGAGACAGGCTGATTAGACTGTGCTGGAGTTGGACCTTCAGTAACTTCAGATGCCCCCAAAGGAGAAGGGACAGATTCAATACCATTGGACTGTTCCTCTTCCACAGAATCATCTTCACAAGGAACTTTGAGGGTGGTCCTTGAAGTTCCTAAAGAATTTCCAAGTACTCCTGAAAATGAACTTTATCTTCTCGGCACTCTTCCTTCCATATTTTGTTCTCTGTCTAAGTGGGCCCTCAGTTGAGGAACTCCTGGGGTGCCATCAAGAAGAGCTCTTGGAGTTGGAGTGAGAACAGCTTGAGCTCTAGCCAGAGATCTTGTCTGTCTTTAAGGAGGTGAATGTTAGACAGGAAAGACTTTAAGAATAAAATGAAATAAAATATGATTAAAATATTGAAATTTGAATTATGGAAACATTATCCAAATAAAAAGAAAGCTTGAAGTCACATAAAAATGAATATCTTGATTAAAAATCAAAGATCAAACATTTATTGAGGTCAAGCACTCAACCAGTGAAATTATGAGTAAGATAAATGAATAAATAAATTGTGAGGAGTATCAATCCACTATCAAATGAAATTAAATGCTTGAAAAACTAAATTGATAAAACAAATCAAAATAAGTGAATTCTTCAGGTCAATCAAATTATTGAGGTCAAAATAAAGATTATGTCAAATAACTCAATCAATGTCAAATAAAAATGAAACTCTTGCTGTAATTCAAAGTTCATAAAGAATATTTAAAACTGAATCTTGATGAATGAAGATTTGTGTATGAAATGAATTTGAAATCAATTTGAAAATTAAAATCAACCTGTGACCTGAATTGAAATTGAGTGAAAAAATGACTTAAAATGGTCAGCCACACAATTTTAAGAGAAAAGAGAATTTTGATAAATATTGAAGAAACTTATAAAGAGAAATTCAATTTTCAAGAATGGAAGAATAATTGAAAATTGAGACCTTTGAAGAAAAAGTCATTAAGATCATAAAAGTGTCATAATTGATGAATTAATGATTTTTAAAATAAAGAAAAAAATGAGAGAATCAATTATGAGTTAATTAATATAATTTCACAGGGGATCTTGGGGAAAACAAGAGTGGCCTGGGACTCAGGAATCAAGAAATGACTTTGAGGGCTGAAAAGGGCTAAAGAAATAAATAAAAGATTATGTTTCTTTAAGGAAGAATCTTTCACAGGGGCTCTTGGGAAAAACAAGAGTGGCCTGGAAATCAGTAATCAGGGAACTCACTTGGAAGACTCCAAAGAATGCAGAAGACAGGAATAAAAGCAATTAACTTCCCTAAGAGATATGAAGGTATAAAATGAGATTCAATAAGAGAGATAAGAAGCCAACCAAGTAAGTCCTTAATCACTGTTTCAACCTGCCAGAATGAGCAATTGAATTAGTAAGGGATATGACCACTAATATCAACTGACAGGCAAAGAAAGAAAGAAAAGGTTTCCAAATGATGGACTTGATAATATAGGTATTCACTTGAAAAAGGAGATAAGATATATAAAGATAAAATAAAATTGAAGTACAATAATCAACTAGAGGAAAAGCCCCCCAAGGTCAAAGGAGGCTGGTATATGTGAAAAGTTGAAATCTTGAATCCTTCAGGATGGAAGCTGATCTGTATTGAATACTGGTGGCTTTATTTACTGTCTGATGGAATTTATACCTTGCAAGATTGGGAAATGAGCTGGGTTGAATGATATTCCCATAGTGTATGATTGAAATAAAGGTCTTCATGAATCCATACTGTATTGAATGAATGTGGCTTCCAAGGTGGATTGATGGAGAATTGTCACTTGAAAGATTGTTTTTGAGCTACCTCTTGATTATCCCTTGACAATAGACTGGCAGTATTCCCTTGGAGGAATACTGTGAATGAGAATATGAAATGATTGGTTGATGGCATCATTGATTTTTGAGAGTGAAAATTTTCCTTGAGCCTTGATGAATCCTCTAGATGAGGTTTTGGAATGTTTCAATAACCCTTTGATATTGGAACCATTGGATTTATGGGGAAAAAAGATGCATGATGGTGTATAACACCATTTATGGCACTTTTGGTTATTGGAGGGTGAAAGTGGCAAAATGTCTTTTGGAAGGATGCCAGGATGATATGAGTGAAAAATGGGGTTTGGGTGGCTTCAGAGGTAAAAAAGTGTTGGGTCTTTGGCCAAATACAGCTTATACAGATTCAAAACTATATTTGTGCAAAGTGCACAAAAAATGCGCAAAAATGGCAATTAAGCCCCAAATGGCCTAATATGACCATTTAGGCATATTACCCATAATACATGGGATAATGGAATAAAAGGACTCAATAAAGAAAAATGCGCAAAATTTCCAAAATGAGAAAAAGTGCGCAAAATGCCCAAAATGAGAAAAAGTGCACACAATGCACAAAACTGTATATAAAGCTGAAAAAGACAAATACAGGATTTTGAGCTGTATTTTCCCTGTTGACTGGAAAATACCTAAGAGTTCCCAAAAGCAAATACTGGCAAGGAAAGGCCTGATGGTGATGAAGGGCCAAGCTTTCCCCAGATGGTGAAATGGCCTTAAAAGGCCAGGAAAGATAAAATGGCCAATTTGGCCAAATTGCCACAAATTGGATATGGCATTGATATGCCATATGGAGGTCCAAGAGGGTGAATTGCCACGGCTGTGACAGAATAAGCAAAAGTAAAAATCTGCCAAAGGCCAAGGATAATAAAATAAGCAAAAAGCCAAAGAGCCAACCACATGAATCCTCAATTCACTGATTCAGCTTTCCAGAAAGAAAAACAGGATTAGTAAAGGATATGACCACTAATATCCACTGACAGGCAAGCAAACATGCAAATTACTGATCTATCAATATCAGTATTGACTTTCAAGAATGAAAAGAAAATGATAATAAAAATAAATCCAATATATTAATTGACTGGGGAAAACGTCCCCAGGGGTGGAAAGGTGGCCAGTATATGAGAAAGGTTGAAAGAATGATCCTGGAGGGTTGATCACCCAGCTTTATTTACTGTTTTGGGTCAATAAAGATCTGTCTATCTTGAGAATTGGACTGTGTGCCTTGAATTCCCAGAGTGGAATATAAATTTACCCAAAAGGGTCAATTCCATACAGCCTGTATGGGCCAGTTGAGTTGTTCAAGTAGTTCTGGAGCTTTTGATGCCTTGATAGCTTATTTGATGAATAATAACCACTTGAAACTTCCCTTGAAGAATTGTGAGCCTTTGAGATATGACCACATATCCAATAAGGTCACAAAAAAGATTAATAATAATTATACCTTTAATATAATTATATTAAAATTAATTAGAATAATTATACACTAAAAATAATTACTCAAATATACAAAAAATACCATAAATTGGTACTAAAATTGGTTTAACTTAAAAACCAATGAATGAACATGTGAAATAAATTATACCATTGGATTCCCCATAGAAAAGTACACATATACCACTTTTATGGCATATCTGTAAAGTCAATATTTAAGGAATTATAAGGTATAATACCTTATAAAAATCATAAAACCTTATTTATCTCAGAAACTAATGAAACAACATGTGAAATAAATTGTACCAGTGGATTCCCCACAAAATTCCACATATAAAACAATTAATAAGCTAATTCCCAAAATCAATACTTAAGGAATTATCCTGAATATATGCACTTTTTTGGTCAACGCATATATTCAGTGATCATAGCTAATATCTTCTAAACTATACATGCTAGAATGATGAACCAAAAATAAAGTTACCACGTAATTACTGTAACAACACAGATATGAACTTTATTTCGCAAATTATAAACAAGGTTAAGACTTATGAGGAAATATTGATAAAAATCAACAGAGCTGTTGACCACTTTGTTGTGAAAGTAGTCCAAACTTAAAAAAAAGTATACAGTTGGATTCTACTAGTTTATTCGAGAAGAATGACGTAATGTTTATTGTTAAATTCAGGGTATAACCCCCTGAAATCATGGTTTGAAGTTTAAAATATTAAATTTTGACAGAAAAGATGAGTTACAAGAAAAATCATCAAAATTAGAGTTTTGATGATGTAATGAAAAGCTCTTGGAAGCATAATAAGGTTATGTCAGGCTATCAGAATTCACTCTCTGAATTGCTGTAGCGTGAAAACCTTAAAAGTTATTGAGGATCAAAGTTTGAGCTTAAATTGAGCTGTTATGATCACATACTGTAACCTTAAAATTAAGTTTAACAGTCTTAAGAGTGATAAAATTGGTGAATACTATTAGTTTATGATTAAAACTAATAAAATCCACGAAATTTGGGGTTCTGCCAAGCCTCTGATGTCATCAAACTTAGAGTTATAGTGATAACTCTAAATAATGGTGTAATAATGATGTAATATGGTTTGATCATGATGTAATCACCCTAAAACCTTAAAATATTGATCAATTCCAGTGGATATGATCAGTACACGTCTACTAGAAGCCTGTTGGACTCTAGGAGGGAGGTATTTACTATAAATAGAGCTCTTTTTACTCTATTTTCCCCTCAGACGCATCAAAAACATTAAATCAATTAAATCAAAGGTAATTTCTTTATTCTTTATATATAAAACTGTTATACTATTAAAGACCAAAGACCACCTTGCTATAATCATCTATTTTGACGTGATTAAATCATTTATTTAATTGTTTTTGTTAAAAATCTCTCTAAAACTCATTTCCACGTAAAAATCCAGAATAATTTGTAATTTTCTTTATTTTTATTGTAAATACAATTTGAAAAGGTTGTATTTATATTTTTTTGGCGTAAAATACTTCAAAATTATTATATTAAGTGTTAAAAGTAGGTTATTTTCTCTTATTATAATAATTTCTCTATTATTACTCTCTTAATAATTCTTTAATTAATATAAATAGTATTTATATTAATTCATAACTTTAATATTAGTAATATTATTGTTATTAATTGTTTTTTATTTATAAAAAACAATTTTTTACGCCTTTATTATTTGTTGGTAACAATAATAAAGAGCTTTATAATATATTAATTATTTTATATTAATATATTATTTATAATATTATAATTTCATTTAATATTAATTATATTATTATATTTATTTAATAATATAATATTTTTACGCCATAATAATAATATTTCTTTATTATTATTATTATTTTAATCTTATTTATTTCAATTATAAGGACATTCAGAGTACAATAAGTAATAAATTAGTAATTTTTACTTATTGTTTCATAGTCAAACCTTACATTTGGGGGCCTGGCCGTGATATTTACTTAAAAGACCTTTAAAAAGATTCTATTTGGGTTTATCCAATAATAAATTATATTTATAATCATAAAATTATATAATAATTTTATATTTTATTGATTTTAAAAGCTATTGAGGCATTTGGAAAGCAATTGTACTGTCTTACACGTGGTTTTTCACATCCTTAGACTTGCAAGAACTTTCTTTGAGTGACTCTAGTGATTAAAAAAGATAATTTATAAATTAAAAATAATTTTTATTATAATTTAATTTTATAAGAATCATATTCATTTTTTATTTTATTCTTTAAAAATAAAAATATACATAAAAAATATTAAAAAATATTAAAAACCAATAAAAAAAGGTATTTTTATTCATTTTTATTCATTTCTTTATTTATTTCATTTTTTTTAAGATATAAAAGCAATTTCTACGTGGAAAATTGCCATATCTTGCCAAAAATAACACTTCTTATAAAAAGACTTATATTTATTTGTCTTTTTTAGTGTTTGAAGATAACCCAACAGAAGACAACCAAGCTACTGTTGAGAGATTGGTGGAAGAAACTTGTCAAAGTTCTCCAACACCAGTTATCACCAAAAGAAAGAAAGCTAAGAAATTAGACTTTCCAGGGCCCACCATTCAAGACTCTGAAGGTGAGCACCTCTTTTTAAATTTCCATAAAAGAATTTTATTCTAAAATACTTTTATTTTTTCCTTATTCTTTAATTATGACTACCAGAAGAGGTTCCCAATACTCCATCCAATCAGATGGAGCTGGACTCAGAAGTAGAATTGATCCCTCAAAAGGGAAAAGAAAGGGCAATATCCCCAGTGGAACAGAATCCACACAAGGAAGTGCCTTATCCCAAAGGCAAGTCCCAGAAATGCCCATGATATCTGAGCCTGAATTGGAACTAAGTATGAGTAACTCAAACAGGTACAAATCACATTCAGAGGGCTCAAATAGACATCTACATGAGCCAGTACAAGCAGTATTACACAGTATACAAGGACAAAGACTGGGAAATGCTGCCTCAAATACACCAAGGAGTGATGAACTCCTGGCACATCCTGAAAAAGTTCCTCAAAGAGGAGGAGATAGTGAAATACTCCAATGGATGGAATCCACTGTCATCCAAACCTCAAATCAAAAAGATCAAGGATTATCATGCCAAAAAGAGGGAGGCAACCAAGGAAGAAGCCCCAGTAGCTTCTACCAGCAAGCCTCAAGCCAACCCACTTCCCCAAGAAGGGAAGAAGAACAAGAAAAAGCATTGGAGGAAACCAAATTCCCCAAGCCACAGAATCCCAAGAATCCAAAAGGATGCCATGGACAATGTTTTCAACATGGCCAGAACCTTGATGGAATTCAAGGACAAGGAAGAGCAAAGAATGAGACAACCTCATTTCCCAAAGAAATAACCTTGTCCAAAGATGTTGTAAATACTTTAACAGAAATTAAAAATAGTATATTACCTCTAAAAGAAATTAAAGACAGTTTATTATCACTACAAGAAATAAATAACAATTTAACTTCTTTAACAAAAATTGTTGTGCAAAACAAGAAAGAAATTGACAACATTAAGTTTATTGTTGAAAATAATAAACCAAAGAATTTAATTGACAATACTCAAAAATTAATACAAGGACAACAAGAATTGTATAAATACATAAAAGATATCAAAGACAAGACTTTGACAATCAATTATGATGTGAGTATTGACAACCTTACAGAAAAATTAAATAAATTAAGTATTTCTGTAGAAAAATTTGAAGAAAAGACTTCATCACACTAAAAATTACTTTTGGACCATGTGGAAAAAAGTGATGAAGCAAGAATGCATCTAAAAGATGATATTCAAAGTGAAATAAGGCTTATTACAGAAAAAATGGATAAAATTAATGAGGCCAATTTAAATATGCCAAAGTTATCAACACCATTTTCCCATATAAGAAGCCCTATAAAAACAAAAGAGGAATTGTCAAATCCTTTCATAACAGACTTGAGTCACCAAGACAATAACCAAGTCTTAATGAAGGAAGCACCTCAATTGAAGGAATGGCCAACATTCACAGGAGAAGGTGAATATGACCACATGTCATTTATTAAAACAATTGACATGTTACAAGAAGACTATGCCATACCAGATGAATTAATCACTGCAAGATTACATTCATTATTTGAGAAATCTGCAAAAAGATGGTATTATGGCATAAGACAGACAAATGGTAAAAATACCTGGTCTTGGTGGAAACAAGAAATAATCACCAAGTGGGCAAATGATGCCTGGAGGTATAAGATAGAAAATGCATTTGAAAACTCTTTCTTTGACCCAGAGAAAGATAAACCTTTAACTTGGTTCTTAAAACAAGTTGAAAGGCTTAATGCACTGTACCCAGAAATGTCACAGAAGATGGTACATATGAAAATACTTAAAAAATGTGGAGGGGAACTAGAACATGCCCTAAGAAGCAGGTGTATAGAACCATGCTCCACAGAAGAGTATATAAATGCACTAGAAGATATAGTGACAAGGACAAAAATTGGCAGGAATTGGAAAAAATTGGACATTAAAAGCCCAAATAAACCATTTATCAAGAAAGATAAATCAAAAGAATCCTTTAAACCCAATACATCCAACAATAATGAGCAAAGAAAATGCCATAAATGTGGAGGTATTGGACACTTAGCCAATAATTGCCTTAAAAAAGCAAAGATTGATGAAATTGTGGAAACAGAAAACCACAATGACAAAGAAGAAGAATCTGACTCTGAAAAAGAGACAGAAGAATCAGAAAGCTCTGAAAGTGATGAAATCAATATAATTAATGCACAAATTAATAATATTGATATAATTTATGAAGTACTGGATGTTAACTCAAACTTGCCACAAGTTGGAACATCTGACACAAATCTGACAAACATACAAGATGCCAAAATGTATAGAACCAAACCTGCAAGAGGAATGGGATATACAGCTGGAAAATCAAGTATTAGTATTGTTATGGTTGATAACCAAGAAGGAAAGGTTAACTTGGATACAGGGGCATATTGCACTTGTGTTGGCAAAAGTTATTTAAAAACCATTGTCCCAGACTGGCAAGAAAAACTTATGCCAATACAAGGTGTCAAATTTAGTAGTGCAAGTGAGAGCATGAAGCCCCTTGGAATAATTGATTTAACACTCATTTTTCCTCATCCCTCACAATGTGTCAGAATCAAAGTAGAGTTTGTAGTAATGGACAACTGTACTAGTAATCATTTCATACTTGGAAATGACTACTTATCAATCTATGGTATAGATATCTCCAACCAAAAGGATAGATATTTTACCATAGGAGATAATAAAAGACAAAAGTTTGGATTCTTAAATAACAAAAAACAAATCACAGTTATTAAGAATGAGGAAAAAATTCCAGAAAAAGTACTTTTTATATCTGAACAACTCAAAGAGGCAGAATTCAATCAAGAATTAACAGAAAAAATGAAAGAAAAATTGATTGACCTCTTATTTAAGTATAAAAATGCCTTTGCAACTGACAAAGAGCCACTAGGTGCCATAATTGGACATGAAGTGGATATAATTCTTAATGTAGAAAAACCTTACCCACCTTTATTAAGAAGACCTGCTTATCCAGCCAGTCCAAGAGCTAGAGAAGCCCTAGAGGTGCACATTAAAGAATTAATGGACCTTGGAGTATTAAGAAAGGTTGGACATAATGAGCAAGTAGAAGTTACTACACCTGTCATTATAACTTGGCATAATGGAAAATCAAGGATGGTAGGAGACTTCAGAGCCCTGAATACCTATACCATTCCAGACAGATATCCAATACCCAGAATCCATGAGACATTGACCCAATTGTCACAAGCTAAGTTCATCACAGCTATGGATGCTCTTAAGGGTTTTCATCAAAATGTCTTAACAGACAATGCCAAGAAACTACTAAGAATAATAGTCCATTGTGGAATTTTTGAATACTTAAGAATGCCATTTGGGATAAAAAATGCACCTTCCCATTATCAAAGAATGATGAATACCATATTTCCTGAAGAATTATCAGAAGGATGGTTAATAATCTACATTGATGATATCATAGTTTGCTCAGAAACTTGGGAAAATCACCTGACAAGACTAGAAAGGGTACTACAGAAAATAGTCCAAGTAAATATGAAAATTTCATTGAAAAAATGTCATTTTGCATATAGTGAATTAAAAGCCCTAGGACATGTAGTATCTGGCCTTAGTCTAGGCATAGACAAAAATAAAGTAGCAGCAGTACTACTTAAGCCAATGCCTCAAACCCAAAAAAGAAATGCAATCATTTCTAGGATTTGCTGGTTACTATAGACAGCATATAAAGGACTTTGCAAAGATTGCTAAATCCTTGTATAAGCTATGTGACCAACAAACAGTCTATGAGATGACAGAAGAAAGAGTCAAGGCATATGAAGAATTGAAAAATTCCTTAACAAATGCCCCATTTCTTCTGATGCCAGATTGGAAACTACCCTTCAAACTGTACATTGATGCTTGTGGAGAAGGACTAGGTGCTGCACTTCACCAAACACAAATTATCAATGATAAGCCAGTGGAAGGACCAATTTGTTTCATTTCAAGGCAGATAAAGCCAACAGAAGCAAGGTATGGAGCAAGCCAAATGGAATGCTTATGCCTAGTATGGGCTTTAGAAAAACTGCACTATTATTTGGATGGCACAGTATTTGATGTAATCACAGACTGTAATGCTGTGAAATCACTATTAAATATGAAGACTCCAAATAGACATATGCTGAGATGGCAAATTGCTATCCAAGAATATAGAGGAAATATGACTATTGTTCATAAATCTGGAAATATTCATAAAAATGCAGATGGTCTTAGCAGATGGGCTCTAGCAAATACCCCTGACAATCCAGCATGGGTACCACAAGAAGAGCACCATATAGAAGGAATATGTGTTACAGACATTGGCACAGAATTCTTTAACCAAGTTAAAGAAAGCTATAAGACAGACAAAAATTGCCATATCTTAAGCCAACTTCTAATGAAAGACTGCAAAGATCCATCACTTTCATCAAAACTAGATGAAATATGGAAAAAGGCATATGATGAAGGAAGATTTCACCTCCTTGATGGAATCCTTTACCATAGAACAAAACACACATGTGTTATGGCCTTAACAGATAGAACACTAATAAACACTATTTTACATGAGTGTCATGATAGTGTTGCATCTGGACATCTCTCAGAAGATAGGACACTAGAGAGGGTGAAAACCTGCTCTTGGTGGCCAAATTGGAAGAAAGATGTTGCAGAGTACTGCCAAACCTGTGACAGATGTCAAAAAGCCAACAGAGCCACAGGAAAGAAATTTGGAATGATGATCCAAATCCAAGAACCAAAATCCCCATGGGAAATAGTTCATATGGATTGGGTAACAGCCTTACCTCCAGGAGGAGACAGGAGTTATAATGCATGTCTAGTGTTAGTTGACAGGTACAGTAAAACTCCCATGTTCTTACCATGTCATAAAGATGACACAGCTATGGATACAGCCATAATGATATGGAATAAAGTCATTAGCCACACAGGCTTATTCCAAAATATTATAAGTGACAGAGACCCAAAGTTCACTTCATCATTATGGACAAATCTCCATAACTTGTTTGGGACAAAGTTATCATTCTCAACAGCTTATCATCCTCAAACTGATGGTTTAGCAGAAAGAATGATACAGACCCTAGAGGATATGATCAGAAGATTCTGTGCTTATGGGCTAGAATTCAAAGATTCTGATGGTTTTACCCATGATTGGTGTACACTAATACCAGCACTTGAACTGGCATATAAGACATCAATCCATTCTTCTACTGGCAAAACACCAGCAATGCTAGAGAAAGGTTGGAATCCAAGACTTCCTTATGACACCCTCAAAAAGGACTTAGTGGATATACATCCAACAGCAAGCAGTTTCAAGATAATGCTTGACAAAGCAAGACATCATGCAAACAGATGCATGCAAGATTCTTTTAAATATGCAAAAGAAAGATGGGATAAAAGTCATAAACCACCTGACTTCAAAATAGGGGACTTGGTTTTAGTATCAACCCTTAATTTCAATAACATAAAAGGCCCAAAGAAATTGAAAGATTCCTTTGCAGGACCATTTATGATAAAAGCACTTCATGGACCCAATGCTGTGCAATTAGAACTCACAGGTGAACTAATGAACAAACACCCAACTTTCCCTGTAAGTCTGATAAAACCTTACAGTTCAAGTGACAAGGAATTATTTCCACTAAGAAATAAACCCCCACTTGAAATTCCCCCCTTGGAGGAAGGAGAGGAAAAGAGAATAGCAAAAGTCCTTAAAGAAAGAAGGACATGAAACAAAAAAGAAAGGGAATACCTTGTAAGGTATAGAAATTCAACTCAAGAAGATGAATGGCTACTTGAGAAAGATATAACAAATGCTGATAAATTACTAAGAAGGTTCAGACATGAAAGAAAACCTGAAAAATAAAAAGTTAAGCATTATTGAGCTTCAAGACTAAAGTCTATTGAAGAGGTAGGACAGTGGATGATACCCTAATCACATATATCAGATTGTGGTACAATCTTTTTGGTGGGAGGGAATGTGAGCCTTTGATATATGACCACATATCCAATAAGGTCACAAAAAAGATTAATAATAATTATACCTTTAATATAATTATATTAAAATTAATTAGAATAATTATACACTAAAAATAATTACTCAAATATACAAAAAATACCATAAATTGGTACTAAAACTGGTTTAACTTAAAACCCAATGAATGAACATGTGAAATGAATTATACCATTGGATTCCCCATGGAAAAATACACATATACCACTTTTATGGCATATCTGTAAAGTCAATATTTAAGGAATTATAAGGTATAATACCTTATAAAAATCATAAAACCTTATTTATCTCAGAAACTAATGAAACAACATGTGAAATAAATTGTACCAGTGGATTCCCCACAAAAATCCACATATAAAACAATTAATAAGCTAATTCCCAAAATCAATACTTAAGGAATTATCCTGAATATATGCACTTTTTTGGTCAACGCATATATTCAGTGATCATAGCTAATATCTTCTAAACTATACATGCTAGAATGATGAACCAAAAATAAAGTTACCACGTAATTACTGTAAGAACACAGATATGAACTTTATTTTGCAAATTATAAACAAGGTTAAGACTTATGAGGAAATATTGATAAAAATCAACAGAGCTGTTGACCACTTTGTTGTGAAAGTAGTCCAAACTTAAAAAAAAGTATACAGTTGGATTCTACTAGTTTATTCGAGAAGAATGACGTAATTTTTATTGTTAAATTCAGGGTATAACCCCCTGAAATCATGGTTTGAAGTTTAAAATATTAAATTTCGACAGAAAAGATGAGTTACAAGAAAAATCATCAAAATTAGAGTTTTGATGATGTAATGAAAAGCTCTTGGCAGCATAATAAGGTTATGTCAGGCTATCAGAATTCACTCTCTGAATTTCTGTAGCGTGAAAACCTTAAAAGTTATTGAGGATCAAAGTTTGAGCTTAAATTGAGCTGTTATGATCACATACTGTAACCTTAAAATTAAGTTTAACAGTCTTAAGAGTGATATAATTGGTGAATACTATTAGTTTATGATTAAAACTAATAAAATCCACGAAATTTGGGGTTCTTCCAAGCCTCTGATGTCATCAAACTTAGAGTTATAGTGATAACTCTAAATAATGGTGTAATAATGATGTAATATGGTTTGATCATGATGTAATCACCCTCAAGCCTTAAAATATTGATCAATTCCAGTGGATATGATCAGTACACGTCTACTAGAAGCCTGTTGGACTCTAGGAGGGAGGTATTTACTATAAATAGAGCTCTTTTTACTCTATTTTCCCCTCAGACGCATCAAAAACATTAAATCAATTAAATCAAAGGTAATTTCTTTATTCTTTATATATAAAACTGTTATACTATTAAAGACCAAAGACCACCTTGCTATAATCATCTATTTTGACGTGATTAAATCATTTATTTAATTGTTTTTGTTAAAAATCTCTCTAAAACTCATTTCCACGTAAAAATCCAGAATAATTTGTAATTTTCTTTATTTTTATTGTAAATACAATTTGAAAAGGTAGTATTTATATTTTTTTGGCGTGAAATACTTCAAAATTATTATATTAAGTGTTAAAAGTAGGTTATTTTCTCTTATTATAATAATTTCTCTATTATTACTCTCTTAATAATTCTTTAATTAATATAAATAGTATTTATATTAATTCATAACTTTAATATTAGTAATATTATTGTTATTAATTGTTTTTTATTTATAAAAAACAATTTTTTACGCCTTTATTATTTGTTGGTAACAATAATAAAGAGCTTTATAATATATTAATTATTTTATATTAATATATTATTTATAATATTATAATTTCATTTAATATTAATTATATTATTATATTTATTTAATAATATAATATTTCTTTATTATTATTATTATTTGAATCTTATTTATTTCAATTATAAGGACATTCAGAGTACAATAAGTAATAAATTAGTAATTTTTACTTATTGTTTCATAGTCAAACCTTACAAGAATCCTGGGCCAGTATTCCCTTGGGGGAATACTGTTGAAATGACAAGGCCAGGTGATTGGTGTCCTCAATTGTCTTCTGGATCCTCCCATGAATTTCCAGCTTTAATGACTAGATTCTTCCTTTCAAATGGGATAATGTTTTGATGAATTGATGTAAAAAGATGAGCTGGAGTCTTTAAGGTGTCACCATTTGATTTCTGAGAAAAAATAGTGGATAATGGTATATCATACCATATATTCCCATTTCTGGGTCCATTGCTGAGGAAGGGGTTCCCTTATCTTGACAGGAAACCCTCCTGAAGGTGAACGGTGGCTGCCAGAGGCCATTGCTGGATTGTGTTGTGACTAAGACCAAAAGTGGTCCAAAGTGGGGTTCTTCCCATTCTGGGAACTTGGTATTTGATAGCCAAAAGGGGTTGGGGTGGGCCAAAATGTGGTTTTAGACAAACTGAGGTCCCCCATTGGCCTCATTGGATTTTGGCCAAAAGGGTCTCACAGCCTATGTACTGCAGGCCATGAATTACGGTACGTGGGCTATAGAGGCCATAGGGGGCCTAAATGGCCCAAAAAGGCCATTTAAAACAAAAACACCTAATAAAAGGGGGGTGGTCCAGAGGGGCCAAAGGCCTTCTGGAAGGTAAAGCGACCCCCCAGTCCCAAAGTCAGTGGGATTGGCCTGGGGTTTGGTGAGGTGAGAAATTGGCCAAGCAGGCCAGGAAGAGTGGGTGTGGCCCAAAAGCCATTTCAAACCACCAGAGGCCAATTGGCCATAAATTTTTTCAGGCTAAAATTTCCATAAAAAACTGATTTGGGGGGTTCTCTCCCATGGTTGTGACACAAATATTGTAGTTAAGAGTATTTTGGAAGGCCATTTGGCCTGAAAAATGACCCAGCATCATTCCAAAATCTTGTGAATGATATATTTGCAGACTTTTTGGATGTCTTTGTAGTATTTAATTTAGATGATATCATGGTTTTCTCAAGTTCTGAGGAGAAAAATTCCAAAAATGTGGCCTCTGTCCTCCAAATAAACAAGGGAAATAATTTGTTTTCTGAAGCCTCTCAGTGTGTATTCCATACCGCAAGTGGGGAAAACCTTGGATGTTTATTTCAAGTGATTTCTTCAAGATAGATTATTCAATATTTCAACAGATCCTCAATTGGCCACAGCAAAAGAAAATCAAGGGACTTAAATCTTTGCAGGTGTTTTCCAACTTCTATTGTCCTTTTGTTAAAAATTACTCCAAAAAAATCACTTATCTCACTTCTCATCTCAAAAGAGATATTCCTTTAACCTTCAAAGAGAAATCTCTTATTCTGTTTGAATTTCCCAAAGAAGCTTTCACCACTGCACCTATCTTACACAATGTAAATTGTCCTCTACCCTCTATGTTTGGGACTGATACTTTTGATTATGCCTTGGGTTCTGTCCTTACTCAGGTGAATGACTCAGGAAAGAAATCAATTTCATTTAATATCTTCCAGCTTCTTCCAGCTGAACTCAACTAGGAATTCCTTGGAATAGTTTTGGCTTGCAAGTGCAGGAGAGCTTTTCTTCTTCCTCTTTCCAATCCTTTTTAAGTCTTAAAATACCACTCTTCTATTTAGCTTCTTATCTTCTCTAAGGTTCTTACTAGCGGTCAAGCCTATTAGACTGAATTTGTCCCTGAATTTCACTTTCATACCACTTGCCACCCAGATAGGCTGGTGACTCTACCAGATTCCTTGTAATGCTGGGATAAAGTGTACCTTGAGAGGGGGGGATATTATCCTCAAAAGATCTCAAAATTTCCATCAATTACTCAAGCTCAATGAAATTAAAGAATCCAGGTTTTTCTCATTCAAGGTTGAAGTTTTCTCAGAATTAGTGAATCAAATTCAAAAAGAAGTATGGCAAGAAAATCAGTATAAAGAGATCTTCAAGCAACTAGAAAGAGGTTAATAAATTCCAAATTCTTCTCTTAAGCCTCAATTGAAATAGCTTTTGTTCACAGATAGAAAAGCCATTGCAATAAATAAATTAATACAATTGGAACTTCTTCAAAAGCATCATGGCTAACCATTGGCTGGCCATCCTGGCTAGGAGAAGACTCTCATTCTCACCAAGAAGGATTTTTATTGGTCTGGAATGAATAAACCCATTAAGGACTAGGTTGTTTCATGTCAGAAATGTTTACAAAACATGAAAATCTAAAATAAGAAGTCTGGATTACTAAAGCCTCTTCAAATTCAATCTGGTCCTTGGAATCAATCATCAATTGTCATCTTCCAACAGCTTTGATGCAATTTTGGCAGTTGTGGAAAGATTGTAAATAATGGAGAAATTGATATGAATTAAGGAAACAATTACTGCCTTGGACTTAGCACAAAGATTTATCAGCCATTTCTTTTCCAAGAATGGACTTCCAGTAAGTATTGTTTGTGATAGAGGCTCCCCATTGATCTCATCATTCTGGACCAATTTATGTCATCAGCTCAAGATATCAAGAGATATTTGAAATTCCTTTCACCCTGAAACAGATGGACATACAGAGATGGGAAGGCAGATTCTAGAACAGTATCTTCAGATTTATGTCAGTTACCATCAAGATTACTGGCACATGTGGCTCACTCTGGCCTACTTTGCCTACAATCTTCCAGAACGTTAATCCACATAACAATGACCATTTTTCATCATTTATGGAAGAAATACATGCTCTTAGTCACAATATATATTTCTCACAAAATACCTGCTTGAAAGTTATCAACAAAAATCCAGTCAGTACAGCTAGTTGTCAAAGAAGAATGAGAGTCATACATACAGTGTTTTAAAACATATACAGATAGAAATAGGGAAATTCCACCTGATCTTCTACCTGGGGAGAAGGTAAAGCTAGTCTCAGAGAACATAAAGACTACTCAAACCGCCAAGAATCTCTAAGAGAGATTTTTGGGACCCTTTGAAGTTGTAAGGTTCAGCTATGAAGCAATAAGTAAATATTACCAACATCTTACTTATTGTACTGTGAATGTCCTTATTAAAATATTGAATAAGATAAAGAATAGTTATAATAATAAAGAATTATCATAATCAAAGATTAAAAATCTCTATATTATCAAATAAATATAATAATATAGATTATATTATAAAAATGAATATGTTAATATTTAATAATTAATACATTTGTGGCAATTTACTATTGTTACAAACAAATAATGCATGCTTTAAAAACAGTTTTTATCAATAAAAAACAATTAATAGCAATAATATCACTAATATTGAAGTTATATATTAAGCTAATACTATTTATATTATTAAAAGAACTATTAATAATAATAATAAAGAGAAATCATTTTAAAAAGAGAAATAACCTACTTTTAAAAATTAATATAACAACTTTTAATAAATTTAAACCAAATAATGAAAATACAACTTATTTGAATTGTCTTTACAAATAAAAATAGAAGAAATTACAAATATTCTTGCTTTCATGTGGAATTTGAGATTTTAGAAAAAATTGAACAAAAAAATTAAATATTGGAATAATCAGGTCAAAATTCATGATTACTATAAAGATGAACTTTAGTCCTTGATAATATAATATACCTTCATGAAAAGAATAAAGTTATTACCTTCGGATTTAATATTTTTAATGTTTTTTCTGTGTCTGAGGGGGAAATAGAGGAAAAAGAGTTCTTTTATAGTAAATTAATCCATATTGGAGTTCAGAAGGCTTCTAGTAGACGTGTACCAGTGGTATCCACTAGAATTGATCAGTATTTCAAGGTTTAGTGATGATTAAATGATAATTAAACAATCTTATCTGATGATTATGCCATTTTTTAGAGTGATAACCATAACTCTAAGCTTTCTTAAATCATAGGATTTGAAGAAGTCTAAGATTTCTAGTTTTTATTAGGTTCAATCGTAATAAGCTATCATTCACAAATTTTATCCCTTATATGACTGTTAAACTTAAATTGAAATTACAGTGAGTGATCATAAATGATCAATTTTAAGCTTAAACTTTGATCATTAAGAATGTTTGAGTCATACATGCTAGAGCCATAAAGAGGGTGAATTCTGATAGCTTAGAGTTTCAGTATTAAATTTACAAGAGCACTTCATCAAATAATCAAAACTCTTTTTTTGATGATTTTCTTGTAGCTAATCTTTTCTGTCAAAAATTTAATATTTTAAACTTCTAACCATGATTTCAAGGGGTTATACCTTGAATATACTGATATAAATTACATCATTATTCATGTATGAACTAGTAAAATCTGAATATCCAACTATTTTGGAGTTTGGACCACTTTCACAACAAAGTGGTCAACAGCTTTTCTTCTTTTTCTCAATAAACCATTGTAAGTTATGAATTTTTTTATAGCTTGCAAAAAAAGCTTATATCTTTATTCCTACAGTAGTTATGTGGTAAATTTATCTATGGTTCAACTCTTCATCATGCATATTTCAAGAGATATGAGCTAAAAATCATGAATATATGTGCTGATCATAAAAGTGCACATATTTATGTTATCTCAGTAAGTATTGACTTTTCAGATATGACATGAAAATTTCATATGTAGAGTTGTTCATGGAAAATCAAATAGTGCATTCTCTACATGTTTATTGATTCCCTTCTGAGATAATCAAGGCTTTATGCCTTTTTTATGGCATTCTTACTTATTCTCAGATGATGATTTCAGTCCTTCATATTATAATAAGTATTTTGAAGCAGTTTTGTGAATTAGCTTTGGATATGTGGTCCTATCTCAAAGGCTCACATTCCCTACCACCAAAAAAGATTGTACCACAATGTGATATAGTTAACTAATGTATCATCCACTGTCCTACCTCTTCAATAGACTTCTTTACTCTTGAACATCAATAATGCTTAAATTTTCTATTCTTTAGGTCTTGTTTAATGTCTAAACCTCATTAACAGCCCATCAGAATTAGTTGTATCTTTCTCAAGTAGCCATCAATCTTCTTGAGGTTGGTTTCTGTGCCTTAGCAGGTATTCCCTTTCTTTTTTGTTTGTTGTCCTCCATTCTTTAAGGACTTTTACAGTTTTATTTTCTTCTCCTTCTTCTAGAGGGGGAAGCTCAAGCGGTGGTTTATTTATTAGGGGAAATACCTCCTTATCACTTTAGCTGTAAGGCTTCATTCAGCTTACAGGCAAAGCTTGGTTTTTGTTCATCGATTCACCTGTCAATTCTAGTTGCACAGCATTAGGGCCATGTAGTGCTCTTATCATAAAGGGTTCTGAGAAGTAATATTTCAATTTCTTTGGGCCTTTAATGTGATTAAAGTGCACAGTTGATACTAAGACCAAGTCTCTTACTTTAAACTGAGGTGGCTTATGAATTTTTCCCATCTTTCTTTTGAATATATGAAAGAATCTTGCATAAATCTGTTAGAAGGATGTCTTGCTTTGTCAAGAAGTATCTTGAAACTGCTTTCTGTTGGATGTATATCTACTAAGTCTTTTTTGAGAGTGTCATAAGGAAGTCTTGGACTCAAGCCTTTTCTTAACAGTGCTGGTGTTTTCTCAGCTGAAGAATGAATTGCTGTCTTATATGCCAGTTCAAGATTTGGTATTAAGGTACACCAATAATGGGTAAATCCATCCGAGTCTTTGAGGTCTAGTCCATAAGCAAAGAATCTTTTGATAATGTCCTCTAAATTTTGTATCATTATTTTTGCTAGACCATCAGTTTGGGGTTGGTAAGCTGTTGAGAATGATAACTTTGTTCCAAACAGGCTATGAAGATTTGTCCATAATTATTAAGTAAATTTTGGATTTCCATCACTTATGATGTTTTGGAATAAGCCTGCATGACTAATGAATCTATTCCATATCATTATGGCTGTGTCCATAGATGTGCCACCTTTATGACATGGTAAGAAAATTGGTGTTTTTCTGTACCTGTCAACTAATACTAGGCATGCATAAAAACTCCTGTATCCTCCTGGAGGTAAGGCTGTTACACAATCCATGTGAGCTATTTCCAATAAGGATTTTGGCTCTTGGATTTGGATCATCATTCCAGATTTATTGCCTGTGTCTCTGTTTGCCTTTTGACATGTATCACAGGTTTGGCAATACTCTGAAACATATTTTATCCAATTTGGCCACCAACAGAAGGTTTTCACTCTCTTTAGTGTCCTATCTTCTGATAGATGTCCAAATAAAGCACTATAATGGCATTCATGTAGTATAGTGTTCATCAGAGCTCTATCTGTCAAGGTCATAAAACATGTGTGTTTGGTTCTATGATAAAGAATTCCATCAAAGAGGTGGAATATTCCTTCATCACATACTTTTTTCCATACTTCATCTAGTTTGCAGGATAATGATTGATCTTTGCAATCTTTCATTAAAAGTTGGAATAAGATATGAAATTTTTTTTTCATCTTATAGCCTTCTTTAACTTGATTAAAAAATTCTGTGCCAATATATGTAACAAATATGCCTTCTATATGATGCTCTTCTTGTGGTACTCATGCTGGGTTTTTGGGTTTATTTTCTAAAGCCCATCTGCTAATACCCTATGCATTTTTATGAATACTTCTAGATTCATGAGCTATTTTCATATTCAATCTATAATCTTGGATAGAAATCTGCTATCTCAGCATGTGCATACTTTGTCTCCTTATGTTTAATAAGGATTTTACAGCATTACAGTCTGTGATGACATCAAACGCTGCTCCATCCAAATATTAGTGTAACTTTGTAAAGCCCACACTAAGCAAAGACATTCCATTTGGCCTGCTCCATATCTTGCCTCTTTTGGCTTTATCTGTCTTGAAATGAAGAAAATTGGTCCTTAAACAGGTTTATCATTAATGATTTGTGTCTGGTGTAGTGCAGAACCTAGTCCTTCCCCACAAGTATCAATGTAAAGTTTGAGAGGTAGTTTCCAATGTAGCACTAGAAGAAATGGGAATTTGTGAGGACTTTTTTCAGGTCCTAATATGATTTAAACCTTTCTTTATTCATTTCATATATTGTCTGTTGATCACAGAGTTTATAAATGGATTTGGCAATTATCACAAAGTCTTTCATATGCTGTCTGTAATATCCAGAAAATGCTAGAAATGATTGAACTTATTTCTTGGTTTGGGAATTTGGTTTCAGTGGTACTGGTGCCACTTTGTTTTTATCTATGCCCAAACTCAATCCAGATACAATATATCCCAATGCATTTAGTTCACTATATGAAAAATGACATTTTTTCAAAGACACTTTCATATTTACTTGAAATATCTTTTTTAAGACTCTTTCTAGTCTTTTTAAGTGATTTTAACCAGTTTCTGAGCAAATTATCATATCATAAATATGGATGATAAACCCTCCTTCTGATAGTTCTTCAGGGAATATGGTGTTCATTATTCTTTGATAATGGGAAGGGGAATTTTTTATACCAAAGGGCATCCTTAAGTATTCATATATGGCACAATGGACTATTATCCTTAGTATATTTCTGGAATTGTCTGTTAAGAAATTTTGGTGAAATCCCTTTAGAGAATCCATAGCTGTAATGCGCTTAGCCTGTGACAATTGTGTTACTGTCTAATGGATTCTGGGTATTGGATACCTGTCAGGGATAGTATAGGTATTTAGAGCTCTAACGTCCCCTACCATCCAGGATCTACCATCATACCAAGCTATAGTAACAGCTGTAGTGTCTTCTACCTGTTTATTGTGTCCTACTTTCCTTAATACCCCTAGGTCCATTAATTCTTTAATCTGGACCTCTAAGGCTTCTCTAGCTCTTGGGCTAGGTTGGTAAGCTGGTCTTCTTAAAAGGGGTGGGTAAGGCTTTTATACATTAAGAATAATGTCTACTTCATTTTCAATGATAGCACCTAGTGGCTCTTTGTCAGTTGAAAAGGCTCTTTTGTATTTAAATAAGAGGTAACTCAACTTTTGTTTCATTTTTTCTGTTAATTGTCGATTGAATTCTGCCCATATAAGTTCATTTATGTTCAAATGTTTTCTGGGCTTTTTTCTTCATTTTTTCATAACAGTGATTTGTTTTTTGCTTTTAAAAAAACCAAATTTCTGTCCTCTGTTATCTCCTATGGTAAGATATCTGTATTTTTGGTTAGCGATATCAATACCATAAATTGACAAGTAATCATTTCCAAGTATGAAATGGTTACTAGTGCAAATTTCCATTACTACAAACTCTACTTTCACTCTTATACATTAGCAAGTATGAGGAAAAATTAATGCTAAGTCAATTATTCCAAGGGGCTTTATTCTCTCACTTTCACCACCAAATTTAACCCCTTGTATTGGTAGAAACGTTTCTTCCCAATATGGTATGATTGTTTGTAAATAATTTTGACCAAAAAATGTTCAGTAAGCTCCTATGTCCAGGTTTAATTTTGCCTCTTGGCTTTCTAACATAACTAGACTTATACTTTATTCTCAAGCTGTATATCCCATTCATTTTGCAGGTTTGGTTCTATTCAGTTTGGCATCTTTTATGTTTGGGAGGCTTGTGTCAGATGTTACAACTTGTGGTAAGTTTGTATTCACATCTAGTGCTTCATATATTAATTCAATAATATTGATTTTTGCATTAATTCTATTGATTTCATCACTTTCAGAAGTTTCTGACTCTTCAGTTTCCTTTTCAGAGTAAGATTAATTTTCTTTATCATTGTGGTCTTCTGTTTTTGCAATTTCAGTGTTTTTTTCACGTTCAAGGGTTTTAGAAATTCCAATTTGTTCCATATTCTTCCAATTTTGGCTCTTGTCACTATATCTTCTAGTGCATTAATATGTTCTTCTGTGAAAAATGGCTCTATGCACCTACTTCTCAGGGTATGTTCCAGCTCTCCTCCAAATTATTCAAGTATTTTCATGTGCACCATCTTTTGTGACATTTCTGGATACAGTAAGTTTAACATTTCAACTTTTTTTAACAGCCCAGTTAGAGATTTATCCTTTTCTGGGTCAAAGAAGGAATTTCCAAATGCATTTTCTATTTTTTTACCTCCAGGAATTGTTTTCCCACTTGGTGATTATTTTATTCTTCCACCAAGACCAGGTACTTTTGCCATTTTTTTGTCTTATTCCATAATACCATCTTTTTGTAGATTTTTCAAATAATGAATGTAACCTTTCAGTGATTATTTCATCTGGTATGGAATAATAATATTTTGGAATTTTGATTGTTTTCATAAATGATATATGGTCCCATTCACCTTCACCTATGAATGTTTGCCACTCCTTCAGTTGAGGTGATTCTTTCATTGATACTTGCTTGTTGTCTTGATGGCTTAAGTCTGTTATTATTGAGTTTGTCATTTCCTCTTTTGGTCTAACAGGACTTCTTATGTGAGAAAATGGAATTGATAACTTTGGCATATTTAAGTTATCCTCATTTTTTTTATCCTTTTTCTCAGTAATAAGTCTTATTTCACTCTGAATGTTATCTTGAAGATTAATTCTTTCATCATCACTTTTTTCTACATGGTCTAGAAGTAATATTTGGTGTGATGAAGTTTTTTCTTCATATTTTTCAACAGAAATGCTTAATTTATTTAGTTTTTTCTGTCAGATTGTCAATACTAATGTCATAATTGATTTTCAAAGTTTTTTATTTAATATCTTTTATGTACTTTTAAAGCTCTTTTTGTCCTTTTATTAATTTCTGAGTATTGTCAATTAAGACTTTTGGTTTATTATTTTCCACCATAAATTTAATGCTATCTATCTCTCTGTTTTTATGAAAGAATTGGTGTTAGATATAATAAACTGCTATTTGTTTCTTGTAAAGATAATGAACCATTTTTGATATCTTTCAAAGTTAATATACTATTTTTAATATCTGTTAAAGTACTTACACCATCAGGAGACAAAGTGTGTTCTTTGGGAAATGGGGTTGTCTCATTCTTTGCTCCTCTTTGTCCTTGAGTTCCATCAAGGTTTCAGCCATGTTGAAAACATTGTCCATAGAATCTTTTTGGATTCCTGGAATCCTGAAACTTGGGGAATGTGCTTTCTTCCAATCATCTTTCTTATTATTATCCCCTTCTTGGGGAGGTTGGCTGACTTGTGACTTGCTGGCAGAAGCTACTGGGGCTTCTTCCTTGCTTGCCTCCCTCTTTTTGTTGGTCCAGTCCTTTATCTTTTTGATTTGAGGTTTGGATGACAGTGGATTACATCCATTGGGGTATCTCACTATCTCCTCCTCTTCGAGAAACTTTTTCAGGATATTCCAGGAGTTCATCACTCCTTGGTGGATTTGTGGCAACATTTCCCAATATTTTTCCTTTTACATTGTGTAGTATTGCTTGTACCGGCCCATGTATATGCCTATCTGAGGCCTCTGAATGTGTTTGTATCTGTTGAAACCACTCATAATTTGTTCCAAATCTGGCTCAGATACTATAGGCATTTATGGGACCTGTCTTTGGGATATAGCACTTCCTTGCATAGATTCTGTTCCACTGGAGATTAACCCTTTCTTTTCCCTTTTCAGGGATAAATTATAATTCTGAGTCCAGCTCCATCTTATTGGATAGAGTTTTGAGATCCTTTTCTAGTAATAATATCAGAAAAATCAGCAATAAAAACATTTCAGAAAAATAAAAAGTCTTTTTAAGGAAATTTGAAGAGAGGTACTCACCTTCAGAGTCCTAAACAGTGGGTCTTGGAAAAAATAATTCCTTAGCCTTTCTTTGGTTATTTACAGCTGGTTTGGAGAGCTTTGAAAAGTTTCTTCCACCAATTGTTCAACAGTGGTCTGGTTGTCCTCTGTTGGGTTGTCTTCAAACATTAAAAATACAAATAAATTTAAGTCTTTTATAAAAAGTTTTATTTTTGAGAAGATATGGAAATTTCCACTTCAAAATTTCTTTTATATGTTTTGAAATAAGGGAAATTAATAAAAAGAAATAGAAATAACTTTTTATTGTGTTTTTGTATTTATTATCTATGATATTTCATTTTTAAACAATGAAATGAAAATTGAAATGATTTTTTATAATTATATTAGAATATAGATTCATTTTCAACTTATAAATATATTTTTTAATCACTAGAGTCACTCAAAGAATGTTCTTGCAAGTATAAGGATGTCAAAGACCATGTGTAAGACAGTAAAATTGCTTTCCAAATGTCTCAATAGGTTTTAAAATCAATGAATATAAAATTATTATATATTTTTTTATTAAAAATATAATTGATAATTGGATAAACACAATTTGAACCTTTCTTAAAGATATTTTGAGTAAATATCACAGCCAGTCCCCATATATAAGGTTTGACTATGAAACAATAAGCAAATATTACTAATATCTTACTTACTGTACCCAGAATTTCCTTACTAAATTAATGAATAAGATAAAGAATAATCATAATAATAAATAATCATTATAGTTATGGAATGAAATTCTTTATATTATTAAATAAATATAATAATATAATAAAAATAGATATATTAATATTTAATGATTTATATATTTATGGCAATTAATTATTGTTGAAAAAAGATAATAAATGAATGGTAAATTGCTTTCTATTAATGGAAAACAATTAACAACAAGAATATTGCTAATATCGATTTTATATATTAATATAAATACTATTCATATCAATGAAAGAATTATTAAGAATAATAATGAAGAAAAATATTATCAAAAGAGAAATAAGCTAGTTTTAACACTTAATATACTGATTTTGAATGAATTTACACCAAATAATAAAAATACAACTTATTTAAAGTGTATTTAAAAATAAAAATAGAAAAAATTACAAATATTCTTGCTTTTACCTGGAATTTGAGATTTTAGAGAGAATTTAACAAAAAATTAAATACTGGTGTAAACACATAAAAATTAATGATTAATATAAATATGAACTTAAGTCCTTGAATATATAATAGAATTATATGAAAATAATAAATTTATTACCTTTGGATTGAATATTTTTAATGTTTTTTTCTGTGTCTGAGGGGGAAACAGAGGAAAAAGAGCTCTATTTATAGTAAATTAATCCATATTGGATTCCAGAAGGCTTATAATAGACGTGAACCAATGGTATCCACTGGAATTGATCAGTATTTTAAGGTTTAGTGATGATTAAATGATAATCAAACCATCTTGTCTCATCATTATGCCATTATTTAGACTTATAACTGTAACTATAAGTCTTATGAAATCATAGGATTAGAAGAAGTCTAAACATTGTGGTTCTCATTAGGTTTAATTGTAATAAGCTATTATTCACAAGTTTTATCCCTTATATGACTGTTGCACTTAAATTATGAATATAGTTAGTGATCATAAATGATCAATTTTAAGCCTAAACTTTGATCATTCATAATGTTTGAGTCATACATGCTAGAGCCATTAAGAGGGTGAATCCTGATAGCTTAGGATGTCAATATTAAATTTCCAAGGGAGCTTCATTAAATAATAAAAAGTCTTCTCTTGATGGTTTTCTTGTAGCTCATCTTTTCTGTCAAAAATTTAATATTTTAAACGTCAAACCATGATTTCAAGGGGTTATACCTTGAATATACTGATATAAATAACATCATTCTTCATGTATGATCTAGTAGAATCTGAATATTAAACTATTTTTAAGTTTGGAAAACTCTCAAAACAAAGTGGTCAACAGCTTTTCCTGTTTTGCTTAGTAAGCCATTGTAAGTTATAACCTTGCTTATAACTTGACAAAATAAGTTTATATCTGCATTTCTACAGTAGCTAAGTGGTAGCTTTATTTATATTTCAGCTCTTTATAATGCATATATCAACTGATATGAGCTACAAAACATGAATATATGCAATGATCATAAAAGTGCATATATTAAGGTTATCAAGAAAATTGCTCAAAGAAGGACACCTCTCAGAAGCTTTCTTTGTTATCTTTTCTTGTCTTTAATTTATTTTACTTGTATAATTTCATGTTTTATTTCTTTTATTCAATAAGCAGAATACCCTCCTTATAATGTATAGGAAGTTCCATTCTTTTCTTGTATGAATTACTAGTAGTGATGAAGGACAAAGAAAACACAGAAAAGCTTAACAAGCAGTTTCATTCTTTTCCCAAGTTATCAAAGATCCTGCAGAATACATAGACCAACCCAGGAAGAAAAGGGAATCTCAACCCAAGAAGAAAGTGACCAAAGGAAAGCCTTTGCCATAAAATTGTCTATGGAATTGGGTCAACAACGTAAAAAATTTAATCTTAATATGCCTTTGGAACAAGCCATGAATAGCCTAAAATCATGCCTCCTCAAAGGGTCCTCAAACACCCACTTGAAGGAATCAAAATTCAGTGAATTGGGTCACCAAATCCCTCAATACAGGAATAAGTACATAAAATCAGGTATGGGGGACTTTGTGACAAATTGAGTATGTTGTCCCCCAGACCCTAAATCAAGGTAGTTAGAAGGGGTGCCTGGGACCAGAAGAAAAAGGTCTAGAATAATCAAGATCACCAAAATGGCCTATATGTCATTTTGGCCAAGGACTAGGGGGTTCTGTCAGTGTTCAAGAGGCCATGGGGACAGGAACAACGCAAAGGTTTATGGCCAGCTCTAATTATTTCCAGAGGAGAAGCTCAAGGACCTTGAGGGAGCCTTTCCAAGGAAATATTGAAGAGTCTTAGTTTGCTATATTTTAAATTAAAAGACCTTCAAAATATTGATGTATATATCCATCATGAACCTTTTTTTCAAGCTCTTTGTCACAGCCATGAAGACAGAAAGGGAATTACCATTCATTAATAATTAAAGATCTTCCAACACCTAATCAACAAGGGGGTTCATGGAAGATTCACCAAATTCAGTTTTCAAACCTCAATACAGCTCAATACAGGAGAAATGCAAATACAGGATTCACAAAATACAGGCCAGTCCTCAATACAGGTGCAAGCACCTGTTTTTATTCAAATAACTGTATTGGATACACCAATGAAGTTTCACATCTCAAATACAGGTTCTTCAATCATACAGTCATGGTTTCTCAACACTCAAACTCCAGGCTGGCATTTCTTCACATATACCAGCCCCCTTTCACCCACCTGGGGGTTTTTCCCCATTTAATTAGAATATTTGATTTATTTATTAATATTATTTTATTTCTTACTCAGAAGTACTAATTTATTAGTTATTAAGTTAGTCTTAGCCTTCCCTCACCTGTTCAGAAGAGTCCTGGTGGTCATATCCTTATTAATTTTTTTTCTCTTTTTATGAGCAGTTTGAAACAGTGATTCAGGATTATTTGTGGTTGGCTCTTTGTTATTGCTTTTTTTTTCTATCTCATGTCTCTTAGTTTTCATTATTTATCAGTAGGAGTTTTACACTTTATCTTATTTCTCTTATCCTTTGAGTACTTCTCTTGAGCCCTCCATAAGTAAGTCTGTTCACTGAGTGCAAGGTCCTCTTCATTTAGAAGAGCCCCTGTGGCATTATTTTAATCAACTTGTAATTGCTTCTTTTGTTCCAGTAATTATTATTAATTTCTCTTATGATTTCTTATGATTTCATTATCTCTCATCAATTTTCATCTCATTCATTTTATTCAAATGAAAATTGATTCTCTTTCTCATATCTTAAATTTTTCTGACCATTTCACTTTCTTCTTAATTATCAATCAAATTTTATTTTCATTTTATGTCTGAATTCAGGTTCTTTTATAAGGTTTAATTGACTGGAATTTGGGGTCAATTAATTCATCATTTCAGGAGTTTTTATTGGATTGGGGTTATCATTGGTTGATTTTGAAATTTCTCAAGAATTATTGATTGATTGATTTGATTATCCAAGGAATTGACCTTGACTCAAGATTCTGATTTGATTTAATTGATTCATCTAATTTGATTCCTTAAGATAGCTTATTTATCCTCAAGAAATTGAATTGATTTTTGAAGATATTGATTGAATTCCTCAAGAAATAATTGATTTGATTTTGAAGTGACTTGATTGATTTGATTTTATTTATTGATGACTTTATTTGACTTATTGATCACAATTGATTATTCATAAGAGTTTGACTTTGTCATCTTCATTCTTCAAGATTTATCAATATTGATTCACTTCAAGACTTTTGATTGATTTCTAAAGTTCATCAAGATTCTTGTGTGATTTATTTGGTAAAGCCTTGTTTTATTTTCAAGCATCATCAAATTTATTTTCTTTCTTCAATAATTCCAGTTCAGCATAGCCCTCCAGCCAAGAATACAAGATCTTGAAGACATCAAGCTGTTCTCACTCCTAAAGAAAGGGCTCCTCTTGACCGCACACCATCAGTTCATCAACTGAGTTAAAATTTGAACAGAGGACCACCAATGAAAGGAGCAGCACCCTCCATAAGAGGAGGTGTGAAGTCAAGAAGATCAAGATAAATTCATGGCTTGTTGGGCGGCTATCCAAGCATTACCCGAGAGCCTAGAAGCAGATCAAGGGGAGCTGAAGATGAAGAGGGGGATTCTGAAGAAACTGAAGTAGCAGCTGCCCTTACAGGTACCCCTGAGGCTTCTGAAGCTCCAAATCTAGCCCCTTCTAACCAACCTCCTGTCTCTAAAGCTGAACCACATTTTTCCAAAATGATGGAGCAGATGACTCAATTAATGGGACAGATCACTCAAGCAGTTGCCCCAAGGGACACTTCAGAAGCCCCAGCATTCCAGACTCCATTAATCAAGGGACCTGATTCCTTTTATGGTACCAAAGCTTACAAATTGAGAGAATTTATTCAATCTTGTCATTTCATTTTCTATAATGACCCAGCAAACTTCTTCTCTGACAGGAGGAAGGTTTTGTACTCACTTCCTTTCTCACTGGTAGAGCTGGAAAATGGATTGCACCTCACCTCTCAAATATCTCCAATCAAGACCCTTCTTATCTCCTTAATAACTGGCAGTTATTTGAAACCTAGCTATTCACTCTGTTTGATGATCCCAATGAAGTCAGGAATGCTGAACAAGAGTTAGAAAATATCAGGATTAAAGAAGGTGGTCAAGTTTCCATCTTCATAGTAGATTTGAGAAGCTTAATTTCAAGAATTGGAGACTGGGGGGAAAGGGCCTACATTCATGTGTATAGAGGAGGCTTGGCTTCAAGATTGTTGGAACAATTGGCTTCTAACCCTGGAAACTTTGATAGCCTGCAAGACCTGATGGACATCACTTTGGGATTAGATACCAGGTACCATGGGAAGAAGAAGGGAAGGGGTAGTCATCAAGAGAAGAAGTGTGAGCCGTAGAGGTATTTTTATATACCCAAAAGACCACAAATGATAAATTAAAATACAAATATAAATAAAATAAATTTATTTATATTATAAAAATAAAAATATAAATACAAATTTATATTTCAAAATCAAAATTTAATTATAATTTAAACATAAAATTACAATAACATTTAAAATTATAAAGTTGAAATATTTGTGGTAAAAATTTATATAAAATATATCATAACTTTTTATCCAATAAATAAACATATAAAATTTATTTCACCATTTGATTCCTTATAAATATTAGGTGGGGTCACCTCTGAGTGAAATTTTTGTAACTCAACTCCAAAAAAGCTTAAATTAAGTTTTCAGTATTTTCAATAAAAAATTGAAAATCCTCAAAAATTTAATTTAATTGACACCACATGTGGTGTTAACCATTGTGTTTTGTGTTAAAATTGAGGTGTTGTGTTTAGTTTAGAAGTTATGAGGAACTGAAGTATTTTCAATTGAATTCAATTGAAATGTCAAAATGTGTGCGTGTATTACGTAAGTGAACTTTGATTTACATATGGGGTATCAATTATTACTTTATTGTACTGTACAATTCAATTGAATTACATATGTAAATTACAAGTATAATACATGATGAGGAACTAAAGGAAAAAATAAATTGGGGGGGGGAAAGGAACTCTAGCTCTAAGGGGGAGCCAGACCCCCAAAGTCCTTGCTGAAAGGCGTGAGATTTCAAACTTCATGCAAAGGTTCATAACTTTTGGCCTGGAATTGAGTCACAGGGTCTGTGACTCAATTGATGATGAGGTTTTGATACCAACCAGGGCAGTTTTAACTGTTTCCAAGAGGGTAAAACCACCCTTAAGCTAAAGCAATGTTATTAAAAACAGTTTTAACTAATTTCTACGCCTCTTACACACATTCTGACGTGTTTTGAAGGCTCTAGACCAGGTATTGATATAGTAATAGCTCATTTAAGGGTCTAAAATGGCCAAAAATGGCTTAAACCAGCACCTTTTTGGACTAAACCAGGGTTCAATGATGCCATAATTGGCTTTTCTGTTGTCAGACTGTTTTTCATGACTGACACGAGTAAATTTTACTTTTGGAGTAAGAAAATTGATGGCTATAAAAGAATGTCTTTGCCCCACTTTTCTCTTCATGTCAGAATCTTTTCCTTTTATAATTAGCTTAAACACTGTTCAACAAATCAATAAAAGATTACAACCACCCTTTTTAAAACATTTTGAACCTTTTAACCATGTGAAAAAATCATTATAATCACTGTTTTGAACTCTTATAATCATTTTTACCCCTGAACCACCCCAAAAGTGAATTAAAGCATCTTTCATCACTGTTAACTTTGTCACTTTGTTTCCAAATTCACTCTGGTAACTTTTGGGCATGTTTTCTCTTTAAAAATCTTGTTAAAGACTTTGTTCTTTAATTAATTTCTTTCAGTTCTTTGCTCAAATACTTCCAATTGAAATTGCTCTTGAAGAAATTTCTTTTGTAGCCTTAAATATCTCTTGTAGATACTTATTTGGATAAATTTTTATTGTTGGGGAAACAATAAATCTTTATAATATTATTATTTTATACTAAGTAAGCTATAAAAAATTAAATTAGTGTGTTTTCCCTTAAAGAATAATATTTCTTACCATTTTTAATTGATTTTTACCTTATAAAAATTTTGAGGACAGGCAAAGTACTTGATTTTTAATCCAAGTTCCATATCCACACCTTACAAGAAGCCTCCAATCAGTTTATCCCACTTCTCTGAGCCTCCTCAAAGTTAATCATCAAAAAAGCCTTATCACAGGAAGAACAAGAAGGGGTAGAATTTTCAAGCGTCCAAAGACAAGCCTCATTCTGCTCTCCTCACCAAGGACAACAAATCAATTGGTTCTGAAAAGGAGAGGAGGATTAAAGAAGGCTTATGCACTTATTGTGGTGGCAAGCACCCAATTGAAAAATTCTTCAAGAGGCCTGAAAATAGGAAAGGGTCATCAAGAGGATTCCCTAGCAAGCAGGGAGAAGCCTGAGTGGGGATCAGGATGTGTTCAATGGTTCTCACTTATTTCCTTCAAGAGCACATTTGTGCACTCTGAATACTAGTGTCAAGAAGTCTTCAAAATTTCTTAGTTTTCTCTTCTGTCTCTAATATTTTTTATGGTACTCTCATTGATTCTGGTGCTACAAACTCTTTTATTGCAAAGGATTTTGCTCTACAGTACTCATTGACTATGTCAGAGCTCCCTGGAAAGATTCCTCTTTTCATTTTGGATTCTAATGAATCCACTTCCCTGTTCATCACCCATTATACCAAGGGGTTATTGAATTGCCTTCATCCCCAAGCTTTGAATGGGATTTCTTTATCATAGACTCGCCCAATGGAGAAGACCTAACATTGGGCTATGATTTTCTTTACCATTATAATGCCATTATTCATTGGAAAAATGAATTGATCACCTATGATCCTAGTCATAAGGATTATAGTGGTATTAAATCTTCTACTAGTAATGACTTTGCCACTGATTTCAACAGTGTTGCTCGGGTTAGTGAGCTTAAGACACCTTTCCTTCCTCCTTCTGTCCATATCCCTTCCATCATTCCCTCTCAGTAATTACTTCCATCAAGAGATGAAGTCTTCAAAGAGATAAAAGATGATGGAGAAGATGTTGCTATATCTTCACTTCATCTCTTTCAAGAGGATATGGACCCTCCTCCTTGGAGGAGAAGTGGGATGAGGAGGAAGAGCCACAAGAGATTGAAACTGTGCTGAAGGTAGTCCCTCCTGCTTATAATCAATATTTGGACGTACTCTCCAAAGTGAAAGAAGAGAAACTTCCTTCAAACCACACCCATGACTATCATATTGAACAGGAGGGTCTTCTAAGTCCAGTTGGTGTTATCTACTCTTGATCAAGGAATGCGTCAGAAATGCTACGGGTCTACATTTCAGAGAATGTAGAGCAGGGTTTCATCAGGCCAAGCTCCTCTTCAACAGGAGCACCCATCCTTTTTGTTAAGAAAAAGGATGGTGGCCTTTTTTTGTGTGTTGAGTCCCACAAACTTAATTCTTTCACTAGGAAGAACAGGTATCCTGTTCCTCCAATGAATCAGCTTGTTACCATCTTCAACGGTTCTACTATCTTCTCCAAGATAGATGTGCGCGGTGCTTATAATCTCTTGAGAACAAAGGAGGGTGATGAGAACTTAACTGCCTTTAGACCTAAATATGGTAGTTATGAATATTTGGTTATTCCATTTGGCTTGACCAATCCTCCTGTTTAATTCCAGAATCTTGTGAATGATATCTTTGCAGATTTCTCAGAGATTTTTGTTGTAGTCTACTTAGATAATATCATGGCCTTCTCTAGTCCTGAGGAGGAGGATGTCAAACATGTGTCCTCTGTCCTCAAAAGACTGAGGGACAATAGTTTATTTGCTAAAGCCTTAAAGTTTGTATTCCATTCCTCAAGTGTGGAATACTTGGGATATGTTGTTTTGAGTGAAGGCCTCAGCAAGGATTCTTCCACAGTTCAGCAAATAATCAATTGGCCTCAGCCAAAGAACATCAAGGTACTTCAATATTTCCTTGGATTTTCCAGCTTCTATTGTTGTCTCATTAGAAATTATTACAAAAGATCTCTGCTATCACTTCCCTCCTTAAAAAAGATTCTCCCTTCATCTTCAATGAGGAAGCTCATAGTCAGTTTCAAATACTCAAAGAAGCTTTCACCACTGCTCCTATCCTATCCCATTTCAATCCTTCTCTACCAACTATTGTAGAGACTGGGGCTTCTGATTATGCCTGGTGTGCTGTAATGAGTCAGGTGAATTACTCAGGAAAGAATCCCATTGCATTTGATAGTTGGAAGCTTCTCACAGCTGAGCTCAACTATGAAATTCATGAAAAGGAACTGCTTGACAGAGTTTGGGCTCTCAAGCAGTGGAGAGCCTTTCTTCTTTATCTTTCTGATTCTTTTGAAGTATTGAAAGACCACTCTTCCCTTCAATATTTTATTTCTTCCAAAGTCCTTACTTGTTGTCAAGCCCGGTGGGCAGAGTTTCTCTCTGAATTTCACTTTTCTATCACTTACCACCCAGGCAGGCTGTCCATTTTACCAGATTCCTTGTCATGTCAGGAAGACGTGTACTCAGAGAGGGGGGTGGAACTCATCAGAAAGAATCCTTAAAGTTTTCATCAAGCTCTCAAGCAAAATAAAATTAAAGAGTCAAGATTTTTCTCAATCAAAATTGAAGTTTTCTCAGATTTAGTTGATCAAATTCAGAAGGAATTAGGCAAGACAAAGATTATAAGGAAATTCTCAGGCAACTAGAAAAAGGTGAATCAGTCTCAGATTATTCTCTTGAACCTCAAGCCAAGTTGTTATTATTCAAAGATAGAATAGTGATCCTAAGAAATAATGAAATTCAACTGGATCTCCCTCAAGAGCATCATGACTCACTGTTGGCTGGCCACCCTGGCCAGGAGAAGACCCTCAAGCTCATCCAGAGGGACTTTTATTGGGCTGGCATGCATCAAATTATCAAGTACTATGTTTCCTCATGTCAGCAATGTTCAAGAAACAAGAACATTCATCATAGGAAGTTTGGATTACTCAAGCCTCTCCAAGTTCAATCTGGTTCTTGGAATTCATTATCAATGGACTTTATCACTCAATTGCCTCTGTCAAGAAGCTTTGATTCAATTTTAGTAGCTGTAGACAGATTTTCAAAAATGTCAATCTTTATTCCAGCTTATTGAACAATTACTGATTTGGACTTAGCTCAAATCTTAATTAGTCATGTCTTTTCCAAACATGGTCTTCCAATCAGTATTGTTAGTGAGAGAGGCTGCTTATTTGTTTCATCATTTTGTGCTCAATTGTTTCAGCAGCTCAAGATATCAAGAAATCTTTCATCTGCCTTTCAGCCTGAAACAGATGGACAGACAGAGAAGGTAAATAAGATTATAGAACAGTATCTTTTGATTTATGTCAGTTACCACCAAGATGACTGGCACACCTGGATCCCTCTGGCTGAATTTTCCTATCATAATGCAAAACATTAATAAAAAAAACAGTCCCCTTTCTTCACCATTTATGGAAAAAATCCTGGCTTTGACTCAATTCACATTGCTCAATATACACCTGCTGGAAAGGTATCAACAAAACTCCAATGAGTACCACAAGTTACCAAAAAAGAATTGGAGTCAGCCATAAAGCGTTTTGAGAAGTATGCAGATAGAAATAGAGCAAGTCCACCTGATTTCCAACCTGGGGACAAAGTATGGCTATCTCCCAAGTACATAAAGACAGCAATACTCACCAAGAAGCTCCCAGAAGGATGGCTGGGGCCCTTTGAAGTTCTGAAGAAGATTGGCAGCCATGCATATCACCTCAAGTTGCCTAAAAATGGAAGTCATTTCACACAGTCTTTCATGTGTCCTTATTAGAACTAGTGAATTAATCACATATCCCAAATTGACATCAATTGCCACCACCCCCAGTCATAGTGGAATAGCAAGAAGATTGGGAAGTGGCTCAGGTTCTGGACTCAAACCTCAAGAGAGGTATATTATGGTACCTTGTGGAATAGAAAGGCTTAAATGAAGACCCAAAAAGAAAAACTTGGGAACCAGGTTTCAACATTACCAACTCCCCAGATCTTTTCAAGGATTTCCAAATTTTGTATCCTGACCAGCCTGGCCCAAATACCTCAAGAGTTTGATTTATGGTGCTTGGTGGGGATTGGAGTTTATGAAAGTAAGTTCCTCTCCTGGCATGCACCTTCAAGGGGGTATTCTACCCAAATATGTTGTAAGCATCACCTTGGCCACTTTGTGAGCACTTTTTTATGTCTTTGGACAGGCTTAGAAGGCCTTGAAACATCAATACCCTTGAGTTTGGACCTTTCATCAATATATGGCCAAATTCCCTCTTTTCTTTTTTTTTCTTTCTCTTTCTTTCATATTTCATTATTCAAAATTAGGCCATTCATTATTATTAAATACATTCCTTAGCTCAAATTCATTTATGGAAAAGCTTTCTGTTCTTTTATGATGCTTGGTGGGGAGTGGAAGTTATGAAAGTAAGTTCCATCTCCTGGTATGCATCTCTGAGGGTTCTACTTCTTGCAAAACAACACCTTGGCCACTATGTGAGCATCAAATGTTTGGTTTCATCTTTTCAGGAAAATTATGGCCAAAATCAAGCAACTCACCACAAGAAGATCAATCCTCAGAAGTTTCTTTATTTTCTTTTCTTTACTCTGTTTTTCTCTCAATTCATTCTTTTAATTTAATTTTATTTTCTTTTACTTGTATGATTTCATATTTCATTTATTGTTTTAAAAAGCAGAATTCATCACTCCCATATCTTGCTTGGGGAGTCAATTTATTTAATAATAAAAGAGAAAAACACTAGTAATGACAAAGACCAACTACAGATAATCCTCATCAAAATTTCTTCAAGGCTTCTCTAAATTTAATAACCAAGGCATCTTCATAAGAAACTGCCTCCCTTGCTAACACTCTAGTGGATTCACCTGGAATAGCACTCTCCATAGCTTTATCCACAAAAATTAAGTCTAGGAATACACCTCTGAAAATAGGGAGGTGATGTCACAACCATGAAGAATGACCCTCCTCCATTGGTGTTGCGGCAATTCCAACCTGGGACCAATTGGCCACACCATATCTTTATGGCCAGTTTGGCCCCTTCTGGTTCTCTATGGAACTTTGGACATATCACTCTTCCCTGGCCTTTTATGGCCTCAGGCCATATCCTGGCATGCTTGGCCTCCCTGGCCAATTGTTCCATGTCCCCAACCCCAGGGCTTTATCCTTGTTTTTGGGCCTGGGGGTGTCCTGGGGGGTCTGGGCCCTCTAGCAAGAACCAGCCCTTCTGGGCCACTCCCTTTCATTAGGGGCTCTAGGACCTAAATGGCCTTTTTGGGCCATTTAGGCCCCCTATGGCTTCTACGGTCCACGGTCTGTGGGCCATTTAGGCCCCTTGTGGCCTAATCCAATGAGGACAAAAGGGGCCGAAGGGGGAAGTCCATTGGCCCCCAAGCCACAATTGGGCCCACCTGAGCCAGTCTTGGCACCAAATTCCATCAAACCCCAAAATGATCATAAAGACCTCAGGACCCATTTTTGGCCTAGAACCACCATGGACCATTTTTCAGCCCATGGCCTCTGGTAACTACGGGAGGCCACCAGCTCAACTCATCTCAAGCTTTCCCCTCACCTTAAGGGGAATTCTTCCGCTCCTCCATGCACCCCGTACTCAAGGTTGCAGGAGTGGTGCATATATGGTATTATATACCATTATGCACCATTTTTGCACAGAAATTCAGTGGTGACGTTTTCAAGACCCAATTCCACCTTTCCAAATCAAGGTCCCAAAATCAAAAACTCATTTTGAAGGAGGATTTCTTAACTCATCAGTCTGGCAATCCATGGCAGCAATCAGAAGACCATTCAAGGATCCCAACCACCTAGCCCTGCAGGAGTTCAATTGGCAATTTCATTCAGGATTATTCCAAGGGCCATTCTCAGAGGTTAAACATCATTTCAATCAGTTTTCAAGGCATCAAGTATTTCAATACTCCTTGGACAACTCAATTGGTCCATACAGGCGTCAATCAATCAACCTGTATGTACTTGGCCCAACTGGGCCAATTCATATTCCACTGTGGGAGTTCAGTCACACAGTTCAAATTTCAAGCTGAAAAGATCTGTATTGACCCAATTCAGACAATAAAGCCGGTGACTCACCTTCCAGGATCAGTCTTTCAGCTTTTCACATATACTGGCCACCTTTCAGCACCTGGGGACTTTTTCCCCAGTTAATTAATACATTGGATTTATTTTTATCTTTATTTTCTTTTACATTATTGAAGTTAATACTGATAATCTTAAGTCAGTCATTCAGCACCCTTTCTCTTTTTCTTCCTTGCTTGTCAGTGGATATTGGTGGTCATATCCTTTACTGATTCCATTTCCTTTTCTGCAAGGTTGAAACAGTGAATTGAGGATTCACTTGGTTGGCTTCTTTTATTATCTTTGGCCTTTGGCTTATCTTTTCTTTATTCTTGACATACTTGTCTTTTCCCTTTCTTCTTCTTTAAAGAAATTAATCTTTATTATTCCTTATATCTTTTGGAGCCCTCCAAGTGAGTTATTGATTCCTGAGTGCCAGGCCACTCTTGCTTCCATAAGAGCCCCTGTGACATTATATTATTTAACTCATAATTTCTCTTCTGTTCATTCATTCTTATTTGTTAATTCATTCATTTCACTTCATTGAAATTATGACTCTTTGACGTTTTATGATCTTATGATTCATTGTCACCTCTCAAATTTCTCTCATTCATTTCTTCATTCTGAAATTTGAAAGCTGACCCCAATTTTATCTGTTGTTTCTCTTTTTGAAATCATATCTCATTTTCATCTTCATTCAATTCATCAAATCCTTTGTATTCAGGCGTCATTATTGAAATTCAAATTGATCTTTATTATCATTCAGACACATCCTCACATCAAGATTCACATTTAATTTGTTCTTCAAGAATTTCGATTTTTCAAGAAGATTCCGCTTGATTTTGATTTTGACTGATTGTTTTGACATAAATTGACATTGACTTCAAGATAATTGATTGACCTGAAGATTTTATTGATTTTCGTCATTTTTCACATAAATGGATTTGCCTCAAGAATTCATTTTGATTGATTTATTTCTTGCAAAATTTTGATTTTCAATTGACTTTAAATTTGATTTTTATTTATTTGACTTATTTGATTCATTAAATTCAAGTTTTCATTTGATATTTAATTGATTGATTTACCTGAAGATCTCATTTGATTCATTGATTTATTGATTTTTCCTCAAGATTTGATTTGATTTGATCTTCAAGACTATTTTGGTTTTGCCTCAAGCTGTTTATTAAAATTTTGATTCTTTTCATTTGAATTTTATTTTTATTCAATCATGCCACTCCAAAATTCACCTCCTGCAAGACAGTCAAGATCTCAGGCCAGAACTCAAGCTGTTCTCACCCCAACTCCAGGGCTCCTCTTGATGGTACCCCAGCAGTTTCTCAAGTGAGGGACAAATTGGACAGAGGACCCATTTTGGAAGGAAGGAAGAGTGCCAAGAAGATCAAATTCTTTCTTTTTATTGAGTAGGTAAATCCATGGATTTAAGGCCAGATTTGGATTCTACACAAAAATTCAGCTAGGGTAGCTCCATAGAGTGAATAAGCTCAAATTAACTCTTTGAGGTGGTAATATGGCAAATACTTTAATACCACATCATCAATACCACATAAAAGATCTGTGAAAAGTTTTGTTTTTCTTAATTTCACACCAAAATAATGGGAATGTGAGGAATCCCATGTTACATATACACTAAAAATAGTGTTATGCATGTTTTTAGCACTTAATATCATGGTATTCTTACATGGACATTTGGTACACCCATAGTGGATATCTCACTTGAAGCTTCATTTTCTATTTTGGCGTGAAAAATAGGCAAGGGGGACAAAAGGTATCAAAGAGAGCCAGGGTACCCAACTTCTGAGGCCTCAGAGGCGTGGACAGCTCCAAAGCTTGGATCCATGGCTTATCTTGGCCTGATTGGTAGACTAAAACCTTTTGGGAACTTGGTTACCATGGCACAACTACCGTAAATCTTAAGAAAATAGTAAATAACCTGCTATTTTGACGTGCCAAGGAGGTAAAGAGCTACTTAGACTCCTGTAACCATGTCAATTCTTAATGATTTTCCATGGATAAACCCAAAAAGAGTAATTAAAACCCTTTATGGACTTGTATCCATTGATTTACCTCATAGCAACCAGTTAAACACTGATATTTGCAATTCTATGTAGAAATGAGGTAAAAACGTCAAAAATTCATTAAAAATACAATTAGTAATGTATCTTTCTGAAACCTTCAGGACTAATGGAGAACTGTATTATCTATGGTACAACCAAAGAAAATTATGGGTTTACTAGTAAAATTAAAAGTTTTACTAAAGTCGATTTTTGGCTATTCTATGTGAAAAACTGAATCTTCAAAAATTCACAGTAATTACAACCTGTGATGAAATTGGCAATAACATTGATACCTTTGAGAAATCAATTATGATTTCAGAATAAAGGAAGATTTTCAGATGTTACTCCTTTTATTCTTAACCATATTGGGGTTGGTAGTCACATAAAAGCATTAATTAAGTAATTATGATAATCTTACGTGACAACAGATGATGCAATCAATAATCCAAAAGGGTTTATTGTTTTCTCACTCACTGGTTTTTCAGTTTGATCCATGGCACGCCTCTGTGAGCTGTTGTTGACTTAAAAGAGGCCTGCTCTTGCTGTTTTTTCCAAATCATCATCTTATTATCTTTTAAATCATTATTACCAACAAGTAAGTATTAGCTATAGCTATTCTTAAGTGTTTTAAATCTTTCAGAATCAATCAGAAAGACGTGAAATCATAGAGTCCAACTATATATTGTTGTAATGCTGTTATAAATTCATTTTGATCCTTAAAATCCACAATTCTATGTCAAATATCTCTATCTTATCTTTCAATAAGTTCTTTGGAATATTAGTGAGTGATTTATTTTTGATTCTTAAAGTTTTCCTCTAAAATTAGTTTTCTTCAAGAATTACTATTATAATTATTATTGCGAAAGATAGTTATATATTCAAATAATTTTATTATTTTAATAAAAGAAGTTTTATTATTAAAATCTTCTTGTAATTGATTCTTGTAGACAATTACTTGCTCACTTTTAAGATCACTAGTAGTGTTTAACACGTGAAAGAAATAATCCTTTAATTATTTAATTGTGGTTATAATAACATCTTGTTATTATATATCATAAGAACAGTCATAGTACTGTTGATTAATAGTAATATTATCATCAGTTTCATAGACAAATCTTACATTTGGGGGCCTGGCCATGATTTTACCCATAGAATTGGCTTTAATCATATTCTAGACTTCATTCTTTTGCTCTAAAAAACCACCATACCTACCACATCTTACATTTGGGGGCCTGGCCATGTGTTTTGAGCCTTGTACCCTTGATTGATATATTCTTAAGTTCTAAAATATATTAATTTAATAATTTTTTCTCTCATTTTAAAGTTAAAATGATTCTTATTTTTGAACTTGTTTTGGAAATCTTTTCATTGAGGAATTTGGTTTAATTTTATACTGCATTACACGTGGCTTTTTCACATCCAAAAACTTATAAAATTATTCTTTGAGTTACTCTAAATTAATTTTCATTCAAAATCTTATATTTTAATTTTTTTTCTTTAAAAAGAATAATTTTTTTAAAATTAAAAAATATAAAACTTATGAAAAATCTTTAAAAATATTTTGAAAAGTGTAAAAATTATTTTTTCTCTTTTATAATTTTTTTCTAGTGTCTTTACTCAAATACTGTGCAGCTGGCAACAGACTCAGCAAAAGATATATTACTAATTCAGAATCTGAAGACAGTATTGAGGGGCAAATTGCTAAAATAGGCACCTTATTTAACTCAGAAAAGACTAAATTACCACCAAAAGGTGTGTATTTTATCTTATATTTTCACCTTTTATCTTTAAATTGACGTGAAAATGGTGCATACCAGAAATGGAAGAAACTATTCAGTCCAACCAGATGGATGTGGACAAAGAGGAGGCAAGACCAAATCCAGAAGTGCCAAGTCTTCCACAAGAAAGACACATTTGGAGGATGCCAGAGTTGCCCCCTATTCCCTAAGGTCTGTACCCACAGATTTTGATGTAAATTCTGAGCCTGAACCGATTCATGAAAATATTTCCAGGGCTGAACCATTCTCAAGTGGCAGAAATAGAAATATATCAATTCCAGTACAAAAATTGGTTCAGAGCAGCCAAATGTCTCAACCACAAAGATTGACCCTTTTCCATGGGTGTTGCGGCAATTCCAATCTCAAACCAAGTTGGGGCCAACTGGCCACACCATATCTTTTGCGGCCAATTGGTCCCCTTTGGTGCCTTATGGCCATTTGGCAATTTCTGGCCACCAATCATCTTTTATGGCCTCAGGCCATATCCTGTTGTCATTGGCCTCCTTGGCCAATTTCCACCTCACCAACCCCCAGGCCTTCACTCTTGATTTTGGGCCTGGGGGGTCCTTTTGTCTTCTAGGGGTCTCCAGGACCCCTAGCCATCATTCTTGGTTTTGGGCCACCCCCTTTCATTAGGGGGGTTTAGGCTTAGATGGCCTTTTTGGGCCATTTAGGCCCCCTACGGCCCGTGGGTGCTGATTCACGGTCCATAAGCCACGTACCATGGTCCACAGGCCAATTAGGCCCCTTTTGGCCTAATCCAATGAGGCCAAAAGGGGCCAAACAAGGCAGCCATCTAGCCCTCAAGGCCAGGTAGGCTCCAAACCACAATTGGACCCACCTGAGCCAAAATTGACCACCAATCCCTTGGACCCAAAATTGGCCAAAGACCTGTTGGACACCATTTTGGCCATAAATCCAGTAGGACTCAATTTTGCCCATGGTCTCTGGCAGCCACCAGAACAGCTCAGCAAGCCTTTTCCCCAACTCAAGGGAAATTCTTTCATTCCTCCATGCACTCCGTACTCAAGGTTGCAGGAGTGGTGCATATATGGTATTATATACCATTATGCACCATTTTTGCTCAGCAATCCAATGGTGAAGCTTTCAGGACCCTTTTCCATCTTTCCATATAAAGGTCTTAAAATCCAATGTCCATTTTGAAGGAGGATTATTCAGCTCATCAGTCTGACAAGTTATGGCGGCAATCAGAAGACTCTTCAAGGATCCCAACCACCTGTATCTGCAGGAGTTGGGTTGGTACATTATTCAGGATTATTCAAAAGCCCACGTCTCAAGAGTTATTACATCAATGCAATCAGTTGTCAAGGCATCAAGTATTTCAATACTCCTGGGACAACTCAATTCATCCGTACAGGCCTCATTCAATCAACCTGTATGGCCTTGACCCAATTGGGCCATTTCATATTCCACTGTGGGAATCCCATCACACAGTTCAATTTCAAGATGGCCAGAACTGTATTTCCGGATTCGGAAAATACAGTCAATTGATTCACCTTCCAGGATCAGTCTTTCAGTTTTACACATATACTGGCCACCTTTCAGCACCTGAAGACTCTTTCCCCAGTTAATTAATATATTGGATTTATTTTTATCCTTATTTTCTTTTACCTCATTAAAGTTAATACTGATAATCTTAAGTCAGTCATTAGCACCTTTTCTCTTTTTCTTCCTTGCCTGTGAGTGGATATTGGTGGTCATATCCCTTACTAATTCCATTCCTTTTCTGGCAGGTTGAAACAGTGAATTGAGGATTCACTTGGTTGGATTCTTGGCCTTTGGCTTCCTTTATTATCCTTGGCCTTTGGCTTCTTATTCTTTTCTTTTTTATCTTTGGCATACTTGTCTTTTCCATTCTTTTTCTTTAAAGAAATTAAATCTTTATTATTCCTTTATCTTTTGGAGCCCTCCAAGTGAGTTTTTGATTCCTGAGTGCCAGGCCCTCTTGCTTAAATAAGAGCCCCTGTGACATTATATTAATTAACTAATAATTTCTTTTCATTCTATTCATTCATTTTTCATCATTTTATTCATTCATTCCTTCATTGAAATTATGACTCTTTAACGCTTATGAATTTAATGATTCTTTGTCACCTCTCAGTTTTCTCTCATTCATTCTTCATTCTGAAAATTGAAAGCTGACCCAATTTTATTTTTTGTTATATTTTTCAATTTTAATCTCAATCATCAATCTCATTTTTATCCTCCATTCAGGCACCTTATCATTTTGACTTTCAACTTGCTCATCAGATTATTCAGACACGTTCTTCATATCAGGATTCAATTTGATTTTTTCTTCAAGAATTTTGATTTTCAGGAAGAATTCACTTGATAATTGATTTGATATATTTGACATTGACTTCAAGAAAATTGACTGACCTGAAGAATTCTCATTGATTTTGCTGAATTTCACATCAAGACTTTGACATAAATTGATTTTGACTCAAGAATTCATTTGACTGATTGATTTTTCATTGAAAGACTTTTATTAATTGATTTTATTGACTTCAAGATTTTCATTGATATTGATTTTTGACTTCAAGACTCATTTGACTTTAATTGATTGATGTACCTGAAGATTTAAATTGATTCATTGATTGTTGATTACGTACTTCAATAAAGTTTTGATTTTTTGTTCATTTGTTTGAATTTTTTATTCCTGAAATCATGCCCGTTGAACATTCACCTCCTGCAAGACAAACCAGATCTCAGGCCAGAGCTCAAGCTGCTCTTACTCCAACTCCAAGAGTTCCTCTTGATGGCACCCCAGCAGTTCCTCAACTGAGGGCCCGATTGGATAGAGGACCCGCATGGAAGGAGCAGCACCATCCAGGAAGGAAGGAAGAGGGCCAAGAAGATCAATATCATTATCAGGAGTGGTTGGCAGTTTTCCAGGACTTTCAAGAACCGGTCTCAAGGTTCAAGGTGAAGATGATGATAATGAGGAGGAGAATTCTGTGGAAGAGGAAGATTCTGATGGTACTGAAGGTGTTCCTGCTCCTGTGGGGGCATCCCAAAGTACTGGAGGACAGACTCTAGCCCAGTTTGATCAACCTGTCTCTCATCAATCTGAACCATCTTTATTGGCCATTATGCAGCAAATGACTCAGATTATGGCCAATCTTCAATAAGCTTCTTCTTCTGATTCATCAAGACCACCAGCCTTCAATACTCCATCTATGAAGGCACCAGAATGCTTTGATGGGACTCAACCCTTCAAAGTAAGAAGCTTTATCCAGTCTTGTCAATTAGCTTTTCATAATGATCCGGCAAACTTCTCTCAAGACAGGAAGAAGGTTCTTTATGCCACTTCATTTCTTATTGGCAGGGCTGCAAAATGGATTGAGCCTTATCTTTCCAATCTCACCAATCAAGATCCCAAATACCTTCTCAATTCTTGGAATTTATTTGAATCACAACTCTTCACTTTGTTTGGGGACCCAAATGAAGTCAGAAAAGCAGAAGCAGAGTTGGATTCCTCAATAATGAAAGAAGGAGGGCATTTATCACTGTGCATTGCTGATTTTAGAAGCTTAGTCTCAAGAGTCGGGGATTGGGGTGAAGGAGCTCTCATCCATCATTTCAGGAAGGGATTGCCACCCAGGATTGTGGATCAATTGGCCTCCCATCCTTCAAATATTGATTCCCTTCAAGAATTAATGGACGTTACCCTGGAACTTGATACCAGCTGTCATGACAGGCAAAGGGAAAAGAATCATCATCAACAGAAGAAGCCTGAAGCCTCAAAGTCAAGTTCTTCTCATCATCAAAATTCTTCAAGCTCAAGTCATAAGAAGAAGAATTTTCATGCTCAAACATGGGACAAGCACCACTCTTCCTTGTTGAATAAGGACTTCAAGTTGAAAGGTTCTGAAAAAGAAAGAAGAATCAAGGAGGGCTTGTGTACTTATTGTGGTGGGAAGCATAGTCTGGAGTCTTGCATCAAAATACCTCAAAACAAGCTTACCCAACCGTCAGGCCAATTTCCCAGCCAGGGAGAAGTCTGCGTGGAGACCATGTTGTGTTCAATGGTCTTCACAGTTTTTCTTGCAGAGCACAATTGTGCATTCTGAATACTGGTTTCAAAAATTCTCTTAAATTTTTTGTTTTTTCTTCCCTTTCTGATGTTTTTTACAGTATTCTCATTGATTCTGGTGCTACACACTCATTTATTGCAAAGCAGTTTGTTCACAAGTACTCATTCACTACGTCAGAACTTCCCGAGAAGATTTCCCTTATCATTATAGACTTCTCTGAGTCTCCTTCCTTATTTGTGACTCACCATACTAGATATATGGTTGAGCTCCCTTCCTTCCCAAGCTTTGAATGGGACTTTTTAGTCATTGATACTCCCAAGGGAGAAGACCTCATATTGGGCTTTGACTTTCTCAATCATTTTAATCCTTCTATTGATTGGAGGCAAGGGCTGATAACCTTTAATCCTGATCATTTGGACTATTCTGATCCTTCTGAATCTTTCTGTAATGACTTTTCTACTGCCAAATCATGTGCAGCTCTGGTTGGTGATTCTAGAACACCATCATTTCTGTCTTCTTTCCATGTTCCTTCCCTTAATTCCCCACAGTCATTACTATCTCCTAGAGATGAAGTCTTCAAAGAGATTCAAGATGTTGGAGAAGATAATTCTGTATCTTCACTTCATCTCTTATTTGGGAATATGGACCTTCCTCCCTGGAGGAGTTGTGGGATGAAGACAAAGAGCCAGAAGAAGCAGCAACCGTGATGAAGGTTGTTCCCTCTGTCTATCACCAATACTTGGATGTATTCTCCAAGGTGAAAGCAGAAAAACTTCCTCCTCACCGCGCCTGTGATCATCATATCGAGCTGGAGGGGTCTCTACCTCCAGTTGGGGTGATCTACTCTTTATCCAAACAAGAGTCAGATACACTCAGGGCCTACATTTCAGAGAATGTGGAGAAAGGTTTCATCCGGCTAAGCTCCTCTTCAACAGGAGCACCTGTTGTCTTTGTCAAAAAGAAAGATGGTGGCCTCCATTTGTGTGTTGATTACCGCAAACTCAATGCGGTTACTAGGAAGAACAAGTATCCTGTTCCTCCTATGAATCAGCTTATCAATGTTTTTAATGGTTCTTCTATCTTCTCCAAGATTGATTTGCGTGGTGCATATAACCTGCTCAGAATCAAGGAGGGTGATGAACACTTGACTTGTTTTAGAACTAAATATGGAAGTTATGAGTACTTGGTTATGCCATTTGGGCTCACCAATGCTCCTGCTTCTTTTCAAAATCTTGTCAATGATATCTTCCAAGATCTTCTCAATGTTTATGTTGTGGTTTATTTGGATAACATTATGGTCTTTTCCAAATCTGAGGAAGAACATTTCACTCATGTGTCCACTGTTCTCTCCAGACTCAGAGGCAATAACCTTTTTGCCAAGGCGTCCAAATTCCTGTTTCATGTTTCAAGTGTAGAATATCTTGGTTATGTAGTTTCTTCTGAAGGCCTCAATATGGACCAAGCAAAAGTCCAGCAGATTCTCAATTGGCCACCTCCAAGAAACCTCAAGGCTCTTCAATCCTTCCTTGGCTTTGCCAATTTCTACTGCTGTTTCATCAAGAATTATTCAAAGAAGATCAGTTCACTCACCAGTTTCCTCAAGAAAAATTCATGTTTTCCCCTCAATGAGGAAGCTCTCAGTCAGTTTCACCACCACTTCAATCCTTCTCTACCCACCATTGTAGAGACCGATACATCAGATTATTCTTTGGGTGCTTGACTGAGTCAGGTCTCTGACTCAGGAAAACATCCCATTGCATTCAACAGCCGCAAGCTTATCCCAGCAGAGCTCAATTACAAAATTCATGACAAGGAACTCCTTGGCATCATCTGGGCTCTCAAGCGCTGGAGGGCGTTTCTCCTGTCTCTTTCTTCCCCTTTTGAAGTTCTCACTAATCACTCTTCCCTTCAATACTTCATGACCTCCAAAGTACTCACTCGCCGTCAATCCCGTTGGGCTGAATTCCTTTCTGAATTTCATTTCTCAATCACTTACCGCCCTGGCCACCTAGCTACTCTTCCGGATGCCTTATCACGTCGGGATGACATCAATCCGGAGAGGGGGGAGGATTTCATCAGCAAGAATCCAATGAATTTTCAACAACTCATTAAGCAAGATGAAGTTCAACCATCAAGATATTTTGCAGTCAAGGTGGAATCTTTTTCAAATTTGATTGATTCAATCCAGATGAAATTATGGCAAGATCCCCAGTACAGAAGTATCCTTGAAGATTTGGGTAAAGGTAAATCTGTCCAAGATTATTCTCTTGATTCCTCTTCCCAACCTCTTCTCTTCAAAGATTGGGTGGTAGTCCCAAATGACTCCACAATTCAACTTAGTATTCTTCAAAAGTGTCACGATTCTCCTCTAGCTGGCCACCCTGGCCAAGAGAAGACTCTAAAACTTGTCAAGCAGGATTTCCACTGGTCCGGCATGACTTAATTTATCAAGTATTTTGTTTCATCCTGTCAACAGTGCTCAAGAAACAAGAATATTCATCATAAGAAGTTTTGATTCCTAAAACCTCTTCCAATTCCAAATGGTCCTTGGATTTGTCTTTCAATGGACTTCATCACTCAACTGCTGCTGTCCAATTACTTTGATTCAATCCTGGTCATAGTGGACATATTCTCATTTGGACCAATCTTTGTCAGCAGCTCAAGATTTCAAGAGACTTGTCAACTGCTTATCATCCAGAAACTGATGGACAGACAGAGAGGGTAAATCAGATACTAGAACAGTATCTTTGGATGTATGTCAGTTAAAATTAAGATGATTGGAACACCTGGCTCCCTCTGGCTGATATTGCCTACAAATAATTCTTATCACTCTTCAAACAAGCAATCCCCGTTTTTCACTGTTGATGGAAGAGATCCACAATTTGATTCAGTTCACATCACTCAAGATACTCCTTCTGGAAAGTTATCAAGAAAAAACCAATCAGTACAGCAGGATTTCAAGAGAGAACTTGAAGCTGCCATAGACCGGTTTAAGAGGTATGCAGATAAAGGTAGAGCAAGTCCACCTGTTTTCAATCCTGGTGACATGGTATGGCTTTCTTCCAAGAATATCAAATCAACCAGACCCACCAAAAAACTATCCAAAAGATGGTTGGGTCCTTTTCCAATCTTGAAGAAAGTCAGTTCTCATGCTTACCGCCTCAAGCTTCCATCCACCCAGTCTTCCATATTTCCCTTCTGGAACCAGTCAAGACATAAAAAATCCCAAATTGGCATCAAGAGCCTCCTCCTCCAATTATCATTGAAGAAGAAGTGGAATGGGAAGTCTCTCAAATACTGGATTCAAAGCTCAAGAGAGGAAAATTATGGTATTTGGTGGAATGGAAAGGTTTCAGTCAAGACCCAGAAAGATCCACTTGGGAACCAGCCAAAAACCTCAAGAATTGTCCTGAACTTGTCAAAGATTTCCATTCATTGTATCCTGACAAGCCAGGACCCAATTCTTCAAAAGCTTGATCATTTTATGGTGCTTGGTGGGGAGAGGAATTACCAAAGATAAGTCCCACTCCTGGTATGCACCTTTAGGGGTATTCTACTCTTCTTTGTTGTAAGCATCACCTTGGCCACTCTGTGAGCACTTTGCAATTTGGACACAGATTTGTTGGCCTGGCTTTCAACATCAATTCCAAATCATGGCCATTTTTCACTTGGGCAAATGGACCATTTCACTTTTATTTTCGTTCCAAAGTTTCCAATTTGATACATTCCTTATCAAATTTATATTCTTATTTATGGCACTGGCCGGAGCGGCAACTACTAAAAGTCCCTGGCCACTTTCAAAATCAACCATCAAAATCTGTGATAAAAATTAAAGTCCCCATCAAAATTCATTTTTCTTTTTTATTTTATTCTTCTTTCCTTTTCTTTATATATGTTTCTTTATCTTTCCCTTTTCTTTTTCTTTAAATTTCCTTTATTATAATCTTTATGCCAAAATTCTACGTCAAATTCAAGCCTTCAACATTTTCAAAGCTGAATGTCAAGAGGAGACTACGTCAACCTCAATTCATATGCCAATACTATTATCAGTTTCAAAATTTTCTGTTCAAGATTCAATGCCTCTGGAATCCCTACTTCAAATCTGTCTCAATAGCCTCAACAGGCTTCTACCTTATCTTGGTGCTCAGGAGCTCACCATTAAAGGTAGGGGGTACTGTCACAACCACAAAGATTGACCCTCCTCCATGGGTGTTGCGGCAATTCCAATATCGAACCAAGTTGGGGCCAACTGGCCACACCATATCTTTTGTGGCCAATTGGTCCCTTTTGGTGCCTTATGGCCACCAATCATCTTTTATGGCCTCAGGCCATATCCTGCTGTCATTGGCCTCCTTGGCCAACCCCCAGGCCTTCACTCTTGATTTTGGGCCTGGGGGGTCCTTTTGTCTTCTAGGGGTCTCCAGGCCCCCTAGCCATCATCCTTGGTTTTGGGCCACCCCCTTTCATTAGGGGTGTTTGGGCCATTTAGGCCCCCTACGGCTCCTACGGCATGTAAGCCGTGCTCCATAGGGGACGTACCACGGTCCGCAGGCCAATTAGGCCCCTTTTGGCCTAATCCAATGAGGCCACAAAGGGCCAAAGGGGGCTGCCAGGTGGGTCATAAACCACAATTGGCCACCAATCCCTTGGACCCAAAATTGGCCAAAGACCTGTTGGACACCATTTTGGCCATAAATCCCGTAGGACTCAATTTTGGCCATGGACCACCATGGACCATATTTCCAGCCATGGCCTCTGGCAGCCACCACAGGCCACCAGACCAAATCAAGGGAAATTCTTTCATTCCTCCATGCACTCCGTACTCAAGGTTGCAGGAGTGGTGCATATATGGTATATATACCATTATGCACCATTTTTGCTCAGCAATCCAATGGTGAAGCTTTCAGGACACTTTTCCATCTTTCCATATCAAGGTCTTAAAATCCAAAGCCCATTTGGAAGGAGCATTATTCAGCTCATCAGTCTGACAAGTTATGGCGGCAATCAGAAGACTCTTCAAGGATCCCAACCACCTGTATCTGCAGGAGTTGGGTTGGTACATTATTCAGGATTATTCAAAAGGGAAATTCTCAAGAGGTATTGCATCAATGCAATCAGTTGTCAAGGCATCAAGTATTTCAATACTCCTTGGACAACTCAATTCATCCGTACAGGCCTCATTCAATCAACCTGTATGGCCTTGACCCAATTGGGACATTTCATCTTCCACTATGGGAATCCCATCACACAGTTCAATTTCAAGATGGCCAGAACTGTATTTACCGATTTGGAAAATACAGTCAATTGATTCACCTTCCAGGATCAGTCTTTCAGTTTTTCACATACTGGCCCCCTTTCAGCACCTGGTGACTTTTTCCCTAGTTAATTAATATATTGGATTTATTTTTATCCTGATTTTCTCTTTCCTTATTAAATTTAATACTGATAATCTTAAGTCAGTCATTAGCACCTTTTCTCTTTTTCTTCCTTGCCTGTCAGTGGATATTGGTGGTCATATCTTTTACTAATTCCATTCCTTTTCTGGCAGGTTGAAACAGTGAATTGAGGATTCACTTGGTTTGCTTCTTGGCCTTTGGCTTCCTTTATTATCCTTGGCCTTTGGCTTCTTATTCTTTTCTTTTCTATCTTTGGCATAATTGTCTTTTCCATTCTTCTTCTATAAAGAAATTAAATATTTATTATTCCTTTATCTTTTGGAGCCCTCCAAGTGAGTTCTTGATTCCTGAGTGCCAGGCCCTTTTGCTTCCATAAGAGCCCCTGTGACACCAAAGAAGAGGAGTGGGAAATATGCCTAAGACTTTGGCAGGGGGCCATGAACTCCTACTCAAACATCAAGAGCTTTCTGGGTCAGGAGAAGACCATAGAACCCTTAGGAGGATGGAGCCCCCTGTCTTGCAAAGAAAAGGTCAAAAAGATAAAGAATTGGTTGAAGAACCAAAGTCTTTTATCCATAGACTAGAAGAAAGAACTGGAAATGACTCCAGCTTTGGAGACAGAGGCCCCATTGGTGTCTACCAGCTCCAAACCAGCTCGAGAGATGTCCAAAGACAAGCCCAAAGGACCTCAGAAGAAGCTGAGAGGTCCCAAGAACACTCAAGGCAAGGGCAAAGGCAAAGCCAATTGGCACAGACCTTATCCACAGGGGTACAGGATCCCCAAATTGCAGCCTTCAGCTGTGGACAGTGTGTTAAACATGGCCAGAACTCTCATGGAATTCACAGCCAAGGAGCAAGAAAGGATGAACAGGACCTTTCCACGCAAATATATTATGTACAAAGTAGTATCAATGTAGAAATTGGTAAACTTGATTCAAAGTTAACTAAAATATCATTAGATATTAATGAATTGAAAAAACATGACAAGAAATATACTGAATGGTATGAATTGACAAATGCCAAATTTGATTCAATTATCAATGCTTGTAGCATAATTGAGAGTACATTTCAAGTTCAGAATGATGAAATTGAAGATCTCTCCATTTTTGAAATGAATGATCAGCTTAAAATTCTGAAAGATCATGTCTTAGAAATAGTTGAGGATACCAATCAGTTTGCTACACATTTAGCAAAAAGTGACAGTGAAAGGCAGAAGTTAAAAAATGAAATCATTACAAATTTAGAAAAAATTCATAAGAATTATGTACCACATATGCCAAGACATTCTACACCTTTGACTGAAGAAAAACGTTCTGTTAAAGGAAGCTTTACACGACTTTTAGGAAAAAATATTGTCTCTGTTAAAGATATTCCCAAATTGGAAGAATGTCCAAAATTCTCTGGTGAAGGAGAATACAACCATATTGAGTTAATCAGGACTATTGATATGTTACAGGAAGACTTTAATATACCTGATGAAATCAGAGTGGGTAAACTACACTGTCTGTTTACCAAGACTGCAAATAAATGGTATTACAAGATGAGGATAGATCATGGAAAACAGGATTGGTCTTGGTGGCAATCTGAAGTGATTACCAAATGGGCCAATATTCTTGGGGGTATAAAGTGGAGAATGCTTTTGAAAGTGCCATTTTTAACTCAGAGAAAGATAAACCACTTACTTGGTTCTTCAGGCAAGAAGACAGATTATTTGCTTTACACCCAGATATGTCTGACACTATGATTAATATGAAAATATTAAGAAAGTGTGGAGGAGAACTGGAACATGCTATCAAAAGCAGATGTGTAGAACCCTGTTCAACAGAGGACTAAATTAATGCAATGGAAGATATCATTACCGGAACAAGAACTGGTAAAACTTGGACTAGAATCCCTATGGAGTCCAAGATAGTCCCAAATATTCCTAGAGAGGATAAAAGACCAGAAAGACCTGTCTTGAAGTGTCATAAATGTGGAAGTACTTCACATTCAGCAAACACTTGCACCAAAAAGACAAAAATCGATGAAGTTCAAGTCATTGAAGAAATTCAGTGCACTGAAGAGAAAGAGGAATCTGATCAAGATTCTGCAGTCTCTGAGGATACACCAGTGGAGGACTATCCCATTGAAAACATTACAGCGTTCTTTGAGGTCACAGAAGTCCATACCCACTTGCCACAGTACAGTGAGGATTGCTGAAACCTGATCAATAGTCAAGATTCCAGAATATGTAAAACAAAAAGGAAAAGGCTAAATTGCTGGAGAATCCTGTATCGCATCAGTTTTGATGAGTAATATTGAAGCCAAAGTAAATTTGGATACAGGGGCATTTTGCAAATGTGTGGGCAACAATTATCTACAAGCTATACTTCCTGAACGGAAAAACCATCTATTACCAATAGAAGGTGTGCAATTTAGTAGTTCCAGTAACAATATGTACCCCTTGGGTATATTAGACACTAATCTTGTATTTCCACACCCAGCAGGAAGTGTAAGGATGAAAACTTAGATTGTGGTAATGGATAATTGCACATCTCAGTACATTATTCTTGGAAATGATTACTTAAATATTTATGCAATTGACATCAATAACCACAAAGACAGATATTTCACAATTGGGGATAACAAAAGACAAAAATTTGCTTTTTCCAATATGCCAAAACAAATATCTGTGGTATCTTCTGTTAAGGATACTTATAAAGATGAATTTGTGTCTAATAAACTTTTTGAAGCACAAATTAGTCCATCATTATCACCAACAATGAGGAATGAACTTATTAATGTGTTATACACATACAATAATGCATTTGCCTCTGATAATGAACCATTAGGTGCTATAAGGGGACATGAAGTTGATATTACTCTTAATATTGACAGGCCATATACTCCAGTACTTAGAAGACCAGCTTATCCAGCCAGTCCCAGAGCTAGAGAAGCCTTGGAAAAACATATCCAAGAGTTAATCCAACTTGGTGTACTAAGGAAAGTAGGCCATAATGAGGAAGTTGAAGTAACAACACCTGTTATTATTTCCTGGAATAATGATAAGTCAAGAATGGTTGGAGATTTCAGAGCATTGAATACCTACACAGTTCCAGATAGGTATCCAATCCCTAGAATTCAAGAAACCTTGACTCAATTGTCTAAAGCCAAGTATATAACATCAATGGATACATTGAAAGGCTTCCATCAAAATGTTTTGACGCCTAAAGCTACGAAATTACTTAGAATTATCACTCACTGTGGTATTTATGAGTATCTTAGAATGCCATTTGGCATTAAAAATGCTCCATCCCATTATCAAAGAATGATGAATACATTCTTTCCCACAGAAGTGTCTGAAGGATGGCTTATCATTTATATTGATGATATTATCATATGTTCTGATTCATGGTCTTTGCACCTTGAAAGACTTGCAAGAGTACTTCACAAGGTTTCAGAAGTGAAAATGAAAATTTTATTTAAGAAATGCAATTTTGGTTTTGAAGAACTCAAAGCATTAGGACTTGTTGTTTCTGGTTTAAGCTTGGGTATTGACAAAAGCAAAGTAGCAGCAGTATTACTTAAGCCAATGCCCCAGAATAAAAAAGAAATGATGTCTTTTCTTGGGTTTTCCAGTTATTATAGGCAACACTTAAAAGACTTTTCAATTTTAGCCAAATCACTTTATAGAATCTGTGATCAACAGACTGTATTTGAGATGACACAGGAGAGAATTAAAGCTTATGAGAAGATAAAAAAATCTCTTACAGAAGCACCTTTACTCATAATGCCTGACTGGAATATTCCTTTTAAATTGTACATTGATGCATGTGGAGATGGATTGGGTGCAGCCCTACATCAAGTCCAAATTATTGATAACAAACCTACACAAAGACCAGTTTGTTACATCTGAAGACAAATCAAACCAACAGAAGCCAGATATGGTGCAAGCCAAATGGAGTGCTTATGTTTGGTGTGGGCACTTGAGAAATTACACTATTATCTGAATGGTAGTGCTTTTGAAGTGATAACTGACTGTAATGCAGTAAAATCACTTCTTAACATGAAAAGTCCCAACAGACATATGTTGAGATGGCAAATAGCCATTCAAGAATATATAGGAAACATGAATATAGTCCACAAAGCAGGAAACATTCACAATAATGCTGATGGACTTAGAAGGTGGGCATTAGCCAACACTCCTGATAACCCAGCTTATGTACCTTTGGAAGCTGAACCACAGATTCCAATTGAAGGGATTAACATAACTGATATTGGGACTGAATTCTTTGAAGAGGTCAGGGAATCTTGTAAGCAAGACAAGAATTGCCATATCTTGACTTCTTTATTAGATAAAGACTGCAAAGATACATCTTTGGTCAATGCACTAGATGAAGTTTGGAGAAATCCCTATTCTGAAGGAAGATTTCACTTGTTTGATGGGATTATTTACCACAGAACCAAACATTCTTGTGTAATGACATTATGCAGCAGATTGCTTATCAATACAATTCTTCATGAATGCCATGATAGCGTCTACTCTGGACACCTGTCAGATGACAGAACACTTGAAAAAGTGAAGAACTGGGAATGGTGGCCATCTTGGAGGAAAGAAACCATTGAATAATGCCATACCTGTGACAGATGTCAAAAAGCAAACAGGAGTACAGGCAAGAAATTTGGAATTATGATCCATATTCAAGAACCAAAATTCCCTTGGGAAGTTGTTCACATGGATTGGGTCACAGCACTTCCTCCAAGTGGTGACAAACGCTATAATGCTTATTTAGTCATTGTAGACAGATATAGAAAGTGTAAGGTGTGGATATGAAACTTTGATTAAAAATCAAGTACTTTTCCTGTCCTCAAAATTTGTATAAGGTACAAATCAATTAAAAATAGTAAGAAATATTATTTTTAAGAGAAAACACGCCAATTTTATTGTTTATAACCTTATTAGTATAAAACAATAATATTATAAAGATTTATTGTTTTACCAACAATAAAAATTTATCCAAAAATACTCTACAAGAGATATTTAAGGCTACAAAAGAAATTTCTTCAAGAGAAATTTCAATTGGAATTAATTGAGAAAATAACTGCAAGCAATTAATTAAAGAACAAAGTCTTTAAAAAGAATATTAAATTGAAAAAATGCCCAAAAGTGACCAGAGTGAATTTGGAAACAAAGTGACAAAGTTTACAGTGATGAAAGATGCTTTAATTCACTTTTGGGGTGGTTCAGGGGTAAAAATGATTATAAGAGTTACAAAAAATGATTATAATGATTTTTTCACGTGGTTAAGAGGCTCAACATGATTTAAGAATAGTGGTTGGAATCTTTTATTGATTGTTTTAACAATGTTTAAGCTAATAATAAAAGTAAAAGATTCTAACATGAAGAGAAAAGTGGGGCAAAGAAGACATTCTTTTATAGCCATCAATTATCTTACTCCAAAAGTAAAGTTTACTATTTTCAGTCGTGAAAAACAGGGAGACAACAGAAAAGCCAATTATGGCATTATTGAACCCTGGTTTAGACAAAAAAGGGCTGGTTTAAGCTATTTTTACCCATTTTAGACCCTTAAATCAGCCATTACTATAGCAATACCTGGTCTAGAGCCTTCAAAACACGTCAGAATGTGTGTAAGAGGCTTAGAAACCAGCTGAAACTGCTTCTACTGTGATTGTTTTATCTTAAGGGTAGTTTTACCCTCTTGGCAACAGCTAAAGCTACCCCAGTTGGTATCAAAACCTCATCATCAATTGAGTCCACAGACCCTGTAACTCAATTCCAGGCCAAAAGTGATGAACGTTTGTGTGCATTTTGAGACCACACGCCTGTCAGCAAGGACTTTGGGGTTCCAGCTCCCCCTTAGAGCTGCAGTTCCTTTCCCCCCGCAAATTTAATCTTTCCAATTTATTTTTGCTTTAATTCCTCATCATGTATTATACTTATAAATTACATATGTAATTCAATTGAATTGTACAGTACAATACAGTAATAATTGATATCTCATATGTAAATCAAAGTTCACTTATGTAATACACGCGCACATTTTGACATTTCAATTGAATTCAATTAAAAATACTTCAATTCCTCATAACTTCTAAACTAAACACAACACCTCAATTTTAACACAAAAATTGATGGTTAGCACCACATGTGGTGTGAATTAAATTAAAGCTTTGAGGATTTTCAACTTTTGTATTGAAAATACTAAAAACCTAATTTAAGCTTATTTAGAGTTGAGTTACAAGAATATCACTCAGAGGTGACCCCACCTTTTTTTTATGAGGAATCCAATGGTGAAATAATTTTTATATGTTTATTTATTGAATAAAAAGTTATAATAATTTTTATTTAACTTTTTTCCAAATTTATTTATTTTTTTTACAATTTTGTTAAAATTTCATTTTTACTTAATTTTTTCAAGTATAAATGTAATTTTATAATACCAAAATTTGATGTAATTTTATTTTTGAATTGTAATTAAATTTTTTATTTTGAATATAATTTTATATTTATATTTATATTTTTATTTTAATAATATAAATAAATTTGGTTTATTTATATTTATATGTTAATTTTGTATTTGTGGTCGTTGAGGTATATGAAATTACCTCTAAGGCTCACATTCCCTCCCCCTGAAAAAGAATATTACTTTTTAATATTGGTGTTTCTAGTGTGTCTAAATCTCCTGAGGAGTTTGGTAGCTTCTGGTATATCTTTTTCATCTAACCATTTATCTTCACAAGTTGGGTCACTGTACCTAACAAGGTATTCCCTTACTTTCTTGGTTCTTAATTTCCTTTCTTTAAGAACTTTGGTAATTTTCTTAGTACCAGATGTCTCAATAGGAGGTATAGCTTGGGGAATATTATTCCTAAAGGGAAATTTCTCAGCATCACTAGATTTATATGGCTTTATCAAGCTCACTGGAAATGTAGGATGCTTATTGCTAAGTTCTTCAGATAACTCTACTTCAACAGCATTTTCTCCATGGAGGGCCTTAATCACAAAAGGTCCTGCAAAGGAGTCTTTTAACTTTTTACATCCTTTAATGTTATTGAAGTTAGTGGTGGATACAAGAGCTAGGTCCCCCACTTTGAAATCTGGAGTTGCATGTGATTTATCCCATTTGTCTTTAGCATATGCAAAAGAGTCCTCCATGCACCTTACTGCATGCTTTCTAGCTTTGTCTAGCATTCCTTTGAGGCTAGCAGCTGTGGGATGTAAATTAATCAAATCTTTTCTCAAGGAATCTTGGGGTAACTTGGGGTTCCATCCTTTTTCTAGAATAGCAGGAGTTTGATTGGTACTGGCATGGATTGATGTTTTATATGCTAATTCCAGTGCTGGCAACAGAGTACACCAATCATGGGTAAATCCATCACAATCTTTGAATTCAAGGCCATATGCACAAAATCTTCTCACCATGTCCTCTAAGGTTTGGATCATCCTTTCAGCCAGGCCATCAGTTTGTGTATGGTAGGCTGTAGAGAAAGACAGCTTAGTGCCAAATAATTGGTGAAGATTTGTCCATAGTTCTTAAGTGAGTTTGGGATCTCTATCACTAATGATATTTGTAAATATTCCAGTCCATGACACGACTCTATTCCATATCAGAACAGCTGTATCCATGGCTGTATCATCCTGGTGACATGGTAAAAAGATTGGAGTTTTACTGAATCTGTCCACAATTACTAGGCAAGCATTATAGCTTCTGTCACCTCCTGGTGGTAGGCCAGTTACCCAATACATATGGACAATTTCCCAAGGTCTGCTTGTTTCTTGGATTTTTATCATATTTCCAAGTCTCTTGCCAGTGGATTTATTTGCCTTTTGAAATCTGTCACAGGTTTTGAAATACTCTGCAACATCTTTCTGCCAAATTGGCCACCATATGCAGGTCTTTACTTTCTCTCTTGTTCTGTCTTCAGACAGATGTCCTGAAAAGGGACTATCATGGCATTCTTTCAGTACAAGATTGATTACTGACCTGTCTACAACTGTCATGACACATGTGTGCTTGGTCCTGTGGTAACTTATACCATCCAGTAGGTGAAATATTCCTTCATCATAAGATTTTTTCCATACTTCATCCAAGGCATGTATTAGAGAGTTGTCTTTACAGTCTTTGCCAAGTAATTGGCATAAGATTCTACGATTCTTATCTCGAGTGTAACTACTTCTGACTTCTTCAAAGAAGGTGGTGTTCAAGTCTGTAACACTTATTCCTTCTATTGGAATTTGTGGTGAAGCTTTTTCTGGCACGTAAGCAGGATCATCAATATTATTTGGTAATGGACATCTGCTTAGTCTATCTGCATTCTTATGAATATTCCCATCCTTATGCACAATAGTCATATTGCCTCTGTATTCTTGTATGGCTGTTTGCCATCTGAGCATATGTCTGTTGGGTGTTTTCATGTTCAGAAGTGATTTGACAGCTGTAAAATCTGTTATTACCTCAAAAACACATCCCTCTGAGAAGTAGTTCAATTTCTCCAAGGCCCAGACAAGGCATAGACATTCCATTTGACTTGCTCCATATCTGGCTTCAGTTGTTTTGATTTGCCTGGATATATGTCAATTTTGAGCTGTGGTCTTTTGGGTATATGAAATTACCTCTAAGGCTCACAGAAAGACTCCTATATTTTTACCATGTCATAAAGATGACACTGCTATGGATACAGCTCTTCTTCTATGGGGTATAGTTATTTCTCATACAAGATTATTTAAGAATATCATAAGTGACAGAGATCCCAAGTTCACATCTGCACTCTGGAACAATCTTCATAGATTGTTTGAGACTAAGTTATCATTCTCTACAGCATATCACCCTCAAACAGATGGGCTAGCAGAGAGGATGATTCAAACTTTAGAGGACATGATAAGGAGATTTTGTGCCTATGGGCTAGAGCTCAAAGACTCAAATGGCTTTACCCATTACTGGTGCACTCTGATACCTGCATTGGAATTGTCATACAAGACATCAGTCCATTCTTCCACAGGACAAACTCCTGCTATTTTAGAAAAAGGATGGAATCCAAGGCCTCAGAAGACACACTGAGGAAAGACTTGATTGACATTCATCCTACAGCTTCCAGCTTCAAGATAATGCTTGATAAAGTAAAACATCATGCAAAAAAAGTATGGATGATGCTTTTGATTATGCAAAACAGAAGTGGGACAAGAGTCATAAAGTACCAGACTTCAAAGTAGGGGACTTAGTTCTAGTTTCAACCTTGAATTTTAATACTATCAAAATCCCAAATGAACTTAAAGATTCTTATTTAGGACCTTTTGTTATTGTTGCCTTACATGGAAACAATGCACTTCAAGTGGAATTGAGTGGTGAATTGGAAAATAAACACCCCACTTTTCCAGTCAGCTTGATAAAGGCTTATCAACCAGCTGATAAAGAATTGTTTCCTTTAAGGAACCCAGCTACTTTCACTGTTCCACCAGTCGAACAGAATGAAGACAAAAAGATAAAGAAAGGAGACTTAGGGGTAAAAATCAGAGAGAATATCTTGTCAGATATAGAAATCCAGTACATGAAGATGAATGGCTGGCAGAATCAGACATACCTGACTCAGATAAGCTCTTGAGAAGATTTAGACATGAAAGAAGGCCACAAGCCTGAATATGTCTATAAAGTTTCTTTAAATTACTTGATCTGAGTGATGCAAAGAGGTTGGAAAATGGACATTAACCCCCCTTTGGGAATTTTATTATTTAGAACATTGAAAAAATTGTAGTGAAGTTTCATTTTTTCGTGGGAGGGAATGTGAGCCTTGAGGTATATTTTAAATACCCAAATAGGCCACAATTATCTTAAAAATAAATTTTGAATTATGCATAACTCATAAGTCATGCATATATACAAAGTTTATCATTTTTGATTTCAGAAAAGATGAATAATGCTTTATTGAGTAAGTAAATCTATGGATTTGAGACCAGATTTGGATTCTACACAAAACTTTATCTAGGGGAGCTCCATGGAGTGAATAAGCTCAAATTAACTCTTTGAGGTGGTAATATGGCAAATACTTCAATACCACATCATCAATACCACATAAAAGATCTGTGAAAAGTTTTGTTTTTCTTAATTTCACGCCAAAATAATGGGAATGTGAGGAATCCCATGTTACATATACACTAAAAATAGTGTTATGCATGTTTTTAGCACTTAATATTATGGTATTCTTACATGGACATTTGGTACACCCATAGTGGATATCTCACTTGAAGCTTCATTTTTTATTTTGGCGTGAAAAATAGGCAAGGGGGACAAAAGACATCAAAGAGAGCCATGGTACCCAACTTCTGAGGCCTCAGAGGCGTGGACAGCTCCAAAGCTTGGATCCATGGCTTATCTTGGCCTGATTGGTAGACTAAAACCTTTTGGGAACTTGGTTACCCTGTTACAACTACTGTAGATCTTAAGAAAATAGCAAATAACCTGCTATTTTGACATGCCAAGGAGGTAAAGAGGTACTTAGAATCCTGTAACCATGTCAATCATTAATGATTTTCCGTGGATAAGCCTCAAAAGAGTAATTAAAACTCTTTTTTGACTTGTATCCATTGATTTACCTCATAGCAACCAGTTAAACACTTGTCAGGATGAAACTATGACAAAGATTTAAGTAGGCTAATTACAGCTTTGACTATGTTTGTGACATGGTAAAAATGATTTTAAAAAGATATATAAAGTTTTAAGATGGTTTAAAATGAAATTAAAGGGCTTTACTATACTGGGTATAGTGGTGGTGAGTGCAGCTTTATCTGTTGGGTTACAATAATAAAAGACTACAATAATTAAATATTATGATTACACCTGATTATTTAACCAAGAGTAAAACTGTTTTTGACAGTTTACTACATAGATTACTTAATAGCAGGATGAGGAGACAATTCTGGCTGTGAAAAAGCCCCCTTTTATCCTGAAATGGGGTGGAAAGGGTGCTAGACCTTTCCACGTAGAGGAAGTGAAGATTTTTCACTCTCTACGACTGGCTTGTGGTTTGCAAACAGCCTTTATAGCCTGTATTGGGCCCAGATGTGGTTTTGAAACCACATTTGGGCAGCTTTCACCAATACAGGGTGAGGATTTTCATCTGGGGACCTCACAGCCTGATTCTGACGTGTATGACGCGTAGAATGCTGTACAGAAACTGTATGGGACCCCAGTATTGACTGAATTATGAGACATTGAAGTATTAACATGCTTCTTTGTCTGTTTGACACCTCATAATCAGAGTACAACTGTATCCTGTCATAATACAGTTGTATTGGTCATATTGTGGGATTATAACTTTCAAATGGACATAACTCTGTCAGTTTTTGAGATATCATGCTCAAGGTTGGTTCATTGGATAGTCCTGTATGGGCGCTCAACAATGATCCCCAATTTGGTATGGCTATCATTAAATATGACAAAGTTATCCCATGTACAAGGTTTTTTGTACATAGGCGTAGTTTTGGGCAAAAAGCTGTATTGAGCTTGTTTGCCTCATAACCTCTGTTATAGTTGAGATATGAAGAATTGGATGGCACCATCAGATAACTCTGATTGTGCTCTTTCCAAAAAGACCCCACTTCAAGTATCCCACACTAAAACTGTAGAAGTTACATGGGAGGTGAATGTTTTGTTCACCCTTATTTGGCCTGAGATTGACCATAACTCCAGTGATATTGGTGCTAGCTCAGTTTGGCTGGTACCATTGGATAGCCCTGGCTTAGAGCTTCATTTTGAGTACCAATTTGATGGGGTTAAGCCTCTCCTTCTAGATTTTAGATGAGAGGTGAAAATTAAGGTTTACGCTCAGCAATAACTTTGAGCAGGAATGACTTTGTTATTTCTTGTCCTATGGTGATGGGACTTATATTTTCAGAAAGAGGTGAGTTTCCTCCTTTATTTGATACCTTTTGAGCTTATTTGGCTCAGCTCCATGTTCTGGTGGTATCTTGGCTATACCATTGGTTTATGGTATTTTGGCTGTCATGCTTGTGCTCTGGTTTCGAGTCACAGGCTGACATACCCTCCCTCTAAAAAAGGCTCATCATTGATGAGACTGTTCAGTCCTCCTAGAGGCCCTGAATCTTCTTAGATGAAGGTTCCCATCTGGTATGGCATCTTCTGCCACGCATTTGTCTTTATCAGCTGTTTGGTGTTTGAATCTGACTAAGTATTGTCTTTGATCCTTTCCATTAAGTCTGATCTTTCTGGCCCTGATGATTTTACTCACAGGTCCTGGGGAATTCTCCACTTACACTATGTCAAGTGGTGTGGGGCTCTTCTTCCTTGAGGGGAATTTATCCTCCTCTGTTTGGAAGTATGGTTTGACTAAACTCACTGGGAAGACTGGGTGCTTCCTGGAAAATTCCTCTGTAAGTTTGACTTCCACTGCATTCTTTCCTATCAGCTTAATGATGGTGAAAGGCCCTAAAAATGAGTCCCTCATCTTCTTTTGTCCTTTAAGATTATTAAAGTTCAGTGTAGACACTAGCACCTGGTCCCCTTGCTTAAAGTCAGGTTCCATGTGTGTCTTGTCCCACCTCTGCTTATTGTATTCTTTTGCCTCAGCTATGCATTTGGCAGCTGTGTCACAAGCCCTCTTCCACATATCATGAAAGTCTTTGGCTGTGGGATGGATGGTTAGAAGATTCTTCTTCAAATGATCCACTGGCAACAAGGGATTCCACCCTTTCTCTACCAGTGCAGGTGTTTTTCCTGTGGTAGAGTGCTGACTTGTATTATAAGCCAGTTGAACAGCTGGTAGAAGGGTAACCAAGTCATGTGTATATCCCTCATGGTCCTTATATTCCATGCCATAGGCACAGAACCTTCTAAGGATGTCTTCCATAGTCTGGATCATCCTCTCAGCTAGGCCATCTGTTTGGGGATGGTAAGCTGTGGACAAAGCAAGCTTGGTGCCAAGCATGTCATACAAGTTGGTCCAAAATTCAGATGTGAATTTTGGGTCCCTATCACTAATGATGATTTTAGGGACTCCACCGGTGGATATGATGTTTTTCCAAAATAACATAGCAGTATACATGGCTGTGTCCTCTTTGTGGCATGGTAGACACTTCATGCTCTTGCTGAACCTATCAACTATGATCAAGCAGGCATTGTAGTTTTCTTTGCCTCCTTGGACAAGTCCTGTAACCCAGGCCATGTTGATGGTCTCCCATGGGTGTTTGGGTTCTTCTATATGCTGAAGTAACCCATACTTCTTCCCTTGTTTCCTATTTGCCTTTTGGCATCTTTCACAAGTGTTGATGTATTCTCCCAACTCCTGTTCCCACTTGGGCCACCAGGCTGTGCTTGCTACCCTCTCCTTGGTCCTTTCTTCACTCATGTGTCCCATATAGGGGCAGTCATGGCATTCCTGCAGGATCAGGGAGATGTGGTCCCTGTCTACCACTGTGAGTGCACTTGTGTGTTTTTCTCTGTGGTAGAGCAGGCCATCTATAAGGAAAAACTTGTTGTCCTTATAGGCCCTCAACCAGGGTTCTTCCAGCTGGGATTCCAGTTCTGGACTCCTGTACTTTTGTTGAAGGAGTTGTAGTAATATGCCACACTGTTTGTGCTTGACATAATACTTCAGTACTGCACTGAAAAATTCATTGTGTAGTTCTTAGGAACTTATTCCCAGTATGGGAGTTTCTGTTCCTTCTGAATCAATTTGACCACTGTCAAGGGTACCATGTTCTGGTGCCTATTCAGAAAATCTGAAGTTCTTCTTCCTATCCACTTCCATGAAATGGATAGGAATCTTGGCTGCAACTTCAGGGTCATAAGCTGGATTGTGTTTTACATTGTCCAGGGGCCATCTGCTAAGGCCATCTGCATTGGTATGACTTTTACCTTCTTTGTATATGATGTTCATGTTCCCTCTATACTCCTGGATGGCTATTTGCCATCTCAGCATGTGTCTATTTGTAGTCTCCATGTTTAGTAAAGACTTCAAGGCTGTTCAGTCTGTGTAGAATTCAAAGACTGCACCCTCCAGATAATAATGGAGCTTTTCTAGAGCCCAGACTAGACATAGACATTCATTCTGGGTGGCCCAATACCTGGATTCTGAATCTTTCAGCTGCCTTGAGATGTAGCAAATTACTCCTTCTCTTGGTTCACCATCCACAATTTGTCTTTGGTGAAGGGCTGCTCCTAGGCCTTGACTGCATGCTGCATCTATATATAACCTGAATGGTAATTCAAAGTCAGGTAAGATGAGCACAGGTTCATTTGTGAGTTTATATTTGATCCTCTCATATGAATCCCTCCTTTCCTTGGTTATTTCAAAAACTACATCTTTTGAACATAACTTGTATAAACTACTAGTTATGTGTGCAAAGTTTTTGATGTGGTTTCTATAGTAGCTAGCAAAACCAAGAGAGTATTGCATCTCTTTGATGCTTTTTGGTACTGGCTTTTGCAGTACTTCTGCTACTTTATTCTGGTCAATTGCCAGACTAAGACCTGAGACTTTATGTCCTAGAGCTAGTAACTCTTGTTGGCCAAAATTGCACTTTTTGAGTGAAACTTTCAGATTTATGGGTGTGCATTTACTTAGTACTCTGTCTATGTATTGCACATGGTCTTCCCATGTCTCTGAGTATATAATGATATCATCAATATATATCACCACCCACCCTTCCAGTATTTCTTCTTGAAATATTGTGTCCATCATCCTTTGGAAATGGGCTGGTGCATTTTTGATGCCAAATGGCATCCTGGTGTACTCATATATGCCCATATGGCATATTATTCTGAGTAATTTCATGGAGTTTGGTTTAACTCCATTTTGGTGGAAACCTTACATACAATCCATTTTGGTTATGTATTTGGCCTTTGACAATTTATCCAAGGCATGAGGTATCCTGGGTATAGGGTACCTGTCTGCTTTTGTGTAGTTATTCAGAGCTCTGAAATCTCCACACAGTCTAGACTTGCCATCATGCCAGGTGATTAGGACAGGGGTGGTGATTTCCACTATTTCATTATATCCAATCTTCCTGATGACATCCATATCCAGAGGTTCATTGATATGTTTCTCAATTTCTTTCCTGGTTTCCAGGCTTGCTGGATAAGGAGGTCTCCTAAGCATGGGTGGATAAGGCCTTTCCACATCAAGATATAGTTCTATATCATGGCCTTTGATCTTGCCTAATGGTTTTTCACCAATGGCAAATGCTGGTCTGTTCTTTCTCAGCATCTTCAGTGAACTTAGTTTTTGTTTACTGGTGAGGGTAGTGCTAAACTGTCCCTCTCTGAATTCCTTCAGAAGTTCTTCTAGTGGATCATGAGAAGATATCTGGTATATATCAAGTGAAAATGTCTTTTCCCTGTTAGTAGCAATGGTGATGTGCCTATTTTTACTGTTTTAAATGTCTATGCCATACATCCTCTGGTAATCTGTTCCCAGTAAGAGACCTTGGATGTGGGCATCATTAAGCACTACAAACTCTGGGTTGAGTCTGATATTACCCTTCTTGTGGGGTATAATTATCTCTTTGATAATTGTCCCAATGGAAGTCATCTTCCCTGATGCACTTTTAAAGGTCTTTGCCTTAGTGGGAAAGAGTTGTTTTTCTTAGTTTGGGAAGTGGGTATCCAGATAGTTTCTGGCCACTATGGAGCAGTGTGCCCCACTATCAATGATCAGTGGATGCTGAGCATTGTCAATGCAAACAGTAATTTTTGTGGCTGTCCCATGTATATATGCCATTCCTTTGGTTGGTGTAACCAGTAATGTTTGTGCATCTTGTGTGTGTTAGCACAAGTTTTTATTAGCAGTGTCCTGCGGCATTCCTGCTTCCAACTGTATGTCCTGAATTTCTAGTGGGGGTTCCTCTTGGTATTGCACTAGAAATTCCTCTCTTGGGTCTTGATCATCATCAGATTGTTCTCTGATGGCATCACCCATGGAGTCTCATTCAGAATCTTCTGTTTGAGGTTCTTCCTCAGGGACTTTCTCTCTACAGCATAGACTTTTTTCTTTGCCTTTGGACAGTTGTTGGAATAGTGGTCTGTTGAACCACAATTTTGACAAGAATTCCTCTTTGTTGCCACTTCTGCCACTCTTTCTTTGGGTTTGTCTTTAAACTCTACCCTGAAAGGTTGTTTCTCTTTGAAACTACTGTTCTTATATGGGGTGAATTTCCCTATATTAGTCCTTTTCCTTATGTCTTGTAAGGTATTGGCAATGTCATCTAGAGTGCAATTTTGGTTGCATCTGCATTTTACTGCATGCTTTAGTTCTCCTGGCAATTGTGTCAGAAGTTTGTGATTTCTCATTTGGATGTTCATTTGAGGATCAATGGCTTTAAGTCTTTTAGACTGTCTAAGAAACCACTCATATGGATCTTTGTCCACAGAGTATTTGTCATTTTCAAATGACATGGTCTTTTTCCATATTCAAGTTCCATTACTGTACTTTTGCATGATTTGACTCTTTCAACATCGCCAGTTTCTTCTGCCATGAGTTTCTTTCATTTCTGTGTACCATATACTAGCATGACCTTTAAATGAAGTATTCAATCTAGCAGTGATCCAGTAGTCTGGTATTCTTGGTACGTCAATGAAGAGTCCATCAATATAATCTATGAGTTCCATATGATCATATTCTCCTGATCCAGAGAATTTGGGCAAGCTTGAGGCCTCAGGAAGCTGTTTCAAGGCTTCCTTCTCTGAATAAGACATTCCATCTCCATCCTGGTATTGTGATGGAGATCTGGCCTTATTCATCAACATGGCATCTGGTTGATATGGATTCTCCATAACTTGGCCTTGTGGTTGGGGCTTCAAGTTATGGTAGACATTAAACAATTTGTTTATGTCTTGGTCCAGACAATCCCTGTCCCTTTTGCTGTGGTGTTTTTCTTCAAAGACTGTATTCAGTCTTTTGTTGGTTTCTTCAGAGGCTTTGCTCAGTTGAGGATATCCTGCTTGAAGATTCTTAACTATCTGTTCCAAGGAGGCTTGAGTTTCTCTCATCTCCTCTTGGCCAGCTTCAATTTCTGCAAACTGCTTTGCAGATTTCTCAGCATATTGGGACATTTGTAACCACCGTGTATCACTGTTGATGTTACTCTCAGATGTGACAATGTTATGTTCAGTCTGAGTGGGGGTAATGTTTCTATTACTAGGACTACTGATTCTAGAGTCGTTTACAGCTACTTCTGGTTCTTGTGCACTTCTTTTACCAAATCCAACAGCTTCTAAATCGTAGGGTCTGACTCTTTCCTCCTCTGGTTGAAGGAGGCTTTGTTCTTGCCCTTGTTTCCTTGTCTTCTCCTGGAAACTTCCTGGAATTGTGAAGAATGGTGACTTTTGGCCACTGATCTGCTGGTTTCTGAATGGTGTGAAGCCACTGGAGAGCTGATTTGGCCTGCCCCTTGTGAGCCTGAAGGAATCTGAGTAGGCCCAGTCTGGGTTAACTGTTCTTCTATAGCTTGGATAGTGGCTTGATTCTCCCTTATCCTCTGTGCCCTTGCCTCCATGAGTCTGAACTGCCTGGTAGGATTCCAACCTTTGGTGATTACCATCAGGTCTTTGAAGTCTATCTCTTTGAGACAGATCTTCTGGCAACTTGCTCCAAGTCCTGCACAGTGACTTTCCAGGTTGAACCTTTTGTTGTCCATGCTCCATTGAAATAAATCTTTGAGGAGTTGGTGGAGCTGAAGAACTTGATCCATATCCTTCCAGTCCTCTGGTTTGAGGTTCCTGTTGAATTGGAGTGTGAATGGAAAGGTTGATATTATCTCCCTCATTGTTTTGCCATCCACCACTGTGTCCAAGGTGTCCTCTTCCAGGTCTTCTGGTTCTGTACAAGCCTTCTCTGTCCTCTGGCTGGTTCCTTTGGAGGCCAAGGTCTCTGAGGTATGCAGGGGACATATCAGTGTTTGAAAGCAGTCAAAAACTTTATGTTCTTAGGTTATTTACATTTTACTGTGCCTTGTACAAATTTGTTATCTGATTATTTGGGCAGTTTGCCTTTGGAGGTTAAAACTGGGTTAATAATTGTAATTTTTCCTGTACAAGTGGTTAAGGTTGGTTTACCTTGTATTGAAGCAGAGTTTCATGGTTTTCTACTCCTTTGAGTGGCTATTGGTGTCCACTTCTTGGCTGTAATGAGGCCTTCACTAAGTCTTGTTCCTTTGCCCCTGCTGCCCTCTGGTTCTGAGGGTGTCACTGGTGTGTTGGCCTGTGACTGGGTCTCAAGTGGTATGAAATTTTCTTCCACTGAATCAAACAGGAAAAGAGGGCTTATGTCAGTTAAGACTTCTTAAAAGGCTGGTTTTGCACGTCTAAGAATGGCCTCTGGGCTTGTATATTACTACAATATGCCCTTGTATGATAACAGTGTAATTGAATTAACAATTCCCTGTCAAAAATACAGCTTATTGATATGTGGTATACTGTTTGTATACCAATATCTTACAGAATATCTGTAGTTAGCAAGTATAATCTGTCAAAGATGGTGTATTACAGGGCAATTGAGTTAACAATGTGCCCAAACACGCCACAACTGTTGGTTTATCAGTATGGGCTGTCTTGATTCAATTAGGAATTAAGACTGTATTAGTGGCTTAAAAGTGTTTTTATATACAAAACAGGCCAAAATTACTGGTTTTGTGGTTATTAGCCACGTGACAGATACTCTTATGAAAATATGAGTATTTTATATAAAAAACATATAAAATATATTTTTATGAAGAAATGACGCCTAAAAAGGTAAAACAAGTGTCAATAAGTGATAAAAAGAGAAAAACTTACTTGTAATAGGTCCAAAAAAGGTTTTTAAAACATGGCCAGGCCCCCAAAATGTCAGGATGAAGCTATGACAAAGATGTGAGTAGGCTAATAAAAACTTTGACTATGTTTGGGACATGGTAAAAATGATTTTAATAAGATGTATAAAGCTTTAAGATGTTTTAAAATGAAATTAAAGGGCTTTACTATACTGGGTATAGTGGTGGTGAGCGCTATTGAAAGCCCTGGGTGCAGCTTTATCTGTTGGGTTACAATAATAAAAGACTACAATAATGAAAGATTGTAATTATACCTGATTATTTGACCAAGAGTAAAACTGTTTTTGACACTTTACTACGTAGGTTATTTAAGAGCAGGATGAGGAGACAATTCTGGCTGTGAAAAAGCCTCCTTTTATCCTGAAATGAGGTGGAAAGGGTGCTAGACCTTTCCACGTAGAGGAAGTGAAGATTTTTCACTCTCTACGACTGGATTGTGGTTTGCAAACAGCCTGTATAGCCTGTATTGGGCCCAGATGTGGTTTTGAAACCACATCTGGGCAGCTTTCACCAATACAGGGTGAGGATTTTCATCTGGGGACCTCACAGCCTGATTCTGACATGTATGACGTGTAGAATGCTGTACAGAAACTGTATCGGACCCCAGTATTGACTGACTTATGAGTTATTGAAGTATTAACATGCTTCTTCATCTGTTTCACACCTCATAATCAGAGTACAACTGTATTCTGTCATAATACAGTTGCATTGGTCATATTGTGGGATTATAACTTTCAAATAGCCATAACTCTGTCAGTTTTTGAGATATCATGCTTAAGGTTGGTTCATTGGATATTCCTGTATGGGCGCTACACAAAGAGCCCCAATTTGGTATGGTTATCATTAAATATGACAAAGTTATCCCATGTACAAGGTTTTTCGTACATAGGCATGGTTTTGGGCAAAAAGCTGTATTGAGCTTGTTTGCCTCATAACCTCTGTTATAGTTGGGATATGAAGAATTGGATGGAACCATCAGATAGCCCTGATTGTGCTCTTTCCAAAAAGACCCCACTTCAAGTATCCCACACTAAAACTGTAGAAGTTAGATGAGAGGTGAATGTTTTGTTCACCCTTATTTGGCCTGAAATGGACCATAACTGCAGTAATATTTATGCTAGCTCAGTTCGGCTGGTACCATTGGATAGCCCTGGCTTAGAGCTTTATTTAGAGTACCAATTTGATGGGGTTAAGCTTCTCCTTCTAGATTTTAGATGGGAGGTGAAAACTAAGTTTTATGCTCAGCAATAACTTTGTTATTTCTTGTCCTATGCTGATGGGACTTATATTTTCAGAAAGAGGTGAGTTTCCTCCTTCGTTTGATACCTTTTGAGCTGATTTGTCTCAGATCCATGTTTTGGTGGTATTTTGGCTATACCATTGGTTTATGGTATTTTGGCTGTCATTCTTGTGCGCTGGTTTTAGGTAACAGGCTGACAACACTGATATTTGCAATTCATGTAGAAATGAGGTAAAAACTTTACAAATTCATTAAAAATACAATTCTCAATTAATCTTTCTGAAACTTTCAGGACTAATGGATAACTGTATTATCCATGGTACAACCAAAAAGAATTATGGTTTTACTAGTAAAATTCAAAGTATTACTTACTGTCCATTTTTGGCTATTCTACGTGGAACACTGAATCTTCAAAAATTCACAGTAATTACAACCTGTGATGAAACTGCCAATAACATTGATAACTTTGAGAAATCAATGATTATTTCATAATAGAAGAAGATTTACAGATGTTACTTGTTTTATTCTTAACTATATTGGGGTTGGTAGTCACTTAAAAGCATTAATTAAGTAATTATGATAATCTTACGTGACAACAGATGATGCAATCAATAATCCAAAAGAGTTTATTGTTTTATAACTCACTGGTTTTTCAGCTTGCTCCATGGCACGCCTCTGTGAGCTGTTGTTGACCTAAAAGAGGCCTCCTCTTGCTGTTTTTTCCACATCATCATCTTATTATCATTTATATCATTGTTACCAACAAGTAAGTATTAGTTAAAAGATATTCTTAAGTGTTTTAATTCTTTCAGAATCAATCAGAAAGATGTGAAATCATAGAATCCAACTATAAATTGTTGTAATACTCTTATAAATTCATTTTGATCCTTTAAATCCACAATTCTACATTAAATCTCTCTATCTTATCTTTCAATAAGCTCTTTGGAATATTAGTGAGTGATTTATTTTTAATTCTTAAAGTTTTTCTCTAAAATTAGTTTTCTTCAAGAATTACTATTATAATTATTATTGCGAAAGATAGTTATATATTCAAATAATTTTATTATTTTAATAAAAGAAGTTTTATTATTAAAATCTTCTTGTAATTTATTCTTGTATACAATTACTTGCTCACTGTTAAAATCACTAGTAGTGTTTAACAAGTGAAAGAAATAATTCTTTAATAATTTAATTGTGGTTATAATAACACTTTGTTATTATATTTCATAAGAACAGTCATAGTACTGTTTATTAATAGTAATATTATCATCAGTTTCATAGACAAATCTTACATACATGTTTTTATTATTCAAAGATAGAGTGGTCATTCCAAGAAATAAAGAAATTAATTTGTACATCATTCAACGGAATCATTAGTCACCATTGCCTGTCCATCCTGATTAGGAGAAGACCCTCAAGCTCATTTAGAGGTTTGTTTATCAAGCTGCAATGAATCAAATTATCAAAGACTATGTGTCCTCATGTCAGAAATGCTCAAGAAACAATAAAATTTACCATAACAAGTTTGAATTACTCAAGCCTTCTTGAATCTCATCTGGTCCTTGTAATTCCTTAGCAATAGACTTCATCACTCAATTGCTACTTTCAAAAAACACTTACTAAATTCTAGTAGTTGTGGACAGATTTTCAAAAATGGCAATATTTATACCCAATTATGAAAAAATAACTACCTTGGACTTAGCTCAAATCTCCATCAGTCATTTCTTTTAAAAACATGGCCTTTCAGTCAGTATTGTTAGTGATAGATGTTCATTATTTGTTTCATCATTCTGGACCAAGTTATGCCAGAAGCTCAATATATCAAGAGATGTTTCAACTTCCTTTCAGCGTAAAAAAGATTGAAAGACAGAAAGGATAAACCAGATTTTAAAACAGTATCTTTGGATATATGTCAATTACCATGCAGATGACTGGTGCACCTGGCTCCCTCTAGCTGAATTTGCCTCCAATAATGCAGAAAATTAATCAACAAAACAATTACCTTTCTTCACCATTTATGGAAGAATTCTCAGCTTTGAGTTAATCCATATTTCTCAAGACACACATGCTAGAAGGGTATCAACAAAGCTTCAAGAAGTACACATAGTTTTCAAAAAAGAACTATAGTCAGCAATAAAGAATTTTAAGAATTATGCAGATAGAAATAGGAAGGTTTCACCCTATTTCCAGCCTGGGTACACAGTATTGCTTGCCTCCAAGAACACAAAGACTACAAGACCCACCAAAAAGCTCCCAGAAATGTGTCTGGGACGTTTGGAAGTCATGCATATCACCTCAACCTTCCCTTACAATAGAAGTTGGTACACCCCATTTTATATGTGTCCTTGCTTGAAATAGTCAAGGAATCAACTATCTCAAATAAATATCAATTTGCACCACCACCAGTTCCAGTGGAGGAGAAAGAAGAATAGGAAGTGGCTCAGGTCTGGACTCAAAGCTCAAAAGAGGTAAATTATGGAGTCTTGTAGAGTCAAAAGGTTTCAATGAATACCCAGAAAGAACCACTTGGAAAACATCTTCCAAGCTTACCAGCTCACCAGACCCTGTCAAAAGCTTCCATTATTTTTACCCTGAAAAGCCTGGCCCAAATGCCTCAAGATTTGGATTTCATGGTGCTTGGTGGGTATCGGATGTTAAAAAAGTAATTTCCTCTCCTGGAATGCAGCTTTAAGGGGGTAACTTACCCAAACTTTCTGTACAAAAGCCTTTGCTACTTTGTGAGCAATTGTCAATTATTTGGACAGATTCAAAAGGCCTTGAAACATAAATACCCTCAAATTAGGACCTTCAATCAAGATATGGCCAAATTTTCTTCTTTTCTTACTTGATGTTGTTTATTCCAAGAAATTTATCACATAAATTTATCTTACAGGAAGTGTTTTTTTCTTTTTATTGTGCTTGATGGGAAGTGGAAGTTGTTTAAGTAAATTCCAACTATTGGTATGCATATCTGAGGGTCTCTACTTCTTGTAAAACAAAGCGTTGGCCACTCCGTGAGAAGAACTGCTTGTTTTTTTCCTTTCAGGAAATTTCTGGCCAAAATAAAGCAACTCACCACAGCGCAGAAAAACCTTAGAAGTTTCTTTCATTTATTTTTCTTTACTATCTTTTTCTCTTGCTTATTTCAATTTCTTCCTTTGTTTTACTTGTATAATTCTTGTTTCATTTTATTTCTTTATCAAGCAGAAGCATCACCTGTGATATAATTTATTGGTAGGTTCCATTTTTATTCTTGTATTAATAAGAGTGGTGATGAAAGACAAACAAAACACAGAAAAAAGACAATGAGCTAGTTATCTCTACCCAAGACACCAAAATTTATCTGACATTCATCAATAAAATCACCTTCATACCACACAAACTTGGAATACATTTCTTCAGAAGAAATTCCAGGGATCATTCTGTCATTTGCATAGGAAATCATCTATCTACTCTTTCTATCAAACAACCTGGAAGGTCTGTCCAAAGAATCTTGAGGTTTAATAATCACATTTGTATCCTCCCTGGTAACCCTTATTGGTAAACACTCAGAGTCTGGAGAAGGTAATGTGGATTGCTCAACTCTACTTCTCTTAGAGCTACTGGCCACAAGATGAAAGTTGGAAGAAGGAGGAATGAGGGATGATCTAGGTTGAGGAACTGTTGATGGCTGTAGGACCACTCACCAGGGGTAACGGTATTCATTCATACACCAACTCAAACACCTCAAATCAGCAGATCCACTATCTTCATCAGCATTCAGTTTCAGCAATCTTCCTTGCTGAAAAATGCATACAGCCTGTCAACATCTGTACAGGTTGGATACACCATTATGAGACTGTATGATCACTCAACACCACCACACTTCTTGTACAGGTTCTGTACAAATGTACAGTACCTGTATTGGCCAGACTCAATTCAATCATTCAATCCTCTCATGAAAGTTCTCTCTCTGGAACAGGGCTGGTGATTCTCACAAATACCAGCCCCTCTTTCTCCCCCCTGGGGAATTCTCCCCAGTTAATTAATTTAGTACATCTATTATTTAATTAATATTATTATCCTTATTTTGTGTATTATATTTATTTAATATTAAGCTAGCCTTTTCATTTTCTTTCTTTTCCTGTACAGTATGGGATGGGTGGCCAGATCCTTATTAACCCTTCTCTTTTCATTCTGACAGGTTGAAACAGTGGACTTGGACTTGTTTGTGGTTGGCTCTTCTATTTCTTATTCTTATTCTTTTTTTGCTGCTTTATTATATTTCTTTTATTAGTAATTCATATCTTAACACTCTTAAGTGTATCATTTCTTACCATAACCTGAGCCCTCCATACATGAGTCCCAGTCTGCTGAGTGCCAAGCCCTCTTCACTTACAAGAGCCCCTGTGACATTAAATTGATTAACTCATATTTGATTCTTTCTTTTCATTCATTTATATTAATTTCTCTTATTCATCAACTATGACTCTTAGATGATCTCATGGTTTTTCATGATTATGATTTTTCTCTCATCAATTTTCATCTCATTCAATCCATTCATATGAAAATTGACTCTTTCTATATTTCCTTAATCATTTCTGACCATCCCATTTCACTTCATTTTATTTCAATCGAACTTCTCTTTGTTTGTTTATTCAGGTCTTATCAGGAGTTACTGATTGGTTACTGATTGGTTGATTGATTGGGATTCATTTGGGTTATTGATTCAGCAATTCAGGATTTATTTGGATTTATTTGATTGACTTTTGAATTCCTCAAGATAACTGATTTATCCTCAAGAACTTATTATTGATTATTTATTGATTTTCATTCCTGAAGATATTGATTGACTGATTGATTCCTCAAGACCTTGAGTTGACCTTGAAGACATTGATTGATTGATTGATTGCTTATTGAAGTCTTCAAGATTATTGATATTTAATTGAATTAATTTTTGATTATTGATTGAATTGATTTAATTATTGATTGAATTTGACTTCACCTCAAGATTTTAATTAATTCTTCAATACTCATAAAGACCTTTATTGTGATTGACTAGGCCAAGCTTTGATCTCTGTTTTCCATACCATCAAGTTTTTAATCTACTTCTGTTCATGATGCCAATTCAGCATAGTCCCCCAGCCAAGAACACTAGATCCCAAAGAATTCCAGCTGCTCTCACTCCTACAGCAAGGGCTCCTCTTGACTGCACACCATCAGTTCATAAACTGAGTTCAAACTTGGACAGAGGACCACCAATGGAAGGAGAAGCACCCTCAAGAGGTGGAATGAAATCTAGAAGATCAAGATCCTTCTCTGGACTTTTGAGTGGCTACCCTGGCATGTCTGAAGGTGCAAGAGCAAGCTTAGGGGAAGTTGAAGATGAAGAGGGGGAAGAGTCTGTGAAAGAGGAAGATTCTGGGGAGACTGAAGTGGCAGATGCCTTGGCAAATGCTCCAGAGGTGCCTCAGGGCTCTAATCTAGCCATTTCTAGTCAACCTCTTGTCTCTCAAACTGAACCAAGTCTCCTCAATATGATGGAGCAAATGGCTCAATTCATGGGGCAACTCATTTGAGCAGTTACCCCCAGGGACAATTCCAACGCCCCTGCTTTCAAGACTCCATCCATGAAGGCACCTGATTCTTTTGATGGTACTAAAGCTCATGAATTGAGAGGATTTATCTAATCCTGTCAGCTAATCTTCCATAATTATCCAGCGAATTTCTTCTCTGACAGGAACAAAGATCTTTACTCACTGGTAGAGCTGGAAAGTGGATTGAGCCCTACCACTCAAATATTTCCAATGAAGAGCCTTCTTATCTCCTCAATAATTGGCCATTATTTGAATCTCAACTATTCAATCTGCTTGGTGACCCCAATGAAATCAGGAAATCTGGACAAGAGCTGGAAAATTTCAGGATGAAGGAAAGTGGTCATGTATCCTTGTACATTGCCGGTTTCAGAAGTTTTTTTGGGGGAAATATCTTAAATCCATGTTTACAGAAGAGGATTGGAATCAAGACTATTGGATCAGCTGGCTTCTCACCCTGGAACCTTTGACACTCTTCAAGAACTTATGGATGTCACTTTAGAATTAGACACAAGATATCATGAGAGGCAAAAGGAAAATGGTGGCAATCAAGAGAAGAAGCTTCCTGCTACTGGGTCCAATCAATTTAGGCCTCCTCAGAACTCATCTTCAAAGAGGCCTCACCAAAACAAGAATAAGAAGGGCAAGCAATTTCCATCTTCAAAGCACAAGCCCCATGTTCTCTCCTCAATAAGGACCATAAATTAATGGGTTCTGAAAAGGAGAGGAGGATTAAAGAAGGGTTGTTTACTTATTGGGGTGGAAAGCACCCAATTGAAAAATGCTTCAAGAGACCTCAGAACAAGCCTGGGTAATCATTAAGAGGCTTCCCTAGCTAGCAGGGAAAAGCTTGAGTGGGGATCATGATGTGTTCAATGGCTCTTACTTATTTCCTTCAAGAGCACAATTGTGCACTCTGAATACTAGTCTCATGTAATCTTTAAGCTTTCTTATTTTCTCTTCTGTCTCTGATATTTTTTATAGTATTCTCATTGATTCTGGTGCTACAAACTCTTTTATTGCAAAGAATTTTGTTCTCAAGTACTCATTGACTATGTCAGAGCTCCCTGAAAAGATTCCTCTTTTCATTCTGAATTCTAATGAATCCCCTGCCTTGTTCATCACCCATTATGCCAAGTGGATAGTTGACTTGCCTTCCTTCCCAAGCTTTGAATGGGACTTCTTTATCATAGATTGACCCAAGGGAGAAGACCTGATATTGGGCTATGATTTACTTTACCATTTCAATCCCATTATTGATTGGAAAAATGGATTTATCACCTATAATTCTAGTAATAAGGTTTCTGGTGGTATTATTCCTTCTACTAGTAATGACTTTGCCACTGCTGTCAACAGTGTTGCTCTGGTTGGTGAACTTAAGACACCTTCCCTTCCTTCTTCTGTCCATATCCCTTCCATCATTCCCTCTCAGGCATTACTTCCATTGAGAGATGAAGGCTTCAAAGAGATAAAGGATGTTGTAGAAGATGTTTCTATATCTTCACTTCATCTCTTTCAAGGGGATATGGACCTTCTTCCCTTATCCTTTCATGGATCCCTGGAGGAGCAGTGGGATGAGGAGGAAGAGCCAGAAGAAATTTAAACTGTGTTGAGGGTAGACCCTCCTTCTTCTCACAAATTTTTGGATGTATTCTCCAAGGTGAAAGTAGAGAAACCTCCTCCACACTGTGCCTGTGATCATCATATCGAATTGGAGGGTCTTCTACCTCCAATTGGTGTTATCTCCTCATTATCAAACCAAGAGGCAGAGACACTACGTGCCTACATTTCAGAGAATGTAGGGAAAGTTTTCATAAGGCCAACCTCCTCTTTAACAGGAGCAGCTGTCCTTTTTGTTAAGAAAAAGGATGGAGGTCTTCATTTTGTGTGTTGACTACTGCAAACTCAATGCTGTCACTAGGAAGAACAGGTATCCTGTTCCTCCTATAAACCAGCTCTTTACCATATTCAACGGTTCCACTATGTTCTCCAAGATAGACCTGCATGGTGCATAGAATCTCCTGAGAATCAAAGAGGGGGATGATCACTTAACTTCCTTTAGAGCCAAATATGGTAGTTATGAGTATTTGGGTATGCCATTTGGCCTTACCAATGCTCCAGCTTCTTTCCAGAATCTTGTGAATGATATATTTGCAGATTTTTTGGATGCGTTTGTTGTGGTTTAAATAGATGATATTATGGTCTTTTCCAGTTCTGAGGAGGAACATGTCAAAGATGTGGCCTCTGTCCTCCAAAGACTGAGGGACAACAATCTGTTTGCCAAATCTTCCAAGTGTGTATTCCATGCCTAAAGTGTGGAATACTTGGGCTATGTTGTTTCATGTGATGGCCTCAAGATGGATTCTTCAAAGGTTCAGCAAATCCTCAATTGGCCTCAGGCCAAAAACATCAAGGCTCTTCAATCTTTTCTTGGCTTTGCCAATTTTTATCATCATTTCAAAAAAGATTATTCTAAAAAAATCACTGCTCTCACTTCCCTTCTCAAAAAAGATTCTCCCTTTATCTTCAATGAGGAAGCTCTTAGTCAGTTTCAAGTACTCAAAGAAGCTTTCAACACTTCTCCTGTCTTATCTCATTTCAATCCTTCTCTATCTACTATTGTAGAGACTGATGCTTCTGATTATGCCTTGGGTGCTGTAATGAGCCAGGTGAATGACCCAGGAAAGCATCCCATTGCGTTTGATAGTGGCAAGTCTTTGCCAACTGAGCCAAACTATTAAATTCATGCCCAGGAACTTCTTGGCATAGTTTGGGCTCTCAAGCGCTGGAGAGCATTTCTTCTCTCTCTTTCCAATTCTTTTGAGGTCTTGACATACCACTCTTCCCTGCAGTATTTTATGTCTTCAAAAGCTCTTACTTGCCGTCAGGCCCGTTGGGATGAGTTTCTTTCTTAATTTCACTTCACTATCACTTACCGCCCAGGAAGGCTGGCCACTTTACCAGATGCCTTGTCACGTCAGGACAACATGTACCCAGAGAGGGGGTGGACTTCATCATCAAATAATCAATAAAGATGGAATTAAAGAGTCAATATTATTCTCAATCAAAGTGGAAATATTTTCAGACTTAGTTGACAAGATTCAAAGAGATGTCTGGCAAGACAAAAACTATAAAGAAATACTCAAGCAACTAGCAAGAGGTGAATCAGTTCCAGATTATTCTCTTGAACCTCAAGCCAAGTTTTTATTACTCAAAGATAGAGTGGTAATCCCCAGCAATGAGAAACTTCAACTAAACATTCTTCAAAAGCATCATGACTCACCATTGGCTGGCCATCCTGGCCAGGAGAAGACCCTCAAGCTCATCAAGAGGGATTTTTATTGGGATGGCATGAATCAATTCATCAAGGACTATGTGTCCACATGTCAGCAATGTTCAAGAAACAAGAACATTCATCACAAGAAGCTTGGATTACTCAAGCCTCTTTCAATTCCATCTTGTCCTTGGAATTCATTATCAATGAACTTTTTCACTCAATTGCCACTGTCAAGCAACTTTGATTCAATTTTAGTAGCTTTGGACAGATTCTCAAAAATGGCAATCTTCATTCCAACTTATGAACCAATCACTGCCCATGACTTAGCTCAAATCTTCATTAGTCATGGATTTTCCAAGCATGGCCTTCCATTCAGTATTATTAGTGATAGAGGATCTTTATTTGTTTCATCATTTTGGACTCAATTGTGTTAGAAGCTCAAGATATCAAGAGATCTCTCAACTGCTGTCCACCCTGAAACAGATGGACAGACAGAGAGGGTAAATCAGATTCTCGAACAGTATCTTTGGATGTACGTCAGCTATCATCAAGACTACTGGTACACCTGGCTCCCTCTGGCTGAATTGGCCTATGATAATGCAGAAAATTCATCAACAAAGCAATCACCTTTTTTCACCATTTATGGAAGAAATCCCAGGTTTGACTCAATCCATATTTCTCAAGACTCACCTGCTGGAAAGTTATCAACAAAACTCCAATTATTACAGCAATCTGTCAAACAAGAATTAGAGTCAGCAATAAGGAGATTCAAGAAGTATTCAGATAGAAATAGAGCAATTCCACCTGATTTCCAACCTGGGACAAAGTATGGCTGGCTTCCAAGAACATCAAGACATCAAGACCCACCAAGAAATTATCACAAAGATGTTTGGGACCTCTTGAAGCTCTGAAGAAGATTGGCAGCCATGCATATCACCTCAAGTTTCCTCCGCAATGGAAGTCAGTTCACCCTGTATTCCATGTGTCATTATTAGAACCAGTGAAGCATTCAACTATCCCAAATCAACACCAATTGCCACCACCACCACTCTTAGTGGAGGAGCAAGAGGAATGGGAAGTGGCTCAGGTTCTGGACTCAAAACTCAAGAGAGGTAAATTATTGTATCTTGTAGAGTGGGAAGGATTCAGTGAAGACCCAGAAAGAACCACTTGGGAACCAGCTTCCAACCTTACCAACTCACCAGACCTTGTCAAAGATTTCCATTCCTTGTATCCAGACAATCCTGGTCCAAATACCTCAAGAGTTTTATTTATGGGGGTTGGTGGGGAGAAGAAATTATGAAGGTAGGTTCCTCTCCTGGCATGCACCTTTAAGGGGGTATTCTACTCAAATGTTTTTGTAAGCATCACCTTGGCCACTTTGTGATGACTTGTCAATTCTTTGGACAGATTCAGGAAGCATGCAACATCAATACCCCCCAATTTGGACCCTATCAAGATATGGCCAAATGTTTCTTTCTTTCTTTTATTTCTTTTTATCATTATTTCAGTTTATGCCAATCATCATAATTCAAGACATTCATTACTTCAAGTAAATTATGGCAGTTTATTTCAGTTTTATGATGCTTGGTGGGAAGTGGGAGCTATGAAAGTAAGTTCCATCTCCTGGTATGCATCCCTGAGGGTTCTACTTCTTGTAAAACATTACCTTGGCCGCTCTATCAGCATCAAATCCTTGGTTTCCATTTTTCAGACATTCTTGACCAAAATCAAGCAGCTCACTACAATAAGGACAAACCATCAGAAATTTCTTTATTTCTTTTTCTCTACTCTCTTTTTCTCTCATTTTTGTTCTTTTTCTTTAATTGTATAATTTTGTTTTCTTTTATTTCTTTAAAGAAGCAGAATGCCCTCCCAAGTCATGTATTGGGAGGTTCTATTTTTTTTCATTTTTTAGTATTTATAAGAGTGGGGATAGAAGTTGAACCAAACACAAACAAGGATAAGGAAACTAGCTATCTCTACCTAAATAATCAAAGGTTCTCTGAAAGTCATTTATCAATTCATCTTCATACCAGGCAAATTTTGCAGCCATCTCTTCTGAAGGAGTACCTGTAATAGTCCTATCATTTGCATACAAATTCACCTCCCTGCTATTTCTATCAACTCTCCTGAATAATCTGGCCACAGCTTATTTGTTATAACTTGCCGCGTTTGCATCCTCTCTGGTAATTTAGATAGGCCCACAATCTCTTCTTTGAAAGACTTGAGCGGCAGGAAATGGCAAAGCAGACAATCCATCTCTTCTTCTACTGGAACTGGACATAGGTTGGAGCTGTTGGGAGGTGGTTATGGGTGATTTCCTGGGTTTCTGGATTCAAGGCAGGCCTGGCATGGGAAATACTTGGTGAAGAAGGAGGAATTGTAGTAGGAATGGAAGCAAGAACTGGTTGGAAGGTTCTGGGAGTACTGGGAATCACTTGGCTTTGGAATCTGTTGGCAAGAGGCTGAGCAGAAGAATTGCTGGATGGATGGCCAACCAAATGAGGAACAACTGCAACTTCTTCACCATCCAGCTCATCACTACCTTCAGCATTTGGATCAGTTGTGGAATCAGCAATCCTTCTTATTCTTTTCACTACCCCTTCTGTATTTATCCTGGGGATTGGGACTTCTGAGCTGGAATATATTGGCCTACCACCAACTGGAATTCGCCCTCCAGCATGGTCCACCTGGCCACATCCCTCTGCTCAGAACCAGTCACTACATAAAAATATCAGTACCAATTTCAATCAGTATAGGCAAATCACTCACATTGAGCAAATCCTGAAGTTCCATCAGGAGTAGGTTCCTCAGAGACTGAGAACTCTTTCCCAAAAGGCCCAGCTTTTCTACTCCATAAATACCTCCTGACGTTAGAAGATGGCACCTTGGTACAATCACATGGTTTCTTTAGAATGAAGAAATAATGGCACTTTGAAGATTGGGAATTGTAGTGTTGAAAACAATCCTTACCCTTGGCCAAACATTCAGTACAGGCAGGATCAATAATTTCAACTGCTCTTTACCCGTCATATGTTTGGGAAGGATCAAAGTGACCAGAAGAAGCCATGGATGGTGAAGAAAATTGACTTAAGACGCCAGAACCACAAAGAACAGATGGTGGTGGGGCAGAAGGAGAAGATTCAGTGAGTTCAGTCAGTTTGGAACTCATAACTGAAGAATATGCAAGCAGAAGATTCAAGACGTCAGAATAAGTCCACTCCAAATCAAAATATTGACCTCAAGGGAATGGTACCAGAACTCATTTATGCCCCCCCCCTCAAAGCCTCTAAGGTGAGGATTCAAGACCCCTTTGGGGCTGAATTCATCACTCAGGGCCTCCGCTGAAACTTGGGGGAGGCCAGGATCTTGATGGTCCTGGACCCCCTCAATGGGTCCAGGCCATGTAGGTGAGATTTTGGACCATGGGATCTCTGGGTACCCAGCAAAATTGGGCCCTGGGGGCCTCCAATAGCCCCCACGGACCGCAGAGCGCAGCGTACGGCCCACAGCCCACGCACCGTAGGACCCCAAAACATCAAAATAGCCAGAAATGGCCATATATAAAAAAATCAAGCAAAAGGCCCAAAGGGCCATAAAATTAGAATTCATCAAGAATCACCATAGGAAAGGCCAAGGCCAAAAATAATAGGGGAAGGCACATTGAGGCATTTCCAAGGAAAATGGGGACAGTACCCCTTGAAAACCTATTTCAAGACATTTCCAATTGGGCCTTGACAAATGAGTATACATTCATATACTCATTTGGCATCGGTTTTCAAGCACAAGAGCTCATTGCCCATCATTTTGGGATAAAACCCAAGGACAAAAGATTTATTGAATTAGAAAAAAAGAAGCATAATTCAAAGTGGAATACTTACTCAAATTGAAAGAAGGGGATATCAAATTAATTTGACAGGGAAGAATTGAAACAGGATTTTCAGGATAATGGTCAAGAGGAAATGAAAATTAAAGAGAAATTTTTTGGAAAAATATGGGTGTGGGGATATTGAGATGCCACTCAACAGTGGCAGGGTATTATGGTGTTCAGGAGCCCACCAGTTTCAAGAGGGGGATACTGTAACAACCACTCACCAGGGGTAAGGGTATTCATTCATACACCCACTCAAGCACCTCAAATCAGCAGATCCACTATCTGCATCAGCATTCAGCTTCAGCAATCTTCCTTGCTGAAACATGCATACAGATTGGTACTTCAATACAGCCTGTCAACATCTGTACAGGTTGGATTCACCCAATGCAGTTTGGATACACCATTATGAAACTGTATGATCACTCAACTCCACCACACCTCTTGTACAGGTTCTGTACAGCTGTACAGTACCTGTATTGGCCAGACTCAATTAAGTCATTCAATCCTCTCTCTGGATCAGGGCTGGTGACTCTCACATATACCAGCCCCTCTTTCTCCCCCCTGGGGACTTTTCCCCAGTTAATTAATTTAGTTTATTTATTATTTAATGAATATTATTATCCTTATTTTGTGTATTAAATTTATTTAATATTAATTTAGTCTTTGCATTTTCTTTCTTTTCCTGTACAGTATGAGATGGGTGGCCATATCCTTATTAACCCTTCTCTTTTCATTCTGACAGGTTGAAACAGTGGACTTGGACTTTTTTGTGGTTGGCTCTTCTATTTCTTATTCTTATTCTTTTTTTGCTGCTTTCTTATATTTCTTTTATTAGTAATTCATATCTTAACACTCTTAAGTGTATTATTTCTTACCATAACCTGATCCCTCTATAAGTGAGTCCCAGTTTACTGAGTGCCAGGCCATCTTCACTTAGAAGCGCCCCTGTGACAATGGCCTCATTGGGGAAGCTAAGGCAGGTAGCCTAGCAATGGATGGATGGGGTGAGGATTGGTGAATAGAAGAAGGGCAAGTAGAAAGTCTGGGATAGAAATTTTTTGGAGTACTGGGGAGAATATGGGTTTGGAAGAACTCAGGAGGTGCATTAGTTTGGCCAATTTTCTTATCTAAAACTTCAACTTCTTTCCCATCAGGATTGGTTGGCAAATCAGAAATTCTTCTGATCCTCTTCACTATCCCCTGAATTTTAATCCTGGACATGGGGACCTCTAAAATGGAATAAATGGGCCTCCCACAAAGGGGAATAGAACCTCTAGAATTGGTATCTCTTTTACAACTTCTTTTCCTTGATCCAGTTGGTAAAACAATCATCAGTACAAGTAAAATTAAGAAATAAATCTAATTAAAACTGGAATGCCCAAAAGTGGCATCAGGAGTGGGAGCCTCAGAAACTAGGAGCTCCACTTCATATGGCCATCCTTCCTACTCCACATGAATATTCTTACATTCAAAGCTGGCAAGGTTTCTTCCCAACATAGCACTGGTGGAATTTGGAGGACAGTGGTTGAAGGGTTGAAAACATCATTTAACTATCTTCAAGCATTTGGTACAGGAAGGATCCATGACTTCAACTGCCTTATAGCCTTCATAGACTTCAGTTTCATTGAAAAAGACATAAGAAGGAATTGACCAAGGGGAACCCAATAAGCTATAGGTGCCAGAACAATAAAGAACAGAAGGAGAATATTAAGTGAGTGCAGTCATCTTGGAGCCCATTTTCTAGAGTAAAGGTGGGAAAAATTTCAAGATTTCAGTCAGAAAAACTGCAGGAAGTAGCCAAGAAGTCACTCTTTTTGGCCACAAAAATACTTGTGAACCCCTCAAAGTCTTCAAAAAAAGGGGGGTTACCAATTCCATCCCCCTCAAGTCTGGGGAAGTTCCCTCTTTTAGGTCCTGTACATGCTCCAGATAAATGCCAGTAATGGGGTAGCCACCTCATTTTTGGGTCCCTTAGACCCCCTGGAGACCCATCAAAATTGGGCCCAAGGGCCCTCTATACCCCTTAAGGACCCAAACAGGCAAAAATGGCCATTTTTCCTATTTTGGCCATAGAGCTTAGGGAGCACCAATTTAGCCATAAAAACCACCTTGAGCCATTTTAAAAGGTTCATGGGGACAAGAGCACCATCCATCAAGGTTTTAAAGGGCAAAAGAATTTCAAGTTTTACCCTGAATTCCCCAGATATGCAGGTATGGCCAATTAGTTCAAGGGTGGAATTCATATAACCATCTTGAAACATTTTTTGAGCTGAAGATGATTTCAGAATTTATTCTTGGATACACCCCAAGTAAAAATTGAAGAAGGCATTTTTGAACAAGAAGGATCAAAGAAAAAAGAATGACCCAAAAGAAGGACACCTATAGTTATGAAGGGTTGAGGATACTTTAATTGAAGTTAATTAGGGGAAATTGAAAGATAAGGGATTTTTAGGATATTCAAGAGGAGAAAAAAGATTAAAATTGAAATATTTAACAAATTGTGGGGAAAATGGGAAGACACTCAAGATTGGTGGCATATTATGGTTCTCAGGAGCCCATCAGTTTCAAGGGGGGGATACTGTCACAGCCATCTTTAGAGGTAAGGTAATTTCAAGCTTATACCCACTCAAACTCACCAAACTAGCCATCCCTTTTTGTGTATAAAAATCCAGTCTCAGAAGGCTTCTGTCAAAACACTAATACAGTTGAATTCCCCAATACAGACTGTCATTATTTGTACAGGCTGGATTCACAAATTGCATTTTGACTTCACATGCCTGAACTGTATGATCACACAGCTTCAACACACCTCTTATACAGACCCTGTACATCCATAAAGGGGCCGTATTATCCAAATAAGCTCAAATCAAGATTCTTCTCAGTAAAATAACTCTTTGGAAGAGGGCTGGTGTATTCTTACATATACCAGCCCCTCTTCCTCCCTCTGAGGACGTTTCCCCAGCTAATTAATATCTTTAATTTATTATTTGATAAATACTCTTATTCTTATTTTTGGAATATCTTATTTCTTGTTATGAAGTTGGTCTTTGCATTTCCTCACCTGATAAGTAGAGTTGTGGTGGCCATATCCTTATCAACACCTCTCTTTGTTTCTGAAAGGTTGAAACAGTGGACCTGCAATCTTTTGTGGTTAGCTCTTGTATTCTTTAATCCTACTCTTTGTTGTTTCTTCTTTTCTTATATTTTTTTATTGGAAATCTCCTTCTTATTACACCCTGAAGTGTAATCTTTGTCTTATCACAGTTGATTCTTCCATAGGTCAGTCAAAGCTTACTGAGTTCCAGGCCCTTTTCATTTAGAAATGCCCCTGTGACAGAGGGAATTTCACTTTAATAAAATCTAATCCCTAACAAGCACCATAAAAGAAAACTCTTGATGTATTTGGATGAGGGTTTTCAGGATACAAATAATTGAGTTTCTTGATAGTTTCTGATGAGTTGGTAAAGCTAGAAGCTTTTCCCAAGTGGTTTTTTCTGGGTATTAAGCAAATATTTTCCACTCTAAAAGATACCATAATTGATCTCTCTTGGGCTTTCAATCCGGAACCTGTGCCACTTCCCATTCTTCTTGCTGTTGCAATATAATGGGTAGCTATGGATATCAAGGACAATCTGGGTAGCTGATGTTGTGACATGTTCCAATAAGGACAAAATGGGGTACAGGGTAAACTGACTTTCATTTCTGGGGAAACTTGAGGTAATATGCATTCCCTCAAAACCTTTTAAGAGCTTCAAATGATTTCAGACATTTCTTTGAAGAATTTTTGGTGGTTTTTCTTGTCTTTATGTTCTTTGAGGCGACCCATACTCTCTACCCAGGTTGCGAATAACGTGGAATTGACCTATTTTTATCTGCATATTTCTTAAAAGGCTTTATTGGTGAATCTAGTTCTTACTTTAAAAATTTATGTGATGATTTGGGTTTTGATTAGAGCTTTCCATAAAGAGTCTCTGGAGAGATATGAGATGAGTTAAAGCTGGGCTTTCTTCCATAAATTGTGACATATTGTGATTTTTTTGCTGAAGTGTTTTCTACTTCATTATCAAGAAGTTCAGCCAAGGAGAGCCATGTGTTCAAGTAATATTGATGGTAGCTGAAATACATACAAAGATACTATTCTACAATCTGACTTATTCCATATTTCTTTCCATCTATTCAAGGGTGGAAAGAAGCTGAAATATGTCTTGATATTGTGATCCTCTTAAATAATTTGGTCCATAATGATGAAGAAAAAAGGGATCCTCTACCACTGATGATACATATTATTTTTGGAAAAGACATGGTTGATAAAGATTTGAGCTAAGCTCAAGGAAGAAATTGGTGAATAAGGTGGAATGGATACTGCCATCTTTGAGAATCTGTCTACAATTACTAAGATTGAATCAAATTTTGTGGAAAGTAGAAATTTAGTGATAAGGGCCATTTATAAGGAATTTAAAGGATGATATTTAAACTGAATATTTTGAAGTAATACAAACTAATTAAGGTTAATTTCCCCATTTATTGAAAATTTCTGAATTGAGGACGCATAGTACTTAACGAATTGATTCATACCAACCCACCTGTAAAAATATCTCTTGATGAGCTTGAGGGTCTTCGTTTTCCCAGGGTTTCCAGACAATGGAGACTCGTTGAGATTCTGAAGAGTACCCAGCTGGATCCTGGGCTTCTTGAGATGATCGATTTCCCTTTCAATGATAAACATTTTGATTCAAGTTCAAGAGTATGGTCTAGGACTTATTAGACTGTTAGGGTGACTCTATGATATAGCTTTACAATGATGGAAAAAGGGCTATAACTCTGAGTGTGACACAAAAGAAATGACTATACCTAGGTGGTAGGATTATTCAAAGATCATTAATAAGGATATTGGGGCTTTACCAATGAGTATTAGTTATGGTAAGTTTTTCTGAAAGCCCTGGGTGCAGTTTTTAGCTGTTGGTTTATAATAATAATCTGTACAATGATTTATTATTAAAAGTATACCTGTTATATTCTAAGGTTACCACTTCTTCAAGAAGCTATACCGAATAATAATACTAAGAACAGGATTATGAATTCACTTGTTGGTAAGGAAAAGCCTCATTTCATCTTTTTCTGGGGTAGTGGGAGGTTTCTTACCTTTGCACACGACCAAAGAGTGAAACCGTTTGCTATGGTGGCCTATTTTGTGGCTCTATAAAATCAATAACCTGATGTTTCATGGAAATGGGGCTTTAGAACCACAAATCTAATTTTTTACCTCATAAAGGGTGAACAGTTTCACTAATAGATCTTACAGGTGTTTTATGGTGCTTTGGACACATCATAAGCTGTAAAAAACATGCCTGTATGACTCTTATTTGTCAGATTATGAGGTATGAAAGGATCAAAAGTATTCAATTAAATTTATTATCTGTCAATTCAATTATGTGGACAGCTGTGCCATAGTAGGAGCCCATACTGGCTAGTGTGGGATTATAATCTTAAAAGAAAAATATTTTTGTAAGTTTCCAAGATAAAGGGCTCAAAAACGGCTCATTTTGTAGCCCTTTATGGGCTCTACATCGTGATTACTCACTCTGTATAGCTAGCACTAAATACGGAAAGGCTATACCAGCTTTAAACTCCATCATCAATTTGTGGATTTGGTATTAATCCTGTATCAAGCTTGTTTGCTCCATAGCTTATGTTCTGGATGAGGTATGAGGAAATGAATGGCATAATCCAAATTCCCTGATTTTTCTCTTCCTAAAAAGACCCCCCTTTGATTATTGAGAACTATAAATGTAGAGGTTAGATGAGAGGTGAATATTTTGTTCACCCTTATTTGGTGTCACAACCAGGAATAATGACCCTCCTTCATTGGTGTTGCGGCAATTCCAACCTGAGACCAAGTTGGGGCCAGTTGGCCACACCATATCTTTATGGCCAATTTGCCCCCCTCTGGTGCTCTATGGAATTTTGGCCATATCACTCTTCCTTGGCCTTTTATGGCCTCAAGCCATATCCTGCCATCATTTGCCTCCCTGGCCAATTCCCATATTCTCAACCCCCAGGCCTCTATCTTTGTTTTTGGGCCTGGGGGGTCTCTCTATCTTCTAGGGGGTTCTGGGTCCCCTAGCCCTCATCAGTGGTTTTGGGCCAACCCTTTTCATTAGGGGGGTCCTGGCCTAAATGGCCTTTTTGGGCAATTTAGGCCCTCTACGGCCCATGGGCCATAATCACATACCACAGTCCATGGGCCAAATGGGGCAGCCCATTAGCCCCCAAGGCAAGGTGGGTCCTAAACCACAATTGGGCCCACCATAGCCAATTTGGCCCCAAATGGCAATAAAGACCCTCAGGACCCAATTTTGGCCAATATCCACCATGGAACACTTTTCAGCCCATGGCCCCTGGTAACCACCAGATCAGCGCAGCATGAGCTTTCCCCTCAACTCAAGGGGATCCCTCCCATTACTCCATACACCCTCTACTCAAGGTTGCATGAGTGGTGCATATATGGTATTATATACCATTATGCACCATTTTTTGCTCAGCAATGCAATGGTGACGCTTTCAGGACCCAATTCCATCTTTCCAAATCAAGGTCCCAAAATCCAATGCCCATTTTGAAGGGGGACTTTTTTAACTCATCAGTCTGGCAATCAGAAGACCATTCAAGGATCCCAATCAACTGGCCCTTCAGGAGTTGGGTTGGAAATTCATTCGGGATTATTCCAAGGGCCATTCTCAGAGTTGATACATTATTTCAATAAGTTTTCAAGGCATCAAGTATTTCAATACTCTTTGGACAACTCAATCAATCCATACAGGCGGAAAGCCATCAACCTGTATGTACTTGGCCCAATTGGGCCAATTCATATTCCACTGTGGGAATTCAGTCACACAGCTCAAATTTAAAGACAGCCAGATCTGTATTTACCCAATTCAGACAATACAGCTGGTGACTCACCTTCCAGGATCAGTCTTTCAACTCTTCACATATACTGGCCACCTTTCAGCACCTGAGGACGTTTTCCCCTGTTAATTAATATACTGGATTTATTTTTCTCTTTATTTTCTTTTATTTATTAAAGCTAATACTGATAATTTTAAGTCAGTAATTCAGCACCTCTCTTTTTTTCTTCCTTGCCTGTCAGTGGATATTGGTGGTTATATCCTTTGCTAATTCCATTTCCTTTTCTGGAAGGTTGAAACAGTGAATTGAGGATCCACTTGGTTAGCTTCTTATCTTTTTCTTTTATATCTGGCAGACTTGTCTTTTCCCTTATTCTTCTTCAAAGAAATTCAATCATATTTATTTCTTATATCCTTTGGAGCCCCCCAAGTGAGTTCTTGATTCCTGAGTGCCAGGAAACTCTTGCTTCCATAAGAGCCCCTGTGACATTATATTAATTAACTCATAATTATTTCTTCTTTTAATTCATTCTGATCTTTTAATTCATTCATTTCACTTCATCAAAATTATGATTCTTTAACGTTTTATGAACTTATGATTTATTTGTCACCTCTCAAGCTTATCCCATCCATTTCTTCATTCTGAAATTTCAAAGCTGACCTATTTTAGTTTTTATCTCATTTTCATCTTCACTAAATTCATCAAATCTTTTATATTCAGGCCCTCATTATTGAAATTCAAATTGATCATTATTATCATTCAGACACGTCTTCACATCAAGATTCATATTTGATTTTTTTTCAAGAATATTTCACTTGATTTTCATTTTGACTGATTGATTTGACATAAATTGACATTGACTGCAAGAAAATTGATTGACCTGAAGATTTTATTGATTTTGCTGACTTTTCACATCAAGAAAATTGACTCACATTGATTTTGACCTCAAGAATTGATTGATTGATTGATATCTCTGCAATATTTGAGTTTGAATTGATTTGACATTTGATTTTGATTGATTGATTATTTTGATTCATTGATTTATTGGTTTTCCTCAAGATTTGATTTGATTTGAGCTTCAAGACTATTTTGCTTTTGCCTCAAGTTGCTTATTCGAGTTTTGATTATTTTCATTTAAATTTTAATTTTATTCAATCATGCCACTCCAACACTCACCTCCTGCAAGACAGACAAGATCTCAGGCTGTTCTGACTCCTACTCCAAGAGCTCCTCTTGATGGGACCCCAGCAGTTCCACCACTGAAGGACCAATCAAGGAGGGAGCAGCACCATCCAGGAAGGAAGGATGAGTGCCAAGAAGATCCAATTCTTTTTCAGGAGTAGTTGGCAGTTTTCCAGGCATGTCATGGACTACATTTGGAGGTCCAGGTGAAGATGGTGAAGAGGAGGAGGAGAATTCTGTGGAAGAGGAAGAGTCTGATGGCACTGAGGCTTCTCCTGCTCCTGTGGGAGCATCTGAAGGCACCAGAGGACCAACTCTATCCCAGTCTGATCAGCCTGTTTTTCACCGGACTGAACCATCCTCATTGGCCATCATGCAGAAAATGACACAAATTATGGCCAATATTCAAGCTGCTGCATCTTTGGAAGTTTCAAGACCACCAGCCTTCAAGACTCCATCTATTAAGGCACCAGGATTTTTGATGGTACTTAACCCTTCAAAGTCAGAATTTTTATTCAGTCTTGTCAACTTATTTTTCACAATGACCTGGGGAATTCCTCTCAAGACAGAAAGAAAGCTCTTTATGCCACTTCATTTCTAGTTGGCAGGGCTGAAAAATGGATTTAGCCTTATATTTCCAATCTCACTAATCAAGACTCGAGTTATCTTCTCAATTCATGGCCATTGTTTGAATACCGACTCCTCACTTTATTTGGGGACACAAATGAAGTTAGAAAAGCTGAAGCAGAGTTGGATGGCCTTAGAATGAAAGAAGGTGGGCATGTTGCCTTATACATCACCAATTTCAGGATTCTGGTTTCCAGAATTGGAGATCAGGGTGAAAGGGCCCTTATTCATCATTTCAGGAAGGGTTTGGCCTCCCATCCTTCAAACATTTATTCTCTTCAAGACTTAATGGACGTCAGCCTGGAACTTAATACCAGGTACCATGAGAGGCAGGAGGAGAATAATCATCATCAAGAGAAGACACCTGAAGGCTCAAAGTCAAAATCTTCTCATCATCAAAATTCTTCAAGCTCAAGTCATAAGAAGAAGAACTTTCATTCTAAAAGGTGGGAAAAGCCCCATTCTTCCTTGTTGAATAAAGACTTCAATTTGAAAGGTTCTGAAAAAGAAAGAAGAATCAAGGAGGGCTTGTGTACTTATTGTGGTGGGAAGCATAGTATTGAGTCTTGTTTCAAAAGGCATCAAAACAAGCTTACCCAACCATCAGGCAGTTTTCCCAGCCAGGTAAAAGCCTGAGTGAAGATAATGTTGTGTTCAATGGTCTTCACTGTTTTCCATCCAGAGCACAATTGTGCATTCTGAATACTGGTTTCAAGAATTCTCTTAAATTCTTTGTTTCTTCTTCTCTTTCTGATGTTTTTTTACAGTATTCTCATTGATTCTGGTCCTACACACTCATTTATTGCAAAGAAGTTTGTTCACAAGTACTCAGTGACTATGTCAGAACTTCCAGAGAAGATTCCTCTTATCATCTTGGACTCCTCTGAGTCTCCTTCCTTATTTGTGACTCACCATACTAGACATATGGTTGAGCTCCCCTCCTTCCCAAGCTTTGAATGGGACTTTTTAGTCATTGATACTCCCAAGGGAGAAGACCTCATATTGGGCTTTGACTTTATAAATCATTTTAATCCTTCTATTGATTGGAGACAAGGGCTGATCACCTTTAATGCTTATCATAAGGACTATTATGATCCCTCTGAATCTTTCCATAATGACTTTTCTTCTGCCAAATCATGTGCAGCTCTGGTTGGTGATTCTAGAACACCATTATTCCCATCTTCTGTCCATATTCATTCCCTAAATTCCCCCAAGTCATCACCATTATCTGGAGATGAAGTCTTCAAAGAGATTCAAGATCTTGGAAAAGACAATTCTGTATCTTCACTTCATCTATTATTTGGGAATATGGACCTTCCTCCTTCATCTTATCATGACTCCCTGGAGGAGTTGTGGGATGAAGAGGAAGAGCCAGAAGAAATGGAGACTGTGATGAAGTTTGTTCCTTCCGCTTATCACCAATACTTGGATGTATTCTCCAAGGTGAAGGCAGAGAAATTTCCTCCTCACCACACCTTGGATCATCATATTGAGCTGGAGGGGTCTCTACTTCCAGCTGGGGTGATCTACTCTTCATCCAAACAAGATTCAGATACACTGAGGGCCTACATTTCAGAGAATGTAGAGAAAGGTTTCATCCGGCCAAGCTCCTCTTCAACAGGCGCACCTGTCCTCTTTGTCAAAAATAAAGATGGTGGCCTCTGTTTCTGTGTTGATTACCGCAAACTCAATGCTGTTACTAGGAAGAACAAGTATCCTGTTCCTCCTATGAATAAGCTTATCAATGTTTTTAATGTTTCTTCTATCTTCTCCAAGATTGATTCGCGTGGTACATATAACCTGCTCAGAATCAAGGAGGGTGATGAACATTTGAGATGCTTCAGAACTAAATATGGCAGTTATGAATACTTGGTTATGCCATTTGGGCTCTTCAATGCTCCTGCCTCTTTTCACAATCTTGTCAATGATATTTTCCAAGATCTTCTTGATGTTTATGTTGTGGTTTATTTGGATGACATTATGGTCTTTTCCAAATCTGAGGAAGAACATATAACCCATGTGTCCACTGTTCTTTCCAGACTCAGAGCCAATAACCTCTTTGCTAAGGCTTCAAAGTGCCTTTTTCATGTCTTTAGTGTTGAATACCTTGGTTATGCTGTTTCTTCTGAAGGTCGCAAGATGGACCAAGCAAAATTCCAGAAGATTCTCAATTGGCCACCTCCAAGAAACCACAAGGATCTGCAATCATTCCTTGGCTTCTCCAACTTCTACCGGCGTTTCATCAAGAATTATTCAAAGAAGATCAGTTCACTCACCAGTTCCCATAAGATAGATTCCTGTTTTCCCCTCAATGAGGAAGCTCTTAGTCAGTTTCACCAACTCAAAGAGGCCTATCCCACTTCAATCCATCTCTACCCACCCTTGTAGAGACAGATGCATCTGATTATGCTTTGGGTGCCATACTGAGTCAGGTCTCTTACTCAGGAAAACATCCCATTGCATTTGATAGCTGCAAGCGTATCCCAGCAGAGCTCAACTATGAGATTCATGACAAGGAACTCCTTGGCATAGTCTGGGCTCTCAAGCACTGGAGGGCTTTTCTTCTTTCTCTCTCTTCCCCTTTTGAAGTTCTCACTGATCACTCTTCTCTTCAAAAGTTCTTACTTGCCATCAAGCCCACTGGGCTGAATTTCTCTCTGAAGTTGACTTCTCAAATACTTACCGCCCTGGCCGCCTAGCTACTCTTCCAGATGCCTTATCATGTCAGGACAACATTCATCTGGAGAGGGGGGAGGATTTCATCATCAATAATCCAATGAACTTTCAACAGCTCATCTAGCAGGATGAAGTCCAACCGTCAAGATATTTTGCAGTCAAGGTGGAATCTTTTTCAAATTTGATTTATTCAATTCAGAAGGCTCTATGGTAAGATTCTCAGTACAGAAGTATCCTTCAATAATTGGGCAAAGGTAAACCCATTAAGGATTAATCTCTTGATTCCTCTTCCCAACTTCTTCTCTTCAAAGATTGGGTGGTGGTCCCAAATGACCCCACAATTCAACTCAGAATGCTTCAAAAGCGTAATGACTCTCCTCTAGCTGGACACCCTGGCCAAGAGAAGACTGTCAAACTTGTCAAGTGGGATTTCCACTGGTCTGGCATGACTTAATTCATCAAGGATTATGTCTCATCCTGTAAACAGTGTTCAAGAAACAAGAATATTCACCACAAGAAGTCTGGACTCCTCAAACCTCTTCCAATTCCAAATGGTTGTTGGATTTGTCTTTGAATGGACTGCATCACTCAACTTCCACTGTCCAACTCATTTGACTAAATCCTTGTCATAGTGGACAGATTCTCAAAAATGGCAGTTCTCATTCCAACAATGTCTTCAATCACTTCACTAGCTTTGGCCCATTTATTCATCAAGAATATCTTTTCAAAGCATGGCCTTCCTTCAATCTTTCTCAGTGATAGAGGTCCCCTTTTTGTTTCTTCCTTTTGTACCAATCTTTGTCAGCAGCTCAAGATTTCAAGAGATCTGTCAACTGCTTACCATCCAGAAACTGATGGACAGACAGAGAGGGTAAATCAGATACTAAAACAGTATCTTTGGATATATGTCAGTTATCATCAAGAGGAATGGAACACCTGGCTCCCTCTGGCTGAGTTTGCCTACAATAATTCTGATCACTCTTCACCCAAGCAATCACCGTTTTTCACTGTTTATCAAAGAGATCAGCAATTTGACTAAGTTCACATCACTCAAGATACTCCTGCTGGAAAGCTATCAACAAAAATCCAATCAGTACAGCAAGATGTCAAAAGAGCACTTGAAGTTGCCATAAACCGGTTTAAGAGGTATGCAGATAAAAGTAGAGCAAGTCCACCTGTTTTAAATCCCGGTCACATGGTATGGCTTTCTTCCAAGAACATCAAATCAACCAGACCCACCAAAAAACTGTCTGAAAGATGGTTGGGTCCTTTTCCAATCTTGAAGAAAGTCAGTACTCATGCTTACCACCTCAAGCTTCCATCTCAATGGAAGTCCATCCACCCAGTCTTCCATATTTCACTTTTTGAACCGGTCAAGACATCAACAATCCCAAATTGGCATCAAGAGACTCCTCCTCCATTCATCATTGAAGAAGAAGAAGAATGGGAAGTCTCTCAAATACTGGATTCAAAGCTCAAGAGAAGAAATTCATGGTATCTGGTGGAATGGGAAGCTTTCAGTTAAGACTCAGAAAGATCCACATGGGAGCCAGCTGAGAACCTCAAGAATTGTCCTGAACTTCTCGAAGATTTTCATTCTTTGTATCCTGACAAGCCAGGACCCAATTCTTCAAAAGCTTTAATATTTATGGTGGTTGGTGGGGAGAGGAATTACCAAAAGTAAGTCCAACTCCTGGTATGCACCTTTAGGGGTATTCTACTCTTTTTTGTTGTAAGCATCACCTTGGCCACTCTGGGAGCACATGGCATCAAATGCTGTTATCCAGGTCCTTGGCCACTTTCAAAATCAACTGTCAAAATGTTTGATGAAGATTGGACTCTCCCTCAAAATTCATTTTTCCTTTTTATTTTCTTTTTCTTTCTTCATATTTGTTTCTTTTACTTTTTTCTTCTTTATATTTTCTTAAATTTCTTTTCTTATATCTCTTAATGCCAAAGTCTTTACTCCTAAATCATGTCTTCAACACTTTCAAAGCCAAATGTCAAGAGAAGACCAAGTCAACCTCAATTCTTATGCCAACAATTTTATCAGTCAAATTTTTGCTTCTCAAGATTCAAATACCTCTGTATTCCCTACTTCCAATCTGTCTCAACAGCCTCAACAGGCTTCCACCTTATCTTGGTGCTCAGGAGCCACTATTCAAGGTAGGGGGTACTGTCACAACCACAAAGGATGACCCTCCTCTATTGGTGTTGTGGCAATTCCAACCTGAGACCAAGTTGGGGCCAATCAGCCACACCATATCTTTATGGCCAATTTGGCCCCCTCAGAGTCTCTATGGGATTTTGGCCATATCACTCTTCCCTGGCCTTTTATGGCCTCAGGCCATATCCTGCCATCATTGGCCTCCCTGGCCAATTCCCATATCCTCAACCCCCAGGCCTCTATTTTTGTTTTTGGGCATGGGGGTCTCTCTGTCTTCTAGGGGGTTCTGGGTCCCCTAGCCCTCATCAGTGGGTTTGGGCCAACCCTTTTCATTAGGGGGGTCCTGGCCTAAATGGCCTTTTTGGGCCATTTAGGCCCCCTACGTCCTCTATGCCCCGTGGGCCGTAATCACAGTCCATGGGCCAAAGGGGGCAGCCCATTAGCCCCCAAGGCCAGGTGGGTCCTAAATCACAATTGGGCCCACCTGAGCCAATTTTGGCCCAAATCCCATCAAACCCAAAATGGCCATAAAGATCCTCAGGACCCAATTTTGGCCAATAACCACCGTGGACGACTTTTCAGCGCATGGCCCCTGGTAGCCACCATAGGCCACCAGATCAGCTCAGCTCAAGCTTTCCCCTTAACTCAAGGGCATTCCTCCCATTCCTCCATGCACCCCGTACTCAAGGTTGCAGGAGTGGTGCATATATGGTATTATATACCATTATGCACCATTTTTGCTCAGAAATTCAATGGTGACGGTTTCAGGACCCAATTCCATCTTTCCAAATCAAGGTCCCAAAATCCAACACCCATTTTGAAGGAGGAAGTTTTTAGCTCATCAGTCTGGCAATCTATTGTGGCAAGCAGAAGACCATTCAAGGATCCCCATCACCTGGCCCTGCAGGAGTTGAGTTGGCAATTCATTCAGGATTATTCCAAGCACCATTCTCACAGGTGATACATCATTTCAATCAGTTTTCAAGGCATCAAGTATTTCAATACTCTTTGGACAGCTCAATTGGTCCATACAGGCAACAATCAATCAACCTGTATGTACTTGGCCCAATTGGGCCAATTCATATTCCACTGTGGGAATTCAGTCACACAGTTCAAATTTCAAGATGGCCAGATCTTTATTGACCCAATTCAGACAATACAGCTGGTTACTCACCTTCCAGGATCAGTCTTTCAACTCTTCACATATACTGGCCACCTTTCAGCACCTGGGGACTTTTTCCCCAGTTAATTAATATACTGGATTTAGTCTTATCTTTATTTTCTTTCACTTTATTAAAGTTAATACTGATAATCTTAAGTCAGTCATTCAGCACCTTTCTCTTTTTCTTCCTCACCTGTCAGTGGATATTGGTGGTCATATCCTTTGCTAATTCCATTTCCTTTTCTGGCAGGTTGAAACAATTAATTGAGGATCCACTTAGTTGCCTTCTTGGCCTTTGGATTCTTATCTTTTTCTTTTATCTTTGGCACACTCATCTTTTCCCTTATTCTTTTTTAAAAAAATTTAATCATATTTATTTGTTATATCCTTTGGAGCCCTCCAAGTGAATTCTTGATTCCTGAGTGCCAGGCCACTCTTGCTTTCATAAGAGTCCCTGTGACATTTGGCTTATTTTTAGCCATACCATCTGTAGTTTTGATGCTAGAACAATTGCTCTAGTTCCATTAATTATCCTTAATTGAGATATTAAATTTGAACACCCATTTGATGGGGTTCTACCTCTTCCTATGGATTTTAGATGAGAGGTGAAGATTATGCTTTATGCTAAGTTCTTGTTTTGAGCTGGAATAGCTCCGTCATTCTTTATCCTATGGTTATGGGAGTTTTAAATTTAGAAAGAGATGACTTTACTCTTTTGTTTTATACCCTTTCTGAGCCTTTCTTTCTTATTTCACCTTTAGTGGGCATTGTATCCCTACCATTGGTTTGTGGTATTTTGGTATCATTCCTGTTCTCTGGTTTTTAGTCACAGCCTTACATAAATGTTTGCTGATTTATTAACTATTTCTTCATATTTATTGTTTTTTAATACTAATTTTTGAAGTTGGTCCACTAAGTCTGGGAATACTTCAGCTTTTTTGCAAAAGAACTTTGACTCTTGAGTTTCATCTTGCTTCAGAAATTGATAAACATTTTTTGAGGATTCTTTTTGATGAAGTATTACCCCCTCTCAGGTTAAATGTTTTCCCAATGTGACAAGGAATCTGCTGAATTGGCTTTCCTTCCTGGGTGGTAAGTGATGGAAAAGTCAACTTAAGAAAGAAACTCAGCACAGTAGGCATGATAGTGAGTCAGAATGCTAGAAGATATAAGATAAGAATGGTCTGTCAAGACTTCAAAAGTGTTGGAAAGTGTAACAAGAAAATCTTTCCATAACCTGAATCCCCATTCTATGCCAAGGAGCTATTTTTCATGGATTGCATAGTTCATTCAGATGGGAGAAGCTTGCAGCTAGCAAATGCAATTCAATGCTTTCCCCAGTCATTCACCTAGCTCAGTACAGAACCTAAGGAATAATCAGAAGCATAAGTATCTAAAATAGTGGGTAGGGAATGATTGTAATGGTAAATGATAGGAGAAGTGGGAAAGCTTCTTCCAGTAATTGAATCTGACTAAGAGCTTCCTCATTTTAAGTAAAAGTAATATATCTTTTGCAAAAGTAAGAAGATATTTTTTTGAAGTAATCTTTAATGAAAAACTGATATCAAGTGGCTAATCCAAGAAAATAGTAAGCTTATTTGATGTTTTTAGCATGTGACCAATTGAATATTTATAACATAAGGTTTTTTCCATAGAAATACCAACAAAATGAAAAATAATAAAAAGTAATATGACTTTCCTGAATATAAAATCTAATGAAATAGATTATTATAGCCACAAATTAATATAATGATTATAATAATTATATCAAGAAAAGAAAAATTATTATTTTTAAATATCTGAATAATAATTAAGATTCTTAATAGTTATAAAAAATTATCATTACTAACTGATTATTATAGTAACTGACAGGCATAATAATCAGAATGATTAAATCTCTTAATGTGACAATTACATGGGGACAATAATACGTTTTAGACACTTATAAGTAATAATAATATTATTTAGAAATAAATTCATCACAGAGATTTTGCAGAGATAAATATTATAGAGAAATTATGTTTAAAAACTAATACTAGCCAAAAAGAGATATAGAAATTCAGAGAAAAACTTATGTATAAGATTTATTCAATACATTAAGTCAAGTACAACAGATATAGTAATAAATAATTCTGATGGTTCAAAAAAGCTTCAAAAGATCAATATTCCAGATAAATGAAAAAAATTCCATATGAAAAGATATCATTCAACAGTTTTGAGAGGAAATTTGTGGATTTTAAAGAAATTTTAAGACAAGAATTTTATAAAATAAAATTAATCAATTTGTGATTACAACAGTATCATCTAAATTTAATGATTTGAATTCTTTTTTTCTAATTTATAGAGAATAAAATATATTAATGATTATTTAATAATATAGGACTTTGTATTTAATAAAATATTACTGCTTTTGAAAAGTCTGATTGATTCATTATGTTGATGATGGACAAAAATGGTGATTAAAAGGCTTCTTTCATGCCTTAAGAGCGGCTCTAATGATCAATAATGGATATACAGAAAGTTCTAGCGTCAAAACTGAAAATCTATACCTAAAAAGAAGATCCTTAATATAGGGAGACTTATCTTCAAGCGTATTTGAAAGTTGGAAGTGTTATTCTTAGGTAAAAGCAACTTTAATCCTCATTTGTGAAGACGCGTTATAAATTTATTCTTTATAAATTTATATATCAATTAACTTTCTTCAAATTATAAATACCAAAATAAAGCTTGAAGAATAAATCTCTTAAATAATATTTTTGATTTATTTTTTAAGAAATGTTCATTTTCTTTAAAAACATTACAAGATGTATTTTCAAGTCCAGTTACCAAAGAATCCTACCTCAAAGATATATTGAATTTTATTTATACACTTATAGCATTGAGCTGTAAGCATAATTAAGATTTCAATTGAATCCATAAAGAAGTTAATTCTCTATGAATTTTTGAAGTTATTGCTTGTTATACACATAAAAAAGCAATACCAACCAAGTATTAATTCTGATACATTTTGAAAGCTTATGGTTTCAATCTGAAGCTTCTTAAATGTTTTTTAAACCTCATTAATCCTCTACAGTTCCCAAAACCTTGATTACAAGCCTGAATATAGGGATTTAACCTTAGTCAGCTTGTAGTTCCTGTAAAAAAGGAGAATAAAACTTTATAAGCTTTAATCTTAAACAAAAGTATAATTTCAAAGCTTTAATATGGTTGATAATTGTTCAATACAGGAGGAACCCTTAATTCAGGATCTTGTGGATCTCAAATGTTGGGTACCCTCCTTTGTACAACCTTTTTGTGTGGAATTTCCCACTTTATTAATTTGAAGCCATACCATTGCTTTGAAAAATTTTAAATCAAGCTCAACCATTGTTTACAGCCTGAATGACATACTACTAGCTAATTCAGTAAACATGCACAACACCTCAACTTTAACTGAATTTTTTTAAGTCTGCATAAACCTTATTAAGCTTTAACATTAAGCTTAAGCTTAACAATTTCAAATTTTTAGTACAAATTTTGAATTTGAAGAAGTGTACTGTTAGATTTTTAAGTCTTCCAGTAACAGTAAAAATGGCCACCTTTGGGTATAAAACTATATGAGTCTACCCTAGTTGAATTTTTGTTTAGAATCCAAAAGTGAAATAGTCATAATGACTTTTTTTATCAAAAATAAAGTTATGGTAATTTTCTATTATTTTTAATCTTCAAACCATTTGAAAAGTCTTTTTCAGACAGAAGTAAATGTATAAAATATTATTTCTAGCCTTATGGATATGTCATACATATCTCACAGGCTCAAAGTTGAGCTTTCCAAAAATCTATATTGAGAATATCTCTTGAAGTAACATAGCAAAGGTATTCCCAACTTTACTTATTAAATGAGAGCTTTGAGGATTTAGCAAGAAAGGTTACTTTCCCACAGTCTTTGGAGGAAAGAGGCCACATGTTTAACATGTTCCTTCTAAGAACTGTAAGAAACAATAATATCATCTCATTAAACTACTACAAAAACAACCAAAGAATCTACAAATATATAGTTTGAAATATTTTGGAGTTTAGTAGGAGAATTGTTCAGAAAAATTTAAATACACAAATACTCACAAATATCATATTTGGCTATAAATTAAGCTCAGTGCTCATTCCCCTCTTTAATTCTCATTTAATTATAAGTACTACACAAACCTATCTTGGGGAGGCTAGTGGGACTGTTTAAGAAATTAAGAATGTGGTTTATTATATTAAAAGGATACCATTTCTTCCTAGTGACAGAATTAATATTGTGGTAGTAAACACACAAGTGAAGCCCTCCATCCATTTTCCTAACAAAAAGGACAGAGGCCGCTGTTGAAGAGGATCTTGCCCTGATGAAAAATTTCTCTACATTCTCTGAAATGTAGGCCCTGAGTGTCTTTGAATCTTTATTTGGTAGAGATTATATAGCTCAAGCTGGGGTTAGAGGCCCCTCCAATTTGATATAATGATTGCAGGCATGGTTTGGAGGCAGTTTCTCTGCTTTAAACTTGGAAAATACATTCAAATAATGGTAAAAAGAATGAGGGGCTACCTTAAGCACATTTTCAGCTTCTTCTGGAACTTCCTCCTCATGCAACTCATCCTGAAGGGATTCAGGAAAAGATATAAGGGTAACGTCCATATCCTATTGAAACAGCTGAAGTAAAGATATAGAAACATCTTATCCAACATATTTTGTGTATTTAAAGACTTCATCTCTTCATTTAAGTAATTAATGAGAGGCAATAGTTGGAGTAAAATGAAAGTAAGGAGGAAGTGAAGGTGTCTTAAGGTCACAAGCCATAGAAAATCCTTTGACAGAAGTGACTGAGGAAGCTATAACAGAGGGTATAAAGCCATTGAAGTAATTATGACTGGGGTCATAGTTAATCAATAAATTTTTATTATAAATAATAGTATTAAGATTGTAGACAAAATCATAGCACAATAGGAGTTTTTTTACCTTGAGGAAATCCATGTAAAAAAGTCCCATTCAAATCTTGGGAAAGAAGGAAGGTAAGCAACCCACTTGGTATAGTGGTTGATGAAGAAGGAAGTGGATTTATTGTATTACATAATTCAATGAGAAATGATCTTATTGATCTCTGAAATAGTAAAGGAGTTTTTGAGAACAAAATTCTTTACAATAAGAGAGTTTTTAGCGCCATAATCAATGAGAATACTATAAAGAAAACTTCAGAGAGCATTGAAAAGATCAAAAACCTCAAAGATTTTTTTACACTGGTATCTGTAGTTCACAATTGTGCTCCTGAAGAATATAAGCTAGAACCATTTAACAGATTATGATCCCCACTCAGGCTTTTCCCTGCTTGTTTGGGAAGCCTCTTGCTGAACCAAGACTGTTTTAAGGCCTTTTGAGGAAGTTTCAAATTGGTGCATAAGCCTTCTTCAAGTCTTCTCTCCTTTTCAGACAAAAATATTTTCTGTTCTTTTTAAGAACGGAATAATTGGGCTTATCCTTTGAAATGTGGAAATTTTTGAGCCTTAGAGGTATTCTTATATACCCAAAAGACCATAAAGAATAACAACAAGTTATAGCTCAGAATAATGATTTATATCTTTAATACAAAGCTAAATTAAAATACAAATATTTAATTTAAATTAAAAAATAAAATTTATATTTAGAATTCCACATTAACCTTACATCAAAAGTTGAAAAAGTAAAAAATTTCATTTGCATGAAAAATTAAAGTAACAATAAATTTCATCAAAAATATTAAAATTAAGATATTTTTTTGCAAAAATGTTAATAAAAATTATTCTAATTTTTTTTTCCAATGAATAAACCTATTATAATTTATTCAACATTGTATTCCTCATCACAAATAAGGTGGTGTCACCTCTGAGTGAGAATTCTGAAGGTCAACTCTAAATAAACTTGAATTAAACTTTTAGTATTTTATTTATAAAAATCTGGAAATACTCAAATATTTAGTTGAATTTTCACCACATGTAGTGTTAACAATCAGTTCTTGTGTTGAAATTCAGGTGTGGTGTGTAGCTTGGAGGCTATGAGGAATTGAGGTATATCCAATTGAAATGTAAAAATGTGTGTGTGTATTACATAATTGAACATATATTTAAATATGAGGAATCAATAATTGAAGTTTTGTACCGTAATTATTCAATTCAATTAAATACTTAAAGCTAAAGTATAGTACACGATTTAGAATTAAAGAGAAAAGAAATGGGAAAGATTAATTTTGGAGAGGAAAAGAAATTGTGGCTCCAAGGGTTCCATGCTGACAGGCATGAGATGCCAAAATTCACATAAATGTTCATCACTTTTGGCCTGGAATTGAGTTGCAGGGTCTATTTCTCAATTGATGATGAGGCTTTGTTCCCAACCAGGGAGATTTTGATCGTTTCCAAGAAGGTAAAACTACCCTTAAGTTAAATACAATGTAGTAAAAACAGTTTTAACTAGTTTTGAGGTGTCTTACACAAATTCTGAAATTTCTTGAAGGCTTTAAACAAAGTATTAATATGGAAATGGCTGATTTGAGGGACTAAAATGGCTAAAAACAGCACCTTTTTGGTCCAAACAAGGGCTCAATTATCCCACAATTTGCTTTTATGCTGTCAGTATGTTTCTCAAAACAGATTAGAGTAAACCATATGTTTGGAGTAGGAGAATTGGTGGCTATGAAAGAATTTCTTCTTTGCCCTGCTTTTCTCTTCATGTTAGAATCCTTTCATTTTAAAATAAGTTTAAGACTGTTAAACCAATGAATAAATGATTAAAAACACCAGTTTAAATGATTTTGAACCTCTTAAACACTTTTAAAAATGATTATAATTCCTTTTTTGTAACTCTTATAACCATTTTTTACCCTTGAACCACCCAAGAAGTGAACTAAAGAATCTTTCATCACTGTTAGCTTTGTCACTTTTTCCCAAATTCATTCTGGTCACTTTTGGGAATTTGTTCTCTTGAATATCATTTTGAGAGACTCTGTTCCCTTTTTAATGTCCTGCAGTTCTTTCCTCAATTATTACTAATTGCAATTGCTCTTTAAGAAATTTCTTTTATATCCAAAAACATCTGTTGTAAAGTATTTTTTAATAACTGTATATTGTTGTTAAAAAAAGAAATATTTATAATATTTTTGTTTGAAAATAACAAAGTTGGAATGAAAGGATTCTGTGTGTTTTCTTTCAAAAATCTTTATATATACTATTTTTAATTAAATTTTACCTTATACAAACTTTGAGGACAGGAAAGGTACATGATATTTAATCAGAGTTTCCTATCCACACCTTCAATTCAGGGGACCAACCATCATATTTCAGCTTTTACAAAATTGTTTACCTTTTTTCAATGTTTTTTCTTCTATTGAACAATTCAGAAATCCACAAAAAATACTTATAATCTCAAAATTCCATAAAACTCTTCCTTTCTGCATATCATAAGTGAGGCTTGATTTTTCATTTTTCTTTTGAAATGTCCCTTGTTTACTCAAATAGTTCTTTTATTAATTGATTTATAGCTTCTGGAAACATGTCAAGACAAGAAAACATTGAAACAGCTTCAACATGTAACAACCACTCACCAGGGGTAAGGGTATTCATCAATACACCCACTCAAACACCTCAAATCATCAGATCCACTATCTGAATCAGCGTTCAGTTTCAGCAATCTTCCTTACTTAAACATAAATGCAGCTTGGTACTTCAATACAGCCTGTCAACATCTGTACAGGTTGGATTCACCCAATACAGTTTCAATACACCAGCATTAAACTGTATGATCACTCAAATACACCACACCTCTTGTACAGGGCCTTTCTTGGCCAGACTCAATTCAACCATTCAATCCTCTCATGAAAATTCTTCCTCTGGATCAGGGCTGGTGATTCTCACATACACCAGCCCCTCTTTCTCCCCAGTTAATTAATCTAGTTTATTTATGATTTTATGAATATCATTATCCTTATTTTGGGTATTATATTTACTTAATATTAAGTTATTCTTTGCATTTTCTCTTTTTTGCCTGTACAGTATGAGTTGGGTGGCCATATCCTTATTAACCCTTCTCTTTTCTTTCTGACAGGTTGAAACAGTGGACTTGGACTTGTTTGTGGTTGGCTCTTCTCTTCTTTACTCTTATTTCCTTGTTGCTGCTTTCTTATATTCTTTATTCTAGTAGTTCATCTCTTGCACTCTTAAGTGTACTCTTTCTTATCATATCTTTGAGCCCTCCATAAGTGAGTCCCAGTTTACTGAGTGCCAGGCCCTCTTCACTTCAAAAAGCCCCTGTGACATTAAATTAGTTAACTCATATTAATTCTTTCTTTTCATTCTTTTATAATCATTTCTCTCATTCATCAATTATGACTTTTTAATGATTATGATTTTCTCTCTCATCAATTTTCATCTCATTCTTTTCATTCATATGAAAATTGATTCCTTCTTTTTTCTTAATCATTTCTGACCATTTCATCACTTCATTTTATTTTATCAAATCAAATTTTTTCTGTGTTCTCATTCAGGTCTTTTAGGAATTATTGATTGGTTGAATTGATTGGATTATTCATTGGGTTTATTGATTCAGCAATTCAGGAGTTTTCATTTGGATTGGATTGATTAACTTTGAATTCTCAAGATATTTTATTGATCCTCAAGAATTTATTTTGATTATTGATTGATTTGACTCATCAAGATATTTGAATTGATTTCTGAAGATTTTTAACTGATTGATTGATTCCTCAAGACCTTGATTTCATATTGAAGACACTGATTTATTGATTGATTTATTATTGATTGAATATTGATTGATTGTTGATTTCCCAAGATTATTGATATCTGATTTGAATTTGATTGATTGTTGATAATTTATTGAATTGATCGATTGTTGATTGAAGCTGATTTCACCTCAAGAATTGAATTGATTTCTCAAGACTCATCAAGATTTTATTGTGATTGATGTGGCCAAGTTTTGGTTTCTGTTCTCAATTCTTTCATTCAAATTCTGTTCATAATGCCAGTTCAGCATAGTCCCCCAGCAAAGAACACTAGATCCCAAAGAATTCCAGCTGTTCTCACTCCTACAGCAAGGGCTCCTCTTGACCGCACACCATCAGTTCATCAACTGAGTGCAAACTTGGACAGAGGACCAGCAATGGAAGGAGAAGCACCCTCAAGAAGAGGTGGAATGAAATCTAGAGGATCAAGATCCTTTTCTGGACTTTTGGGTGGCTACCCTGGCATGTCTGAAGGTGCAAGAGCAAGATTAGGGGAAGTTGAAGATGAAGAGGGGGAAGAGTCTGTGGAAGAGGAAGATTCTGGGGAGACTGAAGTGGGAGATGCCTTGGCAAATGCTCCAGAGGTGCCTCAGGGTTCTAATTTAGCCCTTTCTAGTAAAACTCTTGTCACTCAAACTGATCCAAGTCTCCTCAAGATGATGGAGCAGATGACTCAATTCATGGGGCAACTCACTCAAGCAGTTGCCCCCAGGGACACTTCCAAAACCCCTGCTTTCAAGACTCCATCCATGAAGGCACCTGATTCTTTTGATGGTACTCAAGCTCATAAACTGAGAGGATTTATCCAATCCTGTCAATTAATCTTCCATAATGATCCAGAAAATTTCTTCTCTGACAGGAAGAAAGATCTTTACTAAACTTCTTTTCTCACTGGTAGAGCTGGAATGTGGATTGAACCCTATCTCTCAAATATTTCCAATGAAGACCCTTCTTATCTCCTCAATAATTGGCCATTATTTTAATCTCAATTATTCACTCTGTTTGGTGACCCCAATGCAGTCAGGAAAGCTGAACAAGAATTGGACAATCTGAGGATGAAGGAAAGTGGTCATGTATCCTTTTACATTGCTGATTTCAGAAGCTTAATTTCAATAATTGGAGATTGGGGGGAAAGAGCTTATATCCATGTTTACAGAAGAGGATTGGCATCAAGATTATTGGATCAGTTGGCTTCTCACCCTGGAACTTTTGATACTCTTCAAGAACCTTTGGATGTCACCTTAGAATTAGACACAAGATATCATGAGAGGCAAAAAGAAAAGGGTGGCAATCAAGAGACGAAGCCTCCTGTCAATGGATCCAATCAATCTAGGCCTCCTCAATACTCATCTTCAAAGAGGCCTCACCAGAAGAAGAACAAGAAGGGTAAGCAGTTTCAATCTTCAAAGGACAAGCCTCATTCTGCTCTCCTTAATAAGGACAAAAAATTCATTGGTTCTGAAAAGGAGAGGAGGATTAAGGAGGTGTTGTGTACTTATTGTGCTGGAAAGCACCCAATTGAAAAATTCTTTGAGAGACCTCAGAACAAGCCTGGGTAATCATCAAAATGCTTCCCTAGCAAGCAGGGAAAAGCCTGAGTGGGGATCATGATGTGTTCAATGGTTCTCACTTATTTCCTTCAAGAGCACAATTGTGCACCCTGAATACTAGTGTCAAGAAATCTTTGAAGTTTCTTATTTTCTCTTCTTTCTCTGATATTTTTTATAGTATTCTCATTGATTCTGGTGCTACCAACTCCTTTATTGCAAAGAATTTTGTTCTCAAGTACTCACTGACTCTGTCAGAGCTCCCTGAAAAGATTGCTCTTTTCATTCTGGATTCTAATTAATCCCCTGCCTTGTTGATCACCCATTATACCAAGTAGGTAGTTGACTTGCCTTCCTTCCCAAGCTTTGAATGGGACTTCTTTATCATAGATTCACCCAAGGGTGAATACCTGATATTGGGCTATGATTTCCTTTACCATTTTAATTGCCCTGTTGATTGGAAAAATGGATTGATCACCTAGGATTCTAGTAAAAAGGTTCCTAGTGGTATTATTCCTTCCACTAGTATTGACTTTGCCACTGCTGTCAACAGTGTTGCTCTGGTTGGTGAATTTAAGACACCTTCCCTTCCATCATCCCCTCTCAGTCATTCCTTCTGTTAAGAGATGAAGTCTTCAAAGAGATAAAAGATGTTGGAGAAGATGTCGCTGCATCTTCACTTCTTCTCTTTCAAGGGGATATGGACCTTCCCCTATTATCTTTTCATGCATCCCTGGAGGAGCAGTGGGATGAGGAGTAAGAGCCAGAAGAAATTGAAACTGTGTTGAAGGTAGTCCCTCCTGTTTATCACCAATATTTGGATGTATTCTCCAAGGTGAAGGCAGAGAAACTTCCTCCACACTGCACCTGTGATCATCATATTGAATTGGAGGGTCTTCTACATCCAATTGGTGTTATCTACTCATTATCAAATCAAGAGTCAGAAACACTACGGGCCTACATTTCAGAGAATGTATATAAAGTTTTCATAAGACCAAGCTCCTCTTCAACAGGAGCACCTGTCCTTTTTATTAAGAAAAGGGATGGAGGTCTTCGTTTTTGTGTTGACTACCGCAAACTCAATGCTGTTACTAGGAAGAACAGGTATCCTGTTCCTCCTATGAACCAACTTCTTACCGTATTCAATGGTTCCACTATCTTCTCCAAGATAGACTTGCGTGGTGCATATAACCTTCTGAGAATCAAAGAGGGGGATGAGCACTTAACTGCCTTTAGAACCAAATATGGTAGTTATGACTATTTGGTCATGCCATTTGGTTTGACCAATGCTCCTGCTTCTTTCCAGAATCTACTAAATGATATCTTTGCAGATTTCTTGGATGTGTTTGTTGTGGTGTATCTAGATGATATTATGGTCTTTTCCAGTTCTGAGGAGGAACATGTCAAACATGTGGCCTCTGTCCTCCAAAGACTGAGGGACAATAATTTGCTTGCCAAAGCCTCCAAGTGTGTATTCCATGCCTCAAGTGTGGAATAATGGGCTATGTTGTCTCAAGTGATGGCCTCAAGATGGATTCTTCAAAAGTTCAGCAAATCCTCAATTGGCCTCAGCCCAAAAACATCAAGCCCCTTCAATCTTTTCTTGGCTTTGCCAATTTTTATCATTGTTTCATAAAAAATTATTTTAAAAAAATCACTCCTCTCACTTCCCTCCTCAAAAATATTCTCCCTTCATCTTCAATGATGAAGCTCTTAGCCAGTTTCAATAACTCAAAGAAGATTTCACTACTGCTCCTATCTTATCTCATTTCAATCCTTCTTTACCTACTATTGTAGAGACTGATTCTTCTGATTATTCTTTGGGTGCTGTACTGAGCCAGGTCAATGACTCAGGAAAGCACCACATTGCATTTGATAGTTGCAAGCTTCTCCCAGCTGAGCTGAACAATGAAATTCATGACAAGGAACTCCTTGGCATAGTTTGGGCTCTCAAGCACTGGAGATAATTTCTTCTCTCTCTTTCCAATTCTTTTGAGGTCTTGACACACCACTCTTCATTGCAGTACTTCATGTCTTCCAAAGTTCTTACTCATCGTCAGGGCATTGGGATGAGTTTCTTCCAGAATTTCACTTCACTATCACTTATTTCCCAGGAAGGCTGGCCACTTTACTAGATGCCTTATCATGTCGGGACAACATGTACCCAGAAAGGGGGGTGGACTTCATCAGTAAGAATTGTCAAATTTTTCATCAAGTAATCAAGAAAGATGGAATTCAAGAGTCAAGATTTCTTTCAATCGAAGTGGAAGTATTTTCAGATTTAGTCAACAAGACTCAAAAAGAAGTATGGGAATACAAAGACTATAAAGAAATACTCAAGAAACTAACAAGAGGTGAATCAATTCCAGATTATTCTCTTGAACCTCAAGCCAAGTTGTTTTTATTCAAAGATAGAGTGGTAATGCTGTGAGCCTTTGAGATATGACCACATACCCAATAAGGTCACAAGAAAGACTCAGAATAATTATACCTTTAAGATAATTATACTAAAATTACTTAGAATAATTATACATTAAAAATAATTACTTCAAAAATACAAAAATACCATAAATTGGTACAAAAATTGGTTTAACTTAAGAACCAATGAATCAACATGTGAAATAAATTATACCATTGCATTCCCCATGGTAAAATACACATATACCATTTTTATGGAATATCTGTAAAGTCAATATTCAATGAGATATAAGGAATAATACCTTATAAAAACCATAAATCCTTATTTATTTCAAGGCCCAATGAAACAACATGTAAGATAAATTGTACCATTGGATTTCCCATGACAATTCACACATAAAACAATTAATGAGCTAATTTCCAATGTTAATACTTAAGGAATTAACCTGAATATATGCACTTTTTTGGTCAACACATATATTCAAGGATCATAGCTAATATCTCTTAAACTATACAAGATAGAGTGATGAGCCAAAAAGAAAGTTACCACGTAATTACTTTAAGAACACAGATATGAGCTCTATTTTACAACTTATAAACAAGGTTAAAACCTATGATGAAATATTGATAAAAATCAACAGAGCTGTTGACCACTTTGTTGTGAAAGTGGTCCAAACTTAAAATAAAGCACACAGTTGGATTCTACTAGTTCATTCGTGAAGAATTACCTCATTTTCATTATTAAATTCAGGGTATAACACCCTGAAGTCATGATTTGAAGTTTAAAATATTGAATTTTGACAGAAAAGATGAGTTACAAGAGAAATCATCAAAATTAGAGTTTTGATGATGTAATAAAAAGCTCTTGGCAGCATAATAAGGTTATGTCAGGCTATCAGAATTCACTCTCTGAATTTCTGTAGCGTGTAAAACTTAAAAGTTATTAAAGATCAAAGTTTGAGCTTAAATTGAGCAATTATGATCACCTACTGTAACCTTAAATTAAGTTTAACAGTCATATGAGTGATACAATTGGTGAATACTATTAGTTCATGATTAAAACTAATAAAATCCACGAATTTTGGGGTTCTTCCAAGCCTCTGATGTCATCAACTTTAGAGTTATAGTGATAACTTTAAATAATGGTGTAATAATGATGCAATATGGTTTGATCATGATGTAATCATCTCCAAACCTTAAAATATTGATCAATTCCAGTGGATATGATCAGTAAACGTCTACTAGAAGCCTGCTGGACTCTCGGAGGGAGGTATTTACTATAAATAGAGGTCTTTTTACTCTATTTTCCCCTCAGACGCATCAAAAACATTAAATCAATTAAATCAAAGGTAATTTCTTTATTCTTTATATATAAAACCATTATATTATTAAAGACCAAAGACCACCTTGTTGTAATCATCTATTTTGACGTGATTAAATCATTTATTTAATTGTTTTTGTTAAAAATCTCTCTAAAAACTCATTTCCACGTAAAAATCAAGAATATTAGTAATTTTCTTTATTTTTTATTGTAAATACAATTTGAAAAGGTTGTATTTATATTTTTTGGCATAAAATATTTCAAAATTATTATACCAAGTGTTAAAAGTAAGTTATTTTCTTATATTATAATAATTTTCTCTTTATTATTATTTTAATAATTCTCTAATTAATATAAATAGTATTTATATTAATTTATAGCTTTAATATTGGTAATATTATTGTTATTAATTGTTTTTTATTAATAAAAAACAATTTCTTATGCCTTTATCATTTGTTTGTAACAATAATAAAGTGCCTTTAAATATATTAATTATTCTATTATATTATATTTTATAATATAAATCATATTATTATATTTTCTTAATAATATAATCATTTTTACGCCATAATTATAATAATTCTTTATTATTATAATCATTTTTACGCCATAATTATAATAATTCTTTATTATTATAATTATTTTTATCTTATTTATTTCATTTATAAGGACATTCATAGTACAATAAGTAAAATATTAGTAATTTTTACTTATTGTTTCATAGTCAAACCTTACATTTGGGGGCCTGGCCGTGATATTTACTTAAAAGACCTTTAAAAAGATTCTAATTGGGTTTAACCAATAATAAATTATATTTATAACATAAAATTATATAATAATTTTATATTTTATTGATTTTAAAAGCTATTGAGGCATTTGGAAAGCAATTGTACTGTCTTACATGTGGTTTTTTCACATCCTTAGACTTGCAAGAACTTTCTTTGAGTGACTCTAGTGATTAAAAAAGATATTATATAAATTAAAAATAATTTTTAGTATAATTTAATTTTATAAAGAATCATATTAATTTTTATTTTATTCCTTAAAAATAAAAATAAAAAATATTAAAAACCAATAAAAAAAATTATTTTTATTCATTTCTTTATTCATTTCAATTTTTTAAAGATATAAAAGCAATTTCTACGTCGAAAATTGCCATATCTTGCCAAAAAATAACACTTCTTATAAAAAGACTTATATTTATTTTTCTTTTTTAGTGTTTGAGGATAACCCAACAGAAGATAACCAAACTACTGTTGAGAGATTGGTGGAAGAAACTTGTCAAAGTTCTCCAACACCAGTTATCACTAAAAGAAAGAAAGCTAAGAAATTAGACTTTCCAGGACCCACCATTCAAGACTCTGAAGGTGAGGACCTCTTTTATAATTGCCATAGAAAGAATTTTTATCCTATAATACTTTTATTTTTTTTATTTCTTAAATTATGACTACCAGAAGAGGATCCCAATACTCCATCCAATCAGATGGAGCTGGACTCAGAAGTAGAACTGATCCCTCAAAAGGCAAAAGAAAGGGCAATATCCCCAGTGGAACAGAATCCACACAAGGAAGTGCCTTATCCCAAAGGAAAGTCCCAGAAATGCCCATTATATCTGAACCTGAATTGGAGCTAAGTATGAGTAACTCAAATAGGTACAAATCACACTCAGAGGGCTCAAATAGACATCTACATGAGCCAGTACAAGCAGTATTACACAGTGTACAAGGACAAAGATTGGGAAATGCTGCCTCAAATACACCAAGGAGTGATGAACTCCTGGCACATCCTGAAAAAGTTTCTCAAAGAGGAGGAGATAGTGAAATACTCCATTGGATGGAATCCACTGTCATCCAAACCTCAAATCAAAAAAATCAAGGATTACCACGCCAAAAAGAGGGAGGCAACCAAGGAAGAAGCCCCAGTAGCTTCTACTAGCAAGCCCCAAGCCAACCCACTTCCCCAAGAAGGGAAGAAGAACAAGAAAAAGAATTGGAGGAAACCATATTCCCCAAGCTACAGGATCTCAAAAATCCAAAAGGATGCCATGGACAATGTTTTCAACATGGCCAGAACTTTGATGGAATTCAAAGACAAAGAGGAACAAAGAATGAGACAACCTCATTTCCCAAAGAAATAACCTTGTCTCCTGATTTTGTAAATACTTTAACAGAGCTTAAAAATAGTGTTTTACCTCTTAAAAACATTAAAAATAGTTTATTATCTTTTCAAGAAATAAATAATAGCTTATCATCTTTAACCAAACTTGTTGTACAAAATAAAAAAGAAATTGATAACATAAAATTTATGATTGAAAATAATAAACCAAAAGTATTAATTGACAATACTCAGAAATTAATACAAGGACAACAAGAGTTGTACAAATACATAAGTGATATCAAAGAAAAAAACTTTGACAATCAATTACGATGTGAGTATTGACAATCTTACAGAAAAATTAAACAAATTAAGTATTTCTGTAGAAAAATTTGAAGAAAAGACTTCATCACACCAAAAATTACTTTTGGACCATGTGGAAAAAATTGATGAAGAAAGAATGCATCTAAAAGATGATATTCAAAGTGAAATAAGGCTTATTACTGAAAAAATGGAGAAAAAAATGAATGAGGCTAATTTAAATATGCCAAAGTTATCAACTCCATTTTTTCATATAAGAAGCCCTGTTAAAACAAAAGAGGAATTGACAAATCCTTTCATAACAGACTTGAGTCACCAAGATAATAACCAAGTCTTAATGAAGGAAGCACCTCAATTAAAAGAATGGCCAACATTCACAGGAGAAGGTGAATATGACCACATGTAATTTATTAAAACAATTGACATGTTACAAGAAGACTATGCCATACCAGATGAATTAATCACTGCAAGATTACATTCATTGTTTGAGAAATCTGCAAAAAGATGGTATTATGGCATAAGACAAACAAATGGTAAAAATACCTGGTCTTGGTGGAAACAATAAATAATCACCAAGTGGGCAAATGATTCCTGGAGGTATAAGATAGAAAATGCATTTGAAAACTCTTTCTTTGACCCAGAGAAAGACAAACCTTTAACTTGGTTCTTGAAACAAGTTGAAAGGCTTAATGCACTGTACCCAGAAATGTCACAAAAGATGGTGCACATGAAAATACTTAAGAAATGTGGAGGGGAACTAGAACATGCCCTGAGAAGCAGGTGTATAGAACCATGCTCCACAGAAGAGTACATTAATGCACTGGAAGATATAGTGACAAGAACAAAAATTGGCAGGACTTGGAAGAAATTGGACATTAAAAGCCCAAATAAACCATTTATCAAAAAAGATAAATTAAAAGAATCCTTCAAGCCCAGTACATCCAATAATAATGAGCAAAGAAAAAGCCATAAATGTGGAGGTATTGGACACTTAGCCAACAATTGCCTAAAAAAGGCAAAAATCAATGAAATTGTGGAAACTGAAAACCACAATGACAAAGAGGAGGAATCTGACTCTGAAAAAGAAACAGAAGAGTCAGAAAGCTCTGAAAGTGATGAAATCAATATAATTAATGCACATATTAATAATATTGATATAATTTATGAATTATTGGATGTTAACTCAAACTTACCACAAGTTGGGACATCTGTCACAAACCTGACAAATATACAAGATGCCAAAATGTATAGAACCAAACCTGCAAGAGGAATGGGATATACAGCTGGGAAATCAAGTATAAGTATTGTTATGGTTGATAACCAAGAAGGAAAAGTTAACTTAGATACAGGAGCATATTGCACCTGTGTTGGCAAAAGTTATTTAAAAACCATTGTCCCAGACTGGCAAGAAAAACTTATGCCAATACAAGGTGTGAGCCTTGAGGTATATTTTACATACCCAAATAGGCCACAATTATCTTAAAAAGAAATTTTGAATTATGCAAAACTCATAAGTCATGCATATTTCCAAAATTCATCATTTTCAATTTCAGAAAAGATGAATAACTTTTTATTGAGTAAGTAAATCCATGGATTTAAGACCAGATTTGGATTCTACACAAAAATTCACCCAGGGTAGCTCCATAGAGTGAATAAGCTCAATTTAAGTATTTAAGGTGGTAAAATGGAAAATACTTCAATACCACATCATTAATACCACATAAAAGATCCGTGAAAATTTTTGTTTTTCTTGATTTTTAGCCAAAATAATGGGAAAGTGAGAAATCCCATGTTACATATACACTAAGAATAGTGTTATGCATGTTTTGAGCACTTAATATCATGGTATTCTTACATGGACGTTTGGTACACCCATAGTGGATATCTCACTTTAAGCTTAAATTACTATTTTGACGTAAAAAATAAGCAAGGGGGACAAAAGACATCAAAGAGAGCCAGGGTACCCAACTTCTGAGGCCTCAGAGGCGTGGATAGCTCCAGAGCATGGATCCATGGCTCATCTTGGCCCAATTGGTAAACTAAAACTCTTTGGGAACTTGGTTACCAAGTTACACCTACTGTAATCATAAGAAAAATAGCAAATAACCTGCTATTTTGACGTGCCAAGGAGGTAATAAGCTACTTAGGCTCCTGTAACCACGTCAATTCTTGATGACTTTCCATGACTAGACCCTAAAAGAGTAATTAAACCCTTTTGGGATCCATATTCATTGATTTACCTCATAGCAACCAGCAAAATACTGCTATTTGCAATTCTACGTAGAAATGAGGTAAAAACTTCAAAAATTCATTAAAAATAAAATTCTTAATTAATCTTCCTGAAACTTTCAGGACCAATGAAGAGCTGTATTATCTATGGTGAAACCAAAAAGAATTATGGTTTTACTAGTAAAATTAAAAGTGTTACTTACAGTCCATTTTTGACCATTCTACGTGAAACACTGAATCTTCAAAAATTCACAGTAATTACAACCTGTGATGAAATTGGCAATAACATTGATAACTTTGAGAAATCAATGATTATTTTAGAATAAAAGAAGATTTACAGATGTTACTCCTTTTATTCTTAACCATATTGGGGTTGGTAGTCACGTAAAAGCATCAATTAAGTAATTATGATAATCTTACGTGACAACAGATGATGCAATCATTAATCCAAAAGGGTTTATTGTTTTCTCACTCACTGGTTTTTCAGTTTGCTCCATGGCACGCCTCTGTGAGCTGTTGTTGACTTAAAAGAACCCTATTCTTGCTGTTTTTTCCGTATCATCATCTTATCAATTTATTAAATCATTATTACAAACAAGTGAGTATTAGTTAAAGCTATTCTTAAGTGTTTTAAATCTTTCCAAATCATCCAGAAAGACGAGAAATCCTAGAATCCAACTATATATTGTTGTAATACTGTTATAAATCCTTTTTGATCCCTTAAATCCACAATTCCACGTCAAATTTCTCTACTTTTATCTATCAATAAGTTCTTTGGAGTATTAGTGAGTCATTTATCTTTAATTCTTAAAGTTTTTCTCTAGTAATAGTTTTCTTCAAGAATTATCCTTATAATTATTCTTGTAAAAGATAATTATATATTAAAATAATTTCATTATTTTAATAAAGAAGTTTTTATTATTAAATTCTTCTTGTAATTGATTCTTGTAGACACATACTGCTCACAGTTATAATCACTAGTAGTGTATAACACGTGAAAGAAATAATTTTATAATTATTTAATTGTGGTTATAATAATTTTTTATTATTATATTTCATAAGATCAGACATAGTACTGTTGATTAATAGTAATATTATCATCAGTTTCATAGTCACATCTTACATTTGGGGGCCTGGCCATGTTTTTTGAACCTTGTACCCTTAATTAATATATTTTTAAGCTCTAAAATATATTAATTGAATATTTTTTTCTTTCATTTTAAAGTCAAAATAATTCTTATCTTTGAAATTGTTTTGGAAATATTTTTCATTGAGGAATTTGGTTTAATTTTATACGTGGCTTTTTCACATCCAAAAACTTATAAAATTATTCTTTGAGTTACTCTGAATTAATTTTCATTCAAAATCTTAAATTTTAATTTTTTTTCTTTAAAAAGAATAATTTTTTTAATATTAAAAAATAATAAAATTCATAAAAAATCTTTTAAAAATATCTTAAAACACAAAAATAATTTCTTTTATCATATTTTTTCTCTTTAAGTGTCTTTAATCAAATACTGTGCAGCTGGTAACAGACTCAGTAAAAGATACATCAATAGTCCAGAATCTGAAGATAGTATTGAGGTGCAGATTGCTAAAAGAGGCACTTTATTCAACTCAGAAAAAGCTAAATTTCCACCAAAAGGTGTGTATTTTATCTTATATTCTTCACCTTTTATCTTTAAATTGACGTGAAAATGGTGCATACCAGAAATGGAAGCAACTATTCAGTCCAACCAGATGGATGTGGACAAGGAAGAGGCAAGACCAAATCCAGAAGTGCCAAATCTTCCACAAGAAAGACACATCTGGAGGATGCCAGAGTTTCCCCCCATTCCCCAAGGTCTGTACCAACAGATTTTGACGTAAATTCTGAGCCTGAACTGATTTATGGCAATATTTCCAGGGCTGAACCACTTTCAGGTGGCAGCAATAGAAATATATCAATGCCAGTACAAAAACTGGTTCAGAGCAGCCAAGGAAGAGGAGTGGGAAATCTGCCCAAGCCTTTGGCAGGGGGCCATGAACTCCTACTTACACATCAAGAGCTTTCTGGGTCAGGAGAAGACCATAGAACTCTTAGGAGGATGGAGCCCCCTGTCTTGCAAATACAAGGTCAAAAAGATAAAGAATTGGTTGAAGAACCAAAGTCTTTTATCCATAGACCAGAAGAAAGAGTTGGAAATGACTCCAGCTTTGGAGACAGAGGCACCAGTGGCATCTACCAGCTCCAAACCAGCTCCAGAAGCGCCCAAGGACAAGCCCAAAGGACCTCAACAGAAACAGAGAGGTCCCAAGAACCATCAAGGCAAGGGCAAAGGCAAAGCCAATTGGCACAGACCTTACCCACAAGGGTACAGCATCCCCAAATTGGAACCTTCAGCCGTGGACAGTGTCTTCAATATGGCCAGAACTCTTATGGAATTCACAGCCAAGGAGCAGGAAAGGATGAACAGGACTTTTCCACGCAAATAAATGATGTACATAGAAGTATTAGTGTAGAAATTGGCAAACTTGAGTCAAAGTTGAAGCAAATTACATTAGACATCAATGATTTAAAGAAAAATGACAAGCAACATTCTGATTGGCATCAATTGACAAATGTCACCCTTGAGTCAATTAGCAATGCTTGTGAAAAAATTGAGAACCAATGTCAAAATAATGACACAGAGGATCCTTATATTTTTAAAGTAAATGATAGACTTAAAACTCTTGAAGACCATGTCTTACAAATAGTTAAGAACACCAATCAATTTGCTATACATTTAGCAAAAAGTGACAGTGAGAGGCAGAGATTGAAGAATGATATAATTGCAAGTGTGGAGCAAATTCATAAGAATCATGAACCACATATGCCAAGACATTCTACACCTTTTACTGAAGAAAAACTCTCTGTTAAAGAAAGTCTTACACCATTCTTGGGAGAAAATGCCTACTCTGCAAGAGATATTCCAAAAATAGAAGAATGGCCAACATTCTCTGGTGAAGGAGAATACAACCATATTGAATTCATCAGGACTATTGATATGTTGCAAGAAGACTTTAATATACCTGATGAAATCATAGTGGGAAAACTACACTGTTTGTTTACCAGAACTGCAAAGAAATTGTATTACAAAATGAGGATTGATCATGGTAAACATGACTGGTCTTGGTGGAAATCTGAAGTGATTACCAAATGGGCCAATAATTCTTGGACGTTTAAAATGGAGAATGCTTTTGAAAGTGCCATTTTTAACTCAGAAAAAGACAAACCACTTACTTGGTTCTTCAAACAAAAAGACAGATTATCTGCTTTACACCCAGATATGTCTGACACTATGATTAATATGAAAATATTAAGAAAGTGTGGAGGAGAACTGGAACATGCTATCAAAAGAAGATGTGTGGAACCTTGTTCAACAGAGGACGACATTAATGCTATGGAAGATATCATTACCAGGACAAGAATTGGTAAGACTTGGATCAAAAACCCAATAGAGTCCAAAATAGTCTCAAAGATTCCTAGAGAGGAAAGAATACCAGAAAGACCTGTCTTGAAGTGTCATAAATGTGGAAGTACTTCACATTTAGCCAACACTTGTCCTAAGAAGACAAAAATCAATGAAGTTCAATTTATTGAAGAAATTCAGTGTACTGAAGAGAAAGAGGAGTCTGATCAAGATTCTGCAGTCTCTGAAGATACACCAGTGGAGGACTATCCCATTGAAAACATTTCAGCTTTCTTTGAGGTCACAGAAGTCCATAACCACTTGCCACAGTACAGTGAAGATTGCTGCAACCTGATCAATATCCAAGATGCCAGAATGTGTAAAACAAAACCTGCTAGAGGGAAGGGTTATACTGCTGGAGCATCCTGTATCACATCAGTTCTGATGAGTGATATTGAAGCCAAAGTAAATTTGGATACAGGGGCATTTTGCACTTGTGTTGGCAAAGATTATCTCCAAATTATACTTCCTGAATGGAAAAGCCATCTATTACCAATAGAAGGTGTACAATTCAGTAGTGCCAGTAACAATATGTACCCCTTGGGCATATTGGACACTAATATTGTATTTCCACATCCAGCAGGAAGTGTAAGAATGAAAACTGAGATTGTAGTAATGGATAATTGCACATCTCAGCACATAATTCTTGGAAATGATTACTTAAATATTTATGGTATTGATATAAATAACCATAAAGACAGATATTTCACAATTGGAGATAACAAGAGACAAAAATTTGCTTTCTCCAATATGCCAAAACAGATATCTGTAGTATCTTCTGTCAAGGATACTTACAAAGATGAATATGTGACTAATCAGCTTGTTGAAGCACAAATTAATCAATTATTGTCACCAAAGATGAGGAATGAGCTTATTAATGTGTTATACACATATAAAAATGCATTTGCCTCTGATAATGAACCATTAGGCGCTATAAGAGGACATGAAGTTGATATTACTCTTAATATTGACAGGCCATATACTCTAGTACTTAGAAGACCAGCTTATCCAGCCAGTCCGAGAGCTAGAGAAGCCTTGGAAAAACATATCCAAGAGTTGATCCAACTTGGTGTGCTAAGGAAAGTAGGCCATAATGAGGAAGTTGAAGTGACAACACCTGTTATGATTGCATGGCATAATGATAAGTCAAGAATGGTTGGAGATTTTAGAGCTTTGAATACCTACACAGTTCCAGATAGGTATCCAATCCCTAGAATTCAAGAAACCTTGACTCAATTGGCTAAAGCCAAGTATATAACATCAATGGATGCATTGAAAGGCTTCCATCAAATTGTTTTGACGCCTAAAGCTAAGAAGTTACTTAGAATTATCACTCACTGTGGCATTTTTGAATATCTTAGAATTCCATTTGGCATTAAAAATGCTCCATCTCATTATCAAAGAATGATGAATACCATCTTCCCCACAGAATTGTCTGAAGGATGGCTTATCATTTATATTGATGATATTATTATATGTTCTGACTCATGGTCTTTGCACCTTGAAAGACTTAAAAAAGTACTTCATAAAGTTGCAGAAGTGAACATGAAAATTTCACTTAAGAAATGCAATTTTGGTTTTGAAGAACTCAAAGCATTAGGACATGTTGTTTCTGGTTTGAGCTTGGGTATTGAAAAGAATAAAGTAGCAGCAGTGTTACTTAAGCCAATACCCCAGAATAAAAAAGAAATGATTTCTTTTCTTGGATTTGCTAGTTACTATAGGCAACACTTGAAAGATTTTGCAATTCTAGCCAAGTCACTCTATAGAATCTGTGATCAACAGACTGTATTTGAGATGACACAGGAAAGAATTAAAGCTTATGAGAAGATAAAGAAAGCCCTTACAGAAGCACCTTTACTCCTCATGCCTGAATGGAATATTCCTTTTAAATTGTACATTGATGCATGTGGAGATGGACTAGGGGCAGCCCTACATCAAGTCCAGATTATTGATGACAAACCTACAGAAGGACCAGTTTGTTATATCTCAAGACAAATCAAACCAACAGAAGCCAGATATGTTGCAAGCCAAATGGAGTGCTTATGTTTGGTATGGGCACTTGAGAAACTACACTATTATCTTGATGGCAGTGTTTTTGAAGTGATAACTGACTGTAATGCCATAAAATCACTTCTTAACATGAAAACTCCCAACAGACATATGTTGAGATGGCAAATAGCCATTCAAGAATATAGAGGAAACATGACTATAGTTCATAAAGCAGGAAACATTCACAAGAATGCTGATGGACTTAGTAGATGGTCTTTAGCCAACACTCCTGATAACCCAGCTTATGTACCTTTGGAAGCTGAACCACAGATTCCAATTGAAGGAATTAACATAACTGATATTGGGACTGAATTCTTTGAAGAGGTCAGAGAGTCTTATAAACAAGACAAGAATTGCCATATCTTGACTTCTTTATTGGATAAAGACTGCAAAGATACATCTTTGGTTAATGCACTAGATGAAGTTTGGAAAAATTCCTATTCTGAAGGAAGATTTCACTTGTTTGATGGGATTATTTACCATAGAACAAAACATTCTTGTGTGATGACACTGTGTAGTAGATTGCTTATCAATACCATTCTTCATGAATGCCATGATAGCATTTACTCTGGACACCTATCAGAAGACAGAACACTTGAAAAAGTAAAGAACTGTGCATGGTGGCCATCTTGGAGAAAAGAAACCATTGAATATTGCCATACCTGTGATAGATGCCAAAAAGCAAACAGGAGTACAGGCAAGAAATTTGGATTGATGATCCATATTCAAGAACCAAAATCCCCATGGGAAGTTGTTCACATGGATTGGGTCACAGCACTTCCTCCAAGTGGTGAAAAAAGTTATAATGCTTGTTTAGTCATTGTAGACAGATATAGCAAAACTCCCATATTCTTACCATGTCATAAAGATGACACTGCTATGGATACAGCTCTTCTTTTATGGAGTAGAGTTATTTCTCATACAGGGTTATTTAAGAATATCATAAGTGACAGAGATCCCAAATTCACATCTGCACTTTGGACCAATCTTCATAGATTGTTTGGGACTAAGTTATCATTCTCTACAGCATATCACCCTCAAACAGATGGGCTAGCAGAGAGGATGATTCAAACTTTGGAAGACATGATCAGGAGATTTTGTGCTTATGGATTAGAATTCAAAGACTCAGATGGCTTTACTCATGACTGGTGCACTCTGATACCTGCACTAGAATTGGCATACAAGACATCAGTCCATTCTTCCACAGGACAAACCCCTTCTATGTTAGAAAAAGGATGGAATCCAAGACTCCCAGCAGACACACTGAGGAAAGACTTGATTGACATTCATCCTACAGCTTCCAGCTTCAAGATAATGCTTGATAAAGTAAAACACCACGCAAAACAAAGTATGGATGATGCTTTTGATTATGCAAAACAGAAGTGGGACAAGAGTCATAAAGTACCAGACTTCAAAGTAGGGGACTTAGTTCTAGTTTCAACCTTGAATTTTAATAATATCAAAGGCCCAAAGAAACTTAAAGATTCTTATGTAGGACCTTTTGTTATTGTTGCTTTACATGGAACCAATGCAGTTCAAGTGGAATTGAGTGGTGAATTGGAAAATAAACACCCCACATTTCCAGTCAGCTTGATAAAACCTTATCAACCAGCTGATAAAGAATTGTTTCCTTTAAGAAACCCAACTCCTTTAACTGTACCACCTGTGGAACAGAATGAAGACAAAAAGATAAAGAAAGTCATTAAAGAAAGGAGACTGAGGGGTAAAAATCAAAGAGAATATCTTGTCAGATATAGAAATCCAGTACATGAAGATGAATGGATGGCAGAATCAGAAATACCTGACTCAGATAAACTCTTAAGAAGATTTAGACATGAAAGAAGGACACAAGCCTGACTATGTCTATAAATGTGCTTTAAATTACTTGATCTGAGTAATGTGAAGAGGTTGGACAGTGGACATTACCCCCCTTTGGGGCCTTATTCTTTTATCACTAATAAAATTGTAGTGCAATTTTATTTTTTGGTGGGAGGGAATGTGAACCTTGAGGTATATTTTACATACTTAAATAGGCCACAATTATCTTGAAAAGAAATTTTGAATTATGCAAAACTCATAAGTCATGCATATATCCAAAATTCATCATTTTCAATTTCAGAAAAGATGAATAACTTTTTATTGAGTAAGTAAATCCATGGATTTAAGACCAGATTTGGATTCTACACAAAAATTCATCTAGGGTAGCTCCATAGAGTGAATAAGCTCAATTTAAGTATTTAAGGTGGTAAAATGGAAAATACTTCAATACCACCTCATTAATACCACATAAAAGATCCGTGAAAAGTTTTGTTTTTCTTGATTTTTAGCCAAAATAATGGGAAAGTGAGAAATCCCATGTTACATATACACTAAGAATAGTGTTATGCATGTTTTGAGCACTTAATATCATGGTATTCTTACATGGACGTTTGGTAAACCCATAGTGGATATCTCACTTTAAGCTTAAATTACTATTTTGACGTAAAAAATAAGCAAGGGGGACAAAAGACATCAAAGAGAGCCAGGGTACCCAACTTCTGAGGCCTCAGAGGCGTGGATAGCTCCAGAGCATGGATCCATGGCTCATCTTGGCCCAATTGGTAAACTAAAACTCTTTGGGAACTTGGTTACCAAGTTACACCTACTGTAATCATAAGAAAAATAGCAAATAACCTGCTATTTTGACGTGCCAAGGAGGTAATAAGCTACTTAGGCTCCTGTAACCACGTCAATTCTTGATGACTTTCCATGACTAGACCCTAAAAGAGTAATTAAACCCTTTTGGGATCCATATTCATTGATTTACCTCATAGCAACCAGCAAAATACTGCTATTTGCAATTCTACGTAGAAATGAGGTAAAAACTTCAAAAATTCATTAAAAATACAATTCTTAATGAATCTTCCTGAAACTTTCAGGACCAATGAGGAACTGTATTATCTATGGTACAACCAAAAAGAATTATGGTTTTACTAGTAAAATTAAAAGTTTAACTTACAGTCCATTTTTGACCATTCTACGTGAAACACTGAATCTTCAAAAATTCACAGTAATTACAACCTGTGATCAAATTGGCAATAACATTGATAACTTTGAGAAATCAATGATTATTTTAGAATAAAAGAAGATTTACAGATGTTACTCCTTTTATTCTTAACCATATTGGGGTTGGTAGTCACGTAAAAGCATCAATTAAGTAATTATGATAATCTTACGTGACAACAGATGATGCAATCATTAATCCAAAAGGGTTTATTGTTTTCTCACTCACTGGTTTTTCAGTTTGCTCCATGGCACGCCTCTGTGAGCTGTTGTTGACTTAAAAGAACCCTATTCTTGCTGTTTTTTCCGTATCATCATCTTATCAATTTATTAAATCATTATTACCAACAAGTAAGTATTAGTTAAAGCTATTCTTAAGTGTTTTAAATCTTTCCAAATCATCCAGAAAGACGAGAAATCCTAGAATCCAACTATATATTGTTGTAATACTGTTATAAATCCTTTTTGATCCCTTAAATCCACAATTCCACGTCAAATTTCTCTACTTTTATCTATCAATAAGTTCTTTGGAGTATTAGTGAGTCATTTATCTTTAATTCTTAAAGTTTTTCTCTAGTAATAGTTTTCTTCAAGAATTATCCTTATAATTATTCTTGTAAAAGATAATTATATATTAAAATAATTTCATTATTTTAATAAAGAAGTTTTTATTATTAAATTCTTCTTGTAATTGATTCTTGTAGACACATACTGCTCACAGATATAATCACTAGTAGTGTATAACACGTGAAAGAAATAATTTTATAATTATTTAATTGTGGTTATAATAATTTTTTATTATTATATTTCATAAGATCAGACATAGTACTGTTAATTAATAGTAATATTATCATCAGTTTCATAGTCACATCTTACACAAGGTGTCAAATTCAGTAGTGCAAGTGACAGCATGAAGCCCCTTGGAATAATTGATTTAGCACTAATTTTCCCTCACCCTTCACAATGTGTCAGAATTAAAGTGGAATTTGTGGTAATGGACAACTGTACCAGTACTCACTTTATCCTGGGAAATGACTACTTATCAATCTATGGTATAGATATCTCTAACCAGAAGGATAGATATTTTACTATAGGAGACAATAAGAGACAGAAGTTTGGCTTCTTAAATAACAAAAAACAAATTACAGTTATTAAGAATGAAGAAAAGATGCCAGAAAAGGATCTCTTTATATCTGAACAACTTAAAGAGGCAGAATTAAATCAAGAATTGACAGATAGAATGAAAGAAAAATTAATTGACCTCTTATTTAAGTACAAAAATGCCTTTGCAACTGACAAAGAGCCACTAGGTGCTATAATTGGGCATGAAGTAGACATAATTCTTAATGTGGAAAAGCCTTACCCACCCTTACTAAGGAGACCAGCTTACCCAGCTAGTCCAAGGGCTAGAGAAGCCTTAGAAGTACAAATTAAAGAATTAATGGACCTTGGAGTATTAAGAAAAGTTGGACATAATGAACAGGTAGAAGTTACTACACCTGTCATTATAACTTGGCATAATGGAAAATCAAGGATGGTAGGAGACTTCAGAGCCCTGAACACCTATACCATTCCAGATAGATATCCAATACCTAGAATCCATGAGACATTGACCCAATTGTCACAAGCTAAGTTCATTACAGCTATGGATGCTATTAATGATTTTTATCAAAATGTCTTAACAGACAATGCCAAGAAACTTCTAAGAATAATAGTCCATTGTGGAATTTTTGAATACTTAAGGATGCCATTTGGGATAAAAAATGCACCTTCCCATTATCAAAGAATGATGAATACCATATTCCCTGAAGAATTATCAGAAGGATGGTTAATTATCTATATTAATGATATTATAGTCTGCTCAGAAACTTGGGAAAATCACCTTACAAGACTAGAAAGGGTACTACAGAAAATAGTCCAAGTGAATATGAAAATTTCCTTGAAAAAGTGTCATTTTGCATATAGTGAATTAAAAGCACTAGGACATGTTGTATCTGGACTTAGTCTAGGCATAGACAAAAATAAAGTAGTAGCAGTACTACTTAAACCAATGCCTCAAACCAAAAAAGAAACGCAATCATTTTTATGATTTGCTGGTTACTATAGACAGCATATAAAGGACTTTGCAAAAATTGCCAAATCCTTATATAAATTATGTGACCAACAAACAGTTTATGAAATGACTGAAGAAAGGGTCAAGGCATATGAAGAATTGAAAAATTCACTAACAAATGCCCCATTTCTTCTAATGCCAGATTGGAAACTACCCTTCAAACTATAAATTGATGCTTGTGGAGAAGGACTAGGTGCTGCACTTCACCAGACACAAATTATCAATGATAAACCAGTGGAAGGACCAATTTGTTTCATTTCAAGGCAGATAAAGCCAACAGAAGCAAGGTATGGAGCCAGCCAAATGGAATGCTTATGCTTAGTGTGGGCTTTAGAAAAACTGCATTATTATTTGGATGGCACAGTATTTGATGTAATCACAGACTGTAATGCTGTGAAATCACTATTAAATATGAAGACTCCAAATAGACATATGCTGAGATGGCAAATTGCTATCCAGGAATACAGAGAAAATATGACTATTGTTCATAAATCTGGTAATATCCATAAAAATGCAGATGGTCTTAGCAGATGGGCTCTAGCAAATACCCCTGACAATCCAGCATGGGTACCACAGGAAGAACACCATATAGAAGGAATATGTGTTACAGATATTGGCACAAAATTCTTTAACAAAGTTAAAGAAAGCTATAAGATAGAGAAAAATTGCCATATCTTAAGCCAACTTCTAATGAAAGACTGCAAAGACCCATCACTTTCATCAAAACTAGATGAAACATGGAAAAAGGCATATGATGAAGGAAGATTCCACCTCCTTGATGGAATCCTCTACCATAGAACAAAACACACATGTGTTATGACCTTAACAGATAGAACACTAATAAACACTATTTTGCATGAGTGTCATGATAGTGTTGCATCTGGACATCTCTCAGAAGATAGGACACTAGAGAGGGTGAAAACCTGCTCTTGGTGGCCAAATTGGAAGAAAGATGTTGCAGAGTACTGCCAAACCTGTGACAGATGGCAAAAAGCTAACAGAGCCACAGGAAAGAAATTTGGAATGATGATCCAAATCCAAGAACCAAAATCCCCATGGGAAATAGTTCATATGGATTGGGTAACAGCATTACCTCCAGGAGGAGACAGGAGTTATAATGCATGCCTAGTGTTAGTTGACAGGTACAGTAAAACTCCAATGTTCTTACCATGTCACAAAGATGACACAGCTATGGACACAGCTATAATTATATGGAATAGAGGTATTAGCCATACAGGCTTATTCCAGAATATTATAAGTGACAGAGACCCGAAGTTCACTTCAGCATTATGGAAAAATCTCCATAACTTGTTTAGGACAAAGTTATCATTCTCAACAGCTTATCATCCTCAAACTGATGGTTTAGCAGAAAGAATGATACAGACCTTAGAGGACATGATCAGAAGATTCTGTGTTTATGGACTAGAATTCAAAGATTATGATGGCTTTACCCATGATTGGTGTACACTAATACCAGCACTGGAACTGGCATATAAAACATCAATCCATTCTTCTACTGGAAAAACACCATCAATGCTAGAAAAAGGTTGGAATCCAAGACTTCCTTATGATACCCTCAAAAAGGACTTAGTGGATATACACCCAACAGCAAGCAGCTTTAAAATAATGCTCGACAAGGCAAGGAATCATTCAAACAGATGTATGCAAGATTCTTTCAAATATGCAAAAGAAAGATGGAATAAAAGTCATAAGCCACCTGATTTCAAAATAGGAGACTTGGTTCTAGTGTCAACCCTTAATTTTAATAACATAAAAGGCCCAAAGAAATTGAAAGATTCCTTTGCAGGACCATTTATGATAAAAGCACTTCATGGACCCAATGCTGTGCAATTGGAACTCACAGGTGAACTAATGAACAAACACCCAGCTTTCCCTGTAAGTCTAATAAAACCTTACAGCTCAAGTGACAAGGAGCTATTTCCACTAAGAAATAAACCCCCACTTGAAATTCCCCCCTTGGAAGAAGGAGAGGAAAAGGAAATAGTAAAAGTCCTTAAAGAAGGAAGGACAAGAAACAAAAAAGAAAGGGAATACCTTGTAAGGTATAGAAATTCAACTCAAGAAGATGAATGGCTACTTGAGAAAGATATAACAAATGCTGATAAACTACTAAGAAGGTTCAGACATGAAAGGAAGCCTGAAAAATAGAAAAGTTAAGCATTATTGAGCTTCAAGACTAACAAAGTCTATTGAAGAGGTAGGACAGTGGATGATACCCTAATTACACATATCAGATTGTGGTACAATCTTTTTTGGTGGTAGGGAATGTGAGCCTTTGAGATATGACCACATACCCAATAAGGTCACAAGAAAGACTCAGAATAATTATACCTTTAAGATAATTATACTAAAATTACTTAGAATAATTATACATTAAATATAATTACTTCAAAAATACAAAAATACAAAAATACCATAAATTGGTACAAAAATTGGTTTAACTTAAAAACCAATGAATCAACATTTGATTTAAATTATACCATTGGATTCCCCATGGTAAAATACACATATACCATTTTTATGGAATATCTGTAAAGTCAATATTCAATGAGTTATAAGGAATAATACCTTATAAAAACCATAAATCCTTATTTATTTCAAGAACCAATGAAACAACATGTAAAATAAATTGAACCATTGGATTCCCCATGGAATTTCACACATAAAACAATTGATGAGCTAATTTCCAATGTTAATACTTAAGGAATTAACTTGAATATATGCACTTTTTTGGTCAACACATATATTCAAGGATCATAGCTAATATCTCTTAAACTATACAAGATAGAGTGATGAACCAAAAATAAAGTTACCACGTAATTACTGTAAGAACACAGATATGAACTTTATTTTACAACTTATAAACAAGGTTAAAACCTATGATGAAATATTGATAAAAATCAACAGAGCTGTTGACCACTTTGTTGTGAAAGTGGTCTAAACTTAAAATAAAGCACACAGTTGGATTCTACTAGTTCATTTGTGAAGAATGACATAATTGTTATTATTAAATTCAGGGTATAACCCCCTGAAATCATGATTTGAAGTTTAAAATATTGAATTTTGACAGAAAAGATGAGTTACAAGAAGAATCATCAAAATTAGAGTTTTGATGATGTAATAAAAGGCTCTTGGCAGCATAATAAGGTTATTTCAGGCTATCAGAATTCACTCTCTGAATTTCTGTAGCGTGTAAAACTTAAAAGTTATTAAAGATCAAAGTTTGAGCTTAAATTGAGCAATTATGATCACCTACTGTAACCTTAAATTAAGTTTAACAGTCATATGAGTGATAATATTGGTGAATACTATTAGTTCATGATTAAAACTAATAAAATCCACGAATTTTGGGGTTCTGCCAAGCCTCTGATGTCATCAACTTTAGAGTTATAGTGATAACTCTAAATAATGGTGTAATAATGATGCAATATGGTTTGATAATGATGTAATCATCTCCAAACCTTAAAATATTGATCAATTCCAGTGGATATGATCAGTACACGTATACTAGAAGCCTGCTGGACTCTAGGAGGGAGGTATTTACTATAAATAGAGCTCTTTTTACTCTATTTTCCCCTCAGACGCTTCAAAAACATTAAATCAATTAAATCAAAGGCAATTTCTTTATTCTTTATATATAAAGCCATTATATTATTAAAGACCAAAGACCACCTTGTTGTAATCATCTATTTTGACGTGATTAATTCATTTATTTAATTGTTTTTGTTAAAAATCTCTCTAAAAACTCATTTCCACATAAAAATCAAGAATATTAGTAACTTATTTTATTTTTTATTGTAAATACAATTTGAAAAGGTTCTATTTATATTTTTTGGCGTAAAATATTTCAAAATTATTATACTAAGTGCTAAAAGTAAGTTATCTTCTCTTATTATAATAATTTTCTCTTTATTATTATTTTAATAATTCTTTAATTAATATAGATAGTATTTATATTAATTTATAACTTTAATATTGGTAATATTATTGTTATTAATTGTTTTTTATTAATAAAAAACAATTTTTTACGCCTTTATTATTTGTTTGTAACAATAATAAAGTGCCTTTAAATATATTAATTATTTTATATTAATATATTTATTTTATTATATTATATTTTATAATATAAATCATATTATTATATTTTATTAATAATATAATCATTTTTATGCCATAATTATAATAATTCTGTATTATTATAATTATTTTTATCTTATTTATTTCATTTATAAGGACATTCATAGTACAATAAGTAAAATATTAGTAATTTTTACTTATTGTTTCATAGTCAAACCTTACAAATCCCAAGCAGTGAAGAGCTTCAACTCAATATTCTTCAAAAGTGTCATGACTCACCTTTGGCTGGCCATCCTGGCCAGGAGAAGACCCTCAAGCTCATGAAGAGGGATTTTTGTTGGGATGGCATGAATCAATTCATCAAGGACTATGTGTCCTCATGTCAGCAACGTTCAAGAAACAAGAACTATCATCACAAGAAGTTTGGATTACTCAAGCCTCTTCAAATTCCATCTGGTCCTTGGAATTCCTTATCAATGGACTTTATTACTCAATTGCCCTTGTCAAACAATGTTGACTCAATTCTAGTAGTTGTGGACAGGTTCTCAAAAATGGCAATCTTCATTCCAACCTATGGAACAATCACTGCTCTGGACTTAGCTCAAATATTTATTAGTCATGTATTTTCCAAGCATTGCCTTCCAGTCAGTATTGTCAGTGATAGAGGATCCTTATTTGTTTCATGATTCTGGACTCAATTATGTCAGCAGCTCAAGATATCAAGAGGTCTTTCAGCTGCTTTTCCTCCTGAAACAGATGGACAGACAGAGAGGGTAAATCAGATTCTAGAACAGTATCTTTGGATGTATGTCAGTTACCATCAAGATTACTGGCACACCTGGCTCCCTCTGGCGGAATTTGCCTATAATAATGCAGAACATTCATCAACAAAGCAATTACCTTTTTTCACCATTTATGGAAGAAATCTCAGGTTTAACTCAATCCATATTTCTCAAGATTCACCTACTGGAAAGTTATCAACAAAACCCCAATCAGTACAGCAAGTTGTCAAAGCAGAATTAGAGTCAGCAATAAGGATATTCAAGAAGTATGCAGATAGAAATAGAGCAATTCCACCTGATTTCCAACCTGGGGACAAAGTATGACTAGCTTCCAAGAACATCAAGACCACAAGACCCACCAAGAAATTATCAGAAAGATGGTTGGGACCCTTTGAAGTTCTGAAGAAGATTGGCAGCCATGCATATCACCTCAAGTTGCGTCAGCAATGGAAGTCAGTTCACCCTGTATTCCATGTGTCCTTATTAGAACCAGTGAAGAATTCAACTATCCCAAATCGACATCAATTTCCCCCACCACCAGTCTTAGTGGAGGAGCAAGAAGAATGGGAAGTGGCTCAGGTTCTGGACTCAAAACTCAAGAGAGGTAATTTATGGTATCTTGTAGAGTAGAAAGGATTCAGTGAAGACACAGAAAAAACCACTTGGGAACCATCTCACCAGACCTTGTTAAGGACTTTCATTCATTTTATCCAGACAAACCTGGACCAAATACCTCAAGAGTTTGATTTTATGGTGCTTGGTGGGGAGAAGAAGTTATGAAAGTAAGTTCCTCTCCTAGCATGCACCTTTAAGGGGGTATTCTACCCATATTTTGTTGTAAGCATCACCTTGGCCACTTTGTGAGCACTTGTCAATTCTTTGGACAGGTTCAGGAAGCATGCAACATCAATACCCTCCATTTGGACCTTATCAAGATATGGCCAAATGTGTCTTTCTTTCTTTTTCTTTTCTTTTTTACTTATCATTTCATTTATGCCAATCATCATAATTCAAGACATTTGTTACTTCAAGTCACTTATGGCAATTCATTTCAGAAGTCATTATGGAAACTCATTTCAGAAGTCATTTATGGCAATTTATTTCAGTTTTATGGTGCTTGGTGGGGAGTGGGAGTTATAAAAGTAAGTTCCATCTCCTGGTATGCATCCCTGAGGGTTCTACTTCTTGTAAAACATTACCTTGGCCACTCTGTGAGCATCAAATGCTTTGTTTTCATCTTTTCAGAAATTTCTTGTCCAAAATCAAGCAGCTCACCACAAGAAGGACAAACTATCAGGAGTCTCTTCATTTCTCTTTCTTTACTCTTTTTTTCTTTCATTTTCTTTCTTTTCTTTACTTGTATAATTTTGTTTTCTTTTTATTTCTTTAAAGCAGAAGCATCCCCTCCAAAATCATGTATTGGGAGGTTCCATTATTTTTTCATTTTTTAGTATTTATAAGAGTGGGGATAGAATTCAACCCAAACACAAACAAGGATAAGGAAACTAGTTATCTCTACCTAATTCATCAAAATTTTTCTGAAAATCATTTATCAACTCATCTTCATACCAGGCAAATTTTGCAGCCATCTCTTCAGACACAGTACCTGGAATAGTCCTGTCATTGGCATACATAATCACCTCTCTGCTATTTCTATCAACCCTCCTGAATAATCTGGCCACAGCATTATGATTTTAACTAGCCGCGTTGGGATCTTCTTTGGTAACCCGGATAGGCCAACATTCTCTTCTTTTAAAAACTTGAGCGGCAGGAAACGGCAAAGGGGACAATCCATCTCTTCTTCTGCTGGAGCTGGCCACAGGTTGGAGGTGGTTATGGGTGAGTTTCTGGACTTCTGAACTGGAGATGGTCTTACTGCTGGATTCAAGGCAGGCCTGGCATGGGAAGTACTGGGTGAAGGAGGAGGAATGGAAGCCACAATTGGTTGGAAGGTTCTGGGAGTGCTGAGAATGACTTGGCTTTGAAATCTGTTGGCAAGGGGTTGAGTAGAGGAAATGCTGGAAGGATGGCCAACTGAAGGAGGAACAACTTTAACTTCTTCACCATCCAACTCATCACTTCCTTCAGCATCTGGATCAGTGGGGGAATCATCAATTCTTCTTACTCTCTTCACTATCTTCACTACCCCTTCAGTATTGGTCCTTGTGATTGGGACCTCTGAGCTGGAATATATGGGCCTACCACCAACTGTAATTGGCCCTCCAACATTAGTCCACCTTGCAACATCCCTCTGCCTGGAACCAGTCACTACATCAAAATATCAGTACCAATTCAATCAAGATATGCAAATCACTCACATTGAGAAAATCCTGAAGTTACATCAGGAGTGGGTTCCTCAGGGATGGGGAATTCTTGCCCCAAAGGCCCATCCTTTCTACTCCATAAATTCCTCCTGACGTTAGAAGAAGTCACCCCGGTACAATGACATGGTTTCTTTCCAATGAAGCAAAAATGGCATTTTGAAGATCGGGGATTGTAGTGTTGAAAACAATCCTTACCCTTGGCCAAACATTCAGTACAGGCAGGATCAAGAACTTCAACTGCTCTGAATCCATCATAGGTTTGGGAGGGATCAAAATGACCAGAAGACGCCATGGAGGGGGAAGATAATTGACTGAAGATTCCAGAACCACAAAGAACAGACGGTGGGGGTGCAGAAGGAGAAGATTCAGTGAGTTCAGTCAGTTTGGAACTCAAAACTGAAGAATATGCAAGAAGAAGATTCAAGAGGTCAGAATCAATCCACTCCATATCAAGAAAAATTTTGACCTCAAGGAAATGGGGGCCATAACTCAATTATGCCCCCCCCCTCAAAGCCTCTAAGGTGAGGATTCATACCCCTTTGGGGCTGAATTCATCACCCAGGACCTCCCCTGCAACTTTGGGGAGGCCAGGATCTTAATGGTCCTGGACCCCATCAATGTGTCCAGGCCATATAGGGTGAGGTTTGGTTTTGGGCCAATTCTTGGCCCCTTGGAACCCCTGGGTCCCCAGAAAAGTTGGGCCCAGGGGCCTCCAATAGCCTTCATGGACCGCGGACGGCAGACTGCAGACCGTAGGACCCCAAGAGACAAAAAATGGCCAAAATGGCCAAAATGGCCTTATATCACCAAATCACCATAAACCCCAAAAGGGCCCAACAGGCCATAAAATCAAGTTTTATCAAGATTCATCATAGAAGAGGCCACAGCCCAAAAACATTATAGAGGGCTTTTTGCGGCAATTTCCAAGGACGATGGGGACAAGACCCCTTGATGGAATTATTAAAGATTTTATTTGATTAAGCCTTGCCAAATGAGTACACTTCATATACTCATTGGGCATCATATCTTGAGCACAAGAGCTCAGTGGCCATTATTTTGGGATACATCCCAAGGACAAGATTGATTGAATCAGAAGAAAAGAAAAATCATATTTCAAAGTGGAATACTTATTCAAAACTTGAAAGAAGGGGGGAATCAATTTAATTGACAGGGAAGAATTGAACAAGGATTTTCAGGATAATGGTCAAGAGGAAAAGAAAATTAAAAAGGAAATTTTTTGAAAAAATGTGGTGATATTGAGATGCCACTCAACAGTTGCAGGGTATTATGGTGTTCAGGAGCCCACCAGTTTCAAGAGGGGGATACTGTAACAACCACTCACCAGGGGTAAGGGTATTCATCAATACACCCACTCAAACACCTCAAATCAGCAGATCTACTATCTGCATCAGCATTAAGCTTCAGCAATCTTCCTTGCTGAAACATGCATACAGCTTGGTACTTCAATACAGCCTGTCAACATCTGTGCAGGTTGGATTCACCCAATACAGTTTCAATACACCAGCATTAAACTGTATGATCACTCAAATACACCACACCTCTTGTACAGTTTCTGTACAGCTGTACAGGACCTGTATTGGCCAGACTCAATTCAACCATTCAATCCTCTCATGAAATTCTTCCTCTAGATCAGGGCTGGTGATTCTCACATATACCAGCCCCTCTTTCTCCCCCCTGGGGACGTTTCCCCAGTTAATTAATTTAGCTTATTTATTATTTTATAAATATTATTATCCTTATTTTGGGTATCATATTTATTTAATATTAAGTTAGTCTTTGCATTTTCTCTTTTTTGCCTGTACAGTATGAGTTGGGTGGCAATATCGTTATTAACCCTTCTCTTTTCTTTCTGACAGCTTGAAACAGTAGACTTGGACTTGTTTGTGTTTGGCTATTCTATTCTTTACTCTTATTTCTTTTTTTCTTCTTTCTTATACTCTTTATTCTAGTAATTCATCTCTTGCACTCTTAAGTGTACTCTTTCTTATCATATCTTTGAGCCCTCCATAAGTGAGTCCCAGTTTACTGAGTGCCAGGCCCTCTTCACTTTGAAGAGCCCCTGTGACACAACATTAACTAGCATTATACCAGCCAGTACTGTTAATTCTGACCATATTAGTACTGTCATTATAGCTCAGAATAATCAACCAGAAATATTTTCTTCTGAATTAATCAATTTGGGTATTAGTAATATTCTCCAAAAAGGAAAGAATTTGGAAAATGGTATGTTTTTGACATGAAATTCCTTTTTAGGTTCTTTACGTCTAATTATGCTGTCAACCAGATCAGGAGCCAGATATAACACCTCAAGCAGCTCTCAAAAGGGTTATAGATGTGATCATGGCAGAATAACAAGGGTCAGTAAATGAATCCCCAACCAACAAAGTATGCCATTCTGAAGCTGATAAAACATTTTTGCCTTCAAAAAGAGCTGGATCTTCCGCAAGAAGCCTCAGCAGACATGTACAAAGCCATCCATAAAGCATACAAAGAACTTCAACACAAAGAATATTACATCCTAGAATACCTTTTGAAAAACTGTATGAACTCTTAACTGACTGTGAGCACATTCCTGGACCATTTCAATAACTGAAATTTACAGAGTGGAAGATAGCCATTGATGTAAAAGAAGAACATGATGCTTTTAACAGCAGAATGAAGGAAAAACAATCCTCCACCACTGAACCAGGTGGCAAAAACAACCCTAGCAACACCAATTTAAACATGAAAAAGCAGCCAAAAACTTAGAACAAGGGAAAAAGAAAATCAGCAACCACAAAACCATATAGCCAGGGCTACAGAATCCCAAATTTATAACAAGATTCCATAGAAGCTTTGTTTCAGATGGCCAGAGCCATGAAGGAAATTCAGAAGATAGAGGAAGCCAAATTAAATCATGAGAAATGATTTCTGAGATTTTTGATGGAATCCCAGCCTTTTTCATAACCATAAATGAGGTGAAAAGTCATATTTCTGATAAAATTTCAAATATTTTTAACAATTGCCATGAGAAAGGTGGCTACACCTGACAGCAGGTGTTCCATTTGGAAAATGAAAGAGGAATTAGATGGGAGATAGCTATTTACCCAAATTGAAATTGAAACTAAAAATGGAAGATTTGGAAGAATTACAGGCCACACCTGTAAGCCACATTATTTAAATTGAAAGCCCTGAGGATAGTTTGGCTATAATTGGTAATTTAGAATATCAGGAAGAAAATCTATCAAAGAAGGGTTTTTGAAAACCATAGGTAAAAGTTTCTATATCTGAACCCAATATCTCAAAATAACAACATAATTATTATAAACATCTTCAATTGTAAGAACCATTTCATGATTTTTTGAATGATGACATATGATTGGCCCATAGATTGTCTCTCAATCCAGAATTTTTCCTGTTTATACTAATGAGAAGTTACACTAGAAGCTCACCAAGCTCAGATAACTCTCCAATTCCACCTAGAACTCTTGGATTTTTTGTATTCCCTCACTCAAAATTTATGGGTATTTTCTTGAAAATTTAAATTTGTTTTTTACTTTTTAGTAAAGATTTGATTATGAATTTCTGTAGATTATCCCATTAAAACTTGTCTGAAGTGAATTTTTTTTGTTTTAGGATAGAAATATCCCTCATTTTAAATTTCAAAAGAGGCTACAAGAAATCCATGCTGTTACTGAATGGGATATTTCATCTCAGTTTTAGGATAATCTCAAATAATATATTCTAGTAAGCAATTTCATGCATATTTTCTAACAAATATTCAAGAATTTTTGCTATAACAAAATTCATTACAGATTTATGAAACTAGCAGAATGCGCTCATTAAGCTCCAAAAATAAGCTGTAATCATAATCTGTGAACTTCCCTGGTCATATATTGACAATATTTTTGGACTTATGTATTAATATATTTATAAGGAAACATATTCTAATTTACTGTAGGAAAAAATATTTTATGCTGAATTCTGGAGTTATAAATTCAATTCCTTTATTACACAGAGATCTTGAACATATTATCCTTGAAAAATATCAAACCAGAGAAGCTATTGGTCTCTTCATATTTTATGTATAATTTGCAAAAATGAAGACAAAGGAATCTTTTTTGGGTATAATTGAAATTATTTTGAAATCTCAATGCATATTTGCTCAAGAAGATTGATATGGAGTATTGAAGGTTAACTCATCAGCTCAAGTCATATCTCTTGTCTCATTTACCTAAATTGAGAGTGACATTTGTATAGCTCTAATAAGCTATATTGCTTACATATTCTTTTCATAATCTGCGCTTATTAAATGAGAAATGCATATTAGTGATATGAATTCATGATTTGAAAATTATATTTGTATATCATTCCTAACAATTAACTTGATGATTTCTTGGTATTTATATTAATTTACTCAGAATAGCTTGGAGAATTATTATCAATACCATAATCCTCTTAAAAAAATATAAACTATAGATATAATAAAATTCTCTGACAAATTGAAGGGCTAAAGTAACAAAATTCATGCCATTGATAGTGAGAAATGGGACCCCATGAGCTTTACAAAGTTTTTTTCACTAATTTTCAAGTTTGTGCCTTGCAATAATTAAACCTTACACTAATTCTCAAAGATTATTTCATTTTCAAGTCAGAATAGTCATCATTTATCTTACCAGGATAATAGAGTTATAGCAAATGTGTCACAACCACAAATAATCACCCCCCCAATGGGTGTTGTGGACATTCTAGCCTGAACCCAATTTATGGCCAATTGTACCCTCTTGGAAATATCACCCTTCCACAGGTCATTCATTGGCCCAAGCCTCATTTATGGCCTCAGGCCATATCCTGCCTTCATTGGCCTTATTGGCCAAATCTCCACCTCACCAACCCCCACGTCATGATCCTTGTTTTTGGGCCTGGGGGTCTTTTTAGTCTTCCAGGGGCCTATGGCCCCTTTAGCCACCACCAGGGCCCTTTTTCCAACCCCTTATATTAGGGGGGCTTTGGTTTAAATGGCCTTTTTGGGCCATTTAGGTCCCCTACAGCCTCTACGGCCCACAGTCTGCAGTGTCAGGCTGAGTCTATGATAAAGGTGTATATGAGTATTTACAAGCTTTAACTATGACTGTTACACAGTAAAAATAGTTTTAAAAGATAATAAGATTGATAATAAATGATTTAATTTAAGATTTAAAGGGCTTTACTATAGAAATATAGTGGTGGCGAGTGCTGTTGAAAGCCCTGGGTGCAGCTTTACCTGTTGGATTACAATAATAAAGACTACAATACTTTAAATTAAGAGTATACCTGATTATTTAACCAATAGTAAAACTGTTTTTGACAGTTTACTACGTAGGTTATTCAAGAGCAGGATGAGGAGAGGATTTTGGCTGTGAAAAGCCCTCCTTTTATCCTGAAATTGGGGTGGAAAGGCTGCTAGACCTTTCCACGTAGAGGAAGTGAAGATTTTTCACTCTCTATGACAGGCTTGTGGTTTGCAAACAGCCTGTATACCCTGTATTGGGCTCAGATGTGGTTTTGAAACCACATCTGGGCAGTTTTTACCAATACAGGGTGAAAATTTTCATCTGGGGACCTCACAGCCTGATTCTGACGTGTATGACGCGTAGAATGCTGTACAGAAGCTGTATGGGACCCCAGTATTGACTGACATATGAGGTATTGAAGTAAAAACATGCTTCTTCGTCTATTTGACACCTCATATTCATGATTATGGGGTGTTATCCCATGGTAAGGCTGTATATGACAGCAGGTGGGATTTTGACCTTAAAATGGTCATAACTCTGTCCGTTTTTGAGATATCAAGCTCAAAGTTGGTTCATTGAATAGCTCTATATGGGATCTACACAATGGTACCCAACTTGACATGGTTATCATTAAATATGACAAAGTTATCCCATGTACAAGTATTTTTGTACATTGGCGTGGTTTGGGCTTGTTTGGCCAATAACTTCTGTTGTAGTTAAGTTATGAGGAAATGGATGGCACCATCAGATAGCCCTGATTGTGCTCTTTCCAAAAGGACCCCACTTTAAGTATCTCACACTAAAACTGTAAAAGTTAGATGAGAGGTGAATGTTTTGTTCACCCTTATTTGGTCTGAATTTGACCATAACTCAAGTAATACTGGTGCTAGCTCAGTTTGGTTAGCACCATTAGATAGCCCTGGCTTAGAGCTTCATTTTGAATACCCATTTGGTGGGGTTAAGCCTCTCCTTCTAGATTTTAGATGAGAGGTGAAAATTAAGGTTTATGCTCAGCAATAACTTTGAGCAGGAATAACTTTGTTGTTTCTTGTCCTATGGTGATGGGACTTATATTTTCAGAAAGAGGTGAGTTTCCTCTTTCGTTTGATACCTTTTGAGCTAATTTGGCTCAGCTCCATGTTTTGGTGGTATTTTGGCTATACCATTGATTTATGGTATTTTGGCTGTCATGCTTGTGCTCTGGTTTTGAGTCACAGGCTGACATACCCTCCCTCTAAAAAAGGCTCATCATAGATGAGACTGTTCAGTCCTCCTTGAGGCTCTGAATCTCCTTAAATGAAGGTTCCCATCTGGTATGGCATCCTCTGCCAACCATTTGTCTTTGTCAGCTGTCTGGTTCTTGAATCTGACTAGGTATTGTCTCTGATCCCTCCCATTAAGTCTGATTTTTCTGGCCCTGATGATCTTACTCACAGGTCCAGGAGAGTCTTCTACTTCCACTATTTCTGGTGGAGTGATGTTTTTCTTCCTGGAGGGGAATTTATCCTCCTCTGTTTGGAAGTATGGTTTGAGCAGGCTCACTGGAAAGACTGGGTGTTTCCTAGAAAACTCCTCAGTGAGCTTGACTTCTACTGCATTCTTCCCTATCAACTTAATGATAGTGAAGGGCCCTACAAATGAGTCTCTCATTTTCTTAGGTCCTTTGAGATTGTTAAAGTTTAGTGTAGACACTAGCACCTGGTCCCCTTCCTTGAAGTCAGGTTCCATATGTGATTTGTCCCACCTTTTCTTATTATACTCTTTGGCCTCAGCTATGCATTTGGCAGCAGTATCACAGGCTTTCTTCCACATATCATGGAAGTCCTTGGCTGTGGGGTGGATGGTCAGAAGATTTTTCTTCAAGTGATCCACAGGTAACAGGGGATTCCACCCTTTCTCTACCAGTGCAGGTGTTTTTCCTGTGGTAGAGTGCTGGCTTGTATTATAAGCCAGTTGGACTGCTGGTAAGAGGGTGACCCAATCATGGGTATATCCCTCATGGTCCTTGTATTCCATGCCATAGGCACAGAACCTCCTGAGGATGTCCTCCATTGTTTGGATCATCCTCTCAGCTAGGCCATCTGTTTGTGGATGGTAAGCTGTGGAAAAAGCAAGCTTGGTGCCTAGCATGTCATATAAATTGGTCCAAAATTCAGATGTGAATTTTGGGTCCCTGTCACTAATTATGATCTTAGGGACTCCACAGGTGGATATGATGTTATTCCAAAATAACAGAGCAGTGTCCATGGCTGTGTCCTCTTTATGGCATGGTAGACATCTCATGCTCTTGCTGAACCTATCAACTATGATTAGGCAGGCATTGTAGTTTTCTTTGCCTCCTGGGACAAGTCCTGTGACCCAGTCCATGTTGATGGTTTCCCATGGGTGTTTGGGTTCTTCTATGTGTTGAAGCAACCCATATTTTTTCCCATTTTTTCTATTTGCCTTTTGGCATCTTTCACAAGTGTTGATGTATTCACTCAACTCTTGCTCCCACCTGGGCCACCAAGCTGTGCTTGCTACCCTCTCTTTAGTCCTGTCCTCACTCATGTGTCCCATGTAGGGGCAGTCATGGCATTCCTGCAGGATCAGGGAGATGTGGTCTCTGTCTATCACTGTGAGTGCACTGGTGTGCTTTTCTCTGTGATAAATCAGGCCATCTATAAGGAAGAATTTATTGTCCTTATAGGCCCTCAACCAGGGTTCCTCCAGCTGGGTTTCCAGTTCTGGGCTCCTGTATTTTTGTTGAAGGAGTTGGAGTAGTATGCTACACTGTTTGTGTTTAGCATAAGATTTCAGTACTGCATTGAAAAATTCATTGTGCAGTTCTGAGGAACTTATTCCCAGTATGGGGGTTTCTGTTCCTTCTGAATCAGTGTTTCCACTGTCAAGGGTACCATTCCCTGGTGCCCATTCAGAGAATCTTAATTTCTTTGTCCTATTTATTTCCATAAAATGGATAGGAATTTTTGCAGCAACTTCAGGGTCATAAGCTGGATTGCTTTTGACATTGTCCAGTGGCCATCTACTAAGGCCATCTGCATTGGTATGGCTTTTACCTTCCTTGTATATGATGGTCATGTTCCCTCTATACTCCTGGATGGCTATTTGCCATCTCAGCATGTGTCTATTAGTAGTCTTCATGTTTAGTAAAGACTTCAAGGCTGTGCAGTCTGTGTAGACTTCAAAGACTGCACCCTCCAGATAATAATGGAGTTTTTCTAGAGCCCAGACTAGACATAGACATTCTGTCTGGGTGGCCCCATACCTGGCTTCTGAATCTTTCAGCTGCCTGGAGATGTAACATATTACACCTTCCCTTGGTTCACCATCCACAATTTGTCTTTGGTGAAGGGCTGCTCCCAAGCCTTGGCTGCATGCTGCATCTATATATAGCTTGAATGGTAGTTCAAAGTCAGGCAAGATGAGCACAGGTGCATTTGTGAGTTCATATTTGATCCTCTCATATGCATCCCTCCTTTCTTTGGTTATTTCAAAAACTACATCCTTTGAGCATAACTTGTATAAACTACTAGTTATGTGAGCAAAGTTTTTGATGTGGTTTCTATAGTAGCTAGCAAACCCAAGGAAAGATTGCATCTCTTTGATGTTCTTTGGTACTGGCTTTTGCAGTACTGCTGCTACTTTGTTCTGGTCAATTGCCAGACTAAGGCCTGAGACTTTGTGTCCTAGAGCTAGTAGCTCTTGTTGGCCAAAATTACACTTTTTAAGTGAAATTTTCAGATTGATGGGTGTACATTTACTTAGCACTCTGTCTATGTATTGTACATGGTCTTCCCATGTCTCTGAGTATATAATGATATCATCAATATACACTACCATCCACCTTTCCATTATTTCTTCTTGAAATATGGTGTCCATCATCCTTTGGAAGTGGGCTGGTGCATTCTTGATGCCAAATGGCATCCTGGTGTACTCATATATGCCCATATGGCATATTATTCTGAGCAACTTCATGGAGTTTGGTTTAACTCCATTTTGGTGAAAGCCTTTCATACAATCCATCTTGGTTATGTATTTGGCTTTGGCTAGCTTATCCAAGGCATGAGGTATCCTTGGTATAGGGTACCTGTCTGCTTTTGTGTAGTTATTCAGGGCTCTGAAATCTCCACACAATCTAGACTTGCCATCATGCCAGGTGATCAGGACAGGAGTGGTGATTTCCACTATTTCATTATGTCCAATCTTCCTAATGACATCCATGTCCAGAAGTTCATTGATATGTCTCTCAATCTCTTTCCTGGTCTCCAGACTTGCTGGGTAAGGAGGTCTCCTTAACATGGGTGGATAAGGCCTTTCTACATCCAGATATAGTTCTATATCATGGCCTTTGATCTTGCCTAATGGTTCTTCACCAATGGTAAATGCTGGTCTATTCTTCCTCAGCATCTTCAGTAAACTTAGCTTTTGTTTACTGGTGAGGGTAGTGCTAAACTGTCCCTATCTGAATTCTTTCAGAAGTTCTTCCAGTGGGTCCTGAGAAGATATCTGGTATATATCAAGAGAAAGTTTCTTTTCCTTGTTAGTACCAATGGTAATATGCCTATTTTTACTATTGTAAATATCTATGCCATACATCCTCTGGTAATCTGTTCCCAGTAAAAACCCTTGGATGTGGGCATCTTCAAGCACTACAAACTCTGGGTTGAGTCTAATATTACCTTTTCTGTGGGGTATAATTATCTCTTTGATAATTGTCCCAATAGAGGTCATCTTTCCAGATGCACTCTTAAAGTTCTTTGCCCTGGTGGGCAAGAGTTCTTTTTCCCAGTTTGGGAAGTGGTTATCCAGATAATTTCTGGCCACTATGGAGCAGTGTGCTCCACTGTCAATGATCAGTGGGTGCTGAGCATTGTCAATACATACAGTCATTTTTGTGGCTGTTCCATGTATATATGCCATTCCTTTGGTTGGTGTAACCAGGAATGTTTGTGCATCTTGTGTATGTTTACACAAGTTCTTGTTGGCAGTGTCTTGTGGCATGCCTGCTTCCAACTGTATATCCTGGATTTCTAGTGGGGTTTCCTCTTGGTATTCCACTAGAAATTCTTCTCTTGGGTCTTGGTCCTCATCAGATGGTTCTCTAATGGCATCACCCATAGAATCTGATTCAGAATCCTCTGTTGGAGGTTCTTCTTCAGGGACTTTTTCTATAGCATAGACTTTCTTCTTTGCTTTTGGACAGTTGTTGGCATAGTGGTCTGTTGAACCACAGTTGTGACAAGAATTCTTCTTTTTTTCCACTTCTGCCACTCTTTCTCTGGGTTTGTCTTTAAACTCTACCCTGAAAGGTTGTTTCTCTTTGAAACTATTTCTCCTATATGGGGTGAATTTCCCTATATTAGTCCTTTTCCTTATGTCTTGTAAGGTATTGGCTATATCATCTAGAGTGCAATTTTGGTTGCATCTGCATTTTACTGCATTCTCTAGTTCTCCTGGCAGTTGTGTCAGAAGTTTATGATTCCTCATTTGAATGTTCATTTGAGGATCAATGGCTTTAAGTCTTTTAGACTGTCTAAGACACCACTCATATGGATCTTTGTCCACAGAGTATTTGTCATTTTCAAATGACATGGTCTTTTGCCATATCCAAGTTCCATTACTGTACTTTTGGATTATTTGACTCTTCCACCATGGCCAATTTCTTCTGCCATGGATTTCTTTCATTTCAGTGTACCATATACTTGCATGACCTTTAAATGCAGTATTCAGTCTAGCAGTAATCCAGTAATCTGGTATACTTGGTGCATCAATGAAGAGTCCATCAATATAATCTATGAGTTCCATATGATCATATTCTCCTGATCCAGAGAATTTGGGCCAGTTTGAGGCCTCAGGAAGCTGTTTCAAGGCTTCCTTCTCTGAATAAGACATGCCATCTCCATCCTGGTATTGTGATGGAGATCTTGCCTTATTCAACAACATGGCATCTGGTTTGATGTCATCTGGTTGATATGGATTCTCCATAGCTTGGCCTTGTGGTTGGGGCTTTAAGCTATGGTAGGCATCAAACAATTTGGTGATGTCTTGGTTCAGACACTCCCTGTCCCTGCTGCTATGGTGTTGTTCTTCAGAGACTTGATTCAGTCTCTTGTTGGTTTCTTCAGAGGCTTTGCTCAGTTGAGCATATCCTTCCTGAAGGTTTTTAACTATCTGCTCCAATGAGGCTTGAGTTTTTCTCATCCTCTCTTGGGCAGATGCAAATTCTGCAGCCTGCTTTGCAGATTGCTCAGCATATTGGGACATTTGCAACCACAGTGTGTCACTGTTGATGTTGCTCTCAGATGTGATAATGTTATTTTCAGTCTGAGTGGGGGTAATGTTTCTATTACTAGGACTACTGATTCTAGAGTGGTTTACTACTTCTGGTTCTTGTGTACTTCTTTTACCAAATCTAACATCTTCTGGATCATGGGATCTGACTCTTTCCTCCTCTGGTTGAAGGAGGCTTTGTTCTTGCCCTTGTTGCCTTGTCTTCTCCTGGAAACTTCCTGGAATTGTGAAGAATGGTGACTCTTGGCCACTGATCTGCTGGTTTCTGAATGGTGTGAAGCCACTGGAGAGCTGATTTGGCTTTCTCCTTGTGAACCTGAAGGAATCTGAGTAGGCCCTGTCTGGGTTAGCTGTTCTTCTATAGCTTGGATAGTGGCTTGATTCTCCCTTATCCTCTGTGCCCTTGCCTCCAGGAGTCTGTGCTGCCTGGTAGGGTTCCAACCCTTGGTGATTACCATAAGGTCCTTGAAGTCTATCTCTTTGAGACAGATCTTCTGGAAACTTGATCCCAGTTCTGCCCAGTGAGTTGCTAGGTTGAACCTCTTGTTGTCCATGCTCCATTGAAACAAATCTTTGAGGAGTTGGTGGATTTGAAGAACTTGATCCATATCCTTCCAGTCCTCTGGTTTGAGGTTTCTGTTGAATTGGAGTGTGAATGGCAAGGTTGATATTATCTCCCTCATTGTTTTGCCATCCACCACTGTTTCCAATGTGTCTTCTTTCAGGTCTTCCAGTTCTAGACATTCCTGCTCTATCCTCTGGCTGGTTCCTTTGGAAGCCAAGGTCTCTGAGGTATGCAGGGGACATGTCAGTGTTTGCAAGCAGTCAAAAACTTTATGTTCTTAGGGTATTTACCTTTGACTGTGCCTTGTACAAATTTGTTATCTGCTGATTTGGGAAGTTTGCCTTTGGAGGTTACAACTGGGTTAATAATTGTAATCTTCCCTGTACAAGTGGTTAAGGTTGGTTTACCTTGTATTGAAGCAGAGTTTCGTGGTTTTCTACTCCTCTGAGTGGCTATTGGTGTCCACTTCTTGGCTGTAATGAGGCCTTCACTAAGCCTTTTTCCTTTACCCTTGCTACCCTCTGGTTCTGAGGGTGTCACTGGTGTGTTGGCCTGTGACTGGGTTTCAAGTGGGATGTAGTTTTCTTCCACTGAATCAAAATAGGAAAAAGAGGGCTTATGTCAGTTAAGACTTCTTACAAGGCTGGTTTTGCACGTCTAAGAATGGCCTCTGGGCTTGTATATTATTACAGTATGCCCCTGTATAATGACAGTGTGGTTGAATCAACAATTCCACGTCAGAATTACAGCTTTTGGTACCCTGTCACACTGTTTGTGTGCCAGTATCCCACAGATACACTTGTGGTTTTCAAGTGTATTCTGTACAAGTGGTTTTGTATAAGTGTTATTGAGTCAACAATACACTTAATCCACGCCTCAACTGATGGTTTTTCAGTCAGAGGTGTCCTTATTCAGTCAAGAATACAGGACTTATTGATGGCTTATGTGTTTTTATATACAAAACACGCCAAAAATAATTATTTTCAGTGGGTATTAGCCACGTGAAAAATACTCTTATATAATATGAGTATACAAAAAAAGATAAAAATATATAAAATATATATATTTAGATGGAAATTACGCCTAAAAAAGATAAAACAATGTGTTAATAAGTCATAAAAAAGAGAAAAGACTTACTTGTAAGGTCCAAAAAAGTCAAAAAAACACGGCCAGGCCCCCAAAATGTCAGGCTGAGTCTATGATAAAGGTGTATATGAGTATTTACAAGCTTTAACTATGACTGTGACACGGTAAAAATAGTTTTAAAAGATAATAAGATTGATAATAAATGATTTAATTTAAAATTTAAAGGGCTTTACTATAGAAATATAGTGGTGGCGAGTGCTGTTGAAAGCCCTGGGTGCAGCTTTACCTGTTGGATTACAATAATAAAGACTACAATACTTTAAATTAAGAGTATACCTGATTATTTAACCAATAGTAAAACTGTTTTTGACAGTTTACTACGTAGGTTATTCAAGAGCAGGATGAGGAGAGGATTTTGGCTGTGAAAAGCCCTCCTTTTATCCTGAAATTGGGGTGGAAAGGCTGCTAGACCTTTCCACGTAGAGGAAGTGAAGATTTTTCACTCTCTATGACAGGCTTGTGGTTTGCAAACAGCCTGTATACCCTGTATTGGGCTCAGATGTGGTTTTGAAACCACATCTGGGCAGTTTTTACCAATACAGGGTGAAAATTTTCATCTGGGGACCTCACAGCCTGATTCTGACGTGTATGACGCGTAGAATGCTGTACAGAAGCTGTATGGGACCCCAGTATTGACTGACATATGAGGTATTGAAGTAAAAACATGCTTCTTCGTCTATTTGACACCTCATATTCATGATTATGGGGTGTTATCCCATGGTAAGGCTGTATATGACAGCAGGTGGGATTTTGACCTTAAAATGGTCATAACTCTGTCCGTTTTTGAGATATCAAGCTCAAAGTTGGTTCATTGAATAGCTCTATATGAGCTCTACACAATGGTACCCAACTTGACATGGTTATCATTAAATATGACAAAGTTATCCCATGTACAAGTATTTTTGTACATTGGCGTGGTTTGGGCAAAAAGCTGTATTGGGCTTGTTTGGCCAATAACTTCTGTTGTAGTTAAGTTATGAGGAAATGGATGGCACCATCAGATAGCCCTGATTGTGCTCTTTCCAAAAGGACCCCACTTTAAGTATCTCACACTAAAACTGTAAAAGTTAGATGAGAGGTGAATGTTTTGTTCACCCTTATTTGGTCTTAATTTGACCATAACTCAAGTAATACTGGTGCTAGCTCAGTTTGGTTAGCACCATTAGATAGCCCTGGCTTAGAGCTTCATTTTGAATACCCATTTGGTGGGGTTAAGCCTCTCCTTCTAGATTTTAGATGAGAGGTGAAAATTAAGGTTTATGCTCAGCAATAACTTTGAGCAGGAATAACTTTGTTGTTTCTTGTCCTATGGTGATGGGACTTATATTTTCAGAAAGAGGTGAGTTTCCTCTTTCTTTTGATAACTTTTGAGCTAATTTGGCTCAGCTCCATGTTTTGGTGGTATTTTGGCTATACCATTGATTTATGGTATTTTGGCTGTCATGCTTGTGCTCTGGTTTTGAGTGACAGGCTGACATGCAGTCTGTGAGACCGTTAGGCCCCTTTTGGCCCAAATCCAATGAGACAAAAAGGAGCCAAGAGGGCAGTCAATAAGCCCCCAAAATGGCCATAATTCAGTCCATGGCCTCTGGAAACCACCAGAGGCCACCAGCTCAGCTCCAATAAAGTATTCCCCTCAGGTTCAGGGGAATACTTTTCCTTCCTCAATGCACCCTGTACTCAAGGATCCAGGATTGGTGCATATATGGTATAATATACCATTGTGCACCATTCTTGCTCATTAATCCAATGGTGACATTTCCAGGACCAAATTAGGCATTCCAAATCAAGTCCCCAATCCATCACCAATTTCGAAGGAGGATGTTTCAGCTATTCAGTCTGGCACTTCCCTGGTGGCTACCAGAAGACCATTCGAGGACCCCAACCCCCTGGCCCTGCAGGAGTTGGGTTGTCAATTCTCATCAGGACTATTATAAGGGAAATTCTCAGAGCTTATCATTCATTTCAATTATTGTCAAGGAATCAAGTACTCAGCATTCCTTGGACAACTCAATTGGGCCATACAGGTAGTAATCAAGCATCCTGTATGGCCTTGGCCCATTTGGGTCAATTCATATTCCACTGTGGGAATTCAGTCACACAGTTCAATTCTCAAGATGGCCAGAAATGTATTGGCTCAATTCAGACAATACAGCCAGATGACTCACCTTTCAGGATCAGCCTTTCAGCTTTTCACATATACTGGCCACCTTTCATCACCTGGAGACTTTTTCCCCATTTAATTAATATATTGGATTTATCATTATCCTTATTTTCTTTTCACTTTATTCAAGTAAATACTGATAATCTTAAGTCAATTATTTGCACCTTTCTTCTGCGCCTGTCAGTGGATATTGGTGGTCATATCCTTCACTAATTCCATTGTTCTTTCTGACAGATTGAAACAGTTAATTGAGGATTCATTTGGTTGGCTATTTGGCTTTTGGATTTTCTTATTATCTTGGCCATTGACTTACCTTTTCTTTTTATCTTTGGCATACCTGTCTTTACTTTTATTCTTCCTTCAAGAAATATATTCTTCTTATTTCTTTAATCTTATGGAGCCTTCCAAGTTAATTCTTGATTCCTGAGTGCCAGGCCACTCTTGCTTTGATAAAAGCCCCTGTGACAGTATATTAATTAACTCATAATTCATTTTTATCTTGTTCATTCATCCTTTTTATCATTCTGATTCACTCATTTCATTGGAATTATGACTCTTTAATGTTTTATAAACATTATGATCTCTTGTCACCTCTCAATTTTCTCTCATTCATTCTTCATTTTGAAAATTGAAAGCTGACCCAATTTTATCTTTGTTTCTCTTTTTCAAATATTATCTCAAATCATCAAATTTTAACTCATTCATAATTCAGGTGTCATCTCATTTTTCATTTGATTTTTCAAAATGGTCATACAGATTTTTCAAACACACCCTTCATATAAAGATTCATTTTGAATTATTCTTTGAGAATTTTTGTTTCAGGAAGATTTCACTTGAGCTGAATTGATTGATTTATTTGACCTACAATTGATATTTACTTCAAGAAAATTGATTGAACTGAAGATTTCATTGATTTTGCTGATCTTCACATCAATAATTTTGACATAAATTGACTTTTCCTCAAGAATATTGATTGATTGATTTCCTGCAAGATTTCAATTTTGACTGATTTGACATATTGATCCATTGACTTCAAGTTTTCATTTGATATTTAATTTATTCATTTACCTGAATATTTTTAATTTGATTCATTTATTTTCCTCAAGATTTGGCTGTTGATCTTTGACTTCAAGCAAATTTTGATTCTATTCATTTTATTTTGAATTTTATTCCTGAAATTATGCCTGTTCAACATTCACCTCCTGCAAGACAGACAAGGTCTTGGGCCGGAGCTCAAGCTGTTCTTACTCCAACTCCAAGAGCTCCTCTTGATGGAATCCCAGAAGTTCCTCAACTGAGGGACCTATTTGATAGAGGACACCATATGGAAGGAGCAGCACTATCCAGGAAGGAAGGAAGAGGGCCAAGAAGATTAAGTTCATTCTCAGGAGTAGTTGGAAGATTCCCCAGACTTTCAATGACCACTCTGAAAGGTCCAGGTGAAGATGGTGAAGAGGAGGAGGAGAATTCTGCGGAAGAGAAAGAGTCTGATGGTACTGAAGGTGTTCCTGCTCCGTTGGGGGAATCCCAAGGTACTGGACGACCAACTCTAGCCCAGTATAATCAGTCTGAACCATCCTTATTGGCCATTATGGAGAAGATGACTCAAATTATGGCCAATCTTCAAGCAGCTTCAGTTTCTGAGTCATCAAGACCACCAGCCTTCAAGACTCCATCTATGCAGGCACCAGAATTCTTTGATGGTACTCAGCCCTTCAAAGTAAGAAGCTTCATTCAGCTTAGTCAATTGATATTTCATGATGATCTGGCAAATTTCTCTCAAAAAAGAAAGAAAGTTCTCTATTTCACTTCATTTCTCATTGGAAGAGCTGCAAAATGGATTGAGCCTTACCTTTCCAATCTCACCAATCAAGATCCAAATTAGGTTCTTAATTCATGGAGCTTATTTTAATCTCAAATCTTCACCTTATTTGGGGACACAAATGAATTCGGAAAAGATGAAGCAGAATTGGATTCTCTAATAATGAAAGAAGGTGGCCATGTTTCTTTACACAGAGCCAATTTCAGAAGTTTGGTTTCAAGAATTTGAGATTGGGGTGAAAGGGCTCTTATTAATCATTTCAGGAGGGGATTGCCATCCAGGATTTTGGATAAATTGGCCTTCCATCCTTCAAGAATTTACTCTCTTCAAGACTTAATGGATGTTACCCTGGAGCTTGATACCAGGTACCATGAGAGGCAAAAAGAGAAGAGTCATCATCAAGAGAAGAAGCCTGAAGCCTCAAATTCAAATTCTTCTCATCCTCAAAATTCTTCAAGCTCAAGTCAAAAGAAGAAGAAGAATTTTCACAAGAGTGACAAGACCCACTCTTCATTGTTGAATAAAGACTTCAAGTTAATGAATTCTGAAAAAGAAATCAGAATCAAGGAGGGTCTATGTACCTATTATGGTGGGAAGCATAGTCTTGAGTACTGTTTCAAAAGGCCTCAAAACAAGCTTGCCCAACCCTCAGGCAATTTTCCCAGCCATGGAGAAGCCTGAGTGAAGATCACTTTGTGTTCAATGGTCGTCACTGTTTTCCATCCAGAGCAAAATTGTGCATTCTGAATACTGGTGTTAAGAATTCTCTTAAACTCTTTGTTTTTTCTTCTCTTTCTAATTTTTTTTAAAATATTCACATTTATTTTGGTGCTACCAATTCATTTATTGCAAAGCAGTTTGCTCACAAGTATTCTTTGACTATGTCAGAACTCCCAGAGAAGATTGCTCTTATCATTTGGGACTCCTCTGAGTTCCCTTCCTTATTTGTGACTCACCATACTAAATATATGGTTGAGCTTCCTTCATTCCCAAGCTTTGAATGGCTTCTTTTAGTCACTTATACTCCCAATTGAGAAGACCTCATATTGGGCTTTGACTTTCTCAATAAATTTTAATCCATCTATTGATTGGAGGCAAGGGCTGATCTCCTTTCATTCTGATCATAAGGACTATTATGATCCTTCAAAATCTTTCAGTAATGACTTTTATTCTGCCAAATCATGTGCAGCTCTGGTTGGTGATTCTAGAATACCATCATTTCCATCTTCTGTCCATATTCCTTCCCTTAATTACCATCAGTCATTACTACCCTCTAGAGATGAAGTATTCAAAGAGATTCAAGATGTTGGAGAAGATAATTCTGTATTTTCACTTCATCTCTTCTTTGGGAATATGGACCTTCCTCCGTCATCTTATCATGACTCCCTGCAGGAGTTGTGGGATGAAGAGAAAGAGCCAAAAGAAGTAGAAACTGTGATGAAGGTTGTTCCTTCTGTCTATCACCAGTACTTGGATGTTTTCTCAAAGGTGAAAGCACAGAAAATTCCTCCTCACTGCTCTTGTGATCATCATATCAAGCTGGAGGGGCTCTATCTCCAGTTTAAGTGATCTACTCTTCATCAAACCAAGAGTCAGATACACTCAGGGCCTACATTTCAGACAATATAGAGAAAGTTTTCATCAGGCAAAGCTCCTCTTCAACAGGATCACCTGCCCTCTTTTCCAAAAAGAAAGATGGTGCCCTCTGTTTGTGTGTTGATTACCGCAAGCTCAATGCTGTTACTAGGAAGAACAAGTATCCTGCTCCTCCTATTAATCAGCTCCTTAATCTATTTAATCTTCTCCAAGATTGATCTGTGTGGTGCATATAGCCTGCTCAGAATCAAGGAGGGTGAAGAACATTTGACAGCTTTTAGAACTAAATATGGAAGTTATGAGTACTTGGTTATGCCATTTGTTCTCACCAATGCCCCTGCCTCTTTTCAAAATCTTGTCAATGATATTTTCCAAGATCTTCTTGATGCTTTTGTTGTGGTTTCTTTGGATGACATTATGTTCTTTTCCAAATCTGAGTAAGAGCCTGTCACTCATGTTTGCACTGTTCTTACCAGACTCAGAGCCAATAACCTCTTTGCTAAGGCTTCTAAGTGCCTATTTCATATTACTAGTGTTGAGTATCTAGGTTATGTTGTTTCTTCTGAATGCCTCAAGATGTGTAACAACCATCCATCAGGGGTAAGGGTATTCATTCATACACCCACTCAAACACCTCAAATCAGCAAATCCAGTATCTGCATCAGCAGTCAGTTTCAGCAATCTTCATTCTGAAACATGCATACAGTTTGGTACATCAATACAGCCTGTCAATACTTGTACAGGATGGATTCACCCAATACAGCTTCAATACACCAGTATGAATCTGTATGATCACTCAAATACACCACACCTCTTGTACAGGTTCTGTACAGCTGTACAGGACCTGTATTGGCCAGACTCAATTCAACAATCAATTATTCTCATGAAAATTCTTCTCTGGATCAGGGCTGGTGATTCTCACATATACCAGCCCCTCTTTCTCCCCCCTGGGGACTTTTCCCCAGTTAATTAATTTAGTTTATTTATTATTTTATAATTATTCTTATCCTTATTTTGGGTATTATAATTATTTAATCTTAAGTTAGTCTTTGCATTTCTCTCTTCGCCTGTACAGTATGAGTTGGGTGGCCATATCCTTATTAACCCTTCTCTTTCCATTCTGACAGGTTGAAACAGTGGACTTGGACTTGTTTGTGGTTGGCTCTTCTATTCTTTTACTCTTATCTTTGTTGCTGCTTTTCTTATATTTATTTCTTTAGCAATTTATCTTTAACACTCTTCAGTGTATCTCATCTTATCTTATCTTTGAGCCCTCCATAAGTGAGTCCCAGTTTACTGAGTGCCAGGCCCTCTTCACTTCGAAGAGCCCCTGTGACATTAAATTAATTAACTCATATTTGATTCTTTCTTTTCATTCATTTATATTCATTTCCTCTCATTCATCAATTATGACCTTTTCATGATTTTATGATTTTTATGATTTTTTATGAATTTCCTCTCTCATCAATTTTCATCTCATTCTTTTCATTCTTATGAAAATTGATTCTTTTCCTTTCTTAATCATTGCTGACCATTTCATCACTTCATTTTATTTTTTATCAATCAAATTTTTCTGTGTTTTTATTCAGGTCTTATTCAGGAGTAATTGATTGGTTATTTGATTGGATTATTTCATTTGGATTATTGATTGACTTTTGAACTCTCAAGATATTGATTGATCCTCAAGAATTGATTTTGATTATTGATTTGATTTGACTCATCAAGATATTGAATTGATTTCTGAAGATTTTGAACTGATTGATTGATTCCTCAAGACTTGATTTCATATTGAAGACACTTATTGATTGATTATTGATTGAATATTGATTGATTATTGATTTCCTCAAGATTATTGATATTTGATTGAATTGATTGTTGATTGATTGAATTTATTTGACTGTTGATTGAATTTGATTCCTCAAGATTTGAATTGATTCCTCAAGATTCATCAAGATTTTATTGTGATTGATTTGGCCAAGCCTGATTATTCTTCTTAATACCATCAAGTTATTTTAATTCTTTTCATAATGCCAGTCCAGCATAGCCCCCCAGCAAAGAATACTAGATCCCAGAAAATTCCAGCTGTTCTCACTCCTACAGCAAGGGCTCCTCTTGACCGCACACCATCAGTTCATCAACTGAGTGCAAATTTGGACAGAGGACCACCAATGGAAGGAGCAGCACCCTCAAGAAGAGGTGGAATGAAATCTAGAAGATCAAGATCCTTTTCTGGACTTTTGGGTGGCTACCCTGGCATGTCTGAAGGTGCAAGAGCAAGATTAGGGGAAGTTGAAGATGAAGAGGGGGAAGAGTCTGTGGAAGAGGAAGATTCTGGGGAAACTGAAGTGGCAGATGCCTTGGCAAATGCTCCAGAGGTGCCTCAGGGTTCTAATCTAGCCCTTTCTAGTCAACCTCTTGTCTCTCAAACTGATCCAAGTCTCCTCAAGATGATGGAGCAGATGACTCAATTCATGGGACAGCTCACTCAAGCAGTTGCTCCCAGGGACAATTCCAAAGCCCCTGCTTTCAAGACTCCATCCATGAAGGCACCTGATTCTTTTGATGGTAGTCAAGCTCATAAGTTGAGAGGATTTATCCAATCCTGTCAACTAATTTTCCATAATGATCCAGCAAGCTTCTTCTCTTACAGGAAGAAGTTTTTGTACTCAACTTCTTTTCTTACTGGTAGAGCTGGCAAATGGATTGAACCTTACCTCTCAAATATTTCCAATGAAGACCCTTCCTACCTCCTCAATAATTGGCCATTGTTTGAATCTCAATTATTCACTCTGTTTGGTGACCCCAATGAAGTCAGGAAAGCTGAACAAGAGTTGGACAATTTGAGGATGAAGGAAAGTGGTCATGTTTCCTTGTACATAGCATATTTCAGAAGCTTAATGTCAAGAATTGGAGATTGGGGGGAAAGAGCTTATATCCATGTTTACAGAAGAGGATTGGCATCAAGATTATTGGATCAGTTGGCTTCTCACCCTGGAACTTTTGATACTCTTCAAGAACTCATGGATGTCACTCTAGAATTAGACACAAGATATCATGAGAGGCAAAAGGAAAAGGGTGGCAATCAAGAAAAGAAGCCTCCAGTCAGTGGATCCAATCAGTCTAGGCCTCCTCAAAACTCATTTCAAAAGAGGCCTCATCAGAAGAAGAATAAGAAGGGCAAGCAATTTCAATCTTCAAAGGACAAACCCCACGCTGCTCTCCTCAATAAGGACAATAAATTAATTGGTTCTGAAAAGGAGAGGAGGATTCAAGCAGGGTTGTGTACTTATTGTGGTGGCAAGCACCCAATTGAAAAATGCTTCAAGAGACCTCAGAACAAGCCTGGGTCATCATCAGGAGGCTTCCCTAGCAAGCAGGGAAAAGCCTGAGTGGGGATCATGATGTGTTCAATGGTTCTCACTTATTTCCTTCAAGAGCACAATTGTGCACTCTGAATACTAGTGTCAAGAAATCTTTAAAATTTCTTATTTTCTCTTCTGTCTCTGATATTTTTTATAGTATTCTCATTGATTCTGGTGCTACAAACTCTTTTATTGCAAAGAATTTTGTTCTCAAGTACTCATTGACTCTGTCAGAGCTCCCTGAAAAGATTCCTCTTTTCATTTTGGATTCTAATGAATCCCCTGCCTTGTTCATCACCCATTATACCAAGTGGGTAGTTGACTTGCCTTCCTTCCCAAGCTTTGAATGGGATTTCTTTATCATAGATTCACCCAAAGGAGAAGACCTGATATTGGGCTATGATTTCCTTTACCATTTCAATCCCATTATTGATTGGAAAAATGGATTGATCACCTATTATTCTAATCATAAGGATTCTAGTGGTATTATTCCTTCTACTAGTAATGACTTAGCCACTGCTGTCAACAGTGTTGCTCTGGCTGGTGAACTTAAGACACCTTCCATCCCTTCTTCTGTCCATATCCCTTCCATAATTCCCTCTCAGTCATTACTTCCATCAAGAGATGAAGTCTTCAAAGAGATAAAGGATGTTGGAGAAGATGTTGCCATATCTTCACTTCATCTCTTCCAAGGGGATATGGACCTTCCTCCCTTATCTTTGCATGCATCCCTGGAGGAGCAGTGGGATGAGGAGGAAGAGCCAGAAGAAATTGAAACTGTGTTGAAGGTTGTTCCTCCTGCTTATCACCAATATTTGGATGTATTCTCCAAGGTGAAAGCAGAGAAACTTCCTCCACACCGCGCCTGTGATCACCATATCAAATTGGAGGGTCTTCTACCTCCAATTGGTGTTATCTACTCATTATCAAATAAAGAGTCAGAAACACTGCGGGCCTACATTTCAGAGAATGTAGAGAAAGGTTTCATTAGACCAAGATCCTCTTCAACAGGAGCACCTGTCCTTTTTGTCAAGAAAAAGGATGGAGGTCTTCGTTTGTGTGTTGACTACCGCAAACTCAATGCTGTCACTAGGAAGAACAGATACCCTGTTCCTCCTATGAACCAGCTTCTTACCGTATTCAACGGTTCCACTATCTTCTCCAAGATAGATTTGCGTGGTGCATATAACCTTCTGAGAATCAAAGAGGGGGATGAGCACTTAACTGCCTTTAGAACCAAATATGGCAGTTATGAGTATTTGGTCATGCCATTTGGTTTGACCAATGCTCCTGCTTCTTTCCAAAATCTAGTAAATGATATCTTTGCAGATTTTTTGGATGTGTTTGTTGTGGTTTATCTAGATGATATTATGGTCTTTTCCAGTTCTGAGGAGGAACATGTCAAACATGTGGCCTCTGTCCTCCATAGACTGAGGGACAATAATCTGTTTGCCAAAGCCTCCAAGTGTGTATTCCATGCCTCAAGTGTGGAATACTTGGGCTATGTTGTTTCGAGTGATGGCCTCAAGATGGATTCTTCAAAAGTTCAGCAAATCCTCAATTGGCCTCAGCCCAGAAACATCAAGGCTCTTCAATCTTTTCTTGGCTTTTCCAATTTTTATCGACGTTTCATTAAAAATTATTCTAAAAAAATCACTTCTCTCACTTCCCTCCTTAAAAAAGATTCTCCCTTCATCTTCAATGAGGAAGCTCTTAGTCAGTTTCAAGCACTCAAAGAAGCTTTCACCTCTGCTCCTATCTTATCTCATTTTAATCCTTCTCTACCTACTATAGTAGAGACTGATGCTTCTGATTATGCATTGGGCGCCGTACTGAGTCAGGTGAATGACTCTTGAAAGCATCCCATTGCATTTGATAGTCGCAAGCTCTTGCCAGCTGAGCTCAACTATGAGATTCATGACAAGGAACTCCTTGGCATAGTTTGGGCTCTCAAGCGCTGGAGAGCATTTCTTCTTTCTCTTTCCAATCCCTTTGAGGTCTTGACAGACCACTCTTCCTTGCAATATTTCATGTCTTCCAAAGTTCTTACTCGTCGTCAGGCCCGTTGGGCTGAATTTCTCTCAGAATTTCATTTCACTATCACTTACCGCCCAGGCAGGCTGGCCACTTTACCAGATGCCTTATCACGTTGGGACGACGTGTACCCAGAGAGGGGGGTGGACTTCATCAGCAAGAATCCTCAGAATTTTCATCAAGTACTTAAGCAAGATGGAATTCAAGAGTCAAGATTCTTCTCAATCAAAGTGGAAATTTTCTCAGATTTAGTTGACAAGATTCAAGAAGAAGTATGGCAAGACAAAGACTATAAAGAAATACTCAAGCAACTAGCAAGAGGTGAATCAGTTCCAGATTATTCTCTTGAACCTCAAGCCAAGTTATTATTATTCAAAGATAGAGTGGTAATCCCAAGCAATGAAGAACTTCAACTCAATATTCTTCAAAAGCGTCATGACTCACCATTGGCTGGCCATCCTGGCCAGGAGAAGACCCTCAAGCTCATCAAGAGGGATTTTTATTGGGCTGGCATGAATCAATTCATCAAGGACTATGTGTCCTCATGTCAGCAATGTTCAAGAAACAAGAACATCCATCACAAGAAGTTTGGATTACTCAAGCCTCTTTCAATTCCATCTGGTCCTTGGAATTCATTATCAATGGACTTTATCACTCAATTGCCACTGTCCAACAACTTTGATTCAATTTTAGTAGTTGTGAACAGATTCTCAAAAATGGCAATCTTCATTCCAACTTATGGCACAATCACTGCTCTGGATTTAGCTCAAATATTCATTAGCCATGTATTTTCCAAGCATGGACTCCCAGTCAGTATTGTCAGTGATAGAGGATCCTTATTTGTTTCATCATTCTGGAATCAATTGTGTCAGCAGCTCAAGATATCAAGAGATCTTTCAACTGCCTTTCACCCTGAAACAGATGGACAGACAGAGAGGGTAAATCAGATACTAGAACAGTACCTTCGGATGTATGTCAGCTATCATCAAGATGACTGGTACACCTGGCTCCCTCTGGCTGAATTTGCCTATAATAATGCAGAACATTCATCAACCAAGCAATCACCCTTTTTCACCATTTATGGAAGGGATCCCAGCTTTGACTCAATCCATATTTCTCAAGACTCACCTGCTGGAAAGTTATCAACAAAACTCCAATCAGTACAGCAAGTTGTCAAAGAAGAATTAGAGTCAGCAATAAGGAGATTCAAGAAGTATGCAGATAGAAATAGGGCAATTCCACCTGATTTCCAACCTGGGGACAAAGTATGGCTAGCTTCCAAGAACATCAAGACCACAAGACCCACCAAGAAATTATCAGAAAGATGGTTGGGACCCTTTGAAGTTCTTAAGAAGATTGGCAGCCATGCATATCACCTCAAGTTGCCTCAGCAATGGAAGACAGTTCACCCTGTATTCCATGTGTCCTTATTAGAACCAGTCAAGCATTCAACTATCCCAAATCGTCATCAATTGCCGCCACCACCAGTCTTAGTGGAAGAGCAAGAAGAATGGGAAGTGGCTCAGGTTCTGGACTCAAAACTCAAAAGAGGTAATGTATGGTATCTTGTAGAGTGGAAAGGATTCAGTGAAGACCCAGAAAGAACCACTTGGGAACCAGCTTCTAACCTTACCAACTCACCAGACCTTGTCAAGGATTTCCACTCATTGTATCCAGACAAGCCTGGTCCAAATACCTCAAGAGTTTGATTTTATGGTGCTTGGTGGGGAGAAGAAGTTATGAAAGTAAGTTCCTCTCCTGGCATGCACCTTTAAGGGGGTATTCTACCCATATGTTGTTGTAAGCATCACCTTGGCCACTTTGTGAGCACTTGTCAATTCTTTGGACAGGTTCAGGAAGCATACAACATCAATACCCTCCATTTGGACCTTATCATGATATGGCCAAATATTTTCTTTCTTTCTTTATGTTTCATTTTCTTTCTTTATTATCATTTCATTTTATGCCAATCATCATAATTCAAGGCATTCATTACTTCGAGTCATTTATGGCAAATCATCTCAGAAGGCATTTATGGCAACTTATTTCAGTCTTATGGTGCTTGGTGGGGAGTGGAAGTTATGAAAGTAAGTTCCATCTCCTGGTATGCATCCCTGAGGGTTCTACTTCTTGTAAAACATCACCTTGGCCACTCTGTGAGCATCAAAATTCTTGGTTTTCACTTTTCAGACACTTGTTTTGGCCAGAATCAAGCAACTCACCACAAGAAGGACCAACCATCAGGATTTTTCTTTATTTCTTTCTTTACTCTCATTTTCTCTTATTATTTTTCTTTCTTTCTTTACTTGTATAATTTTCTTTCTTTGATTTCTTTAAAGCAGCAGCATCCCCTCCCCAAATCATGTATTGGGAGGTTCCATTATCTTTTTTATTTTTTAGTATTTATAAGAGTGGGGATAGAAGCCAAACCAAACACAAACAAGGAAAAGGAAACTAGTTATCTCTACCCAAGTCATCAAAAGTTCTCTGGAAGTCATTTATCAACTCATCCTCATACCAGGCAAATTTTGCAGCCATCTCTTCAGAAGCAGTACCTGGAATAGTCCTGTCATTGGCATACATAATCACCTCTCTGCTATTTCTATCAACCCTCCTGAACAATCTGGCCACAGCATCTTGATTTTCACTAGCCACGTTGGGATCTTCTCTGGTAACCCGGATAGGCCAACGTTCTCTTCTTTGAAAAACTTGAGCGGCAGGAAACGGCAAAGGAGACAATCCATCTCTTCTTCTGCTGGAGCTGGCCACAGGTTGGAGTTGACGGGAGGTGTTTATGGGTGAGTTTCTGGGCTGTTGAACTGGAGATGGTCTTACTGCTGGATTCAAGGCAGGCCTGGTGGTATGGGAAGTAGTTGGTGAAGGAGGAGGAAGGGTTGTAGGAATAGAAGCAAGCATTGGTTGGAAGTTTCTTGGAGTGCTGGGAATAATTTGGCTTTGGAATCTGGTGTTGGCAAGAGGTTGAGAAGAGGAATTGCTGGATGGATGGCCACTTGAATGAGGAATAACTTGAACTTCTTCACCATCCAACTCATCACTTCCTTCGGCATCTGGATCTGATGGGGAATCAACAATTCTTCTTAGCTTCTTCACTACTTTCACCACTCCATCAGCATTGGTTCTTGAAATTGGAATTTCTGAGCTGTAGTGGATGGGCCTACCACCAATTGGAATGGACCCTCCAACATTAGTCCATCTGGCCACATCCCTCTGCCTGGAACCAGTCACTATATCAAGATATCAGCACCAATTCAATCAAAATATGCAAATCACTCACATTGAGAAAATCCAGAAGTGGCATCAGGGGTAGGTTCCTCAAGAATGGGGAATTCCTGCCCATAAGGCCCATCCTTCCTACTCCATAGGTGCCTCCTGACCTGGGACAAAGTTGATCCGGTACGGCGGCATGGCTTCTTCCCAATAAAGCAGAAATGGCATTTTGACGATCGAGGATTGTAATGTTGGAAGCAATCCTTACCCCTGGCCAAACACTCAGTACAGGCAGAATCAAGAACTTCAACTGCTCTGAACCCATCATATGTTTGGGAGGGGTCAAAATGGCCAGAAGACGCCATAGAAGGAGAAGACAATCGACTGAAGACGCCAGAACCATGAAGAATAGAAGGTGGCGGTGCAGAAGGGGAAGATTCAGTGAGTTCAGTCAGTTTGGAACTCATAACTGAAGAATGTGCAAGCAGAAGATTCAAGACGTCAGAATCAATCCACTCCACATCAAGAAAAAGGAAATTTGACTCAAGGAAATGGGGCCATAACTCAATTATGCCCCACCTCAAAGCCTGTAAGGTGAAGGTTCACACCCCTTTGGGGCTGAGCTCATCACCCAGGGCCTCCCCTGCAACTTTGGGGGAGGCCAAGATCTTGATGGTCCTGGACCCCTTCAATGGGTCCAGGCCATATATGGTGAAATTTGGGAATGGGCCATTTCTGGGCCCCTTGGTCACCCTGGGTCCCCAGCAAATTTGGGCCCAGGGGCTCCATTTTGGTCCTGGGGGCCTCCAATAGCCCCCGTGGACCGCGGACCGTAGGATCCCAAAGACTCGAAATTGCCTATTATGGCCAAAAAATCAAAAAAAAGCCCTAATCACCAAAACACCCAAAAAGGCCATAAAAGGCCAATTGCATCAAGATCACTCAGGATGGAGGCCACAGCCCAAAACCCACTTGGAGGGCTGTCTGAGGCCAATTCCTTGGATGATGGGGACAAGACCCCTTGGAGGAAAGTTTCACTCATTCATTGGATTAAGTCTGGGCCAATGAGTACAAGTCATATACTCATTGAGTCCCAATTTCTGAGCACAAGTGCTCAATGGCCTTTATTCTGGGATATATCCCAAGGCATGGCTGATTGAATCAAAAGAAAAAGAATGGCATATTCTGGAAGGAATACTCACTCAAGCTTGGAAAAAGGGGGAATCAATTGAATTTGGCAGGGAAGAAGGAATGAAGGATTTTCAGGATAATGGTCAAGAGGAAAGAAATTTAAAAAGAAAAATTTTTTGAAAAAATGTGGGGATGTTGAGATGCCACTCAACAGTGGCAGGGTATTATGGTGTTCAGGAGCCCACCAGTTTCAAGAGGGGGATACTGTAACAACCATCCATCAGGGGTAAGGGTATTCATTCATACACCCACTCAAACACCTCAAATCAGCAAATCCAGTATCTGCATCAGCAGTCAGTTTCAGCAATCTTCATTCTGAAACATGCATACAGTTTGGTACATCAATACAGCCTGTCAATACTTGTACAGGATGGATTCACCCAATACAGCTTCAATACACCAGTATGAATCTGTATGATCACTCAAATACACCACACCTCTTGTACAGGTTCTGTACAGCTGTACAGGACCTGTATTGGCCAGACTCAATTCAACAATCAATTATTCTCATGAAAATTCTTCTCTGGATCAGGGCTGGTGATTCTCACATATACCAGCCCCTCTTTCTCCCCCCTGGGGACTTTTCCCCAGTTAATGAATTTAGTTTATTTATTATTTTATAATTATTCTTATCCTTATTTTGGGTATTATAATTATTTAATCTTAAGTTAGTCTTTGCATTTCTCTCTTTGCCTGTACAGTATGAGTTGGGTGGCCATATCCTTATTAACCCTTCTCTTTCCATTCTGACAGGTTGAAACAGTGGACTTGGACTTGTTTGTGGTTGGCTCTTCTATTCTTTTACTCTTATCTTTGTTGCTGCTTTTCTTATATTTATTTCTTTAGCAATTTATCTTTAACACTCTTCAGTGTATCTCATCTTATCTTATCTTTGAGCCCTCCATAAGTGAGTCCCAGTTTACTGAGTGCCAGGCCCTCTTCACTTTGAAGAGCCCCTGTGACAAGATGGACCAAGCAAAATTCCAGCAAACTCTTAATTTTCCACCTCCAAGAAACCTCAAGGATCTGCAATCATTCCTTGGCTTTGCCATCTTCTACCGCTGTTTCATCAAGAATTATTCAAAGAAAATCAGTTCACTCACCAGTTTCCTCAAGAAATATTCCTGTTTCCCCCTCAAAGAGGAAACTCTTGGTCAGTTTCACCAACTCAAAGAGGCTTTCACCACTGCCCCTATCCCTCTACCCACCATTGTAGAGACTGATGCATCCAATTATGCCTTGGGTTCTGTACTGAGTCAGGTCTCTGACTCAGGAAAAAATCCCATTGCATTCAACAGCCTCAAGTGTATTTCCAGAAGAACTCAACTATGAGATTAATGACAAGGAGCGTCTTGTCATAGTCTGGGCTCTCAAGCGCTGAAGGAATCTCCTTCTTTCCCTTTCTTTGTCTTTTGAGGTTCTCACCACTCATTCTTCACTTCAATACTTAATGTGTTCAAAATTTCTTAGTTGCCGTCATGCCCGCTGGGCTGAATTCCTCTTTGAATTTCACTTCTCAATCACTTACCACCCTGGCCGCCTAGCTACTCTGCTGGACACTTTATCATGTTGGGACTATGTTTATCTGGAGAGGGGGGAGGATTTCATCAGCAAGAATCCAATGAACTTTCAACAGCTCATCAAGCAGGATGAAGTCCAACATTCAAGATATTTTGCAGTTAAGGTGAAATCCTTTTCAAATTTGATTTATTCAATTCAGAAGGCTCTATCGCAAGACTCTCAGTACGGAAGTATTCTTCAAGAATTGGGTAAAGTTAAATCTTTCCAAGATTATTCTCTTGATTCCTAATCCCAACTTTGCTTATTCAAAGATTGGGTGGTGGTATCAAATGACCCCACAATTCAACTCAGCATCCTTCAAAAGTGTCATGATTCTCCTCTATCTGGACACCCTGGCAAAGAGAAGACTCTCAAACTTGTCAAGTGGGATTTCCACTGGTCTGGAATGACTCAATTCATCAAGGATTATGACTCATCCTGTCAACAATGCTCAAGAAACAAGAATATTCATCACAAGAAGTTTGGATTCCTCAAACCTCTCCCAATTCCAAATGGTCCTGGGATTTGTCTTTCAATGGATTTCATCACTCAATTGCCACTTTCCAATTCCTTTGACTGAATTCTGGTCATAGTGGACATATTCTCAAATATGGAAGTGTTTATTCCAACAATGTCTTTAATAGCTTCACTGGATATGGCCCATTCATTCATTAAGAATATCTTTGCAAAGCATGGCCTTCCTTCAAGCATTGTTATTGATAGAGGTTCTCTTTTTGGACCAATCTTGGTCAGCAGCTCATTATTTCAAGAGATGTTTCAGCTGCTTACCATCCATAAAGTGATGGACAGACAGAGAGGGTAAATCACATACTAGGACAGTATCTTCAGATGTATGTCAGTTATCATCAAGATTATTTCAACACCTGGGTCCCCCTGGCTGAACTTTGTTAAAATAGCTCTGACCACTCTTCAACAAAACAATCACTGTTTTTCACTTTTTACAGAAGAGATCCACAACTTGACTCAGTTCACATTACTCAAGACACTTCTGCTGGAAATGTCTCAAAATAAATACAAACAGTACAGAAAGATGTCAAGAGAAAACTTGAAGTTTCCATAAACAGTTTTAAGAGGTATGCAGATAAAAGTAGAGCAAGTCCACCAGTTTTCAATCCTGGTGACATGGTATGGCTTTCTTCCAAGAACATCAAATCAAAAAGACCCACTAAAAAACTGCCTGAAAGATGGTTGGGTCCTTTTCCAATCTTGAAGAAAATCAGTACTCATGCTTACCACCTCAATGGAAATCCATCCATCCAGTCTTCCATGTTTCCCTCCTTGAGCCAGTCAAGACATCAACAATCCCAAATAGGCATCAAGAGCCTCCTCTTCCAATCAGCATTGAAGAAGAAGAGGAATTGGGAGTCTCTCAAATACTGGATACAAAGCTCAAGAGAAGAAAATTATGGTATCTTGTGGAATGGAAAGGTTTCAGTCAAGACCCAGAAGGATCCACTTGGGAACCAGCCAAAAACCTCAAGAATTTCCCTGAGCTTGTCAAGGATTTCCATTCCTTATATCCTGACAAGCCAGGCCCCAATCCTTCAAGACCTTGTTTTTTATGGTTCTTGTTGTGGAGAGGAATTACCAAAAGTAAGTCCCACTCCGGGTATGCACCTTTAGGGGTTTTCTACTCTTTTCTGCTGTAAGAATCACCTTGGCCACTCTGTGAGAACTTTGCAATTTTGGACACAGACTTTGGCCTGGCTTTCAGCATCAAATTTCAATCTATGGCCAATTCCACTTGGGGAAATGGACCATTCTTCTTCTTAATCCTTTTTTCCAAGTCATTACTTTTTGATTCATTCTTTCATAAATCTTCCTTAGTTTATGGCATTGGCGGGAGTGGTAGCTATCAAAAGTAAGTTCCTCTCCTTGTGTGCACTTCCCTGAGGGGTCTACAATTGTCCAAAACCTCACCTTGGCCACTCTGTGAGCACCTGGAATCAAATATTATTTTAAAAATCCTTGGCCATTTCAAATCAACTGTCAATATCTGTGATGAAGATTGGAATCCCCCTCAAGATTCTCTTTTCTTTTCTTTTTTATTTTCTTCTTATTTGCCAGTTTCTTTGTTATCTTTTTTTCTTTATATTTTCTTCATAATTTTATTTTTTATAATTCTTGATGCCAATCTTTATGTCAACTCATTCTTCAAAATTCAAAGCCAAATGTCAAAAGAAGACCAAATCAACCTCATCTCATATGCCAACCTCTTTAGCAGTCTGAAAGTTCTTTTCAAGATTCAATACCTCTGGAATCCCTACGTCCAATCTGTCTCAACAGCCTCAACAGGCTTATACCTTATCATGGTGCTCAAGAGCTCACAATTTAACGTAGGAATGTACAGTCACAACCACAAATAATCCCCCCCCCCAATGGGTGTTACAGCAATTCTAGCCTGAACTGTCACAGGGGCTCTTGGACAGAAATACAAGAGTTTCCTGGCACTCAGAAATAAGGGAGCTCACTTGGAAGACTCCAAAGAATAAAGAAATGAAAATAAAGAATAAATTCCTCTAAGAAATATTCAAGTACAAGATGAGATGCAATGAGAGGAAAGAGAAGCCAAATGGCCAAAGAGCCAACCAAGTAAGTCCTTAACCACTGTTTCAACCTGCCAAAATGAACAATGGAATTAGTAAGGATATGACCACCAAACATGCCTTGACAGGCAAAGAAAGAATAAGAGGAAAGGTGCTAAATGACTGACTTGATAATATCAGTATTCACTTAACAAAATCATAAGATAGATAACGATAAAATAAAATCAAAGTATATTAATTAACTGGGGAAAACCCCCCAGGGCGGAAGGGGTAGCCGGTATATGTGAAAAGTTGAGACCTTGAGTTCTTCAGGCTGAAAACTGATCTGTATTGATCCTTGAGGCTGTATTAATTGTTTTGGGAATTGATACAGCTGGCTAATATTGAAATTGAATTGGGTTGAATGAATTTCCCAGTCTTGAAAATGAAATACAGTTCTTGATGGATCCAGACTGTATTGAAATGCATATGGTTGCCAAGATGGATTGAGTGGAGCTTTGACACTTGACAATTGAATGAATAAATGAATGGACTGCCTCTTGAATCCCTTGAGAATGGTTGAACAGTATTGCCTTGGAGGAATACTGTGAATTCAATTATCCAATGACATCTTGATGGCGTGATTGGTCTTTGACGCTGAAACACTTGCTCTTGAGCCTTGATGAGTCCTCTGAATGATTGGGTGCCTTGATGACGTGATGATATGTTGTAATGTTTAAATGACCATTTGATATTGCCACCATTCAATTTCTGTTGAAAAATGATGCATAATGATATATGACATCATTTATGGCATATTGGTTCATTGGAAACAAGATTACGTCCAAAGATCTTGAGATGGAAAGACAGAGGGGAAAAGGGTGGATGGGATGGCTTCAGAGCTTTAAAAGGTGTTTCTGGGTCCTTTGGGGGTTTTGGCCACTTTTGGGTTCTGAGCCAAAAACTGGCCCAAAGGGCGGGAAAGTGTCTTTTGGACACTTTGCGTCAAAGTGCACCAAAGTGCGCGAATGCGCATTATGAGCCCAAATGGCCAAAAACAGCCATTCGGGCAATTTACCCTGGTTTTGAGGGAAATGACCAGAAATACCCATTTGGGCATAAATTGCCACTATGGCTTCTGGATTGAGGTGAAGGGCCATGAGGCCCCAAAAGATAAATGGCCATAAATGGTCCATAAGATGATGACGTGGCCATATTGGCCACTGGTGATGGATATGGCCAATTGGCCATAAAAGGACTGTGGCTTGATATGCCATACGGAGATCCAAGGATGGAATTGCCATGGTTGTGACAGTACCCCCCACCTTGAAATGATGAGCTCCTGAGCACCAATACAAGGTGAAGCCTGTTGAGGCTATTGGAAAGGATTGAGAGTGGGATAGAGGAAAGTTCTTTTAAGAGGAAAAGAAATGATAACTGATATTAAAAATTTGTCATATGACGCAGGACTTACTTGATCTTCTTTTGAGATTGGCTTCAAGATTGATGATGTTTGAAATGAATGATAATCTTGACATGAAATTTGACATGATAAAATGAAAATGAAAATAAGATTTGATATAAAGAATGAAAATGAAAATGAAAATAAAATAAAGAGAAAATAGAAAATAAAAATGAATTTAATCTTGAAGAGGTTCCAATCTTCACCACGGAGGTTGATAGCTGATTTTGAAATTGGCCAAGGACCTGGAAAGAGAAATTTGATGCCAGGTGCTCACAAAGTGGCCAAGGTGATGTTTTGACAATATTGTAGACCCCTCAGGGAAGTGCACACCAGGAGAGGAACTTACTTTTGGTAGTTACCACTCCCACCAGTGCCATAAAAATAAAAACAACAATGTTGCAGGAATGAATTTGAATTGTGAAGTCTTGGAAATGAATTGAAAAGTGAATGGCCCATTGTCCCAAGTGAAAATGGCCATAATAATGGAAATGAAGTTGAAAGCCATTCCAAAGATCTGTGTCCAAAGTTTCAAAGTTCTCACAGAGTGCCCAAGGTGATGCTTACAACAGTAAAAAGAGTAGAATACCCCTAAAGGTGAATACCAGGAGTGGGACTTACTTTTGGTAATTCCTCTCCCCACCAAGCACCATAATGAATCAAGATTTTTAAGAATTGGGCCCATGCTTGTCAGGATATAATGAATTAAAATCTTTGACAAGTTCAGGACAATTCTTGAGGTTTTTGGTTGGTTCGCAAGTGGATCTTTCTGGGTCTTGACTGAAGCCTTTCCATTCCACCAGATACCATAGTTCTCCTCTCTTAAGCTTTGAGTCCAGTATTTAAAAGACTTCCCATTCCTCTTCTTCTTCAATGATGATTGGAGGAGGAGGCTCTTGATGCCTATTTGGGATTTTTGATGTCTTGACTGGTTCTAAGAGTGAAATATGGAAGACTGGGTGGATGGACTTCCATTGAGATGGGAGCTTGAGGTGGTAGGCATGAGTTCTGACTTTCTTCAAGATTGGAAAAGGACCCAACCATCTTTCAGACAGTTTTTTGGTGGGTCTAGTTGATTTTATGTTCTTGGAGGAAAGCCATACCATGTCACCAGGATTGAAAACAGGTGGACTTGCTCTAATTTTATCTGCATACCTCTTAAACCTGTTTATGGCAACTTCAAGTTCTCTCTTGACATCTTTCTGTACTGATTGGATTTTTGTTGATAACTTTCCAGCAGGAGTATCTTGAGTGATGCAAACTGAGTCAAATTGTGGATCCCTTCCATAAACAGTGAAAAACGGTGATTGTTTTGTTGAAGAGTGGTCAGAGTTATTGTAGGCAAATTCATCCAGAGGGAGCCAGGTGTTCCAATCATCTTGATGATAGCTGACATACATCCAAAGGTACTGTTGTAGTATCTGATTCACCCTCTCTGTCTGTCCATCAGTTTCTGGATGATAAGCAGTTGACAGATCTCTTGAAATCTTGAGCTGCTGACAAAGATTGGTCCAAAAAGAAGAAACAAAAAGAGAACCTCTATTACTAACAATGCGTGAGGGGAGGCCATGCTTTGAGAGAATATTCTTTATGAATAAATGGGCCAAATCCAATGAAGTTATTGAGGACATTGTTGGAATAAAACCCCCCATTTTTGATAATCTGTCCACTATGACAAGGATTGAGTCAAAGGAATTGGACAGTGGCAATTGAGTGATTAAATCCATTGAAAGACAAATCCAAGGACCATGTGGAATTGGAAGAGCCTTGAGGAGTCCAAACCTCTTGTGATTAATATTTTTGTTTCTTGAACACTGTTGAAAGGATGATACATAATCCTTGATAAATTGAGTCATGCCGGACCGGTGGAAATCCCGCTTGACAAGTTTAAGAGTCTTCTCTTGGCCAGGGTGTCCAGCTAGAGGAGAGTCATGCCTTTTTTGAAGTATGCTGAGTTGAATTGTGGGGTCATTCAGGACCACCACCCAATCTTTGAACAGGAGAAGTTGGGAGGAGGAATCAAGAGAATAATCTTGGACAGATTTACCTTTACCCAAATCTTTAAGGATACTTCTATATTGAGAATCTTTCCATAATTCCTTCTGAATTGATTCAATCAAATTTGAAAATGTTTCCACCTTGACTGCAAAAAGCTTTGAGGCTTGAATTTCATCTTGCTTAATTATCTTCTGATAATTCATTGGGTTCTTGCTGATGAAATCCTCCCCCCTCTCTGGGTAAACGTTGTCCCAACATGACAAAGCATCTGGAAGAGTGGCCAAGCAGCCAGGGCAGTAAGTGATTGAAAAATGAAATCCAGATAAAAATTCAGCCCAGCGGGCTCAACGGCAAGTGAGAATCTTTGATGACATGAAGTATTGAAGTGATGAATAATCAGTGAGAACTTCAAAAGGGGAAGAAATTGAAAGAAGGAAAGCTCTCCAGCGCTTGAGAGCCCAGACTAAGCCAAGGAGCTCCTTGTCATGAATATCATAATTGAGCTCAGCTGGGAGAAGCTTGCAGCTATCAAATGAAATGGGATGTTTTCCTGAGTCAGAGACCTGACTCAGTACAGCACCCAAGGCATAATCAGAAGCATCAGTCTCTACAATGGTGGGTAGAGAAGGATTGGAGCAGTGGTGAATGCCTCTTTGAGTTGATGAAACTGTCTAAGAGCTTCCTCATTGAGGGGAAAACGGGAATCTTTCTTGAGGAAACTTGTGAGTGAACTAATCTTCTTTGAATAATTCTTGATGAAACGGCAGTAAAAAATTGGCAAAGCCAAGGAATGATTGAAGAGCCTTGAGGTTTCTTGGAGGTGGCCGATTGAGAATTTGCTGGACGTTTTCTTGGTCCATCTTGAGGCCTTCAGAAGAAACAAGACAACCCAAATACTCTACACTAGTAACATGAAACAGGCACTTGGAGGCCTTAGCAAAGAGGTTATTGGCTCTGAGTCTGGAGAGAACAGTGGAAACATGAATGACATGTTCTTCTTCAGATTTGGAAAAGACCATAGTGTCATCCAAATAAACCACAACATAAATATCAAGAAGATCACAAAAAATATCATTGACAAGGTTTTGGAAAGAGACAGGAGCATTGGTGAGCCCAAATGGCATACCCAAATACTCATAGCTGCCATATTTAGCTCTAAAACATGTCAAATGTTCATCACCTTCCTTGATTCTGAGCAGGCTATATGCACCACGCAAATCAATCTTGGAGAAGATAGAAGAACCATTGAAAAAAGTAAGAAGCTGATTCATAGGAGGAGCAGGATACTTGTTCTTCCTACTAACAGAATTGAGTTTGCAGTAATCAACACACAAATGGAGGCCACCATCTTTCTTTTTGACAAAGAGGACAGGTGCTCCTTTTGAAGAGGAGCTTGGCCGGATGAAACCTTTCTCTACATTCTCTGAAATGTAGGCCCTGAGTGTATCTGACCCTTGGTTTGATAAAGAGTAGATCACCCCAACTGGAGGTAGAGACCCCTCCAGCTCAATATGATGATCACAGGTGCGGTGAGGAGGAACGCTTTCTACTTTCACCTTGGAGAATACATCCAAGTACTGGTGATAAACAGAAGGAACAACCTTCATCACAGTTTCTATTTCTTCTGGCTCTTCCTCTTCATCCCACAACTCCTCCAGGGAGTCATGATAAGATGAAGGAGGGAGGTCCATTTTCCCAAAGAAGAGATGAAGTGAAGATACAGAATTATCTTCTCCAACATCTTGAATCTCTTTGAAGACTTCATCTCTAGATGATAGCAATGACTGATGGGAATTAAGGGAAGGAATATGGACAGAAGATGGAAATGATGGTGTTCTAGAATCACCAACCAGAGCTGCAAATTATTTGGCAGAAGAAAGGTCATTACTGAAAGATTTTGAAGGATCATGATAGTCCTTATGATCAGCATTAAAGGTGAGCAGCCCTTGCCTCCAATCAATATATGGATTAAAATGATTAATAAAGTCAAAGCCCAATATGAGGTCTTCTTCCTTGGGAGTATCAATGACTAAAAATCCCATTCAAATTTTGGGAAGGAAGGGAGCTCAACCATATATTTAGTATGGTGAGTCACAAATAAGGAAGTAGACTCTGAGGAGTCAATAATAATAAGTGGAATCTTCTCTGGGAGTTCTGAAATGGTCAAAGAATACTTGTGAACAAAATTCTTTGCAATAAATGAGTTGGTAGCACCAGAATCAATGAGAATACTGTAAAACATATCAGAGAGAGAAGAAAAAACAAAAAATTTAAGGGAATTTTTGACACCAGTATTTAGAATGCACAATTGTGCTCTGGATCGAAAGCAGTGAAGACCATTGAACACAACATGATATTCACTCAGGCTTTTCCCTGGCTGGGAAATTTGCCTGACGGTTGGGTAAGCTTGTTTTGAGGCCTTTTGAAACAGGACTCAAGACTATGCTTCCCACCACAATAGGTACAAAGACCCTCCTTGATTCTTCTTTCCTTTTCAGAGTTCATGAGCTTGAAGTCCTTATTCAACAAAGAAAAATGGGACTTGTCCCTCTTCTGAAAATTCTTCTTCTTCTTATGACTTGAACTTGAAGAATTTTGAGGATGAGAAGAACTTGACTTTGAGGCTTCTGGCTTCTTCTCTTGATGATGACTCTTTTCATTTTGCCTCTCATGGTACGTGGTATCAAGCTCCAGGGTAATATCCATTAAGTCTTGAAGAGAGTCAATTCTTGAAGGATGGGAGGCCAATTGATCCAAAATCCTGGATGGCAATCCCTTCCTGAAATGATGGATAAGAGCTCTTTCACCCCAATCTCCAATTCTTGATACAAGACTTCTGAAAGAAGCTATGTATAGTGAAACATGTCCACCTTCCTTCATTCTTAGTGAATCCAATTCTGCTTCAGCTTTTCTGACTTCATTCGGGTCACCAAATAGAGTGAAGAGTTGAGATTTAAATAAAGGCCAAGAATTGAGGAGGTAATTAGAGTCTTGATTGGTGAGATTGGAAAGATATGGCTCAATCCATTTTGCAGCCCTGCCAATGAGAAATGAAGTGGCATAAAGGACCTTCTTTCTGTCTTGAGCGAAGCTTGCCGGATCATTATGAAAGATCAGTTGACAAGACTGAATAAAGCTTCTAACTTTTAAGGGTTGAGTCCCATCAAAGCATTCTGGTGCCTTCATAGATGGAGTCTTGAAGGCTGGTGGTCTTGATTCTTCAGAGGATGAAGCTGCTTGAAGATTGGCCATAATCTGAGTCATTTTCTGCATAATGGCCAATAAAGATGGTTCAGACTGATGAGAGACAGGCTGATTAGACTGGGCTAGAGTTGGCCCTCCAGTACCCTGGGATGCCTCTACCGGAGCAGGGACACCTTCAGTACCATCAGACTCTTCCTCTTCCACAGAATTCTCCTCCTCCTCTTCACCATCTTCACCTGGACCCTTGAAAATGGTCCTTGAAGTTCCTGGAAATCCGCCAACTACTCCCAAGAATGAGATTGATCTTCTTGGCACTCTTCCTTCCTTCCAAAGCAGGTCCTCTGTCCAATTTGGCCCTCAGTTGAGAAACTGCTGGGGTGCCATCAAGAGGAACCCTTGAAGTTGGAGTGAGAACAGCTAGAGTTCTGGCCTGAGATCTTGTCTGCCTTGCAGGAGGTGAGTGTTGGATGGGCATGATTTCAGGATAAAATGAAATAAATGAAAAAGAGTCAAGATTTGAAGATGAAAACTTGAGTCAATTTGAAATAATGTTTGAAGTCAAAAATCAAAATCAATATCTTGAGGAAAATCAAGAAAATCAATAAATCAAATGAAATCTTCAGGTAAATCAATCAATTAAATATCAAATGAAGACTTGAAGTCAATAAATCAAATTTCAAATCAATAAGAATCAAAATCTTGCAGAAAATCAATTAATCAAAATGAATTCTTGAGGAAAAATCAATTTATGTCAAAAATCTTGATGTGAAAAATCAGCAAAATCAATGAAATCTTCAGGTCAATCAATTTTGTTGAGTTCAATATCAATTGATGTCAAATCAATCAATTAAATCAAAATCAAGCAATTTCTTCTTTAAAAAATCAAAATTCTTGAAGAATGAATCAAATATGGATCTTGATGTGAAGAATGTGTCTGAATAATTTGATGAAAAGCTTGAAAATCAAATGAAAATTAAGATGACGCCTGAATTATGAATGAATTAAAATGATTATTTGAGATAAAACTTAAGAAAAGAGACAAAAATAAAGTTTTGGTCAGCTTTCAATTTTCAGAATGAAAAATGAATGAGAGAAAATTGAGAGGTGACGATGAATCATAAGGTCATAAGCATTAAAGAGTCATAATTTCAATGAAATGAGTGAATGAAATTATAAAGAAAGAATGAACAGAATGAAAAGAAATTATGAGTTAATTAATATAATGTCACAGGGGCTCTTGGATAGAAATACAAGAGTGGCCTGGCACTCAGGAATCAGGGAACTTGTTTGGAAGACTCCAAAGAATAAAGAAATAAAAATAAAGAATAAATTCCTCTAAGAAATATGCAGGTATAAGATGCGATGCAATGAGAGGAGAGAGAAGCCAACCAAGTAAGTCCTTAAACACTGTTTCAACCTGCCAAAATTAACAATGGAATTAGTAAGGATATAACCACCAAACATCCATTGACAGGCAAAGAAAGAATCAGAGAAAAGGTGCTAAATGACTGACTTGATAATATCAGTATTCACTTAACAAAATCATAAGATAGATAAAGATAAAATGAAATCAAAGTATATTAATTAACTGGGGAAAACCGCCCAGGGTGGAAAGGGTAGCCGGTATATGTGAAAAGCTGAGACCTTGAGTCCTTCAGGCTGAAAACTGATCTGTATTGATTGTTTTGGGAATTGATACAGCTGGCTAATATTGAAATTGAATTGAGTTGAATGAATTTCCCATGCTTGAAAATGAAATACAGTTCTTGATGGATCCAGACTGTATTGAAATGCATATGGTTGCCAAGATGGATTGAGTGGAGCTTTGAAACTTGACAATTGAATGAATGAATGAATGAACTTCCTCTTTAATCCCTTGCAAATGGTTGAACAGTATTTCCTTTGAGGAATACTGTGAATTCAATTATCCAATGACATCTTGATGGCGTGATTGGTCTTTGACGCTGAAACACTTGCTCTTGAGCCTTGATGAGTCCTCTGAATGATTGGGTGCCTTGATGACGTGATGATATGTTGTAATGTTTAAATGACCATTTGATATTGCCACCATTTAATTTCTGTTGAAAAATGATGCGTAATGATATATGACATCATTTATGGCATATTGGTTCATTGGAAACAAGATTACGTCCAAATATCTTGAGATGGAAAGACAGAGGGGAAAAAGGTGGATGGGATGGCTTCAGAGCTTGAAAAGGTGTTTCTGGGTCCTTTGGGGGTTTTGGCCACTTTTGGGTTCTGAGCCAAAAACTGGCCCAAAGGGCGGGAAAGTGTCTTTTGGACACTTTGTGTCAAAGTGCGCAAATGCGCATTATGAGCCCAAATGGCCAAAAACAGCCATTTTGGCCATTTACCCTGGTTTTGAGGGAAATGACCAGAAATACCCATTTTGGAATAAATTGCCGCTATGGCTTCTGGATTGAGGTGAAGGGCCATGAGGCCCCAAAAGACAAATGGCCATAAATGGTCCATAAGATGATGACGTGGCCATATTGGCCACTGGTGATGGATATGGCCAATTGGCCATAAAAGGACTGTGGCTTGATATGCCATACAAAGATCCAAGGATGGAATTGCCATGGTTGTGACATGAACCCAGTTTATGGTCAATTGGCCATATAATATGTTTATGGCCAATTGTACCCTCCTGGACATATCAACCTTCCACTGGCCATTCATGGGCCCAAACCTCATTTATGGCCTCAGGCCATATCCTGCCTTCATTGGCCTTATTGGCCAAATATCCACCTCACCAACCCCCATGCCATTATCCTTGTTTTGGGGGCTGGGGGTATTTTCAGTCTTCCAGGGGCCTATGGCCCCCTCTCCACCACCAGGGAACTTGGCCCAACCCCTTATATTAGTGGGTTTCTGGCCCCAATGGCCTTTTTGGGCCATTTAGGCCCTCTGAGGCCTGCAGTCCATGGGACCATTAGGCGCCTTTTGGCCCAAATCCAATGAGGAGAAAAGGGGCTAAGGGGGTAGTTCATCATTCCCCAAAGCCAAGTGGGCCCACCTGAGCCAGTTTTGGCCCCAGAATTGGCCAAAACCACCTTAGGACCCAAAATGGCCATAATTCAGTCCATTGCCTCTGGCAACCACCAGAGGCCACCAGCTCAGCTCCAATCAAGGATTCCACTCAGTTTCAGGGGAAGACCTTTCCTTCCTCAATGCACCCTGTACTCAAGGATCCAAGAGTTGTTCATATATAGTATACTATACAATTATTCACCATTCTTTCTCAGTAATCCAATTGTGACATTTCCAGGACCAAATTATGTGATTCCAAAATCAATTCCCCAATTCATCACCAATTTTGAAGGAGGATCTTTCAGCTATTCAGTATGGCAATTTTGACCCCAACCCCCTGGCCCTGCAGGAGCTGGGTTGTCAATTCTCATCAGGACTATTCTAAGGGAAATTCTCAGAGGTCATCATCCATTTCAATTATTGTCAAGGCATCAAGTACTCAGCATTCCTTGGACAATTCAATTGAGCCATACAGGTAGTAATCAAGCATCCTGTATGGCCTTGGCCCATTTGGGCCATTTCATATTCCACTGTGGGAATTCAGTCACACAGTTCAATTCTCAAGATAGCCAGAACTTTACTGGCCCAATCAGACAATACAGCTGGATGACTCACCTTCCAGGATCAGTCTTTCAGCTTTTCACATATACTGGCCACCTTTCATCACCTGGGGACTTTTTCCACAGTTAATTCATATATTGGATTTATCATTATCCTTATTTTCTTTTCAGTTTATTAATGTAAATACTGATAATCTTAAGTCAGTCGTTTTCACCTTTCTTCTTCCCCTGTCAGTGGATATTGGTGGTCATATCCTTTACTAACTCCATTGTTCTTTCTGATAGGTCGAAACAGTGAATTGAGGATTAATTTGGTAGGCTCTTTGGCTTTTGTCTTTTCTTATTATCTTGGCCATTGGCTTCCCTTTTGTTTTTATCTTTGGCATAGTTGCCTTTACTTTTATTCTTCCTTAAATAAATATATTCTTCTTATTTCTTGAATCTTTTGGAGCCTTCTGCCACATTGATGCCAGAAACCATCAACAAGCACTCAAGCTCTCCACTCAGGGTCATGTCAGAACAGGCGGTCACCCACCACCACCATGTCTAGACCCTAGGTTTCTTGATTGCACAATCATCACAACTGAGCAGAAAAGGCTACAAGATCAAGGTTGAATTTCCTTGATCTTTTTCTGGTATTATAAGTCACAGTTCCACCATCTGTGACACTTAACCAGTAATAATATTGATAATATTTATAAATAAGACTCGATATAAGACATATATCACTCAAAAAAGCATACAATAAGATATATATTATGTATTTTTAAGAGTTCTTACGCCTAAAAAGGTAAAACAAAAGGTCAGAATAAAAAAATTAAGTGAAAAAACTTACTTTTAAGGTCCAAAAAGATCAAAAAAGCATGGCCAGGCCCCCATAATGTCAGGCTGAGTCCATGATGAAGCTGTAAGTGAGCTAATTACAGCTGTAAATATGACTGTTACCCGGTTATAAATATTAAAAATAAGGGTACTAAAGTATAATAATGGTTTATTATTAAAATAAAAGGGCTTTACTATTGAATAATAGTGGTGGTGAGCACTATTGAAAACCCTGGGTGCAGCTTTACCTGTTGTATTACAATAATAAAGTCTACAATACTTAAAATTGGAAGTATACCTGTTTATTTTCCAAGAGCAGAAATGTTTTTGACAGCTATACTACGTAGGAATTTAAGAGCAGGATGGGGAAACCTTTTCTGGCTGTGAAAAGGCCCCTTTTTATCCTGAAATGGGGTGGAAAGGCTGCTAGACCTTTCCACATAGAGGAAGTAAAGATTTTTCACTCTATAAGACAGGCTTGTGGTTTGCAAAAGGCCTGTATAGCCTGTATTGGGCTCAGATGTTGTTTTGAAACCACATCTGGGCAGTTTTCACCAATACAGGTTGAAAACCTTCATCTGGGGACCACACAGCTTGATTCTGATGTGTATGATGCATAGAATGCTGTACAGAACCTGTATGGGACCCCAGTATTGGATGAACTATGAGTTATTGAAGTAAAAACAAGCTTCTTCATCAGTTTGACACCTCATAATAATGGCTATGGGATATTATCCCATGGTAAGGTTGTATTGGCCAAACTGTGGGATTTTGACCTCAAAACAGCCATAGCTTTGTCAGTTCTTGAGATATCAACCTCAAAATTGGTTCAGTGTGTAGCCCTGTATTTGATCTACACAATTTTACCTTATTTGGTTTGGTTATCATTAAATATGGCAAAGTTTTCTCATGTACAAGACTTTTGTACATATGCATGTTTTAGGCAAGAAGGTGTATTGGGCTTGTTTGCCGGATAACTTTTGTTCTGAGTGAGATATAAGGAAACAAATGGCACCATCAGATAGCCCTGATTGTGAATTTTCCAAAGAGACCCCACTTCAAATATCTCACACTAAAACTGTAGAAGTTAGAAGAAAGGTGAACATTTTATTCACCCTTATTTGGCCTGAGTTTGGTCATAACTTCAGTAATACTGGTGCTAGCTCAGTTTGGCTGTAACCATTGGATATCCCTGACTTAGAGCTTCATTTGTAATACCCATTTGATGGGGTTAAGCCTCTTACTCTGTATTTCAGATGAGAGGTGAAAATTAAGGTTTATGCTTAGCAACAACTTTGACCAGGAATAACTTTGTTATTCTTTGTCCTATGATGATGGGACTTGTATATTTGGAAAGGGATGAGTTTCCTCTTTCTTTTGATACCTTTTGAGAAGATTTGGCTCAGCTCCATGTTTTGGTGGTATCTTGGCTATACCATTGGTTTATGGTATTTTGCTGTCATGCTTGTGCTCTGGTTTTGAGTTACTGTCTGACAAAACTGATTATAAAAGGAAAAGGTTCTAAAATGGAGAGAAAAGTGTGGCAAGGAATATATTCTTTTATAGCCACCAATTTTCTTACTATAAAAGTAAAATTTACTATTTTCAGTTGTGAAAAAACTCTGACCACAAAAAAAACCAATTATGGCATCATTGAACCCTGGTTTAGACCAAAAAGGGCTGGTTTTAGCCATTTTTTGCTATTTTCAGCCATTTTGAACCCTTAAATCAGCCATTGCTCTAGTAATACCTGGCTCTAAGCCTTCAAAACATGCCATAATATGTGTAAGAGACATCAAAACCAGTTGAAACTGTTTTTACTCTGATTTTTTTAACTTAAGGGTAGCTTTACCCTCTTTGCAACAGTTTGAACTGCTGTGGATGGTATCAAACCCTCATCAGCAATTGAGACACAGACCCTGTATCTCAATTCAAGACCAAAAGATACAGAATTTTGCGTGGATTTTGACATCAAACTCCTGTCAGCAAGGGATTTGGAGGTCTGGCTCCCCCTTAGAGCCAACATTCCTTTTTTTCCCCAGAATCAATCTTTCCAACTTATTTTTTTTTAATTCCTCATAATGTATTACACTTGTAATGTGAATATGGAATTCTATTGAGTTTTTACAGTGAAAAACTGTAATAATTGATACCTTATATGTAAATTCAAGTTCACTTATGTAATGCATGCACACATTTTGACTTTTCAATTGAAAATACTTCAATTCCTCATACATTCTAAACTACACACAACACCTCAATTGAAACACAAAAACTTGTGGTTAAACCCACATTTTATGTGAATTAAATTAAGGTCTTCAGGATCTTCAACGCTTATACAGAAAATACTAAAAACTCAATTTAAGCTTATTTAGAGTTGAGCTACAGAAACTTTACCCAAAGATGACCTCACCTTAGTTTTCTGAAGAATCCAATGGTGGTATAATTTTCATATGTTTATTTATTGGATGAAATGTTATAATACTTTTCATTAAAATTCTTTCCAAAAATCTTTTAATTTTAATATTTTTGTTAAAAACTTATTTTTACTTGATTTTTTCCAGTAAAAATGTATTTTCAAAATGTTGAATTTCAAAGTATCCTTAATTTTAAGCTATAATTAAAATTTTGATTTTGTATATAAGCTTTACATTTATATTTCAATTTTGTATTCTATAATATAAATAAATTCATTTTATTTATAATTGTGTCAATTTTTATTATTTGTGGTCTTTTGGGTATATAAAAATACCTCTAAGGCTCACACTTCAAGAGTTTTATCTTTTATGATTCTTGGTTTGGAGAGTATTGTTTCAAAGTAATTTTCTACTCCTGATATGCACCTTTTGTTTTAAGCATGACCTTGGTCACTCTGTGAGAACTCATCAATTCTGTGGACATAGAACTCTGGCCAAGATTTCAACATTAATTCCAATATTTATGGCCATTTAAACTTGTTAAAATTGACCATTTGATTTTCATTCAACTAACAAGTCTTTCTTAAATGCCAAAATATTCTTTTTATGGAGCTGGCATGATTATTCCCTACCAAAAGTAAGTCTCTCTCCTGGTGTTGACTTCTCTGAGGGGTCTCAAATCTGTCAAAAAATTACCTTGGCCACTCTGTGTGAGCCTGGAATCAATCTTCCTTTCCAGGTCCTTGGCTAATTAACATCCATTATCACCCTCTTTGACCAATATTGGAGCCTCCTCAAGCTTCCCTTAATGCTGTTTATTTCCTTTTCTTTTATTGCTTTCTTTTTCAATTTCATTCTTTATTGTCAAAAAATTCCCTTATTTCATTTCTCATGAAGAATCTATGTCAATATTTTATAATTTGTCAAGTACAAAAACCAATATCAAAGAAGACCAAGTAATCCTTATATAATATTCCAATTTCAATGTCAGCTTTTGAATTTTTTCATCAAACCAACTCCTCTTGAATATTCCTACCCCAAATCCCTTCACCAAGCCCCAAAAGGATTTACCTTTCTTTTTTCTCAGGAGCTCACCATTCAAGGTGGGTGGTACTGTCACAACCATGGGAATTACCCCAAATGGGTGGTCTATGGAAATAATTTCCAAACCCCTTCTATGGCCAATCAGAAATATCATGTTTATTATTGACAATTGGGACAAACATTTTCTTTGTGGCCCCTGATCCACACCCACTTCCTATGGCAAATCTTGGCCCCAACCTTCATATATGGCCCACCAGGCCATATCCTGTCCTGCACCTTCACCATCTTCCATGGCTCCAGGCCACCCCTTTCTCCATCTCCAAGACCTCTGGCCTGGCCCCTTTCATTAGGCTGTTTAGGTCTATTTAGGCCCCCTAAAGCCTCTATGATACATGGTCTGTAGTCCTCTAATGGCCCCTTTTGGCCTAAATCCAATGGATCATTCCCTTTGAACCCCAATTTTAAATAGGAAAAAATGGCCATATATCACTCTTAATCCCCTCAAGCTCAAGAATCAGCCTCTGGAACCTACCAGAGGCCACCAGGAATCAATAATTTCCAGATTCCCTCAAGACCAGGAGAACCTTCCCTAATATGTGGACCAAATCCCTGAAGGACAATTACCAAGTTCATGTATGGTATTATATATTTTTGTGAACCATTTTCCCTCAGAAATCCAATGGTGGAAATACCAAGGCTTCATTCTTCCATCTGAAGGAAAGTCACCAGGGTACCAACCCAATTTTGAAGGAAGGTATTCCAGGACATCATCCTAAAACCCATGGGGGGTAAGGAAAGGACAATTTGAGGACACCAACCATCTGGACCATTTCAGTGGTTGGTCATTTTATTCAAGAAGTATTTCCCTCAAGGGAATACTTGTCAAGTATTTTCAAGAGGCAGTAATTCACCTCAGCTGTCAAGGTGTCAAAGCTGCAAAACTCCTTGGACACCTCAATTCATCCATAAAGGCTGTGCTCAGACACCTGTATGTAACTGACCCCTTTAGGTAAATTGAATTGAAAATACTGTGGTTGTCAATAAAATCAGTTAATTTTCCAATGTGGCCAAGCTTTATTTCTCAAAACAGTCAACACAGCTTGTTTTTCAATTCTCCAGTATCAATCTTTCAGCTTCTCACATATACTGGCCATTCTTCTATCCCCTGGGGACTTTTTCCCAAGTCCATTAATCTACTGTATTTATTTTCATTTTCTAGAAGTTAATACTGATATTCTTAGGTCAGTCATTTGCACCTCTTTCTTTTCCTATCAGTGGATATTGCTGATCATCTCATTTAGTAATTACATTTTTCCTTTCTAACAGGTTTAAAAGGTTAATTGAGTACTCAATTTGTTGGCTCTTTTTCCTTTGGCTTCTTTGAATTAAAAAGCCCATAGAGCTTTCAAAATCAGTGACATGACCAATTTTATTCATGAAATGGGAAAATACATCTTTATTGATGTTCCAAATGCCTAACTTTAATTTTGAGTCTTGGAAGAGCTTCTTAAGAGAATCCCTCAAGTCCCAATCCCTTTCAATAACAATAACTGGAGGAAGACAATATTGGTGTTTTCAAGTACTTTTTCTATGTATGAATTCAAATACAAAGTATATGAGGGTTCAGTTTCATCCTTAATCAAAAAAAAACCCTAAAAGGGTCTTATTTGTTGATCTGAGTCCTAAAATATGAAAAGTGGTGATTTTCCACTTATTGATTTTATAATTACAGTCCATAATAATCGCATGAGGGAATCCATGCAGGATTTTTATGCAAAGGGTGTGAGAAAAAACAAAGAGCTAATGGGTCCCTCAGTATCTCTTCCAGAGGACCACACAAAATATTCTTCTTTGAGGGTGTCAATAAGAGCATCAATGGGCCTTCTGCCTCTCAGTTTGTCTTGCTTGATTTTCTTGACTTGGATGTGGATGTCTTGAAGGATTAGAGGCCTGTAATACTCCCTCTGGTTGCATAATTTGTCCACAATTTGCCTTGGAATGAGAAGTGATTCAGACATCTGGGAGATTTTGGATGTTTCTTGCTCATTAAATTTTCTGAAAGCAGGATTTTATGTGATATTTTCAGCAGAATCATGGCTGTGATCAGTATTTTTGACTTTAAGAGTCCAATTGGTACTCTTGGCATAATTTCTTTCATAAATTATAAATTAAAACTTCAAGCTTTCTTGAAGTTACTGTTTTGGAGGATTTTTTGTGGGAATTTTGGGTCCCAGACCTTTCACAACCTATTTCAATTTGGTTGTGGATCACATTGGAACTCAAGGTAGAAACAGCATACCCCTGTACCCTGGAAAGATTATGTACATGCTTCCAAAGAAGCTCAAGGGTATGAAATTCACTTTCAGTGCGGTGTTAAAGAATTATTTGATGAAAAAGTTGTATAAGTTAAAAAAGGGGGAATTCAGGGATATTTAATGAGGAAAGAACCTTGAGAAATATCAAAAATAGGGAATAAAAGGTTGTTAAAGTCAAACAAAGTGGTTAAAGGTGGAATTTAGTGGTGGAAATGTAATATTGATAGATGAGGGAAGGTAAAAAAATGGGATTTCAAAGGCTTGGAGGCAGCTTTTTTTGGAGTAAAATACGGTCTTTGGGAAAAAATAAGGATTGGTTTGGAATTATGTTTTTCAAAAAGAATCTTGTTTGGGGGAGATAAGGTGGATTATTTGGGGGGGTGAAAAAATGTGTGAAACAAATGGGTAAGGTGTTTGGGATGCTTTTTTCTCAATACAGCCTTTTTTGTAAATTTTAATTGAAAATGAGCCCAGGGAACCCCTTATGTGTTTTTACTAAATTGCTTACATGGGTTTACCAAAGTCCCCAAAAAAACAAAAAAAACAGTTTTGTTCAAACTGCTTAAATTTTCTAATGTTTTATAAAAATGAATAGTACTACATTAATAAAATATCAATAAAATCCATAATTTTTTGCTTTAATACCTACCTCAACTACATACCCAGTCTTTAAAAATATAAAACTACCTTTACCACCAAAAAGAATATTTCAGTTTTTAAAATAAATAATTATGTGAATTATTGTAAAGTGTGAATATGACACTTTGATTAAAACTCAAGTACGTTTACTGTCCTAAAAATTCTTATAAGGTAAAATTTGATTAAAAATAGTAAATTTCAATATTTTCAAGAGAAAAGATGCCAAATTTATTGTTTTTACTTTTGTTAGTATATAACAATAATTCTATAAAGATTTATTATTTTACCAAAAATATCCTACATGAAATTTTTATTACTACAAATGAAATTTTGATTGTAATTAATTAATCAAATAACTTAAGGAAATTAATATGGTAATATATTCTCTAAAAAGATGAGTAAAAATAAAACACACCCAAAATTTATCAGAGTTAATTTGTAAACAAAGTGACAAAGCTAACAGTGATGGGAGATGCTTTAATTCACTTTTGGGGTGGCTTAAGGGTAAAATTGACAATAATAATTTCTTAAAATTTTTAAAATGTTGAAAATTATTTAAAAAATGTGGTTGTAATCCTTTATTGATTTTTTTAACAGCTTTTAAACTAATTCTATAATTAAAATAGTATAACATGAAGAGAAAAGTGAGACAAATGATACATTATTTTATAACCACCAATCCTCTTAGTCCAAAATTAAAATTTACTCCAATCATTTGTGAGAAACACATTTACAATAGCAAAGCCAATTATGGCATCATTTGACCCTGCTTTGGACCAAAAAAGGGCTGGTTTTAGCCATTTTAGTCCCTTAAACCAGCCATTTTTATAGTAATACTTAGTTTATAGACTTTGAAACAAGTCAGAGTGTGTGAAGGATACCTTCAAGCCAGTTAAAATTGTTTTTTTAAGTCTTTTTAGTTTAAGGTTAGTTTTACTCTCTTGAAAACAGTTAAACCTGCCCTGGTTGGTATCAAAACCTCATCATCAATTGAGTCACATACCCTTTATGTAAGGTTTGACTATGAAAAAATAAGTAAAAATTACTAATATTTTACTTATTGTACTATGAATGTCCTTATAAATAAAATAAATAAGATAAAAATAATTATAATAATAAGGAATTATTATAATTATGGCGTAAAAATAATTATAATTTTGAGTAAATATAATAATATAATTTATATTATGAAAAAAATAATATAATGAATAAATATATTAATATAAGATAATTAATATATTTAAAAGCACTTTATTATTGTTACCAACAAATAAAAAAGGCGTAAAAAATTGTTTTCAATAATAAAAAACAATGAATAACAATAATATTACTAATATTAAAGTTATGAATTAATATAAATAATATTTATATTAATTATAGAATTATTTAGAGTAATAATAGAGAGAAAATTATTATAATAAGAAGAAATAACCTACTTTTAATACTTAATATAAGGATTTTGAATAATTTTATGCCAAAAAATGTAAATACAACCTTTATTAAATTGTATTTACAATGAATTTTAAGAGAAATTACAAATATTCTTAATTTTATGTGGAATTGAGGTTTTTAAGAGAATTTTAAACAAAACAGTTAAATAAATATAATAATCATGTCAAAGATGATGATTGTAATAAGATTATCTTTTGTATTTTATAATATAAGAGTTTTATATAAAGAATAAATAAAATACCTTTTGATTTAAATATTTTAGTGTTTTGTAAGCATCTGAGGGGGAAACAGAGTAAAAATAGCTCTATTTATAGTAAATACCTCCCTCCTAGAGTACAGCAGGCTTATATTAGACGTGTACTGATGCTTTCTACTAGAATTGATCAATATTTTAAGGTTTGGTGATGATTACATCATGATCAAACCATCTTACCTCATAATTATACCATTATTTAGAGTTATCACTATAACTCTAAGTTTGATGACATCATAGGCTTGGCAAAAGCCTAAACTTTGTGTATTTTATTAGTATTAATCATATCCTAACAGTATTCACCAGTTTCATCACTTATATGACTGTTAAACTTAAAATAAGATTACAGTGAGTGATCTTAAATGATCAAATTTAAGCTTAAACTTTGATCATTAATTGCTTTGAATTTATACACGCTACAGCTATTCCAAGGGTGGATTCTGATAGCTTGGCATGTTTTTATTACACTTCCAAGATCATTTCATTACATCATCAAAACTCTATTTTTGATGATTTTTCTTGTAACTCATCTTTTCTGTCGAAATTTAATATTTTAAAGTTCAAACCATGATTTCAAGGGGTTATACCTTGAATATTATAATAAAGAATACCTCATTATTCATTAATGAACTAGTATAATCTGACTGTCCACTTTTTTTTAAGTTTGGACCACTTTCACAACAAGGTGGTCAACAGCTCTATTGATTTTACTCAATAATCCATTACAGGTTTTAACCTTGTTTATAGCTTGTAAAATAAAGTTTATTTCTGTGTTTCAAAAGTAATTACGTGGTGACTTTACTTTTGATTTATCACTCTATCATGTATATTTCAAAAGATATTAGCTAAAATCCTTGAATATATGCATTGACCAAAAAAGTGCATATATTCAGCTTAACTCCTCAAGTATTGACTTTGGGGATTAGCTTCTTAATTATTTTATATGTGGGTTTTTATGGAGAATCCAATGGTACCATTCATTTTACATTCTGTTTCATTGGTCTTTGAAATAAATAAGGATTTGTGTTTTTTATAAGGTATTATTACTTATAACTTATTAAATATTGACTTTACAGATATGCCATAAAAATGGAATATGTGTATTTTCCCATGAGGAATCTAATGGTGTAATTCATTTCACATTTTTATTCATTTTATTTTAAGTTAAATCAAGTTTTATTCCTATTTATGGCAGTTTTGTAGCTTTAAGGTAATTATTTTTAAGGTATAATTATTTTAAATATTTCTTGTGACCTTTTTGGGTATGTGGTCATATCTCAAAGGTTCACATTCCCTACCACCAAAAAATATTGTACCACAATCTGATATGTGTAATTAGGGTATCATCCACTGTCCTACCTCTTCAATAGACTTTGTTAGTCTTGAAGCTCAATAATGCTTGATTTTTCTATTCTTTAGGTTTTCTTTCATGTCTGAACCTTCCTAGTAGTTTTTCAGCATTTGTTATATCTTTCTCAAGTAGCCATTCATCTTCTTGAGTTGAGTTTCTATACCTTACAAGGTATTCTCTTTCTTTTTTGTTTCTTGTCCTTCTTTCTTTAAGGACTTTCACAATTTTCTTTTCCTCTCCTTCTTCCAAGGGGGGAATTTCAAGTGGGGGTTTATTTCTTAGTGGAAATAGTTCCTTATCACTCGAGCTGTAAGGTTCTATCAGACTTACAGGGAAAGTTGGGTGTTGGTTCATTAATTCACCTGTGAGTTCCAATTTCACAGCATTGGGTCCATGAAGTGCTTTTATCATAAATGGTCCTGAAAAGGAATCTTTCAATTTCTTTGGGCCTTTTATGTTATTAAAATTAAGGGTTGATACTAGGACCAAGTCTCCTGTTCTGAAGTCAGGTGGCTTATGACCTTTATCCCATCTTTCTTTTGCATATTTGAAATAATCTTGCATACATCTGTTTGCATGGTGTCTTGCTTTGTCAAGCATTATCTTAAAACTGCTTGCTGTTGGATGTATATCCACTAAGTCCTTTTTGAGGGTATCATAAGGAAGTCTTGGATTCCAACCTTTTTCCAGAATTTCTGGTGTTTTGCCAGTAGAAGAATGGATTGATGTTTTTTATGCCAGTTCAAGGGCTGGTATTAGTGTACACCAATCATGGGTAAAACCATCAGAAGCTTTGCATTCTAGTCCATAAGCACAGAATCTTCTGATCATGTCCTCCAAGGTTTGTATCATTCTTTCTGCTCAACCATCAGCTTGAGGATGGTAATCTGTTGAGAATGATAACTTTCTCCCAAACAAGTTATGGAGATTTTTCCATAATGCTGAAGTTAATTTTGGGTCTCTGTCACTTATGATATTTTGGAATAAGCCTGTGTGTCTAATGACTTTATTCCATATCATTATGGCTGTGTTCATAGCTGTGTCATCTTTGTGACATGGTATGAACATGGGAGTTTTGCTATACCTGTCAACTAACACTAGGCATGCATTATAACTTCTGTCTCCTCCTGGAGGTAATGCTGTTACCCAATCCATATGAACTATTTCCCAAGGGGATTTTGGTTCTTGGATTTGGATCATCATTCCAAATTTCTTTCCTGTGGCTCTGTTGGCTTTTTGACATCTGTCACAGGTTTGGCAGTATTCTGCAACATCTTTCTTCCAATTTGGCCACCAAGAGCAGGTTTTTACTCTTTCTAGTGTTCTATCTTCTGAGAGATTTCCAGCTGCAACACTATCATTACACTCATGTAAAATAGTGTTTATCAGGGTTCTATCTGTTAAGGCCATAACACATGTGTGTTTTGTTCTATGGTAAAGGATTCCATCAAGGAGGTGAAATCTTCCTTCATCATATGCCTTTTTCCATATTTCATCTAATTTTGATGAAAGTGATGGAACTTTGCAGTCTTTCATTAGAAGCTGGCTTAAGATATGGCAATTCTTGTCTATCCTATAGCTTTCTTTGGCTTGGTTAAAGAATTCTGTTCCAATGTCTGTAACACATATTCCTTCTATATGGTGCTCTTCCTGTGGTACCCATGCTGGATTGTCAGGGGTATTTGCTAGAGCCCATCTGCTAAGACCATCTGCATTCTTATGAATATTACCAGATTTATGAACAATAGTCATATTTCCTCTATATTCTTGGATAGCAATTTGCCATCTCAGCATATGTCTACTTGGAGTTTGCATATTTAATAGATATTTCACAGCATTACAGTCTGTAACCACATCAAATACTGTTCCATCCAAGTAATAATGTAATTATTATAAAGCCCACACTAAGCAGAGGCATTCCATTTGGCTTGCTCCATATCTTTCCTCTGTTGGATTTATCTGTCTTGAAATAAAACAAATTGGTCCTTCCACTGGTTTATCATTGATAATTTGTGTCTGGTGTAGTGCAGCACCTAGTCCTTCTCCACAAGCATCAATGTAAAGTTTAAAGGGTAGTTTCCAATCTGGAATTAAAATAAATGGGGCATTTGTTAGGGAATTTTTCAATTCTTCATATGCCTTGACTCTTTCTTCTGTCATTTCGTAGACTGTTTGTTGGTCACATAGTTTATACAAGGATTTGGCAATTTTTGCAAAGTCTTTTATATGCTGTCTATAGTAACCAGAAAATCCTAGAAATGATTGCATTTCTTTTTTGGTTTGAGGAATTGGCTTAAGTATTACTGCTACTTTTTTATTCTTGTCTATGCCTAGACTAAGTCCAGATACAACATGTCCTAGTGCTTTTAGTTCACTATATGCAAAGTGACAGTTTTTCAAGGAAATTTTCATATTCACTTGCATTATTTTTTGTAATACCCTTTCTAGTCTTGTAAGGTGATTTTCCCAAGTTTCTGAGCAAACTATGATATCATAAATATAGATAATTAACCATCCTTCTGATAATTTTTCAGCAAATATGGTATTCATCATCCTTTGATAATGGGAAGGTGCATTCTTCATACCAAATGGAATTCTTAAGTATTCAAAAATCCCACAGCAGACAATTATCCTTAGTAGTTTCTTGGCATTGTCTGTTAAGAAATTTTGATTAAAACCCTTTAAAGCATCCATGGCTGTAATGAACTTAGCTTGTGACAATTGTGTCAATGTCTCATGGATTCTGGGTATTGGATATCTGTCTGGAATGGTATAGGTGTTCAGGGCTCTGAAGTCTCCTACCATTCTTGATTTTCCATTATGCCAAGTTGTAATGACAGGTGTAGTGACCTCTACCTGCTCATTATGTCCTACTTTTCTTAATACTCCAAGATCCATTAATTCTTTAATGTGTACCTCCAAGGCTTCTCTAGCCCTTGGACTACCTGGGTAAGCAGGTCTCCTCAGTAAAGGTGGGTAAGTTTTTTCCACATTAATAATTATATCCACCTCATGCCCAATTATGGCACCTAGTGGCTCTTCGTCAGTTGCAAAGGCATTTTTGTACTTAAATAAGAGGTCAATTAATTTTTCTTTCATTTTTTCTGTTAATTATTGATTGAATTCTGCCTCTTTGAGTTGTTCAGATATTAAAAGTTCCTTTTCTGGACTTTTCTCTTCATTCTTAATAACTGTAATTTGGTTTTTGTTATTTAAGAAGCCAAACTTTTGTCTTTTGTTTTCTCCTATGGTAAAATATCTATCTTTTTGGTTGGCAATATCTATACCATAAATTTCCAAGTAGTCCTTTCCAAGTATGAAGTGATTACTAGTACAGTTTTCCATTACTACAAACTCTACTTCAGCTCTGACACATTGTAAGGGGTGAGGAAAAATGAGTGTTAAATCAATCATTCCAAGGTTCTTCATGCTCTCACTTGCACTACTAAATTTGACACCTTGTATTGCCATAAGTTTTTCTTTCCAATCTGGAACAATGGCTTTTAAATAACTTTTACCAACACAGGTACAATATGCTCCTGTATCCAAGCTCACTTTTGCCTCTTGGTTATCAACCATAACAATACTTATACTTTATTTTCCAGCTGTATATCCCATTCCTTTTGCAGGTTTGGTTCTATACATTTTGGCATCTTGTACATTTGTCAGGTTTGTGTCAGATGTTCCAACTTGTGGTAAGTTTGAGTTAACATCTAGTACTTCATAAACTATATCAATATTATTAATTTGTGCATTAATTATATTAATTCCATCACTTTCAGAAGTTTCTGACTCTTCTGTCTCTTTTTCAGAGTCAGATTCCTCCTCTTTGTCATTGTGGTTTTCTGTTTCCACAATTTCATTAATTTTTGCCTTTTTGAGGCAGTTATTGGCTAAGTGTCCAATACCTCCACATTTATGGCATTTTCTTGGCTCATTATTGCTGGATGTATTGGGCTTGAAAGCTTCTTTTGATTTGTCTCTTTTGACAAATGGCTTATTTGGACTTTTAATGTCCCATTTCTTCCAATTTCTGCCAATTTTTGTTCTTGTCACTATGTCTTCTAGTTCATTGATATACTCTTCTGTGGAGCATGGTTCTATACACCTTCTTCTTAGGGAATGTTCTAGCTCTCCTCCAAATTTCTTAAGTATTTTCATGTGCACCATCTTTTGTGACATTTCTGGGTACAGTGCATTTAGTCTTTCAACTTGTTTTAAGAACCAAGTTAACGGTTTGTCTTTGTCTGGGTCAAAGAAAGAATTTTCAAATGCATTCTCTATTATGTACCTCCAGGCATCATTAGCCCACTTGGTTATTATTTCTTGTTTCCACCAAGACCAGGTGTTTTTGCCATTTGTTTGTCTTATGCCATAATACCATCTTTTTGCAGATTTTTCAAACAATGAATGTAATCTTGCAGTAATTAATTCATCTGGTATGGCATACTCTTCTTGTAGCATGTCAATTGTCTTGATAAATGACATATGGTCATATTCACCTTCTCCTGTGAATGTTGGCCATTCTTTTAATTGAGGTTCTTCCTTCATTGGGACTTGGTTATTGTCTTGGTTACTTAAGTCTGTTATGAATGGATTTTTTGATTCCTCTTTTGGTTTAACAGGGCTTCTTATGTGAGAAAATGGGGTTGATAACTTTGACATATTTGAGTTAGCCTCATTAATTTTATCCATTTTTTCAGTGATAAGCCTTATTTCACTTTGAATGTCATCTTTCAGATGCATTCTTGCTTCATCACTTTTTTCCACATGGTCCAAAAGTAATTTTTGGTGTGATGAAGTTTTTTCTTCAAATTTTTCTACAAAAATACTTAGTTTGTTTAATTTTTCTGTAAGATTGTCAATACTCACATCATAATTGATTTTCAAAGTTTTATCTTTGATATATTTTATGTATTTATACAATTCTTGTTGTCCTTGTATTAATTTTTGAGTGTTATTAATTGGAATCTTTGGTTCATTATTTTCAACAATAAACTTAATGTTGTAAATTTCTTTTTCATTTTGTACAACAATTTTTGTTAAAGAAGATAAGTTATTGTTAATTTCTTGTAATGATAATAAACTGTTTTTAATTTCTTTTAGAGGTAATATACTATTTTTAATTTCTGTTCAAGTATTTACAAAATCTTTGGACAAGGTTATTTCTTTGGGAAATGGGGTTGTCTCATTCTTTGTTCTTCCTTGTCTTTTAATTCCATCAAGGTTCTGTCCATGTTGAAAACATTTTCCATGGCATCCTTTTGGATTTTTGGAATCCTGTAGGTTGGGGAATATGGTTTTCTCCAATTCTTTTTCTTGTTCTTCTTCCCTTTTTTGGGAAGTGGGTTGGCTTGGGGCTTGCTGTTAGAAGCTACTGGGGCTTCTTCCTTGGTTGCCTCCTTCTTTTTGGTATGGTACTCCTTGATCTTTTTGATTTGAGGTTTGGATGATAGCGGATTCCATCCATTGGAGTATCTCACTATTTCCTCCTCTTTGAGGAACTTTTTCAGGATGTTCCAGGAGTTCATCACTCCTTGGTGTATTTGAGGCAACATGTCCCAGTCCTTGTCTTTGTACACTGTGTAGTACTGTTTGTACTGGCTCATGTAAATGTCTATTTGAGCCCTCTGAATGTTATTTGTACCTGTTTGAGTTACTCATACTTAGCTCTAACTCTGGTTCAGATATCATGGGCATTTCTGGGACTTGCCTTTGGGATAATGCACTTCCTTGTGTGGATTCTGTTCCACTGGGGATATTGCCCTTCCCTTTCCCTTTTGTGGAATCAATTCTACCTCTGGGTCCAGCTCCATATGATTGGATGGAGTATTGGGAGCCTCTTCTGGTAGTCATGTTTTAAGAAATAAGAAATAAGAGGATTTCAGGACAAGAATTCTTCTTATGGCAATTTATAAATGAGGTACTCACCTTCAGAGTCCTGAATAGTGGGTCCTGGAAATTCTAATTTCTTAGCTTTCTTTTTCTTAGTGATTATTGGTGTTGGAGAACTTGGATAAGTTTCTTCCACCAATATTCCAACAGTGGTTTGGTTGTCCTCTGTTGGATTGTCTTCAAACACTAAAAAAGACAAATAAATATAAGTCTTTTATATAAGAAGTGTTATTTTTGGTAAGATATGGCAATTTTCCACGTAAAAATTGCTTTTATATGAAAATAAATAAAGAAATGAAATTAAAATGAATAAAAATAACTTTTTTTATTGGTTTTTATTTTTTTTTATTATTTTTTATGTTTTTTATTTTTAAAGGATAAAATAAAAAAATGAATATGATTCTTTTTATAAAATTATTTTTAATTTATAAATTATCTTTTTTAATTACTAGAGTCACTCAAAGAAAGTTCTTGCAAGTCTAAGGATGTGAAAAACCACATGTAAGACAGTAAAATTGCTTTCCAAATGCCTCAATAATGTTTAAAATCAATGAATATAAAATTATTATATATTTTTATGATTATAATTGTAATTTATTATTGGATAAACCCAATTAGAATCTTTTTAAATGTCTTTTAGAGTAAATATCACGGCCAGGCCCCCAAATGTAAGGTTTTACTATGAAACAATAAGTAAAAATTACTAATATTTTACTTATTGTACTATGAATGTCCTTATAAATAAAATAAATAAGATAAAAAGAATTATTATAATGATGACGTAAAAATAATTATATTATTGAATAAATATTATGATATATTAAATAAATATATTAATATATTTAAAAGCACTTTATTATTGTTACCAACAACTAATAACAATAATATTACTAATATTAAAGTTATGAATTAATATAAATACTATTTATAGGGTGTTGGTAAACACACGTAAGATTTTAGTAAAAACACGTAAGCCCTTACGTGTTTTTACTAAAAATGTTAAGGCCAAAAATGACAATAACAATGCCATTTATGGAATTTTTAAGGCTATAAATGCCATTTATGGAATTGGTAAGGCTATAAATGACATTAATAATTCCATAAATGGCATTAATGGCCTTAAAAATGCCATTCAGGGCATTGTTAATGTCATTTATAGCCTTAAAATGTCCATAAATGGCATTGTTAATGTCATTTGTGGCCTTAACAATGCCATAAATGGCATTAATGGCCTTCAAAATACCATAAATGGCATTAGCAATTCCATTGATGGAATTAATAATGCCATTAATGGCCTTAAAAATGCCATAAATAGGAATATTTCATTTAAAAACCACCCCTTATGTCTTTTTAACATATAATTACGTGTTTTTACCATAAATTGGTAAAAACACATAAGTTTTTAGTAAAAACACGTAAGGGCTTACGTGTGTTTACCAACACCCTATTTATATTAATTATAGAATTATTTAGAGTAATAATAGAGAGAAAATGATTATAATAAGAAGAAATAACCTACTTTTAATACTTAATATAATAATTTTGAATAATTTTATGCCAAAAAATTTAAATAAAACCTTTTTAAATTGTATTTACAATAAATTTTAAGAGAAATTACAAATATTCTTAATTTTATGTGGAATTGAGGTTTTTAAGAGAATTTTAAACAAAACAGTTAAATAAATATAATAATCAAGTCAATAATGATTATTATAATAAGATTATCTTTGGTCTTTAATAATATAAGAGTTTTATATAAAGAATAAAGAAATTACCTTTTGATTTAAATATTTTAGTGTTTTGTAAGTGTCTGAGGGGGAAAAAGAGTAAAAATAGCTCTATTTATAGTAAATACCTCCCTCCTAGAGTCCAGAAGGCTTCTAGTAGACGTTTACTGATTCTTTCTACTAGAATTGATCAATATTTTAAGGTTTGGTGATGATTACATCATGATCAAACCATCTTACCTCATAATTATGCCACTATTTAGAGTTATCACTATAACTCTAAGTTTGATGACATCATAGGCTTTGAAGAAGCCTAAACTTTGTTTATTTTATTAGTATTAATCATATTCTAATATTATTCACCAGTTTTATCACTTATATGACTGTTAAACTTAAAATGAGATTACAGTGAGTGATCTTAAATGATCAAATTTAAGCTTAAGCTTTGATCATTGATAACTTTGAAGTTATACATGCTACAGCTATTCTGAGAGTGGATTCTGATAGCTTGGAATGTCTTCATTCCGCTTCCAATAGAATTTCATTACATCATTAAAATTCTATTTTTGATGGTTTTTCTTGTAACTTATCTTTTCTGTTGAAATTTAATATTTTAAAGTTCAAACCATGATTTCAAAGGGTTATACCTTGAATATTATAATAAAAAAATATGTCATTATTCACAAATGAACTAGTAGAGTCTGACTGTCTACTTTTTTTTCAAGTTTGGACCACTTTCACAACAAGGTGGTCAACAGCTCTATTGATTTTAATCAATAATCCATTACAGGTTTTAACCTTTTTTATAGCTTGTGAAATAAAGTTCATTTCTGTGTTCCAAAAGTAATTACGTGGTGACTTTATTTTTGGTCTATCACTCTATCATGTATATTTCAAAAGATATTAGCTAAAATCCTTGAATATATGCATTGACCAAAAAAGTGCATATATTCAGCTTAACTCCTTAAGTATTGACTTTGAAGATGAGATTCTTGATTTTTTTTTGTGTATAATTTTATGGGGAATCCAATGATACAATTTTTTTTACATGTTGTTTCATTTGTATTTGAAATAATTAAGGATTCATGTTTTTTATAAGGTGTTATTACTTATAACTCTTTGAATATTGACTTTACAGATATGCCATAAAAATGGCATATGTGTATTTTACCATTAGGAATTCAATGGTGTAATTTATTTCACATGTTTATTCATTGGATTTTAAGTTAAACCAAGTTTTATGCCTATTTATGGCAGTTTTGTAGTTTTAAGGTAATTATTTTTAAGGTATAATTATTTTAAATATTTCTTGTGACCTTTTTGGGTATGTGGTCATATCTCAAAGGCTCACACTTTAACTCAATTATAGGCTAAAATTGATAAGCATTTTCATTAATTTTGAAATCCCACACCTTTTGGGAAGGAATTTAAGGGATTCTGGCACCCTTGAAGACAAGATTCCTTCCCTTTCCCCCCCCCCCCCCAAAAAAAAAAAGTTAATATTTCCAATTTACTTTTTCTTTAATTCCATATTATTTACTATAATTAAAATTGACACATGTAATTAAATTAAAAAATTAACTTACAAAACTGTGACTATGTATTTCCCATATTTAAATTATAAGTTAACTTACTTAATAAATGCACACATTTGAAGATTTTGATGGAAAATAATTCAATTCCTCATAAATTCTAAATTGAACACCACACCTAAATTTTAACATAAAAAATTGAAGTTTTAAACCACATTTGGTAAAAATCAGATCAAGGTTTTGAGGATTTTAAGATTTTCAGATTTTCATACATAAAATACTAAAAAAAAAAACTTAATTTAATCTTAGGGTGTTGGTAAACACACGTAAGCTTTTAGTAAAAACAGGTAAGCCCTTACGTGTTTTTACTAAAAACTTACGTGTTTTTACCAATTTATGGTAAAAACACGTAAGTGACCTTAATTTTCAAAAAAAATTCCTCAGGCTCAGTTTTGAGGTTTTTTTTAATTTCTTTTTGCCATATTTTTCCCGACTTGGCATGTCAATAAGCACAAATTTTTTCAAAATTTATTTTTTTTGCCAAATTTCACAAATTTTGCCAATATGCCAAAATGGCATATTTTTTTCAAAAATTCATTTAAAATCTTCCCACTTATGAATTTGCTTGATTTTTTTTTGAAAATAAAGGGTTCAATGTGAAGAATAAAGAACCAGAATCCCATAATTTTGGGAATTTTTTTGGGTGGGACAAGTGAAGGCGCAAAAAGAGTTTTTTTTTCAAATGTTTTTTCCCGTCATTGTAATATGCTTATTTTTAGAAAGTGAATTTAATAACTTCCCACTTATGAATTTCCTTCATTTTTTTTTTAAATTAAAGGGTTCAATCTGGACAATAAAGAACCAGAAGCTCATGAATTGGGAAAATTTTTTGGGTGGGACCACAAGTGAAGGCGCAATGGGTGTTTTTTTTAACTGTTTTTTTTCTTGTGTGTAATATGACTATTTTCAAGTACAAAAGTTCCACATGTTTGATAAAAAAGGAGGCTGAGGTGGGATTTAAGCAATAAAAATGACTGAGGAGGGGGATAATTGGCATAAATTGTATATACAAAAATCATTCAATCAGAATCAACCTCCAAAATAGTGGGTTTTTTCTGAGAGGGGGGAGGAAGATTGGACAAATAAAACATTCTGTGTTTCTTAAATTTATCAGCCCACCCCAGGGCTTGTGGTTGGGCATGAATCTCCCAGTTCACAGTAATGGGGGGGACTGGATAAACTTTAGAAATGATGATGTCCAAAGGAACAAAATGAGCACAACTATTCAAGAAGCAGATGAAAATGGGGGGATTATCATTTGGAGGACAGAAATAAGGGAAAAAGGAAAAAGATTGGGCTGTGGAATAAAAGAAAACTGGTCTTTTATACTTATTTGCAATTGGATCCCCCATGTCAGGCATGGACATCCACTTGCTTTTTGGAGCCTGGCCAACATCTTCATACCATTCAATTCTTTCCAAATAAGAGGATACTGAGGGAATTAAGGTGTTCATGGCTTCATAAAGGTCTTGATTTTGTTGAATTTCTTCAGCCAAGTCACCTCTCACATCAGCCCATTGATCTTGAGTCTTGTAAATGAAGTGGGATACTGTTCTGTAGCCACAGTTTCCATCACCCTGGACATTGATGGCCTTGAAGGTGTATTTCAATATAAACTTGGGCAAGTCTTCTGAGCCAGTTATCTGATAACATAAGTTCAAAAAATGAATAAATATCAAAATAAGCAACATAAAATTACATTAAAAAGAATCAAAAACTCACAAACAGCTTGGAGCATTCATCACTTGTGTGATAGTTGCTTTGACAATGCTCACAGGTCAGGTCAATTGCATCATAGATATTCAAACTGGTGGCAGGCTTGTGTGATTTTCTTTGTGATGTTTTGCTTCCAATTGCCAATCTTCTGGACCTTCTAAGGGTTACTTCTGATTTATTTAATTCAGTTGCTGAGGGTAGTGAATCTGATGAACTGATGGATTTAGACAATGAGTCCTCAGAATCTTCAGAATCTTCAGAATCTTCAGATGAGTCCACTTCCATAATTGGAGAGGGGACATTTGACTGGGATCTGGAAGTTGTTGTGCTGGTCACTTTTGATGGGGGTCTTCCTCTTCTCTTGGTTTGACTCTCAATGATTTCAAATCTTGAAGGTTCTCTTTTGTTTTTATTCTTGGCTCCTTGGGGTCTTCCACGGATATTCTTGCATTCTAGAGGGTCTTCATAATATTGATCATCCTCTTGACTCTTGGGAATTTGATCAAATGGGACTTTTCCAGTCAAAACATCTTGAAAATGTTGGAGTATTGGGGTGATTTCTGCCATTGGTCTTTGAAACAGGTCTTCCCCAATGTCTTCAAATATTTTCTTGGCTTCATTCTTTCTTTCTTTTTCAACACTTTGATCATCACCTTGAAAACCAGTCTGAGAAGAATATGACAAGTAAAATCAGTTAATAAGAAAAAAATAATAAGAAGAAATTAAAAAACCCTCACAGGCAAATTCAAATGCCACTGAGGATGGAAGTCTGATAATTCAAGCCTTTGGCGCTTGGCAAATGCCTTTTGGGTCTTATGCTTGCAAGGAATGCCTTTATAATTGTTGTATTTGTTGGTGCATTTTTCATTTGGAGGAAATTTTGTTTTGAAATTTTCAAAGGCAATCTGAAGAGCATAATGAGACACCTTGCCATTGAAGGCACAGATGTGTGGAGGAAAATCCTTGACATGGACAATCATTTCTTTGGAGATTCTGTTGATAATTTCAATAAATTGTTTTCTGAATGCCATGTGGAGTGCCCTGACAACCTCCAGGAGAGTACCAGTGGACTTTTGTAGCCAAAGTTTAACCATGGCATGGGCACCTTCAACTCTGGAGGTGGAGCCCACACCCAGGTGGCAATGGTGGTTTGTCCAGGCTGGCACATAATACTCCTTTAGAGGAAGCCAAGTATTTTCCAAATACTGCAAGACCTCAGCATTTTTAACTTGCTTTTGAAGCTTCTTCCAGTTGTCTTTGAAAGACTTTTCAGTGGGTGAATACATAAGCTGAGAAAAGAATCCCAAAGTCATTAATAAAGACAATAATAAGAAAAAAAGTGAAATAACATGAAATAAAATGAAGAAGTATATTACTTGATTCCAAAGGCCCATAAAATTTTCAAAATCAGTTCCATGACCAATTTTCTTCATGCAATGAGCAGATACATCCTTGTTGATGTGCCAAATGCATAGCATGACTTTGGAGTCTGGGAAGAGCTTCTTAATAGAGTTTTTCAAGGCCAGATCCCTGTCAATAACAATAACTGGGGGGGGACAAGATTGGTGTTGTTGAGGACCTTTTCAATGTATTGATTTAAGGCCCAAGTATATGAAGTTTCATTTTCATTCTTCATCAAACAAAAAGCCCCAGAAAAGGTCTTATTTGTTGAGCTGAATCCAACAATATGAAAAAGAGGCATTTTGTACTTATTGGTTTTATAAGTACAATCCATAAGAATGACATGAGGAAAGCCATGAAGAAGTTTTATGGCCAGGGGGTGAGTAAAAAACAAGGAGGTAATGTGTCCCTCAGAATCTCTTGCAGAGGACCAAACAAAATTTTCTTCTTTGAGAGTGTCAATAAGAGCATCAATGGGCCTTCTGCCTTGCAGTTTGTCTTTCTTTATTTTCTTGACTTGGTTATAAATGTCTTGAAGGATTACAGGCCTGTCAGACTCCCTCTGGCTGCATAATTGGGCCTGAATTTGCCTTGGCATGAGGAGTGATTCAGACATTTGAGCAATTTGGGATGTTTCTTGCTCATTGAATTTCCTGAAAGCAGGATGTGCCATGATATTTTCAGTGGCATCATGGCTATGTTCAGGATTTTTGACTTTAAGAGTCCAAGTGGTGCTCTTGGCATATTTCCTGGCATAAAGTCTAAAAGGACAGTCAAGCTTTCTTGAGGTGACTGTTTTGGAGGGGCTTTTGTTGGGATTTGGGGTGCCAGACCTATCACAACATATTTCAATTTGGTTGTGGGTCATATTGGACCTCAAGGTGGACACAGCATACCCCTGAGCCCTGGCAACATTATGCACATGTTGCCAAAGAAGCTCAAGGGTCTGAAATTCACCTTCAGTGGGGGGTTGGAGCATTTTTGAATGAAAAATATGTGTAAAAGTGAAAAAAAGGGGGGATTTGGGGATTTGGAATGGGGTAAGAACCTTTCGAAGTGTGAAAAAGAGGTGAAAAAGGTGTGAAAAATGAACAGAAGGGGTTAAGAGTGAAAGAAAGTGGTTTAAATATGGGATTAATGGATGAGGGAAGGTAAAAAATTGGAAATTTGGAGGCTTGAAAGCAGGTTGTTGTGGTGGAAAATGCAGTCTTTGGGGGAAAAAAAGAAAAAAAAGGGTGAAAAGCTTTGCAAAATGGCTTTGGTAATGCTGTTTTTCCAAAAAAAAAAATGGTTTGGGGTGGGGATAATGTGGATTGTTGGGGTGTTTGGGCTTTTTTTTTTGGGGGGGGGGGGGGGCTGGGCAAAAAAATCTGAAACAATTTGGAGTTAGAGAGGTTTTGTGGGGAAAAAACCTCTTTTGGGCATGTTTTGGCCCAATAC